>CM063187.1:15277500-16610000 GCA_031835075.1 Saguinus oedipus
CAGCCCTGAGGAGTAGACAGAGACAGCCAAGGTTGAGAACAGAAGCAACAGATAAAACACCACTACGGAGGCTCTCACCCAGGCTGCCAGGAAACCCAGGGAGGACTATACTTGGCTCAGGTCCAGGGACCTTCTCAGTGGGTACTCCTGCAATAGGGCCCACCATGGAGAGAACCAAGTACCCCCATGTAACATGGAGTACCCCCATGAAACAGGCTGGTGACTCTGTGGATCCCATGTTAACCACCATTTAAGGATGGACACTCAGGCTATGACCCAGCAATTCCACTCAGGGCAGCACCAACAGAAATACACTCAGAGCAGTTGTATTCAGAACAGCCCCAAGAGCCCACAGAGCCACTAACAGAACACCAAATAAATAAATCAGTCTGTCCATTCAGTGTTGAACAAACTGCTGCTACATGTGACCTCAAAGACATATCTCAAAACAATGTCGAGTGAAAGAGCCAGACACAAGAAAACTTTTTTTTTTTTTTTTTCCTGAATTAAAAGGTCAAAAGCAGGCAAGACTTCTGGATGGTGAGAGTGGTTAGCGTAGTGGCAGGCAAGAGTGACTAGGAGAGGACGTTGAGAATGGCTTCAGGGGAAAGCCTCTGTTCCTTGGCCTCAGTGGGCTGGGCTTCTCAGGTATGTTCATAAATATTCATTCAACTGTGAAACTTAGGACTTGTACACTTCTCTAGACGTATACTGTATTTTTAAAGGTTAAAAATAACCTGTGTGTGAATTCCATGATCTTAGAGGCCAGCACATCCTACAGAAGACAAAGCTGCCAGGGTTGTAGAAGAGGGGGAGGTGTTGGCAAAGGAGCCCCTCAACTCCTCTTGGCCCAGACCCTCTGAGAGCCCCACAGAACGAGGTCTGAAAACAGCTTCAACATGAGCCCTGGCCACCTCCATGACACACAGTGATGCAATGCGCACTGCATTTCACAGCACACTGAGAAATGTGTCTGCACTCTCCTGCCCTGGATGGGGCTGGGGAGGACAAGGGCACTCTGAAGCTTCCCCAGAAGGAGTACCCCCAGGAAGCAAGCACTAATGCTACTGGAAGGAGGCAGGCAGGCAGCCAGCACCCACTGCTTGGGCATGGTGCCAGCACCCTGCTGCGCACTGGGGTCTTGCCACACCATGGTCTCCCCTGAGACCATAGACATTCTCCCCCTCCCCCCTGCAAACCCCAACAGGTAGTAAGCCACTTTCCCAACCAAGAAGCCAGGGTGCCAGTTAGCTGGCCACAGGTTCATTACTAACCTAACCTGCTACCCCATGCAGCCATCACTGCCTCCCTGCTCTACTGTGACACAGGAGACTTTAGGATGAGGCAAATATGGACATCTACACAGTGGAAGAGGACGGTGAAGACATTCCTCTTCTACCCCTGAGAGGTTTTATTAGGAATAGATGTCCGATTTTGTCAAATGCTTTTCCTCTGTCTACTGGGATGATTATAAGGCTTTTTATTTCTGACCTTGTAATATGGTCAATTATACAGATTTTCAAATGTTATCTGTCTCCCCTCTTTAATTTCTAGACTCCCTTTCTTTGCTACCTTGATTTTGGTGATGGTATCACAGGTGTAAGAGCCAGACACAAGAAAATTTACCAAATTGTAAACTTCCGATGTGCAGTTTATTGTATGTCACTTATACCTCAATAAAGCTATTAACTAATGCCAGGCGTGGTGGCTCATGCCTGTAATCCCAGCACTTTGGGAGGTGGAGGCAGGTGGATCACCTGAGGCTAGAAGTTTTAAAGACCAGCCTGGGCAACATGATGAAACCTCGTCTCTACTAAAAATACAAAAAAATTAGCTGGGCAGGAACCTATAATCTCAGCTACTTGGGAGGCTGAGGCACGAGAATCACTTGAACCTGGGAGATGGAGGTTGCAGTGAGCGGAGATTGTGCCACTGCACTCCAGCCTGGGCCACAGAGAGACTTTCTAAAAATAAAAATAAATAAATAAATAAATAAAACTATTAAAAAAAAAAACATGTAGAGGCAGACAGATGCAACAAGGTCCTAAAAAGGTAGGAGGGTTAGTAGGCAGAAAGAAGGACTGCTTCTTTTTTAGAGAGAGGGAAACCAGACGCCACCTGGTTTTGTCCTCCCTGGAGATGGAGGGTGGGCCCTTTGGGGAGGCTCCTCCTTTCCTCAGTAGAAGGAGAATGATTGTCATGCCTCGGATCTCAGAAGGACTGTATGGACTGAAACACACACTTAAGAATGCATACAATGCACTCCTCATATCAGACCAGATTCCTGCAGTCATCAGTAGGCACCTGCTTTTTCCTTCTGGGATACTCTGCATGCCCCCACAAACACCTGTGCACTGCATTGATTAAGCATCCTAATTGTAGCTTTGGAAAAAAGCTGTAGCTGAAGCTGGGTCAGTGTCCTATGAGCTGTGAAATAAAATTCCAAACAACCACCAAGGCACTTCCCAAGGCTGAACTTACACACACACACTCCCTTGTAAGCCTACTTGTGGGATTCGGTCATACTTCACTGGAGACCCAGATGAGGGAACCAACTTCCTACAGTCGGAGAAAACACCAGCGGCTGCAGACACCTGCAAAGTCTTGGGCAAACAACAGTCTGCTCTCCCCAAAACACGGTGCACACAATGCTGCTGTATCCATCCTCCTGACATGAAAGCAGCCATGGTGCATCTTGCAGATTCTTTTCCCTCCTAATTCCCCATGGTTTTCTCTTATGGGAATTAAACTCCTAGAGTGAGAAATCTATCTGAAATCCTAACTTTCTCCCCTAGAGGGCTGATCTAGACCCTTCCTCTTCAAGTGTGGCCTAGGGGTCAACAGCACCAGCATCATCAGGGAGCTGCTTTGAAACACACAATCCCCAGACCTCCTGCATCAGAAACTGCATTCCATTCCTACAAGCCCTCAAGGGATGATGGGCAGAGGCGCTTCCCAAGGCTGTGGGCTCTGCTAGGCACCATGTGCCCAGCTGCAGCCCTGCCCCCTACTTCTGTGGCCAGCCAATCAGAGGCTCCCTGATAATACCCCTGGCACTACCTGCACCCTGCTTTCCAAAGCCCCTCTCACGTGTGACCTCATACAATCCCTCTGACGACTGTAAACACCGAGGGGGTGTGATGTGCCCTTCCATCTGCAGGAAGGCACTGCAGAGTCCACACCATGACTCCACAGACCCCAACAGGCACAGCTGTGGGGCCCTGTATGACACATGCCAATCTCAGAGAAGGCCCCTCCCAACGGTGTATGACAGGGTCCAGACAAACCACAACAGGATAAAAGGACAGGAAATATCCAGGGTGGTGGGGGACATACCTCCACTAACAAGCAATGCCCATTTTCAGGAACAATGGCAACTGGCAGAGGCTGGGGAGGTCCCAGAGAATGTTAGCAAATCAGGCCACACTTGTCCCTTTCAAATAGAAGTTCAACAGCAGCAGGCCTCACACGCTCAGCTAGGCATGACATGTGGAGCCTGTCACCAGCTCCAAAACCAGTGTCCCTGCCTTCATCCACTTGGCTCTCAAAACTCCTGGCCAAAAAGGCGCCTCCCTTTTTCTAAACCCCAAAGCTGGTGTTTCTAAGATAATTCCACTTCCGCTCCAACAAGGACTTGAGTAGCTTCTGCAGGCTAAACCAATGACCAGTTATTGCATTGGGGACATTTTCTAAGGGCAGACGATGGCTGTCTTGGTTTCAATCAACTGCCTTACAAACCACTGCCCTGGAATGCAATTGTTCCAAAGGCAGCATCACTCAACCCTCTGTATTAAAAACACAAGTCTATGAAAATTACAAATTGCAAAACCCCCAACTCACAGCCGAACTTCTCACAGGACTGGCTGAATTCTGCTGTGCTTGGCTGGTGCTGACTCTGTAGGTGGGCCATGCAGGCAATTGATGACCACCAATCCAAACACCACCTGTCCCAGACCCCAGGAGGGCCACCAGCGCATGGCTTGCAATGAGAAAAGAAAAAGTCTCCCTACAGCCCTCAGTGACATCTCACAGACCTGACAACCTGACGCCAAGGTGCCTATCTAAAGTCACTGCAAATTTCATTGGCACCCTCTGCCCCAGGCTGTGCAGAGGACAGGGCCAAATCATCATCTCACCATTCACCAGGCCTGGAAAGCAAGCCCTTTCCAGCAAGGGAGGGGGAGGGGGAGGGATGAGGGAGCTCCTCCCCTCCACCCGCCCACCCATCTGCTCAGACTGTCTGTAGCCCTCACTGCCTGCAACATACCTGCTCTCTTACATGTGGTCTAGCCTCTACCTGTAGGTCTGTTCCTCAGGTGCAGGGACCTTGGTTTTGTTCACTGTTTCCTCCTAAGTGCCCAGAACAGTGCCTGGCCAGTAGCAGAGACTTGATAAATGCCAAATGATGGGTGGATGAAGTCCCTCATCCACAGATGCTGGCCACCATGTTGACTCCAATATTGAAAACATCTCAGGGGTCTCCCTCTGTGGCAAGTCAACACCTAGAGAGCAAACATGCTTCATCCCGTTGTCAGTGGTCACCTGCACTGGCCACCCCAGTGGATAATGAGAATACAGTGACTCTTGGTCCTCACAAAGCTCCATGAAAGTCCAGGCCAAGGGTGCCATCTCTGGCTGGGTCCTGGAGATGCTGCTAGACAGAAGGCCACCTCTCCAGTCCCACCAAGGCTGTGGTCAGTGGTGGCACTGGTTCTGCTACTCTCTCAGACAAACATGATTGCTCAGCAGGACTCAAAACGTGTTGAGAGAGCCTTCATTTTCAATGCAGAGGTCCTGGAAGTTACTATGACCACAAAAACTTTCTCCAATTTACCTTCTTGGCAACTCTAAAGCTATTCCAAACAGTTACATAAGGAGGGAGAAGGGAAGCCACGTGAGATTTTTGCAAAGCCATGAATTAAAGCCATGTGGAAACTAAACGTAACAATCCACTGTAGAAACTCAGTGACAGGATAATCCATACAGTGGCAGCACAGTGTGGCAAGGCAGGGAGGGTGGAAGCTTGCCTGTGGAAGGAAGCCTGTGTTACCTGGTGGCTACACTGAAGGCACACTCAAGAGCCACCAGGGATCCTGAGGCCACTTGCCACCAAGAGCCAAATCAACAAGCTTCCTTCCCTCCTTTGCAACTAAGGGCTAGACATCCCCTGGTGGCTCTGGGGAAAGCCCAGCCACCCAATAGCAGCCCCAGTCAGTCCCAGGTCAGGTGGAGCGGATCCCACCAGTACTTCCTACTGTGGACCTGAACCAGGTGCACGTCACAAGTGGGAAATGGGCAGCAAAACCAACCTGAGAGGCCATGAGTCGGCCTGGGACTAAATGCCAGGGGGCACCTTGCAGCGAGACTCGTGCTCCCTGTCACAAAATGTCCAAGGCAAGGTGGGGTCTGAGCTGAGTTCTAGAAGAGGTACTGAAGTGGCCTGAAGAGGTGGCCAGAGCACTGGGCACAGAAAAGGTTCACTCGTCACCACGGTGAAGATGAAGAGTGGGGGAAAATCAGAACTTCCTTCATTTGCTAACAGCACCTCTTCAATATTTTAAACCTATTTTTTTAACTTAAAAAAAATTCTGGTTTTTCCCCACTCTTCATCTTCACCATACAAGTGCTGACAGTTAACCACAGCCACAGAAAATACAACAGTGCAATTAAGAGCAGGAACATATGTTTCGTTTTTTTCCCCTGATACACTCTTGCTCTGTCGCCCAGGCTGGAGTGTGGTGCCACAATCTCAGCTCACTGAAACCTCTGCCTCCTGGGTTCAAGGGATTCACCTGCTTCAGCCTCCTGAGTAGTTGGGATTACAGGTGCCTGCCACCACACCTAATTTTTGTATTTTTTGGTAGAGACAGGGTTTTACCATGTTGGCCAGGCTCGTCTCCAACTCATGACCTTGTGATTTGCCCACCTTGGCCTCCCATAGTGCCAGGATTACAGGTGTGAGCCACCATACCCAGCCAGAACACATGTTTTCACTACACCCTATGGCAGCATTAAAAAGTGTTGGCCCTGGTCCCTACCTGTCACCACACCAAAACAGCTTTGCCCAGGGAACCTGGCACCAAAGTCAAGGACCAATCAGCCTTGCCTCGGCCTCACCTCTCAGAGCAGTTCCTGGAATCGAGGGCTGCTCCTTCGTCCTGAACTCTGCTCCTGCTGGTGGCCCCTCTACAGTCTCAACTTCCTCCGCCTGGGGCTCCTCAGGCCCCAACCCCAGATCCTCCCTCCCTCACTGCGGATTCATGCTCCAGAAGCAGCCACAGCACTACCCGAGTAGGAAAGCCTGCAGTCCAGGAGTTGCCTCCGGTAGGCACCTCAGCATTGGACCCCAGTCTCAAAGCCCTGAGATGATGGACCCCAACACTCCTCAAACCCAACTTGTGATATGTGCACACCTCTTTCCAGCTCTGTGACTGCCTAGACAGTCTGACCACACTGGGCCTAACTCTGTGCTGACGGAGCACACCGAGGGAAGCAAGAAGGGACCTGGCAACTTGATGGTGCCTGCCCTCCTGACCCCAGTATCAGAGGTCTTGCCCTGTCGCTGTGCTCTTCCTCTCCTCTGAGAACGTCTACTGAGCCACTGCTGTTGTCATATGTGCACCCTCTTGAACCCCAGCAGCCTCAGGACGTGAGATGAACATTGCCATTGCACAAATGGACACCTAGAGACTCAGGAAGGGACGATATCCTGTGGTGGCTTCAAGCTGAGAGTGCCCAGCAGACCCAAGAACAAAGACCAGCGCTCAGGTTTGATCCAAGAGGCCAAGCTCTGCAGAGAACAAAGTGCGGAGCCAACTCACGCCCTTCACTCCCCCAAAAGCAATGCTTTCCTGGGTGACTTTCGCGACTCAGTCCAGTGCCAGTAACAAATATGTAACTGTGTCACAGATACTGCATTCTTTTTTCATTTAATACTTTCTTGTTGCTACATAATCTTCAAGTTCATGTCTAACAGCTAAATGTTCTATTAATGTATCATAATTCCCTTGACTTTCTCTGATTGCTGGGAAATTCATTTCTTTCTAGGTTCTCCTACTGCAACCAGTATTGGAACGAATATCTTCGAACATGCTTCCTTCTCTCATTTTTTCCTTAGGAATCAATTCCCAGGTGTTAAACTTTACTCTAAGAGAGTTCAAATACTTTTATGGCAACTGGTACTGCCTCACCCGTTTTCTTTTTGTTCTGTTGCTCAGACTGGAGTGCAGTGGCACCACTGTACTTATTCACTGCAGCTTCGACCTCCTGGGCTCAAGTGATCCTCCTGCCTCAGCCTCCCCAAATACTAAGATTACAGTCAAGCCACTGTGCCCAGCCATGCCTCAACTGTTTTTAGCTCTTGGCTGCCACAGTGCAATGACTACACTACAAGAGAGAGGGAGAGAGCAGAGTTACATCTGCTGTGCCCTGCCAAGGGTCCCGGAAAGCAACCCCACGCAGCGTCTGAGGTGTTATCCTGCCCTCCTTATGTTTCTCTTGACTCTGCACAGGTATGGCAGTGTGTCTCCAAATGTGAAGGCCAGCAGGTGAGAGAAAGGATCTGGCACAGACATTCATAAACAATTTCCTAGGACTGGCATTGCAGCCACACTGCCCACAACTGCTGACCACAGCCTTAGCCATTGAGCACACGCATGGGCCACCTTCTTGCATGGAGAGATGCACAGAGAACTCGGCTGCACCTCCCATGCCCAGTTCTAACTCAGACAGGCATGTGTCAATGCCATTGTTGCCCTATCTGAAGCAGGTTATATTCCTTCGGGAATATGCTGGCACAGGGTGGGGATGTTCCTGGGATGTTGGGCAAGATGCAGGCTTGAAGAGGAAGAGGCAAGAGCAGATCTAGCTCCTCTCCCACACTACTCCCTTCCTCACTCCACAAAGGAACAGGAGCGACAGGACCTGGGGTAAGGTCTTTGGGCAAAGTGAGGCCCTGGTCTGGGTTCTACAGCCTAGCCCTTTCCCATGTGATGGCTTCCTAGCCCGGGGCCCTTGCACAGCACTGTGCCACAGTCCCAAAGTTGCAAACAAATGGCCATGAATGCGGTGGGCCAACTTGCAGCATATTCCAACCTCACAAGACCACCACTGCACCACGGAGTCCTATATCTCATAGACCACGCCCACATAGTCAGAGGGTGACAAATGCCAGAGGTTAACAATACCCTCCAGGCTCACAAGAACACTGATGAGCCTGAGCCCCTGAGCGTGTCCACTAGACATGGCCAAGACATGGCCATGTTGCAGAGCCTAGATCCTTCTGTAGGAGCTTGAGGTTCTTCTAGGATACATGTGCAATACAAAAGCTGTAGCCTGAGATGACAACCTCAGTTGTCAGTCCCATGTCCCTGTGCCTAGCATTGCCAGCTGACAACAATCTCAATTTGAGACAGCCTCAAAAGCAAATTAAATTTCCCCTGCTTCACAGGCAGTGCAGGACCCACTAAGGGCTCTCCTGCTGCTGTTACATACCAAATACCAAATCCCAGTACAACACATTCCCCAACATTCCCACTTTTCTAGTTTATTTCAGTAGCACCTCTTGAGGCAAGAAGTCAACTTACCACGGTTGTTTCACACTGCCCTTCCTAAACATGTAATATTTAAGGTCAGACATCAGAAACAACACACTGACACAGTCCTGCCTGGGTGAGCATCTATTTGAGCTTGTTTGTAAGTTTACCATGGGCAAACATTAAAGAAGGCACACGACGCTGTCCCGAGTCCACCCTCTCTCCCGGTCCCCAGCAGAAAGCCTTCCTAAACCCTTTGTTCCCGTCATGTCAGAGACAGCCACTTTCTAAGGCTGGTTTTTTGTTTTGCTTTTTTTTGAGACAGGGTCTTACTCTATCACCCAGGATAGAGTGCAGTGGCGTGTGATCTCAGCACACTGCAACCTCTGAGTCCTGGGCTCAAGCCACCTTCCCCTCAGCCTAATAAGTAGCTAGGATTACAGGTGTGTACCACCTCACCCAGCTAAATTTTTTGTATTTTTAGTAGAGACAGGGTTTTACCATGTTGGCCAGGCTGGCCTTGAACTCCTGACCTCAGATGATCTACCCAGCTTACTCTGCCAAGGTGCTAGGATCACAGGCACAAGCCATTGTGCCCAGCCTCTAAGGCTGTTTTCAAATTACCTCTCTGGCCCAATGCAGTGACTCACACCTATAATCCCAGCACTTTGGGAGGCCAAAGTGGGTAGATCACCTGAGGTCAGCAATTCAAGAGCAGCCTGGCCAACATAGCAAAACCCTGTCTCTACTAAAAACACAAAAATTAGCTGGGTGAGGTGGTGCACACCTGTAATCCCAGCTACTTGGGAGGCTGAAGCAGAAGGAGTATGGCCTGAAACCAGGAGGCGGGGGTTGCAGTGAGCCGAGATTGTGCCACTGCACTCCAGCCTGGGCGACAGAGTGAGACTATGTCTCCAAAAAAAAAAAAAAAAAAAATTGCCTCCCTGGAGCTTCCAGAGCCCAGGCTCGCCCCAGCCCCAGCAGGTCCAAACACAGACTGCCTCTTGACTCACGTCCCACGTGGGTTCTGGTGACATGATGGTGACACCCCAGTCTGCCTCCGAAATGCACCCCATCGTTCTCCTTAACCCAGCAGCACTTGCTGGTGGCATGAACTGCCCCACTTGGCTTCCAGTACTATTCTCTCCCAGCAACACAGCAAAAAAACAAAAAACGAAAAACAAACCCCACTGCTTTTGCTACAGTTGAGAAGTCACGTCAACAACTGCTGTTCCCCTACACACCCTCTGTCAAGTTCCACGGCCAGCAGACAGTCCCAGTCTTGCCACCCCACAGGTCTACAGACCCTGGGCCACTGAAGAACTCATTTGTAGCACTGGTGCATCAGGCTTGCTATGCTGTACCCATCATATGTAATAAGCTTTAGGACAAACTGTAAGGGAGAAAATGTGCTATGATGACGTCAAATATAATATGTATTTTTATATTTATCATTATATTTGACGTCATCATAGCACATTTTCTTCCAGCAGCTGAAAACTGGAAGAATGTTGCTGAAAGATCTAATGGCTACAATAAATAAAACAAAAGTAATAAAAAACGCAGTACGTGTACTGGGGAAACAACTGAGATCAAGTATATAGTTCCACCAGTCAAACTTCTTGAACCTCCCTGCTCCTGCCCGCTGGGGGACACCCGTCCTCCACCTGACAGCTCCTGGAGGGCCTCATGCGTCCTGGCGCTGGTTCGGGAGGAAGCCTGGGGGAGAGACTGCTGTCAGGCAGGGCTCCAAATGCCATCACATTGTTTTGATTGCCCTTTCCATTTTTTTTCTACTTCACTCTTGTCTTAAGCAATAATACCTGGACTTGGGTGATATTTGGTGGATTATACTTTTTCCTAGTACCCATTAAAATAAATGCATAGCTATCAAAATAAAACATGCTCATCTACAAACCCATAAAGTCCTTTTCCATGGTGGAAAACATGGATCCTCTAGCCCACACGCTTTGCTTTATTCATCAGCAGCCCCTTCAAATCACAGATGAGCTGCAGACTCTGGCCATCCTAAACAAATGCCATGCCTCTCACAAACACAGAGTAAATGTGATGTGTGGTGTCTCGGGACCTGCAGGTAGCAGATGTGCAGGACCCAGGAGCAGCTGCAGGGAAGAGCCACCCATGCTCCCTTAAATACTAGTTTTTGTCACCCGGAATCCCATATGAAAACGGGTGATACTTTGTAGGAGATGCCAGAAAAGAAGTCCTGAGGCTCTCATACATTCCTACCCTCTGACTCCTAATCACCCTCACTGCTGCACCCCTCCCCCAGGAGCAGCCCAGGCTTAGCGGATTCTCTCATAGCCAGCCCCTGCCACACTGCTCCCCTGCCTTGCTGGCCTGGAGCTGGAACTGGGATTCCTCTGTAGCACCCTGCAGTGTGGCTGAGCAACCCACTCCTCTGTACACCCCACGACACACTTGTACAGAGGACAGTGCCATTGAGCCCACAGGTGCTCTGAGGACAGGAGAGAGCCTGTGTGCAAAGCATCTGCCCTGGGGCCTGACGTAGTGGTCTCACCATCAAAGGGCACTAACCAATTTCCACAGAAGCCTCAAAACTTAGACGTGGATGGATGCAAATTCTACCCTCTCCCCCTCTGGTGCTTGATATGGGGTGAGGACACACTTGCCAAGTACCCACCTGTGAGATGGGGACAGGCTCTGACAGGCAGTCAGCAGGCAGCCAGCTGGCCAGCAACAGGCCACCACAGGCTGGGGCCCACTGGGACCCCAGGAGCTCATCCCCTGCCTTTGGTGTGCCCTCCCCAGATCCTCCTTGGGTCTTCCTGCCACAGGTCCCTGCAGCAGCCCCCTCCTGCTTCACACAGCCTTGCACGGGCTCTACTTCCACCTCCTCTTGGCACAGCCCTGGGATCACCCCGGGCTGAGGAAAGGAGAGCAGTTACCAAACACCTGCTCTCGTGATTCATCAACACTGATTAATGACCGGACTCCTGGCCCTGAAGCAGGATCTGGCCTCAAAATCCACTTTTACCTGTAGCTTCACAGATCGCTGGGGTGCAGGGGGGCCTGCCTTCTCCTTTTTGGGTATGCCCAGCAATACCCCCATCCAACTGCACATCTGCTAATACAGCCAGAATCTGACCCCTCTGTGTTTCTCCAAAGACCCCAGAGGCCCTGTGAGGAAGCATCAGCCTCAGTTTTTTTTTTTTTTTTTTTGGAGACAAAGTTTTGCTCTGTCACCCAGACTGGAGTGCAGTGGTGCAATCTTGGCTCACTGCAATCTCTTCCTCTCCGGTTCAAGCGATTCTCCTGCCTCAGTCTCCCAGGTAGCTGGGACTACAGGTGCGTGCCACCACACCTGATTAATTTTTGTATTTTTAGTATAGACGGGGTTTCACCATGTTGGCAAGGATAGTCTCGATCTCTTGACCTCATGATCCACCCGCTTCAGCCTCCCAAAATGCTGGGGTTACAGGTGTGAGCCACCACACGTGGCCGCCTCAACCTCACTTTCTAAGCTTTTATCAGCTCCCCAGGTTCTCAGCCTCCTGCTGGTGGCCTCCAAGACTGCCTTGAACTGCACTCCTACACTAACCCCAAACAAAAGATGAGGCCTCTGATATCCTCCTTCCCAACCTGTTACTCCCAAAGAATCCCACAGGCCCTCCTGCTTGCTGCAGGAGCTCTGCTGAAGATGGACCAGGAAGAGCTGGTTCTTCACACCTCAGTGAAGCCGATCAGACACTATTCTACTTATTAAGAAATTCTTGGCTGGGTACAGTGGCTGACACCTATAATCCCAGCACTTTGGGAAGCCTAGGTGGGTGGGTCAACTGAGACCAGGCGTTCAAGACCAGCCTGGCCAACACGGCAAAATCCTGTATCTACTAAAAACACAAAAATTAGCCAGGTGTGGTGGTGCACACCTGTAGTCCCAGCTACCGGGGAGGCTGAGGCATGAAAATCGTTTGAAGCCAGGTTGAGGCTGCAGTAAGCCAAGATTGTGCTATTGCACTCCGGGCTGGACGACAGAGCAAGAGACTGTCTTAAAAAAAGAAAAACTCTTACTCCAAACTATACAAATGATTACCCCCTTTTATAAGCAGCTAAGGCACAGAGAGGTCAGCTAATCTACCTGAGGACACACAGCTAGGTAGGGGGTCCAGGCAGCCTGGTTACCAGCACTGGCTCTTTTTTTTTTTTGAGATGGAGTTTTGCTCTTTTCCCAGGCTGGAATGCAATGGGGCAACCTTGGCTCACTGTAACCTATGCTTCCCGGGTTCAAGAGACTCTCCTGCCTCAGACTCCCAGGTAGCTGGGATTACAGGCATGTGTCACCACGCCCAGCTAATTTTGTATTTTTGGTAGACACTGGGGTTTCCCCATGTTGGTCAGGCTGTCTCGAACTCCTGACTTCAGGTGATCTGCCTGCCTCAGCCTCCCTCAGCCTCCCAAAGTGCTGGGATTACAGGCGTGAGCCACCACATCCAGCCTAAGCACTGGTTCTTTTACCACACTCTAAGCTGCCACTCACAGCAACACACAGATAAAGCATGGCTATGGTCTTGAAGGCGCTTTTGGCCTGGCCAGGCTAGCACCCATGTGATAAGAGAGCTTCAAAGGGTGTAGCTGGCAGGGCCGTGACACTCAGGATGCTGTGCAGCTCCTAGGAGGGTGACAGAGGGAGTCTTCCAGGAGACTTCCTAGCCTGCCCCGAGGACTCCTGCTTAGTGAGGGAAGGCAAGGACCCGGGAGCAGCACAAGTAAAAGGCCAGGCACAGAGCAGCACAGCATGCGCAGAGTGCCAGATGATGAGGTGCTGACACCTCCTGGCAGGCCACCCCGGGCAACGCTCGGCTCAGGGAGTGACAGGGTCAGACTGTCGTTTTAAATAGCTCATTCTGCTGTGCAGAAGCAAACTCACAGCTGAGGCAGGGAGACAGCTCCATGGCGCTGGCCAGCCTCAGGCAGCAACATGGTGAGGGCCAGGAAGGGACATGGCTGTGGGAAGGAGCAGGGTACCGAGAGAGGGAGGACTCAGGGCAGGCTGTGGAGCCCACCACTCGGCTGGTGGGAGAGGAAGGCTGTGTGCCTGCAGGGGTGCCGGGGGATGGATGGGGCATCATCTGCAGCCCAACACCAGGGAGCCACCGTCAGTCCATCCTACTGACGTGTATCTGCTGGTTCATTCACTCCCTATGGAAAGTTCTGAGCAGGGACTTCCCACAGATCACCACATTGCACCCATTCTGGGACACCAGTACATAACTGACCCTGAGGGAAAAAATGGTGCCGACTGGAAGACACAGCTTCTCCTCAAAGACACAGAAATGTGACTGAAATGGGCAGTTCGCTCCTTCTCACAGCAACCCTGAGCACTTGGAGGTAGGCCCAGGTGGATGGTCTTCTTCACCCTGCACACAGCCTGGAACGAGAAGCCATCTCCACTTCCTCTCCCCTCAATTGCCACTGAATGGGTCCCTGAATGCCACACCCACTACAACCTTCCAAACTTAGAAACAACAGCTATGGGCAATTCCACTTCTGGCTATGTACCCAAAAGAACCAAAAACAGGGATGTGAACAGACATGTGCCCAGCAGCACTATCTGCCATGGCTAAAAACATGGTGGATGCAACCCAAATGTCCAGGGATGGATGAATGAATAAGCCAAGTGTGATATATCTACCCAACAGGACAGTACTCAGCTAAAAAGGAAGGGAATCCTGACACATGCAACAACACAGATGAAGACTGAAGACATTATGCTGAGTGAAATAAGCCAGTCACACAGACAAATACTGCACAATTCCACTCCTACTCAGTTGTTAGACAAAATCGGAGAGGCAGAAAGTTAAACCGTGGGTGTGCCCAGGGCTGAGGGAGGCGAGTGTTGACTGGGAACAGAGTTGGGTTTTGCAAGATGAACAGTCCTGGAGATGGATGGTGATGAAGACCACACAACAATGTTGAGTGAATAAGACTGCTGATCTGTACACTTAAAAATGGTTAAGATGGTCTAAGTTTTATGGGATGTGTATTTTACCACAATTTAAAAAAAAAAAAAAAAAAAAAAAAAACAATGATGGGACCCTGGCAGAGCCCCTGCTGCCTGAGTTCCTAAGAGGTCCTCCTGCCAGGACCACTCTCCCTCAGGCATGCTCAGGTGGTTCCTGTGCCCTCTGCTCCTCCTGCAGAAGGCCCTGACACTAACAGGAGCCTCATGTGCAAATAAATGGACAGGGGAGCCAAAGAAGCGAGGGGCTGGGCTTGGAAATGAGACTAGGAAAACCTCCTCCTGAGGCTGTGAGCAAGTTGTATTTCTCTAAGATAAGCATGAACATCACTCTCTGGTGGGGTTGTGGGAGGGATCAAGATGGCCATGTGTGAGAACTTGCAAGGCACACAGTCAAGTGCCCACCAACTGGAGGTGGCTCTCAATCTTTGCAGTGGCAAGCAAGGAAACCATCACCTCTAGTTCACTGTTAGGCCATGAGTGCTCATGAGTGCTTGAGGGCTTTTTTAAAAAAAATTTCCTCCTTTCTTTTCCTGTTAACTTCCCACACTATGCTGATGGATCAAGGGCCTTTCTGAATGCTAATGCCAGATCTGCAGGAGCTATGGGAAGATCTGGGAAATGGACCTCAGCCGCAGTCTTCCCAATGGTTAATAGCAGGGCCCCAACACTGCCTATCCCAGTATGTGGGGGACAGATGTAACAGGTACTCTCCCCAGGCTCAGCCTGGCAGGCCTCTTGGAGCTCACACCAGCTCATACACCCGACCCCAGCTGTTCAAGTAAAGCAGTGGGGGACCAGAGGAGCTGGTGTGTCAGGGAAGGGCCTCTGGCTCTGTGAGGCTCCAGGCAGTGCTGAGAGGCTGGAGTGCACATCCTGTGAATACAGGCTCTGGGCAGAGCCATGGAAGAGGTACCTATGGAAGGGTGCCTCTCCCTGTAAGGGCACCCACAGAAGATTCCCCTCCTTTTTTTTTTTTTTTGAGACGGAGTTTCACTCGTTACCCAGGCTGGAGTGCAATGGCGCGATCTCGGCTCACCGCAACCTCCGCCTCCTGGGTTCAAGCAATTCTCCCGCCTCAGCCTCCTGAGTAGCTGGGATTACAGGCACGCGCCACCGTGCCCAGCTAATTTTTTGTATTTTTAGTAGAGACGGGGTTTCACCATGTTGACCAGGATGGTCTCGATCTCTTGACCTCGTGATCCACCCGCCTCGGCCTCTCAAAGTGTGGGGATTACAGGCTTGAGCCACCGCGCCCAGCCGATTCCCCTCCATTATCTGCCATTGTGAAAACTACCACCCAGCACTTTCCCTGCCTGGTAGACCTAAGCACGGAGTAGAGGTTCCCCTGAGTACACAGGGAGACGTTCACAGGAATATCTGCAAAACACCATTTCATTAGCAAAACTCTGGAAGCCATGATCATGAAGCGGCTCCTAGCAGGGAATGCTACGCTGCAGTTAAAGGAATGAGCTAGACCCACATGTAACCAAGCACAGAAAGCTGGGACACATGGTGGAGGGAGGTGAGCTAGGTGTACAGTGACTGCGCTGTGTGCCAGAACTGACTGAAAAGCCACACGCAGAGTATGGCCCAGTACTCTGGGCCGTGCCTGCACAGCACAGGAGAATGGACACTACACTAGTGACACGGGTCCTCTCCAGGGGGACAGAAGAACTGCATCAGGGACGGAAGTCAAAAGGGGCCTTTAGCTGTAACTCAGACATTTTAATTTTTAAAGGAAGATGTATTTATTGCTTGTGTACTGAAAAGTCAGTGAGAACAAAGAGAAAGAAACATATTAGGGTGAAGGATTAAGCTCAGGAAGGCCTAGGAGTACAGGGCCATAACTGGATGTGCAGGCTGGCTGAGGCTGGGTCCCAGGGCACTTCGAAGACCATAAGCCACCTAAATTCCATTCTGCATGGAGGAGGCTGGTTCTAAGGACTGTACACAAGGACCTCAGAGACACTGGGCTGCAGAAGGCAACCCTAGGCCAGGTTTGCTAGGTGACACCTGTTACTGTCATTTTTAATAGCGCCTCATACATCTGAAAGTGTCCTGGTCTGGATAAGATGCACAGTCACCCTAGCTAAAGGGGCAGGGAGTGACTCACAGCGATTGTGCCACCCCTAACCCTGGGAGCCACAGTCAGTGCCACCACTATAAAGAAACAGGCCCACAGAGTCCTAGAGCTGGACTGGGGTGGGGGGAGGGGCATTTTACAGATGCGGATACTCAGAGAAATTGGATGCCTGCCCAAGGTGATACATGTCTACACAGCTAGGTTGGGGATCACAAAAATATGTGTCTGTTCCAAGCCTCTGTAAGCCTCATCTACCCATGCGGGTGCTATTATCCTGTCTCCCATCACAAGTGAGAAAATCAACACCAACCTGCAGTACTTGAAGGCACCCAACAGCAGTGCCAGTGTGGTCCCAATGGTGGGGTGAACTGGGGACTGATGGTAGCCCCTCAGTGGCGGGAGGGAGGACTTTTTAAGTGACGGAAATATCTACACCCCAACTGGGGTAGTTAAACGGGTATACGAATTTGTCAAAATGCATCAAAATGTAACATGGAACTCAATAAAAAGACAAATGTGAAAGCAAGACAGATATCAGTGTTAAATGAGGGACTTCCACTGCCAAATGTACACCTGAAATAGATGCATTGTACTGTATGTAAATTAGACCTCACTAAAGGCAATTTTTACATTGTTGGAGGCAGAATCAGAAAGACGGCTGAGAGGAAAGTCCCTAAAACCCTATGGTTTTTAATGTCCTGAGTTTGAGAGACCAGTGTGGACAGGACACTGATGAGGCCATGAGTGACCAGGTAAATGAACAAAGCCCATGAAAAGGAGAAATGGATAGAACAGAGAGAGAGAGTGGCAGCAGCACTTGGGGCCACCATCCACTTGGGGCAGGTAGTGTGGGCCAGGCTACCCCCTACCCACTGCACATAGAGCAGCAGGAGAGGGGACGGGCACAGGGCGCCCGGCCAGGAGCAGCTCTGCATTGCCCAGGCCAGGCGGCACTAGAAAAAAAAGAGAGGAGAGGCTTGGGCGAACAGGGTGGGGGAGACAGCTTGGTGCAGGCGCAGGGGAAGGAGGAGGCAGGCGGGAGATGATGGACAAGGAGGGGACTGTCAGGCAGACCCCATGGCACTGGGAGGAAGAGGCTTGAGTGTTCATCCTGTAAATGGATGATCCTTGAAAATGACCAGCTGAGACTGCACGGCACCCTGCCAGTCACAAAGTGGTTTTTTACAGTTGTCTTCTTATCCAACTCCTGGTTACAAAGAGCTGAAGCTCTGCATCAGTGTGCAGATATTCATGCATGGCAAATCTGTCAACAAGACAGGCCAATTTTCCCCTTCCTCCTTCACTCAAACTCAGGCCTGCCAAGGGTAGAGCATCAGATCACTGCCACACCAGGCAGCCGGAGACAGCCAACCTGCAGATCCACCAAGCACTGAGTGGGTCATCTGGAATCCACAAGCCTGGGCCCACTGGCAGCAGTTGAGGTCAGGAGACAGGCCCTGTGGCCAGCAGGAGAGGCTGCTGTGACTCTTGACCCTTAGGAGACTGTATAGCCCCATAAATGAGGCCAGCACAGTCAGCAGAGCAGCCTGAAGACAATGGGGCCAGATGAAGTGGCTCACACCTGTAATTCCACCACTTTGGGAGGCTGAGGCAGGTGGATCACCTGAGGTCGGGAAGTTCAAGATCATAATGGCCAACATGGTGAAATCCTGTCTCTACTAAAAATACAAAAATTAGCTGAGTGTGGTGGCGCATGCCTGTAATCCCAACTACTCAGGAGGCTGAGGAAGGAGAATTGTTTGAACCTAGGAGGCGGAGGTTGCAGTGAGCCGAGATCATGCCACTGCACTCAAGCCTGGGTGACAGAGTGAGACTCCATCTCAGAAAAATAAAAACACACACACACAATGAAGGAGGGTTTCCCTTTTTTTGGAGGGGAGTGGGGGATAAGGAGAAAATGTGGCATTAACCATGCTGAAACCTAGAGAGATTTTTGATGGCCTAGTGATGAAGTTAGCAACAGTGACTGCCACCATCTGGGAGGGGAGCAGGCTGAGACAGGGCTGCCCGTTTCGCAAGGGTAGGGTGCCTGGCACACACCAAGAGGCAATGTTGGTGTCTGGCTTCAGGAAAACCTTTGTGGGTTTGGATGGGAACCCAAACCCACCTGGGCTGCACAGTGGAAGTGCTGCAGACACAAGAGTTCATTCAGTCACCTTTTTACAAACAGGGTCTCTAATGTTGGTCAGGCTGGTCTTAAACTTCTGGGCTCAAATGATCCTCGTCTCAGACTCCCATAGTGTCGGGATTATAGGTGTGAGCTACTGTACCAGGTCTCAGCTGCTATGTATCTCCTGGGAAAATAAGAACGTTGACCAGGCATAATGGCATGCACCTGTAATCTCAGATAATCAGGTGACTGAGGTGGGAGGATTGCTTGAAGCCAGGAGTTTAAGACCAGCCTGGGCAATGCAGTGAGACTATTTATAAAAAATAAAAAAAAATTAATATAAAAATTTAAAAATTAAAAATTAAAAAGTTAGCCAGGTGTGGTGGCATGTACCTGTAGTCCCAGCTACTCAGGATGCTGAAGTGGGAGGATCACTTGAGCCCAGGAATCCGAGGCTATAGTGAGCTATGGCGGTGCCATTGCCCTCACATCTCGGTGACAGAGATCCTGTCTCCTTTTGTTTAAAATAAATAAATAAAGGAACGTGTCCATATTCTGTGCCTTGTGCCCTCTGAGGAGGAACTCAGGGAGCAAACAGAGGCCTCACATTCATGTAGGAGAAGGCAGACAACAGACAAGACCAAAGGCCACACTAAAAGCCATGAAGAGAATAAACAGTGTGATATGAGTCGAAGGCTTCCCTCACAACCACTGGGCCAGAGGAGGTGGTCACCTCAGCCCTGGACCCTTAGAGAACTGGGGCAGTGATACATCTGGAGCAAGAAGCAGCGCAAGCTTGTCTACTCACACCTCTTGGGCCACATGTAGCCCAACACAAATTGGTAAACTTTCTCAAAACGTTATAAGATTTTTTTTTTTTTTAGCTCATCAGCTATCATTAGTGTGTTTTATGTGTGGCTCAAAACAATTCTTTTTCCAATGTGGCCCAGAGAAGCAAAAAGATTGGACACACTTTATCTAGAGCAAGTTGCATGATGACCCCGCCTCCCCATCAGGGCAGCTGGCTCCTCGTGAGCCAATGAGGGGTGCTAGGCATGAACAATGGGAAACTACGATCATGAGAACTATCCCAGCAGCCAGCTGCAAAGGTGCAGACATCATCTGGACAAGGAACCTGACTGTGGCTGAAGCCCTGCAAGCAGGCCAAGGGGCACCAGGGCCCTGGTGGGCAAGGCTCCAGGCTCAGGCCAGATTACCATCTGCACATATTCCAATACATCTCCTCTTCTGGGGCTGCAAGTCCTTCAGCATCCAAGCCAGATAGGGGACAGCGACTCCACCCAGGCGTGGGCAGGAGCCCGCTCATGCTAGCTCTTCTGAGAGAGTCAGCCCGTGGTGACACTTTCAGGTATCAAAGGAGTCATTACTAACAATTACATTATATAAGTTGACAAAAAGTTCTATTAAGAACAAAGGAGGACACAGTACTCAAAACTCATCACTTCCTACTTATTTAACCAAACGTAGTACTATCTAGGTTTCTGAGGTTATTCATGACTACACTATCAGTATGGGGTAAATGCTGTGCTACTGAGTATCTCTTCCAAAACTCACAATCAGTGACCTCATGCTAGCAGCCTCAAACCAGCCATGGTGCGAGAACTTACACCATGGAAACTGGCAAACACTATAAATCAGTGCTTGATTTTGTGGGCTCCAAACTAGAAATATGCAAATGCCTGGGTCATTCCTTAACATCGTCTGTTTTTGTAAATAAAGGTTTTACTTTTTTCATTTGACATGCTGTTCATTGAAGTAAAATTCACACTGACATAAATTAACCACATCAAGGTTTTTTTTTTTTTTTTTTAAGACAGAGTCTCTCACTGTTACCCAGGCTGTAGTTCAGCGGTGCAATCTCGGCTCACTGCAATCTCCACCTTGTGAGTTCAAGTAATTCTCCTGCCTCAGCCTCCTGAATAGCTGGGACTACAGGTGTGTGCCACCACACCCAGCCAACTTTTTGTATTTTTAGTAGAGACAGGGTTTCACCATGTTGGTCACAATGGTTTTGATCTCCTGACCTCGTGATCCACCCACCTCAGCCTCCCAAAGTGCTGAGATTACAGGCATGAGCCACTGTGCCTGGCAGACCACATCAAGTTTTACCAGAACACAGTCATGCTCATTCACTCACATACTGTCTATGGCTGCTTGTGTGTTACAAAGGCAGCAGTACAACAGAGACTCTATGGCCACATGGCCTGCAAAGCTGGAAATATTTACTATCTGGCCCTTTACAAAAGTTTGTCAACTCCTGGGGTTCAGACTTAAGAAAGTGATAGAGAGGTTGCCGACCTCTCTATATATGTAGAGCAGCAGTCAGCTTCTCTACGTATAATCCGGGAGTAGGAGACTCAGAATTGAATCTTCTCCCTCCTCCCTCCTGGGCAGCAAGGCGAACCCCATCCCTACTCACAGGAGCTCAGCTTTGATTTTTAACCTCCCTTCCCTACCCTTCCAGAACACACACATTCCCATTCCAAAACTGATTTTTTAAAGACATTTTAAACATAATGATGCAACTTGGTGTGCACTACGCGGCAAATGCACAGTGAGATTTTTTTTGATCTTCAGCCACGTTTTCAGCTTTGTGAGAAACCTTATCATCAAACACAATGGCTAGCAACGTTACCAACAAGAAAGATACTCGCTGCATGAACTCCTGTGTGTTCGCTGGGAATCTCAACACTCTTGGGGTGAAGAAATCTGATGTGGAGGCAATCTTTTCGAAGTATGACAAAATTGTGGGCTGCTCTGTTCATAAGGGCTTTGCCTTTGTTCAATAATGAGAGAAATGCCCGGGTTGCTGTAGCAGGATAGAACAGCAGAATGATTTCTGGCCAGGTTTTAGATATTAACCTGGCTGCAGAGCCAAAAGTGAACCGAGGAAAAGCAGGTGTGAAACCCTCTGCAGCGGAGATGTACGGCTCCTCTTTTGACTTGGACTATGACTTTCAACGGGATTATTATGATAGGATGTACATTACCCAGCACATGTATCTCCTCCTCCTATTGCTCGGGCTGTAGTGCCCTTGAAAAGTCAGCATGTATTAGGAAACACCCCACGAAGGGACAAAAGTGGCTTCAATTCTAAGAGTGGACAGCGGGATCTTCCAAGTCTGGAAAGTTGAAAGGAGATGACCTTCAGGCCATTAAGAAGGAGCTGACCCAGATAAAACAAAAAGTGGATTCTCTTCTGGAAAACCTGGAAAAAACTGAAAAGCAATAGAGCAAACAAGCAGTAGAGATGAAAAATGATGAGTCAGAAGAAGAGCAGAGCAGCAGCTCCGTGAAGAAAGATGAGACTAATGTGAAGATGTAGTCTGAGAGGGGTGCAGATGACTCTGCTGAGGAGGACCTACTGGATGCTGATGATAATGAAGATGGGGGATGACCAGCTGGAGTTGATCAAGGATGATGAAAAAGATGCTGAGGAAGGAGAGGATGACAGAGACAGCGCGAATGGCGAGGATGACTCTTAAGTACATAATGGGGTTTTTAGAAATCTTATCCCATTACTTCTTAACCTGGGCGCTTGTCTAAGATCAAATTTTTCACCAGATCCTCTCCCCTAGTATCTTCAGCATATGCTCACTGTTCTCCCCATCCTTGTCCTTCCCATGTTCATTAATTCATATTTCCCTGCACCTAGTCCCATTTTCACTTCCTTTGATGTCCCTAGTAGTTTTGTTAAGTCCTACCCTGTAGTTTTTGCTTTTAATTTTGATACCTCTTTATGACTTAACAACAAAAAGGATGTATGGTTTTTATCAACTGTCTCCAAAATAATCTCGTTATGCAGGGAGTACAGTTCTTTTCATTCATACCTAAGTTCAGTAGTTGCTTCCTTAACTGCAAAGGAAATCTCATTTAGTTGAGTAGCTTCTGAAAGTAGCTTTGAGTCAGAAGTGTGTGTGTTATACCCCAACATTAGCGTGCTGTATGCGGCAGTTTAACACAAATGTAACGTGTATTTCTGTGAATGAGAGTTGGCATGTCAAATGCATCCTCTAGAAAAATAATTAGTGTTATAGTCTTAAGATTTGTTTTCTAAAGTTGATACTGTGGGTTATTTTTGTGAACAGCCTGATGTTTGGGACCTTTTTTCCTCAAAATAAAGAAGTCCTTATTAAACTAGGAAGGAAAAAAAAAAGAAAGTGACGGAGAAAATGTTAATAATGCAATTAAACTTAAAAACTGTGTCGTGCCTGAAGTCACTACATTGGGAATAGCAAAAACAACTGAGAAAAAATATTTATAGTATAGATATCTCAAAACTATTATCCAATTCGGCAAAGACATCACTTGACTCATTAACACAATAAAGATATTGAACAAGCTGGGTGCAGTGACTCATGTCTGTGATCCCAGCACTTTCGGAGGCCAAGGCAGGTGGATCACTTGAAGACAGGAGTTCAAGATCAGCCTAGCCAAAACGGTGAAACCCTGTCTCTACTAAAAATACAAAAAATTAGCTGGGTGTGGTGGTGCACACCTGTAGTTGCAGCTGCTTGGGAGGCTGAGGCATGAGAATCACTTGAACTCAGGAGGTAGAGGTTGCACCATCGCACTCCAGTCTGGGTGACAGAGTGAGACTCTGTCTCATAAAAACAAAACCAACCAAATAAAGATATCAACCAAAGTCACGTCAAAACCAATCATGTCTATACAAAAGCTTTGCAAAAATCAATGGAAGCAGTTGGTGAGAAGCAACTGGCTATGTGGAACTGACAACAGTTTTGTATATTTCATTATTTGCAAATTACATGCCACCCATCCTTTATATCAGTAAAACTCATAAACTTACAGGCATATACATGTATGTATATGGATACCTTTTTCTTTTTTCTGAGAGCTGATTGTCAAACTTTTACCAGCATACTACTGTCTATACCTTAGTAGATGCCTTATGTAAATTAGAGCTTCATTATTTTGAAGTACTTAAAATAGAGTCTGAATGAAACTGAGGTCCATTTGCATTACTGTATTTCAACATTACATATAAACGAAAAGAGTAAAGAATCTAGACTCTTTAGAAATGCCAACTCATACATTTTTGAATGTTTACTAAAAAAATGCTTCTAAGTTTCATTACCTTCTTGTGCAAACAAAATTTCTCCACAACAATTATCAAAGTCAAGCAAAACAGAAACAAAAACAAAACAAAGCCCACACCCTAACACATAAAAGTGATATTCTTGGGCACAAGTGCTGTTTAAAAAAGAAGAAAAAGGCAACGTGTGGATGCTCACACATGTAATCCCAACCCTTTGGGAGGTGGTCAAGGTGGAAGGATCACTTGAGGCCTGGAGTTCAAGACCAGCCTGGGCAACACAGCAAGGCCATCTCTATTAAAAAAATTACAAAAACTAGTGAGGCATGGTGGCTCGAACCTGTAGTGCAGCTACTTGGGAGAGTGAGGCAGGAGGATCCCTTGAGCCCAGTAGCTCAAGGCTGCAGTGAGCTATAATTGCGCTACTGCATTCCAGCCTGGGCAACTAGAGATTTTAGAGCAAGACTCTAACTCTAAAAAACAGTAACAATAATAAGCGAGACCTTGTCTCTAAAAACAATAATGATAAAAATGTTATTCAACCTAAGTTCAGTATTGACTATGTTCCCTAACATCCTGTATTTTATTTTCCTTTAAATTTCTTTTTTTTTTTTTTTTTTTTCGTTTTGAAATGGAGTTTCGCTCTTGTTGCCCAGGCTGGAGTGCAGTGGTGCAATCTCAGCTCACTGCAACCTCTGCCTCCCAGGTTCAAGTGATTCTCCTGCCTCAGGCTCCTGAGCAGCTGGGATTACAGGCATGTGCCACACGACTGGCTGATTTTGTATTTTTAGTAGAGACAGGGTTTCTCCATGTTCAGGCTGGTCTCGAACTTGTGACCTCAGATAATTCACCTACCTCGGCCTCCCAAAGTGCTGGAATTACAGGCATGAGCCGCTGTGCCCAGTCTTTTGTTATAACTTCTATGGAAGAAACAGCACTTGCACTTTCCCCTAGTATCGCCTCCAATTTACCCACTGCACCCTGTGGATGCCACTGTTTCCTAAGTATGCCATGACATGGAAGGCTGAATGCAGTGTGACAGCAGGAGGGCATGGATGGGCTCTATACAATGGGTGGCCAGGAGAGGCCTGAAGAAGTCCGACTGTCACAAGAACTGGATCAGGGAGAAAGTTCTCACACAAGAATGAGGGAGAGGGTTCAAGTTGAGCTGAGAAAGGAAAGAAGGGCCCAAGGCCTGTAGCATGTGTAGATCATGACAATAAGGAGTGTGGGTGTCTATTCTAAGGATGGAAAACCACTGAAGGATGTGAAGTGACAGTGGTGTCATGTGCTTATCAGTGTGGAAGGGGCAGGACCAAGAGGAAGATGGCCAAGGTCAGACTTGAGAAGGAGAGAGGAGGGACAAAGAATAAGCATCCTGGCAGTAGGCCCTGGGCCTCATAGGTGGGAGGAAGGCAGAGGCATGAACCACTCCAGGGTGTTTACCAGAGCCATGGGGTGTGGCTTCACTATGTGGAGAAAACCAGGTGATGTCCCATCAGTCCTGGTGGGATGGACCCCAGGCCTCTGGGAACATGAAGAACATGACTGGTGGCCTTGACTGGAGTGTTGTGTTGCACACCACTGCTCTGAACCTCCTGGAAACCCATGACAGGGGAAATAATCCTCTCCACTGATTGCAGTACACAGAGGCCTGCAATCCACTCCACAGCCGATTGCTCTCAATAGTGCTCAAGTGCTCTTCAAGCTAGAGCAATCTACTTTTATTTTGTTTTTTACAGTTTAATTGAAAAGACAATGGAGCATAGGGGAAAACAACCAACCCATTCCCCCTGCCCCAACGAACACAAGTGCTTCCATTTTACCCCAGGTTCTAGTTTTTTAGGCACTGGACTATCCAGATGTCTTTGGTTGTTGTGTCTGACTGACAAAACCACTCCTTTCCCCCTCATAGCAAGGCCTGCCCATTTTTCTACAGAGCCTTCAGAATCATGCTTTCGGCTATAGGCTATTTGACTCTGTGGATGCACCATGATTCTGGAGTTTCTCCCATGCTGTTTAAAAATAAACTTCCTTAAAAAAAAAAAAAAAAAGAATTAAATGGAGACAAGGTCTTGCTATGTTGGTCAGTCTGGTCTTGAACTCCTTGCCTCAGCTGATCCTCCCACCTTGGCCTTCCAAAGTGTTGGGATTACAGGCATGAGCCACCAAGCTCAGCCTGTAAATAAACTTCCAAGAGTAAAATTACTGGGTCAAAGGACGAGAGCATGTCTATGCCCCTTGGTACACAAATAGTTTCCAGGAGGGTGACAGTAGCTCTGAGCTCCTGCCAGCAGGGTGATGCAGGTTGTGGGGGGTGGGGTGGGAGATAGGCCCGGAGAGATAAAACAGCAATAGGCTGGCTTCACGTCCAGTCTTGATTACCTGCCAAGGCCATTCTGCCCACATGTTTGTGTGCAAAGTATATGTTCCAAGTATCAATTACGTCAACATTTTTCTGTCCAGTAAAATCCTGGAGATCTTACTTCTTGTTTTTTTGTCTTCTTTGAGACAGGGTCTTGCTCTGTCACCTGAGCTGGAGTGCAGTAGCGTCATCTCGGCTCCCTGTAGCCTCAACTTACAAAGCTCAAGCAATCCTCCCACCCTGGCCTCCTGAGTAGCTGGGACTACAGGCACATGCCACCACCACCAATTTTTGTGATTTCTAGTACTGACAAGGTCTCACTATATTGCCACAGTTGGTCTCAAATTCCTTGCCTCAAACAATCCTCCCACCTTGGTCTCCCAAAGTGCTGGGATTACACGCTTCAGCCACTGTGCCTGGCCACGATTGTTAATTCTAAAGTATGTCTCTACTCAGGAAGGATATTGAATATTGAAAGGCAGTTTTATGTGCACAAAGTTGTATTTTAATCATCCCTATCTACAACTGCAGCACAGAGAGATTTAGAAAAGTCTACGCAGGTTTTAAACCTGATTGTGAATTTCAGCGTAAGTACCTCTTCCAAGGAAGTGTGCCTCTCTCCTTCCTGACATCTGGGATTTTGTTCTACAACCAATTTCTTCCTGTTTACCCCCAAGGGAGCATTTAGAAATGTGTAAATTATGCAATGTCGTCTTATAACTGCTCGTTGCTGACACTAAAGGAAAGGCTATCTTTGAAAAAGAACAGCATTTGTGAAAATCAAACTTCAGTATCTACAAACTCATCTAGGGGAATGATATCCCCTGGCTCCTTCCTGAAAAGTTGAGAAGGGGCTTATACATGTTTAGTACCTACTAGGTATCCAGCAATGTTTACCTTTGGTAGGACAGGGATGTCCTCACTTTATAGAAAGTATTAATAGCGCTGATAAGCAAATATTTGATGTGATTTGTCCAAGGACATACAACTTGGAGACAGACCTGTCGAGATTCGAATCCAGGTCTAATTCCCAAGCTCCTGCATATTAAATACTTTTCTTTCTTTCCATCTCCCTTTCTTTGGGAGGAGGGGAGAAGAGGCTTAGAGGATTTCTAGTTGATTGTTAAAACTATTCATTAACCTACCCATAAGAAATGAAAAGACTCCCTTCTTCTCCACAAGAAAAGACCTCATGAACTGGAGCTGGCATGGCTCAAAGGCTTTAGAGACACTGGAGACCCTGTCTGGCTGAGGAAGGGACAGGGGACCCTCTGCACTCCATGGCAGCTCAGGCACAACCTTCCCGACTTCCGAGATGGAAAAAGAGCTGTCCTCCCCAGCTCTCCACCTAAGGCACAGGCAACTCAATGAGCTTGCACCGGGCACTGTCCAATTCAGGTGGCACTGGCTTCATGTGCACCCCACTTCCCTCTACAGTGGGCAGCAGTGTTATCTCTGGATGAAAGCAAAGGCTCTGAGGGCACAAGGAGTTGGGCTCACAGTTGTGCAATGCCAGCGACCTAACCTGGCTACGCTCCAGTTTCCTGAATTATCCCATCTATGAAACGGGATAATTTTTAGCACAGAGTGAGCACAGTAAGAGTTGATGCTGTTGACCTTGTAACCATTTTTGTTATGGCCCCAGGATAAAGTCCCTATAGTCCCCCATAAAGACTTACGCCAAAGGATGATGTCCAGCCCTTGCTTGGTTTGTGAAGGAGGATTGGTAACTAGATTCAATGAGATCCATGCCCTGGGCTTGGTGACAGAATGATTGATGGAGTTCAAATCCTCACTTCCCCACTTCCAACCTCATGGCCTCTGGCAAAGACAACACCCCAAACTCCTTTCCTCATCTGTCACAGGGAGACAGTACCAGCATCCTCAGGATCAGGATGACTAAATGGAGGTTAGGGATTGTGCCAGGCACTCAACACACCTCAGCCCTACCGGATGGTATCACCAGGTGATGGCAATGCCAGCTCCATGTCACAGGTAAGAAGACTGAGGCTTGGAGACATTAAGTGGTCTGCTCCAAGGTCACCAAAGTAGAAGCAGCTGAGAAGGACTTAACGTCTTCGAGCTAAGGTCCAGAGGATGTGCTAAGGGTAGTGTCTGGCCCGGTGTGGGGTCTCACACCAGTAACTCCAGCACTTTGGAGGCTGAGGCAGGTAGACTGTTTGAGCTCAGGAGTTTGAGACCAGCCTGGGCGACATGGTGAAACCCCATCTCTACAAAAACTACAAAAAATTAGCAGGGTGGGTGGCATGTGTCTGTGGTCCCAGCTACTCAGAAAGCTGAGGTAGGAGGATCACGAGCTGGGGAGGTGGAGTTTGCAGTAAGCCGATTGTGCCACTGCACACCAGCCTGGATGACAGTAAGACCCCATCTCAAAAAAAAAAAAACAACGGGGGTTGGGGGAGTGGGTGGGGAGTGTCTGTCCAGGCCTGGCTCGAGGGAGGGAGGAGGCATGTGCAGGCTCATAGGGGCCTGAGGGGTTCACCAGGCCACCTGGCTCTGTCAACAGGTTCTAGAATCCCCAGACCCAGTGGAACTGAGCGATGTACACAGGACAGGCTCAGCGCCTGTGTGCAGACCATGCCACTCTGGCTCCAACAGACCCCTTGAAGCATGGAAGGAATGGAAAGGGGTGAAGTCTGGAGAGAGCCAAGTAACCATTACAGGAGGGGGCTTCCTCCAGGGGTCTGGCCAAGTCCAGTCAAACCACTTCCACCCCAACACTCATGAGCTAAATGACTACCCTGCTCAGGCCCCACTTACCCTGAATTCTTACCCCAAATCCAACTGGGTCCTCCCTGGTTAAGCAATGCTACTTCTGTAATTTGAAGTCAGAAACGGACCCACATCTATTTGTAAATTAGTTACTGGCCCAAACAGAATGAATGGCTCACTACATACCAGCAAGAAAAGAACCAACCAGTCTTTGCCTTCAAGGGGAATGGGGGTGGGGAAAATGACAGGCACGTCAGACCGGTTACAGGAGGCGCTGCGGGAAAGATCAGACCAGGATGCCTGGAATAGTCAGAAGACAGGGCTGCTGACCAGAGGCTCTGGACCCTGAGCCCAGAGAGGCAAGGAGGGAGACAGGGCAGGTGATCAGGTGGGGTGCACAAACAGGTCAGGAGCTGACTGATGAGCAGCTGAGCCTGGCTGGAGCAGGAAAGGAACAAGAGAAGCCACCTGACCCAGATCCTGGGGCACAATGTGCTTGGATGATTCCCGAGGCTGCAAGTGATGGAAAAGTCAGCTCAAATGGGTTTAGTCAAGAAAGGAAATCATAGGCTCATTTAGCTTAAAAGTTTGGGGCAGCCAGGGGTGGTGGCTCACACCTGTAATCCCAGCACTTTGGAAGGTTGAGCTGGGTGAATCACAAGATCAGGAGTTCAAGACCAGCCTGGCCAAGAGACCAGCCTAGCCAATATGGTGAAACCTCATCTCTACTAAAAATACAAAAATTAGCTGGGCATGGTGGCAGGCGCCTGTAATCCCAGCTACTTGGGAGACTGAGGCAGGAGTACTACTTGAACCCATAAGGCAGAGGTTGCATTGAACAGAAGATCACACCACTGCACTCCAGCCTGGGCGACCGAGCAAACACTCTGACACACACACAAAAAAGTCTGAGGTAGAGTTCACCTCAGACCAGCCAAGCCATGAGGTCTTAGTCCTTTCCACTCCTCTGACCAGGTCTTACTCCTGGATAGGCTGCCCCCAGGCAGCAAACCCCAGCAGAAACCAGCTCACATCCTCTCCCAGTCGTCTCCCCACCCTACTCCAGCAAAGTGCTACAACTTTCACAGGCTCTGACTGGGTCACAGGTCTTTCTCCAAACCAATCACTCACTGCCCAAGAAGATGCAAACTCACAACTGGTCAGTCCTACCTAAGTTACTAACCATCCAAAAGGCATGGACTGGAGAGAGGAAGGGGTAGCTCTCAGGAAAACTAGGATGTAGAGACCAGGAGGAAAGCAATGGGAGCTAGATGGGCTGCCCACCACCAAGCCTGTGTATTATTAGGTACCATGCATGTGAGCACACAGGACGTTTCAGGCACAGGGCCACGTCCCATTCCTGAAAGCCATCCTATGCCGCATTTCTTACAGCCTTCTGGAAAAACAAAGGCTGCAAATCGAATCTCCTTGACAGTTGCAAGAGGAATTGCAGTCAATGGTTCCAACTCTATTCTGCTTAAGTCCTCCACCCAAGAGAGACTGTCTTCTCCATTCTATGCCACCTAACGAGCTGAGACTCCATCCAGCCAGCAACACGACCCCACCAGAGAAGTCAAACATCCCAATCTGTCTTCAGACAGACAGAGCAGGAGACTGATTGGAATGCTGCTGCAGTAGACCCCCTAGAGGTCCAGCTTACAGGAAGGAGGACTCCAGGATGGCCCTAACTGGTCCACAGAGCGATAGATCATGGCACCACCAGCAGACACAGAACAGCATGCCAAGGGCAGAGGTGAACAAGGTGTATCCATTTTGGAGTGGGCTGTCTGGACATCCAGGCACAGGAGACAGCACTGGAGAGCAACTGTCCAGGTGCCATAGAGGCTGTGGTTCTGAGACCACCTGGGGAAAATCTTAAGGGCCGAAGAGCATGAGCAGTGCTATGCAAAGCCAAAACGCTTGGGGAGAGCAGGCACCACTGGAAGGAGTTGAGAAGAGAAAAGAGAGACCAATGCAGCAAGGGGCAAGGGAACCAGGGAGGCAGACACCTCTCACTGTTAGGCCTTGTTGCTCATTCCAAGTGCCCATGACAAGCACAAAGGATGGCGCCCTAAAGAGAAGACAACCTGGCATGACAATCGGATGATACCACTTCCTTCCTATTTCCCAATTTGAGGGAGCCCACCAAGAGATCAGATAGGAAACCATGTCCACAGTGCTCTCAACACAGAAGCATCATCACCAGGGTGACGAGGAGGTGCCCGTCCGTTCACACCCCAACTACTCACTGGGCTGACAGAGAGGCAATGCGCAAGTCTTGTGTATATAATCCAGCGCAAATACCAACTGTCAAATACACCTGAACACCTAAGGTGCCCACTCCCCACTCCAGGCCAGGGTTTTCAATATTTTCCTTCAGGTATACAGGGCTGCAGCAGCCAGGGTGAACATGTTTCTGCCTGCACAAAAGACCCTGCTCCTTCTGGAAACTCCTCCCAAACTTCCTGGGGGCACTGCCACTTTCTTACAAGGCCCTCTCGTGCCACCCCCAAGCCAAGCCAGAGTGCTTCTCCTGAAGTTTCCGGAACTGGAAACTAGAAAGTAATTCCTCTCTACAACAAGTCAAACTCAGGAGCTACTGCCTTTCCCAACACACGAAGCAGCCCATCCATGAGACAGGCGGACACACACACACAGAGCCAAGGACCAGAAAGAGAAAAGATTCCCTCTCCTTTCTCCCCACCCTAATTTCAATCCCAAACAGCACTTCTTTAAGCTCAGTGTTCAAAGAAGGGAAACGTGAGGGCGAAATGCAGGAGGAGCTCATAGGAGGGCAGTGCTGAAGCTCTTCTGGGAGAAGACAGGCTCCTCACTCAGGGGCAGCACTTGCTTGCCCAGCAACCATCAAAGTGAGAAATGAAATGCTTGAGAGACTCCCTTAAGACAGAAGTGAAGGTGGAATACCCATTTACAAACCTTTCCCTCACAGGGGAGCCTCAAACTTAACATGCAGCCCACTTCCACCACTGCCAGGCAAAAGGGGTGCAGATACCAACATCAGGTGCTTACTGAGAGCCCCCAGAAACAAGGTGGGGTTGGGAGAAATAGAGTCTGTAAAAAAAAGATCACTTGACTCTACTCCTCTCTGTTAACCGAAGGGGAAGAAGCCAAGCATGGAAATGCAGGTATCAGTTTCTGGTTACCCAGGGAGGAAGAACAGATGAGAAAAAACAGGCAGGACAATCAGACCCAACAGATCTCCCAGCCTCTGCCGAGGGCCCACAAGTTCAGAGAAGCTACAGCTCTTGTCTGGGTCACAGCACAGTCTCCTCATGACTGCAGGAGGCCTTAGGGGGGTTCAGGCCACTTGGATGGCACCACCTCTCTCAACATGCGCCCCACTCCAGGCAGTGACTCAAGCACCAGGAGAGAATGGCAGGACAGGGAGAAAAAACCGCACCATGCAAGACTCTCCAGCTCAGAACGGGATCTGAAGCTGTAGCAAGCCAGCACCTGCAGTAGGACAGTGTGACAGCGAGGTCCCCAAGGGTGACTACAGGCAAATGCAGAGTCTGCGGTTCAACCAGAACAAGAAGGTACTCACAACTCCACGCGGTGACCTCACACAGCCAAACCACCCTGTTGCTCCTCACGACCTTACCTTTCAGTTACTCCTATTTTTCCTTCTGGATCCAAGGCCCAGCAGCAGACCCAACTATTTGACGGTCACATCATAGAGTGGATGACATCACTGCCTATCCAGGGACACTGGCTCCACTACTCTTCTCCCGTTAACAGGACCTTAGTGTCTCCTGGGAACATCCCCTCTATTGTGGGCCTTTTTAGGTGGAACTCACACCAGATCAGGGGTAAACCAATCAACTAATTCAATCAAGCTGCTAATTCAATCAAAGCCCAGAGCAGGCATAAGGAAGTGTTTGCTGGGGCTTCTGGCAAAGAGTTGGGAGTTCGGTGAGGGGAAAATCCTGAAACTGCTGGGACGGAGAGGAAGACGCCACACTGTGTGAAGACAGCACTGCAAAAGAGGAAGGGAGAAACACCAGGTCCTCACCTGACTGAAAACTTGCCTTTAGGCCTGAGTGACCGTCAGCTCCTTTGTGTCTAAGCTCTCGCCACCAGCAAAGTGCTAACCTCCCTCTGGGGCTGGACAGGCCACAGAATTAGTATAGGAAGTAAAGACAGGTGCTGTGCAGGCAACCAGCTAACTGAACACGGAAGGAAACAATGTGAACCAATTACCACCCAAAAGGGTAAGCTGTTCTTATTTCATACCCCTTCACATCAGTATCAGGGATCTCCCACTGACAGCGCTGAAAAGCCAGCTTGCCGACTGCTTGCCTAGGCACCATGCAAGATTCGAGGAGGTGAATGGAGTTGGGCAGTTTATAAAGGGTTCTGGAGAGCTGGCCTGCAGAACAGGAGGGCCGTTAGCTGCCATGGTAACTACCACATCACCCTGGGGGAAAGAGGATGTGGCCACCTCCCCACACCCAACTGAAGCTGGGCCAGGAACCTGATGACTAGAAGGGGGGACATCAAAACAAGTCATCAAGGGGAGAAGAACCTAAACCCAGTGTGTGCAGGTGGCTGCCCAGGAAGCCAATGTGACCAGGAGTGTGGGTGGGAAACAGAGAAGAGTACACCGCCGTGCTGAAGGGATAAGCAGGCCGTGGGGCTGCCAGAGCCTGGGAGTGCTGCCAGCTCACTGGGCTCTCAGTGTGGGCCACGGGTCACACGCACCTGAGTCCTCCCAGTAACTCACCCACTGCTGACACCCGCACCACAAAACCCCCACCAGAGTCAAGCCAGACACAGCCAGCGCCCTACAAAACCATGCTGTGTACCCAGCACATGAGTGACCAGTTTCCACAGCAGCCACGAGGCTGACCCACCACAGGGTGTAGCCTGGACAAAGCAGCACCCCACTTTCTGGCAATAGGAAATGAAAATCTGGGGAGATGTGTGTCCAGGAATGCCAAATGTTTGGTCACATGACCAAAAAAGGCTGAAGGATCCTAGGGGACCCAGGCTTCGCAGACGAAGTGGCATCTGAACAGTGTCTAGGGATCAAGTGTGGCCTTCTCTGTTAGGGTGAAAAATAACAGAAGAGAAAGAGGAAAACACACCTCACACCCCTCCTCAGCCAGTTCCAGAGAAAGCACAGAGCATTTCAGGGACCACTGTCCTCCCAGCCTGGCATAAAAGCAGCATACAGATGAAGCTGGCATAAAGAGCTGGACTCAGGCAGGAAAGGGGAGTGCCTGCGCAACATGCGTCCACTGCCCTCTCACAGGTGACACGGGAGGCAGACAGCAGGTGGGTGTGTTCCAATCCCAGTCTCATCCCACCTAACCTCCTTCCAGCTGTGTGTCCGCTAGCCTCAGTTTCCTCACTAGCACCTGCCTCCTGTTTAATCTACACCTGTTATAAAGATTACATGTGTTTTGAATGCAGAAGTGCTGAAAACTGCTGGCAGCTAGGACCTGCTCAGTAACGCTGACAGCCATTCCCAAAACTGGCCCTGTTCACAGTAAGACACCAAGTATTTGGGCACCCACATGCTGTGGCAGTTCTAGATATTTGGGGAGGAACTCCTGCTCTGCTACTGGGGCACTCACAATCACATGGAAAACATAACCAACAACACCCATTATCAGCAGGAATACATAGTTTTAAAATGATGAATGGTTCCTGAGGGAGATGGTCTTGGAATAAGCCAGGCAAGGTTTCAGAAAAGGGAGGCAGTAAGGATGACAGGAGGCTCCCAACTGGAGGCAGCACAAAGGTCAAATTCCAGGTGTCACACACATACAGGTAAGGCTGTTCTGAAAGTTACACTGATGCTGTTCTGATGACAAGATAGAACTTCATTTCAAAGCATGGCTGGATTAGGAGTAGCCTCTGCCCTCGAAATTTCTTTAAAACAGTTACTCAAAGCACACCTGTTTTATGTGAAAGTTCCAGAAGGTTTCTGATGATAAAAATGAACCCTCATACTCAAAACGGTTTGGCACCACTAGGCTAGAGGAATTTAAAGGGGGAATGGTTGTAGGGACTGGGAAGAATGGAATTGAAAATGTAACGTGAAAACACTTCATGTTTGCAGGAAACACCTTAGAAGACTCAATAGAGTTCAGCTTCCACACTGGGCACCACTGATGTGGGCAAGTGGAAGGAAGACTGTTGTAGTTAAGCCCCCTGCCATCACAGCCACCCAGTGCTGGCTTCAGGCCCAAGGCTTCTGGTTCCATTGTCTGCAATATCAGACAAATCAGTGAATCTCCCCTTGCCCCTAAATGAAGATGAAACACTTACCCTAGGAGTAGATCAAAGAACTAACGAGACACTCCATACAGTAGTGCCTGGCACTGTGTAAGTGCTCAGTAAACAGTGGCTGTTCGTCTTGCAGCCTTTGCTGCCCAGCAGAGACTGCTGCTGGCACACAGGAGACAGAGCCTAACTGCATGCAGGGGAAACCTGATGAGCCCCCTGAGGCTTTCCAAGATTCATTTTCCTGCAGTGGATGAACCCAGGAAGCTTTGCTGCAGTCCCAGTAACAGCCAAGAGCCTTTAACCCCAATTGCCTGGCAATCCTTGGGATGTGAGTTCGCAGAGGGCAGCTGGTACTTCACCTGACATGACCCCTCTCCTTTTGAATAGTCTCCATACAGAATCGCAGGACCTCCCGGTACTCGGATGGTCACAGAATCCAAGGGCCCATACAGAGGGCCTGAGCATGTCCACATGGCCACCTTGCAGTGCCCCTGGAAGGAGTCAGGCTAGCTCTGATAATAATCCATCATTTCCCTAAGCACATCACGGAACTCTCACCTTCCCCACCCTAGGCTTGCCTCCAAAAGTCACACAGAGCAAACCTAATCCAGAGGGTACAACACCACAAATACCGAAAAACAGCCCAACAGACATGCTACCCCAAGGCCCTTCGCATTTTCTCAAGCCCAGACACCCACACCATACCCACAGACACAGCTCGACATCTGTCCGTGCCCCATCCCATGTCAGAGAGGGCAAACTGCCCAATGACTTGCCGACTATTCCTTTCAGCTCTGTTTCCCTCATGCCAGAGACAAAGCAAGAAGTCCCTGCCAGACTGACTACCTGGATGACAGAATATACTTCAGAAAACATCTCATATTCTTAAGACTTCTCAACTGTTTTCAAATAAGGCATGGGGAGAACTGTTCCATTTGGACTTGAGACCTGTAGCACCACCAGGCCATCCCTGACTGCCGATCCCACACGCCATCGCACCCCAACCCAGGTGAATGTACAGGTCATTCATGTACATGCTCTATCTGCCCTCTTCCCTATGAGGCTGCAGGTTCCTTGGTCACAAGGGCTGGGCATCTTCAGGTGTGCAACCTCTACACCCAGCACATAAGCACTTGCTAAATCAGTTGGTGACTGAAACGTAATTGTACTGCCTCCCAAGACATGGAAACCACTCAGAGAATACTTTTAAACACAGCATGCAGAATTATTGGTAGTTCTTTCTTACTCAGTAGATGCTTCCCGGTTCAGGGAATCCCTATGGCAACTCTACACCCTGCTCTGAGAGTGAAAAGCAACAGTTTTGGAAGGGTGCTCCAAATATAGGTGCTAGCAAGAACACACTGGAATGAAATGCACTACCTCCTCTAGACCCACTGGGACACAAACTTAGCCACCCATTCTGACAAACAGCTCCTGGTCCCCAAAGGGACCAGGCAGACATAGGACAACTTACCACTAGCTATACAAAGGAAAAGCACCACCTGTAGTGACAAAGCACCCAGTTTCCAGAAAATGATAGTGGGGGAGTAGCCAGGAGACCCCTCCCACTGAACTGTAGTCACCTGAGTCACTTAGAGTCAGTGTGGTTAAACTGGAGCTCCATCTGAGAAGATGCCTGCAGACACCAAAATCAAGAAAAGGTGAGCCCAGGTATCCTCCTTCATCAAAGAGAGCTTGGCACCCTTAAGGTACATGTCCCACCTCACATAGCTGCCCAGGGCCTGACGTGATCATGGTGCCTTTTTACATCTGTATCCAAGATAAAGCCCCTGCCCACAGGCTGGTCTTAGACAGTCCTCCAAGGCTCTGGGACCTCTGACTAGGACAACAAAGACTGAGGACTACCCAGAAACCTCAGTGAGGACAGACAGTAAAGTCCACTTTCTCCTGAGAGACAGTGAGTCACAGACAAGGACATACACCTGTATCACAGGTGACACTTGCTACCTTTCTATTTCCCGAAGTCAGAGAACACCATGCTGCTCCTCTCCCGTGTCCTGGGCCACAAGATACAGAGGAAAGACAAGAGTGTTCCTGAATCCGGGCAACTGTGGGTCAGGCGGCATCTACATGTTTGGATTTAGGGTCCTCTAATATTTTGGATAGGGTCAAAATATAGAGTTCTCCATTTTGCAATTTATATCATTCTGCTTTTCTGTAGAATCAATGGCATTTCAGGTTAATATCAAAAGTACTGTAATCTTGAAGCGGAGTGCAAACTGGTCACACAGACTCACGAAAAGTTCCATATCAGTTGATAACTGCCACACTGTGGTCTGGCCCAGGATTCTGTCCGTGACAGAGACCTTAAGATGTTCATGGGACAGGCTGTCTCGTATCATCACCCTGTTAGATCTAACACAGGTAGATCCAGCCCCAAGCTGTTTTCTCATATAAACTCATATGGGACATTACAGGCTTCCCACAAGTTTTCTTACCATCTAAAAAATGGTGTCCCCTCATGCCTCTTCTGGAGCCATCTCTCCATCTTTCAAGGCAGCGTGGTGGTGTTCAAAGTCAAAAGGACTCTAAGCACTGTCACTTAATGACTCTGGGTAAGTCCCTAACTTTGGTTCCACCACCTCCCATTAGGTCAATAAGAAACAAAAGCATCTTGTCCTCTGCTTGCCCCAGGAGATACCCACTGGGCAGCACCTATTACCTTCTGCACCTGCAAAAGGGGAGAACGGCTCCCTCACTCAGAAGGCCGTTGGGAGGAAGTAGAAGTCTCTGACAGGGTGCCACACAAACTAACAAAGCATACACCTTGGTTTAGAATTTTCTTAGTTGAGAAACTGCACACACTGTACCTTGCAAAGATATATTTAAAAAAATCTTCTAGGACAATTCACATTAGCCTCTGCTGTCCCTTCTAGGATCTGAACTTTGATCTGGAGGTAGCTTTATGGGGTGCATACACCACCAGTTTCCAATCCCACCCTATGAACAAGAAACTCGCAGGCAGGCCAGGGTAGCAACATCTAACCTTCCAATTCTTAGGTGGGAAAATTATCTTTCTTGCTGTGTCTCTGTAGAGTCCCTCAGTCACCTCCCCTTGGTCTCTGCTGTCTCAAGAGCTGTGAGAAAGAAAGCAGCTCCCAAGGACGTTTCCTGCTCAGATCCTGGCAGCTGGAGGCACTGACACATGCGTCCAGGGATAGTTCAGCTCCCTCTTTACTGCAGGACCTTCTCAGGTGTCTCCCTGATCTGAACACAGGGCATTCACCTGCAGCTAGCAAGCCCTGCCCTGTGCTGTTATTTTGCTTGTTACGAGGATGCAGTACACCGTCTAGTATCTGCCAGAGCTTTCCTCTAAAAGCTGTTTGTTCATCATCACTTAAGATCCGTGTTCCTCAAAGTTCTACTGAGCAGGGTCTCAAGCCACCTGTGATTCTTTCGGTCTCCAAAGTTCTGCATTAGAAGATTCCATGACTGAACTTTTGGGCATAAGATGGTCACAAAGACTTCCTGGTAAAATGGCGCTCAAATGTAGCTCCTCGGGCACAGGTCCAAGACGGAGGCTAGCATTCAGTCGGTTTAAGCAGCAGGTAGAAAGCGTGTCTACTGCTTCTGCTTTAAAGGGAGAAGACAAGACATGAAACATCCCCAAGGAGCTTGAGTGCTGCTCAGGAAGATAAAGCTTGTATCTCCACAAAACGACGAGTGTCCCAGGCAGATGGGAATTGAATCACCTGCTGAGAGGAGACTGCTCACTACGACCGCTGTGCGAGACAGTAAGACACGGTCCTTCACTTTACCCACAATGCAGTGAGAGGAAGCTGGAACAATCATGCACACACTGCGCTTCAGAGATTTTCAACATCCGGGGCTGAAAGGGTGCACGGCAAAAAGAAAGGCTCTGACTGCTCTGAAAAACTGTTAGTAGCCTTTTGAAAAGGAGAGTAGAGGATTTACTTTATTATTGAATTGGCAGAAATTATTAACTGTGAGCCTGCTGCTATAGGAATTCAAAAATGCATACTCCAGGGGCTAAAAGTTACAGCGAAGGAACAGTTTTCCTCCTAAGAATTCCTTTGTCAAGGGTATAGTTGGTAAACATGACTTCGTCACTTCCTTAACTTTCCAGATACTTGTGGATATTAGGTCAGCTCCTGACACTGATCTTGCAAGCAATAGCCAAGTTTGTTAACCATAATTGCATGCCCATAAAGGTAAGCATTACATGACACAATTCTCTGCCGCTTCTCTCAGAAGAGGTTTAATTTTAGTGTTGGCTCTTCAACACTGTCCCCGTTTTTTTTTTTCTTTCCATGAGCATCTTAAATATGTGTCAACTAAATATCCAATAGTGGAGTCCATCATTGCTCAGGCCAGAGAGGAGACAGTGGGCCAGCAGTGCCTGTGCTGGAGCCACCTGCTCTCACCTGAACCCACATTGATCTGAGAGAAACTGCAGACATACTGACATGCCTGGCCCTCACCACCACCTCCGCCAACAACCCTGTCCACCGCGGCTCTGGGTTTCTGCATGGTGTTTGCTCAAATCGAATGGTACTGTCAAATGGCCCATAACAGCACTCAGATGGTCACTCACAAAGGAGGCACTTTCCTCACTGCTCATAGTCAAAGAGATAATTTCCCAAATCCATACACTCCATGTTAGTAGGACTCTGCCCATGATCATCAGGCAAATCCACACCAGGTAACATAACCAGGGACCTACCTATATAACATTTCTGCATATGCTAAGACACACAAAATGAAGGTGCGTTCCCTCCTCCTTTCTCTCTTCTGCCTCAAGGAACCCTCTAGATTAGAGCCTTACACAACAGGGGAACCCCTGAGGTCACTGGGGTGACCTAATCTACAACACTGCCTGATCCCAAAGCTCTCTGAGGTGGCATTAAGGATCAGTGCTAATATCTCAGCAACCTCTCCGACTCTCCCAAAGGGAAGCGAGCACATGAAATTAAAAAAAAAATTACCTTCTGACTCCACAAAAGATGCCCAAGTCACCAATGCTATTTTTTTATGTCACCTGTTTTATCCTCTAATATTTCAGTCTTTAAAATTGCAGTGGCACCAGTTACTGCAAAAAGGACATTCTAGAAGGTTTTACATTGCTTGTGCCCACTCCACCCCCAAAGTCATAACAAAAATGTATAACACAACATTTGTTAAACACAATTATCATCAAGTCAATTTTAATGGGACCTAATTACCAGGGATAAGAGCGGTACTTATGTCACAGCAACCAGAGCCTTAGAAAAAACTCATAACCCTTCAATCTTTACCCAAAATTGTTTAAGCCAATGTTAATTATTCCAAAAACATCATCAGACTTAAGCATACTGCTAAGAGTAATCAGCCAAGCTCATGTAAAAATAAAAGCAAAAACCCCCATGGTGAGAGAAACCTGAGTTACCTGGCCAAGCCAAAGATGATTTTTTTCTTCCATTCACAGCATATTAAAAAGTGATCTCAATGGCCACTTCCTGGTCTCCCAGGCCCTTACTTCATACCTGGATGCTACCACATCTTCCCACCGCCCTGCTCCTGCCGCCAGAAGAATGACCCCCACTGCCAAGAAACACTTAGAGAAAATATGAGAATAGATCAGTCTTCCCACCCCCCAACACACACACACACACACACACACACACACACACACACACACGGAGGGGGAGGGGGTGGTCCCTCTGCAAACAGTAGCCCCAGCAAAGGGGCACCTGAGGAAGTGACACTCTGGAGTTAACCCTGACAGTCTGGGTCACAAACCACGGAGCCGAGACTCCCCAGGTGAGGGAAAGAGCTGACTGAAACACGGGTTTTGGGTAAACGGAGAGGAAACAGTCCTCTTTAATTCACTAGCCAAAAAATGGAGCTCTGGCTTGGTCAGAGACGCAATGAGTACTTAGGCCCAGAAAGGCAACAGGAAGGATCCCACCCTCCTCGCGATCATCTGTCGTCGGCAGCGACCCCAAGAGGGTTTTTGGCAAAGGCGTGTCCAGTCACAGAACCCAGACACTGTCCACGTACCCTGGTTACCCCGCCAGGGGCAAAACAGACTGGGGGTTCTGTGCGACGCCGGGTAGGTGCTGCCGGCCGGGAAGAGAGGGAACAAGGACTTCCCTGATCGCCCAGAAGGCCGAGAAATGAGACACAGGTTCCCCGAGTCATACCCTGGACACCAGTTGCTTCACAGACCTTCTCCCTCCCCTCCCCCGCTCCGGGAGGGCTTCCCGGGGGTCTCCGGTCCCGGAGGGAGGGCAAGGCAGGGGGGGGCTTCGTCCAGAGCAGTCAGGGTCGTAGAGCTGGAGTAGAAAGGGGGGGAAAGCTCTAGCCTCAGCCCCCTGTCTGCTTCCTCCGCCCAGGCCGCACGGAAGCCTCGGCCTCACGTACCAAGCGTTGCCGGGCTGCCCAACTTGCCCCCGGCACGGGCCCGAGAAGCGAAAGGCAGGGATGGCAGCGGCCCTCGAAGGGAGGTGGGCGCCAGACGGGTCCCCTGAAGCCCTGTGGGCGAAAGGGACAGGAGAGGGGGAGGGTCCCGGGCCCATGCGGCCTCCGTCCCAGCTCGCGCGGCAGGTACTTACGTTGCTCTGGGGGTCGATGGCCTGCAGCAGCCGGTCCCTGATCTGCTGCGGAGACGCCGGAGCCGCTGTCATTGCCTGGGCGAGGCGGGGGGTTGCGGCCGGGCCAGCGGGCGGGCGGGCTGAGGCGGGGGACGGGGGTCACTCACTCGCCGCCCTCCGGGAGCCGGAGCCGCATGTTCCCCGCGGCGCCGGGGGAGTTGGGGGCGCGCGGGGTGGCGGAGAGGGGAGCCGGGGCCGGGTCTCGGTCCCGGGCCGCCGCCGCCACCGAAGGAGGAGGAGGAGCTGCCGGAGCCGCCGCCGCTCGCTGCCGCCGCCTCGAGAACCAAACTCCAGTGAGCTGCCCCCGCGCGGAGAACTCTGGGTAGTCAGCGCCGCACGCAGCGTCGGCGCCACGCTGAGGAGGTTGGGAGATAGGGCTGGAGGAGACGCCAGGCCTGGGCGGGGCAGCCCGCGTTCCACGCCCCTCAACAGCGCGCGTGCGCGCGCAGGCGCATTCATCCGCCCGTGCCGCCCCGCCCCACCGCCCAGCCAAGGCAGCCGTTGGGAGGAGGTTGGGCGGGGCAACGGTCACTGCCTGGAGGCCCCGCCCCGGCCCGGGTCACGGGGCGGGGCTTTCTGACGGAAGCGCGCGCGCGAGGAGTCCTTGAACCCTGACGCTCGCGGCGGCTACCTCAGGTCGGGGAGGGCGATGGGAGAATCATTTCTTGGGGAGACCCTTCCTGGCGCATGACTGGGGTACTGGAGTTGCAGGCTTAGCAGCTGTCGAGTTTTTTGAGGGGGCGAGGGAACCAGATGTTCACGTTGTGATTCTGCGCCCCGAAGGGTCATCGGGGGGGCTCAGAGGGTGTGGGAGTGGGTGTGGCGGGGCGGGGGGGTCTGCAAAGCCACGTGCAGCCCCCATCGCGGAAACGTGAAGCAGCAAAGCGCCTCTGGCAGGAGCCGCCCCCACTAGCTGGGAACGCCGGAAAGCCGGAGGTTGCAAACCTGCATCTCCACCGCGGCTTCTCCACTTCGGCACCACTGGTATTTGGGCGGCATCCCTCTGTCGTCGGGGCCGGCCCTCCGATCTGTCGGAAGTTGAGCGGCGTCTCTGGCCACCAGATCGCCCCCTCCCCCAGTCTGCAGTCACTGCCGCCGTCCCCTGGGGGGGACACAGTCTCCCCGCACTCCCTCACCGGCGGAGAACCCCGGGATTGAAAGACCCTTCCACCCACCTCTGCTTGGAGATGCTGTAAAACTAAGACCCTCATTCTCGGAACCAAACATGTCACACAAGAGGTAACTGAGGCTCAAGGTCACCCAGACTTCGCTGTTAAGTCCAGAACAGCAGATGTCAAGTTTAAGGGCGCCCTTCCTCCCTCCACCCTATTTACTGCCTTCTGTAATTGCTCCCCTCTCTCTGGGAGCTCTGTTGGAAATGCTTTGTGAGACGGGGTGGAAAGGCAAGCTCGGCGGCCTTGGGAAAAATCTTTTTTTTTCCCGCTGTTACAGGAAAACCTAGATTTAAAACAGGAGGAAGACGGCTGATGAGAACCACATGTGTGCCTTGGATCTGCCCGACACCTGTTAGTCTTGTATTTGTTATGCTTCTGGGAAATATTTTCATTTGCAAAAACGGCTGCTTCTGCACGTGGCTATGGTTGCGTGCTTCTGCACATGTGAAAAGTTTTACATCACACTTGGGAGGAGAAAAGCAACACGGGCAAAAACACTCGTCATTTACTGCTCCCACTCCCGCCCCTCCCAGAATGTGGTGCTGGGTGTACATGGTGTACATGGTCCAAGTTGGAAACTGGCCCATTCGGAGATAATTCTTTATCTCATTTCTGATAAGCAAAATAAACAAAGCCTTCCTCAGGCATATTGCCGTCCTGCCTCTCTCTTAATTGCTAACTCGGATGTACAGTATTTTTTTTTTTAATAAAGGATTACATAGAAGACATTTATTTTACATGGGTCAAGTTATTTTAAGAAACATTTGGGCCATGGCTCACACCTGTAATCCTGACACTTCAGGGGGCCAAGGTGGGTGGATCACTTGAGCTCAGGAGTTTGAGACCAGCCTGGCCAACATGGTGAAACCCCATCTCTACTAAAATACAAAAATTAGCCAGGCATGGTGGCAGACACCTGTAATCCCAGTTACTGGGGAGGCTGAGGCACAAGAATTGCTTGAACCCAGAAGGCAGAGGCTGCAGTGAGCCAAGATCACACCACTGTGCTTCAACCTGGGTTACAGCAAGACTATGTCTCAATAAATAAATAAATAAATAAATAAATGAACATTTGCAAAGTACTCAACTTACCTGTTGTTTAAAAACTAAGAAGCATTAACATGACTGAGTTCCTGAAGGGCACTGTCTCTTTTTGGTATCCCCGGTAGAAAAATATTATTTGTGGAGTAAGTCAATGAAAGTTTCATCAAATGCACGGTAGCTGTACACACACACCCAGACATACAAATGCATTTCTGTTTCCACAGATTAGGTACACTATGGGTCTCAATAGCTGTTTCTGGAATGAATGAAACACTTCATAAAATATAACACCAAAATACATCAGGATACATAAAACACACACAGATACGTATTTAGTTTTATTCCATATTTAATATATATTAAAGGGTGCTTTTGTAATGGCAAAGATTAAATCAGATAGCCACTGAACAGTAATCTTGTAAGCGTTAGCAAGTTCTCTTAGGTCCAGGATAGATACTGCAGTTCACTCAGCCAAGTTTCTGCACTGAAACATCTTGCCATGGCTTCTGTAATATGCGGCATGAGATAACTACTCTTGCTGTAATGGCTCTTCCTCAATGACAAGTCCCTTACAGTATTTTGGCATAACAACATCTTTTGTGCTTGGAATGTCCTTTTGTGCTTGGAAAAAGCTGCCTTAACTCTTCGTGAGGGGAACCCCAAAAAGGGAGAGGAAGGCCTGGTTGCAGTGGTTAACACCTATAATCCCAGCATTTTGGAAGGCCGAGGTGGGTGGATCATTTGAGACGAGGAGTTTGAGACCAGCCTGGCCAACATGGTGAACTCCCACCTCTACTAAGAATATAAAAATTAGCTGGGCATAGTGGTAGGCACCTGTAATCCCAGCTACTCGGGAGGCAAAGGCAGGAGAATCATTTGAACCCAGGAGGTGGAGGTTGCAGTGAGCTGAGATCGCACCACTGCACTCCAGCCTGGCTGACAGAGTGAGACTGTTTCATAAATAAAATAGAAATAAATAAATAAAAGAGCCAGGCGCAATGGCTCATGACTGTAATCCCAGCACTTTGTGGGGCTGAGGTGGGCGGATCACAAGGTCAGGAGTTTGAGACTAGCCTGACCAACATGGTGAAACCCAGTCTCGACTAAAAATACAAAAATTAGCCAGGTGTGGTGGCATGTGGCTGTAATCCCAGCTACTCAGGAGGCTGAGGCAGGAGAATTGCTTGAACCTGGGAGGCAGAGGTTGCAACGAGCCAAGATTGTGCCACTGCACTTCAACCTGGGAGGCAGAGTGAGACTCTGTCTCGAATGAATGAATGAATGAATGAATGAATGAAAGGGAGAGGAAGTGGCTCAGAGTCCAAGACTTGCTCTTGCCACAGGAAGACAGGCAAAAAAGTTAGCATCAGGAGGTCAACCACAGGGCATCTTCAGCCAAGCTGGACAGCAAGGGAGGAGAATCCTTCTCCCTGGACTCATTTCTGTGGCCTAAGCAGGAACTGGGATATACAAGAGCACTGTAGAGGAAGCAGTGCTCAGGCAGGTTCACACAGCTGTACAGGACCAGTGTTCCACAGCGACACCTTTTGATAGCCTGGACCAACAGCAGGAATGCGCTCAGACATTTCAGAAGCAAGCCCCTGAGAGACAGGTTATTTAGAGCACAGGGTTACTAAACTTACCCTAATAAGGGATGTGAGGGCTCCAGGGATTAACAGGAAAAGCTGGTGTCACAAAAACAACCACCTCACTTTGATCCCTATGTTTGCTCTGGGTTTAACAGGCTGGCAGAATTTTTAAAACCCTTTCTCATATATGAACTCATTCAACCGTATCAGTTATCTCAGAAGTACCTAGAGATGAGTTTCATAGTTCTGCTTGGCTTTGCAATAAGTCCTGTTTACTCTAAAAGTGAAACCAATTTAAATCGGCTTTGACTAACCCTGACATGTCAAAGACAGCCAGAATATCTCAAATTTTTATCACATCTTCAAGTAGGGATGGGGGATACACAAAGGATACCTGCTCCTGAGAATCCAGTTTTGAAGCCAAGCCCTGGAACCTGGTTGGGGGGATTCATGAGTACAATACTTTAATTGCACTGTACAAACACAGCATAACTGGGGCACCAAGGAAGGAAAAAGTAATTAACCGTGAGCATTTCTTTATTTTTTTGAGGCAGATTCTTGCTCTGTTGCCAGGCAACTTTTTCCTAGATGAGTTCCGCATTTTCCGGCACTCACAGGTACTGTTTCCCAGCCATCCTGCCAAGTGCGTGTTTTCCTTACTGTTCCAATTTTATATCATCATTCTTAGTGCTAAACAGAGTGACAACTGACATTTGCTGAGGACCAACGATGTGTCAGGGTCCATGCCGGGGACTTGACATGAGGACTCCATGAATTCCCCCTTGGGACACTCAGGTCCTCCTGTAATCCTCACTCCCCATCCGACACTGACTCTGGAGTGAACCTGTGACTCACTGTGGCTAAGAGAATGCAGTGGAAACCACTTTCTGCCCAGTCCAGGCTAAAGCTGTAAGGAGGCCTCTAAGTTACCACACAGCTCAGCAATTCTACTTCTAGGAATCTCCCCCAAGAAAACTGAAAACATGGCCAGGCACAGTGGATCACGCCTATAATCCCAGCACTTTGGGAGGCTGAGGTGGGTGGATCACTTTAGCTCAGGAGTTCAACACCAGCCTGGCCAACATGGTGAAACCCCTTCTGTACTAAAAATATAAAAAATTAGAGGTGTGGTGGTGGACGCCTGTAGTCCCATCTATTCAGGAGGCTAAGGTGGGAGAATCCCTTGAACCCGGAAGGCGGAGGTTGCAGTAAGCAGAGATGGCACCACTGCACTCCAGCCTGGGCAACAGAGTGAGCCACTGCACCTGGACATAACCTCTTTTCTGATAATTACGAAGTCTCAGGTATTTCTTTATAGCAATCCAAGATGGCCTGATACACAGCTCTAGCTGACTTACATACCATCTCACTGAAGCCTCGCAAAACCCAGCTGAGAAGTCTTTTAACAGAAGCAACGGTATAAATAAAAACAGTGACTTTTCCTGAGTGCCTGCCCAGCATCAGGCAGGCTATAGGCCCATGCTGAGGCTCTCTCCTTCACTGTACCCGTATCACAGATGAGGAAGTGGAGGTACAGAAAGGCCAAGACACAGAGCCCAGGTCTGAGCCACACCTCCAACCTGCTTTCTGCTGTAACCATCTTTTCCACCTTTTTTCTCATGTACATGATGAACTCTAACAGATGTAAAGCTTCATTTCCTCTAAAATAATTTCTACAATTCCCTCGGCACAGTCCACACTCTTTTGCCTAGGTTTACCACCAGCTGCCATGATGGTAATGTAAACTTGACACCAATGAACAGGATCCACTAGTAAGATGTCATTTTTTGTTTGTTTGTTTTTTGTCTTTTTGAGATGGAGTTTCGCTGTTGTTACCCAGACTGGAGTGCAATGGCACAATCTCGGCTCACTGCAACCTCCACCTTCTGGGTTCAAGCAATTCTCCTGCCTCAGCCTCCCGAGTAGCTGGGACTACAGGCACGTACCACCATGCCCAGCTAATTTTTGTATTTTTAGTAGAGACGAGGTTTCACCTTGTTGACCAGGATGGTCTAGATCTCTTGACCTCGTGATCCACCCACCTCCGCCTCCCAAAGTGCTGGGATTATAGGCGTGAGCCACCGTGCCTGGCTGTAAGATGTCATTTTTAAAAACTGTCTAGTCCAGAGATCAGTAAACTTTTCCATAAAGGGTCAGAGAGTAAACAAGTTCAGCTTTGCAGGGTGAATGGTCTCTGCTGCAAGGACTCAATCCTGCCCTTGTAGTGCTAAAGGAGCCACAGATGATACACAAACTAATGAGCATGACAGCTGACACAATTTGACTGTGTCCCCACCCAAATCTCATCTTGAGTTGTAATTCCCATAATCCCCATGTGTGGTGGCAGAGATCCTGTGGGAGGTAACTGAATCAGGGGAGTGGTTCCCCATGTTATTCTAGTGATAGTGAGTAAGTTGTTGCAAGATCTGATGTTTCTTATAAGGGACATCACTTCACTCAGCTTTCATTCTTCTTCCTGCCACCATGTGCAGAAGGAGGGACATGTCTGCTTCCCCATCCACCATGATTGTAAGTTTCCTGGAGGCTCCCCAGCCATGTTTAACTGTGAGCCAATTAAACCTCTTTTGTTTATAAATTACCCAGTCTCAGGCAGTTCTTTTTTTCTTTATTTCAGACGAAGTTTCGCTCTTGCTGCTCAGGCTAGAGTGCAATGGCGTGATCTTGGCTCACTGCAACCTCCGCCTCCCGGGTTCAGGGATTACAGGCACCCGTCACCACGCCCAGTTAATTTTTGTTTTTTAGTAGAGACAGGGTTTCACCATGTTGGCCAGGCCGGTCACAAACTTCTGACCTCAGGTGATTCTCCTGCCTCGGCCTCCCAAAGTGCTGGATTACAGGTGTGACCCACAGGCAGCAGCATGAGAATGGACTAATATGGCAATAAAACTTTATCAACAACAAAAAATCTGGATTTCATATAATGTTCTTCTCCTTTCTTTTTCCTTCTTGTAAACTTTTTTCTTTTATACTTGGCCTGATAATTTACATAAAACTTCTTCTTTTGAAATAATTTAAGAATATAAGAGCCATTCCACCTTGAGGATCATGAAAAGACAGGCAGCGGGCCAGATTTGGGCTGATCTGAAACAATCCATTGGTCAAAAAGAAAGGCACCAAAACATATGCTGAATTAGTTCTTGCCATTTTCGTATTGAAAAATGTGGACACTGGCACAGTGGCTCATGCCTGTGATCCCAGCACTGTGTGAGACTAAGGTGGAAAGATTGCTTGAGACTAGGAGTTCGAGACCAGCTTGGGCAACACAGGGAGACCCTGTTCCTACAAAACAACAACAAAAATAGCTTGGCGTGGTGGCGCAGGCCTGTAGTCCTGGTTACTCGGGAGGCTGAAGTGGGAGGGTCACTTGAGCCCAGGAGTTCGAGGCTGTAGAGAGCTACAATTGCACAACTGCACTCTACCCTGGATGACACAGCAAGACTTTGTCTCAAAAATAAAAAAACTTTTAAAAAGAAAAATAAAAAATGTGAACTTTGAATTTCCACATTGCTAGAGATCCTTCTGCCTGGTTTCTCATCCAGGAATACTTGCTATTACCAATCTCTCATTTCCAGGAACTCAAGTGCCAGAGACAGGCCTGAAGCAGATCGAGTGCTTTTCTCTGCATAATAACGAAAATCAAGTGAATGGTGAAAACAAATCCCTCCAGTAGAACTGACATCTTTTTTTTCCTTATTTTATTGTAGTTGTATTTATTTTTTCTTTTCTGAGACAGTCTCGCTCTGTCACCCAGGCTGCAGTGCAGTGGCACAATCTCAGCTCACAGTAACCTCCGCCTTCCAGGTTCAAGCAATTTTGTCTCAGCCTCCCCAACAGCTGGGATTACAGGTGCGTGCCACCACACCTGGCTTTTGTATTTTTAGTAGACATCGGGTTTCACCATGTTGGCCAGGCTGGTACCGAACTCCTGGCCTCAAGTGATCCGCCTGCCTCAGCCTCTGAAAGTGCTGGGATTATAAGTGTGAGCCTCCCTGCCCGGCCCTTTTTATCCTTCTCTTTTTGTATAGCATGCCTTTTGCTTTTATACAAACAGCATCTGTCTTTCATTAACACATGAAAACATCAGGAGGCTTCTCAAATACTTGATAAACTCAAATTTGGTAAAGAAGGAGATAATGAAATGGTTTAAATGAAAAGAAAATGCCTTGCTAATGACAGCTTCACTGGCTTTTCAAATCTAACCACTTCAGAGGAGAGCAGATTTCATTATCATATCACACTGCTGCTGTTCTGAGGAGTCTCGGGGAGCCCGAGAAGGGTCTTTTCCCTAAATATCAAGAGAAAGAGGCCAGGCGCAACAGCTCATGCCTGTAATCCCAGAACTTTGGGAGGCCGAGGTGGGCGGATCACCTGAGATCAGGAGTATGAGACCAGCCTGGCCAACATGGAGAAAATCCAGCTCTACTAAAAATACCAAAATTAGCCAGGTGTGGTGGCAAGTGCCTATAATCCCAGCTACTTTGGAGGTTGAGGCAGGAGAATCACTTGAATCAGGGAAGCGGAGGCTGCAGTGAGCTGAGATCATGCCACTGCACTCCAGTCTAAGTGACAGAATGAGACTCCATCTCAAAAAAAAAAAAAAAAGAGCAAGAAAATTGGGTTTGGGTTGATTAACCACATCACTTGAAAATGGCAGGGAAGATTTCCCTGCCAAATTGAAAAAAACGTTGTTTGTGTGCGTCTTTGCTAAAATCCAGGCCACAAGGGTACAGATGATTCTACCAGAGTAGCTTTGGAAAGGAAGAGACACCTTGGGATTCTCCATCACACCCTAGCTCAGCGGTTGGCAAATTTTTCTGGTAAGGGGCCAAATGGGTGCCATTTTCCGTTCTGCAGGCCATATGGTATCTACTGCCACTACTCCACTTTGCAGTTGTAGTATGGAGGCGGGCAAAGCAATTGTAGGTAATACACACACAAAGGGGTGTGGCCAGATTCCAATACACCTTTTTTTTTTTTTTGAGACAGTCTAGCTCTGTCACCCAGGCTGGACCTGCAGTGGAACTATCTCGGTTCACTGCAACCTCTGCCTCCCAGATTCAAGTGATTCTCCTGCTTAAGCCTCCTGAGGAGCTTGGACTATAGGTATGCACTACCACCCCCGGCTAATTTTTGTATTTTTAGTAGAGATAGGATTTTGCCATGTCGGTCAGGCTAATCTTGAACTCCTGACCTCAAGGGATCAACCTGACTCATTCTCCCAAAATGGGGGGATTACAGTTGTAAGCCACAGCACCCTCAATAAAACTTTATTTACAAAAACAAGCTGTGGGCCCGACGTGGCCTACGGGCTGTAGTTGGCTGACTCCTGCCATAGAGCAGATGTACATGAAGGACAAAGAGAAGCCCATGAAAAACACATTCTCCTTCAACGTGCAATGGTGGAGGAAGCAAAATGGGTTCCAACATGAACTCCAAAGTGAACACTCCCAGGGCAAGTGCTGTACACTGGCCTTCTCTGCCTTCACTACCCACAGCTTACCACTCTGGCAGTGACTCCCAGCCCATAGTGTTATTTTCTAATATGCAAAAACTGAACACAAGCCAGGTGCCCATCAACTGAGGACTGGTTAAATTAATCATGCTATGTCTTTACAATGGTATATCTGCAGTTATTAAGAATTATATTGTGGGCTCGGCGGCTCATCCCCGTAATCCCAACACTTTGGGAAACTGAGGCAGGCAGATCACTTGAGATGAGGAGTTCGAGACCAGCCTGGCCAACATGGTGAAACCCTGCCTCTATTAAAAATACAAAAATTAGCTGGGCATGAGCCCGTAATCCCAGCTACTCAGGAGACTAAGGCATGAATATTGCTTGAACCCGAAAAGTGGAAGTTGCAGTGAACCAAGATCACGTCACCACACTCCAGCCTGGGTGAGTGAGACTCTAGTCTCAAAAAAGAAAAAAAAAAGATATTATGGCTCATGCCTGTAATCTCAGAAATTGTGAATGCCAAGGTGTAAGGTTCGTTGGGCCCAGGAGTTTAAGAGCAGTTTAAGCAACACAGGGAGACCCTGTCTATACAAAAAAGAAATCAGCCTGTGGTACATGCCTGTGGTCCCAATTACTTGGGAGGCTGAGGTGGGAGGATCGCTTGATCCCAGGGGGGGTCGAGGCTGCAGTGAGCTCTAATTATACCACTACATTCCAGCCTGGGCAACAGAGTGAGACCCTATCTTTAAAATAAAATAAAAAAGAAAGAAAGAAAAGAAAGGATATTTTAGAAAACAATGTATTTGAGGATCTGGAAGTATGGTTATAGCATAAGGTGAGAAACCCTCACTGCAAGATACTAAGATAACATTGCCAAGAGAAAATGTATGCGGCACACCCAAATGATTATGTACAGAAGAAAGGTTGGAAGGATGTGCAGCTAGGGTGATGCTCTCAGGAGAATGTGACTGCAGATGATTTATTTTTCTTCTTCTAGCAAATATGCATTTGATGAGTTTTCTTCAATGAACATGCATTAGTAGTTAACTTTTTTTTTTTTTTTTTGAGACAGGGGTCTCGTTCTGTTACTCAGGCTGGAGTGCACGATCTTGGCTCACTGCAACCTCTGCCTCCTGGGTTCAAGCGATTCTCCTGCCTCAGCCTCCTGAGTAGCTGGGATTACAGGCGCATGCCACCACACCCCGCTAATTTTTGTATTTTTAGTACAGATGGGGTTTCGCCATACTGGCCAAGCTGGTTTCGAACTCCTGGCCTCAAGCGATCCACCCACCTCAGCCTCCTAAAATGCTGAAATTACAGGCATGAGACACTGCACCCGGCCTAAAATGTTTTTCAAACAAAGTTAAACAAACAAAAGCCACTTAAAGCCATATCCATGGAAAGGATATTACAGACCCCTCCAGGGTTATCTGCCCCAAGGAAGTTAATGTCAGGACAGAAGCCAATGAAGACCACAACACTGGTGCCAGGCGCAGCCTTTATCAGAGTGGACAAAATACAAACCAAGTCCAGCAAGAAGGTGGCTAAGGACCAATTTACTGACACTGCACCATAAGCAAAAATGAAAACTGTTAACAACTCCCTAGCAACACGGCAAGTGGGAAGAAGATGATGCTGAAATGAAACCACAGAACCTGGCCGGGCCCGGTGGTCACGCCTGTAATCCCAGCACTTTAGGAAGCCAAGGTGGGCATATCACGAGGTCAAGAGACTGAGACCATCCTGGCCAATCCTGGCCAAAATGGTGAAACCCTGTCTCTACTAAAAATACAAACATTAGCTGGGCATGGTGGCACGAATTGCAATCCCAGCACTCGGGAGGCTGAGGCAGGAGAATCACTTGAACCTGGGAGGCAGAGGTTGCAGTGAGCCGAGATTGTTCCACTGCACTCCAGCCTAGCAACATAGTCAATCTCTGTCTCAAAGGGGAAAAAAAAAAAAGAAAAAAGCAGAACCCATCCTTCCTTATCCACTCTCAAAACATACATACAGTAATAAAGAAAATGCTGGATGGAGATGGTGAAGAGGGGAAAAGGTTTACCATGCTGGAAACTGTTTGCGATTTTTTTTCTTTTTGAGATGGAGTTTCACTCTTGTCACTGAGGCTGGAGTACAGTGGTGTGATCTCAGCTCACCGCAATCTCCGCCTCCAGGGTTCAAGTGATTCTCCTGCCTAAGCCTCTCAAGTAGCTGGGATTACAGGCGTGCGCCAACACGCCTGGCTACTTTTTGTATTTTTTAGTAGAGATGGGGTTTTGTCATGTTGGCCAGGCTGGTCTCGAACTCCTGACCTCAGGTGATCTGCCTACCCCAGCCTCCCAAAATGCTGGGATTTAGGGCATGAGGCACCTACTGCACCCGGCCTGGTTGCAATTTTTTAAAATACTGATGAGCCTTTCATGGTGCATGTGCAGACTGCACAAAAGAAAGTGGACAAGACAGAAAACACACATGGTGTTAACACCCACAGCAACAGGCGCTCTCAGGCACTCAGCCACATTAGAGTTCACTGAAACCTACAACAACCTTAGGCACACACAACCTGCAGGCCCATTTTAGAGACGTGGAAACTGAGACTTGGAGAGGGGAAAGCAATTAGCCAAGTTCCCAGTCAGAATGAGCTGAGATGGGATTTGAATTCACACCTAACTGGCCCAGAACATTAGTGCTTAAACACTGTGAAAACTCGAGGCACCCAAACCTCATACTCTAATAACCTCTGGTGCCAGTGAAGGTTCTTGAAAAGCTTCCTTAAGAGACACATCCATGAGATTCCATTTTTAAAATGTACAGCAGCCACCAGCCAGCATCTGCAAAAGCCATGCTGCTATTATTAACAATGAGATAACAGTTCTCTGGAGAAAAATAGGACTATAGAAACAAAACCTCAATGACAGCATTCTCTTCTGAGAGCACAATTCATCCCCATCATGAACAAATGCCTCGCCTCATTGAGACCTCAGCACCAGTCTGAATAAGGCAGGAAGGTTTCTTCACACCATTCATCTGGCTTGCGAGGGACCCAGCCAAGACCTCAGCATGCCTGTTCTGACAAGGACACTGGCCTCGGCAAAGCCAGACCCAGCAGCTCGGATCTCTGCTACTTACAGACCATGGGGTGATGCCTGGCTGGGCTTTAGCAAGGAAATGAATTACAGAAGTGATCAAGGAGGACTCCACTAGCTGAAAAGCAGCACAAGTGGACTTGACCCTGGTCTAGCAACAGCCCACCATTAGCAATGACTCTTTCAATCCTTTCAGGAGCAGCTGCGGTCAAAATTCCACTTGCTCATTCCTTTTGTTTTTTTGAGACAGTCTCACTCTCTTGCCCAGGCTAAAGTGCAGTGGCTCAATCTTGGCTTGCTGCAACCTCTGCCTCCCAGGTTCAAGCAATTCTCGTGCCTCAGCCTCCCGAATAGCTAGGATTATAGGTGTGTACCACTTTATCTGGCTAATTTTTGAATTTTTAGTAAAGATGGGGTTTCACCACGTTGGCCAGGCTAGTGGTCTGCCCGCCTTGGCCTCCCAAAGTGCTGAGATTACAGGCATGAATCACTGAACCAGGCCCACTTGCCCAATTCTTGACCATCATTTATTGAGCTAAATCCAAAAAAGAAATCTACCACCAACTCTACTTTGACAGCCTCCGAAATGAATCCTAAGTGTTTCCCATGGAGTAATTCAAAAGGACTCAGATTGGAAATTAACCTCTTGGTTACAAAAATGAAAAAAGTATAAACAAAAGGTCCTTTTTAGAAATGAGGTTTATTTGCAAGGCTACTCACTCCTGAAAGCCTGCATATTTATGTTTTTCCCTTTCTCCAGGTTTACCTCCAAGTCAGGATTGCAAAAATCTCCAGCATTCAGGCTCATTCTTATTGGTATAAACAAACAAAAAAACCCGACAACAAAAAACTCAACAGACAAATCACACAGCTGTGGGATTCGGTGCCAACCCTGGGTGTTTCATTTTGGCAACAAAACCAGGATTCTCTTTCCAAGAAGCTTCTGGAAAATGCTGTATTTCCTAGATGGAGGCCACTGGTTTTTCAACCTCAAAATCACATACTCAAAAAGCAGACTTAGAAACCCAAGGTTTTAGAACATGGTCCCAATGTCACCACATCATAAAATCACTCTCATTCCTGCAACTGTACAATCAATGGCTCCCAAAGTTATTTTATTTAACAAGGCGTTCGAGGCAGAGCAAATCTTAACACCCCCACAACTGTTCCACATGTCTTCTGCAAAATACTTCACGGGGAACCAGCTCAACCCTCTTGCTAACAATTTAGTGTCTAAACAGGAAAGTTGGTGTCCCTGTTATAGGCGGCCTATTCCATAAAGCCTTAGGGTTAATCGCAGCTGTACTGAGTGGCCAAGCAGACCGAGCCTGTCAGGATGAGAAAAGAATTTATTAACAGGGCCTCTGGCTGGGCCCAGAGGCGATCAGACTCAGCAAGTAACACTGAATGTCCAAAAACACAGCTGTGTTAAACTTAAAAGCCAACCTTTCTGCTTTTTCTTTTTTGGGGAATGCAATTTCATCACAGCCCTTTAGATCAACCCTCCTGAAACCCCTTCAGTAGCCAGCATTCCAATTCAGAGACCAAAGTGAAACTATCTTTGAAAACAGGGATGTGGCTGGGAAACCACGCACATCTCAGCGAACATTTTTCCACCCACCACGAGCTTGGACTTTTTCTGGGATCGTTGTCAATTTTCTGGTCAAAAACATTCTTGCAGTCATCAGGAATGGAGGAACGCAGACTCAGCATCCCGAGAAGGTGAGTTCCTGGTTCTATCGCTGGGATTCAAGAGCCAAACAGCCTGGAGAAGTCAGAGGGCAGAAATATCCATAAGGATAGGAGGTGATCTAAAAATACTGTCAGAGATTATTTTACGTGACTATTACTTAGAAAACTTTACATTTTTTTTTTTTTTTTTTTTTTTAAAGAGATGGAGTTTTGCTCCTGTTGTCTAGGCTGGAGTGCAATGGTATGATCTCGGCTCACTGCAACCTACGTGACCCAGGTTCAAGGGATTCTCCTGCCTCAGCCTCCTGAGTAGCTGGGATTACAGGCATCCGCCACCACACCCGGCTAATTTTGTATTTTTAGTAGAGACAAGGCTTCTTTATGTTGGTCAGGTTGGTCTCAAACTCCTGACCTGTGATCCGCCTGCCTTGGCCTCCCAAACTGCTGGGATTACAGGTGTGAGCCACCCCACCTGGCCACTTGTCTGATTTTTCAAAGTAACCTGTAATCTACCTGTGAATATGATTAACAACATTAAACTACACAATTAGTAGTATATACTTTTTTTTTTTAAAACATAGTCTTGCTCTGCCGCCCAGGCTGGAGTGCAGTGGTGCGACCTCGGCTCACTGTAACCTCCGCATCCCAGGTCCAAGCAATTCTCCTGCCTCAGCCTACTGAGTAGCTGCAATTACAGGTGCTCCTCACCAAGCCAGGCTAATTTTTTCATTTTAGTACAAACATGGTTTTGCCATGTTGGACGGGCCTTGGCCCCCCAAAGGGTTGGGATGAGAGGCATGAGCCACTGCACCTCCCCAACACCACCACCCTATAAGGGAAGATGATAAAGCTGTTACACAAATGATATCTAGGAACTTTTGGTATTATCTTTGCAACATTTCCACAAATCTAAACTCATTCCAAAATAAAAAGGTTATCCGAAAAAATAAGAGTGCAGAAACAGCTGGATTTCCTCATGCAAAAGAATACAGCTTGATTGCGTTATACCATATAAAAAAAATTAACTCAAACTGAATCACAGACCTAACTACAAAAAATCCAAACTACAAAGCTCTCAGAAGAAAATTTATGTGTGTATCTTTGTAATCTTGGATTAGGCAATAATTTCTTAACTATATACTCAAAGCACAAGTAACAAAAAGAAAAACAATAAACTCAATTTCATCACAATAAAAAACATTTTTTTTTTTTTTGAGACGAAGTCTCACTCTGTCGCCCTGGCTAGAGTGCAGTGGTGCAATCTCGGCTCACTGCGACCTCCACCTCCTGGGTTTAAGCAACTCTCCTGCCTCAGCCTCCCGAGTAGCTGGGATTACAGGTGCACACCACCATGCCTGGCTAAGTTTTGTACTTTTACTAGAGATGGGGTTTCACCATGTTGGTTACAGGCTGGTTTCAAACTCCTGACTCTAGTGATCTGCCCGCCTCTGCCTCCCAAAGTGCTGGGATTATAGGTGTGAACCACTGCGCCTGGCCAGTCACAATAAAAAAACTTTTGTGCTTCAAATGACACCATCAAGAAAGTGAAAAGACAACATATCAAATGGGAGAAAATGCTTGCAAAACGCACATGTGATAATGGACTAATACTGAGAATACACAAAGAACCCTTATGGATCAGCAATAACCCAATTTTTAAAAAGGGCAGAGAATCTTAATAATACATTTCCTCAAAGGAGATGTACCAATCGCCAACAGGCACATGAAAGTATGTTTAATATCATTAACCTTCAGGGAAAATTCGAGTCAAACCTTCAAACTGGCTGGGCACAGTGGCTCATGCCTGTAAGCCCAGCACTTTGGGCAGCTGAGGTTGGTGGATCGCTTGGGGCCAGGAGTTCGAGACCAGACTGGGCAACACGACAAAACCCAGTCTCTACAAAAAATACAAAAATTAACCAGATGTGGTGGTGCACACCTGTAGTCCCAGCTACTTAGGAGGCTGAGGCCAGAGGATGGCTTGAACCCATGAGGCAAAGGTTGCAGTGAGCCGAGATGCTGCTGTTCTCCAGCCTGGGAAACGGAGTGAGACTCTGTCTCAAAAACACACAAAATACTTTTATACCTACTAGGATGACTATAACCAAAGGTTAACAATAACGGTGTTGGCAAGGATATAGATCCGGGTAGGAATGTGAAATGTTGTAGCTACTTTGGAAAACAGTCTGGTGTTTTCTCAAAAGAATAAACGCAAGCCAGGTGCAGTGGCTCACATCTTTAATCTCAGCACTTTGGGAGGCTGAGGTGGGCAGATCGCTTGAGGTAAGGAGTTCGAGACCAGCCTTTGTCAACATGGTAAAACCCATCTCTACTAAAAACACAAAAATTAGCTGGTAGCCAGGCTTGGGGCTGTAGTCCTGTAATTCCAGCTACTCAGAAGGCTAAGACAGGAGAATCGCTTGAACCTGGGAGGTGGAGAATGCAGTGAGCCACGAATGTGCCACTGCACTCCAGCCTGGGCAACAGAAGGAGACTCTGTCTCCCCCCCAAAAAACAAAGAAAATTGTAAACATAGAGTGATCATACAACCCAGCAATCTCACTCCTACACAGCTGATAACTAAAAACAAATCTGCACAATAACGTGTACATGAATGTTCCTGTCAGCATTATTCATAGCAGCTAAAATATACAAACATCCCAACTATCCATCAACTGACATGGAAAACGAGTCATACAAAAAGAGTACGATTCTGCCATGAAAAGGTATGAAGCACTGCTCCATGCAACAGTGGATGAACCTTAAAAACATGATGCCGAGTGAGAGAAGCCAGACACGAAAGGCCACACGGCGTATGACACCATTTATATCGACTGTCCACATGAGGCAAATCCAGAGACAGGAAGTCGATTAGTGGTTGCCAGGGTCTGGAGGAGGGGGAATGGGGACTGATCACAGCCAATGGGGACGCGGTTTCTTTCTGAGTTGATAATAATGTTCTGAAATTGGATAGAGATGGTGGCTGCATAATCTGTGAATATTCTATAAAACACTGGATTACGAAGACTTCTGCTTTTTACTTGTAAACCCTCTCCATGGTTCATTTTCTCCCAACTTTTCCTCTCATTTTATCAAAATTTCAACACACAGAAGAGTTGTGTTGAAACACACCACCACCACCTACATTCTGCAATTAGCACTTTGCTGTACCACATACCTATCCATATAGCTATCCATTTAGCCATATTTTTGATGTGTTTTGATATAAGTTATAGCTAACAGTGCTACCGATCCCTAAACACTCAGGGACATTTCTCCTCACATTTCAGACTTTTCATGACTTCTTAAAATTTCCAAAGTTCAAACAACACAGAAGTGGGGCACAGGGAGGCTGGGCGCAATGGCTCACATCTGTAATCCCAGCACTTTGGGAGGCCGAGGCAGGCGTATTATTTGAGGTCAGGAGTTTGAGACCAGCCTGGTCAGAAGGATGAACTCCCGTCTCTACCAAAAATATAAAAATTAGCCGAGTGTGGTAGTGCATGCCTGTAGTCTCAGCTCCTTGGGAGGCTGAGGCAGGAAAACCACTTGAACCCGGGAGGTAGAGGATGCAGTGAGCTGAGACTGTGTCACTGCACTCCAGCCTGGCTGACAGAAGGTGTCGCCATCTCAAAAAAAAAAAAAAGAAAAAATGGGCACAGAGAATAGTGAACAACACTGAGGCCCTGCCAATTTCCGCGGCAACTGCCAGTGTCACCTCTCTACCCCATCTGGAGTGGATCCTTCCAAGTCCCTCGCTGAACGGTGTTTCAATCCCGTACTTAAGGCACTCATTCAGGGTTTATTGCATGTTTACTGCATGCCTGTTACATAGCTGAAGTCAGGCTGCACAGATGAATATCCTCTGGACATCTTCACTTTCAGAACGCTTCATTTCCCCATGCAGACAGAACCTTCTGGCACATCATCAGTGACGGTATCACAATAGCCAGTCACACGGGCATCCTATCAAGTTACCTGATCCTTCCCCTGTTCTTGGACACTTAGGTGATTTCCAGTTGTTGTTGTTATTTGTTTTTTGAGATGGAGCTTCACTCTTGTTGCCCAAGCTGAAGTGCAACAGCGCGATCTCCACTCACTGCAACCATTGCCTCCTGCGTTCAAGCAATTCTCTTGCCTCAGCCTCCTAAGTAGCTGGGATTATAGGCATGCGTCACCATGCCTGGCTAATTTTTCATATTTTTAGTAGAAACGAGGTTTCACCATGTTAGCCAGGCTGGTCTCAAACTCCTTATCTCAGGTGATCCACCTGCCTCAGCCTCCCAAAGTGCTAAAATTATAGGCATGAGCTACTGCACCCGGCCGATTTCCAGTTCTTTAACATCCTGGGAAAGCCAGACACTGCCTCCCCGAGACAGCCCTTTCTTGAGAGAATCTTCCCTCTTCCCTCACCCATGGCCCCCAGTGAAAGCGTTGGCCTGGGTCAGGACCGTTTTCTCTGTAACAGGCCACTATTTCCTAACAGTTCTGGCTCTGCAGGCCAGGTAGTCTCTGTCACACAACTCTACTCTGCCTCTGTGGCACAAAAGCAGCCACGCACGTGAACTTTTGTGAAATTTGTTCACAAAAACAGGCAGTGGGTAGATTTGGCCTGTGGTCTGATGACCCCTGACCTAAGTGGTTAGGGCAGAATCAAGAACCCCCGCCCCAAGTGGACCTGAGTGACACCGAGGTGGGTCAATCAGACTCTGCCCCAGGAAACCAAATCTGGACCCTGGGCTACGGACTACACTGGTCTTGGAAAGCTGAGCTGGGAGGATACCCCTGGCTGCTGTTCTGGTTACAGGCTGGCAGATGGGGGAGTGAAGATGTTGCTCAAACAGGAGAGAATGATCAAGCAGGTAAACGTAAAAGACAAGAATGAGGGAAGCATGCGGACGTCTGCCCTGCCCCAAGACCTTCACACCTGCTACTTCCAGTGTCACCATGCTTTTCTCCAACTCTGGAAATTGCAAACGTCTTCTTGTCCTTTAGGTCTTGATTTATGTATTATTATTTTTTGGAGACCAGGTCTTCTTCTGTTGCCCAGGCTGGAGTGCAGTGGCAGGATCTGAGCTCACTGCAACATCTGCCTCCAGGGCTCAAGTGATCCTCCCACCTTGGCCTCCCGAGGAGCTGCAACTATAGGTGCACGCCACCACACTCAGCTGATTTTTGTATTTTTGGTAAAGAGGGGTTTTCACCATGTTGCCCAAGCTGGTTGAACACCCGGGCTCATGCAATTCTCCCACCTTGGACTCCCAAAGTGCCGGGATTACAGGCCTGAGCCACCATGGCCAACTTTGGTCTTGATTTAAACAGACCTTCTCAGAGAGTCCTTCCCCAACCACCTCTGCAACTGGGAGCTCCCGTCAGGCGCCACCTCGCAACTGACGGTTTCCCACTTGCTTGTCTATGTCCCAGCAAGTGCATTTGCTGAGGGCCGGGACTGTGGCTGTCCTGACCTCAGGTGTAACCCCAAATTATTGTCCAGGACAGATCCTTGTGAATGAATGGAAACCTAGAGAGGCCAAAGCTGCATGAAGAAAGTCCACTTTCCATTAAGTCCTGAGTACACTTTCTACACTTATTTTTTTTTTTGACATGGAATCTCACTTACTCTGTTGTCGAAGCTGGAGTGCAGTGGTGTGATCTCAGCTCATGGCAACCTCTGCCTTCCATGTTCAAGGGATTCTCCTGCCTCAACCTCCTGAGTAGCTGGCATTACAAGCACATGCCACCACGCCCTGCTAATTTGGGTTTCTCCATGTTGGCTCGGCTGGTCTCGAACTCCTGACCTTAGTGATCTGCCTGTCTTGGCCTCCCAAAGTGCTGGGATTACAGGTGTGAGCGCGCCCGGCCCTTCCTACACTTTCATGCAAGTTCCTCGATCTCTTCACAAGCCTTCTTTGTTCCTAGGCAAGCCTCATACGTGCTCTCAGATCCTCTCTGCCAGGTAAGATACCTTGGCAAGAGCCTTTCTGGGAATACATTATGGTCCTCGTGGTGACAGTGAAATGCCACCCTCCCCAGTTCTCCTATGTCCTGGAAGCATCTCCTCAAACAGCCACTGGGGTGCAGACTCCCCAGCCACCCCACATTCAGAGTCTCAATTACTCAGGACAGCCAACTTTTTGTCCTCTTCCTTTTTGGGGAAGTATGTAGGGATGGACCCACAGAAGCCAAGAACACCAGATTCTCCCGTAGAATGTTTTCCTAAATCCATTTACAGCAAATCTCACAATTCAGTAACAGTAGTATCAGAATTATGGCCCCAATGCTAGACAGAATGGTAATCTGCTTGAGTTTTCTCAGGCTAATGAGAAAATAAAAGCCAGAATTTAAAGCAATAAAGTCGGAATACATTTCTGCTGGCTTCCAGCCCAGCTGGAGCAGGATCTGGCAGCATGCTGGAATTTAAACCACATTTTCCACCTCAGCAGATGCAGCAGAGCTGGTGAGAGGTGACAGGGCCATGGGCTCAGGGAAAGCATCTCCTGGCAGCCCCTGCAGAGGTGCCAGGCATAGCCAGGGGCTGGAGAACTCCACGTTCTAGTCAAAGTTCCAGCCTAGTCCAGTGGGGATGCAGAGACAGAGTGTAACCCCTTCGGATACTAGTTCCCTCACTTATTTTGAAAACAGAAAGTAGGGCCAGGCACGGTGGCTCATGCCTGTAATCCCAGCACTTTGGAAGGCCGAGGCGGGTGGATCACTTGAGGTCAGGAGTTCGAGACCAGCCTGACCAACATGGTGAAACCCTGTCTCTACTAAAAATACAAAAATTAGCCAGGTGTGCTGGTGGATGCCTATAAACCCAGCTACTCAGGAGGCTGAAGCAGGAGAATCGCTTGAAGCAGGGAGGCAGAGGTTGCAGTGAGCCAAGATCAAGCTACTGCACTCCAGCCTGGCTTACAGTGAGAGACTCTATCTTAAAAAAAAAAAAACAAAAAACCAGAAAACAGGATACAAAAGCGATGACTCAAAGGACAGAGAGTGGCCATTGGGTGGGTCATCCTGAAGAATGAGACTAAGGAGATGACACTGAAGGGGAAGGGCAGGCCAGACTCACACGATCATGCAGAACATCATGAAGATGTTCCACAGGGCGATGAAGATTCGAAAGTATCTGAGGCTCAGCAAGAATTCCCGGATGTTGTCACCTGGAAGAATAGGAAAGCACTTTTACGGCACAGCTAACATCCCAGCCCCAACTGCCACCTCTGCAGTGGGCTTTTGTGACTTCCATCCACCCAGCACCCACTGCCTCCAACTTCAACAACAGTGTGGCTTTTCCCTTGGGTGTCCCCTTTTCCGGCCCTCAGCATTCAGGGTGTGTCTGCTACTGACCAATCCCCTGAAAGCACCAAGTCCCTCATCCTCTGACTGGCTCAAGGAGGGGCATGTGACCTAAGTCTGTCCAATGAGAATCTGCCCTGGGACTTTCCCCCCAACTATTGGGAAAGAGACCTTTCTGCCAGGCTTGCTGAGCTGGGAAGATGTAAGCTCGGTGCCCACAGGCCAAATCCAGCAGCCTCTTCCACCGGTTTTTCGATGGCCTGTGAGCTAATAGCTCTTATTATTTTTTTTAATATAGAGATGGGGTTTCATTATGTTGCCCAGGCTGTTCTCAAACTCTTGGCTTCAAGTGATCCTCCCACCTAAACCTCTCAAAGTGTTGTGATTACAGACATGAGTCTCCATACCCAGATGGTTTTTACGTTAAAAAAAAAAGAAGAAGAATATTTTAAAGACTTAAAAATTACAAGAAATTCAAATTTCAGTGTCAATGAATAAAGTTTTATTGGCACACAGCCATACCCATTCATTTACATATCACGTCCTGCTGCTTTTATACTACAACAGCAGAGCTGAGTCACGTTGCTGTGCCAGACAGACACCATATGGCCTGTAAAGCCTCAAATATTTACTATGTGGCCCTTTACAGAAAAACATGCCAACCCCTGCTCTGGGGTCATCTCTGCCAACCCTAGCCAGTCTTACAGTAAAATCAACGCAGAAGAAAGAGGAATTGAGAGCTAGACAGAGTCAGATGCTGACTCTAACCCTAATCCTAACCCCAACTCCAACCCCAACCCTAACCCTGGAGGACTGGTTTGACACCTCAACCCAGGAGTACCTGAAGACAATTCCACCCTTGGACATTTCAATTTGTTTTCACCACTTTGAGCTGGGTTTACAGTGTTTGCTACTAAAAACATCCTAAATTCAGGCAAATGAAAGGGAAGGTGTGTCTTGGTGACACTCTGGTCCCCTCGAATGCCAAGGGAAAAAGAAACCCTCATAGGGGAGTCAATTTAGTGCATAAAGACTCCAAAGACCTGGGTTCCAGACCCTTCCTCCAGGGTTTCCAGCCAATCCCTCTCCCTCTCTAGACCTCCAGAATGAAAGAATGGGCCCAGGTTAGGCCAAGCATGGTGGCTCACAGCTATAATCCCAGTACTTTGGCAGGTGGATCACCTGAGGTTGGGAGTTTGAGACCACCCTGGCCAATAAGGTGAAACTCATCTCTACTAAAAATATGAAAATTAGCTGGGTGTGGTGGCTCACACCTGTAATCCCAGCTACTTGGGAGGCTGAGGCAGAAGAATGCCTGAACCCGGCAGGTAGAGTTTGCAATGAGCCAAAATGGTGTCACTGCACTCCAGCCTGAGCAACAGAGCAAGAATTCGTCTCAAAAAAAAAAAAAAAAAAAAAGGAAAGGGTCCAGATTAGGTGATCTACAAAGGTGCTACCCAAAGCATCTGCAGACTGGGGCTGGATGGTAAGTACAATACACAGAACGCAAGCCCAGAAACGCATACTTTTTCAGGGGAGGACAACCTGCCAACCTGCCATCCCTGTTCCATCCGAGCCTGTGCTCAACATAACATCTTGCTGAACACAGTTTAGATGAGTCTATTATTATCCAACCAACGGAGTTAGTCACATGCAGCACAACCTGTATACAGGGCTGATCCAGCACAGACTGGAAACATTAAGCACCTAGTCTGTCTCCAGGAAGCTGGAGAGGCACTGCTCAGCAAGACCCTTCCCTTAGCGAAGGATCGTGAAAACAGAATCTCCCACCATCGACGGATGCCAATCAAAGGCTTGGTAGCTCATGCCTGTAATTCCAGCACTTTGGGAGGCTGAGGCGGTTGGACCACCTGAGATCGGGAGTTCAAGACCAGCCTGGCCGGGTGCAGTGGCTGATGCCTGTAATCCCAGCATTTAGGGAGGCTGAGGCAGGCAAATCATGAGGTCAAGAGATCAAGACCTTCCTGGCCAACATAGTGAAACCCTGTCTCTACTAAAAAAATAAAATAAAATTAGCGGGGCATGGTCACGTGTGCCTATAGTCCCAGCTACTTGGGAGGCTGAGGCAGGAGCATTGCTTGAACCCGGGAGACAGAGGTTGCAGTGAGCTGAGCTCACACCACTGCACTACAGCCTAGCGCCTAGCGATAAAGCAAGACTCTGCCTCAAAAAGAAAAAAAAAGGACCAGCCTGGTCAATATGGTGAAATGTCTCTACTAAAAGTAGCCGGATGTAGTGGAGAACACCTGTAGTCTCAGCTACTCAGGAGGCTGAGGTACGAGAATCACTTGAACACAGGAGGTGGAGGCTGCAGTAAGCCGGGCACAGAGGCTCATGCCTGTAATCCTAGCACTTTGGGAGGCCAACGCAAGCAGATCACCTGAGGTCAGGAGTTCAAGACCAACCTGGCCAACATGGCGAAACCCCATCTCTACTAAAAATACAAAAATTAGCCAGGCATGGTGGTGTGTGCCTATAATCCCAGTTACTAGGCAGGCTGAGGCAGAAGAATTGCTTGAACATGAGGTGGAGATTGCAGGGGGCTGAGATAGCGCCACTGCCCTCCAGCCTGGGCAACAGAGCGAGATTCCGTCTCAAAAACAAAAAACAAAAAAACGCTTTGGGCCAGATGCACCACCTGTGGCTCATGCCTGTAAGCCCAGCACTTTGGAGGCTGATGACGCAGGTGGATCACAAAGTCAAGAGATCAAGCCCATCCTGGCTAACACAGTGAAACCTTGTCTCTACTAAAAATACAAAAAATTAGCTGGATATGGTGGTGGGCACCTGTAATTCCAGCTATTTGGGAGGCTGAGGCAGGAGAATTGCTTGAACCCAGGAAGTGGAGGTTGTAGTGAGCCAAGATTGCGCCACTGTACTCCAGCCTGGGCAACACAGTGAGATTCTGTCTTAAAAAAAAAAAGCCTTTCTGAGGAAATGCCAGAGCTCCAAACTCTGACTTCAAACATGGGCAGTTTAACAAACATGAGCTCAAATCCTGGCTCTGTTCTTCTGCACAGGTGACCTGGACCAGTCCCTGGGCTGTCTATGTGCACTTCCTCGTGTCACCAGGAGGACAGGCAGCTAGGAAGACCTTAGCACAGTGCCTGGCGCACATGAAGCTCTCAACAAACGCAGCCACTATAGTTAGAGTTGACCTAGGCAAAGAGGATGGAGGGAGAGGAGCAGCCCACACAGGGGAAGTGGCAGGTGCAACATCTGGGCTGGAAGGAGAGCAGAGAGCAAAGCAGGAAGCTCCTGATAGAGTACTGATGCCCTTCCTGCCATCCCTGTTACTGATGCTCCCACCACTTTGTGCCAAATCTCCCGCCCACAGCGGCTCTGATTCGGATCTGTACAACACAACCCCAGGGCCTGGTATAGTGCCTTCCATGTGGTGGGTAACACATGGCTGCTGAGTCAATAAATGTATGAATGGATGGATAAACGGATAGAGAAATGACCTAGTGAGTGAGTTTACAACGGCTAGAGTCAAAAAAACCCTGGTTCGAATCCTGATTCTCTCACTGATTTGCTATGTGGCCACAAAAAAGCTGAGCTACGTAGGCTGGGCACCGTGGCTCATGCCTGTAATGCCAGCATTTTGAGAGGCTGAGGCAGGCGGATCCTGAGGACAGGAGTTGGAGTTCAAGACCAGCATGGCTAACATGGTGAAACCCTGTATCTATTGAAAATACAAAAACTGGTCGGGTGCGGTGGCCGATACCTGTAATCCCAGCACTTCGGGAGGCTAAGGCGGGCAGATCATGAGGTCAGGAGTTCGAGACCAACCTGGCCAACATAGTGAAACTCCATCTCTATCAAAAATACAAAAATTACCAGGCATGGTGGTGCATGCCTATAATTCCAGCTACTTGGGAGGCAGAAGAATCACTTGAATCCGGGAGGCAGAGGTTGCAGTGAGCTGAGATTGGGCCATTGCACTCCAGCCAGGGTGAGTGACAGAGTGAAACTCCGTCTTGGAAAAAAAAAAAAAAAAAAAAAAGTTGAGCTCCATCTCTAACCCTCAGCTTCCTTAACTGTAAAATGGGAAAGTGATCATGATCTTTTAGGGGTGGAGGCAGAATGAAACACTAACAGGAAGCACCTAACTGCGTTACCACCCAGGGGCAGGCCCCCAAAAAGGGGAGCTACTGGAGTGTCTTCAAAATCTCAGCTCAGCCAGGCATGGTGGCTCATGCCTGTAATCCCAGCACTTTGGGAGGCTGAGGTGGAAGGATCATTTGAGTCCAAGAGGTGGATACCAGCTTGGTTAACATAGCAAGATGCTCAGCTAGGCATGGCGGCTCATGCCTGTAATCCCAGCACTTTGGGAGGCCAAGGTGGAAGGATCATCTGAGGCCAAGAGATGGATATCAGCTTGGTTAACACAGCGAGATGCCTATCTCAAAAAAAAAAAAAAAATTTTTTTAGAAGGCCAGGCATAGTGGCTCACACCTGTAATCCCAAAATTTTGGGAGGCCGAGGTGGGTAGATCATGAGGTCAAGAGATCAAAACCATTCTGGCCAACATAGTGAAACCCTGCCTCTACTAAAATACAAAAATTAGCTGGGTGTGGTGGTATCCACCTGTAGTCCCAGCTTCTCGGGAGACTGAGGCAGTAGAATTGCTTGAACCCGGGAGGTGGAGGTTGCAGTGAGCCAAGATCATGCCACTGCACTCTAGCCTGGCGCCTGGTGACAGAGCAGATTCTATCTCAAAAAAAATTTTTAGGGCCGGGTGCGGTGGCTCACGCCTGTAATCCCAGCACTTTGGGAGGCCGAGGCAGGTGGATCACGAGGTCAAGAGATCGAGACCATCCTGGTCGACATGGTGAAACCACGTCTCTGCTAAAAAAAGAAAAAAAAATACAAAAAAAAAAATTAGCTAGGCATGGTGGTATGTGCCTGTAATCCCAGCTACTCAGGAGGCTGAGGCAGGAGAATTGCCTGAACCCAGGAGGTGGAGGTTGCAGTGAGCCGAGATCTCGCCATTGCACTCCAGCCTGGGTAACAAGAGCGAAACTCCGTCTCAAAGAAAAAAAGAAAATTTTTAGAAAATTAGCCAGAAGTGGTAGTGAGTGCCAGCAGTCCCAGCTACTTGGGAGACTGAGACAAGAGGAGTTCCCGGCTGAACTTGAGCCCAGGAGTTCACGCGTGAGCTATGAATGTGCCACGACACTCCACCCTGGGCAACAAACAATACCCTGTCTCTAAAAGAAAACCTCTGTTCCTCAGGGTTCTCCCATCCTTGGGCAGTGCTCATCATGGCATCCGCCACCTTAACTATGATACCACTTCCTCAAATGGCCTTCCCTCCCACACCCCAACAGGAGGGCAACCCCATCACCATGCTGTGACTCCCTTTCCCTGTCACCTAACATCACTTCTGTCACCATTTATTCCTCCCTTAGAAATCATGAGTCCCAGGGCCGGGCGTGGTGGCTCAAGCCTGTAATCCCAGCACTTTGGGAGGCCGAGGCGGGTGGATCATGAGGTCCAGAGATCGAGACCATCCTGGTCAACATGGTGAAACCCCGTCTCTACTAAAAACACAAAAAATTAGCTGGGCATGGTGGCGGGTGCCTGTAATCCCAGCAACTCGGGAGGCTGAGGCAGGAGAATTGCCTGGACCCAGGAGGCGGAGGTTGTGGTGAGCCGAGATTGCGCCATTGCGCTCCAGCCTGGGTAACAAGAGCGAAACTCCATCTCAAAAAAAAAAAGAAATCATGAGTCCCATCCCATGGTAAGTTCCACTCTATGTGTCTTACGCCTGCTGTATCCCAGCACCTAGCACAGTAGCCAGCATGCGTAGGTGCTCAAATATCTGGTGAATGGAAGAATGAATGAATGGATATAATAATCATGTACAGGTCCCCTTACAATTCAAATAGTTACATAATTAATTAATTCAGAGGGAAGTGTAAATTCTGGGCCTCCAGGGCCCAGCAGATGATAGACATGAAGGGGTTAGGGCTGGGATGAGTCAGAGCGCTTCTTTTAAACTATGCTTAGATAGATGTCAAGAGCTCTCCTGAATTCTGAGTTGCAGAATGTTCCGATTTTTCGAGAAAAATCAGACATCTGAATTTTTATATAAAATCTCCTGATTGAAAATGTAATGTTGGCATCTAATTTTAAAAGTAGCAGGTAGGCAGCACTCTGAAAGCAAAAGCTAAGTGTGAGATTGTTCATTCAATCATTCATTCATTTACAGGCATCAGAGGACTGGTACGGCAAGGACAAAGAATGGGACAAGCCCAGCCAAGCTAAGGCCTCTTCTCTTAAGTTTACAGTCAAATGTGAGGGGCAGACATTAGCCAGATGACAGCACACATAACAGAAAATTATAAAGGTAGGAAGTGATGTGAATGCTAACATCAGGGAGGTCTGGTGGGAGGGAGAAGTAGATGACAGAGGTAGGTAGAAAAGACAGCACATCCTTAGCTCATCTCCCACTCACACGCACTCCTCAATTAAGGAGAAAACTCATGGCTCATGTCTATAATCCCAGCACTTCGGGAGGCCAAGGCAGGGGATCACTTGAACCCAGGAGTTCGAGACCAGCCTGAACAACGTGGAGAAACCCCTACAAAAAAATTCAAAATTTAGCCTGACATGGTGGCACATGCCTGTACTTCCAGCTACTAAGGGGGCTGAGGCGGAAGGATCACTTTAGCCCAGGATGCCAAGGGTGCAGTGAGCAATGATGGCACCACTGCACTCCAGCCTGGACAACAGAGCACGACCTTGTGAAAGGAAAGAAGGAAAGAAAGAAAGAAAGGTGGAAGGAAGGAAAAGAAAAAATAAAGCAAATGAGGGTGGGACTTGGTGAAACAGAATTGTCCTCTCTGAAGTGGACCATGCCATTCCAGGGTCCAGGAAGAAGACCTTACCTGTGCTGGGCTCCCTCGACTCCTCCCCAAAGCCCTGCGTGTCCTTCTTTTTCCTACAAAGAGGAGCAGACAGTGACCACTTTTAATGGGACATAGACTCCTCGGTCCAGACTCCCACCGCAGAAGGCCACAAACACTAAGCTTCAGCCCTGGCCCTGACGCTGACTTGCTGTGTGATGTCGGACGGTTCAATTTCTCTCTCTGGGCCACCACTGCCCGAAAATCACAGCTAGGTCAGCGGCCACCGACAGTTAACAAAGTGGCCCGACAGTGCGGGTGCAGGGTTGAGAATACGAGGTGGGACTGTTTTTTTGGGGATGGGTCTTAAGCTCTCCAGGAAGGCGAGCAGAGAGACACCCAAGGAACGGAGAGTACGGATTTATTGCCGCTCGACGGCGAGGAGAATCAGAGGAGGGAGAACCAGGCTGGAGGCGTGGCCAGAGGGGAGTAGGGCGGGACCTGCGACGTTACGCGAGATCACGCTTATGAGGGCGGGGCTATGGGTCCCCCGGATGGAGCAGCAGTTAGGCGCGGCCTACTCACAGCTTAAAGTTCAGCACCGCCCCGGCATTCATCAGCAACGTCCTGCAGAGGGAGACTTTTGGTTACTAGGGGCGCCCCCCGTCCTGTCTGGCTCTCTCTTCCCAGCCTCTGGTACCCCTAATTACCCGAACAGCAGGATGTCTCCGATCATCGTTACGGCCGAAGCGGTCGTCAGAACCGGAAGCGGAAGCCCAAGGGAGGGAGGTGGAGAGGAGCACAACTCGACCAATCCTAAAGCAACGCTGGCGAGGACTGGACCAATCGAAAGTCAAGGTAGGGAGGATCCCGCCCTCTGCAGGCCCGGCCCCTTGTAGGGGAGCTCGAGCGCCCCACCTCGTTGGGGAGGTCCCGAGAGCCGGAATAGAAGGGGCTGGCCTAGTGTCTGACGTCACTTAGGGGCGGGGTCTTCTGGGGCGGGATTGGGTCACGCGTCTGAAGCGTGCCGCGCTTGCGTGAGGTCTCGTGTGCCGAAGGGTTAGCTGGGCAGCAATTCCCACTCACTTCCTGGGGTAACAAATTGGGCTTCTGGAGAAAAGGAATCCTTTTGACTCCGGAGCTGCACTGGATGCAGGGTCCTGACGCAGTGGGCTCCTCGAAACGGGCGCCCCAACCAACTGGGCTCTAAAATGAGATCCTTTAGGGCCCCATGGGGGGCGGGGATCCCCACTGAGCTGCTCCCCACAAGACTCGGCAGTCCTGACTTCCGGAGCCCCACCAAGGGCGGGGTTCCTGATCTAACGGACCCTGTGGGGCAGTAGAGTCTTGACGGGACCCCGCAGAGGACGGAGGTCCTAACCGATCCGATTTCCACTGGGAACAGGGGTTGTGATTCATGGGGTCCCACCGGAGCGTAGGGGTCCTCATTGTGCTCCACCGAAGATCGGGGTCCTCCTACTTGAGCCAATGTAGACAAGTCCTTGCTGATTCGGCCCCCTGGGAACCGGTGCCCCGCATGAGAGACGGGCCCCCAGAATGTGTAGCCCCCCAGCCCCTCTCGCCTTGCACTGGGGCCCCGCACCCCTCCTCCCTGGGTGGAACCGGGTCGCGATGGCACGAGGGTCAGCGTCTCGGACGCCCGACCGTCCGGCTCCATCCGTGGGGTTGGGCGTCCCCCCCACCTGTCCCGGAGTGGGCCGTCGCCCCTCCTCTCCCGCGGGGGCCGGGCCTGGGGTGGCGCCTGGAGGGCGGAGGCGGGCCCAGCTCCGGGGGCGCAGTCGCTGGGCCGCCGGCGGCGGGACGGACGAAGCCGGGGCCCCGGGTGGCACCGGCGGGCGGGCGCCATGGAGCTGCTCTCGGCGCTGAGCCTGGGCGAGCTAGCGCTCAGCTTCTCGCGGGTGCCGCTCTTCCCAGTCTTCGACCTCAGTTACTTCATCGTCTCCATCCTCTACCTCAAGTATGAGCCAGGTGAGCCGGGGTCGGGGGTTGGAAGGGGCGGGCAGCGGGGGGCGCGGGCGGGGGCAGCTCCGGGAGCGCGGAGAGGAGAAGCCCGTGCGTGGTGGAGGGGCGGGGGACAGGTTCAGGGATTGCATCGTGGGAGTGGGCAGGCGCGAGAATCGTGGGGTTCTCCCGCGATGAACCTGGGCGGGGGTGAGCCCAAGGTAGAAGCCCCCAGGACGCTGAAGATGGGGGAGGGGAAGGAGAGGCGTGCGCCCGTTTAGAGGAGGGGGAACAGGTGCTTTGGGGAGGGGTGGAGAGAAGGCCGGGACTCCTTGTTGGGTCCAAGCTGCAGGAACTTGGGCAAGGGGCGCTGGTCGTAGCGAGGGTGCAGGTTGGGGGTCGATGCAGCTGCCCTGGCCGCACGCAGGTGTGACCTCCCTCCTTGACCTTGGCACGCGGAGTGGGAGCGCCAGCGGCGTGTCTATATAAGGGCCGCCGCGCCGGGGGCTGCGGAAAGTGACACCGGTTCCTCTCCCCACTGCAACTGTCCAGCACCCTCCACTCCCCTCCCTTCCCCACGGTGCTGGACCATTCGAGTCCCCACGGGAATTCTTCCAGCCCTAGCTCCAGATCCTTTCCACCCTGGGAGCAGAACCGGTCCCAGGGCTGGGTGACTTGGGGTCAGCGTCCTCCATCTCAGCTCCAGATCCCCCGCTGAGGAGGTCACTGGAGGGTAGATCCTGCTTCTTAGATTTTTTTTAAAAGTCATTTTTTAAATGAGGATGAATGGCTTCCTTAGAACGTGTTCTATTTTTATCTACAAGATTCACCATGAGCAAATGTTTCTCCTTCATCATTATTCTAGCACACCAGCAACTTACTAGAAAATAGATTTTAGACTTAGAAAAATAGCAGAACCCCAAACTTCATAAACCTTCCTCCCACTTAGATGTAAATTACCCCTATAGCTCAGAAAGGAAGTAGTTTTATTCTCAGATGATAAAAACAAGTGCCCCTGTTTACTAAAACCTCAAACTGAAAAGGGCAAAGAGAAAAAAGAGAATTACTGTCAACATAATGGGGGCCACCTTTCCTGATCTCTCTTCTGTTCATTTATACCTATGTAGTTATAGATGTAAATGCACGCTTTTTTGTTTGTTTTGGTTCTTTTTGAGACAGAACCTTGCTCTGTCACCCAGACCGGAGTGCAGAGGTGTAATCTTGGCTCACTGCAACCTCTGCCTCCCTTGTTCAAGTGGTTCTCCTGCCTCAGCCTACTGAGTAGCTGGGACTACAGGCACATGCAAACATGCCTGGCTAATTTTCGTATTTTTAGTAGAGACGGGGTTTCACCATGTTGGCCAAGATTGTCTTGATCTCCTGACCGCGTGGTCCACCTGCCTCCCAAGTGCTGGCATTACAGGCATAAGCCACCTCGCCCAGCCAATGCTATCTCTCCTTTCTGGGGAAGAATTCCTAGTGGCTCAGGTCCAGTCACTGGGCAACTGCAGAACCCTGCATACCTTAGAAAATCTGAAACTAGCCAGGTGTGGTGACTCACACGTGTAATCCCAGCACTTTGGGAGGCTGAGGCAGGTGGATCTCTTGAGGTCAGGAGTTCAAGACCAGCCTGGCCAACATGGTGAAACCCTGTTTCTATTAGAAATACAAAAATTAGCTAGGCGTGGTGGCATGAATCACTTGAACCCAGGAGGTGGAGGTTGCAGTGAGCTGAGATCGCACCACTGCACTACAGCCTGGGTGACAGAGTGAGACTACGTCTCAGTAAAAAAAAAATGAAAAAGAAAATCTGAAACTGAGAAGGGTTGGATCCTTGTGGGGATGTGGGATACAAATGTTTCGAGAAAAGAGGTTTCCCAGCTGCCTGGAAACTTGCAAGAAGGTTCAAGATATTTCTGCAGAAGTCCTAGAATAAGCAATCCAAACTCTAAATGCTGGAGCCTGAAGGTTCCTGAGGCTGAGAAGTGGTTCCAAATCCTGGGAGCTTTTTTCTTATCTCCACCTCAGACCAATTGAGTCAGAATGTTAATCTCCCCTCCCTCAGTGACTGATGTATGTTATCAGGGCTGAGGATACCCCACCCAGTTCACTCTCCTCCTTTCACAACTGAGGAAACAGGAAATAGTGGCTAAGCTATCTTAAATAACAGTGAGCCTGTGGTCTCACGGCTGGTCAGTTGCAGCCTCGGGACTCAGCCCAGGTCTGCTTGACTCCAAGAATCAGTACAATTAATGTGAGGTACTTGGTTTCCTTAGAAAAAGTAAGGTGTTGGAGGCCAGACACGGTAGCTCATGCCTGTAATCCCAGCACTTTGGGAGGCAAGGCGGGCAGACCGCTTGAGCCCAGGAGTTCGAAACCAGCCTGGGTAGCATGACAAAGCCCTGTCTCTACTAAAAATGCAAAAATTAGCCTGGTGTGGTGGCACACACCTGTAATCCCACCTGCTTGGGAGGTTGACACATGAGAATCGCTTAAACCTGGGAGACAGAGGTTGCAGTGAGCTGAGATCTCACCGCTGCACTCCAGCCTGGGCAACAGAGCCTAGGTGAGACTGTGTCTTGGGGAAAAAAAGAAAGAAAGAAAACAAAGGAATTGGGTTGAACTGTTAGGCTGTTTAGCCTGCATGCTGGGCATCTGTAAATTTTCTTCTCAGAATTTGTATGCTGGACCAGCTACAGAATTTGCAGGGCCCAGTATAAAATATCAGTGTGGGGCCTTTTGTTCAGAAATTAAGAATTTCAGGGCTGGGCACAATGGCTCACGCCTGTAATTCCAGCACTTTGGGAGGCCGAAATGGGTGGAGGTGTGGAGTTTGAGACCAGCCTGACCAACATGGTGAAACCTCCTCTCTACTAAAAAAATAGAAAAATCAGCCAGGCATAGTGGCCAGCGCCTGTAATCCCAGCTGCTCTGGAGGCTGCTCTGAGGCAGGAGAATCGTTTGATCTTGGGAGGCAGAGGTTGCAGTGAGCCAAGATCACGCCATTGCACTCTAGCCTGGGTGACAGAGCAAGACTTCGTCTAAAGAAAAATTAAAAAAAAAAAAAGTCATAGCCAGGCATGGTGGTGTGTGTCTGTCATCCCAGCTATTCAGGAAGCTGAGGCTGGAGGATCACTTGAGCTCAGGAGTTGAAGCTCAGCTTTGCCTGGCTGGGTCAGACTTTCTTGAGAATCCTGAGAAAGGATGAAGCTCAGAGTGTGGTCCTCAGCTGAGCAGCATCCGTGTCACCTGGGAGCCACAGTGAGCTATGATCACACCACCACCCTCCAGCCTGGGCAACAGAGCAAGACCCTGTCTCCTAAAATAAATAATCAAGGCCAGGCGAGGTGGCTCACGCCTGTAATCCCAGCACTTTAGGAGGCCGAGGTGGGCAGATCACCTGAGGTCAGGAGTTTAAGACCAGCGTGGCCAACATGTGAAACCTCGCCTCTACTAAAATACAAAAATTAGCTGGGTGTGGTGGTGCATGCCTGTAGTCCCAGCTACTCGGAGGCTGAGGAAGAAGAATTGCTTGAACTCGAGAGGCAGAGGTTGCAGTGAGCCAAGATTGTGCCACTGTACTCCAGCCCAGCGCCTGGCAACAGAGCAAGACTCTGTCTTAAAAAAACAAAAAAAATTAAGAGTGTCCGTATAGGTCAGATAATCTCAGCATTTGGGGAGGCTGAGGCTGGAAGATTGCTTGGAGTTTGTGAGCAGCCTTGGGCAACATTGTGAAATTCCTTCTCTATAAAAAATACAAAAATATTAGCCAGGTGTGGTGGCATGTGCCTGTAGTCTTAGCTACTAGGGAGGCTGAAGTGGGAGGATTACCTGAACCCTGCAAGGTCGAGGCTGCAGTGAGCCATGATTGTAGCACTGCACTCCAGCCTGGGCGACAGAGTGAGACCCTGTCTCAAAAAAACAATAAACACATCTCCAAATCAGGGGAGTCAATTCTACCACTGGCACTGGGTAAACACCATACCGGTTATTTCACCACCATGAGCTTCAGTTTATTTGTCTGTGAAATGGGATCATTGGGAAGAGATTCCCAGACTCCGTTTCCTAGCTACTGTGAAGATCTATTGAGAATTTTGTCAGTGATGAGGTCTAAGGCACTTGTGAGGGATGGTTATGTTATTTGGAAGTCTGCGGAGCAATGTGTTACTTGGGATACGGGCATTTTCTGGGTCAGGCTTGCTTACTTTTCTTTTCCTTTTTTTTTTTTTTTGAGTTGGACTCTTGCTTCCTCGCCCAAGCTGGAGTGCTGTGGCACAATCTCAGCTCACTGCAACCTCTACCTCCCAGATTCAAGTGATTCTCCTGCTGACTCTAGATGAGGAGAGCTCCTGGTGTATGTTTTCAGAAATGGCTTGAAGTTATGTGTTTAAATCTGCTCATTCGTATGCTAGGTTAAACGTATGATTTTCAGTAAATGAACTTTTTAAAGACAAAAAAAATACCCAAATACCTGAGATTAGAAGTGCCCACTATCACACCTGGCTATTTTGTTTTTGTATCTTTAGTAGAGATGAGGGTTCACCATGTCTGCCAGGCTGGTCTGAACTCCTGACCTCAAGTGATCCACCTGCCCCAGCCTCCCAAAGTGCCGGGATTACAGGTACGAGCCACCACTCTCGGACAACTGAACTTTAAAAATATATTTTTTGGGGCCCAAAGTGGCTCCAGCCGGATGTCGTGGCGCTTGCGAAGGCGAGGCCAAGAGTTCAAGGCCAACCAACCTCAGCAACCTTACAAGCTCTCATTGATTGGCAAAAAAAAAAAAAAAACATATATATATATATATATATGTTTTTTTTTTTTTTTGTTTTTTTTTTTTTTTTTTTTCCTCTTCTAAAGTTTACTCTTATAAAAAAAGAAATTTTTTTTTGAGACAGGGTCTCATTCTGTCTCCCAGGCTGGAGTGCAGTAGTGCAGTGAAACCTCACTGTAGCCTCTATCTTCTGGCTAAAGCAGTCCTCCCACCTCAGCCTCCCGTGGGTCAGGCTTTCTCGAGAATCCTGAGAAAATCCAGAGTGTGGTCTTCAACAGAGCAGTGTCAATGTTCCCTGAGAGCTAGCTGGTTAGAAATGCAGAGCCCCTGTGGTGGCTCATGCCTGTAATCCCAGCACCTTCGGAGGCCAAGGCGGGGAGATCATGAGGACAGGAGTTTGAGACCAGCATGACCGATATGGTAAAACCCCATCTCTACTCAAAATGCAAAAATTAGCCGGGCATGGTGACAGGCACCTATAATCCCAGCTACTTGGGAGGCTGAGGCAGAAGAATCAGTTGAACCTGGAAGGTGGAGGTTACAGTGAACCAAGATCACGCTATGGAACTCCAGCCTGGGCAAAAGAGCAAATCTCCATCTCAAAAAAAAAAAAGAGAGAAAAAGAAACTCAGAGCCCAGGCTGTTTCTGGGCATGGTGGTTCACGCCTGTAATTCCAGCACTTTGAGAGACCAAGTTGGGCAGATCACCAAGGTCAGGAGTTTTAGACCAGCCTGGCCAACATTACAAAAACCTGTCTTTACTAAAAATACAAAAAATAGCTGGGTGTGGTGGCACATGCCTGTAATTTCAGCTACTCAGGCGGCTGAGGCAGGAGTATGGCTTGAACCCGGGAGGCGGAGGTTTCAGTGAGCCAAGATCACACTATTGCACTCCAGCCTGGGCAACATGAGTGAACCTATGTCTCAGGAAAAAAGAAAAGAAAAAGAAAAAGAAAGAAATGCAGAGCCCTAGGTCCCACCCAGCTCTGCCGAATGAGAGTCTGTATTTGAGCAAAACCTCTGATTGATTTGGCTTATTTCTGGGGCCCCCAAACTCCATGTGAGGAAAGAGAAGGAAGCAGTGATTGCTGGCTGCAAAACTGAAGAAATGAAAGAAAAAAAGAGAAATGCATAGCCTGGCCAGGTGCAGTGGCTCATGCCTATAATCCCAGCACTTTGGGAGGCTGACATGGGCGTATCACCTGAGGTCAGGAGATCAAGACCAGCCGGGCCAACCTGGCAAAACTGTCTCTACTAAAAATACAAAATTAGCCTGGCATGGTGGCATGCACACCTGTAATCCCAGATACTTGGGAGGCTGAGGCACAAGAGTTGCTTGAACCCAGGAGGCGGAGGTTGCAGTGAGCTGAGAACTCACCACTGTACTCCAGTTTGGATGACAGCGAGATTCCGTCTCAAAAATAAATAAATAAATGAATAAAATAAAATCATTTTGTCCTGATATCACCTCTCTTTCATTTAAATCAGAATCATTGGCCTGGCACGGTGGCTCACACCTGTAATCCCAGCACTTTGGGAGGCCAAGGTGGGCGAATCACCTGAGGTCAGGAGTTCAAGACCACCCTGACCAAAATAGTGAAACCCTGTCTCTACTAAAAATACAAAAATTAGCCGAGAATGATTGTGGGCACCTGTAGTCCCATGTACTCAGGAGGCTGAGGTGGGAGAATCACTTGAATCCAGGAGGCAGAGGTTGCAGTGAGCCGAGATCGTGCCATTGCACTCCAGCCTGGGTGACAGAGCGAGACTCAGTCTCAAAAAAATAAAATATTCAATAAATAAATGAGAATCGTGTGGGGCTGGATGAGGTAGCTCATCCCTTAATCCCAGCACTTTGGGAGGCCAAAGCAGGCAGATCAATTGAGGCCAGGAGTTCCAGCCTGGCCAACACAGTGAAACCCTGTCTCTACTAAAAATACAAATATTAGCCAGGCATAGTGGTGCAAGCCTACAATCCAAGCTACTCGGGAGGCTGAGGCACGAGAATGGCTTGAACCCGGGAGGCCGAGGTTGCAGTGAGCCAAGATCATGCCACTGCACTCCAGCCTGGGCAACGGAAGCAGACTCCATCTAAATAATAATAATAATAATAAATTCACAATCACTGGGGTTGGCACCAAGCATCGGTATTTTTTAAAATTCACTGGATGAGAACTGGTTCTCTGCATTGGGGTATTCAAGCCTTGCCCTGTGCATTTCAGGAGGCTTTATAGCATCCTCCACCCTCTAGAGGCTGGTAGCACATCCCCCATGCCCCGTGCCCCCTCCATCCAATAATAACCAAAAATGCCCCAGATATTGCCAGCGTCCCTGGGGACACATTCTCTCCCAGTTGAGAACCATTGATCTGGATCATAAATCTCAAAACTCCCATGCCTCCAGGGGCCAATCAGATCATATGTACTACACAGAGGGGAGCCAGGTGGGGACCATCTGTCCCCAAGTGAGAACCACGCGGGCACAACTCTACCTGGTTGGGGCTGGAACCCCCAGAACTGATTTTTCCTCTGTGTTTGTGTTGGCAGTTCAAACATTTCTTTTTCTTTTTTAAATTAGTAGACTTGGCTGAGCGTGGTGGCTCACAGCTGTAAACCTAGCACTTTGGGAGGGTGAGGCAGGCAGATCACCTGAGGTCAGGAGTTCAAGACCAGCCTGGCCAACATGGAGAAACCATGTCTCAACTAAATACAGAAAATACTAGCCGGGCATGCTGTCAGGCACCTGTAATCCCAGCTAGTCGGGAGGCTGAGGCAGGAGAGTCACTTGAACCTGGGAGGCAGAGGTTGCAGTGGGCAGAGATCATGCCTGGGTGACAGAATGAGACTGTCTCAAAACAAAAACAAAAACAACATAGAGATAGCGGTCCTACTATGTTGCCCAGGGTGGTCTTGAACTCCCGGGCTCAAGAGATCCACCTGCCTAGGCCTCCCAAAGTGTTGAGATTACAGGCATGAGCCACTGTACCCGGCCAACCACTGATCTTTCTACCACTGCCATAGTTTTGCCTTTTCCAAAATGTCCTATGGTTGGAATCCTGTGGTGTGTACCCCTTTCAGACTGGCTTCTTTCACTTTGGAATCTGCATGTAAGGTTCCTCCATGTCTTTTCATGCCTTGATATAGCTCACTGAATAATATTTCATGGTGAGGATGCTTCATAGCTTGTTTTTCCATTCACTTCCTGCAGGGCATCTTGGTTACAATTTTAACTTTTTTTTTTTTTTTTTTTTAGACAGTCTTGCTCTGTCACCCAGGCTGGAATGCAGTGGCACTATCTTGGCTCACTGCAACCTCTGCCTCCTGAGTTAAAGCAATTCTCTTGCCTCAGCCTCTCGAGTAGCTGGGATTACAGGCATGTACCACCACACCCAGCTAATTTTTGTATTTTTAGTGTTTCACCGTGTTGGCCAGGCTGGTCTTGAACTCCTGCCTCAAGTGATCCACCCACCTCGGCCTTCCAAAGTGCGGATTATAGGCGTGAACCACCGCACCTCTTTATTTTATTTATTTATTTATTGAGACAGAGTCTTGCTGTGTCACCCAGGGTGGAGTGCAGTGGGGCGATCTCAGCTTACTGCAACCTCTGCCTCCCAAGTTCAGGCAATTCTCCTGCCTCAACTTCTCTCAAGTAGCTGAGATTACAGGCGCCCACCACCACGCCCAGCTAAGTTTTGTATTTTTAGTAGAGACAGGGTTTTACCTTGTTGGCCAGGCTAGTCTTGAACTCCTGAACAGGTGATCCGCCCGCCTCGGCCTCCCAAAGTGCTGGGATTGCAGGCGGGAGCCACCGCACCTGGTCAAGTTTTAATGTTTTTTATATGCCGTTAGGACCAAAGAAGACTGTTCTTTGATCCCTGGTTTGAGATCTCTGGTTTGAACTACAAGCTTTTTAAGGGCAGGAGGCCATTCATCCTGCTCAACCTTGTGAGGCAGGGGCTGCCGTCTTCATTTTACAGGGGGAGGAAACTGATGCAGAAAGCCTAGCTCAAAGGCTCAGGAGGAAGAGACTGGTCCTAGAGTCACTGAGAGACTTGGTCAGTACCCCATGCCTCGTACATTTCCGAGTAAATAGCATGGTGCTGAAGTGCCTTGGGGAGCCTTCTAGCACCGTCCAGCCATCTGCAAATGAGCTATTGACCCCTGGAGAGGGAAAGTCACAGAGTCCGTTACAGACCAGGACTTAGGGACCCAAGCCTTTTTCCTCTTGTCTGAGGCAGAGCTGATTTTTAAAAAATCCATTTACTGAAGTTTCCACCCACAGGTACTTTCCATTTCCGCACGGTTCCAGAAATACCTCTTGTGTAGGTTGCTAGGCGCTAGGCAGTCTCTTTTTCACTCTGGCAGGCGTCTTTGGAAATGACCGATATAGCCCTGGAGTGGCCAGTTTGTCCAGGCTTTCCCAAAACGAGCATCGAAAGTCTCGAGTCCAGCCGGGCATGGTGACTCATGCCCGTAATCCCAGCACTATGGGAGGCCAAGGTGGGTGGATCACCTAAGGTCAGGAGTTCCAGACCAGCCTGGTTAACATGGAGAAGCCCCTGTCTCTACTGAAAATACAAAAGTTAGCCGCTGGTCAGGGCTGTGGGTGCCTGTAATCCCAGCTACTTGGGAGGCTGAAGCAGGAGAATCACTTGAACCTGGGAGGCAAACTGAGGCCCAGGGAAGGGAAGGACTAGCCTAAGGCCACCAATGAGAGGGGAATGTGTCCGTGGCACGCAGCAGGTGAAAACCTATTAGCTTCCTGGGGCTGCCCTAAAACCCAGCAAGAGAAACCGAGAAGGAGTTTGGAAAGGGAAAGGACCTAGCCTTTGTGTTTTTTTTTGTTTTTGTTTTTTTTTTTTTTTGAGATAAGAATCTTGCTCTGTTGCCCAGGCTGGAGTGCAATGGCACAATCTTGGCTCACTGCAACCTCCATCTCCTGGGTTTAAGCAATTCTCCTGCGTCAGCCTCCCAAGTACCAAGTAGCTGGGATTATAGGTACCCGCCACCATGCCCAGCTACTTTTTGTATTTTTAGTAGAGATGGGTTTCACCATGTTGGCCAGGCTGGTCTCAAACTCCTAACCTCAGGTGATCCACTCGCCTTGGTCTCCCAAAATGCTGGGATTACAGGTGTGAGACACCAAGCCTGGCTGTCATCTTGGTCCTTTGACAGTGAAGGAAACTGAGGCTTGGGGAGCAGACAGTCAGTTGCCCAAGGCCATGCCAGAGTGAGTGGCAGAGCCAGAAGCTAAGCATGTGACGGGATTTTGCCATGTTGCCCAGGCTGTTCTTGAACTCCTGAGCTCAAGTGATCTGCCTGCCTCGGCTTCCCAAAGTCCTGGGTTGACAGGCATGTGCCACCGCACCCAGACGGCATGTGACTTATATAGCAGGCACACACATGATGCAAACATGGGCATCTGCCTGTCAGAGCATGACTTAGGCAAACCCCAGGTCCCCGCCACCACTCCCCAACCTCGGTCCTTGGGATGGTCCCAGAGGGCACAAGAAAGATCCTGGAAAGAATTCAATCCCTGGGAGTTATTTTTAGATGCACAGGTATCCATTTCTGCAAAACATGGGTGCCTCACCCAACCTGGCCTCTGCACAGGCCACCAGCTGCTCCAAGGGATTAACTCTCAGCCAGTTGTGTTTTAAATAGACCCTAGAAGAGGGGCTGAGAGCATTTTACCTCATACCCTAGGACCTTGGTCCATGTAGAGACTCAGGACAACCTTGAGAGCAGGGAGAAGCTGTATTTTGGGCTTATAACTCCAGGATGAGATTAGAGGAGGGAAAAGTTCATCCTAGTCCTCTTCAGAAGTTAGACAAAGAAGCAACATTCTGCTTTATTTTCAAAAACAGATGTGGGCTGGGCGCAGTGGCTCACGCCTGTAATTTCAGCACTTTGGGAGGTGAGGCAGGTGGATCATGAGGTCAGGAGTTCAAGACCAGCCTGACAACATGGAGAAACCCCGTCTCTACTAAAAATACAAAATTAGCTGGCCGTGGTGGCACATGCTTGTAATCCCAGCTACTTGGGAGGCTGAGGCAAGAGAATTGCTTGAACTCGGGGGGTGGCGGTTGCAGTGAGCCAAGATTGCGCCACTGCACTCCAGCCTGGGCGACAGTGAGACTCCATCTCAAAAAACACACACACACACATACACACACACACACACACACACACACACACACACACACAAACCCAGAGATGTGGAGAGAAAAAAATGGCTTGTTCAAATCACATGGTTAGTTGGTTGGGATGGCGAAGCGAGGGGCAAGTGGCAAGTGTATCGATTACTTACTCTCAAACAGGGGTGTCCAATCTTTTGGCTTCTCTGGGTCATGTTCGAAGAAGAATTGTCTTGGGCCTCATATAAAATACACTAACACGATAGGTGATGAGTTAAAAAAAAAACCATACACGCACACAAAACTCATATATATATATATATATATATATGTATGTATAATATATATAATTTTTTTTTGGCAGAATCTCACCCTGTTGCCCAGGCTGGAGTGCAGTGGTGCTCTCTGGGCTCACTGCAGTCTTTACCTCCCAGGTTCAAGCGATTTTGATGCCTCAGCCTCCGAGTAGCTGGGATTACAGGTGCATGCCACCACGCTTGGCTGATTCTTTTATTTTTAGTAGAGACAGGGTTTCACCATGTTGCCCAGGCTGGTCTCAAACTACTGACCTCAAGTGATCCTCCCGCCTCGGCCTCCCGAAGTGCTGGGGTTACAGGTGTGAGCCACTGTCCTGGCTGCAAGTGGTCATTTCGCAGCCCGATCTTTTCACTCAGCAATAAGCTTATGGGACTTGTCTTTGTTGATACCTCTAGAACAGTGATTCTCAACCGGAAGGGATTTTGTTCCTAGAGGATAAATTTGGCAATATTTGGAGACATTCTTGGTTGTCACAGCTGTTGGGAAGGGTGCCACCGTCATCTAGCGGGCAGAAGCCAGGGATGCTGCTTAACACGCTATAATGCACAAGACGCCCCCATAGCAAAAAATGATCTGACCCCAGATGTCAATAGGGCTGAAGCTGAAAAACCCTGATCAAGGTCTAGTTCACTTTTCTTTTCTTTTTTTGAGATGGAGTTTTGCTCTTGTTACCCAGGCTGGAGTGCAATGGCGCGATCTCGGCTCACCGCAACCTCCGCCTCCTGGGTTCAGGCAATTCTCCTGCCTCAGCCTCCCGAGTAGCTGGGATTACAGGCATGTGCCACCGTGCCCAGCTAACTTTTTGTATTTTTAGTAGAGACGGGGTTTCACCTTGTTGAACAGAATGGTCTCAATCTCTTGACCTCGTGATCCACCCGCCTCGGCCTCCCAAAGTGCTGGGATTACAGGCTTGAGCCACCACGCCCGGCCTAGTTCACTTTTCTTTTCTCTTTTTTTTTTTTTTTTTTGAGACAGAGTCTCCCTCTGTCACCTAGGCTGAAGTGCAGTGGCCAGTCTTAGCTCACTGCAATTTCCACCTCCTAGGTTCAAGTGATTCTCCTGCTTCAGGCTCCCCAGTGGCTGGGATTAAAGGTGCATGCCACCATGCCTGGCTAAATTTTGTATTTTTAGGAGAGATGGGGTTTCGTCATGTTGGCCAGGCTGGTCTCCAACTCCTGACCTCAAGTGATCCAAATGCCTTGGCCTCCCAAAGTGCTGGGTAAGCCACCACACCCAGCCTAGTTCACTTTTTTTTTTTTTTGAGACGGAGTCTCACTCTGTCACCCAGACGGGAGTTCAGCGGCATAATCTCGCTTCTCTGCAACCTCTGCCTCCCAGATTCAAGCAATTCTCTGCCTCCCAAGTAGCTGGGATTACAGGCACCCACCACCATGCCCAGCTAATTTCTGTATTTTTAGGAGAGACAGGGTTTCACCATCTTGGCCAGGCTGCATTTCAAACTCGTGACCTCATGATCCACCTGCCTCGGCCTCCCAAAGTGCTGGAATTACAGGTGTGAGCCACCAAGCCTGGCTTTTTTTTTTTTTTTTTGAGACAGAGTCTTTCTCTGTCACCCAGGCTGGAGTGCAGTGGCACCATGTTGGCTCACTGCAGCCTCTACCTTCCAGGTTCAAGTGATTCTCCTTCCTCAGCCTCCCAAGTAGCTGGGACTGCAGGTGTGTGCCACCACTCCTGGGAATTTTTTTGGATTTTTAGTAGAGACGGGGTTTCACCGTCTTAGCCAGGATGGTCTCGATCTCCTGACCTTGTGATCCACCCACCTCGGCCTCCCAAAGTGCTGGGATTACAGGCATGAGCCACCGCGCCCAGCCCTAGTCACTTTTAAATATGGCAGGCCTGCCTGTACGGCAGGCCACGTTTTGTGGCTTCCCACAGCTTTACTAAGAGAATGTAGATTGCACTTTTCTCCTGTTGCAACATTGTATCAGTGAACATCTTCCTTCTCTATGTCTTTGTTTATGGTGCTTGGCTCCTGTTAATAGCAAGGAGTGGAATTGCTGGGCCCGGGATGCACAGCTTCATATTTCCCTGGTATTGCCAAGTTGCCTCTGACATGGTTGTGCCCACTGATGCTCTCACCTGGGTTTGTGGGAGACACTCTGGCATTGATGATTATTTCTTCCTCTTTGAGGTTGACCAAGCTAAGAAGAAGGTAATTCCTTCTACAGAATAGAGTGCACTACCCGTTTCTCAATTTATAAATGGAACAGAGAATGTCATTGTTGTTACAATGTCATCAGAAATGGCCAAGCCTGTTGGTGGCTCATGCCTGTAATCCCAGCACTTTGGGAGGCCAAGGTGAGAGGATCATTTGAAGCCAGGAGTTCAAGAACAGCCTGGGCCCACACATCGAGAACCTATCTTTACAAAAAAAAAAAAGTTTAAAAATTGGCCAGGCAGGTGGCACGTGCCTATACTCCCAGCTACTTGGGAGGCTCAAGCCCAAGAGTTTGAGGCTGCAGAAAGCCATGATTGCATCACTGCACTCCGGCCTGGGTAACAGAGCGAGACACTGTCTCTTAAATAAAAGTGTCCAGGCCGGGCGCAGTGGCTCACACCTGTAATCCCAGCACTTTGGGAGGCCAAGGTGGGTGGATCATCTGAGGTCAGGAGTTTGAGACCAGCCTGGCCAACCTAGTGAAACCCTGTCTCTGCTAAAAATACAAAAAAATTAGCTGGGCGTGGTGGCACGCACCTGTAGTCCCAGCTACTCGCCTGTAGTCCCAGCTACTCAGGACGCTGAGGCAGGAAAATTGCTTGAACCCGTGAGGCGGAGGTTGCAGTGAGCCGAGGTCACGCCACTGCACTCCAGCCTGGCACCTGGTGACGGAGTGAAACTCTGTCTCAAAAAAAAAAAAGTTTCCAGGCCGGGCACGGTGGCTCACACCTGTAATCCCAGCACTTTGCGGGGCCGAGGTGGGCGGGTCACCTGAGGTCAGGAGTTCGAGACCAGCCTGGCCAACATATGAAGAAACCCCCTCTCTACTAAAACTGCAAAAATGAGCTGGGTGTGGTGGCAGGCACCTGAAATTCCAGCTTCTCTGGAGGCTGAGGCATGAGAATCACTTGAACCTGGGAGGTGGAGTCTGCAGTGAGCCAAGATGGTGCCACTGCACTCCAGCCAGGGCAGCAGAGTGAGACTGTCTCAAAAAACAAACAAACAAAAGGCAGTGGGGGGGAGTCCAGCACAACCGTGATGACTTCATGTTTGCTAGAATGTAAACTCTGTGAGGGAAGAGACCTATCTGTCATGTTCATCATTATAATCCCAGGACCCAGAGGGTTGCACATTTCCCATAAATTCATTCACAGTTATTTCTTGAACCTGTACGATGTGTCCAACACCGCCCCGCCCCACCCCGCCCCATGCCCTGGTGGTTCAGCAGCAGATAAGGCCTCCGTGGTTGCTGAACTTACGGAGGCATGAAGATCAAATCCACTTGTTGAATGTATCATTAGTATCTACAGATGTCTTCATCTGTTGCAGATGCTGTGATCTATAAAGCACTCTGGACCAGGCGGCTGATAAACAGCAGAAACGTATTTCTCACAGTTCTGGAGGCTGGAAGTCCGAGATCAGGGTACTAATGTGGTCAAGTTCTAATGAGGGCCCTCTTCCGGCTTGCAGATGGTCAGCCTCTCCTTGTGGTCCTCATTATGGAGCAGAGAGCAGCAGGCTTTCTTATGACTCTTATTTATTGATTGAGATAGACTCTTGCTCTGTCACTCAGGCGTGAGTGCAATGGCTTGATCACGGCTCACTGCAGCCTCAACCTTCCAGGCTCCAGTGGTCCTCCCACCTCAGAAATAGCTAGGAATACAGACACAGACACCTGCCACCATGCCCAGCTAATTTTTTTTTTTTTAAAGATGGGGTTTCACCATGTTGGTCAGTCTGGTCTCGAACTCCTGACCTCAGGTGATCCGCCTGCCTCAGCCTCCCAAAGTGCTGGGATTACAGGCGTGAGCCACCACACCCAGCCTGCCCAGCTAATTTAAAAAAAAATCTTTTTAGAGATGGGATTTCACTATGTTGCCAGGGCTGGTCTGGAACTCCTAGGCTCAAGAGATCATCTATCTGGCCTTAGCCTCCCAAAGTGCTATCATTTCATGTGTGAGCCACCATGCCTGGCCTCTCTTGACTTTTTTTGTTTTTTGTTTTTTTCCTTTTATTTGAAATGGAGTTTCACTCTTGTTGTCCAGGCTGGAGTGCAATGGCACAGTCTCAGCTCACCAAAACCTCCGCCTCCTGAGTAGCTGGGACTACAAGCATGCACCACCACATGTGGCTAATTTTGTATTTTTAGTAGAGACGGTCCCTGGTAGTCTAGTGGCTAAAAACAAAACAAAACAAAAAGAGATGGGATTTCTCCATGTTCGTGAGGCTGGTCTCTAACTTCCAACCTCAGGTGATTCATCCACCTGGGATTACAGGCATGAGCCATCGCTCCTGACCCTCTCTAGACTTTTATAAGGGCTCTAATCCCATTTGTGAGGCGTCTATGCTGGTAACCTAATCACGTCCCAAAGGCCCCACCTCCTAATACCATCACAAGTGGGGATGGGTAGTATTTGAATGTATGAATTTCAGAGAGACAAACATTCTGTCTACAGCAGACACTCTTTCTCTTCCCTGCCAAAAACAGACAAAACTGGTGATTTCATTTGCTTAGTCTTTTGATTTGACTAATAAGAGATCACATTTTGTGAGCTTGTTATCTCATGTCAACACTGACTGGAATTTTCATTTTCTTGGAGTAAGTTGTGTTAGGGGAGTCATTGGTTTTAGCTCTGGTTGTGAGAGCAAAGTAGCTGTACCTTACAACTTGATCATAAAGTGGTTCTTAGCAAAACGAAAACTCGTTGTTAAAGACAGAACCAATATGATGAAAGAGGTGTTCACAGCAGAAGACACCCAAGTTCTGACTCGGGGGTGTAGCCTTAGAAGATTATGAAGATATTAGCATAAAAATTATAAAGGCTTTAAATGAGTAATACAAGATACAAGGATTTGATTAATACACATTAATCCTGGGTGTTTTGTTTTCATGAACTTATTTTGAGAACTAAACCCAACCTTTTTTTTTTTTGAGGCAGAGTTTCACTCTCGTCATCCAGGCTAGAGTATAATGGTGCAATCTCAGGTCACTGCATCCTCTGCCTCCCAGGTTCAAGCAGTTCTCCTGCCTCAGCCTCCCAAGTAGCTGGGATTACAGGCACCTGCCACTACGCCCAGCTAATTTTTTGTATTTTTAGTAGAGATGGTGTTTCACCTTGGATGAAACCCAAGATGGTCTCCATCTCCTGACCTTGTGATTCACCCGCCTTGGCCTCCCAAAGTGCTGGGATTACAGGCGTGAGCCATTGTGCCCAGCCTATTTATTATTTTTGAGACAGTGTCTCACTCTGTCACCCAGGCTGGAGGGCACTGGTGTGATCATGGCTTACTGCAGCCTCAAACTCTTGGGGTCAAGTGATCCTCCCACCTCGGCCTCCTGACTAGCTGGGACTACAGGTGCATGCCACCATACCCCAATAATTAAAAAAAAATTGTGTAGAGATGGGGTCTCACTGTGTTTCCCAGGCTGGCCTCTTTCCTTTCCTTTTCTTTTTTTTTCTTTTTTGAGAAAGGGTCTTGCTCTGGAGTGCAGTGGCATGATCATGGCTTACTGTAGCCTCCACTTCACCAGCTCAGGTGATCCTCCCCTCTTAGCCTCCTGGGTAGCTGGGACTACAGGAGCAAGCTACCAAGCCCCGCTAATTAAAAAAAAAAAAAAGCGGTTTTTAGAGGTAGGGTCTCACTATGTTGCCCAGGCTGGTCTCAAACACCCAGGCTCAAGTGATCCGCCTGCCTCAGCCTCCCAGAGTGTTGGGATTACAAGTATGAGCCACCGTGCCCAGCCTGGAAATAAAATATTAATACATGCGACAATGGGGATGAAGCTTGAGGACATGATGCTCAGTAAGGCACAGAAAACAACAAAGTCTGTATGATTTTGCTTCTATGAGACACCTAGAATCATCAATTTCATAGAGACAGAAGGTAGAATGGTGGGTGCCAGGGGCTAGGGTTGGGGAATCAGGAGTAAGTGTTGAATGGGTTTCAGTTTGGGAAACTGGAAGGGTTTTGGAGATGGATTGTGGTGATAATGACAAAACAATGTGAATGTAATGACACAGAACTACACACTTTAAAATGTTTAAATGGGCTGGGCGTGGTGGCTCATATCTGTACTCCCCAAACTTTGGGAGGCCGAGGCGGGTGGGTCACCTGAGGTCGGGAGTTCGAGACCAACCTGAGCAACGAGGAGAAACCCCATCTCTACTAAAAATACAAAATTAGCCGGATGTGGTGGCACATACCTGTAATCCCAGCTACTCGGGAGGCTGAGGCAGGAGAATTGCTTGACCCTGGGAGGCAGAGTTGCAGTGAGCCGAGATCATGCCATTGCACTCTAGCCTGGGTGACAAGAGCGAAACTCCATCTCAAAAAAAATAAAAAATAAAAAGTTTAAAATGGGCTGGGCATGGTGTCTCACATCTATAATCCCAGCACTTTTGGAGGCCAAGGCTGGTGGATGGCTTGAGCCCAGGAATTTGAGGCCAGCCTAGGCAACATGGTGAAACCCCGTGCCTCCTTTAAAAATACAAAATATTAGCCTGGCATTTGGTGTGCGTCCCTGTAGTCCCAAATGCTTTTGAGGCTGAGGTGGGAGGGGTGTTTGAGCCTAGGAAGTCAAGGCTGCAGTGAGTTGTGATTGTACCACTGCACTCCAGCCTGGCTGATGGGAGTGAAACCCTGGCTAAAAACAAATCTAAAAAAAAAAGTAAAATGGTAAATTTATTTTTATTATTTATTTATTTAATTTTGTTTTGGGAGACAGAGTCTTGCTCTGTCCCCCAGGCTAGAGCTCTGTGGTGCAATCTTGGCTCACTGCAGCCTCCACCTCCTGGGTTCAAGTGATTCTCCTGCCTCAGCCTCCTGAATAGCTGGGACTACAGGCGCTCACCACCACACCCGGCTAATTTTTGTATTTAGTAGAAATGGGGTTTCACCATATTGGCCAGGGTGGTGGTCTCAATCTCCTGACTTTGTGATCCACCTGCCTTGGCCTCCCAAAGTGCTGGGATTACAGGCATGAGCCACTATGCCCAGCATAAAATGGTAAATATAATGTATATTTTACAATAATTAAAGATTAAAAAAAATTTTTTTTAAGTCAGCAGGTCTAAGAATACCAGCATAAGGCTGGGTGCGATGGCTCATGCCTATAATCCCAGCACTTGGAGAGGCTGAGGCAAACATGGTGAAATTCCTTCTCTACTAAAAATACAGTAATTAGCCAGGCATGGTGGTGGGCGCCTGTAATGCCAGCTGTTCAGGAGTCTGAGGCAGAAGAATCGCTTGAACCCAGGAGACAGAGGTTGCAGTTACCCAGGATTGCACCACTGCACTCCAGTCTGGGCAACAGAATGAGACTCTGTCTCAAACAAAAGAAAAAAAAAAGAATACCAGCATAAGCTCATAGGGATCTTGGGATCAGCTGAGGTCAGAGAAGGAATTTCTTTTATTTCTTTGTGTGTATGTATGTATGTTTGTGTGTGTGTGTGTTTTTAGATGGAGTCTTGCTCTGTCACCCAGGCTGGAGTGCAGTGGTGCAATCTCGGCACCCTGCAGCCTCCACCTCCAGGGTTCAAGTGATTCTCCTGCCTCAGCTTCCCGAGTAGTGGGATTACAGGCGTGCACCACTGTTCCCGGCTAATTTTTGTATTTTTAGAGATGGGGGTTTCACCATGTTATCCAGGCTGGTCTTGAATTCCTGACCTTAAGTGATCTGCTCACCTTGGACTCCAAAAGTACTGGGATTACAGGTGTGAGCCACCACGCCTAGCCCAGAGTAGCAATTTCAATGCATTCCCAGCAGCAAGCTGGCCCGTCTCTTCAAGCCTCATTCTCCTCATGACAGTAAGGAGACTTCTCGAATCCTAAAAGCCATCATTTGGCTGGGGCACTGATGAGGATTTAATGAGTCCTAAATATGGGCCAGCATCATCATCACTGCCACCTCTCTGGGTATGGAGGAAAGGACTCCCACTCGGCTCTCTGTTTTCTCTGTGAAAGCTCAGGCATGCACACAGCCTCTCTGAGCCTTGGTTTCTCCTCTGAAACTTATGAACTGCACAGTGTTAGGTGGGTGCTCTGGATTAGGATAGGCTGACTGGAGCGTATGGGAGTAAAGCCTGCCCTTGGCACACTGGTGATGCTGAGGGACACTCCCGTGCCTCCCAGGAGCGGTCGAGCTGTCCCGGCGCCACCCAATGACATCCTGGCTGTGTGCCATGCTGCATTGCTTCGGGAGCTACATCCTGGCTGACCTGCTCCTCGGGGAGCCGCTGATCGATTACTTCAGCAACAACTCCAGCATCCTGCTGGCCTCAGCTGTCTGGTAAGCCACGCTGGGCACAGGAGAGCAGAGCCAGGTGCGGGAAGAAACAATCTGGGCACCAGGGAGGCACCAGGTTGGAGGCATTGGAATGCACCAGCAATAGCCTTCATGGTGGCCCTGAACCCACACTGGTCTAGGCTCAGCATGTTGTGGGTGGGGGTGTCTGACACAGCCACAGCTCCCTACCCCCATCCTTCATGGTCTGCTTGTCCCGTGGCACTCAGCATTCTCTCCCCAAAAGGTACTTGATTTTCTTCTGCCCCCTGGACCTCTTCTACAAGTGTGTCTGCTTCTTGCCTGTGAAACTCATCTTCGTGGCCATGAAGGAGGTGGTGCGAGTCCGCAAGATCGCGGTGGGCATCCATCACGCGCATCACCACTACCACCATGGGTGGTTCGTCATGATTGCGACTGGGTGGGTCAAAGGTAAATAGGATGATGACAATGAAAAGCCACCCCAGTGGAGAACTGTTGGTCCAGTGGTACCAGGCACCCCTGGCTGGGAAAGCCATTGCTCCAAGCGAAGGGGTGTAAATGTTGGACTAGGTGTCCCAACCTCCCAACACCTTTAGGGTAAGGGAAGGTTCTTCCAGAAATGTTACTGTCAGGGGTACCTAGGACAGTGAGGACAACGACTAAAGTCAGTATTGCTGGAGCCGGGTTTCTCACTTGCAGCACTACTGACGGGTGGGGCTGAGTCATTCTTTGTGGTGGGGGCTGCCCTGTGGATTGTAAAATATCAAACAGCACCCCGGTCTCCACCCACGAGATGCCAGTAGCACATTTGTCCCCAGCTGCAACAAAAGAAATTGTCTCCAAAGCCGGGCCCAGTGGCTCACGCCTGTAATCCCAGCACTTTGGGAGGCCAAGGTGGGTGGATCACGAGGTCAGGAGTTTGAGACCAGTCTGGCCAAGATGGTGAAACCCCGTCTCTACTAAAACTACAAAAATTAGCTGGGCGTGATGGCATACACCTGTAGTCCCAGCTACTCAGGAGGCTGAGGCAGGAGAATTGCTTGAACCCAGGAGGCAGAGGTTGCAGTGAGCCGAGATCGTGCCATTGCACTCCAGCCTGGGCAACAGAGTGAGACTCCCTCTCAAAAAAAAAAAAAAAGAAAGAAAGAAAAGAGATTGTCTCCAGACATTACCAAACACCTCCTAGGGAGCAAAATTGCTATTGGTAAGAAACCCTTCTCTAGAGCTCTAGCTATAGGAGTTCTTAACTTTTGTGGACCATGGCCCTTTTGTCAGCCCAGTGAAGCCTACAGACCCTTTCATGTGCAGAAGATAGAGCTGGACATGGTGGCTTAATACCTGTAGTCCTTGCTACTCGGGAGGCTGAGGTGTGGCAAGTACTAGAGCCAGAAAAAAAGGAGGCTGAGGTGGAGGGATCACTTGAACCTAGGAGTTGAGAGTTACAGTGAGTTGTGATTGTACCATTGCACTCCAGGTAGGCAACAGAGCAAGAGCCTGTCTCTAAAAAATTTAAATTAAAAGAATAAAGTAATAATGAAAATATTATTAGAAATAAAGAATGTTTTGGCCAGGCGTTGTGGCTCAAGCCTGTAGTCCCAGCACTTTGGGAAGCTGAGGCAGGTGGATCATGAGGTCAGGAGTTTGAGAGCAGCCTGACCAACATAGTGAAACTCTGTCTCTACTAAAAATACAAAAATTAGCCAGGCATAGTGCTACGTGCCTGTAATTCTAGCTACTCAGGAGGCTGAGGCAGGAGAATCACTTGAACCCGGGAGGTAGAGGTTGCAGTGAGCCGAGCACGCCATTGCACTCCAGCCTGGGCGACAAAGCAAGACTCCGTCTCAAAACATAAATAAAGAACGTTTTATAATGTTAAAAGAGCCAATATACCAGGAAGATACAGCACCTAGAAACATATATGCACCTAGAAACAGAGCACCAAAATACATAAAAAGAGATAATTCAACATTAAAAGTTGGAGAAATGGGCCAAGGAGTAACAGGAAAGCAGGTAAAGGCCTGAGCAGGCCGGGCGCGGTGGCTCAAGCCTGTAATCCCAGCACTCTGGGGGGCTGAGGCAGGTGGATCATGAGGTCAACAGATCGAGACCATCCTGGGCAACATGGTGAAACCCCGTCTCTACTAAAAATACAAAAAATTAGCTGGGCATGGTGGCGTGCACCTGTAATCCCAGCTACTCAGGAGGCTGAGGCAGGAGAATTGCCTGAACCCAGGAGGCGGAGGTTGCGGTGAGCCGAGATCGTGCCATTGCACTCCAGCTTGGGTAATGAGCGAAACTCCATCTCAAAAAAAAAAAAAAAAAAAAAAAGAAGGCCTGAGCAAGTGCCGAAAACCACTGGGCACTTTATCCTCACTTCCTGCCTACAAGATATGGGTACCCACAAAGTGCCAAGATACAGAATCACCATCCATTGAGCCACGGTGTCCTCAGTTACTTCTTGCTGTGGGGGTCAACCTGTGCATTATACAGTGGTGAGCCACCTCCCTGGCCTTCACTCACTGAATGCCAGTAGTGCTCCCTCCCCAATTGTGACAACTCAAAGTGTTTCTCAACATTGCCACATGCTTTCTGGGAGCAAAATGGCCCCAGATGCGATTCCCTGGTCCAGTAGTACATATCAGCCACCCCAGTTGGTGTAGCAGTTCCTGGAGTGGTTGTCCAAGTCTCTTTAACCAATACATTTAGGGTAAATGGGAAGATTCTTCCAGAAATTTAACCATTCTGTCCCCATTTGAGTCTCCTTATTGTCTCTCCAGGAACCTTTTACTACTGAGCAGATTCCCCAGGGGTATAGTATCTCTCCTAGAGTATGGATGGTTTAAGAAAAATTGAGAACTTGGAGTCTTGAGGAGGAGAGAGACTGAGGTGGGGGCTGCCTTGGAAGCCTCATGTATAGCTTGGGGTCTTGGATTAGGGGAATCAAGACAGGCAACCCCAGGTTAAAGACCTGCCTTGCTGGTGGGGACATGACTGATTCCTTCAGGTGGTTTTTGCTCTGAATTTGCCATGTGACCCTCAGCAAGGCTTTGTCCTCTCTGAGCCTCAGTTTCCCCACCTGCAGCTGATGATCATACACCTCCAGGGTCAGTGTCCCTCTAGAGAAGACTTTGGGATTGGAGAGACTGCTTCCTTGGGAATTCAACCAAGAGGAAAAGGAGACCTGGGGTGGTGAGCTTATTCAGAAGCCCCCTGTCCTGTAGGTTCTGGTGTCGCCCTCATGTCCAACTTTGAGCAGCTGCTCCGAGGGGTCTGGAAGCCAGAGACCAACGAGATCCTGCATATGTCTTTGTGAGTATCCCAGCCCACCTCTTCCTCCATCCTTCCTGTATGTCTGGGTGCCTGACCCTGAGTTGGATGCTCCTGATAACTTAGAGAGGCCTCAGCCCTTGGCTCTGCCTTTCAGAATGGATGGGGAAGCTCAAAGCAGAGCCATAGCTCTGCTCTGTGTGGAGGTTGGGGAGGGCAGAGCTGCAGCAGGAGGCTATACCTGATTGGGGTTTTGAAGGGTGAGCAGGAGTTCACTGGCCAAGGAGGAGCCTCCCAACAGAGGCCAGCATCTCTGCCAACTGTCAAATCAGAAGAGCAGCAATGCTGCCGGGTGTGTGGGGTCAGGGCACAGAGCTTGGGGTATGCAGTGTGCATTGGGAGCATATCTGGAGGTAAGTGGGCAAGGCCATGTGGCAGCATCCACGACCCAGTGCAGGATCACACCTTGCATTTAGCTTAATGCTTTTTTTTGAGACAGAGTCTCATTCTGTTGCCAGGCGCCAGGCGGGAGTGCAATGGCACAATCTCGGCTCACTGCAACCTCCGCCTCCCAGGTTCAAGCAATTCTCCTGCTCAGCCTTCGAGTAGCTCGGACTACAGGTACATGCCACCACACCCAGCTAATTTTTGTACTTTTAGTAGAGATGGGGTTTTACTATGTTGGCCAGGATGGTCTCGATCTCTTGACCTCGTGATCCACCCGCCTCAGCCTCCCAAAGTGCTGGGATTACAGGCGTGAGCCACCGTGCCTGGCTGTGAGACCCTGTCTCTAAAAAATAAATAAATAAAATGAAATCAGCCACGCCTGTAACCCCAACACTTTGGGAGCCTAAGGCGGGTAGATCACTTGAGGTCAGGAGTTGGAAACAAGCCTGGCCAACAGGGCAAAACCCCATCTCTACTAAAAATACAAAAATTAGCCGGGCGTGGTGGTGGGTGCCTGTAATCCCAGCTACTCAGGAGACTGAGGCAGAAGAATTGCTGGAGCCTGGGAGGCGGAGGTTGCAGTGAGCTGAGATCGCACCACTGCACTCCAGCCTGGGTAACAGAGCAAGACTCCGACACGTACACAAACAGGAAATCAGCAGGATCAAATGCGCATGGGACAGACTGCAGGACAGAAAAGGTGCAAACATCCAGTTTTTCTCTCCCGGTGCAATCACCTGGACAGGGCTTAGTTCTCCCAGCAGCAACGTGTGACACCATACATGGCGTACTGCCAACCAGGGAAGCTCTTCTGAGCCTGGATATCCAGAGTTTTTATGGAGGCTCAGACCTAGCTAACCACCTGTGTGGCTGACCTCAGTCTTCAGGCCCTCTAGAGGTCCAGCTGAGGCTGCAGGGCCCAGGACCCCCACCATAAATTACGTTGTTACTACCTGATGTGACCCAAGGCTCCCAGGCAAACAAAGACAGTCTTATCAGGCAGGACACCCCAAGGGTTTAGAGGGCATATTCCAGGAGCTGGACAGAGGCTAGCCCTTTCCTTGGACTAGGTTAACGCATCATACATAGGGTGACACCACCTCATCCTCCCACCCATGACCAGGAGAAGCTGTGGTCAGGCACAGTAGCTCACACCTATAATCCCAGCACTTTGTGGGGCCAAGAGGATCACTTGAGGTCAGGAGTTCAAGACCAGCTAGGCCAACATAGTCAAAACTTCATCTCTACTAAAAATACAAAAATTAGCTAGGCATGGTGGTGCATGCCGGTAATCCCAGCTACTCAGGAGGCTGAGGTGGGAGAAATACTTGAACCTGGGAGGCCAAGGTGGCAGGGAGCCGAGATCGTGCTACTGCACTCCAGCCTGGGTGACAGCGAGACTCCATCTCAAAAGAGAAAAGAGAGAAGCTGGGATGGGAGCTGGTGCCAGGGCAGGGGGGTATGGGCCAGAGTTACAAAGACCTGAGCCATGCAGGCACCTGCCAGTAATAACAGCTGCTCCCTCCAGCCCCACCAAGGCCAGCCTGTACGGAGCCATCCTCTTCACCCTCCAGCAGACCCGCTGGCTCCCAGTGTCCAAAGCCACCCTCATCTTCATCTTCACCATGTTCATGGTGTCCTGTAAGGTAAGCCTTTTTCTTCCTCCTGCCTTATTGCCTTGACCATGCCCGCCCCCCGCCACCTCCAGGCTGGGGGTGGGGAAACTGGATACTCCTAGCCTTTTGTGGCTGGGACAGGGCAGCCCAGAGAGGGACATGCTTGCCAGTAGCTTGCTGGGAAGAGGGTCTTTAAAAGGCAGTGTCCAGCAGCCAGGACACAGGTGAGGGGAACAGGCCTTCTGTGCAAAGGGCTCAGCCTGAGCAAAGGTCAAGGTGGGCCCAGTCCCTTGGGTACAGAGACCAGGGGGACAGGAAGCTGAAAGGGCAGCATCAGGTAGCCGGGAACTCATTTGGACCAGGAATAGTTTTAGTCTGACAGTCATGCCTTGAGTTGACACCACCCCACCCAGGAGGGGTCTTCAGGGGCTGGGCTCTCTCCCTCTGCGTGAAGACCCCAGTTCAGGACTGTGTCTTCCCTGGGCAAGGACTCTAAGGCTGTCAAAAGGGAGTGAGCCTGTGTCTCCCTGCATTAGGGAAAAAGGGAGAGGCAAGCAGATCACTTGAGGCCAGGAGTTCAAGACCAGCCTGGGCAACATGATGAAACCCTGTCTTTTCTAAAAATACAAAAATTAGCCAGGCCCGTGGTGGCACATGCCTGTAATCCCAGCTACTCAGGAGGGTGAGGCAGGAGAATCACTTGAACTCGGGAGGTGGAGGTTGCAGTGAGCCAAGGTTGCATCACTGCACTCCAGCCTGGGCAACAGAGTGAGACTCTGTCTCGAAAACAAACAGGGAAACAAAATACAAATATAAAAATTAACCAGGTACGGGTGGTGCATGCCTGTAATCCCAGCTACTTGGGTGACTGAGGCACAAGAATTGCTTGAACCCAGGAGGCAGAGGCTGCAGTGAGCCGAGATCAGGCCATTGCACTCCAGTTTGGGCAACAGAGTGAGACTCTGTCTCCAAAAAAATAAAAAAAGGAAGACGAAAGAAATGTATTTCTTACAGTTCTGGAGGCTGGGAAGTCCAAGATCAGGGTGCCAGCCTGGTCAGGTTCTGATGAGGGCCCTCTTTCCTGGTTGCAGACAGGCAACATCTCACTGTGTCCTCACATGTGGAAGAAGTGGGCCTCTTTGTAAGGGCACTAATCTCATTCCTGAAGTCCCCACCCTCATGATCTAATCACCCCTCCAAAGGCCTCACCTCGTAATACCATCAACTTGGTGATAGCTTTCAACACATGAATTTGGGAGGACACAGACCTTCAGACTAGCACTTAGCATGGCTTTCCTCTGAGCCCAGGAGTAGTGGGGAATTCTGGGGGATGGGTGACCAGCAGTCCCAGTGTGCTTGGAACTTTCCAGGGGTCAACATTGAAGTCTGGCATCCTGGGAAACCCGGGATGGTCGTCCATTGTCCTGGGGGTGCATGCAGCTAGAGAGCTGGTCTGGGCTAGCCTTGACATTGCTGACATTGCTGACATTCTCTCCCCTCTTCTCCCCACCCTGCCATCCCATTTGCTTTCTTCCTTGGTCTCCCTGTGTCTCTCTGGCTGTCCCGCTGGCCACCCCACCTCAGGTGTTCCTGACGGCCACCCACTCACACAGCTCCCCCTTTGATGCGCTGGAGGGCTACATCTGCCCAGTGCTGTTTGGTGCAGCCTGCGGGGGTGATCATCACCAGGACAACCACGGTGGGTCCCACGGCGGTGGTGGGCCAGGACCCCAGCATTCGGCCATGCCCGCCAAGTCCAAGGAGGAGTTGAGCGAGGGCTCCAGGAAGAAGAAGACCAAGAAGGCAGATTAGGGGGTGGCCCAAGGAGCACCAGGGAGAGAACCTGGACCCAGGACCCTCTGAGGTGGGAAGCTTCCTGTGCTCAGCTCTATCCTTTCCTGGCCTTGAATTCCCCATCTGCAAATCAGGGTCTTTGGCTCACCCTCCAGGGCTGACGTGGGGGTTGAGATATGAAGATGAAGAACTTTTGTAGAGATTGGGGTTCCTTCTCTCTTTCTGTCTGCCAGGACCCCAGAGTGTCACAACTTTTGGAGGGGTTCACAGAATCCTGGCAGCAGCTCTAGCCAGAAAGCCTGATCGGCAATGATATTCTTAGTTCTATTTTTCCTTCTTTAAAATTGCATCTTGGCCGGGCGTGGTGACTCATGCCTGTAATCATAGCTCTTTGGGAGGCTGAGGCGGGTAGATCACCTGAGGTCAGGAGTTCAAGACCAGCCCGGCCAACATGGTGAAACCCCGTGTCTACTAAAAATACAAAAATTAGCTAGGCATGGTGGTGCATGCCTGTAATCCCAGCTACTTGGGATGCTGAGGCAGGAGAATCACTTGAATCCGGGAGGTGGAGGAGGTTGCAGTGAGCTGAGATTGCACCACTGCACGCCAGCCTGAATGATGGAACGAGACCCTCTCTCAAAAAAAAAAAAAAAGCATCTTAACTCCTGAAGAACTTCAAGCCATGTTGACATTCATTCATTTGATAGACATTTTCTAAGTACCTGTGAGCCAGGTGCTGCCATTTCAAAGTCTCTTCTTTACCCAAGCTCCTCAGTGGCTGAACCTCGCATGCCCAGCAGTCCCGACTTGCTGGGCATCCCTGGGCAAGTTGCCTTCCTTCTCTGAGCTTTGCGCTCCCCATCTGTATAGTGGAGACCCTTGGCCCCCTGTCTGTACGGAAGGGCTGATGTGAAGAAAAAGGCTCACATGCTCCTAAGCCTCGTGCAGTAAGGAGGGGAGACCAGGATGGTTGGAAATTATGATTGCAAATGGCTTTGCATTTTAGATCGTTTGTGTGTGTAGATCAGAGAAACTGACAAGTTCCCTGGCACAAAAGAAGCCCTCCATTGACAGCCCTACGGCAGGCTTGAGGGATCAGATGGTGTGAAAGGCTTGTGATCTGTGCATCTCAGGCTCCCCCAAACCAAGAAATGGAGCCAGCTGGGTGGGGTTCCATGATCCAGCTCTATCGAGGGGCTCTGAGTGTGCACAGTTGGGACTGGAAGTATCAGGTCTCCTTCAGGCCAGAGTCCACTGTCAGTCATTCAGCCATTCAACAAACATACAGATGCTTACCTGCTCTGTGCTCAGCCTTGGGCTGCTGCTGGGTGGGCCAGGAACCTGCTTCGGGGTGAGCGAGGTGGATGATATAGCTGAAGGGTCCTTTCTGACCATGTCAGCCTAGGTCACCAGGATGTCTCAGAGGGTTGGGTGCATGGGATGGGCATGGGCAGTCACGGGTGAGGTTTGGGCCCAGACCAAGTCGGAGTCCCAGATGTCGCCAGGCTGTAGGAAAAGTGCCTTGTCCCTGTGATGCCTGGGAGTTGGGTGGGTCCTGGGGAGGTGAGACCCCAGTTTCATCCTCTTGCTTGTCCACTGTAGCTCGGTGTGGAGGGGCAGCCAATAAAATCATTGTGAATGAACCCTCATGGCTTGTCTGCTTCATGTCTGGGATTTTTGTTTTGAGATGGAGTCTCCCATCCAAGTACTAACCAGGCCTGACCCTGCTTAGCTTCTGAGATTGGGTGCATTCAGGGTGGTATGGCTGTAGATGAGACAGAGTCTCAAAGCAGGGGATGGCAGAGTGGGGAGAACAGGAGAGAGAATGACCGTCAACAAAGTGAAGGTTGGAGGTAGCCCAGACCCAGCCTTCCAGTCGCCCAGGCTGGAGTGCAGCGGCTCAATCTTGGCTCACTGCAACCTGTGTCTCCAAAGTTCAAGCGATTCTCCTGCCTCAGCCTCCTGAGTAGCTGGGATTACAGGCACCTGCCACCACGCCCAGCTAATTTTCGTATTTTTCGTAGAGGCGGGGTTTCACAATGTTGGCCAGGCTGGTCTCAAACTCGTGACCTCAAATGTTCCACCCACTTAGGCCTCCCAAAGGGTGGGAATTACAGACATGAGTCACTGCGCTAGCCACGTGCCAGGGATTGGCCTCAAGATATGGGGACAGCCAGTCCCAGTGGCTCAGGCCTGTAGTACCAACACTCTGGGAATCAGAGGGAGGTGGATCACCTGAGGTCAGGAGTTCGAGACCAGGTTGGCCAACATGATGAAACCTTGTCTCTACTAAAAATACAAAAAGTTGGCTGGGTGTGTGGTGTACACCTGTAATCCCAACTACTCGGGAGGCTGATGCAGGAACGATCCTTCCACTTCAGCCCCCCAAGTAGCTGGGACTACAGTTGCGTGCCACCACGTTTGGCTATTTTTTGTATTTTTTTGTAGAGTTGGGGCTGAGCTATGTTGCCCAGACTGGCCCTGAACTCCGGCTTCCCACGGTGCTGGGATTACAGGCATGAGCCACCATGCCGAGTCAGATACACATCTTCAGCCATGAGAAGAATGCAAAGCAAAACCACAATGAGCCGTCACTTCACGTCTAGCAAAATGGCTAAAATTAAAATGTCAGCATGGTCATTTTAGTGCTGGCGGGGATGTGGAGCAATAGGAATTCTCATATACTTTGGTAGGAAGGCTTAAAAGGTGCAACCACTTTGGAAGACAATTTGGCAGGTTTTATTTTAAGTTAAACATAGGGGTGGTGTATGGTGGCTCACGCCTGTAATTCAAGCACTTTGGGAGGGTGAGGCGGGCAGATTGCTTGAGGTCAGGAGTTTGAGACCAGCCTGGCCAACATGGTGAAACCCTGTCTCTACTACAAATACAAAAAATGAATCGGGTGTTGTGGTGCGAACCTGTAATCCCAGCTGCTCCAAGGCTGAGGCAGGAGAATCGTTTGAACCTGGGAGGCGGAGGTTGTAGTGAGCCAAGATCGCACTGCTGCAGTCCAGCCTGGGTGACAGAGCAAGATTCTGTCTCAAAACAAAACAAAACAAAAAGAACAAACAATATAATTTAAATATAGGCTGGTCATGGTGACTCACACCTATAATCCCAGTGCTTTGGGAGGTGCATGAGGGAGGACTGTTTGAGCCCAGGAGGCTGAGGCTGCAGTGAGCTGTGATTATGCCAGTGTACTGAAGCATGGGTGACAGAGCAAGACCCTGTCTTTAAAAGAAACAAAAGGCCGGGCGCGGTGGCTCACGCCTGTAATCCCAGCACTTTGGGAGGCCGAGGCGGGTGGATCACGAGGTCAAGAGATTGAGACCATCCTGGTCAACATGGTGAAACCCCGTCTCTACTAAAAATACAAAAAATTAGCTGGGCGTGGTGGCGCGTGCCTGTAATCCCAGCTACTCGGGACGCTGAGGCAGGGAATTGCCTGAACCCAGGACGCGGAGGTTGCCGTGAGCCGAGATCGCGCCATTGCACTCCAGCCTGGTTAAGGAGCGAAACTCCGTCTCAAAAAAAAAAAAAAAAAAAAAAAAAAGAAACAAAAAAAGGCCAGGTGCGGTGGCTCACACCTGTAATCCCAGCTACTCAGGAGGCAGAGGTGGGAGGATCACTTGAGCTAAGGAGTTTGTGACCAGCCTGGACAACACAGTGAGGCCAGTTCTCTACAAAAGAATTATTTTAATTAGCCAGGTGTGGTGGTGTGTGCTTGTAATCCGGGCTTCTCAGGAGGCAGAGGTGGGAGGATCAGTTGAGCCCAGGAGTTCGAGGCTGCAATGAGCTGAGATTGTACCATTACACTCCAGCATAGATGACAAAGAGTGATATTCTGTCCCATAAGTAAATGAATAGGCTGCAATCACCAGACAGAGTGATTCTCCTGCCTCAGCCTACTGAGTAGCTGGAATTGTAGGCACTTGCCATCATGCCCAGCCCAAATATTTTTATATTTTTTAGTAGAGATGGGGTTTCACCACATTGGCCAGGCTGATCTTGAACTGTTGACCTCAGGTGATCCACCTGCCTCGGCCTCCCAAAGTTCTGGGGTTACAGGAGTAAGCCAATGCGCCCAGCCTGTGTTTTTTTGTAGAAAAGATGTCTTACCCTGTTGCCCAGGCTGATCTGAAATTCCTGGGCTCAAGTGATCCTTCTGCCTCAGCCTCCCAAAGTGCCGAGATTACAGATGTGAGCCACCTCGCCAAGCCTGACAGTTTCTTACAAAAAAACACCACTAAGCCTATAACACAACAATCCCATTGAGAGTGAAAATAAATTCACCTTCACACAAAAAAGTTTATAGCAGCTCTTTTTGTTTGTTTTTGGGTCATACCAAAAACTGGGAATATCCCAAAGGTCCATCAGTTGATAAGTGGATAAACTACCTGGTTTATGCAAACGGTGGAACATTATGCATCAGTGAAAAGGAGTGAGTGTCTGCTACAGCGGTGTGGTTGAGTCTCAAATGCATTTGCTAAATGAAAGAATCCAAATCCAAGAGGCTACATACTGTGTGCTCCCGTTTGCAGGACTTTTGATCTTTAGAGATGGGGTATCGCTTTGTCACCTAGGCTGGAGTGCAGTGGCAGAAACATGGATCATTGCAGCCTCAAATTCCCAGGTTCAAGGGATCCTCCCACCCCAGCCTCCTGAGTGGTTGGGATTGCAGGTGCATGCCACATACTCAGCTGTAGGTCATTTTAGAAAAGACACAATTTTGGGCCAGGTGCGGCGGCTCACATCTGTAATCCCAGCACTTTGGGAGGCTGAGATGGGTGGATCATTTGAGGTTGAGGAGCTTGAGGCCAGCCTGAAACCCTGCCTCTACTAAAAATACAAAAATTAGCCAACTGTGGTGTCAGGTGCCTGTAGTCCCAGCTACTTGGGAGCCTGAGGCAGGAGAATCACTCAAATCAGGGAGGTGAAGGTTGAGGCAAGCTCAGATTGTGCCACTGCACTTCAGTCTGGGCAATACAGCCAGATTCTGTCTAAAAAAAAATAAGGGACAAAATTGTTTTAACTTAATCATCTCTTTAAAGACCTTATCTCAATCAGTTTGGTGCTAAAAAAATAAGAAAATAATAATAATAATAATAATAAACATTATCTCACTCTGTCACTAGGCTGGAGTGCAGTGGTGCGATCTCGGCTCACTGCAACCTCCGCCTCCCGGGTTCAAACAATTCTTCTGCCTCAGCCTCCCACATAGCTGGGATTACAGCTGCCAGTCACCACTCCTGGCTAACTTTTTGTATTTTTAGTAGAGATGGGGTTTTGCCATGTTGGTTGGCCAGGCTGGTCTTGAACTCCTGACCTCGTGATCCACCCACCTCGGCCTCTCAAAGTGCTGGGATTACAGGCGTGAGCCACTGAGCCCAGCCAACAAAATCTTAAGTATAGAAAACAGATCAGTGTCTGCCAGGAGCTGAGGTGGAAGGAGAGATTATCCACAAAAGGGACAGAGGAATTTTGGGAGGGAAGGGACTGTTCTGCATTTTTAATGTGGTAGTAGTTACACAACTATACGTGTTTGTATAGACTTGCAGAATTTGCCCAGCGTCATGGCCCAAAAGGAGACTGAGGTGGGAGGATCACTTGAGGCCAGACTTTGAGACTAGCCTGGGTATCTGCAAAAAAACACAAAACTTAGCTGGGCATGGTGGCATGTGCCTGTAGTCCCAGCTACTCAGGGGGCTGATGTGGGAGAATCACTTGAGCTTGGGAGGCAGAGGTTGCAGTGGGCCGAAATCGCACCACTGCACTCCAGCCTGGGCCACAGAGCCAGACCCTGTCTCAAAAACAAACAAACCCACAAAAAAACCTTGCAGAACTTTGTGGCTAAATTCTACCTTAATCTAGAAAGAAAAGGACAAAGAGAGCAACCTTTGGGGTTTCCCAAATCTGTTCAAATTCTGGCTTTTTTTTTTTTGACAGTCTTGTTCTGTTGCCCAGGCTGGAGTGCACTGGCGCCATCTTGGCTCACTTCGAACTTTGCCTCCCAGGTTCAAGTGATTTCCCGCCTCAGCCTCCCGAGTACCTGGGATTACAGGGGAGCACTACCATGCCCAGCTAATTTTTGTATTTTTAGTAGAGACAGGGTTTCACCCGTTAGCCAGGCTGGTCTCGAACTTCTGACCTTAAGTGATCCACCCACCTCCATCTCCCAAAGTGCTGGGATTACAGGCGTGAGCCACCGTGCCCAGCCAAATCCTAGCTCTTAATCTCTGAGACACGTAGTGTTGGGCAAGTAACTCCCTTTCTCTGAGCCTCAGTTTCCTCTTAGGACAGCTAGGAGGAGTGACTGGAAAGTCCTTGGCACAAACTGAGATCTGGAGTTGGGACAAAAGCCGCTCTGTCAAAGTGCTCGCAGAGCCCCCCTGGTAGGGTTCATCTAGCACGTGGTGGGTGTTGGAGATAAATTGGCTCTCTGCCTTCTGGCACGACTGTTCTGAGATCTCATTTTCCAAGAGAACAGATTGTACCAAAATAGCCTCCCAGCCTGTTCTGGGAAGCGGGGATGCAAGCCACTGGCCAGGCGGGGGATGATTGGCGGGGCAGGCTGGGGGTTTTGTCCCAGTGTGAGTGTGAGAACTCCCAGGATCTGCTCTAAAGTCCAGGCTAATTTTAGCTGCAGGAGTTAACGCTCAGTAACTTCCTTGCTCTTGGCTTGAGAAAAAGTTTCTTTTTATCCTTTTTTAAAAACTGTGGTAAAAGGCCGGGCGCGGTGGCTCAAGCCTGTAATCCCAGCACTTTTGGGAGGCCGAGGCGGGTGGATCACGAGGTCAAGAGACCATCCTGGTCAACGGGGTGAAACCCCGTCTCTACTAAAAAGATACAAAAAATTAGCTAGGCATGGTGGCGCGTGCCTGTAATCCCAGCTACTCAGGAGGCTGAGGCAGGAGAATTGCCTGAACCCAGGAGGCAGAGGTTGCGGTGAGCCGAGATCGCGCCATTGCACTCCAGCCTGGGTAACAAGAGCGAAACTCCATCTCAAAAAAAAAAAAAAAAAAAAAAAAAAACTGTGGTAAAATACACAACATGAAACTTCTCATGTTTGTTTTTTTTTTTTGAGACAGTCTCACTCTGTTGCCCAGACTGAAGTGCAGTGGTGCCATCTCGGCTCACTGCAGCCTTGACCTCCTGGGCTCAATCCATCCTCCCACCTCAGCCTCCCAGATACCTGAGACTACAGACGTGCACCACCATGCCTAGCTAATTTTTCGTATTTTTAGAAGAAACAGGGTTTTCCCATGTTGCCCAGGCTGGTCTCAAGCTCCTGAGCTCAAGTGATCCACCCACCTTGGCTTCCCAAAGTGCTGGGATTACAGGTGTGAGCCACCACACCCGTTCTAAATTTATTAGCCACTTTTTTTTTTTCTTTTTTTTTCTGAGAAGGAGTGCAGTGGTGCGATCTCAGGTCACTGCAACCTCTGCCTCCCAGGTTCAAGAAATTATCCTGCCTTAGCCTCCTTGAGTAGCTAGGATTACAGGCATGTGCCACTACACCCAGATAATTTTTTTCTATTTTTAGTAGAAATGGGGGTTTCACCATGTTGGGCAGGCTGATCTTGAACTTCTGACTTCAAGTGCTGGGTTACAGGTGTGAGCCACCACATCCAGCCATAAGCAGGTATTTTATATATCATACATCCTCAAAGTGGTTTGTTACTCTCATTTTATGGAAAATAAATGAGGCTGGATGCTAAGGTGAGTTGACATCAGTCACCTATTACTGAAAGTGGATCACAATTGAAATCCAGGCCTGGCATCATGGCTCATGCCTGTAATCTCAGCACTTTGGGAAGCTGAAGTGGGCAGATCACCTGAGGTCAGGAGTTCAAGACCAGCCTGGCCAACATGGCAAAACCCTATCTCTACTAAAAATAGAAAAAATCAGCTGGGCATGGTAGCGCATGCCTGTAATGCCAGCTACCCAGGAGACCGAGGCAGGAGAATCACTTGAGCCTGATAGGTGGAAGTTGCAATGAGCCGAGATCGCGCCACTGCACTCCAGCCTCGGTGACAGAGTGTCTCCATCTCAAAAAAAAAAAAAAAAAAAAGAATTGATATCTAGCCCCATCTCATTCTAAAGCTACGCTTTTTCTTGTACATTTCATGTCTCTGATTCTCTTTTGGGATGTGTAAGATACACGCATGGGAAGAATTCAGCATTACCCTTGCCACCGAGCAAGCGTCAGCAAATAATACCCAGAGTAGGTATTAGCAAAGGCTAGTTGTCATCCTGCCCTCCTGGTTCCCGGATCATCATCCTACTGTGACCACAGACGTGGGTGTTATGACTACGTTTACACTGTGCTTTCTTAGCACCTGCCTGAAGGCATCTAGGGAAACTCCCAGCTCAATTAGTGTACGAAATTGAGGTCATTTAAGTCAGCTGAGAGGTGAAAGTGACTGCACAAAGACAGAGGTAGGCAGGCCTGAGAGTGAGCTCTGGTTTTGCTACTAACTTGCCATGTGGTGTGACCTTTGGTGAATCCTTTCTAGCCAATTGAAAATATTGAACTAGGCTGGACCCGGTGGCTCACGCCTGTAATCCCAGCACTTTGGGAGGCCAAGGTGGGCAGATCACCTGAGGTCAGGAGTTCAAGACCAGCCTGGCCAACGTGGCAAAAAACCCTGTCTCTACTAAAAATACAAAAATTAGCCGGGTGTGCTGGTGGGCGCCTGTAATCCCAGCTACTCAGGCGGCTGAGGCAGGAGAATTGCTTGAACCCAGGAGGCGGAGGTTGCAGTGAGCCAGGATCAAGCCACTGCAGTTCAGCCTGGGTGACAGAGCAAGACACTGCCTCAATTAAAAAAAAAAAAAAGAAAATATTGAACTAAGTCAAGGGTGGGTAAACCATGGCCCACGTGCCAAATCTGGCCCCCACGTGTTTTTAAATAAAGTTTTCTTTGCACACAGCCAAGCTCATATCGCCTATAGAGGGTTTTTTTTGTTTTTTTTTTTTTGAGATGGAGTTTCACTCTTGTTGCCCAGGCTGTAGTGCAATGTGTGATCTCGGCTCTACCTCTGCTTCCCAGTTCAAGCGATTCTCCTGTCTCAGCTTCCCAAGTAGCTGGTATTGCAGGCACCTGCCACCACTCCTGGCTAATTTTTGTAGTTTTAATAGAGATGGGGTTTCACCATGTTGGCCAGGCTGGTCTCAAACTCCTGACCTCAGGTGATCCACCCCACTCAGCCTCCCAAAGTGCTGGGATTACAGGCGTGAGCCACCGTGCCCAGTACCTACAGTGGTTCTTGTGCTACAACAGCAGAGTTGAGTGATTTCAGCAGGCAGCCTTACCTGCACAGCTGAAAATATTCACTCTCTGGCCCTTTGCAGAAAATGTTGGCCAACCCCTGGACTGGATAATGTTGAAGATCTTTTCTAACCCTACATATCTGATAATTCATAGAATAAATGTACATTGCAATTTACTAGGTAAAAAGCAAGAGAAATTTATCAAACTCTGAGCTGCACAGATGGCATCTTACCATCCTTCAAATGTCCATATTTCCTCAATAGAAACTGACCATGGGGCTGGGTGCAGTGGCTCATGCCTGTAATCCCAGCACTTTGGGAGGCTGAGGTGGGAGGATCACTTGAGGCAAGGAGATCGGGCCAGCCTGGCCAATATGGCGAAACCCTCTCTATTAAAAATACAAAAATTAGGGGGAGTGGTAGCAAAAAAAATTAGCTAGGCGTGGTTGCACGTGCGTGTAGTCCCAGCTACTTGGGAGGCTGAGTCATGAGAATCGCTTGAACCTGGGAGGTGGAGGTTGCAGTGAGCTGAGATCATGCCACTTCACTCCAGCCTGAGTGAGACAATGAGACTCTGTCTCAAAAAACAACAGGACCGGGTGGTGTGGCTCAGGCCTGTCATCCAAGCACTTTGGGAGGCTGAGGCGGGCAGATCACCTGAGGTCAGGAGTTCAAGATCAGCCTGGCCAACATGGTGAGACCCCGTCTGTACTAAAAATACAAAATTAGCTGGGCATGGTGGCACGGCACCTGTAATCCCAGCTACACGGGAGGCTGAGGCAGGAGAATCGCTTGAACACAGGAGGTGGAGGTTGCAGTGAGCCAAGATCTCGGCACTGCACTCCAGCCTGGGTGACAGAGTGAGACTTTGTCTCAAAACAACAACATTCATCTGAGACCAGGCGTCGTGACTCACACCTGTATCCAACATTTAGGTAGGCTAAGGTGGGTGGATCGCTTGAGTCCAGGAGTTTTTGAGACCAGCGTGGGCAACATAGCAAGACCCCATCTTTACAAAAAATTTAAAAATTAGCCAGGTGTAGTGGTATGCACCTGTAGTCCCAGCTATTATGGAGGCTGAGGTGGGAAGATCACTTGAGCCCAGGAAGCTGAGACTGCAGTGAGCTGTGTTCGTGCTGCTGCACTCAGGCATGGGTGACAGGAAAGCCTGTGTCAAAAAAAAAAAAAATTAAAATAAATAAATTGATCTCAGTATTTTATTCATGGTGTAGTTTCTGCATTCATTTTAATTAAAAAAAATAATTATTAGGCGCAGTGGCTCAAGCCTGTAGTCCCAGCACTTTGGGAGGCCAGGGTGGGAAGATCACTTAAGGCCAGGAGTTCAAGACCAGCCTAGACTGTGAGATCCCCATCTCTACCAAAAATTAAAAATTAAAAAAATTATCCAGGCATGGTGGCGTGCACCTGTAGTCCCAACTGCTCTGGAGGCTGAGGTGGAAAGGTTGCTTGAGCCCAGGAGTTCAAGGCTGCTGTGAACTATGACTGCACCACTGCACTCCAGCCTGGGTGACCGATTGAGACCTTGTCTCTAAAAATAGTACTAATTTAAAAACCGTATTTAAAGCCGGGCGCCGTGGCTAATGCCTGTAATCCCAGCACTTTAGGAGGCAGAGGCCAGTGGATCACTTGAGATCAGGAATTTGAGACCAGCCTGACTAACATGGTGAAACCTTGTCTCTACTTAAAAATATATATATACATATATATATATGTATGTATTAGCCGGGCGTGGTGGCACGCGCCTGTAGTCCCAGCTACTCAGGAAGCTAAGGCAGGAGACTTGCTTGAACCCGGGAGGAGGAGGTTGGAGAGAGCGGAGATCAGTCTGGGCAACAAGAGTGAAACTCCGTCTCAAAATAAATAAATATATATATAAAATAAAAATAAAAAAATGTATTTTAATATTATGTATTATACTGACACAATAAAAAAATTGGAAAAAATGTTCATCGTTATTGCTTTTTTCTGCTTTTTAAGGTTCTCCTCCAACGTTGCTCCCTGTACAGCGTCTCTCCCTCCACTCCGCCCTGGGTTCAAAGCTGATTCTGAGCCAGGCGTGGTGGCTCAAGCCTGTAATCCCAGCACTTTGGGAGGCCGAGGTGGGTGGATCACGAGGTCAAGAGATAGAGACCATCCTGGTCAACATGGTGAAACCCCGTCTCTACTAAAAATACAAAAATTAGCTGGGCATGGTGGCGCGTGCCTGTAATCCCAGCTACTCAGGAGGCTGAGGCAGGAGAATTGCCTGAACCCGGGAGGTGGTGGTTGCGGTGAGTGGAGATCGCGCCATTGCACTCCAGCCTGGGTAACAAGAGCGAAACTCCGTCTCAAAAAAAAAAAAAAAAAAAAAAAAAAAGAGAGAGAGCGATCTGATTCTGGTCAGTCGTGTGATGGCCCCCAGGGGGCGCTGCTCCCCCACTCATGCGCAGCCAGGGCACCTTCCTCAGTTTTGGATTAACATCTCCCAGCTCAGATTCCTCTTCTGCAAAGTGGGATTTACGTATGTATGTATGTATGTATTATTTTTGAGACAGAGCCTTGCTCTGTCGTCCAGGCTGCAGTGCAGTGGCACGATCTTGGCTCACTGCAACCTCCGCCTCCCCGAGTTCCAACGATTCTCCTGCCTCAGCCTCCCAAGTAGCTGGGGTTACAGGTGCCTGCCACCACGCCCAGATAATTTTTGTATTTTCAGTAGAAATGGGGTTTCACCATGTTGGCCAGGCTGGTCTCGAACTCCTGACGTCAGGTGATCCACTGGCCTCAGCATCCCAAAGTGCTGGGATTACAGGTGTGAGCCATTGTGTCTGGCCAAAAGTGGGTTTATAATGCTAGCCACGCAGGGAAGGCGAAGGAAATTTCAGCTGACCCTTGAACAACACGAGTTTGAACTTCACAGGTGCACTTAGGCGTGTTTTTTTTTTTCCATCCCTGCCACTCCTGAGACAGCAAGACCAAGCCCTCCTCGTCTTTTTCCTCCTCCTCCTCCTCCTTCTCCTTAGCCTACTCAAGATGGAGACAAGGATGAACACTTTTGTGATGATCCACTTCCGCTTCATCCATAGTAAATACTTTTTCACTTTCTTTGAATTTTCTGGCCTGGCATGGTGGCTCACTCCTATAATCCCAGCACTTTGGAGGCCAAGGCGGGCGGATCGCCTGAGGCCAGGAGTTCAAGACCAGCCTAGCCAACATGGCGAAACCCTGCCTCTACTAAAAATACAAAAATTAGCCAGGCATGATGGGGAGCACCTCTAATCCCAGCTACTCAGGAGGCTGAGGCAGGAGAATTGCTTGAACCTGGGAGGCGGAGGTCGCAGTGATCACTTGGAATCAAATGATCCTTGCACCTCAGCCTCCCCAGTAGCTGGGACTACAGGCATGCACCACCAAACCTGGATAATTTCTTTTATTTTTTTGTAGAGATGGGATCTAACTGTGTTGTACAGGCTTGTCTCAAACTCCTGGGCTCAAGCAATCCTCCTCCCAAAGTGCTGGGATTACAGGTGTGACCCAACATGCCCAGACACTATTTTTTTTTTTGAGGTCATGCCACTGCACTCCAGCCTGGGTGATAGAGTGAGACTCGGTCTCAAAATAAATAAATAAATAAGAAAAAGAAAAAAAAAAGAATTATTTATTTATTTTTAATTTTTTTAGAGATGGGTCTCACTATGTTGCCCAGGCTGGAGTGCAGTGGCTATTCATAGGTGTGATCCTACTACTGATCAGCTCGGGAGTTTTGACCTGCTCCGTTACCGACCTGGGCCGGTTCACCCCTCTTTAGACAACCTGGTGGTCCCCTACTCCCAGGAGGTCACCATATTGATGCTGAACTTAGTGCGGACACCCGATTGGCATAGTGCACTACAGCCTAGAACTCCTGGGCTCAAGCGATCCTCCCACCTTAGCCTCCCGAGTGGCTGGGACTACAGGCATGCGCCACAGTGCCTGGCAAAAAAAAAAAAAAAAAGATTTTTTAAAATGACATTTGTTTTTCTCTAGCTTACTTATTGCAAGATTACAGTATATGATACATAGAATGTACAAAATCAGTGTCCATCAACTGTTCGTGTCATCAGTAAGGCTTTTGGTCAGCAGTAGGCTGTTAGTAGTCAAAAATGACACCCAGATTTTTGACTGCAGGGGTGGGCTCGGTACTCTGAGCCTCTGTGTTGGTTCTAAGGTCGACTGCACAGAAATCCCCTAGCCCAGGGCTCGCGGTTACTTAATGCATAGTGATAATCATGAATATTTCAAAACAAAATTGGGGTGTCACTCTGTCACCCAGGCTGGAGTGCAGTGGTGCAGTCATAGCTCACTGCAGTGATGTGAGTGAGCTCACTCACAGCTCACTCATGTGATCCTCCCATCTCAGCCTCCCCAGTAGCTGGGACTACAGGCACGTCGTACTGCCAAGCCTGGCTAATTTTTTTTTTTCTTTTTTGAGACTGAGTCACCCTCTGTCACCCAGTGTGGAGTGCAGTGGCACGATCTTGGCTCACTGCAACCTCTGCTTCCCGGGTTCAAGTGATTCTCCTGCCTCAGACTCCTGAGTAGCTGAGACTACAGGCGTGCGCCACCACGTCCAGCTAGTTTTTGTATTTTTAGTAAAGACGGGATTTCACCATGTTTGTCAGGCTGGTCCTGAACTCCTGACCTTGTGATCCACCTCAGCCTCCCAGAGTTCTGGGATTACAGGCATGAACCACCGCACCTGCTTGCCTGGCTAATTTTATTTTTTGTAGAGATGGGATCTCACTATGTTGCCCAGGTTGGTCCACCTGGGCTCAAGCAATCCTCCCTGCCTTGGCCTCCCAAAGTGCTGGGATTACAGGTGTGAGCCACCGCACCTAGCCACTATTTTTTTTTAAGACAGTCTCACTCTGTCACCCAGGCTGGAGTACAGTGGTGCAATCACGGCTCACTGCAACCTCTGCCTCCCTGGTTCAAGCAACTCTCGTGCTTCAGCCTCCCAAGGATCTGGGACTACAGGCGTGTGCCACTATGCCTGGCTAATTTTTTTTTTTTTTTTTTTTTGGTAGAGATGGCATTTCATTATGTGGGCCAGGGTGGTCTAAAACCCCAGGCCTCAAGTGATTGCCCGCCTCGGCCTACCAAAGTGCTGGGATCACAGTCGTGGACCGCTGTGCCTGGCCCCAGACGCTATTTATTTATTTTTTTTTCTTTTATTCTTTTCTTGACACTATTTTTTAAGAGTACAAAATCGAAGATTTTTTTTTTTTTTTAAGACTCACTGTCACTAGGCCGGAGTGCAGTGGCGTGATCTCGGTTCACTGCAAACTCTGCCTCCTGGTTTCAAGCAATCCTCCTGCCTTAGCCTCCCGAGTAGCTGGGATTACAGGTGCCCGCCACTGCACCTTGCTAATTTTTGTATTTTTAGTAGAGACAGCGTTTCACCATGTTGGCCAGGCTGGTCTCAAACTCCTGACCTCAGGTGATCCACCCACCTCCATCTCCCAAAGTGCTGGGATTACAGGTGTGAGCCACCACACCCAGCTAAAGAATATTTTGACAGGGAATTAAAAACACTCATTAAAGTAGTCAGAATAGTATAATGGACCGCAGCCCAGACACCGTCAACCCCTACTCAACCTCCCCACCCTGTGCCCCCCCCTTTTCCTCCCTGTTAGATATTATTTTGCAGCAAACTTCAGTTATCTTATTATTCCATAAATATTTTGTTCTATGTCTCTAAAACATACAAACTCTTATTTATTTATTTTTTTTGTGTGACAGGGTCTCATTCTGTTGCCCAGGCTGGAGTGCAGTGGCGTGATCATGGCTCATTGCAGCCTCAAGTGATTCTTCCACCTCAGCCTTCTGAGTAGCTGGGACCACAGGCACATGTCACCATGCCTAGTTAATTTTTAAATTTTTTGTAAAAATGGAGTCTCACTATGTTGGCAGTATGGTCTTGAACCCCTGAGCTTAAGTGATCCTCCTGCCTTGACCTCCCAAACTGCTGGATAACAGGCATGAGGTGTCACACCTGGCCCAGACTCTAAAAACCTAACCAGCCAGCATGGTGGCTCACACCTGTAATCCAAGCACTTTGGGAGGCCGAGGCAGGTGGGTCATCTGAGGTCAGGAGTTCAAGACCAGCCTGGCCAATGTGGTGAAACCCCATCTCTACTAAAAATACAAAAAATTACTCAGGCGTGGTAGTGGGTGCCTGTATTCCCAGCTACTCAAAAGGGTGAGGCAGGAGAATCGCTTGAAGCTGGGAGGCGGAGGTTGCAGTGAGCCAAGATTGCACCATTGCACTCCAGCCTGGGCAACAAGAGCGAAACTCTGTCTCAAAAACAAAACAAAACAAAATAAAAACCTAACCACAATACCATAGTCATGCCCCAAAAACTTCCAAAAACTTTGCCAATAATTTTTTAATATCTCTAGGTTCCAGTTCGGCCAACAACTGTTGAGTTCTGGAATCATATCTGAATTTGACTGTCAGCTCACTTCCTTGTCAAGGAAACTTGGGACGTTGTTTAAATTCTTTTTTTTTTTTTTGAGACGGAGATTTGCTCTGTCGCCCAGGCTGGAGTGCAATGGCATGACCTCGGTTCACTGCAACCTCCGCCTCCTAGGTTCCAGCCATTCTCCTGCCTCATCCTCCTGAGTAGCTGAGATTACAGGCACTTGCCACCATGCCTGGCTAATTTTTGTATTTTTAGTAGAGACGTAGTTTCACCATGTTGGTCAGGCTGGTCTCGACCTCCTGACCTCAGGTGATCTGCCCACCTTGGCCTCCCAAAGTGCTGGGATTATAGGCACGAACCCCTGCACCTGGCCTTTTTTTTTTCTTTTTTTTTTTTTTTAAAGAGTCAAGGTTTTCTCTTTTGCTCTGTTGCCCAGGCTGGAGTGCAGTGAGGCAATCATATCTCACTGCAGCCTTGACTTTCTGGGCTCAAGTGATCCTCCCACCTCAACCTCCCAAGTAGCTGGGACTACAGGCGCACACCACCATGCCCAGCAAATGTCTTGTTATTGCTATTGTTGCAGAGATGAGGTCTCGCTATGTTGCTGATGCTGGTCTTTAACTCCTGGCCTTGAGTGGTCTTCCCACCTTAGCCTCCCCAGTAGCCAGGACTACAGGAGCATGCTACTGGGCCTGGCAGCATCTGAAACTTCTTTTTTTTTTTTTTTTGAGATGGAGTGTAATCTTGCTCTGTCGCCCAGGCTAGATTGCAGTGGCATAATCTCTGCTCACTGCAACCTCCGCCTCCCAGGTTCAAGTGATCCTCCTGCCTCGGCCTTGAGAGTAGCTGGGATTACAGGCACCTGACACTACATGTGGCTAATTTTTGTGTTTTTAGTAGAGATGGAGGGAGAGGGGTCTCACCATATTGGCCAGGCTGGTCTTGGACTCCTGACATCAGGTGATTTGCACACCTCGGCCTCCCAAAGTGCTGGGATTACTGTGCCTGACCAAGCATCTGACACTTGTATCCCTAAAATCATGGTAAAATTATTAAGTAAAGTAACATTATTATTAAATATAGTGGCTTCATTATTTCTGGCAGTAGAGCAGTGATTCTCAAGGTGGGGCAGTGAGGGAGGGGGTTGACTCTGTTCCCCAGGGGATCTGTGGTTGTTGTGATTGGAGCATGTGTGTGCTACTTGCATCTTGTGGGTGGTGGCCAGAGGCTGCTCAACACCTTACATTGGACAGGACAGGCCCCCCAACAAAGGACAGTCTAGTCCCGCAAGGCGAGGAGGCACACACCTGTAATCCCAGCACTTTGGGAGTCCGAGGCGGGTGGATCACCTGAGGTCAGGAGTTGAAGACCAGCCTAGCCAAGATGGTGAAACTCCGTCTCTACTAAAAAAATACAAAAAAATTAGCAGAGTGCAGTGGCAGGTGCCTGTAATCCCAGCTACTTGGGAGGCTGAGGCAGGAGAATTGCTTGAACCTGGGCGGCGGAGGTTGCAGTGAGCCGAGATCATGCCATTATACTCCAGCCTGGGCAACAGAGCAGGACTCAGTTCCAAATGTTGGCAGTGTTGAGGTCAGGAAGTCCTGGTCTGGAGAGAGATTTCCTTAACGCTTGCTGGAATCTTGACCTTGGAGGCCGAACTGGGCTTGATTCCCAACTCTACCACTTGTTGAGGGAAGCTGGCAGGAGTGATTTTTGTTTTTTACTTTTTGAGACGGAGTCTTGCTCTGTTGCACGGGCTGGAATGCAGTCGCTTGATCTCGGCTCACTGCAACCTCCACCTCCTGGGTTCAAATAATTCTCGTCCCTCAGCCTCCCAAGTAGCTGAGATTACAGGTGTGCATCACCACGCCCAGATAATTTTTGTTTTTTTTAGTAGAGATGGGGTCTCACCATGCTAGCCAGGCTGGTCTTGAACTCCTGACCTCAGGTGATACATCCACTTCGGACTCCCAAAGTGCTGGGATTAGAGGCGTGAGTCACTACGCCCGGAGTTGGAGATTTTTTGTTTTTGAGACGGAGTCTTGCTCTGTTGCCCAGGCTGGAGTGCACTGCAATCTCTGCCTCCTGGGTTCAAACAATTCTTGTGCCTTAGCCTCCAAAGTAGCTGGGATTACAGGCATACATCACATACCCAGCTAATTTTTGTATTTTTAGTAGAGATGGGGATCTCACCACATTGGCCAGACTGGTCTTGTCTGGAATGCCAGACCTCAGGTGATCCGCCCGCCTCGGCCTCCCAAAGTGCTGGGATTGCAGGCATGAGCCACCGCTTCTGGTCTGGGAGTTTTAATGGTGATTAATCATGCTTAATATCTTGCAGGCCCTGCCTGTGACGTAGGCATGGTGCTAGCCTCACTCACTATATAAATACATTTAACTGTCTCAGCAAACTCCTGGGTTGGTGAGAAATTTCAAGTCCAGAGTCATGAAGCATCACAGGCAAGGGACTTCACTTTTCTGTATCTCGTTTTCTTCCTCCATGAAACAGGATTGTAATGTCTGTCTCTTGGGGTAATTATGTGGACTGCTAATGCCAAATGCCACCCAACTGGCACCTCCTAGACCATCAGCAAATGGCATCTTTTACGAGAAGCCGTATCAGCCTGGCATACAATGGTTAACCACCGAGTCTGGGCGGAGTGCCCGGCTAAGCTGGTGTCCGAGTGCAAACAATTTCTTTTATTATCCCAGTTGCTGGGAGAATTGGGCAAGGAGAGACCCATGACATACCTAAGACAAAAGTTACTAGGATAGCCGGGGGCTTGTCTTCCGGGTGGTGCCGAGGCCAGGAAACTGTCCTCTCTAACCTACTTCCCCAGAGGAGTCTAAATTGGCCCTTCCACTACCAGCAAGTACAAAAGAGAGGCTGGAGCCCCCGGGGGCAGCCAGAGCGCTGATGCTGCAAAGGGCCTCTGTCCTTCCTGGAGAAGCCCAGTCTTGCTCAGCTGTCTTCTTCGGCAACAAACAGAAGTTAAGAAAGAGAAATAGTCGTGGATGAACCTGTTGTTGGGATGATAAGTTACTGAGCACCTACTACGTGCCAGGCACGCCAACCTTACCAGACAAGATCCTTGGGCTCATGGAATTCACTTTCTCGTGGGAGAGAGAAACAATAAACACGTAGAAACATTATCAGCTGGTGGTAAGTACCGTGACTAAAAATAGGGTGATGGCATTGGGAGTGGCCTAAGGGGTCACTGCACAGTCGGACGGTCGGATGGTCAGAGATGGCCTATCAGGAGGAGGTCACATTGAAGCTAAAATGTGAGTGACATGAACAGATGCAGGATAGAGCATTCAAGTACAGCACATGCAAAGGCCCTGAGGTTGAAAGAAGCTAAATGCATTAGACTAGGTGTTCTCGAGCAAGGGGAATTCTGCCCCTTAGAGGACATAGCAATGTCTAGGGAGATTTTTTTTTTTTTAATTTTACTATTTGAAATGGAGTCTTGCTCTGTCGCCCAGGCTGGAGTGCAGTGGTGCGATCTCGGCTCACTGCAACCTCCGCCTCCAGGTTCAAGTGATTCTCCTGCCTCAGGCTTCTGAGTAGCTGGGATTGCGGGTACATGCCACCATGCCAGCTAATTTTTATATTTTTAGTAGAGACAGGTTTCACCATGTTGGCCAGGCTGCTCTCCAACTCCTGACCTTGTGATCTGCCTGCCTCAGCCTCTCAAAGTGCTGGGATTACAGGCGTGAGCCACTATGCTCAGCTAATTTTTTTTTTTTTCTGAGATAGGTTCTCACTCTGTTGCCCAGGCTGGAGTACAGTGGTATGATCTTGGCTCACTTCAACCTCTGCCTCCCAGGCTCAAGTGATCCTCAGCCTTATGAATAGCTAGGGCTACAGGTGTGCACCACCACACCTGGCTAATTTTTTGTGGAGATGGGGTTTCACCATGTTGCCCAGGCTGGTCTTGAACTCTTGGACTCCCAAAGTGCTGGAATTATAGGCGTGAACCACCATGCCCAGCCCTGGCTAATTTTTTATTTTGTGGAGATGCTGTCTCCCTGTGTTGCCCAGACTGGTCTTAAACTCCTGGGTTCAAGCAATCCTCCTGCCTCAGCCTCCCAAAGTACTGAGATTACAGGCATGAGCCACTGCAGCTGGCCCCTTAGCTGATTTTAATTTATATCCACTCACCATAACCTGTGAGTATCTATGAGTACTACAGCTTTTTTTGTTTTATTTTATTTTATTATTTATTATTTATTTATTTTTTTGATGGAGTCTCACTCTTGTTGCCCAGGCTGGAGGGCAGTGGTGCGATCTCAGCTCACTGCAACCTCCATCTCCCGGGTTCAAGCGATTCTCATGTCTCAGCCTCCCAAGTAGCTGTGATTACAGATGTGCACTGTCATGCCCAGCTAAGTTTTGTATTTTTTGTTGTTGTTGTTAATCAATGAGAGTTTGTAACGTTGCTCAGGTTGGCCTTGAACTCATGGCCTCGCCTCCTCAAGCACCAGGACAACTGGCTGGAGCCACCTTGGCCCCCTGATTTTTGTATTTTTATTAGAGATAGGGTTTCCCCATGTTGGCCGGGCTGATCTTCAACTTCTGACCCCAGGTGATCAGCCCGCCTCGGCTTCCCAAAGTGCTGGGATTACAGGCGTGAGCCACTGCGCCCAGCCTACAACACCATTTTTTAATTCTCCGAATCTTAAGGAATCATGGAACCTGAGGGATCTCCCTTGGGGATCCCTCACTGGCAGAGTCTGTCCCGGGGAGACAAGGCAGGAAGGGAAGTTGAGGCAGAGAGCATAGTAAGAGCAAAACACGCAAAGGTTTGAAAGCGCCGGACAGTCCTGCAGAATCAATATCACCTGTGTTTTACAAACCTATCTTCCGACTGCCTTGGTGATATTTTATTCATGGTGGATATTTTTGGCATTCATTTTGACCTGCTAACACATTGTGCTACCTCAAAAATTGCTCCAGAGACGAGCGCCCTGAATGACTCTTACTTTCATTTCACAGACCATGCGGCTGGTGCCCCGAGAGGGAGCCCCCTTGCTTAAGTCCTCCAGGAGGGCGATGGAGGAGCTGGCATTCAAACCGCCCTCACGGATGCCAAGGTATGCAGTTGTTCTCTCTGCCTCCAGCGGCGGTTTGCTACAGCTGTGAAGACGCTGGGCAGGATTTGGGTCTCCAGAGCATTTTCAGTAATGTTAGATCATGGCTGGCCGTGGAGGCTCATGCCTGTAATACCAGCACTTTGGGAGGCTCAGGTGGGGGGATGGCTTGCTGCCAGGAACCTTCCAAATTCCAGCCTTGAACTCAACACGGTGAGACCCCATCTCTCCAAAACAAAAATTTTTTTTTGAGATGAAGTTTTGCTCTTGTTGCCAGGCTGTAGTGTAATGTGCAATCTAGGCTCACTGCAACCTCTGCCTCCCAGGTTCAAGTAATTCTTCCGCCTCAGCCTCCCAATTAACCTGGGATTACAGGTGCCTCCCACCACACCCAGCTAATTTTTTGTATTTTTAGTGGAGATGGGGTTTCACCATGTTGGCCAGGCTGGTCTCGAACTCCTGACCACGAGTGATCCGTCCACCTTGGCCTCCCAAAGTGCTGGGATTACAGGCACATGATCACAGCTCACAGCAGCCTTGAACTCTTGCGCTCATGCAGTTCTCCCATCCCAGCCTCCCAAGTAGCTGGGACAACAAGTGTGCACCAACATGCCATGGCTATATTTTTTAAAAAAACTTTTTTTTTTTTTTTTTGCAGAGATGAGGTCTCACTATGTTGCCTAGGCTGGTCTTGAACTTCTGGCTCAAGTGATCCTCCCTGGCCTCTTGAATAGCTGGGATTACTGGCACAAGCTACTGTGCCCAGCTAGTAGAGTTGATTTTAAACTAGTTTCTTTTTTTTTCCTTTTGAGATGGAATCTCGCTCTGTCACCAGGCTGGAGTGCAGTGGCGTGATCTCAGTTTACTGCAACCTCCACCTCCTGAGTTCAAGCGATTCTCCTGCCTCAGCCTCCCAGGTAGCTGGGACTACAGGCCTGTGCCACCACCATGCCAGGCTAATTTGTGTATTTTTCGTAGAGATGGGGTTTCATCATGTTGGCCAGGCTGGTCTTGAACTCCTGACCTCAGGTGATCCATCCGCCGTGGCCTCCCAAAGTGCTGGGATTACAGGCATGAGCCACTGCTCCTGGCCTAAAACTGGTTTCTCAGTTTCTCAACACTGCTGACAGCTGGGGACAGAACGTTCTCAGCGGCAGCTTCCTGGGCATTGTCAGATGTTGAATAGCATCCCTGGTCTCCACCCACACGATGCCAGTAGCATCTCCCACTCATAGCAACTGAAAAGGTCTCCAGGCATTGCCAGTGTTCCCTGGGGGCTAAGTGGTCCCCAGGTGAGAACTCCTATTTGAAATAGTATTGGCGGTGCTTGGACGCAGAAGGACTTTGCCTCGTGGGAGGGGGTGGTCCTTAAGGGCAGGTTAGGGTGGGAGTTTCATCAAGCGTTTGTCTTTCTTGCCTGGGCCGTGGGGCTGGGCATGGCTCCCAGCGTCTCCTCTGTACACCTGGGCTCAGGCTCAACTTACATGGGTAGGCCCCAGGGGACCCAGGTGTTCGAGAGGTTGGCTGGTCCCCAGGCTCCAATGCCTAGCACTGGGAAACCACAGTTGCTGTGGCGACCACTGAGCTCTCAGGACAAGGAGCTGGGAAGAGGAGTCCCGTACCTAGAGGAGCCAATATCCAGAGGGCTTGGCAGGGATAATACCCTTGTCCCTGTCTAATACCCTTCATGAGTGCTTGCAGACCTGGGAAAGCAGTGGAGAGGAGCTGGTTGAGCTCCCCAGAGATGCTGGAGGTGGTGGGGACTCGGGGTCACTGGGGGAGCCTTGGAAGGTGAAACAGGTGCCCCGCTCCTGATGGCCCTGCCCGGCTGGACTCCCAGGCTGCTGGCGTGAGGTCTCTGAACCCCAGACCCTTGCCAGGGGAAGGGTCATTTCGGTGGGTGGGCAGCAATGAGTGTGGGCCCCCTCAGCCCGAGTACCCGCCGGCGGCTTCTCCAGGGTGAAGCTGGCCCCCTCCCAGCACCTCCGCCCAGCAGTGTGACCATCTTCATCAGTTCCACGGCCTCAGGTAAGGGGCAGGGTACGGATGGGGGCTCAGAGGCAAGTGGGCACCCCCATCAAGCAGTGTCAGGGCTTGGGCATGGTTCCTGCAGTCCTTTAAGAGACCTAGATGCGAACCAGGTGCCGTGGCTCACGCCTGTAATCCCAGCACTTTGGGAGGCTGAGGCGGGTGGATCACTTAAGGTCAGGAGTTCCAGATTAGCCTGGGCAGCATGGCGAAACCCCGTCTCTACTAAAAATACAAAAAATTAGCCCGGCCTGGTGGTGTGTGACTGTAATCCCAGTTACTGGGGAGGCAGAGGCAGGAGAATTGTTTGAACCAAGGAGGTGGAGGTTGTAGTGAGCCAAGATTGCGACACTGCACCCCAGCCTGGGAAACAGAGCAAGACTCCGTCTCAAAAAACAAAGAAAAAACCAAAAGGAGATATTAGCTAATAGTGTGCTGCGACACAGCACTGCCCAACTCCACATCCAGGGAAGTCAGTTGGCAGCTTGAAACTGACCAAGGTGGAGTATTTACACCATGGAAATTGGCAGATAATACAAACCGGATTTTAAAAAGTTTGTTTTGGAGAACAGAGTATTATGGAGCATTTGCCGGGACACTGTTTTTTGTTTTGTTTTGTTTTGTTTTGTTTTTTGAGACAGAATTTCTCTCCGTCGCCCAGGCTGGAGTGCAGTGCTGCGATCTCAGCTCGCTGCCACCTCCACCTCCCAGGTTCAAGCAATTCTCCTGCCTCAGCCTCCCGAGTAGCTGGGATTACAGGCACCTGTTACCATGCCTGGCTAATTTTTGTATTTTTAGTAGAGACGGGGTTTCACCATGTTGAGCAGGCTGGTGTCAAACGCCTGATCTCAGGTGATCTGCCCGCCTTGGCCTTTCAAAGGGCTAAAATTACAGGTGTGAGCCACTGTGGCCGGCCACGCCGATCTATGTATATGTGGTCTCGTAGAGATTACAGCCTGGTTGGGGGAAGGGACACATAAATTAAGTAATTGCAGCTCGTGGGCCAGGTGTGGTTCACGCCTGCAATCCCAGAACATTGGAAGGCTGAGGGGGAGGAACTGGGAGACCTCGATGTGAGTGCAGCTCAGGTAGTGACTCATGTGGGCCTCCTGGACCCTCTGTTTCCTCCTCAAGAAGCCCCACTGAGAACGCACACTGAGAACCCAACTTGATAGAGTTTCTGTTAGTGGCGTTTGATGTTGCAACTAACATTCATGACCAACAGGCTTAAAAACTGCCAGCATCTTGCCACAACTGCATGACCCTGGGCGACGGGACCCTGCTCACCTCCCCAACCTTATCTCATGTGGTCACCTCCTTGTCCACCTCTTGTATCCACACCAAAACCCATAAGATCCAGTAATCCACAAGGCCTGGGCCCCGTATCAGGACTGTCACCTTCATGGTTCCCTCTTCTCCTTATTCTGATCCTTTGGGTCTCAGTGCAAACACCCCCCTTCAGGGAGCCCCTCTCTGCCCCCCAGTCTAAAATAGATTTGTCCCATTGAGGTGGGCGGATTGCTTGAACTCAGGAGTTCAAGACCAGCCTGAGTAAGATGGCAAGGCCCCATCTCTACAAAAAGTAAAAAAAAAAAAAAGTAGGCCAGGTGCAGTGGCTCATCACTGTAATCCCAGCGCTTTGAAAGCCCAAGGATGGCTGGGCACGGTGGCTCAAGCCTGTAATCCCAGCACTTTGGGAGGCCGAGGTGGGTGGATCACGAGGTCAAGAGATTGAGACCATCCTGGTCAACATGGTGAAACCCCGTCTCTACTAAAAAAAATACAAAAAATTAACTGGGCATCGTGGTGTGTGCCTGTAATCCCAGCTACTCGGGAGGCTGAGGCAGGAGAATTGCCTGAACCCAGGAGGCGGAGGTTGCAGTGAGCCAAGCTCACACCAGTGCACTCCATTCTGGTGACAGAGTGAGACTCCATCAAAAATAATAATAATAATAATAATAATAATAATTTTTAAAAAATAGACTGCATGCGGTAGCCCATGCCTGTAATCCCAGCACTTTGGAAGCTGAGGCAGGTGGATCACCTGAGGTCAGGAGTTCCAGACTAGCCTGGCCAACATGATGAAACCCTATCTCTGCGAAAAATATAAAAATTAGCCGGGCATGGGGGTGCATGCCTGTAATCCCAGCTACTTGGGAAGCTGAAGCAGGAGAATCTCTTGAACCCGGGAGGCGGAGGTTGCAGTGAGCCAAGATTTCACCACTGCACTCCAGCCTGGGTGACGGAGCGGTGTCTAAAAAAAGAAAAAAGAAAAGAAAAAGAAAGGAAGTAGATTTGTCCCTGTTTTTCTCCAGTCCAGCCCACCCACATGTTTTCAATGGCATTCTTCACAAACTGCAATTACTTTTAAAAATTATTGATTGATTGATTGTGCCTCTTGGTTAAGGATAAGGGGCACCCTGGCAAACAAGATGTAATCCGCTGGGCATGGCGGCTCACTCCTGTAATCCCAGTGCTTTGGGAGGCCAAAGCAAGAGGATTGCTTGAGCCTAGGAGTCCGAGACCAGCCTGGGAAACATGGTGAAACTCCTTCTCTACAAAAAAATTTTTAAAAATTATAGGGGTGTGGTGATGCCGCCCTGTAATCCCAGCTACTTGGGAGGCTGGGGTGGGAGGATTGATCAATGCTAGGAATTTGAGGTTACAGTGAGCTATGATTACACCACTGCACTCCAGCCTGGGTAAGGGAGTGAGACCTGTTCCTTAACAAAAATTTTTTTTTTTTTGAGACGGAGTTTCGCTCTTGTTACCCAGGCTGGAGTGCAATGGCGCGATCTCGGCTCACCGCAACCTCCGCCTCCTGGGATCAGGAAATTCTCCTTCCTCAGCCTCCTGAGTAGCTGGGATTACAGGCACGCGCCACCATGCCCAGCTAATTTTTTGCATTTCTAGTAGAGACGGGGTTTCACCATGTTGACCAGGATGGTCTCGATCTCTTGACCTCGTGATCCACCCGCCTCGGCCTCCCAAAGTGCTGGGATTACAGGCGTGAGCCATTGCGCCCAGCCAACAATTTCTTTTTTTTTAAACAGTGTCTCACTCTGTTGCCCGGCTGAAGTACAGTGGCATGATCTTGGCTCACTGTAACCATCTCCTGGGTTCAAGTGATTCTCTTGCCTCAGCCTCTCCAGTAGCTTGGACTACAGGCACATGCCACCATGCCCAGCTAATTTTTGTGTTTTTTAAAGTAGAGATGGGATTTCACCATGTTCGCCAGGATGGTCTCAATCTTTTGACCTTGTGATCCACCCACTTCGGCCTCCCAAAGTGTTGGGATTACAGGTGTGCACCATTGTGCCTGGCCCAATATATATATATTTTTTCCATTATCAAATCAGTGGTATAGCAGCAAAATATTTTCTAAAATATATATAGTGCTGCGTACAGTGGCTCATGCCTATAATATCAAAACTTTGGAAGGCCGAAACAGGAAAATGGCTTGAATTCAGGAGTTCAAGACCAGCATGGGCAACATAGGGAGACCCCACAACATAAATAAATACCTATTGCGATTTTTTTTTTTTTTTTTTGAGATTGTGGCAGCAGATGAGGCTTTAGTCATAGGCCAGGCGCAGTGGCTCAAGCCTGTAACCCCAGCACTTTGGGAGGCAGAGGATGGAGGATCGCTTGAGACCAGGAACTTGAGACCAGCCTGGGCAATATAGTGAGATCCCATTCTCCACAAAAAGGGGGAAAAAGTCAAAAGTAAATAAATAAAAGCAGAGCTGTGCAGCTGGGAAGAGCGCTGGACCCTTTCCACTAACACCCTCCATGCCCCTCCTTGCAGATATGGATGCAGAGAGGGAAGCCCTGCAGAGTGCCGCCTACCTGGAAGTACAGACCTTTTGCCAGAAGCATGGCTTGATGTTTGAGGTAACCAGAAGTCACCCTGGGCTTCATGCTTGTCTTTTTTTTGAGATGGAATCTCACTCTGTCGCCCAGGCTGGAGTGCAATGGCACAATCTCGGCTCGCTTCAACCTCCACCTCCGGGTTTAGGCAATTCTCCTGCCTCAGCCTCCCGAGTAGCTGGGACTACAGGCATGTGCCACCATGCCCAGCTAATTTTTTGTATTTTTAGTAGATATGGGGTTTCACTGTGTTAGCCAGGATGATCTCGATCTCCTGACCTCGTGATCCTCCCGCCTTGGCCTCCCAAAGTACTGGGCCACCTTTTTCTTTTTTTGAGACAGAGTCTTGCTCTGTCACCCAGGCTGGAGTGCAGTGGCATGATCTCGGCTCACTGCAACCTCCACCTCCCAGGTTCAAGCGTTTCTCCTGCCTCAGCCTCCTAAGTGGAACTACAGGTGCCTGCCACCACACCTGGCCAATTTTTTTGTATTTTTAGTAGAGATGGAGTTTCACTGTGTTAGCCAGGATGGTCTTGATCTCCTGACCTTGTGATCCACCTGCCTTGGCCTCCCAAAGTGCTGGATTACAGTTGTGAGCCACCACACCTTTTTTTCTTTTCTTTTTGAGATGAAGTCTCACTCTTTTGTCCAGGCTGTAGTGCAGTGGTGCCAACTTGGTTCACTGCAACCTCTGCCTCCTGGGTTCAAGCGATTCTCCTGCCTCACTCTCTCAAGTAGCTGGGATTACAGGTGTGCGCCACCACGCCCAGCTATCCATGCTCTTTTAATGCTTTACTGTTGAGTCTTGAAATTCACAATAACGTTTAAACAAGGGGGCCAACATGTTCTTTTTGCACCAAGCCCAGCAGATTCTTAGTTGGTCCTGGAGATCCAGCTTCAGAGGTAAAATTCCTTGGGATTATAAAAGGCATGTGGGACTGGGCACAGTGGCTGATGCCTGTAATCCCAGCACTTTGGGAGACCGAGGTGGTCAGATCGCTTGAGGTCAGGAGTTTGAGACCAGCCTGGGCAACATGGTGAGACCCTGACTCTACTAAAAATACAAAAATTAGCTGGCCCTGGTGGCTCATGCCTATAGTCTGGGTGACAGAACAAGACCTCATCTCAAAGAAAAAAAAAAAAAAAGTACAGTGGTATGATCACAGCTCACTGCAACCTTGACCTTCTGGACTTAAGGGATCCTCTTGCCTCTAGCTTCCTTAGGAGCTGAAACCACAGGCATGCACCACCATGCCTGGCTAACTGAGGATGTTTCTACCTGCACATATCCTTGTGGAAACTGATTAACCATCTTTGGAGTCTCAGTTTAACTTGAAGCTGCCTCCTTGCTATTTATGTGAATGATTCATTGCACCAAAGTTCCACTTGGTTGAAAGATGAGGCGGGGCTCGGTGGCTCATACCAGTATTCCCAGTGCTTTGGGAGGCCAAGGCAGGAGGACTGTTGGAGGCCAGGAGTTTGATACCAGCCTGGGCAACATAAGATCCCGTCTCTATAAATTTTTTTTTAAATGAGCTGGGTGTGGTGTCACCCACATGTAGTCTCAGCTACCGGGGAGGCTGAGGCGGGAGGATCACTTGAGTCCAGGAGTTCGAGGCTACAGTGGGCTGTGATCAAGCCACTGCACTCCAGCCTGGGTGCTGGAGTTGGACGCTGTCTTTAGAAAAGAAAATCTGGGCCAGGCACAGTGGCTCATGCCTGTAATTCCAACACTTTGGGAGGTCAAGATGGGTGGATCACCTGAGGTCAGGAGTTCGAGACCAGCCTGGCTAACATAGTGAAACTCCGCCTCCACTAAAAATACAAAAATTAGCCAGGCGTGGTGGCGGGCACATGTAATCCCAGCTTCTTGGGAGGCTGAGGCAGGAGAAGCGATTGAACCCAGGAGGCGGAGATTGCAATGAGCCGAGATCATGCCACTGTACTTCAGCCTGGGTGACAGACTCCTGTCTCAAAAAAAAAAAAAAAAAATGTAGTGGACCTTTGGGTAAAAAAGAAAAGGAAAATATGCATGATCATTATGGTTTGTATATTTATTAAGAAAGAAGCAGTGCTGGGAATTGCACTTTGCCCACTATTGATCATGAGACATAGTTCAATGTCAGAGGCACTGTGAAAGTGTCAGCACTGAGGACTGATGAAATGCCTCGAGCTCTTCTGTTTAATGCCCACGCCCGTGCTGTGACGCAGACGCTGTCAATATCCTCCATGCGCACATGGGGGGGAGACGGTGATCCCTCTGGAGGCACAGCTCCTTCCGGAGGCTGGTTCCTGACCCCTTTTCCTTTCCTGCTCCTATAACTCATTGTTCCTCCCCCTTTCTTCCTGCAGTCACATTCAGTACTGCTGGCCTCTCACTGCTTGTCATAGGAATCTGTGTGTCTTTCTCTCGGGGGAAAAGAATTCAGGGGCAGGGACTGTTCCCAGTTGTCTTTGTGTCTCTGTCACCCCAGCCTTCCGGGGTCAGCTTTGCCTACTTGAACTGAGTCGTTCTGCCCAGCCTCCCCCTGGCGAGCAGGCGCAAATGAACCATAAGCGTGCGGTTGCCAAGGAGACTCTGTTATGTCCAGTTTTGGCTGAACTAGACACCCTCCTTTGCAAGGAAAGCTCTGTGAACAAGTGTGGGCATGTCCTTGCTTTCAAAGCAACAGTTTGAAAATGGCCAAGTTCCTTTTTAAAGAAAGCTTTTCTTTTTTTTTTTTTTGAGACACAGTTTCACTCTTGTTGCCCAGGCCGGAGTGCAATGGCACAATCTTGGCTCACGGCAACCTCCACCTCCTGGGTTCAAGCAATTCTCCTGCCTCAGCCTCCCAAAGAGCTGGGACTACAGGCGTGCGCCACCATGCCCAGCTAATTTTGTATTTTTAGTAGAGACAGGATTTCTCCATGTTGGCCAGGCTGGTCTCAAACTCCTGACCTCAGGTGATCTGCCTGCCTCAGCCTCCCAAAGTGCTGGGATTACAGGCAGGAGTCACCACGCCCGGCCTCTCTTTTTCTTTTGTTATGCTTTTCTTTTTCTTTTTTTCTTGCAACAGGGGCTCACTCTGTCACCCAGGCGGTAGTGCACAGTTCACTGCAGCTTCTGCTTCCTGGGTTCAGATGATCCTCCTGCCTCAGCTTCTCAAGTATCTGGGACTACAGGCACACACCACCACACCTGGCTAATTATTACTATTATTGTAGAGGCAAGGTCTCCCTATATTGTCCAGGCTGGTCTCAAACTCCCAGCCTTGAGAGATCTCCTGCCTCGGCCTCCCATACTGCTGTGATTGTAGGCATGAGCCACTTCTCCCTGCTTCAATTTTAAATTTTAATTCACTTACTTTTTAATTTTTATTTTTTTTAGAGGTGAGGTCTTGCTATGTTGCCCAACCTGGTCTTGAACTCCTGGGCTCAAGCAATCCTTGTACCTCAACCTCCAGAGTAGCTGGGATTACAGGCGCACACCATCCCCCCACAACAAAATTTTTTTTTTTTTTTTTTTTTTTTAGAGACGGGGGTCTTGCTATGTTGCCCAGGCTGGAGTGCAGTGGCTATTCACAGGCACGATCCCACTACTGATCAGCACGGGAGTTTTAACCTGCTCCGTTTCCAACCTGGGCCGGTTCACCCCTCCTTAGGCAACCTGGTGGTTCCCCGCTCTGGGGAGGTCACCATATTGATGCCAAACTTAGTGCGGACACCCGATCGGCATAGCGCACTACAGCCCAGAGCTCCTGGGCTCAAGCAATCCTCCCACCTCAGCCTCCCGAGTAGCTGGGACTACAGGCATGCACCACTGCACCTGGCCCAACTAAATGTTTATAAACAAACTTCTGAATTTGGAGTTTAGGCTTACAGGAAACGCATGGACAGTGCAGAGTTCCCATACACCCCCACGCTCTGTGTCTTGTAAGGTTTTTCCTAACCACAGCACAATCAACTACATTGTTTCAACTACGGCATCAACTTTAAGGCCAGGTACAGTGGCTCACGCCTGTCATCCCAGTATTTTGGGGGGCTGAGGTTGGCAGATCACTTGAGATCAGGAGTTTGAGACCAGCCTGGCCAACATTGTGAAAATTTATCTCCACTAAAAATACAAAAAAATTAGCCAGGTGTGGTAGCGCACACCTGTAATCCCAGCTACTTGGGAGGCTGAGGCAGGAGAATCACTTGAACCCAGGAAGTGGAGGTTGCAGTGAGCTGAGATTGCACCACTAAGCTCCAGCCTGGGCAACAGAGCAAGACTCCATCTCAAAAGAAAAGAAATTAGGCTGGGGGCAGTGGCTCACACCTGTAATCCCAACACTTTGGGAGGCCAAGGTGGGTGGATCACCTGAAGTCAGGATTTCGAGAGGACCAGTGTGGTCAATACAGTGAAACTCTGTCTCTACGAAAAATACAAAAAATTAGCCAGGCATGGTGGTATGCTCCTGTAGTCCCAACTACTCAGGAGGCTGAGGCATGAGAATCTCTTGAACCTGGGAGGCGGAAATTGCAGTGAGCCAAGATTGCACCACAGGAAGGAAAGAAGGAAAGGAGGGAAGGAGGGAGGAAGGGAAGGATTGATCTCCCAGTGAGCTGAGATTGCGCCACTGCACTCCAGCCTGGGCAACAGAGCAAGACTCCATCTCCAAAAAAAAAAAAAGAGAGAGAAATCAACATTGGTACGTGACTATTAACCCCTCCCTGACTTAATTCAAATGTTGCCAGCTCTTCTATCCAAGTCTTTCCTCGTGGAGAATCCCATCCAGGGCACCCCCTTGCATTTCATCATCTTATTGCCGCAGTCTCCTCTGGTCTGATTAAGTTTCTTAGTCTCCTTATTTCTCATGACTTTGGCAGTCTTTTCTCTCCCTCCCTCCCTCCTTCCTTCTCTCTCTCCCTCCCTTCCTTCCTTCTCTCCCTCCCTCTCTCTTTCTTTCCTGTTTTTCTTTCTTTTATTTCTCTCTCTCTCTCTCTTTCTTCCTTCCTCCTTTCCTTTTGGCAGGGTCTGGCTCCTGGACAGTTGTCCAGGTTGGAGTGCAGTAGTACAAGAAATCACTGCAACCTCTGCCTTCTGGGCCCAGTTGCTCCTCCTACCTCAGCTTCCCAAATAGCTGGGACTATAGGTGCCCACCACCATGCCTGGCTTTGACAGGCAGGATATCTTAAAGAATGTCCTTCTCTCCAGTCTGGGTCTGTCTATTATTTTTCTCATGATTATACTCATTTCTCATTTCTCATGGTTATGGGTTTGGTTCAAGTTCTTTTAATCCAGACATCCCCCTACAGGAAGAGGCTGCCAAAAATTTTTGAAATAAACTTTCTGCTTTTGTCAAAAGGAATTGAAACAACAAATGACCTGTCATGCCACCTCCCTGACAGACTTGATGTTTCTAACTTCCAGGTTGTTGATCTGAGGTGGGGTATTCGGAACACTGAAGCCACTGACCACTTGACCACAGAACTCTGCTTGGAGGAGATCGACCGGTGTTGCCAAACATCCGTAGGGCCAGCTTTTGTTGTGAGTGTCTCGGGAGGAATGGGTTAGCTCTTACTCCTCCAGGATATGCCCCCTGCTTTCTAGACAAACTGATCAGCAGAGGGAAATAGGTACCATTTCTGCAATTTTTTTTTTTTTGAGACAGAGTCTTGTTCTGTTGCCCAGACTGGAGTGCAGTGGCACAATCGGCTTGCTGCAACCTCCGCCTTCCTGCTTTCAGTTTCAAGTGTTTTTCTGCCTTAGCCTCCTGAGTAGCTGGGATTACAGGTGTGTGCCACCACACCCAGCTAATTTTTTTTTTTTTTTGTATTTTTAGTAGAGACAGGATTTCACTCTGTTAGCCAGGATGGTCTTGATCATCTGACCTTGTTATCCACCCACCTCGACCTCCCAAAGTGCTGAGATTACAGGCGTGACCCACCGTGTCTGGCCCATAGCTGCTATCTTACCTTATCCCTATGGCCTGACTCTGACAGACATTACTAATCGATCACAGCACTCTTTCTGCGGAGCTGAATGGGATCCAAACATTAGCAGTCAAATGGAAGCAGCAGATGGCTTGCAGAGTAGAATATTGAAGCCAGAAGGAATCTTAGAGTTTGATCTGGACTCTCTCCCACCTTCCCTACTCGCTCCCTCTACTTTATATCTGTGGAACTTTGGGATCCTGGAAAAACCATGGAAAAGGTGGAAACCCACAGGTCTTGGGATATTTTTTCCTCCATGTGCCCACTGGTTTCAGGTCGTGGGGAGTTCTCTCCTACCTCTTCCAGTTGCACCTCCTGTCTCACCAAATCAGCCCCCAGTCCACAATTAATGGTTTGGGCTATTATCACTGAATGATACTCCTGAGTCTTCTCTCTTCTTTCTTTCCTTCCTTCCTTCGTTCTTTCCTTCCTTCCAGGGTTCTGCTCTGTTGCCCAGGTTACAGTGCACTGGCAAGATCATAGCTCACTACAGCCTTGAACTTCTGGGCTGTGAGCTTCCTGTTTTCCTGAGTATCTGGGACTACAGGTGTGTAGGTGTGTGCCACCACCCTTGGCTAGGGGTGTGTGTGTGTGTGTGTGTGTGTGTGTGTGTGTTTTGAGACACTAGGTCTCCTTATGTTGCCCACGTTCGTCTCAAACTCCTGGGCTCAAGGGATCCTCCCACCTCGGCCTCCCAAATTTCTGGGATTGCAGGCATAAGCCAGTGCACCTGGCATAGTTTTAAGTTTTTTTTTTTTTAGAGATGGGGTCTTGCTATGTTGCCCAGGCTGGCCTGAGTCTTGATTTATTCCATCGAGTTCCAGATACATCCAAGAATGATCACATTTTGCCTTAGAAATTCTAGAGCAAGGGGCTGGGTGTGGTGGATCACGCCTGTAATCCCAGCATTTTGGGAGGCTGAGGCAGGTGAATCACGAGGTCAGGAATTTGAGACCAACCTGGCCAACATAATGAAACCCTGTCTCTATTAAAAAAATACAAAAATTAGCCAGGAGTGATGGCACATGCCTATAATCCCAACTACTTGGGAGGCTGAGGCAGGAGAATTGCTTCAACCTGGGAGGTGGAGGTTGCAGTGAGCCAAGATCATGCTATTTCACTCCAGCCTGGGTGACAGAACAGACTTTGTCTCAAAAAAAAGAAAGAAAGAAAGAAAAAAATTCTAGAGCAGGGGCCAGCAAGCTACAGCCTGAGGGGCAAGTGTGGCCCACTGCCTGTCTTTGTAAATAAAGCTTTATTGGCACACAGCCATGTCCACATGTTTACGCATTGTCTAGTGCTTTTAAGCTATAATGGCAGAGTTTAGTCCTTCTGATAGAGACCATCTGGCCTGTAAAGCTAAAAATATTGGCTATCTGACTTTTTCCAGGAAAAATGTGCTGTTCTCTGTCCTGGACAGTAAAGAGGAAAAAACTAATGAACAGTATCATGGCCAGGTGTGGTGGCTCACTCCTGTAATCTCTGCAGTTTGAGAGGCTGAGGCAGGTGGATAATTTGAGGTCAAGAGTTCAAGACCAGCCTGGGCAACATGGTGAAACCCCATCTCTACTAAAAATACGAAAATTAGCCAGGCATAGTGGCATACACATATAATCCCAGCTACTCAGGAGGCTGAGGCATAAGAATTGGTTGAACCTGGGAGGTGGAGGTTGGAGCCAGCTGAGATTGTGCCACTGCATTCTAGCCTGGGCAACAGAAGGAGACTTTGTCTCAAAAAAAAAAAAAAAAAGAGAAGGTGAAGGTCAGAGACATATTCTATTTTCTGAGGTCTGAGGTCTGCTTCCGAGACCTAAAGTGTCCCAACGTTAAGACTATCAAGGACTTTGGGAATTAGGAGCCAGGAATAGTGGGCAAAACCGATACACACACACACACACGTGTACACACACACACATACACATACACATGCTCCTTTTTGGAGACAAGTTCTTGGTATGTTGCCCAGGCTGGTTTTGAACTCCTGGACACAAGCAATCCCCCCGCCTTAGTCTCCTGAATAGCTGGGATTACAGTTATTCTTTTGTTCTATACTTCTGTTGTATGTTGGTACCACTCTATTTTATTTATTACTGCTTTAAAATATATTTTAATGTTTGGAAAACTCTACATTCTGCTTGTAAATCTTCTAAATTTCCAGTCTCTAAATTTAATTTTTCAAAGGAGCCCAATGATTATTTTGTTGAGTTTCCAAGAAAAAAAAAAAAAGGAGAGAGAGACTGACCATGGTGACTCATGCCTGTAATCCCAGCACTTCAGGAGGCTGAGGTGAGAGGATCACTTGAGCTCAGGAGTTCAAGACCAGCCTGAGCAACATAGTGAGACCCCAGGCCTACCAAAAAAAAAATTTTTTTTTTTTTTTTTTTAAAGGAAGAAAGGGAAAAAATGGAGGAAAAAGAACTCCAGGGGGAATTTGGTTTTGCAATCCAAATTGCAGGCAGCCGAAAGCACAGCGCAGCTTCCTGGTTGCACGGGGAACCCGAGGGTGATCTCTGAGCTTCTCTCGGGCCTGACCAACCAGGCCTGGGACCTTCCAGAGAAAGGCCCCATGGCCGGCTGACCTGGACTTACTTCCTGCTTCCCTCTTGAACCAGGCATCCCCCTGTACAGCCCAAGAGCCACAGCATCATTCTGCTCCATGACTGTGACTTGTGGGGGGCTTTCCAGAAAAATCAGAGATGTACTGGAGGCCCTTGGAGAGGTGTCTCTCTGGTAAATAAGTCATTCGGCAGCACCGAGGCCGGGGACAGCTCCCTTTTAGAGAGGCTGCGGTCTCTTGGGTCATCAGCAGCCCCAGTGTCTCCAGAGCTCTGAGAGTTGTTCCTGGTGGGAATTCTTTCTGATTCCCTTGCCTTGATCCCACAGACTGGACAGTTTGTTTTGTTTTGTTTACCACCTGTTCCTTCATATAACCTCTGGTTTGTGGTTGGCTTATGTCTTAGTCCATTTTTTGTTGCTTATAACAATGCCTGAAACTGACTAGTTATAAAGAAATGAGGCCAGATACTGTGGATCATACATGTAATCCTAGTGCCTAGGGAGACTGAAGCCCGAGGATCATGTGATTCCAGGAGTTCAAGACCAGCCTGGGCAACATAGCAAGACCCCATCTCTACAAAAGAATAAAACAACTCATGCTTGTAATCCTAGGTGCTCGAGAGGCTGAGGTGGGAAGATCCCTTGTGCCTGGGAGTTCGAGGCTGCAGTGAGGTATGATTGCACTGTGGCACTCTGGCCTGGGTGACAGAGGAACAGTGTGTCTCTTAAGAAAAGAAGAAGAAAGAATAGAAAAGAAATTACTATTATTTTTATTTTTGAGATGGAGTTGCTCTGTTGCCCAGGCTGGATTGCAGTGGCATGACCTCTGCTCACTGCAACGTCTGCCTCCCAGGTTCAAGTGATTTCCTGCTAATTTTTATATTTTTAGTAGAGACAGGGTTTCATCATGCTTGCTGGACTGTTCTCAAACTCCTGACTTCAAGTGATCCACCTACTCGGTCTCCCAAAGTGCTAGGATTACAGGTATGAGCCACCGTGCTCAGCCAGAAATTCATTTCTTAGGTTTCTGGAGGCTGAGTAGTCCAAGGCAAGGGGCTGCATCTGGTGACAGCCTTCTTGCTACTGGGGTCTCATGGAGTCCTGAGGTGGTGCAGAGTATCACATGGTGAGAGGGCTGAGTGTGCCACCTCAAGTCTCAGTCTCTCCTCCTGTTCTTATAAAGCCACAGGTCACATTCTCATGATAACCCTTTCATCCATCCATTCATCCGTTCATCCAGGAGTGGGTTAACCCATTCATGACGGCAGAGCCTCATGACCCAGTCACCTCTTAAAGGGTCTACCTCTCAATACTGCCACATTAGGGATTAAGTTTCAACAGGAGTTTTGGTTGAGGGGGGAGAAATATTCAAACTGTACCACCTGGCTATGACTTTTCCAACTTCTCTTGTTCATACGAGGCTGTTATTGCTGCAAAGGTCCCTGGAGCACAGCGTCTTCAACATCCTATCATCACTGATTCCGTTTATCCAGGTTTCTTCCATGCATGCCCCTAGAGTATTCTGGTACAACTCAACAAAGTGTAGGGGGGGTGATTGCTTCTATTTCTTTTTTTGTTCTTTTCTCTCTTTTTTTTTTTTTTGAAACGGAGTCTTGCTTTGTCGCCCAGCCTGGAGTGAAGTGGCACGATCTCAGCTCACTGCAACCTCCACCTCTCGGGTTCAAGTGACTCTCCTGCCTCAGCTTCTGAGTAGCTGGGACCATAGGCATGCGCCACCATGCCCAGCTAATTTTTTGCATTTTTAGTAGAGACGGGGTTTCACCATGTTGGCCAGGATGGTCTCGATGTCTTGACCTCGTGATCCACCCGTCTCAGCCTCCTAAGGTGCTGGGATTACAGGCGTGAGCCACCGCGCCTGGTGATTATTTCTATTGCATCCTGGGAAAACTGTCCTTTGGCTCTGGCCTAAAGGGCTAGGTCTCCTCCAGGTTAACTGTTTTTTTTTTTTTTTTAGAGAGGGTCTCCCTCTGTCGTCCAGGCTAGAGAGCAGTGGCACGATCTCAGATCAGTGCAGCCTCAGTCTCCTGAGCTCAAGTGATCTTCCCACCTCAGCCTCCTGAGTAGCTGGGACTACAGCCATACACCACCATGCCAAGCTCATTTTTGTATTTTTTTGTAGAGATGGGGGTTTCAGTATGTTTCCCAGGGCTGGTCTCGAACTCCTAAACTCAAGTGATCCACCCATCTTATCCCAAAGTGCTGGGATTACAGGTGTGAGCCACCATACCTGTCCAGGTGAACTCTTTTGCCTTCCAGTTTGCACCTACTCTGAGTGTGGTCCTGGCATTAAAACCAAAATTTTGGGCCAGATGTGGTGGCTCATGCCTATAATCCCAGCACTTTGGGAGGCTGAGGCGGGTGGATCATGAGGTCAGGAGTTCAAGACCAGCCTGGTCAACATAGGGAAAACCCATCTCTGTTAAAAATACAAAAATTAGCTGCACATGGTGGCGCATGCTTGTAGTCCCAGCTACTCTGGAGGCTGAGGCAGGAGGTAGAGGTTGTGGTGAGCCAAGATCACACCATAGCACTTCAGCCTGGGCGACAGAGTGAAACTCCATCAAAAAAAAAAAAAAAAAAAACCCAAAATTTTATGACCTACAGACTTTTGTGCAGGGGGGCTGGGTGCGGTGGCTCACACCTATAATCTAAGCACTTTGGGAGGCCGAGGCAGGCAGATCACTTGAGGTCAGGAGTTCGAGACCAGCCTGGCCAACATGGTAAAACCCTGTTTCTACAAAAAATGCAAAAAATTAGCCAGGTATGGTGGTGGGCACCTGTCATCCGAGTTACTTGGGAGGCTGAGGTAGGAGAGTCACTTGAACCCGGGAGGCAGAGGTTGCAGTGAGCCGAGATTGTGCTATTGCACTCCAGCCTGGATAGCAAGAGTAAAACTGTCTCAAAATAAAAATAAAAGCTTGTGCAGCAGGACAGCCCTGTCTCCCTTCGCTGCCCCTCTTCTTGCTAGTGCCTTAGCTGCCTCTGCCCTTCCTACGGCAGCCTTGCTCCTTCCTGCCACAGGGCCTTCGCACATGCCACTGCCCCTGCCTGCAAGGTACTCTGCCTGATAAACTCCTTTTCATGTCTTATTCTGCAGCTCAGGTGAATTTCCTTGACTCCCCAGACTATTTGCGACCCATGTTGGGAAAAAAAAAAAAAACATACACTTTATTTATTTATTTATTTAGAGACGGAGTCTCACTCCGTTGCCCAGGCTGGAGTGCAGTGGCGTGATCTTGGCTCACTGCAGCCTCCTGGGTTCTAGTGATTCTCCTGCCTCAGCCTCCCAGGTAGCTGGCGTAACAGGTGCACAGCCACCACACCTGGCTAATTTTTGTATTTTTAGTAGAGATGGGGTTTCACCATGTTAGCCAGGCTGGTCTTGAACTCCTGACCTCAGGTGATCCACCTTCCTTGGCCTCCCAACGTGCTGGGATTACAGATATGAGCCACTGTGCCCGGCTGATAGACATTTATTTAATACAAGTATTTTACATGGCACAAGAACTGTCATAAGGAAATAAGGACCCGCAAAAGCAGTTGGAGTCATTTACTTATATATTGAGTTGGACAAAGAATAGTCAATTGTGGCTGGGCACATTGGCCTGTAATCCCAGCACTTTGGGAGGCTGAGATGGGGCGATCACTTCAGCCTGAAAGTTCACTACCAGCCTGAGTAATGTAGGGAGACCCTGTCTGTACCAAAAATAAAATCTTAAAAATTAGCCGAGTGTGTTGGCACGTGATTGTGGTCCCAGCTACTCAGGAGGCTGAGGTGGGAGGATCACTTAAATCCAGGAGGTCAGCCAGGTGCAGAGGCCCACGCCTGGGCTGAGGCAGGTGGATCATGAGTTCAGGAGTTCAAGACCAGCCTGGCCAGATGGTGAAATCCTGTTTCTACTAAAAATACAAAAATTAGCTGAGAGTGGTGGTGGGTGCCTGTAATCCCAGCTACTCGGGAGGCTGAGCCAGGAGAATTACTTGAAACCAGGAGGCAGAGGTTGCAGTGAGCCGAGATTGCACCACTGCACTCCAGCCTGGGCGAGAGAGTGAGACTCCACAAAAACAAAAAACAAAAAAACCCAGGAGGTCAAGGCTGCAGCAAGTCATGGTCGTACCACTGTACCTCAGCCTGGGTGACAGAGCAAGACCCTGTCTGAGGAAAAAAAGTGAGATTTGAATCTGTGATTTCCTCTCTGCTAGGCCCTCATCGGTGATCAGTACGGCCCCTGTCTGATTCCCTCGCAGATTGACGAGAAAGAGTGGGAGGTATTGAGGGCCCGGCTGACTGCCAGGCCGAGTGACCTGGAGCTGGTGGCAAGGCACTTCCGCAGGGACGAGAATGCGGTTCCTCCCGCCTACGTCCTGCAGGCACCAGGTACTGGGGAGGCCTGTGAGCCAGAGGAGGCCACCCTAACCTCTGTCCTACGCTCTGGAGCCCAGGAGGCCCGGAGGCTGGGCCTCATCACCCAGCAGCAGTGGCACCGCTACCACCGGTCAGGTGAGGCTGCAGGGACTCCCCCGGAGATCCACGTGAAACTGACCACGTGTTCAGAATTTCCATCCGCTGTTGGCAAAAATGCAACAGTCTGCATTTCTTGCAAATGCCAAACCAATCAACCTCTGGTCCCTTGGCTCTGACTATTCACTATTTCACTGATCCAAGATAGTTCAGCCACGTTCCTGATCAATCTTGGTCTCTTAGGATCTTCTTCTCCTCCTCGCTGGCTCTTTCTTCTTGTCTCCCAGGGATGCCCCTGACATGGGTTGGGGGTGTGTTTGTCTGTTCTCACGCCCCCAATAAAGACATACTTGAGGCTGGGTAATTTATAAGAAAAGAGGTTTAATGGACTCACAGTTCTATATGGCTGGGGAGGCCTCACAATCATGGCGGAAGGTCAAGGAGGAGCAAAGGCACGTCTCACATGGCAGCAGGTAAGAGAGTAAGAGCCAAGCGAAAGGAGAAACCCCTTATTTTATTTTATTTTTTTGAGACGGAGTTTCGCTGTTGTTACCCAGGCTGGAGTGCAATGGCGTGATCTCGGCTCACCACAACCTCTGCCTCCTGGGTTCAGGCAATTCTCCTGCCTCAGCCTTCTGAGTAGCTGGGATTACAGGCACGCGCCACCATGCCCAGCTAATTTTTTGTATTTTTAGTAGAGACGGGCTTTCACCATGTTGACCAGGATGGTCTCGATCTCTTGACCTCATGATCCACCCGCCTTAAAACCATCAGATCTCGTGAGATGTATTCACTACCACGAGAACAGTATGGGGGAAACCACCCCCGTGATTTAATTCTCTCCCACCAGGTCCCTCCCACAACACGTGGGAATTATGGGAGCTACAGTTCAAGATGAGATTGGGGTAGGGACACAGGCAAGCCATGTCAGGGGAAGCAATCCAGGGTGACCACCGTCCCAGTTTGCCTGGGATGGAGGGGTTCCTAGGATGCAGAATTTGTAGTACCAAATCTAGCAGGCTGGGGCAAGTGGTGCCCGCCTGTAATCCCAGCATTTTGGAAGGCTAAGGCAGGAGAATCACTTGAGCCCAGGAGTTCGAGACCAGCCTGGGCAATATAGTGACACCTCATCTCTTAAAAAAAAATTTTTTACTTTGCCAAACGTAGTGGTGTGTACATGTAGTCCCAGCTACTCAGGAGGCTGAGGCAGGAGGATTGATTGAGCCCGGGGAGGCAGAAGCTGTGGTGAGCCAAGATCACGCCACTGCACTCCAGCCTGGGTGACAGAGAGAGACTTGTCTCGAAAAACAAAATTAGCTGGGCATGGTGGTGCATGCCTGTAGCCCCAGCTACTCAGGAAGCTGAGATGAGAGGATCGCTGGAGCCCAGGAGTTGGAGGCTGCATTGAGCTATGATTCTGCCACTGTATTTATCTATTATATTTATTGTCTCGAAATAAATAAATAACTTAGCCAGGTGTGGTGGCTCACGCCTGTAATCCCAGCACTTTGGGAGGCTGAGGCAGGCGGACCACGAAGTCAGAAGTTCGAGACCAGCCTGACCAACATGGTGAAACCCCGTCTCTACTAAAAATACAAAAATTAGCTGGGCATGGTGGCATGTGGCTGTAATCCCAGCTACTCAGGAGGCTGAGGCAGGAGAATCACTTGAACTTGGGAGACAGAGGTTGTGGTGAGCTGAGATTGTGCCATTGCACTCCAGCCTGGGCAACAAGAGTGAAACTCCGTCTCAAAAAATAAATAAATAAATAAATAAATAAAAATTAAATACAGTCAACCCTTGAACAACATAGGGTTCAGGGACTCTAACCCCTTGCACAGTCAAAAGTCTGTATTAACTTTGAGTTCAGGAGTTCGAGACCAGCCTGGGCAACATGGCAAAACCCCGTCTCTACAAAAAAATAAGTTAGCCAGGTGTGATGGCATGTGACTGCAGTCCCAGCTACTGGGGAGACTGAGGTGGGAGGATTGCTTGAGCCCAGGAGTTGGAGGCCACAGAGAACCATGATTGTGCCACTGTGCTCCAACCTTAACTACTCAACTACTTACTCCCCCAAAACTTAGCTATTAATAGTCTACCATTGACCAAAAGTGCTTCCAATAACATAAATAGTTGATGAGGCATGGTGTCTCATGCCTGTAATCCCAGCACTTTGGAAGGCTGAGGTGGGTAGATTACTTGAGCCCAGAGTTAGAGACCCATCTGGGCAACATGGCAAAACCCAATCTTTATTTTAAAAAAATTAAAATTAGCTGGGCATGGTAGTACACACCTGTAGTCCCAGCTACTCAGGAGGGTGAGGTGGGAGGATTACGTGAGCCCAGGAGGTGGAGGTTGCAATGAGCTCAGATTGCACCACTGCACTCCAGCCTGGGTGACAGAGTGCGACCCTGTAACAAACAAACAACATAAAAAGTTGATGAAGACATATTTTGTATGTTCCATCTATCATATCCTGTATTCTTGTTTTGTTTTTTTATTGAGATGGAGTCTCATCCAGGCTGGAGTGCAGTGGCATGATCGTGGCTCACTGCAACCTCTGCCTCCTGGGCTCAAGGGATTCTCTTGCCTCATCCTCCCGAGTAGCTGGGATTACAGGCTTGTGCCACCAACCCAGCTTATTTTTTGTATTTTTTAGTAGAGACGGGATTTCACTGCCATAGCCAGGATGGTCTCGATCTCCTGACCTGGTGATCTGCCCACCTTGGCCTCCCAAAGTGCTGGGATTACAGGTGTGAGCCACCGTGCCCGGCCCTATATCCAGTATTCTTACAATAAAGTAAGCTAGAGAAAAGAAAACATTACAAAAACTGCAAGGAAGAGAAAATATGTTTGCTGTTGATCACGCATAAGCGGATCATGAGTCACAAAGGTCTTCATCCTCGTCATCTGCGCCTTGAGTAGGAAGAGGAGGGGTTGGTCTTGCTGTCTCAGGGGTGGCAGAGGCAGAATACACTTGACCTGTGTAGTCCAATGTAGTCAACCCATGTCGTCAATGGTCAACTTCATTCAATTCAATGGCAATTAGTACATTCACTGAGTCATGGAACCACCCTCCATGTCTAGTTCCAAGACATTTTATTTTTATTTATTTAAGTTTTGGGGGACAAGATCTTGCTCTGTTGCTCAGGCTGGAGTGCAGTGGCACGATCACGGCTCACTGTGGCCTCCAACTCCTGGGCTTAAGCAATCCTCCCACCTCACTCTCCCCAGTAGCTGGGACCGCAATCGCGCCATCACTCCCAGCTAACTTACTGTTTGTAGAGATGGGATTTTGCCATGTTGCCCAGGCTGGTCTCAAACTCCTGAGCTCAAGTGATCGTCCAGCCTCTGCCTCCCAAAGTGCTGAGGTTACGGGCATGAACCACTGTACTTGGCCCTCCAAGACATTTTCATCACCTCAAAAGAAGCTTTACCTATTAAACCCTCCCCGTCTCCCATCTGCCAGCACAGGCAACCCCCACCAGTCTGTTTTCAGACTCTATGAATTTGCCTGTTCTGGACATTTCATGTCAATGCAATCCCACACAATGTGGCCTTTTTTTTTTTTTTTGAGACAGAACCTAGTCTGGAGAATCTTGACTCACTGCAACCTCCGTCTTCCAGGTTCAAGCAATTCTGCCTCAGCCTCCCGAGTAGCTGGGACTACTGGCGCACACCACTACATCAGTTAATTTTTTTATTTTTAGTAGAGGCGGCGTTTCACCACGTTGGTCAGGCTGGTCTTGAACCCCTGACCTCATGATCCACCCACCTCAGCCTTCCAAAGTGCTGAAATTACATGCGTGAGCCACCACGCCCAGCCCTACTATGTGGCCTTTTGTGTCTGGCTTCTCTTACTCAGCATCATGTTTTGAGGTTCATCTACATTTTAACACCTATGAATACTTCGTCCATTTCAGCGGCTGAATAGTATCCCATTGTGTGGATGGACCATATTTTGTTTATCCATTCACCTGTTGATGGATGTTTGTTTTGATTTGTTTTTGAGATGGAGTCTCCCTCTGTTGCACAGGCTGAAGTACAGTGCCATGATCTCAGCTCACTGCAAACTCCTCCTCCCAGGTTCACGCGATTCTCCTGTCTTAGCCTCTTGAGTAATTGGGATTACAGGCATGTGCCATCATGCTGGGCTAATTTTTGTATTTTTAGTAGGGATGGAGTTTCACCATGTTGGCCAAACTGGTCTCGAACTCCTGACCTCAGATGAGTCATCCTCCTCAGCCTCCCAAAGTGCTGGGATTACGGGTGTGAGACCCTGAGCCTGGCCTGTTATGGATGTTTGGATTGTTTCTACCTTTTGGCTGTTGAAAATGGTGCTGTTATGAGCAAGGGTGTATTAATATTTCTTGGAGTCTCTGTCTTTCAGGTCTTTTCAGCAGATAGGTACCTAGGAGTGGGATTGCTGGGTGCGATAGTAACCCCATGATTCACTTTCTGAAGATGACAGCCTTGTTTTACAGTGTGGCTGCTCCTCACATGGAATCTCTGTGTCGCTCACCTGAGGGGATCTTTGATTAATAATGCCTAAATCAGGCTGGGTGCAGTGGCTCATGCCTGTAATCCCAGCACTTTGGGAGGCCGAGGCTGGAGAACTGCTTGAGTTCAGGAGTTGGAGACCAGCCTGGGCAACATAGCAAGACCCTGTCTCTACAAAAAAAATACAAAAATTACCTGGGCATGGTGGCAGGTACCTGTAATCCCAGCTACTCAGCAGGGGCTGAAGTGGGAGGATCACTTGAGCCTGAGAGGCAGAGGTTGCAGTGAGCTGTGATCGTGCCACTGCACTCCAGCCTGGGAAACAGAGTGAGGTAAGACAGAGCATCTTAATATTAATAATAATAATAAATGGCTTAATCAGTGTGCCTGTGGCTGGGCTCCATGGCTCACACCTGTAATCCCAGCGCTTTGGGAGGCTGAGGCAGGTGGATCACTTGAGGCCAGGAGTTCGAGACTATAATGGCCAATGTGGAGAAACCCCGTCTCTACAGAAAATACAAAACTTAGCTGGGTGGGGTGGCGCATGCCTGTAATCCCAGCTACTCGGGAAGCTGAGGCAGGAGAATTGCTTGAACCAGGAGGCAGAGGTTGTGGTGAGTTGAGATCATGCCATTGCACTCTAGCCTGGACAACAAGAGTAAAACTCTGTCTCAAAAAAAAAAAAAAAAAAAAAAAAAATCAGTGTGACTCTGGGTGCAGTCCCTGGACCAGCAAGCCTTGGCTTGTTGTCAATGCAAACTCTGGGGCCCCTCCCAGATCTGTTGAATCAGAACTTCTCGAGGCAGGGTCTTTTTGAAGCCCCCAGGTTGGACTCTGGTGCACGCTGACCTTGAGTACCAATGCACGCCCCCCAGCAACAGGTCTCCCAGCAACCCCATTTAGGTCAGCTGCTGACCCAATAATGACCACCCTTCATTCCTTCCTTCCCTGCCTCGGCAGCCATTGAGTGGGAGATAGAGCGGGGCCTGCTGAGCTCAGAGGACCGGGACCAGCGAGCCACTGTCTTCCTTCGAGAGATCCAAGACCTCCACAAACACGTCCTGGAGGACTGCACCCTTAAGATGGTGGACCGGCTCGCGGATGGCTGCCTGGACACGGATGCCCAGAGCCTTCTCAGCAGCCTCAAAGCTCACATCACTGATGTGCACCCCGGGGTCCTCAAGGCGCACCGCCTGCCATGGAGCCGGGATCTGGTGAACCCCAAGAACAAGACTCACGCCCGCTACCTGAAGGAGCTGGGTGAACAGTTTGTGGCAAGGGCCAATCACCAGGTCCTCGAACACCTCCATGAGCTAGATGTGGCCAGGCAGGAGATGGCGTGGCTCTACCAAGAGATCCGCCACCACCTTTGGCAGAGCTCGGAGGTCACCCAGACTTTCTGCGGATGCCAGGAGCTCCTAGCCCAGCTCGGTCAGCAGCTCAGGCAGGATGACAGCAAGCCACACACACCCCTGGTACTCTTTGGAGTCCCGGGCATCGGAAAGACGGCCCTGATGTGCAAGCTGGCTGAGCAGATGCCTAGGCTGCTCGGGCACAAGACAGTGACCGTCCTGCGGCTGCTGGGGACATCGCAGATGAGCTCGGATGCCCGCGGCCTGCTGAAGAGCATCTGCTTCCAGGTGTGCCTGGCCTATGGGCTGCCCCTGCCCCCTGCCCAGGTCCTGGATGCCCACACCAGAGTGGTCCAGTTTTTCCACGTCCTCCTCCACACCGTCTCTTGCAGAAACTTTGAGTCTCTTGTGCTCCTGTTGGATGCTATGGATGACCTGGACTCTGTCCGCCATGCTCGGAGGGTGCCCTGGCTGCCTCTCAACTGCCCCCCAAGGGTGCACCTCATCCTCTCCGCTTGCTCAGGGGCATGGGGGGTTTTAGATACCTTACAGCGGATGCTCCCCGACCCGGAGGCCTACTGGGAGGTGAAGCCCCTCTCTGGAAACCAAGGCCAGGAGATGATCCAACTCCTGCTGGCGGCAGCAAAGAGGACACTGAGCCCCGTGCACACAGATGTGCTTTGGGCCAGCCTCCCGGAGTGCGGGAACCCGGGGCGGCTGAGGCTGGCCTTTGAGGAGGCCCGGAAATGGGCCTCCTTTACTGTGCCTGCCCCTCTGGCCAGCACCGCAGAGGAAGCCACGCACCAGCTCTGTGCCCGCCTGGAGCAGACGCACGGGCGGCTCCTTGTGGCCCACGTGCTGGGCTACATTGCCTCCTCCCGGTGAGTCTCTGTGCTTTGAAACTTTTATTTATTTATTTATGTTTAATATTTGTATTTTTAGAGTTGGAGGTCTGGCTCTGTCACCCAGGCTGGAGTGCAGTGGTGCGATCATAGCTCACTGGAGCCTCCAACTCCCAGGCTCAAGTGATGCTCACGCCTCAACCTGCTGAGTTGCTGGGACTACAGGCGTGCACTACTGTGCCCAGCTAAATATAATTTATTTATTTATTTGAGATGGAGTGTTTACTCTTGTTGTCCAGGCTGGAATGCAGTGCTGCAATCTTGGCTCACTGCAACCTCCACCTCCGGGTTCAAGTGATTCACAGCCTCAGCCTCTTGAGTAGCTGGGATTACAGGTACCTGCCCCCATGCCTGACTAATTTCTGTATTTTTAGTGGAGACAGGGTTTCACCATGTTGGCCAGGCTGATCTCGAACTCCTGACCTCAGATGATCCACCCGCCTCAGCCTCCCAAAGTGCTGGGATTACAGGTGTGAGCCACCACACCCGGCCTGTTCATTTCTTTTTTTCTTATTTGAGGCCGAGTTTCACTCTTTTTGCCCAGGCTCTAGTGAAGTGGCACAATTTCAGCTCACTGCAACCTCTGCCTTCCAGGTTCAAGACATTCTCCTGCCTCAGCCTCCCGAGTAGCTGGGATTATAGGCACCTGCCACCATGCCTGCTAATTTTTGTATTTTTAGTAGAGATGGAATTTCACCATCTTGGCTAGGCTAGTCTTGAACTCCTGACCTCGTGATCCACTCCCCCCACCTTGGCCTCTCAAAGTGCTGGGATTACAGGTGTGAGCCACCGCGCCTGGCCAGTTTTTTTTATTTTTATTTTTAGAGCTACAGGTCTGGCTCTGTCACCCAGGCTGGAGTGCAGTGGTGCGATCATAGCTCACTGCAGCCTCCAACTCCCAGGCTCAAGTGATCCTCCCACCTCAGCCTGCCAAGTAGAGTAGCTGGGACTACAGGCATGCACCACTGTGCCCAGATAAATATAATTTTTGTTTGTCAACTATACCTCAACAAAGCTGGGAAAATAAACACATACATGCAAAAGAAAGAAAAGGCTGCCTATGTGGTTGCTTAAGCCAGTGAAGTCTCAGGGTTATAAATTGCAATAAACCTGGGTCATAGTAGTCTGGGCCATTGCTCAGAGATGCTAGGTGTAGATGAGGAGTCCAAAGTAACACGCAGAGATTGATATAGCAAGAAAAGAGAGAGAGGGAAGGAAGGAAGGAGGAAGGAGAGGGAGGGAGAGGAAGAAAGGAAGGGAGGAAGGGAAGAAGGGAGGGATGGAGGAAGGAAGGGAGGGAGGGAGGGAGGGAGACAGAGAAGCCTGGTGTGGTGGCTCACACCTGTAATCGCAGCACTTTGGGAGACCAAGGTAGGTGGATCACTTGAAGTCAGGAGTTTGAGACCAGCGTGGCCAACATGACGAAACCTTGTCTCAGCTAAAAATACAAAAATTAGCTGGGATGATGGTGGATTACAAATCTCAGCTGCTCAGGAGGCTGAGGCAGGAGAATCACTTGAACCCTGGAGGTGGAGATTGCAGTGAGCCAAGATTGTGCCACTGTGCTCCAGCCTGGTGACAGAGTGAGACTCCATCTGAGAAAGAGAGAGAGAGAGGGAAAGAAGAAGGTGGGGAAGGAAGGAAAGAGGAAAGAAGGGAAGAAAAAGAAAAGAAAGGAAGAAAGGAAGTGAAAGGAAAGAAGGAAGGAAATGAAAAGGAAAGGAAAGAAAAAGAAAAGATGAAAGGAAGGAAAGGAAAGAGGAAGGGAAGAAGAAGAGAAGGAAGGAAGGAGAAAAAAGCAAAAATAACAAGCAGAGAGGAAGGGGTTAATCAGAAGCTCTCAAACAGCGAAACTCCCTCCCCGGAGTTTGTCCTCTGCCAATTGGCAGAGAAACCAGGGAACAAAGCTCTGCCTTTACTGCAACTGGCCAACAGCAAACACTCAAAACCACCATCCAAAATGCTTGACGACAGAGTTTTGCCTCTTCTCGGTCTTAGGGGGATGGTTTTTTTCTTTCTCAGCCTGTGCCATTTCAGAGCTTTGTCAGTTACCACAAATTAATCTAGAGGGTGTTGGTTACCCCAGCAAGGAGGTCTTTCCACTTGTTACTTTGCCAGAAATAGAAATACATTCATGCTAGTGTAAGAAATAAGAGAGTAGGCTGGGTGCACTGGCTCACGCCTATAATCACAGTGTTTTGGGAGGATCACTTGAATCCAGGAGTTTGAGACCAGCCTAGGCAATATAGTGAGACTCCTGTCTGTACAACAAATTTTTTTAAGTTAGCTGAGCATGGTGGTGCATGCCTGTAGACGCAGCTACTCAGGAGGCTGAGACAGGAGGATCACTTGAGCACAGGAGTTGAAGGCTACAGTGAGCTGTGATTGCACCACTGCATTACAGACTGGGAGACAGAGGAGAGGGGAGCAGGGAGAAGGGAAAAGGGAGAGGGCAGAGGGGAGGGGGGCTTTATTCCCATGGGGAGTTAGGGAAATTGAGGGTCATCTTATAGCTGACTCCAGAGGGCATATCCCAGATTTCCTGACTGGCCTACACTCTAAGAGTACAAATATGGCCTGCTGTTGTGGCTCACACCCGTAATCCCAGCACTTTGGGAGCCTGAGGTGGGAGAATTATTTGAGCCCACGAGTTCGAGACCAGCCCAGGCAACAAAGTGCAACCTCCTGCCTCAATGAAAAATACAAATATTAGCTGGGCGTGGTGGCACACACCTGTAGTCCCAGCTACTCATCTGAGGCAGGAGGATTCATTGAGCCAGGGGGTCATGGCTGCAGTGACCTGTGATTGTGCCACTGCACTCCAGCCTGGGCAATAGAGCAAGACCCTGTCTCCAAAACAAAGTGTAAATAATGACTGGGACATGTTCTGGAATAGAGGCGGTGGCTCATCAGGCCATTCTGTTGAAGTCAGCTTGGAGGAAGTGAGTTGTTGTAGAAACTGTCGTAAAAATCAGGGTAGTTTCTCCTACGAATTTGTTTTGTAGACCCCATGTCTACAGAAAAAATATTAAAAGAAATTATAAGGGTGTGAGTGTGTGCAGTGTCAGATACTCAGGAGGCTGAGGCTGGAGGGTTGTTTGAGCTCAGGAGTTCGAGGCTGCAGTGAGCTGTGATTGCACCACTGCACTCCAGCCTGGGAGATGGAGTGAGACCCTGTCTCTAAAAAAAAAAACAAATAATGGGACCAAGTGAGGTGGCTCACACCTGTCACCTCAGCACTTTGGGAGACTGAGGTGGCCGGATCATTTGAGGTCAGAAGTTCGAGACCAGTCTGACCAACATGATGAAACTGTCTCTACTAAAAATACAATAAATTAGCCAGGCATGGTAGTGTGCACCTGTAATCCCAGCTACTAGGGAAGCTAAGGCAGGAGAATTGCTTGAATACTGGAGGTGGAGGTTGCAGTGAGCCAAGATGACACTCCAGCCTGAGTGACAGAGCAAGACTCTGTCTCAAATAATAAAATAATAATACATTCATTCTCCCTTTGGGGTCCTCTCTGCATATCAACTCTCCTTGTAGACTCTTCTTTCAGCAGCTTTCCTTGAGTCACAGTTGGCATCAAGAGCTCATATTTCTGGGACCTTGTGCCATCTTACAGACTTGTTCTTTGGGTCCCAATTCCAAAGTCCAGGGAGACAGAATCAGTTGGCCTACTTGGTGCTCTGTCTGGTCCAATCAGTGAAGCCAGGTGTCTCACCGGGCCAGTGTGGGAGGTGGTTATGAAACATGATGATGGGGTAGAGGATTCTGGTTGCTCCAGTTCCATGAAAATATGTCATGCTTACACATCAGATCCATGTGTCGGGATGGTGACAGCTTCTCTCTTGGAGCAGACCTGAAATCCTTCTAGTCCAGAGGTTGTCACCTCAGGATAGTTCTGCCCCCCACCCAGGGGACACTAGACAGTGTCTGGAGGCATTTTGGGTTGTTATGACTGAGCAGGGTGGTGCTCCTGGTGTCTCTACTGAGTGGAGTCCAGAGATTCTGTTTAACACCCTACAGTGCAAAGGATGGTTCTACTTTAGAGAATGATCCAGCCCCAGATGTTGATAGTGCAGAGGGTAAGAAACCTTGCCTTAGCATGAGAGACCCTATCCATTCATCCATCCATCAGTCCCTCCCTCCCTCCCTCCATCTCTATCATCATCCATCCATCCATCAATTCATCATCTCAACCTTTCATCCAACCATCCATTGTCTCTATCTTCCATCCATCTATCCATCATCTCGATCTTCCATCCTTCCATCCATTCTTTCTAAATTCCATCTACCCTTCCATCCATCATCTCTATCTTCCCTTTACTCATCATCTCTGTCTTCTATTCATCCATCCATCCATCTATCCATCCACCCATTATCTTGATCTTCCTTCCATCTATCTATCCATCCATTCATCCATCCATCCACCCATCATCTCTATCTTCCATCTATCCATCCATCCATCCATCCATTCACCCATCTCTATCTTCCATCCATCTATCCATCCATCCATCCACCCATCATCTTTATCTTCCATCCATTCATCTATCCATCCATCATCTTTGTCTTCCATCCATCCATTCATCCACCCATCATCTCTGTCTTCCATCATCCATCCATCCATCCATCATCTCTATCTTCTATCCATCCATCTATCCACCCATCAACTCTACTTTCCATCTATCCATCCATCTATCGACCCATAATCTCTTCCATCCATCCATCTATCCACCCATCATCTCTATCTTCCATCCATCCATCTAGCCACCCATCATCTCTATATTCCTTCTATCCATCTATCCATCCACCCATCGTCTCTATCTTCCATCCATCCATCCAATCATTCATCTACCCATCATCTCTATCTTCCATCCATCCATCCATCCATCCAACCATCCATCCATCAATCCATCCATTCATCTACCCATCATCTCTATCTTCCATCCATCCATCCACCCATCCGTCCATCTACCCATCATCTCTATCTTCTGACATCCATCCATCTACCCATCATCTCTATCTTCCATACATCCATCTACCCATCTATCCATCCACCCATCATTTCTATTTTCCATCATCCCTCCATTCACCCATTGTCTCTATCTTCCATCATCCATCCATCCACCCATCATCTCTATCTTCCATCCATCCATCTATCCACCCATCATCTCTATCTTCCTTCCATCATCTCTATTTTTCATCCATCCATCCACCCATCATCTCTATCTTCCTTGTATTCATCATCTCTATCTTCATTCATCCATTCTTCCACCCATCATGTCTATCTATATTATGTCTATATATATTTCTCTATGTCCCATCAATAAATATGTATCATCTCTATCTCTGTCTAGCTTTACCTGTAGTAATCTATCATCGTATCTCTCTAACATCTATCTCCACCTGTCTAACTCTATATTTATCCCACATCTACAAATACACCATTTTAATCTATCCACCTATATAAATTATCTATTTATCTATCATCTCTATCTCTATCCATCTATTCATTTATAATCAATCAATCTCTGTATCTGTCTCTCTATTGCTCATCTATATTGATCCCATCTATCTTTACTATCTCTCAAGCACTCTCTCTCTCTCTCTTATTTTTCTTTTTGAGACAGAGTCTCACTCTGTTAACCAGGCTGGAGTTCAGTGATTCGATCACAGCTCACTGCAGTCTTGGCTTCTTGGGCTCAAGCGATCCTCTTATCTCAGCCCCCTCTGAATAGCTGAGACTACAGGTGCACACCACCACCCCCAGTTATCTATTTACTCTTCTTTTTTCTTCTTTGAGACAGAGTCTCACTCTGTTGCCTAGGCTGGAGCCTCCTGGGTTCAAGTGATTCTCATGGCAGAGCCTCCCAAGTAGGTGGGATTATAGGTGGTGCACCACATGCCTGGCTAATTTTTGTATTTTTAATAGAGACAGAGTTTTGGCCGGGCTGGTCTCAAACTCCTGGCCTCAAGTAATCTACCCACCTTGGCCTCCCAAAATGCTAGGATAATGGAAATAAGCCATTGCACCCAGCCTTATTTATTTATTTATTTATTTATTTATTTATTTATTTATTTAGTAGAGACAGGGTTTCACTATGTTGCCCAGGCTGGTCTCAAACTCCTGGCCTCAAGCAATCCTCCCAGGGCCTCCAAAAGTGCTGATATTATAGACATGAGCCACTATGCCTGACCTGTAATCTGTCTCCGTATATACAGTTGGCTCTTGAACAACCTGGAGGTTAGGGAAACCAAATATCTCCCAACATAGCTCAAAATTAATGTATAACTTTTGACTCCCCCAAAACTTAACTACTAATAGCCTACTGTTGACCAGAAGCCTTACCAGTAACATAAACGATTGATGAACATGTGTTTCATGTTTTATGTCTTACAGACTGTATTCCTACAATAAAGCAAGGTAGAGAAAAGGATAGTAGGAAAATCATAAGGGGGGCTGGGGCACAGTGGCCCATGCTTGTAATTCCAGCTATTTGGGAAGCTAAATACAAGAATTGCTTGAACCCAAGAGGTGGAGGTTGCAGTGAGCTGAGATCGCGCCATTGCACTTGAACCTGGGCAACAGAGCAAGACTCTGTCTCAAGAAAAGAAAAAATAAGGAAGAAAAACACATTCGGGAGCCTAGAAGCTACAAGAGGCAACTAAATAAAAAAATTAAATTAAATTAAATTAAAAAAAGAACAACACATTTACTATTCATGAAGTGGAAGCGGATCATCACAAAGGCCTTCATCCTTCTCATCTTCATGTTAAGTAGTCAGAGGAAGAGCAGGAAGAGGAGGAGAAGGAGGAGGGGGGCTTGGTCTTGCTGTCTCAGAGACAGCACAGGTGAAAGAAAATTCACATGTAAGTGGATTTGTGCAGTTCAAACCTGTGTTATTCAAGGGTCAACTGTATACCTATCTGCCCATCTGTATCTATTTATTTATAATCTATTTATCTTTAGGTTTATCTCCATGTCTATTGCTCTATCTCTTATTTATATCTATCTTTCTATAATCTATCTTGTATCCATCCAACCATCCTCTGAACCTTCCATCCAATCACCCATCCATCATCTCTCTCTTTTATCCATCTATCCATCATATTGATCTTCCATCCATTCTCTCTAAATTCCATCTGTCCTTCCATCCTGTCTGTCTATCTATAATCTACATGCCTATCTGTACATCTGTCTGTCTGTCTATCATGCTACCATCATCTAGTGGGTGGGGGCTTGGGTGGAGGGTGCTACACATCCTACAGCAGGGGTCCCTAACCCAACCCCCGGTACCAGTACCAGTCCGTGGCCTGTTAGGAACAAGGCTGCACAGCAGGAGGTGAGCAGCAGGCAAGCAGCTGCATCTTCATCTGTATCAGTACTGCCTGAGCTCCACCTCCTGTCAGGTCAGCAGCGTCATTCAATTCTCATAGGAGCTCAAATCCTGTTGGGAACTGTGCATATGAGTAATCTAGGTTGCTCAGAACTTATGAGAATCTGATGCCTGATGACTTGTCACTGTCTCCCATCACCTCCAGATGGGACCATCTAGTTGCAGGAAAACAAGCTCCAGGCTCCCACTAATTCTACATGATGGGGAGTTCTATAATTATTTCATTGTATATTACAATGTAATAATAAAAAATAAAATATACAATAAATGTAATGCACTTGATCATCCCCAAACCATCACCCCCACCCGTTCATGGAAAAAAAAATTGTCTTCCAAGCAACCGATCCCTGGTTCCAAAAAGATTGGGGACTGCTGTCCTACAACACACAGGACTGTCCCCACCCTAAAAAAAAAATGATCTGACCCCAAACATCAACAGTGCGAGCCCAAGAAACGCTGCACTCAGGCATGCCCCGTGCCCTCTGGGAGCCTCACTTCCTCCCCTGCACAGAGGGGCTGATTGGGAGGAGCATCCATTCCCCAAGGCTGCTGGAGGCCTCAATGAGGTCATGCTCGCTGGAATAAGAGCTCAGAATTAGGGAAACTAGTGCATTATCTTCTTAGCCCTCGACAGTTTTGCTTTTGGCAGATGAGGAAACTGAGGCAAAGAGGAGGTACATTACTTGCCAAGGTCTCTCATCCAGGATCAAATGCAAGCCTGGGTGACCATGCACAGCCCTGTTTTACAATTCAGGCTAGGCGTGTCCCGTGGGGGTGCCAAGTGAGGTGCCTGCCCTGGGGTTCGCATTGCTTAGAAGGTGTTTTCGGGTATGAGGATGGGCTCTCAACCCAGTGGTTCTCCCATGACCATGGGCACATCTGGGCTCTCTCTGATAACATATTATAGAGCCATTTGCAGGCTAGGTATAGTGGCTCATGCCTGTAATCCTAACACTTTGAGAGGCCGAGGCGGGCAGATCACCTGAGGTCAGGAGTTGGACAACAGCCTGGTCAACACAGGGAGACCCCATCTCTACAAAAAATACAAAAATTAGGCATGGCAGTGCACACCTGTAGTCCCTGCTACTTAGGAGGCTGAGGCAGGAGAATCGCTTGAACCCAGGAGGCAGAGGTTGCAGTGAGCCGAGATGCTGCCATTGCAGCAACGACAACAACAAATGAAAAGGATGTTTGCAAAGAGTACAGTGTTGGGTATCCCATCGTAACTACAAGCCGTGGAAACCATGGAGCACTTGAAAGGCCGTTCATGCAACCCAGAAACTGAATCTTAAGTTGTATTAATTTTTAACTAGTTTAACCTTATTTGTATTCATTTGTTAATTTATTTATGTATTTATTTTAGCGACAGAGTCTCACTCTTTTGCCCAGGCTGGAGTGCAGTGGTGCAATCACAGCTCACTGCAGCCTCAACCTCCTGGGCTCAAGCGATCCTCCCACCTCAGCCTCCTGAGTAGCAGGGACTACAGGCGTGTACCCCATGGCCCAGCTAATTTTTAATTATTTTTTTTTTGTAGAGATGGGGTCTCCCTGTGTTGCCTAGGCTAGTCTTGAACTCTGGCCTCAAGCGATCCTCCTGCCTCAGCCTCCCAAAGTGAAGGGATTGCAGGCATGAGCCACCAAGCCCAGCCCACTTATCCTAATTAAAGACACACCTTGGTGGGCCAGGGCAGGGTGGGGTGGGTGCAGTTGGTTTCTGCATCATTTTCCTTGAGTTACCTCGTCCTTCCCTCGCTGTGCTGTCTGTCTCAGACCCCTTTGAGGTTGAGGAGCGGGCATTTCATGGTTCTGTAGGTGTGCATGCGGAGGAAAAGATCGGAAAAGGTCTTCCTTGGTGGGTACTGCCCTGACCTGGCTTGGGCCCTTGTGGGCGCTGTCCATATGCTGCTCCCAGGTGATGCACTGCACACCGTGCAGGTGGCTGTATCCCTCCCTCTCTTGGCTTCTGCATCCTCCAAACGCAGAAGACAGGAGATGTGCCTCAAAGCCCCACCCTTCCTCCCAGGCATGGTCTCTCGGAGGCAGAGCTGAAGGATGTCTTGTCCTTGGACGATGAGGTCCTGCAGGCTGTGTACCGGGACTGGACCCCGCCCAGCAAGGAGCTGCTGCGATTCCCACCCCTGCTGTGGGTACGGCTTCGTCGGGATCTGGGATACTGCTTGGCCCGGCGGCCTATGGATGGCTCCACCCTCCTGGCCATTGCCCACAGGTAGGTCCAGGCAGAAGTGTCAGCAACACTGCCTGGGTGGGACCTTGAGAATGAGAACTCGCTGGCGGGGGTCTTCTCAGAACCAGATCCTTCACTCCACATTCCCAGGGAATGAAGTCCAGTTCGAACACTGGCACAATTCACTCATTTTAAAAATTGAGTTGAGGCTGGATGCAGTGGCTCACGCCTGTAATCCCAGCACTTTGGGGGGCCAGGGCGGGAGGATTGCTGGAGGCCAGGAGTTGGAGGCCAGGCTGGGCAACATAGTGAGGCCCCATCTCTACAAAAAATGTAAGAAAACTAGGTAGGTGTGATGGTACACTTTTGTGGTCCCAGCTACTTGGGAGGCTGAGGCGGGAGGATCACTTGAGCCCAGGAGTTTGAGGCTACAGTGATCCGTGATTGCATCACTGCGCTCCAGCCTAGGCCACAGAGTGAGATCTTGTTTCAAACTAAACTAAACAAAAATAGGTGAAGTTCACATAACATAAAATTCACCACATTATTTTATTTTATTTATTTATTTATTTTTTTTTTGAGACAGGGTCTCATCCAGGCTGGAGTACAGTGGTGTTATCACGGCTCACTGCAGCCTCCAACTCCTGGGCTCAAGCGACCCTCCCACCTCAGCCTCCAGAGTAGCTGGGACTACAGGCATGCACCACCATGCCTGGCTAATTAAAACAATTTTTTTAGAGATGGGGGTCTCACCACATTGCCCAAGTGGGTCTCGAAATCCTGGGCTCAAGAGACATACCCACTTGGTCTCCCAAAGTGCTGTGATTACAGGTATGAGCCACCATGCCTGGCCAATTCACCGCATTTTATTTTATTACTTTTTGAGATGGAATCTTGCTCTGTCACTCAGGCTGGAGTGCAGTGGCACAGTCTCAGCTCACTGCACCCTCCGTCTCCTGGGTTCAAGTGATTCTCCTGCCTCAGCCTCCTGAGTAGCTGGAATTACAGGCATGAGCCACCATGCCTGGCTAATTTTTGTATTTTTAGTAGAGACAGGGTTTCACCATATTGGCCAGACTGGTCTTGAACTCCTGACCTCAGGTAATCTGCCTGCCTCGGCCTCCAAAAATGCTGGGGTTACAGGTGTAAGCCACTGCACCCAGCCAGAATTCATCATTTGAAAGTGGACAATTAAGTGGTATTTTAGTACACTCACAGTGTTGCACCCTCACCTCTGCCTAGTTCTAGAACATTTCCATCCCCCCAAAAGGAGAGCCTGTCCCCATCAGCAGTCACTCTCCACTCCCCTCCCCCAGCCCCTGGCAGCCACGCATCTGCTTCCTGTCTCTATAGATTTGGGGCTGTTCTGGGCACTTCAGATCAATGGAATTACACACCGTGTGGCCTTTCGTGTCTGGCTTCTCTCAGCATCATGTTTTTGAGGTTCATCCACGTCGTAGCAGGGATCAGTGCTTCGTTCCTTTTCATGGCTATATAATATTTCATTGTATGGATGGACCACGTTTTGTTTATCTTCATCTATAGATGGACTCTTGCATTGCTTCCATGTTTTTGCTGTTGTGAACATGCATGTGTAAGTCTTTGTTTGAACATCTTCTTTTTCTTCCTTCCTTCCTCCCTCCCTCCCCTTCTTTCTTGCCTGCTTGCTTTCTCTCTCTCTCTTTTCTCCCTCCCTTCCTCTTTCTCTCTCTTTCTTTCTTTCTCTTTCTCTCTCTCCCTCTCCCTCCCCCTCCCTCCCCCCTCTTTCTCTCTTTTTCTTTCTTTCTTTTTCTCTCTCTCTCTCTCCCCCTCCCTCCCCCCTCCCCCTCTCTCCCTCTCTCCCTTTCTCCCTTTCTCCCTTTCTCTCTCTCTCCTTCTTTCTTTCTCTTCCTTCCTTCCTTCTTTTCTTTTCTTTTTTTTGGAGTTCTGTCTGTCACCCAGGCTGGAGTGCAGTGTCACAATCTGGGCTCACTGCAACCTCCACCTGGGAGGAGTGATTCTCTTGCTTCAACTTCCTGAGTAGCTGGGATTACAGGTGCCCACCACCATACCCAGCTAATTTTTGTTTTTGTTTTTTTAGTAGAGACAGGGTTTCAGTATGTTGGCCAGGCTGGTCTTGAACTCCTGATCTTAGGTGCTCTGCCTATCTCAGCTTCCCAAAGTACTGGGATTACAGGTGTGAGCCACTGCGCCCAGCCTGATCACCTGTTTTTTTTATTCTTCTGGGTATATACGCAGGAGTGGATCTGCTGGGTCATTGATAAGTTATTTTATGTTAAAATTTTGGAGGCGCCCAAAGGTTCCTCTTTGAAGGTAAATTTCTGTAAGGAAAAAGAAAACATGGATCAATTTAGAGATAGATGTTACATATCAAATAGCACTGGTGGTCCACAGATGGGTTTAGGATGGCTTGGCATTTGGGAACTGCCTCCAGGAAGGCAGGTAGCCCCCTTTGAGCTCGATGGGTCTCCAGGTCCATCAGCCTGTGTACCCTCTCTGTAGACAGCTGGTCCAGGTGATCCGTGAGCGCTACCTGTCGGGGCCGGAGAGAGCGGAGAGGCACGGAGTCCTGGCCGACTTCTTCTCGGGGACCTGGAGCCAGGGTACCAAGAAGCTCATCACTCTGCCACTTGTGGGGAAACCCCTCAACTTGGACCGCAAGGTGAAGTACCTGGGACCCCCGCTCCCTACCTGTAACCTCCACCCTGTCTGGCATGGCTCACCTCCTCCCTTCCCCTTTTTGCACTCAAAACACCCTCCTGACCTCCTCCTCCTTTCCCACAGAGGGGAGATGTCCCTTCTACCCCAATTTTTTTTTTTTTGAGACAGAGTCTTGCCCAGGCTGGAGTGCTGTGTCATGATCTCAGCTCACTGCAACTTCCGTCTCCCGGGTTCAAGCCATTCTCCTGCCTCAGCCTCCCCGGTAGCTGGGACTACAAGCATGCCTCACCATGCCCAGCTAATTTTTGTATTTTTAGTAGAGACAGGGTTTCATCATGTTGGCCAGGCTGGTCTTGAACTTCTGGCCTCAAGCCCAGTGACCCACCTTCCTCAGCATCCCAAAGGGCTGGGACTACAGGTGTGAACCACCTCACCCAGGCTCTTCCACCCCAATTTGGAGGTGGGGAGGAGCTGATGATGAGGTGGATATAATCCCTCACACCAACTTTGCAAAGGAGAAAAATAATCACATCTGGAAGCATATTAGAATTTCCCCCAAACTCATGGCATCTCAGAGGATTTTCCCCCCCAAATTTCCACAATTTTTAATTCATAAAATTAAAAAAAATTGACAAAAGTAATTTTTTGAGACAAGGTCTCTCTCTCTGTCTGTTGTCCAAGCTGGAGTGCAGAGGCAACATTATGGCTCACTGTAGCCTTGACCTCCTAGGCTCAAGCCATCCTCCCAGCCTTCTGAGTAGCTGGGACCACAGCTGCGTGTCACCACACCTGGCTACTTTTTATTTTTTGTAGAGGTAAGATTTCACCATGTTGCCAAGGCTGATTTCAAACTCCTGGGCTCAAACAATCCTTCCATCTTGGCCTCCCAATGTTCTGGGATTACAGGCATGAGCCACCAAGACCAGCTGACAAAACCCAAAATTTTTATTGGTCTAATTCTGTTACACCTGGTCAGTTCTCTCCATCTTCAACAAAGCTTACTAAAGCTTAGATTTACTTTCATTCCAAACCATTATACACCTCTGCCCTCAATTCAACTAATTTTTTGGTGTAATTTTTATTTTTTTGAGATGGAGCCTCACTCTGTCTCCCAGGCTGGAGTGCAGTGGCCTGATCTCAGCTCCCTGTAGCCTCTGCCTCCCAGCTTCAAGCAATTATCCCGTCTCAGCCTCTGGAGTAGCTGGGATTACAGGCACGCACCACCACTTCTGGTTAAATAAATTTCAGCTGTGTAAGTGCAGTTTGTTACATAGATGTATTGATACATGGATGCATAATAAATCTGACAATTTAAACATGCTACTCTCTGACTCTTTATGAGGCATGAGTTTTACCCATCTGTCCGTCCACTAATCCACCCATCTATTCACCTACCCACCCACCCACCCATCCATCCATCCACCCATCTACCCATCCATCCACCCATCTACCCATCCATCCACCCATCCACCCAACCATCCACCCATCCATCCAATGGTCCACCCATCTACCCATCTATCCACCCATCCACCCATCCATCCATCCAACCGTCCACCCATCTACCCATCTATCCACCCATCCACCCATCCATCCACCCACCCATCCACCCACCCATCTATCCATCTACTCACCCATCCATCTATCCATCCAACCACCCACCCATCTACCCATCTATCCACCCATCCACTCATCCATCTACTCATCCATCCACCCACCCATCCACCCATTCACTCATCCATCTATCCATCCATCCATACATACATACATACATACATACATACACCTATCCATCCACCCACCCACCCATTCACCCATCTACCCATTTACCCATCCATCCATCCATCCATCCATCCATCCATCCGTCCACCCACCCACCCACCAACCCACTCGTCCACCCATCCACCTGTCCATCTACCCACCCATCCACCCATCCATCCATCCATCCACCCATCCATACATCTACCCACCCATCCACCCATCCATCTATTCATCCACCCACCCATCCACCAATCCATCCATCCATCCACCCACCCACTCAGCCACCCATCCATCCATCCATCCACCCATCCACCCATCCATTCACCCATCCACCCATCTGTCCACCCACCCATCCACCCATCCACCCATCTGTCCACCCACCCATCCACCCATCTACCCATCTATCCATCCGTCCACCCACCCACCCACCAACCCACCTGTCCACCCGTCCACCCATCCATCTACCCACCCATCCACCCATCCATCCATCCACCCATCTATCCATCCACCCACCCATCCATCCATCCTTCCATCCATCCATGGTATCAAGATATCAGATATTTGTTGGTTATCTGATATCTTTCTCTGTGAATTCCATGGTTCAATCTGATTTCCAATCACAAGGTCCAAATGCACTGTGCACTTTAAAAACAGGGCTTATTTTGCTGGGCGCAGTAGCTCACGCCTGTAATCCCAGCACTTTGGGAGGCCAAGGCAGACGGATCGCTTGAGCCCATGAGTTCATGACCAACCTGGGCAACATGGTGAGACCCTGTCTATACAAAAATACAAACACTAACTGGGCATGGTGGTGCATGCCTGTAGTTCCAGCTTTGAAGAGGCTGCAGTGGGAGGATCGCGTGAGTCTATGAGGCAGAGGGTGCAGTGAGCTTAGTTTGCACCACTGCACTCCAGCCTGAGTGAGAGAGGAAGACCTTATCTCAAAAAAAAGTGCTTATTTTATCTTCTAGTTATAAGAGTAGTACAGATTATTGCAAAATACACAGAGAAGATCAAAGAATAAAAGTCACCCAGAATTCCCCACTCAGGACCCATCCTCAGATCCTCCCTCCCCCATCAGTATTCCATGCATTTCCTTCCAGCCTTTTTTCTCATGTGTCCAAGAGCACTAAGCTTTGACATCCTTAGCTTGGATTCTCCCCTCTTGTTTCTGCCTCTCAAACACCTTAAGGTTCATGTCAAATACTTCTTCCTTCAGGAAGCCTTCCAGGATATTCTTTCCTCTTAATGTTCTTTTCTCTGTGATCCTTTCCATCTGAAATGGAGCTTACTCTTAAAAAACAAAAACAAAAACAAAAAAGCCCCCAAAACAAACTTTTGGCCAGGCACGGTAGCTCACACTTGTAATCCCGGCACTTTAGGAGGCTGAGGCAAGAGGACTGCTTGAGGCCAGGAATTTGAGACCAACCTGGACACCATAGTGGGATCCCATCTTTTAAAAAAAGAGATTAAAAAATAGCTAGGCATGGAGTTTCACACCTGTGGTCTCAGCTACATGGGAGGCTGAGGTAGGAGGATCACTTGAGCCCAGGAGTTCAAGGCTGCAGTGAGCTGTAATCATGTCACTGCACTCCAGCCTGGGTAACAGAGTGAGACCATGTCTCTAGACTTAAAAAATAAAAAATATGGTTAGGTGCAATGGCTCATGCCTGTAATCCTAGCACTTTGGGAGGCTGAGGCAGGCAGATCACCTGAGGTCAGGAGTTCGAGACCAGCCTGGCCAACATGGTAAAACCCTGTCTCTACTAAAAATACAAAAATTAGCCTGGCATGTTGGCAAGCGCCTGTAATCCCAGCTACTTGGGAGGCTGAGGCAGGAGAATCGCTTGAACCCAGGAGATGGAGGTTGCAGTGAGCTGAGATTGTCCCACTGCACTCCAGCCTGGGTGACAGAATGAGACTCCATCTCAAAAAAAGAAAACAAACAAACAAACAAACAAACAAACATCAGCTGGGCATGGTGACTTATGCCTATAATCCAAGCACTTGGGAGGCCGAGGTGGGTGGATCACTTGAAGTCAGGAGTTCAAGAGCAGCCTGGCCAACATGGTGAAACCTCGTCTCTACTAAAAATACAAAAAAAGAGCTGAGTGTGATGGCAAGCGCCTGTAATCCCAGCCACAAATCCTTTCCTGTGAGCCCCTGCAGGTTCAGCTTCAACCTGTCCCTTTAGTACATGGTCTGAGCCCCTTTCATTCACCCACCTCTCAGTCTCTTGCCCTAGTGCATCCTCCCAAGGATGCTTCTGACAATCCAATCTGATTAAACATCTTCTCTGAAACCTTCCATAGCTCCCCAGTGCCCTTGGTCTTGAACCTGACCTACCCAGCCTGATATTCAGTGCCTTTGTGATCTGCTGCCTGCAAGCTCCCTACTCTCATTCCCCACCAGCATCCTCTAACCTGCCTTGTATAATTCAGTCCTTCCAAACTCAGCCTGCCCTTTCACATCACCAGCTCTTTGCCCATGCTGTTCCCTTGCCCTGGAAAGCCATTGTTTTCTAATACAGTTTGCCACATAGATGCCTACTTAATTCTGAGGCTCAGTTCCAATGCCTCCGCCTTCAGGAAACGCTTCCTATTCCTCCCAGAAAGTTCTGTGACCTCTGGCTTCTATTCTCTGAGTCCCAAGCCCTGACCAATGGGCAGATGTGGGTATGTCTGTCTGCCATTGCATCCTCGTTCCCTCCAGCACTGTCTGGAGCACGGGGGTGAATGAATGGGCTTTTGTCCAAGCTGCAGTCTCCCTTCTCCTCTGCCAGGTGGCCCCTCAGCCTCTGTGGTTCTCAGACACAGTTGCAAACCTGCGGAAGCTGAAGGAGTTGCCCTATCACCTACTTCACTCGGGCCGCCTGGAGGAGCTGAAACAGGAGGTTCTGGGTAAGGGCTGTCCCCAACTCAGGGGACCAAACCTGGTGACCGCACCCTGCTCCAGCCTTCTGGATCCTGGGGAGGGTGAATGGCAAATGTGGAAGTCCTTGGTTCCTTTTAAGGCAGAGGGTCTCATAAGGGACAATTCTACACCGAGGGGATGCCTCACGTATCCACAGATAGTTTTGGATGTCATGACTAGCGGAGAAGGTGCTACTTGAATCTGGTGGGTAGAGGCCAGGGATGCTGCTCAGCACCCTACAGTGCACAGAGCACCCCACCACAGAGAATAATCTAGCTCCAAATGTTGTTAGCACATAGGGTGAAAACCCCTGCCTTATCATGAGGGACCCTATCTGTCTATTTGTCAATCCATTCATCTACCCATCTATCCATCCATCTATCCAACTATCCATCCATCTATCCATCCATTCATTCATCCATTCATCCATCCACCCATCCACCCACCCATCTACCCATCCACCCATCTTTCCGTCCATCCATCCATCCGTTTATCCACCCATCTTCTGTCTGTCCATCCGTCTACCCATCTATCTATCAATTTATCCACCCATCCATCTATGATCTCCTCATTGAGCCATGAGCTGGTTCTAGCCATCCATCCCTCCCTCCCTCCCTCCCCCCACCCATCCACCCATCTATCTATCTACCCATCTATCTATCAGTTTATCCACCCTTCTATCTATGATCTCCTCGTTGAGCCATGAGCTGATTCTAACCATCCATCCAACCATCCTTCTATCTATCTACCCATCCATCTGTCATTCTATCTATCCATCCACCCATCTGTGTTCATTATCTATTCATTCATCTACCTTTCTGTTCATCATCTATCCATCTACCCACTCCGTATTCTATCCATTCACCCACCTATCTTTCTGTTTGTCCAACCATGCATCCATCCACCCAACATTCTGTCTGTCTGTCTATCTATCCATCCATCCATTCACTCATCCCTGTGATTCTCAACCAGAGGAGATTCTGCCCTCTTAGGAGACACTTGACTACGTCTGTGGACATGTTTGATTGTCACACTTGGGGTGGGAGTGCTACTGCTATCTGGTGGGTGGAGGTCAGGGACGCTGCATTACATCCCACAATTCAGAGTTCAGCCCCTTACCACAGAGAATGATCCTGCCCCAGTGTCACTACTGCTGAGCCTGAGATGCCCTGGAGGAGATGGAGAGATGGTTCTCCATTTCCCAGGATGAACTAGAGGGAGGTAAGCACTTCCTACCTCCTCCTGCCTTCTCTCCCTCAGGCAGCATGAGCTGGATTTCCTGCCGGGGCATCTCTGGGGGCATCGAAGACCTGCTGGATGACTTTGACCTCTGTGCCCCTCACCTGGACTCTCCTGAGGTCGGCCTGGTCCGTGAAGCCCTCCAGCTGTGCCGCCCTGCTGTGGAGCTCCGAGGCATGGGTGAGTCCGGATGGCCTGGATGGGAGTGACCAGGACGGGCACTGACTTCTAGAAACACGCTCTCGTTGAGTCGTGAGCTGGATTTTCCTCAACCCTCACACCTTCCCTGCCTAAACATGTGGGTTTTTCCTCAGAACTCCTTCTAGAATTTTTTTTTTGACATGTGGTACCGCTGTGTTACCCAGGCTGGAGCCTAGTGGTGCAATCATAGCTCACCATAGCCTCAAACTCCTGGGTTCAAATGATCCTCCCACCTCAGCCTCCCGAGTAGCTAGGACCACAGTGCCTTGCTACTTTTTCTACTTTTTGTAGAGAGAGGGTCTCGCCATGTTGCCCAGGCTAGTCTCGAGCTCCAGAACTCAAGTGATCTTCTTGCCTCGACCTCACAGAGTGCTGGGATTACAGACACGAGCCACAGAGCCTGGCCTAGAATCTTAAATCGAGCCTGGGAGAACTTTGGAATGAAAACAACCAAAGCGGTGCCCATCCCCGTGGACTGGGAATTTTCTTTAGAAAGTGCCAGATAGGAACTATTTCAAGAAAACTCGAGGAAATTATCTAGGAACACGTATGATAAGAGAGAAAACAAAGTTCTCACATATTTTTATTGATGAAATTCAAAATATAATAATAATCGAGTACAACGTGGGGTTCACAGTTGGTTTTTGCTATTATCTGTTCCACTGCAAACACATGGCTGTAAAAATTATTCTCAGGCTGAGCATGAGGGCTTGTGCCTGTAGTCCCAGCTACTTGGGAGGCTGAGGTAGGAGGATCACTTGTGCCTGGGAGGTTGAGTCTGCAGTAAACTGTGATTGCTCCACTATATTCCAGCCTGGGTGACGGAGGGAGACCCCATCTCAAAACAAACAAACAAAAAAACAAAACCCGTCCCTAACTCTCGGATGACATGGGCTGGGGCTGGCCCTCAGGTTACAATTTGCCACTCCCTGCCTTAGAACTTGAGGAATCTCTCCAAGTCTTCAGATGTCCTGGCCACGAGGATGTTCTGTTTGGCTTTGTTTTAATTATAGCAAAACACATGTCTTAACCTTTTTTTTTTTTTTTTTGAGACAAGATCTTGCTTCATTGCCCAGGCTGGAGCACAGTGACATGAGCTCAGCTCACTGTAACCTCCGCCTATCAGGCTTAAGCAATCCTCCCACCTCAGCCTCCCGAGTAGCTAGGACTACAGGCACGCACCATCGTGCCTGGCTAATTTTTGTATATTTTGTAGAGACGGGATTTTGCCACGTTTCCCAGGTAGGTCTTGAACTGGACTAAAGCAGTTCTCCTGCCTCAGCCTCCTAAAGTGCTGGGATGGCAGGCATGAACCACTGTGTCTGGTCCCCATCTTAGCCATTTTTATGTGTACAGTTCAGTGATTCAATGTATTAATAATGTGAAGCTATGACCACCATTCATATCCAGAACTTGTTAATCTTCCTGAAGTGAAACTGTCTTCAATAAACACTCACTTCCTGTACTACTCTGTTTTCACGCTGCTGTAAAGAAATACCCCAGACTGGGTAATTTATAAAGGAAAGAGGTTTAATTGACTCACAGTCCCACGTGGCTGGGAAGGCCTCAGGAAACTTGCAATCATGGTGGAAGGGAAAGACACATGTCTTCCGTGGCAGCAGGTGAGAGAGAGGGAGCAAGGGCATGGAATACTGCCTTATAAAACTATCGGATGGTCAGGTGTGGTGGCTCACACCTATAATCCCAGCACTTTGGGGGACTGAGGCATGCAGATCACTTGAGGTCAGGAGTTTGACACCAGCCTAACCAACATGATGAAACCCCATCTCTAGTAAAAATAGAAAAATTAGTCAGGTGTGGTAGCACATGCCTGTAATCCCAGCTACTCGGGAGGCTGAGGTGGGAAAATTGCTTGGACATGGGAAGCAGAGGTTGCAGTGAGCTGAGATCACACCACTGCACTGTAGCCTGGGCGACACAGTGAGATTCTGTCTCCAAAAAAAACCCCAAACCATCAGATTTCATGAAAACTCACTATCATGAGAATATCATGGGATTGGACTATGCCCATGATCCAATCACCTCCCATCTGGTCCCTCCCTCAACACGTGGGGATTATGGGGATTACAATTCAAGATGAGATTTGGGTGGGGACACAGAACCTAACCACGACACCCCCCATTCTCCCTTCACCCCAGTCCCTGGCAAGCACCATGCTATTTTCTGTCTCTATAAGTTCGACCACTTTAAGTATTTCATATAAATGATATTTTACAATATTTGTCCTTTATTCTCGGACTTCTCTTACTGAGCAGAACGTCCTCAAGTTTCATCCACATTGTAGCATATGAAGGAATTTCCTTCCTTTTTTTTTTTTTTTAAATGCTACAAAGTCTTGCTCTGTCACCCAGTGGTATGATCTCGGCTCACTGCAACCTCCACCTCCTGGGTTCAAGCAATTGTCCTGCCTCAGCCTCTAGAGTAGCTGGGATTACAGGCATGTGCCACCATGCCCAGCTAATTTTTGTATTTTTTTAGTAGAGATAGGGTTTTGCAGCCAGGCTCGTCTTGAACTCCTGACCTCACATGATCTGTCCACCTTGGCCTCCCAAAGTGCTGAGATTACAGGCATGAGCTACCATCCCTGGCTAAGAATTTCCTTCCTTTTTAGGGCTGAATAATATAACATTGTGTGAATATGCCACATTTTGTTTATCCATTCATCTGTCTGTGGACATTTGTGTTGTTTCTACCTTCTGGCTATTGTGAACTAGCCAGATCACATGGAAATTTTGTGTTTAATTTTTTGAGGAACCACAACAGCTGCACCATTTTTACAATCAAACTATGGGAGAGAACAAATGAAATCTTTTTCTCTACCCTTTTATGTTCAGCGATAGGGGCCTGTGAATGAAACTAACAAAAGACAGCTCAACAGGAGAAAGGGCTCACACATCTTAATTTTATGTGCACAGAAGCTTCACAGAAGATAAGTGAAAACTCAAAGGAGTGCTTAGACCTGGGACCTTACATACCATTTTAACAAAGAGCAATAAATTGTGAGGTAAATTCACAAAGGAAAGGGGAGTATTAAAGATGCTTAATTCTCAGTATCTAATGTACTTCCCCATGGACATGAATAGCATGTTAAAAAGGATGACCAGTGGCCTGTGATTCCTATGCAGAGCTTCTAATCCTGGCTCTGCAAAGCATCCTTGAACTGTCTGCTTCTCTTTATCCTCATGACCATCAGCCCAGGGCCAGTCCTACCACCTTTCCTCCATACCTTGCCAAAGCATCCTCAAGGCTTTGGGTTCATTCTTACCCTTTGGTTTATTTTCCACTCAGCACCCAGAAGAGTCTTTTGAAAGCCCAAATCAGTTGGGCACAGTAACTCACATCTGTATTCTCAGCAATTTGGGAGGCCGAGGTGGGTGGATCACTTGATGTCATGAGTTTGAGACCAGCCTGGTCAACATTGTGAAACCCCATCTCTACAAAGATTAGCCAGGTGTGGTAACATGCACCAGTAATCCCAGCTACTCAAGGAGCTGAGGCAGGAAAATTGCTTGAACCCGGCAGGCAGTGGTTACAGTCAGCCAGGATGATGTCACTGCACTCCAGCCTTGGTGACAGAGTAAGCTCTATCTCAACAAAAAAAAAAAAAAGGAAAAGAAAAGAAAAAAAATACCCAAATCTCACTAAGTATCTCTTTGTTGAACCTTCTAGATGGTTCTCCATTACCTTGGGGTAATGACCTTTCTGATACTGTAGCTACAAGGCTGTGTGTGACTTGCTCTCCTGGGAGAAGTTTGTCTCCATCCTTACTGCCCCAGGCAGATAATGTTTGTCTCAGCCTTTAAGAGAGGGACACGAGGCTGAGTGCGGTGGCTCACATCTGTAATCCCAGCACTTTGGGAGGCCCAGACAGGAGGATTGCTAGAGTGCAGGAGTTTAAGACCAGCCTGAGCAACATGAGACCTTATCTCTATAAAAAAATTAATTAATTAAAAATAGATAAATAGATGGCTAGGTACAGTGGCTCAAGCCTGTAATCCCAACACTTTGGGAAGCTAAGGTAGGCAGATTGCTTGAGGCCAGTTTGAGACCAGCCTGGGCGACATAGCGAAACCCCATCTCTACTTTATACAAAAATTAGCCGTGTGGTGGCGCATGTCTGTATTCCCAGCTTCTTGAGAGGCTGAGGAACAACAGTTGCTTGAACCTGGGAGGCAGGTGTTGCCGTGAGCCGAGATCGCGCTCCAACCTGAGTGACAGTGCAAGACTCTGTCTCAAAACACACAAAAAAATTAAAAAATAGAAGGAAATGGAATAGCATACCTAACAACTGGAATTTAAGGCAACTGGAAAGAACAGTAATGTGAGAGGCACTCGCCAGAGCTGTAAACCTTGATGGAGCAACTTCTTAGGAAAACAACCTTGGGCACGACTTCCCAGTTTAAGAAAGATTTCAAAGCCCAGATCTCAGCACGTTCTCTGCAAAGCCCCTTGATTGACAACCTCTGGCACCCCCCGGCACAAGGAGGAAGTGTAGGAACACATCTCATCACCAGAGGGCGCTGCTGGACATCCGTGTGCTCTCTGTACAGCCAAGCAAGCTGGGAAGTGGAGACCATTCAACAACCTAAATGATTAAATGATCCAAAGTGATCATGAGTCTTTTTTTTTTTAGTCTAGCTCTGTCGCCCAGGCTAAAGTGCAGTGGCGTGATCTCGGCTCACTGCAACCTCCGCCTCCTGGGTTCCAGCGATTCTCCTGCTTCTGCCTCCCGAGTACCTGGGATCACAGGCCCCCACCACTACACGGGCTAATTTTTCTTAATAGTGTATTTTTTTTAAGAACAGTTTTAGGTTCACAACAAAACGGAATGGCAGATACAAAGATTTCCAATATTTCCCTCCTCTGATCCTGTTTTTATTGAAAAGGTTGGGTCTAGGCACAGTGGCTCACACCTATAATTCCAGACTCTGAGGGTTCGAGGAAGGAGGATAGCTTGAGCCAAGAGTTTGAGACCAGCTCGGGCAATATAATGAGACCCCGTCTCTACAAAAAATAAAAAAATTAGCCAGTCATGGTGATGTGCACCTGCAGTCCCAGCTACCTGAGTGGCTGTGGCCAGAAGATCGCTTGAGCCCAGGAGTTTGAGGCTGCAGTGAGCTGTGATCATGCCACTGCACCACAGCCTGGGTGGCAGAGCAAGACCCTGTCTCTAAAAAAATAGCCAGGTGCGGTGGCTCTTGCCTGTAGTCCCAACACTTTGGGAGGCCGAGGTGGGTGGATCACTTGAGGCCAGGAGTTCAAGACCAGCCCGGCCAACATGGTGAAACCCCGTCTTCACTAAAAACACAAAAATCAGCTAGGCGTGGTGTTGGGTGACTATAGTCCCAGCTATTTGGGTGGCTGAGGTAGGAGAATCGCCTGAACCTGGGAGGCGGACGTTGCAGAGTTGATATCACACCATTGTATTCCAGCCTGAGCAACAGGGTGAAACTCTATCTCAAAAGTAAATAAATAAATCTGGGCATGGTGGTACATGCCAGTAGTTTCGACTATTTGGGTGGCTGAGATGGGAGGATTGCTTGACCCCAGAAGTTCGAGGCTGCAGTGAGCTTTGATCGTGTGCCACTGCACTCCAGCCGGGACAACAGAGTGTGATACTGTCTTAGAAAAAAGAGGAAGGAAGACAGGAAGGGAGGGAGGGAGGGAGAGAGGGAGGGAGGGAAGGAGGGAGGAAGGAAAGGGGAGCATTTAGGCAACTTGGGCAAAGGCTGGAGGCTAGAAACAGCTGGGTACATTTGAAGTAAGGGTGAGTGAATCTGGAGAGCAGAGAGGAGGCAAGAGAGGCCAGCAGAGGCCGCAGCTGAGGTGTTGTGTCTTCTCTTTCGTCCTGCGGCTCCTGCAGGGAGTGGAGACTCACTTCGCAGGGAAGGTACAGGGGTCTGAATCCAGGCAACTTAATCCACATCCTTTTGTTGCAGAGAGGAGCCTCCTGTACACAGAACTGCTGGCCAGACTCCATTTCTTCGCCACCTCACATCCAGCTATGGTGGGACAGCTATGCCAGCAGGCCCAGAGCTGGTTCCGGCTCTGTCCACACCCTGTGCTGGTGCCCCTCGGAGGATTCCTCCAGCCCCCGGGAGGACCCCTCCGGGCAACCCTCAGTGGTTGTCACAAAGGTGAGTCTCCCCAGCATAGCAAAAATCCCAGCAGGCACCTGCTTGCATGGGGGCAGTGAATGCTGGTGTTTGAGATTGTCCTCTGAAACGCCCCTGTGCTAGTCCGGAGGCCCCAAGGGTGCCATCAGAGCCTGCCCTGCTATCTCATGCTCAATTGCCTCTCTCTGCCCCCCAGGGACTGTAGATGACTCATATAAATTCTGCTCATGAGCCCGAAGCTAGGGGATGCCTCCAAGCTTCCCATCTCCAAGGGATTAGTGGCCATCTGACAGTTTGAGCTATTTACAAGCTCATGCTAGTAAGTCTGGAAGCTAGGAACTAATGCCTGACAGGCCCCTGAGAGGCTGATGGAACTGTACTCAGCCCTTGGGATCCCAGAATGTAAGAGAGAGACAAGGATTTAGGTTTTGCCATCCATTTGTCATTTTTTTCTTCCTTCCATTCATCCATCCATCCACCCATTCATTTACCTTCCTACTCTTCCATCCAATTACCCTCCCATCCGTTCATCCATCTATCTCTCATTCTTCCATTCATCTATGCATCTATCCAGCACCCACCCACCCACCCCTCTGTTCATCCATCTATATATCCATCCATTCATTCACCTTTCTACTCTTCCATCCAATTACCCTCCCATCCATGCGTCCATCTATCTACACTCCCACCTTCCATCATTTATTCCTACATCCACTGCCCTCCCAGCCCTCCCACCCATCCATTCATCCATCAATCTTCTCTGCCACCCTTCCATCCATCTACTGCCCGCCCATCCATCCATCTGCCCACCTTCCCACCCTTCCATCCATCTACTGCCCGCCCATCCATCCATCCGCCCACCCTCCCACTCTTCCATCCATCTGCTGCCTGCCTATCCATCCATCCGCCCATCCGCCCTCCCTCCCACTCTTCCATCCATCTACTCTCCCATGCTTTCACTCATCTATCCATCCATTCACCCATCCACCCACCCATTCATACATCATGTGTCCATTCATCCAATCATTTACCCACCCTTCTATTTATCCATCCATTCATTTATCAAACCACCTTCCTACCCATCCATCCATCCATCCATCCACCCACCCATTCATCTATCTATCCACCTTTCCACCCATCCATCTACCCACCCTGCCACACTTCCGTCATCTATCTATCTACCCTCCCACCCTTTTATCCATTGACTGTCCCACTGTTCCATCCACCTACCCATCCACCCACCTGTCCATCTCTCCATCTACCCTGCCACCATTTCATTTATCTACTCCCATTCATCCATCCATCTATTATTCATCCATTACCCCATCATTTACCTACCCTTTCAGTAATATCCATTTATCAAACTATCTTCCCATCATTTTATCCATCCATCCACCTACCCATCCATCCACCCACCCACCTACCCACCTTTCCTTCCGTTCAGCCACTCACCCATCCATTTGTCTATTCATCCATTCATTTGTCCTTCAACCCTTTCTTCCTTCCTCTCATCTATCTACCCATCAGTCATCCACACTTCTATGAGTTATTCATCCTTCTACCATATATCCATCCATCCACACCCAATCCACTTACCCTTCCATTTTTTATCTGATCATCTTCCATTCACTCCTAACCCTCCACCCATCCACACACTCTGCCATTCATCAACTTGCTCACTTCAATTTCATCTAGAAATTAATTCCTCCATCTACCCATCTATCTGCCCCATCCATTCACCCACCTGCTCATCCAACTAGCTACCTGTCTACCCACTCACCCACTTTCATTCACCCATCTATTTATATGCTTACCCACAATCTCTCACGATTGTGAGACCACTGAATTCATTGGGGTTCAAATATCAGAGCTCTCACTGTGCCACATGACCTGGTAGTGAAAGCCACACTCCCCAGGCAAATTATCTTCAAAATAGAAATGCTAAGAGACACTAAGCACAATGCATGGGGGAGTCCATTTAGGAGCAGCCACCAGAATGCTGTGTTGAGAAGGATTCTGAGACTGAAGCTAGCTCAGTCGGAAAGTGGATGTATTTATTAGGATACAGGTTCAGATATCATTAAAAAAAAAGACAAAATACCAGTGGCTTAAATAAAATAGGAGTTTAATTCTGTCTTATGAAATAGTTCAAGCAAAAGAAGATGTATAAAGGAGTCTTTAGGGTGTCTGGGACCCATATACCTTCAATCTGGCTGCTCTGCCATTTTCAGTGTAAGGGTGTCCTCATTGGCCCAAGATGGCTGCTCCAGCGCCTACTATCCAGATGGCATTCAGCCAGTAGGGACTAGGAGAAGCACATGGCAGGCCTCCTCATTTTAAGGGCATGACCTAGAGGCAGAACTAAATATTTCCACTCCTGTCTCATTGGCTAGAACTTGGATATGTCCAACTGTAAGGGAACCTGGGAAATACAGTCTTTTTTTTTTTTTTTTTTTTTTTTTTTTTGAGAGGGAGTTTTGCTCTTGTCACCCAGGCTGGAGTGCAGTGGCCTGATCTCAGCTCACTGCAAACTCTGCCTCACAGGAACAAGCCACTCTCCTGCCTCAGCCTCCAGAGTGGCTGGGATTACAGGCTTGTGTCACCATGCCTGGCTAATTTTTGTATTTTTAGTAGAGATGGGTTTCACCATGTTGGCCAAGCTAGTCTTGAACTTCTGACCTCAGGTGATCCGCCCACCTTGGCCTCCCAAAGTGCTGGGATTACAGGGGTGAGCCACTGGGCTCAACCAGGGAAATATGGTCTTTATGTGGATGACCCTGTACTTAGCTAAAACCTCTGAGCCTTTGGGTTTTATTACTAAAGGTGAGATGACAGAATGGCTGTGGGGGCGCAAATCACACATAGTGCTGTGATTGATTAGTGATGTCTGTCATGGCACAGGCATAGGAAGTTACAACTTAGAGTGATGTTTTTGTCATCTCTGGGACAGGTAAATGTTCGGTGATCCACTGTGCCCTTTTGTACATCCTCTAGTCCTGTTAAAGTTGAAAAAGGTCTTACCCATGTGAGCTTCAGTTTGTTCATTTTTTAAATGAAAAGTATGAGTTAATATTTCCAAGGTCACACAATGAGTGCACGACAAGAAAAAAAGAAAAAGATGCTGAGCACAGTGATTTATGCCTGTAATCCCAGCACTTTAGGAGGCCAAGGCAAGAGGATTTCTTGGACCCACATGTTCAAGACCAGCCTGGACAACATAGGGAGACCCTGTCTCTACAAAAAAGTTAAAAAAAAAAAAAGCTGGGTATGGTGGCATGTGCCTACAGTCTCAGCTACTCAGGAGGTTAAGATGGGGGGATTGCTTGAGCCGAAGAGTTTGAGGCTGCAGTGAGCTATGACTGAGCCACTGTATTCCAGCTTGGGTGACAGACTGAAACCCTATCTATCTGGGGGAAAAAAAGGAGCGGGGAGGAGAAGGGAGGGAAAGGAGAAGTAAGAGGGAAGGGAAGGGGAGGGAAGGAAAAGGAGAGGGAAGAAGGAAGGGAAGGGGAGGAAAGGAGAGGGAAGAGGGAAGGGGAGGGAAGAAAAAGGAGAGGGAAGAAGGAAGGGAAGGGGAGGAAAGGAGAGCAAAGAGGGAAGGGGAGGGAAGGAAAAGGGGAGAGAATAAGGAAGGGAAGGAGGGAGGGGAGGGAAAGGGAGGAAAGGGGTGGAGAAGAAAGAAAAAGAAAACAAATCCTATTTCCTCACTCTCTATCCCAATGAGGTAGAAACAAAATCCTGTATTCTCAGAGCGTGACTGGCTCTGATTCAACACCACCCCAACTATCTTATACATGGGAAAGAGGGACAGAGAAGGAAAAGGGCTTCCTTTCTTTGCTTCAGGACATTCAGAAAGTCCAGTTCCTTAATGCCTAGGCCTGTGTTTTCTCTAATGTATCTTGGCCCCTCTGTAGTGATGTTTTAATCAAACTCCACCAGGCACAGAGCCTTGGGGTGTGTTTGCCCAATTCACTGGCAAATATATTTGTTTTCTTTAGGACCTCAGCCCTTGTTTTTCTACGCTGGTTGAACTCAAAGAGATGTCAAAAACAGAATCCTCATTCTCAGCCAATATAATTTCCTTCCATCCTTCCCTTCCTCCCTTCTTTCTTACTCTCTCTCTCTCTCTTTCCTTTCTTTCTTTCTTTCGTCTCCCTCTCTCAACCAGGCTGGAGTGCAGTGGTGCGTTCTTGGCTCACTGCAACCTCCACCTCACAGGTTCAAGTCATTCTCCTGCCTCGGCCTCCTGAATAGCTGGGATTACAGGTGTGCTTCACCACGCCTGGCTAATTTTTTATATTTTTAGCAGAGACTGGGTTTCTCCATGTTGGACAAGCTGGTCTCGAACTCCTGACCTCGAGTGATCTGCCCATCTTCGCCTCGCAGTGTTGGGATTACAGGCGTGAGCCACTGTGCCCTGCCGCAGCCAATGTAATTTCATTTCTGAGTTTTTTCAACTAAGACAGGGTTTCTCAGCGATGGCACTGTTGGCTTCTGGGGCTGAATCTTTCTCCGGGGTGGAGTTGTCTTATGCATTGTTGGGTGTTGAGCAGCCTCCCCGCCCTCCACCTACCAGATGCCAGTAGTGTACTTGAGCATCCTTGTCCCCAGTTGTGGCACCTCAGAATATCTCCAGACACCAAATGTGTCCCCTGGGTGAGCACTGCTGGACTATACAGACACTTACGACCACACTGTGATTCAGTCCCTTTTCCTATCTAAGAGTGGAGTGAATGTCACAGCCCAGAGTGTGAATCTGCACATCTGAGTCTGTGAATCTGTAATCCTTGCTGTGTAGCTTTGGACAAGGGACTAAATCTGTCTGTGCCTCAGTTGTCTTATCTGAGAAGTGGGGGGCTCATTAGAGCACCCCATAACTGAATATTTGGACACAGGAACTGAGATCATTGCTGTTGCCTCTGTGTGGCTGCAGGCATCACCGCCATGGCGTGGGGTGCGGAGGAGAAGCTGCTGGTGATTGGTACCCAGGATGGCATCATGGCTGTGTGGGACATGGAAGAGCAGCATGTGATCCACATGCTAACTGGACACACAGGTGAGAGACTTGGGAGGTGGGGTTTGTGGTCAGTTTCCATAGTGAATAATCAGTTCTCAGATCCCCTTCCCCACAGATTTACTTCTCTATATTGAAACCCTGGCCTTTGTTCCTGCATCATTTAGCTACAGTTACATAGCAAACCATCCCCAAACACAGTAGTTTTAAACAAGCCATTTCTTTTTTTTTAAGATGGGATCTCACTGTGTTGCCCAGGCTGGAGTGCAGTGGTGTATTCATAACACTGCAGCCTTAAACCCCTGGACCCAACTGATCCTCCTGCCTCAGCCTCCTGAGTAGCTGGGACTACAAGCACTATACCCAGCTAATTTTTAAATTTTTAAATGTTTTTAGAGACGAGGGTCTTGCTGTGTTGCGCGGGCTGGTCTTAAACTCTTGGGGTCAAATGATCCTCCCTCCTTAGCCTACCAAGGAGCTGGGATTACAAATTTGAGCCACAAACAGGCTATTTCTTTAGCTCACTTCCTGTGTGTTGACAGTGCAGGCTGGGCTCAGTTGGACAGTTTTCTGTTCTCAGCTGGACTTGCTCATGTATCTGCAGTCAGTTAGTGGATCAGCTGGGAGCTGGCTGAATCTGAAACAACTCAGCTCTCCTCCATGTGGTCTCTCATCATTCAGCATCCCTCAGGTTTCTCATCCCCCACAAAGGCAGGGTTTCAAGAAAACAAGTTGGTGCTCATAGGATCTCTTAAGCCTGGACTTGGAATTGGCACCCAGTCACATTCTCTTGACCAAAGGAATTTACAAGAACAGTCCAGTAAGGAAATAGGCTAAACAGGCTTCCTTCTTTCCTTCTTTCCTTCTTTCTTTTCTTTCTTTCTTTCTTCTAACAGGGTCTTGCTTTGTTGCCCAGGCTGAAGTGCAGTGGGACAATCTCAGCTCACTGCAACCTCAGTCTCCTGGGCTCAAGCAATCCTCCCACCTCAGCCTCTTGAGTAGCTGGGACTACAGGCACACACCACCACACCTGGCTAATTTTTGTATTTTTGTATAGAGACAGGGTCTCACTATGTTGCTCAGGCTGGTCTCAAGCTCCTGAGCTCAAGCAGTCCTTCTGCTTGTCCTCCCAAAGTGCTGGTGTTACAGCACCACACCCAGCCTAGGCTTCATTTTTTGATGGGAGGAGCTGCAAAGTAACATTTCCAAGGGTGTGGATCAGGAAGGGCAAAGAATTGTGGTCCTTTTTGCATTTGTCGACCTCAGATCCTAAGTAAGGTTGTTGTTTTTTTTTTTGACATAGTCCCTTAACAGATATGGCTTAGTTTTATAATCAATGGTTGAGTGCCTGCTGTGTACCAGACCCTATCCTAGATGCTGAAGAGAGATAGTCCAAGGTCAGGACTAGGAAGGAAAACTATTCATTCTTGAAAACTAATGGAAGGGAAGGGAATAGAAGGGGAGGGGAGGGGAAGGGAAGGGAGGGGAGGGGAAAGGATGGGAGGGGAGGGGAGGGAAGGGAGAACAAAGGCAGGCAGGGCAAGGGCAGACAGGGCAAAGGCAGGCAGGGCAAGGGCAGACAGGGCAAAGGCAGGCAGGGCAAGGGCAGGCAGGGCAAGGGTTCCCAAAGTACACTTCATAACTAGCTCCCCATTGCTCTTCTGTAGCTTGATGTACATAAGACCTCATTGGATAAGATTACAGTTGGCTGGGTGTGGTGGCTCATGTAATCCCAGGACTTTAGGAGGCTGAGGCAGGCAGATTATTTCAGCTCAGGAGTTCGAGACCAACTTGGGCAACATGGCGAAACTGCATCTCTACAAAAAATGCAAAGATTAGCCCGTGCGGAGATACACACCTGTAGTATCAACTATTTGGGAGGCTGAGCCATGAGACAGACTCGCTTGAGCCCAGGAGGTTGGGGCTGCAGTGAGTTATGATTGCACCACTGTACTCCAGCCTGCACAAGAGCAAGACTCTATCTAAAAAAAAAAAAAAAAAAAAAAAAAGACTACATTTATTTGTTGACCTAAGATCCCAAGATCCTTTTACTATTGTTTGAGGGCAAGGGTTATGTTTTATTCAACATACTCCATGCTTATTTGTTGAATAAATAGGTTAAAATATCCCATATATTTAAACAAATTCATTTAGCAGAATCAAGCCATAGGAAATCAGCTTTGGAAAGATTCTAATCTAACCCTTTCATTTAATTAAGAATGAAAGGTTGGCCATGGTGACTCACACCTGTAATCCCAGCACTTTGGGAGGCCGAGGTGGGAGGATTGCTTGGGGCCCAGAATTCAAGACCAGCCTATGCAACATAGCAAGAGCCCTTTTATACAAAAAAAAATTGTTTTAATTAGCCGGGCATGGTGGTGTGCACCTGAAGTCCCAGCTACGTGAGAGGCTGAGAGGCTGAGGGAGGAGGATCACTCCTGTTCAGGACTTGGAGGTTGCAGTGAGAAAAATATTAAGTGGGGGTGGAGAAGAATTAAAGAGTTGAATCAAATTCCTATTAGATATGACATACTCAAATTTTTTTTATTTTTTTATTTTTTGACATATTCAAATTTTAAAAAAATATAAAGGAGTACCCTAAAAAGCTCAATTGACAAGATAAATAATATAACACAATCTTTTGAAAAATCAAAAGTATAGGCCAGGCACAGTGGCTCACACCCGTGATCCTAGCACTTTGGGAGGCCGAGGCGGGCGGATCACAAGGTCAGGAGTTTGAGACCAGCCTGATCAACATGGTGAAACCGCATCTCTACTAAAAATACAAAAATTAGCAGGTGGTCTCAGCTGCTTGGGATGCTGAGGCAGGAGAATCACTTGAACCTGGGAGGTGGAGGTTGCAGTGAACTGAGATTGTGCCAGTGTACTCCAGCCTGGATGACAGGGTGAGACTCCATCTCAAAAAAAAAAAAAATAGAAGTATAATTGGCCCTCTGTATCTGTGGGTTTTGCATCTGGGAATTCAACCAACTATGGAATTGAAAATATTTGGAAAAGCTGGATGCAGTGGTGTGTGCCTGTAGTCCCAGCTATTTGGAAGGCTGAGGCAGGAGGATGCCTTGAGCCCAGGAGTGCAGCCTGGGCAACAGAGTGAGATCTGTCATTTTTATTTTTTAAGACTAAATCTCACTCTGTCACCAGGCTGGAGTACAGTGGCAGGATCTTGGCTCACTGCAGCCTCCACCTCCTGGGTTCAAGCGATTCTCCTGCCTCAGCCTTCCAAGAAGCTGGTACTACAGGCGAGTGCCAGCACGCCCAGCTAATTTTTGTGTTTTTAGTAGAGACGGAGTTTCACCATGTTGACCAGGATGGTCTCGAACTCTTGACCTTATGATCCGCCCGCCTTGGCCTCCCAAAGTGCTGGGATTACAGGCGTGAGCCACCGCGCCCGGCCTTAAGACCCTGTCTTTTGGTTGTTGTTGATTGTGGGTGTGTCCTTCCTTCCTTCCTTCCTTCCTTCCTTCCTTCCTTCCTTCCTTCCTTCCTTCCTTCCTTCCCTCCTTCCCTCCTTCCCTCCTTCCCTCCTTCCCTCCTTCCCTCCCTTCCCTCCCTTCCCTCCTTCCCTCCTTCCTTCTTTTTCTTTGAAACAGGGTCTCACTCTGTTGTCCAGTCTGGAGTACAGTGGTTCACTGCAATCTTGATATCCCAGGCTCAAGCAATCCTCCCACCTCAGGCTCCTGAAGAGCTAGGACCACAGGTGCATGCCACCATGCCCAGCTAATTTTAAAAACATTTTTTGTAGAGACTGGGTCTCACTGTGTTTCCCAGGCTTCTGTTGAATTCCTGGCCTCAAGCCATCCTCCCACCTAAGTCTCCCAAAGTGCTGGGATCACAGGCATGAGCCATTGTACCTGTCTCTTAAAATAAATTTTAAGGCCAGGTGCCGTGACTCACGCCTGTAATCCAGCACTTTGGGAAACCGAGGCAGGTGGATCACCTAAGTTCAGGAGTTGAGACCAGCCTGGCCAACATGGTAAAACCACATCTCTACTAAGAATACAAAATTCTGGGCATGGTGGTACGCACCTGTAGTCTCAGCTACTCAGGAGGCTGAGGCAGGAGAATCGCTTGAACCTGGAAGGCAGAGGTTGCCGTGAGCTGAGATTGCATCACTGCACTCCAGCCTGTGCAGTGGGGCGACAGAGTGAGACTCTGTCTCAACAAAGAAAAAAAAAAAGGAGCAGTCAGTAGGTGCCCTTTGGTGTATGACTCCCAAGGGTATGAGATGTCCAGAACAGGCTAGTCCACAGAGACAGGAGGCAGATTAGTGATTGCCAGGGGCTAGGGGAGGGGAGTGGGGGGTGACTGCGGATGGGGACAAGTTCTCCTTTTGGGGGGGTTGCAAATGTTCTGGAATGAGATAGAGTGATGTTTGCACAATACTGTGAATGTGCTAAATGCCACTGAATTTTTTTTTTTTTTTTTTTTTTGAGATGGAGTTTCGCTCTTGTTACCCAGGCTGGAGTGCAATGGCGCTATCTCGGCTCACCGCAACCTCCGCCTCCTGGGTTCAGGCAATTCTCCTGCCTGGGGCGGTGGCTCATGCCCGTAATCCCAGCTATAAATAGTTGTTATTCTGTGTTGTTTGGGGGATAGTGACAGTAAACGTCTGTGAATCTTTAGCCCAGATGCAATTATTTATTTTTTCCCAAATATATTCTTTTTTAAAAATGTTATTTATTTATTTTAAGAGATAGGGTTTTAAAATTAATTAATTGATTAATTTATTTATTGAGATGGAGTTTCACTCTTTTTGCCCAGGCTGAAGTGCAGTGCTGTGATCTTGGCTCACTGCAACCTCCACCTCTTGGGTTCAAGTGATTCTCCTGCCTCAGCCCCCTGAGTAGCTGGGATTATAGGCACGCACCACCACGCTTGGCTAATTTTGTATTTTTAGTAGAGACAGGGCTTGGGAGACTGAAGCAGATGGATCACTTGAGGTCAGGAGTTCAAGACCAGCCTGGGCAACATGGTGAAACCCCAACTCTACTAAAGATACAAAATTAGTTTGGTGCGGTAGTGCAAGTCTGTAATTCCAGCTACCTCAGGAGGCTGAGGCAGGAGAATCATGTGAACCTGGGAAGGGAGGTTGCAGTGAGCCGAGATTACATCAGTACACTTCAGCCTGGGCCACAGACTGAGACTCTATCTTAAAAAAAAAAAAAAAAAGATTAATGTGATTTTAAAAAAAAAGGAGGATGACTGTTTTTTGAGGTTATGGAAATGTTCTGAACTTAGTCTGGGGCGATGGTTACGTTGCTCCGTGAACACACTAAAAACCACTGAATTGCAGCATTGTAGGTTAAATGGGTGTGGTTGTAAATTGTCTCCCCATAGAGGTGTTAAGGATATTTTATCATTTCAATCAAAGTATGTACCATGTTTACATATATGTAAAACATAAATATATACATACATAAAAATATAGATAAAAATATATGTAAATATGCAAAAACAAATATATACATAAATATATAAATCTATACTATATATATATTTTATCAGTATTTTGCCATAAACATTCTTTTGTGCCCATTGATTCTTATTTTTACGTTTTTTTTTTTTTTTTTTTTTTTGAGACGGAGTCTCACTCTGTTGCCCAGGCTGGAGTACAGTGCTGTGATCTTGGCTCACTGTAACCTCTGCCTCCTGGGTTCAAGCGATTCTCCTGCCTCAGCTTCCCAAGTAGCTGGAATTACAGGTGCCCGCCACCATGCCTGGCTAATTTTTGTATTTTTAATAGAGATGGGGTTTCATCATGTTGGCCAGGCTGGTCTCGAACTCCTGACCTCAACTGATTCACCCAACTTGCCCTTCTAAAGTGCTAGGATTACAGGCATGAGCTACTGAACTGGGCTCTGTTTATTATTTTTACTTTTTTTCTTTAGAGACAGGGTCTCGCTATGTTGCCCAGCTCATCTTGGACTCCTGGGCTCAAGTGATCCTCCCACCTCGGCCTCCCAAAGTGCTGGGATTATAGCTGTGAGCCACCTGACCCAGTCAGATCCTTGTTCTGATTTTACTGTATTTTATTTCATTTACAATTTCCATGATTAATTTTACAGGGTACATGTGCATTTCATTACATGGGTATATTGAGTGATGCTGACGTCTGGGGTATGAATGACCCCATCACCCAGGTAGTGAACATGGTACCCCAGAGGAAACCCGCTTCCTCCTTCCTCACTCCAGTAGTCCCCAGTGTCTGTCATTCCCATCTTTATGTTGGGGACACTTTTTTTCTTTTTCTTTTTCTTTTTTTTTTTTTTGAGACAGAGTCTCTGTTGCCCAGGCTGGAGTGTAGTGGCGCATTCTCGGCTCACTGCAACTTCTGCCTCCCACGTTCAAGCAGTTCTCCTGCCTCAGCCTCCCGAGTAGCTGGGATTACAGGTGCACACCACCACCCCCAGCTAATTTTTGTATTTTTAGGAGAGATGGGGTTTCTCCGTGTTAGCCACATTGGTCTTGATTCGCACTACTGAGCTCAGGCGATCCGCCCGCCTCGGCCTCCTGAAGTGCTGGGATTGCAAGTGTGAGCCACCCTGCCTAGCCTGGAGCCACTTTTGTAAATACACTTATCCCATTCCCGAGGGCCCCACCCTCAGAACTTAATCACAGACCAGTGAACTTTGTGTTTATTAAGAAGAATCTCCATTTGTCTGTTACATGTTGCAAATATTTCCTCCATGTCTGTCATGATGTGCCTTTCAACTATAGTTAATCCTCCTGAAGTTTTAAATTTCTACATAATCCAGCTGATCTAATTTTCCCCATTATGCCTTCTAAATTGTATGTTTTGCTTAGAAAATAGCTCTCTAAGATTATTATTTTTATTTATTCATTTATTTTGAGACATGGTCTTGCTCTGTTGCTGAGGCTGGAGTGCAGTGGAGTGATCATAGCTCACTCCAGCCTCAACCTCCTGGGCTCAAATGATCCTCCCACCTCAGCCTCCCAAGTAGCTGGGATCACAGGTGTGTGCCACCATACCTGGCTAATTATTTTTTTACAAGATTATTAAAATGATAAGAGAAGTCCTATAATTTTTCTAGAAGTTTCCCCTTTTTTACTGGTTATTAATCGTAGACACTCCTAGATGTTAAATCTTTATAAAATTCAGTTATCCGTTTAGCACAAATTCAACATCTGGGGCAGGATTGACTCCCAACCAGTTGTGGCCATCTGAATTTTGCATTGCCACATTTCATTATTTTCCATTTGGACAGGTTCTATCAATTTAACTAACAGAGAGAGGCTTTCAAAAAAAAAAAAAAAGAAAGAAAGAAGAAGAAAGAGGCTGGGCACGGTGGCTCAGACCTGTAATCCCAGCACTGTGGGAGGCCGAGACAGGAGGATCACCTGAGGTTAGGAGTTTGAGACCAGCCTGGCCAATGTGGTGAAACCCTATCTCTACTAAAAATACAAAAATTAGCCAGGTACAGTGGAACATGCCTGTAATCCCAGCTACTCGGGAGGCTGAGACAAGAGAATCGCTCAGAGGTTGCAGGGAGCTGAGATTGCACCAGTTAACTCCAGCCTTGGCGACAGAGTGAGACTCCATCTCAAAATAATAATAATAATAATAATAATAATAAATAGTAAAAATAACTGTCCAGGGCTGGTGTCTCATGCCTGTAATCCCAACAATTTGGGAGGCTGAGGTGGGTGGATCCCCTGAGGTCAGGAGTTCGAGACCAGTCTGGCTAACATGGTAAAATCCTGTCTCTACTAAAAATACAAAAAAATTGCCAGGCATAGTCATAGGCACCTGTGATCCCAGCTACTGGAGAGGCTGAGGCAGGAGGATTGCTTGAACCAGGGAGGTGGGGGTTGTAGTAAGCCAAGATCACGCCACTGCACTCCAGCCTAGGCAACAAGAGCGAAACTTCATCCAAATAATAATAATCATCATAATAATATTAAAAGGCTGGTCATGGTGTCTCATGCCAAGTGCTGGGATTATAGGCATCACACACCATGACCAGCCTTTTGGGAGGCTCAGGTGGGTAGATCACTTGATGCCAGGAGTTCAAGGCCAGCCTGGCCAACCTGGTAAAACCCTGTCTCCACTAAAAATACAAAAAATTAGCCAGATATGGCAGCAGGCACCTGTAATCCCAGCTACTTGGGGAGACAGAGGTTGCAGTGAGCCAAGATCGCACCACTGCACTCCAGCCTGGGCGACAGACAGAGATTCCATCTCCAAAGAAAAGAGGATTACCTAAATATTTTGAAATAATTAGCTTTGGTTACAAAGTTCAATGATAAGGGTGCAGCTGGACAGGCAGTTGCTGGGCAGATGGTCTTGCAGGTGTATTTTTTTCTGTGAGTTTACAATAGCCTTTGTGTAAAGTTGTGATATTTGTAGTCTTCTGTTATCAGGCATACAAGTGTGAGAACTCTTTCTTCGTAGCCTTCCTTCTTAGCCTCTGTTTGTCAGGGCTTCTTAACATTAGTGACTCCATTTTTATTCTGATAACTTTCACAATTCAATTCCATCCATCTTTTCATTGGTAAACCAGGGTATTTCCAAGCTGGATTGGACAAGCATTTTGATGGTTGCAGGGTCAAAGTGTTCCCAGCTAACATACTCTCCCCCACCCTGGCCTGCTGCAGGTGAGGTGAGGTGCATCAAAGTATTTGCCAAAGGGACCCTCGCCATCTCTGCTTCGAAGGATTACACACTGCGCTTGTGGAACTTACTCTCTGGCCGGGAGAAATTTACCATTTGGGATGGAAGCTCAAAAAATCTCCCTGGACCTCAGACCTGGGGCCTTCACGTGGATGAAGCACACAAAGTTGTATATTCGGCATCTGGCTCAAAGGTAACAAATACCTGCCCTGTTCGTAAAGGAAAGCTGAGACCAGAACATTCATAGACAGAAGAGGCCATTTCTATAAGGAGGAGCTCCCTGATACAGTTGTGGGGTGGGGTGTAAACAGTATACACAACCACTTGAGAGGGTGCTATAAGAGGTTTCAGACTTGCCAGGTGCCGTGGCTCACGCCTGTAATCCCAGCACTTTGGGAGGCCAAGGCGGGCGGATCACCTGAGGTCAGGAGTTCAAGACCAGCCTGACTAACGCAGTGAAACCCCATCTCTGCTACAAATACAAAATTAGCTGGGGGTGAACCTAGGAGGCAGAGGTTGCAGTGAGCCAACATTGTACCATTGCACTGCAGCCTGGGCAACAAGAGTGAAACTCCACCTCAAAAAAATAAAAAGAGGTTTCAGACTTCACAGTTGGATTAGATAATCCTGATAGTTCTTTCTGACCCCAAGATTTGAAAGCTTTCATCTTTTTTGAATATCAGCGTCTTAGGGCTATAAATTTCCCTCAAAGTACTGCTCTGCCTACATCATGTGCATTTTGGCATGTATTTTTGTTTACATACATTTTTAAATACTTTCAGATTTCACTTTTGATTTTTTTCTTTGATACATGGGCTACTTAAAACTATGCTATTCATTTCCAGATATTTGAAGAATTTCTAGATAGGGTCCTGTTTTTATTTTTTTTCTAATTAAATTCAATTTGTATGAGGTAAAACCTTTCAAATCCATTGAGACTTGTTTTACAGTCTTGCTCTTTCTCTCTCTCTCTCTCTATTTTTTTCTTCTTCTTTTTTTCTCCACATCCAGTCTTAAAGTTATACCTGATTTTTTTTTTTTTTTTTTTTTGAGATGGAGTTCTGCTCTATCACCCAGGCTGGAGTGCAGTGGCACCACCTCAGCTCACTGCAACCCCCACCTCCCAGGTTCAAGCGATTCTCCTGCCTCAGCCTCCTGAATAGCTGAGACTACAGGTGTGCGCCACCATGCCCAGCTAATTTTTGTATTTTTAGTAGAGACAGCATTTCACCATGTTGGCCAGGCTGGTCTCAAACTCCTGACCTCAGGTGAACCACCTGTCCCAGCCTCCCAAAATGTTGGGATTACAGGCCTGAGCCACCATGCCCAGCCTGTTGTATTGTCTCTCTGAATGTTCCGTGGGCTTCTGAAATCAATGTCTGTTCCACTGTGTTATTCCATTATATCGATCGTAACCCTATGATTTCATAATTTTATACATGGAGACACCAATAGCATTGTGGGTAATAGCTTAGTAACTTAATGCCAGGAGGAAAAAAAAATCTTTACCTAACTCCCAGTTGGGTTTCTTGGGAACTGAGCGACCCTGGTCATGTCATTCACCATTCTGAGTCTCATTGTTTTCTCTTTGTCGTAAGATCATGAGACATATCCTGGCATAGTGCTTAGCACATGGTAAGCACCAAATAATTGATATCCATCCATTATGATGTTACGTGAGTAACTAGTGGTTGTTGACAGTGACATAAATCAGTAATATAAATCGTGCCACCCAAAACAGGAGTTGCCAACCAGATGTGGCTATTAAACACTTGAAATTTGGGGGGTGGGGAAGGGCAAGGGGAGGGAGAGCATTAGGACAAATACCTAATGCATGTGGGCCTTAAAACCTAGATGACAGGCCAGGCGTGGTGGCTCACACCTGTAATCCCAGCACTTTGGGAGGCTGAGGCAGGTGGATCACCTGAGGTCAGGAGTTTGAGACCAGCCTGACCACCATGCCTGGCTAATTCTCCACTAAAAATACAGAATTAGCTGGGCTTGGTGGCACATGCTTGTAATCCCAGCCATTTGGAAGGCTAAGGCAGAAGAATCGCTTGAACTCGGGAGGCTGAGGTTGCAGTGAGCCCAGACTGTGCCACTGCACTCCAGCCTGGGCAACAAGAGTGAAACTCCATCTCAAAAAAACAAACAAACAAAAAAACCTAGATGAAGGATTGATAGTCGCAGCAAACCATGATTGTGCCACTGCACTCCAGCCTGGGTGAAAAAGAGAAGCCTATCTCCAAAAGAAAAGAAAATGTGTAAAGCAGACAAGAGCACGGATCTTGCATTTGACTCTGGGAAACTTGCAGTGTAGGTCTCCTGCCAAGATGTCGCTTCCTCTTTGTTATTCTATTAGATCAATGCTTGGAATCTGGAAACTGCAGAGCTGGTTTTCCGTATCCTGGGAGATGCCTCTGATCCTTGGATGTGCATGGCCGTGCTGGACTCCCAGGCCACGCTGCTGACAGTGTCCAGGGATGGTGTGGTCAGTCTGTGGAACTCAGCCACGGGAAAACTTCAGGGGAAGCAACACGTGTCCAGCATCAAAGAGGAAACCCCCACCTGTGCCGTCTCAGTCCAGAAGCAAGGGAAGCTTGTTACCGGCTTTAGCAATGGCTCCGTCTCTTTGGTAAGAGCCTTTACTGACCATGATGTGAACATTAACTCAGCTTGAAAGTGCTCAGATGTGCTAGAGATTGGAAAAAATAATCTTCCCTTGTATCTTTTTTTTTTCTTTTTTGAGACAGTGTTTCACTCTTGGTGCCCAGGCTGTAGTGCAGTGGTGTGATCTCAGCTCACTGCAACCTCCGCCTCCCAGGTTCAAGTGATTCTCCTGCCTCAGCCTCCAGAGTAGCTGGGACTACAGACACCCACCACCCTGCCCAGATCATTTTTTTGTGTTTTTAGTAGAGACGGTGTTTCACCATGTTGGTCAGGCTGGTCTCGAACTGCTGTCCTCAGGTGATCCACCCACCTAGGCCTCCCAAAGTGCTGGAATTATAGGCGTGAGCTACTGTGCCTGGTCATATCTTTTTAATAAATGGCACTTAGTTGCTGCCTCCTCCTCCTCCTTCTCCTCCTCCTCCTCCTCCTTCTTTCTTCCTCTTCCTCTCCTTCTCCTTCTTCTCCTTTTCCTTCTTTTTTTTTGAGACAGGGTCTCACTCTGTTGCCCAGGCTGGAGTGCAGTGATGAGATTACAGCTCTCTGCAGTCTCAACCTCCTGAACTCAAGTGATCCTCCTGCCTCAGCCTCACCGGTGTAAGCTATTACTCAGGCTAATTTTTTTATCTGTAGAGACAAGGTTTCCCTATATTGTCCAGGCTAGTCTCAAACTCCTGGGCTCAAGCGATCCTCCTGCCTTGGCTTCCCAGAGCACTGGGTTTACAGGCATGAGCCACTGTGCCCAGACAGTTTCTTCATTATTATTATCAACTATTTTTAGAGATGGGCTCTTGCTCTGTTACCCAGGTTGGAGTACAGCTGTGTGATCATAGCTCCCTGGAATCTTCAACTCCTGGGCTCAACAGACCCTCTGGCTTCAGCCTCCCAAGTAGCTAGGAGAATTATAGGGCGCACCACCATGCTCGGCTAATTTTTAAAAAGCTTTTCATAGAGACAGGCTCTTACTATGTTAACTCTGTTACCCAGGCTGCTCTCAGGCTCCTGGCCTCAAACCGTTCTCCTGTTTCAGCCTCCCAAAGTGTTAGGATTACAGGCGTGAGCCACCATGCCCAGCCCCAGCACTTGGATTGGCAGTTCAGGAAACATCCATTGGCATCTCTTGGGGACTGACCGATGTGGGCAATTGATGAAGCTCAGTCCTTCAGGGGAGCTCTAAGACATGATATGAGGCCGGGCACGGTGGCTCACACCTGTAATCCCAGCACTTTGGGAGGCTGGGGTGGGTGGATCACGAGGTCAGGAGTTTGAGGCCAGCCTGACCAACATGGTGAAACCCTGTCTCTACTAAAAACACAAAAATTAGCTGGGTGTGGTGGTGGGTGCCTGTAATCCCAGGTACTTGGGAGGCTGAGGCGGGAGAATCACTTGAATCCAGGAGGCAGAAGTTGTAGTCAGCCGAGATTGAGCCACTGCATTTCAGCCTGGGCAACAAGAGCGAAACTCCATCTCAAAAAATAAAAACAAAAATTCGCCTGGTGTGGTGTCATGTGCCTGTGATCCCAGCTACTCAGGAGGCTGAGGCAGGAGAATTGCTTGAATCTGGGAGGCAGAGGTTGCAATGAGCTGAGATCACGCCACTGCACTCCAGCCTGGGCAACAGAATGAAACAAACAAACAAAAGCATGTACCAGGCCTCCTGGTAAGGGGGAAAAAAGCTGCTAGGAGGTGTTTGCAGTAAGAAGCCTCAGGAACGGAGGAGAACGTGGAGGGCATATGGCAGGAGTGCTAACAGCAAATTATGTAAGGAAATGTAATGGAGAAGCTTTGGCACCGTGCTAGGCACTGGATGGGCTATAGAAACATAAGACCCCCTGCTGGGCGCGGTGGCTCATGCCTGTAATCCCAGCACTTTGGGCAGCTGAGGTGGGTGGATCAACTGAGGTCAGGAGTTCAAAACCAGCCTGACCAATATGGAGAAACCCCGTCTCTACTAAAAATACAAAAATTAGCCAGGCGTGGCACACACCTGCAATCCCAGCTACTCGGGAGGCTGAGGCAGGAGAATTGCTTGAACCTGGGAGGTGGAGGTTGCGGTGAGCGGAGATCATGCCATTGCACTCCAGCCTGGGCAACAAGAGCGAAACTCCGTCTCAAGAAAAAAAGGAATAGAGTGAGATAGGAACACGCTTGGATATTAGGGAAAAGGGGGGGAGTGTGGAGACAATCAGAGAGGGTCTAGTATACCCTGCTAAGGAGGAATGTGGCCACTAAAGAATCATGGGGTCTGGGCGCAGTGGCTCACACCTGTAATCCCAGCACTTTGGGAGGCTGAGGTGGGAGGATCACTTGAGCCCAGGAGTTTGAGGCCAGTCTGGGCAACATAGCAGGACCTCATCTCTACCAAAAATACAAAACTTATCTGGGCAAGGTGGTGCACACCCATGGTCCCAGCTACTTGGGAGGCTGAGGTGGGAGAATCGTTTAAGCCCAGGAGGTTGAGGCTGCAGTGAGCTATGATTGCACCCCTGCACTCCAGCCTCAGTGACAGAAGAAGGCCCTGTCTCAAATTTTGAAAAAAAAGAAATGAAACGGAAGACCGCCTCCCAACCCTACCGTCAAGGAACTCAACACAGGGAGGGAGCTGGGTTCATCAGTAACTTACAGTGGCACTAGAGGAACAGAGTCTGCTTTCAGTAGAGGTAGAAGCAGTACAGTCTCGGTTGGGTGAAGGATCAAATGCTTCTGAAAGGGGTAATCTGGGAAGCCTCCCCAGAGGAGGCAGGCTTGGAACAAGAACATCGTGAAAATGCAAAAAAGGGCTGGGCATGGTGGTGCACGCCTGTAATTCCAGCACTTTGGGAGGCCAAGGATGGTGGATCATGAGGTCGGGAGTTCAAGACCAGCCTGACCAACATGGTGAAACCCCATGTACTAAAAATACAAAAATTAGCCAGGCATGGTGGTGCACTCCTGTAGTCTCAGCTACTTGAGAGGCTGAGGCAGGAGAATCACTTAAACCCGGGAGGTGGAGGTTGCAGTGAGCTGAGGTCATGCCACTGCACTCCTGCCTGGGAGACAGAGCAAGACTCCATCTCAGAAAAAAAAAAAAAAAAAAAAACCCAACTCTAAGCTTCTAACCCTTAACCCATGGAAGTGCCTGACAGGCATCCTTGGTTCTGCACAGGTTTCCTCCGAAGGGGACAGATTGCTGGAGAAGCTTCCAGATGCTGTGAGGTTCCTGGTGGTCTGTGAAGATGAGTCTCTCCTTGCCGCAGGTAGCATTTAGCTCTCGTTTGGAATAGTGAGGAAGCCAATCAAGACGGGGTTGGAGAAGGGAGTGGGCTTGGGAACAGAGAGGGCTCCTAGGGCCTCTGCTGACTTCAACTTTCTCTGCCAAACGGCCTCATAGTAAACATTTTTTGCAGTCCAGACAAGACATTCTCAGTTGCAAAGACTCAACTCTGCAGTTGTAGCACAAAAACTAGCATAGATACTTTTTTTCTATTCTTTTCCTCTCTCTCTCTCTTTTTTTTCTTTTTTTGATATGGAGTTTTTGCTCTTATTGCCCAGGCTGGAATGCAATGGTACGATCTCAGGTCACTGCAACCTCTGCCTCCTGGGTTCAAGTGATTCTCCTGCCTCAGCCTCTGGAGTAGCTGGGACTACAGGCGTGTGCCACACCATGCCTAGCTAATTTGTATTTTTAGTAGAGATGGGGTTTCACCATGTTGGTCAGGCTGGTCTTGAACTCCTGACCTCAGGTGATTCACCCACCTCAGCTTCCCTGGGATTACAAGCATGAGTCACTGCACCCAGCCTTTTTGGTTTTTGAGATAGGGTATTGCTGTGTCACCCAGGCTGGAGTGCAGTGGCTCAGTTATAACTCATTGCAGCCTTGAATTTCTGGGCTCAAGTGATCCTTCCACCTCAGCCTCCTGAATAGTTGGGATTACAGGGATACACCAACACACCCAGCTAATTTTTGTAATTTTAGTAGACACAGGGTTTCACCATGTTGGCCAATCTGGTCTCAAACTCTTGACCTCAGATGATTCACCCACCTCAGCCTCCCAAAGTGCTGGGATTACAGGCGTGAGCTACTGCACCAGGCCCTTTTGTTCCTTTTGATACAGGAATTTTCTTGGCCTCTTTACCAGACTGGCTGCAGGGGGCGCCCCATCTTCTCAGCCAGCCAGGCCACATCTGGCTTGTGGTCCAGGCTGTAGCTCCCCTGGACAGTGCCGTGACCGAGCACTCAGTGTAGGGTCCAGCCGGCTGCTCCAAGCACTGACACAGGGGCAGGCTCTGTGCAGGGCCCACGGCCAGACCAGATGTGTTGCCCCAAGGGAAAAACAGGAGGCCCCTCGACCCCGAAGCCCCAGAGCGGGTGTTACAGTGTGCTAATTAGCTCTTTTTTTTTTTTTGAGATGGAGTCTTGCTCTGTCACCCAGGCTGGAGTGCAGTGGCATTATCTTGGCTCACTGCAACCTCCACCTCCTGGGTTCAAGCGATTCTCGTGCCTCAGCCTCCCAAGTAGCTGGGATTACAGGCACCTGCCACCACATCTGGCTAAATTTTGTATTTTTAGTAGAGATGGGGTTCCATCATGTTGGCCAGGCTGGACTTAAATTCCTGACCTTAGGTAATCTGCCTGTTTCAGCCTCCCAAAGTGCTGGGATTACAAATGTGAGCCACCACACCCAGCCTAATTTGCTCTTTTAGTTCCACCGTCCACAACCCAATGGATGGCAGCATGTCAGCAGCTCAGTCAGCTCCTTGCCTCATTCTGGCCTGCAGCTCTGGGACTGGCTTGGTCCCACCTCTGCTTCTATTGCAGGGGGCAGCTGCCCTCTGCCAGCAAGCACAGAGTGCCACAGTGTCACAGCCTTCCTGGGTACCTGCATTCGGTGAGTCCCGAGCTCTTGTCCCGTGTCCAAGAAGAATGAGGTCATAGTGACAACTGAAAGGTGATAAGGACAGAGAATTTTATTGAGCAATGAAACAGCTGTCAGACAAGAGGGGATGGGAAGGTCAGGTCGTCTCTCTCAGTGTGGCTGTGTGTGGGAGTTTTTATAGGCACAGGATAGGGGAGGGGCAGGTTGTAAGTAGTACTGGAAAACGTAACATTCAATTGGTTAAAAAACATTATTGAGGCCAGGTGCAGTGGCTCACGCCTATAATGCCAGCACTTGGGGAGGCCAAGATGGGCCATCACCTGAGATCAGGAGTTCAGACCAGCCTGGCCAACATGGTGAAACCCTGTTTCTACTAAAAGCACAAAAATTAACTGGGCATGGTGGTGGGCACCAGCTACTTGGGAGCCTGAGGTGGGAGAATTGCTTAAACCCAGGAGGTGCAGGTTGCAGTGAGCTGAGATCGCACCACTGCAAAAAAAAAAAGTCTCATTCAGGAAGAACCAGTCAGGCAAGGGTGGACAAACAGGAACAGAAGTCCTCAGTCTGGGTTGTGGATTTCCTTTGGGATCAGAGGTCCAGGTTGTTTTTGGCTCAAAGGTACAGTTTCCCCAGGGAAACTGTTCCTATCTGTCTAGGCATTTGCCTGCCTCCTGCTGCTATCCCTTCTTTTTGCCCTTCTTTCCTCTGTTTCCTTCCTTCTTCCCCGTCTCTTTTCTCTCTTCCCTTCCTCCTCTCTTTTTTCCTCCTCTCCTCCCCTCCCCTCCTTTCCCCTCCCTTCCCCTCCCTTCCCCTCCCCTCCTCTCCCTCCCTTCTCCTCCTCTTCCTTCCCTCCCCTCCCCTCCTCTCCTCCCTGCCTCCTTTTTTCTTCCTCTCCTCCCCTCCCCCTTCCCCTCCCCCATCCTTCTTCCCTTCCCTTCCCCCCTTCTCCCCTTCCCCTCCCCTTTCCCCTTCCTTTTCCCTCCCCCTCCCCCATCCCCTCCCCTCCCCTCCCTTCCTTCTTTCCCCTCCCCTTCCCTCTCTCCTTCCTCCTTTCCTTCCATCATATTTATCAAAGGCCTGCTGTGTGCCCAGCTTTGTACTAGTTTCTGAGATACCATGACGAGCCAAACAAGCAGTCCCTACCCCCCAAAGGAACTTACAGTTTCATTATAATAACATTACAAGTTTCCTTAAGATGCACGATTCCTGGCCGGGTGTGGTGGCTCATGCCTGTAATCACAGCTCTTGCAGAGTCCAAAGTAGGCAGATCACTTGAGGTCAGGAGTTCGAGACCAGCTTGGCTAAAATGGTGAAACCTCATATCTACTAAAAAATACAAAAGTTAGCCAGGCATGGTGGTGAGCACCTATAATCCCAGCTACTCAGAAGGTTGAGATGGGAGAATCGCTTGAACCCAGGAGGCAAAGTTTGCAGTGAGCTGAGATCATGTCACTGCACTCCAGCCTGGGTGACAGAGCGAGACTTTGTCTCAAAAAAAAAGCAGACAAAACAAAAACAAAAAGATGAGTGATTACAGAGCCAGGCCCCCTCACCAGCTACGGGCTATGTTGCAGATGGGGACAGGACTAAACCTACCTTCCCCAGCCTGGATCCTTTCTCCTGGCATCTAACAGCGGCTCCAAAACATCTTTGTTTGTTTTGAGACAGAGTCCAACTCTGTCACCCAGGCTGGAGCACAGTGGCGCCATCTTGGCTCACTACAGCCTCTGCCTTTGGGCTCAAGCAATTCTCCTGCCTTAGCCTCCTGAGTAGCTGGGATTACAGGCGTGCACCACCACACCCAGCTAATTTTTATATTTTTAGTAGAGAATGAAAGACATGAAACATTGGGTTTCACCATGTTGGCCAGGCTGGTCTTGAACTCTTGACCTCAAGTGATCTGCCCACCTTGGCATTTCAAAGTGCTGGGATTACAGGCATGAACCACCATGCCCCGCCTCCGAAACATTGCAGGGTCCAGCCCCACAGGGTATAGTGGGTGTTCTTTTGTGTGCAGAGATGACGGATTGCAGGAAAGTAAGAAACAACACAGAGAAAGGAGAAGAATTCAGCTGACCGTGGCTACCATGGCAGGGAGTCCAGTAGTGGCCCCAAATGCCAGAATGCGCTGATATTTATAGAATACAAGGCAGGGGGGCAGGGGCAGGAGAGCGACTCATCTGACATGATTGGTAGGGGTCAAGCAAATCACATTCTTACAATATGAGGGGCCACACTTGGTACAGTACAGGGGGCCCCTAACTCTCAGGTAGCCGCTGCAAGGAGAGGAGGCACATACGTCAGTATTTTTCTATGCACTTATCAGAGAGATCAAAGGCTTTTAGGATTCCTCTATTCATACTTCTCAGAACTTCTAAGAATTTACAAGGGAACATCCGGTGGGAAAGTGGAACATGAAAGTGGACAAGGATGGTGACCATGGGAGCACAGCACCACGGAGAGGCATTTAAGACCCTGGGTGTCTGTGGGCCGGGCCGGCTAGTTTCAGACCTTCCTTGAGAGCCGCCAGAGCAAAGCGTTCTCTGAACTCCCCAGTGAAAGGGAAACGCCCCCTCACGGCCTGCTAAGCAACCCCAGGCGCTGGTGCTACCACAAGGCATTTACTCTCCTCTCCTGATCACGTCTCACAATTTCCCTTCAGTTCCAAATTATATTTCACCCAATTATTTCTGTGCTGTAAGACTAAAAATGTTGAAAAAAGGTTTGACGAAATGCTAAAAAGAATGGACAATATAGAGAGGAATATAAATGAACTAACAGAGTTGAAAAATACAACACGAGAACTTAGTGAAATATGCACAAGTTTGAATAGCGGAATTGATCAAGCAGAAGAAAGGATATCAGAGGTCGAAGACCGACTTAATGAAATGGAACGAGAAGACAAGAATAGAGAAAAAAGGATAAAAAGGAATGAGCAAAGTCTCCAAGAAATATGGGACTATGTGAAAAGACCTAATCTACGTTTGATAGGTGTACCTGAATGTGATGGAGAGAATGAATCCCAGCTGGAAAATACTCTTCAGGATATTATCCAGGAGAATTTTCCCAATCTAGCAAAGCAGGATACCATTCAACCCCAGGTAATACAGAGAACACCACAAAGATATTCCTCAAGAAGAGCAACCCCAAGGCACATAATCGTTAGGTTCACCAGGGTTGAAACGAAGGAGAAAATACTAAGGGCAGCCAGAGAGAAAGGTCAGGTTACCCACAAAGGGAAGCCTATTAGACTTACAGCAGATCTCTCAGCAGAAACCCCACAAGCCAGAAGAGAGTGGGGGCTGATATTTATCATCCTTAAAGAACAGAACTTTCAGCCCAGAATTTCATATCCTGCCAAACTAAGCTTCACAATTGAAGGAAAAAATAAAATCTTTTATGAACAAGCAAGTACTCAGAGATTTTATTACCACCAGGCCTGCTTTACAAAAATTTCTGAAAGAAGCATTACACACAGAAAGGAACAAGCAGTGTTAGCCTTTCTAAAAACATACCAAAAAGTAAAGAGCATCAACATAAAGAAGAATTTACATCAACGAATGGATAAAATAGCCAATTAACATCAAATGGCAGTAACCCTAAATTTAAATCGACTAAATCAACCAATCAAAAGATACAGCCAAAACCTAACGGTATACTACATCCAGACCCATTTTATATCCAAAGATACACAAAGACTCAAAACAAAGGGTTGGAGAAAGATTTACCCACCAAATGGAGAGCAAAAATAAATAAATAAACAAAAAGCAGGAGTTGCAATTCACGCATTTGATAAAACAGATTTCAAAGCAACAAAGATACGGTGGTAAAAGGATCAATGCAACAATAAGACCTAACGATCCTAACACCCGGATACATAAGACTCATAAAGAGATTTAGACTCAACGAGACAGAAAATTAATAAGGATATCCAGAACTTGAACTCAGATCTGGAACAAGTAAACTTAATAAGTATTTATAGAGCTCTCCACTTTAAATACGCAAAATATACATTCTCGACCTTAAATACACAAAATATTGATTGGCCATTATTAATACCCATTTTTAGAATAAAGCAATATTCCTGTTCTCTCTCCCTCTTTTTCTTCCTCTTTCTTCCTCTCCACTCCTTTTTTTCTAAAAGAAAAAAAAATGTGATCTTTTGTTAAATGTATGGAATATGCAATGACCAAGTCAGGGTATTTAGAATACCCACCACCTTACCTGTCATTTCTATGTCTTGGAAACATTTCAAGTCTTCTAGATATTTAAAAAAAAAAAAAAGACTAAAAATGTTTCTACACCATAATTCTAAAACAAAGGTTAATAATAGAGAATGATAATGTAATAAGATTGATTATATCATTGATTGTGTGATTGTATTTAAGTCTATTTGCTGTCATTGCTATAACTAAGTAATCAGTAAATATGTTTGGTATGATAGCTGTATCTAAGCAATGCTTTATTACGCTGGGACAGATTGTGGCTTCAGACTCTTGCCATGGCACCTGGGCAACTTTCCTCCCACAACATCTCTGTTGATGGAAGGAATTACCCTAAACCCCCTCCAGGCATGAGACGTATAACCCGGGTTCCTGCCGTTTCAGGCTTCGGAAGGTCCGTGAGGATATTCGTGGCAGGCCCTCGGGGCTTTCACCGATTCATGGCCGCGGATCTGGAACACGAGGACACGGTGGAGACAGCTGTTTTTGGTACTGAGAACAACCTGATCATCACGGGGTCCCTTGATGCTCTTGTTCAGGTGAGGGGAGACCCAGGACCCTTCATCCTCACCTCCGACTCCAGAATAGACAATGTAATCTTTTTTTTTTTTTTTTTTTTTTTTGAGACGGAGTCTTGCTCTGTTGCCAGGCTGGAGTGCAGTGGCACGATCTCAGCTCGCTGCAACCTCTGCCTTGTGGGTTCCAGCGATTCTCCTGCCTCAGTCTCCCGAGTAGCTGGGATTACAGGCATGCACTGCCATGCCCAACTAATTTTTGTATTTTAGTAGAGACAGGGTTTCACTATGTTGGCCAGGATGGTTGCAATCTCCTGACCTCGTGATCCGCCTGCCTCGGCCTCCCAAAGTGCTGGGATTACAGGTGTGAGCCACTGAGCCTGACCAACAATGTGATTCTTTGGGGATTTTTGGCTGCAAAATACAGAAACCATAAAAAAAAAAAAAAAAAAAAAGTGCAGGCAAAATAGGTGAGTTCATTGAAAGGATATGAGGGTATATCCTCAGCCCCATGGCAGACCCGGGTGGGAATTACTGAAATGTTCAGCAAAGGAGGTGGTATTTCCAAGCTGAGCCTCAAACCTCTGGGGCAGATTTGAGCTTTCAGAGTGGAGCAGGATTGTGGGGACAAAAATTCTCAATTTAAGTTGAAAGTTGTCCAAGCTAGTGAGAAAAGTACATGGTAAAATAGCAGATCTTGCCCACAGTGGCTCACACCTGTAATCCCAGCACTTTGGGAGGCTGAGGCAGGCAGATTACAAAGTCAGGAGTTTGAGACCAGCCCGACCAACAAGGTGAAACTCTGTCTCTACTAAAAATACAAAAAATTAGCTGGGCGTGGTGAAGTGTACCTGTAATTTCAGCTACTCAGGAAGCTGAGGCAGGAGAATCGCTTGAACCTGGGAGGCTGAGGTTGCAGTGAGCCAAGATCATGCCACTGCACTCCAGCCTGGGTGACGCAGTGACTCCACTCAAAAAAAAAAAAAGGGCAGATCTTGCTGTGTTTTAGTCTCACAGCTCTTGAAGTTCTTGTTTTTGTTTTGTTTTATTTTTTTGAGACAGAGTCTCGCTCTTGTTGCCCAGACTGCAGTGCAGTGGCGCTATCTCAGCTCACCGCAACCTCCGCCTCCCAGATTCAAGTGATTTTCCTGTCTCAGCCTCCCAAGTAGCTGGGATTACAGACATGCACCACCATGCCCAGCTAATTTATGTATATTTGGTGGAAATGGGGTTTCTCCATGTTGGTCAGGCTGGTCTCAAACTCCTGATCTCAGGTGATCCACCTGCCTCAGCCTCCCAAAGTATTGGGATTACAGGCATGAGTCACCTCACCTGGCCCAAAGTTCTTTTTTTTTTTCTCCTCCTTAGATCAATTTTTTCCAGTTTTAAAGAAATGGACGGCCGGGCACGGTGGCTCAAGCCTGTAATCCCAGCACTTTGGGAGGCCGAGTCAGGTGGATCACGAGGTCAAGAGATTGAGACCATCCAGGTCAACATGGTGAAACCCCATCTCTACTAAAAATACAAAAAATCAACTGGCATGGTGGCGCGTGCCTGTAATCCCAGCTACTTGGGAGGCTGAGGCGGGAGAACTGCCTGAACCCAGGAGGCAGAGGTGGCGGTGAGCCGAGATTGCACCATTGCACTCCAGCCTGGGTAACAACAGCGAAACTCCGTCTCAAAAAAAAAAAAAAAAGAAAGAAAGAAATTGACAAATACGCTGTGCACACCCGTAATCCCATCACTTTGGGAGGCTGAGGCTGGCGGATCACTTGGGCCCAGGAGTTCGAGATCAGCCTTGGCAACATAGCAAGACTCTGTCTGTACAAAAATAAAAATTAAAAAATTAGCTAGGCATGGTGGCTCGTGCCTGTAGTTGTAGTTCCTCAGGAGGCTGAGGTAGGAGGATCACATGAGCCTGGGAGGTAGAGGCTGCAGTGAGCTGTGATTATGCCACTGTACTTCAACCTTATTTTCAACAAAAAATAAGAATAATTTTCTTTTTTTTTCTTTGAGACCGAGTCTTGCTCTGTCACCCAGCGTGGAGGGCAGTGGTGTGATCTTGGCTCACTACCACCTCTGCCTCCTGGGTTCAAGTGATTCTCCTGCCTCAGCCTCCCGAGTAGCTGGGATTACAGGCACCTGCTACCATGCCTGGCTAATTTTTGTATTTTTAGTAGAGATGGGGTTTCACCATATTGGCCAGGCTGATCTCGAACTCCTGACCTCATGTGATCAGCCCACCTTGGCCTCCCAAAGTGGGATTACAGTCATGAGCCACTGTACCTGGCTAGAATAAAATTTGTTTAAAAAAATTGAAAGATTTGAGCTTCCAGACCCTCTAAAAAAGATTTACAGGGTACCCTCCAGGGGTTACCCAGAACACACTTTGAGAACTGCTCTGGTAGCTGCTGGGATCAAGCCTGAGGAAGTTAAAGGAATGGGAAGATGTGAAGGCCCTTGAACTACAGCCTGAAATTCACGTTAGGTGTATGAATGGGCCGAAGCGTATTTCTGAACTACAGTTGTCCACAGAAGATGTCAGATCTGCCCTCCTGTTGTGCATCCTCAGGTGTGGAGTCTGTCAGAACAGGGGACCCTGCTGGACATCCTGGAAGGCGTCGGGGGCCCCGTGAGCCTGCTGGCCTGCTGTGGGGCTTTGGTAGCATCTGCTTCCTGGCAGTCCTCGTCTTTCAAGGTCTGGGATCTCAGCAATGCTCATAGGCCCCAGGCTCCTGCGCCATTTCTGGACCGCACCGGCCTCACCGCAGTGTCCCACAATGGAAGCTACGTCTACTTCCCCAAAATTGGGGACAAAAACAAAGTCACTATTTGGGACTTGGCAGAAGGTTGGTAAGGTTTAAGTATGGCCATTTTTGTGGGTAAGGCTTGGAGCAGTCTGTCTTAGTTTAGGCTGCTATAACCAATTATTCCCAAAGGCCAGGCACAGTGGCTCACATCTATAATCCCAGCACTCAGGGATGCCGAGGCAGATGGATTGCTTGAGGTCGGGAGTTCGAGACCAGCCTGGCCAACATGGCAAAACTGAGTCTCTACTAAAAATACAAAAATTAGCGGGGAGTTGTAGCACGTGCCTGTAATCCCAGCTACTCAGGAGACTGAGGCAGGAGAATTGCTTGAACCTGGGAAGCAAAGCTTCACGGAGCTGAGATCACACCATTGTACTCCAGCCTGAGTGACAGAGTGAGACACTATCTCAAAAAAAATTTTTTTTAAATCCCCATAGATTGGGCAGCATGAGCAACAAATGTTGCTCAGCATTGTGGAGGCTGGGAAATTGTAGATCAAAGTGTAAGTAGATCTGGTGTCTGGTGAAGGAGACCTGTTTCCCGGTTCACAGATCATCTTCTCAGTGCATCCCCGAAGAGAGAGAAATCTCCTGTGTCCCTTCTTTTTTTTTTTTTGAGACGGAGTTTCACTCTTGTTACCCAGGCTGGAGTGCAATGGCGCGATCTCGGCTCACTGCAACCTCCGCCTCCTGGGTTCAGGCAGTTCTCCTGCCTCAGCCTCCCGAGTAGCTGGGATTACAGGCACGCGCCACTGTGCCCAGCTAATTTTTTGTATCTTTAGTAGAGACGAGGTTTCACCATGTTGACCAGGATGGTCTCAATATCTTGACCTCATGATCCACCCGCCTCGGCCTCCCAGAGTGCTGGGATTACAGGCTTGAGCCACCGCGCCCGGCCGTGTCCCTTCTTATAAGGGCACTAATCCTATTCACAAAGTCCCCACCTTCCTGATCTAATCACTTCCCTGTCATCCTGCTGTAGTTTGGAGGTTTGTCCCTATAAATCTGATGTTGACATTTAATATCTGGCTGGGCACAGTGGCTTAAACCTATAATCACAGCCCTTTGGAAGGCTGAGGCAGGAGGATCACTTGAGCTCAGGGTTCAGTAACAGCCTGGGCAACATGAGAGGATGCTGTTTCTACTAAAAATTTAAAAATTAGCTGGGCATAGTTGTGTATCCTTGTAGTGGCGTATGCTTGTAGTGGTGTATGTAGCTATTTGGGGGGGCTGAGGTAGGAGGGTCACTTTAGCCTGGGAAGTTGAGGCTGCAGGGAGCCATTATTGTACCACTGTATGTCAGCCTGGGTGACAGAGAAAGACCCTGTCTCTAAAAGGAAAAAAAGCCAGGCGTGGTGGCTCACACCTGTGATCCCAGCACTTTGGGTGGCTGAGGTGGGTGGATCACTTGAGCTCAGAAGTTTGAGACCAGACATCTCTACATAAAAAACAAAAATGGCCGGTTGCAGTGGCTCATGCCTGTAATGCCAGCACTTTGGGAGGCCAAGGCATGCAGATCACGAGGTCAGGAGTTTGAGACCAGCTTAGCTAATATGGTGAAACCCTGTCTCTACTAAAAATACAAAAATTAGCCAGGTGTAGTGGTCGGCGCCTATAGTCCCAGCTACTTGGGAGGCTGACATGGGAGAATCGCTTGAACCCAAGAGGGGGAGGTTGCAGTTAGCCAAGATCTCAGCACTGCACTCCAGCGTGGGAAACAGAGTGAGACTCCATCTCAAAAAATAAAAGACAAAAATTAGCTTGTTGTAGTAGTGCATGTCTGTAGTCCCGGCTACTTGGGAGGCTCTTATGGTAGGATCACTTGAGCACAGGAGGCAGAAGTTGCAGTGAGCTGAGATTGCGCTCCACTGCTGACATTGCACCACTGCACTCCAGCCTGAACGACAGAGCGAGACCCTGTTTCCAAACAAAATTAAACAACAGCCAAAAAGAAATTTAATCCCCAGCGTTGGAGGGGGGCCTCGTGGGAGGTGTTTGCGTCAAAGGGACACATCCCTTGTGAATAGATTAATGCCCTCTCCTGGCGAGGCAGGGGTGGTGGTGAATAAGTTCTCGCTGTTAGTTCCTACGAGGTTGTTAAAAAGAACCTGACCTCAGCTACTACTCTGGAGGCAGAAGCAGGAAGACTGCTTGAGACCAGTAGTTCGAGACCAGCCTGGGCAACATAGACACACTCTGTTGCAATAAAAATAAAATTAGCTGGGCATGGTGATAGTCACCTGTAGTCCCAGCTACTCGGGAGACTGAGGCAGGAGGATTGCTTGAGCCCATGAGTTTGAGGCTGCAGTGAGCTGTGATTGCACCACTGCACTCCAGCCTGGGTGACAGAGCAAGACTCTATCTCAAAAAGCAGGCTGGCACCTCCCTCTCTTGCTTCCTCTGGCCGTGTGATCGCTGCACACCCCAGCTCCCCTTCACCTTTTCTATTGAGTAGGAGAAGCCTGAAGCCCTCACCAGAAGCAGAGGCTGGCACATGCTTCCTGTACGCCCTGCAGAACAGTGAGCCTCTTATTCATTGTGTATTACTGTATTGGTCTGTTCTCACAATGCTAATAAAGACATACCCGAGGCCAGGTGTGGTGGCTTGCACCTGTAATCCTAGCACTTTGGGAGGCCAAGAAGGGCAGATCATTTGAGGTCAGGAGTTCGAGACCAGCCTGGCCAACATGGTGAGACCCTATCTCTATCAAAATGGCAAAAATTGGCTGGAAATTGCTTGAATCCGGGAGGTGGCAGTTACAGTGAACCGAGATCATGCCACTGCACTCCAGACTGGGCAAGAGTGAGATGCTGTCTCAAAAAAAAAAAAAAAAAAAAAGGCATACCTGAGACTGGGTAATTTATAAAGAAAAGAAGTTGAAGTTTAATGGACTGACAGTTCCACAAGCTGGGGAGGCCTCAGAATCATGGCAGAAGGCAAATGAGGAGCCAAGTCATGTCTTACGTGGCAGTAGGCAAGAGAGCACATGCAGGGGAACTGCTATTTATAACACCATCGGATCTGGCTGGGTGCAGTGGCTCACGCCTGTAATCCCAGGACTTTGGGAGGCCGAGGTGGATGGATCACCTGAGGTTGGGAGTTCGAGACCAGCCTAACCAACATGGAGAAGCCCCATATCTACCAAAAATAGAAAAATTAGCTGGGTGTGGTGGCCCATGCCTGTAATCCCAGCTACTTGGGAGGCTGAGACAGGAGAATTGCTTGAACCTGGGAGGCAGAGGTTGTGGTGAGTCGTGCTTGCCCCATTGCACTCCAGCCTGGGCAACAAGAACAAAACTCTGTCTAAAAAAAAAAAAAAAAAAAAAACCATCGGATCTCATGAGATTTATTCACTATCACGAGAACAGTATGGCGGAGACCTCCTCGATGATTCAGTTATCTCCACCTGGTCTCGCCTTTGAGCTGTGGGAATTCTTACAATTCAAAATGAGATTTGGGTGGAAAACAGACAAATCATGTTTGGCTGCCTCAGGCAGTCCTTCATAGCAACACCAAAGGACTAAGACAGGCCCCAGCTCCTAATACCATCCCATGGAGGGTGAGGATTTTAACATAGGAACTTGTGAGGGGGAGGGGAAGACACAAATCTTCAGTCCATAACGCCCCGATAACTTCAATTAGGTGCAAAGTAGTCAGTCATGGCCGGGCGCTGTGGCTCACGCCTGCAATCCCAGCACTTTGGGAGGCTGAGGCGGGCGGATCACTTGAGGTCGGGAGATGGAGGACAGCCTGGCCAACATGGCGAAACCACGTCTCTACTGAAAATACAAAAACTAAGCAAGCATGGTGGTGTGTGCCTGTAATCTCAGCTACTCGGGAGGCTGAGGCAGGAGAATCACTTGAACCCGGGAGGCAGAAGTTGCAGTCAGCTGAGATCACTCCACTGCACTCCAGCCTGGGTGACAGAGCGAGACTCCATCTCAAGACAAAATAAATAAATAATTCCCCTAAAATTAAAATATAAATAAATATTTTTTTAAAAGATTAGAAACTCTCCAGGAGACAGGCGTGGTGGTGGCACCTGTGGTCCCAGCTACTCAGGAGGCTGAGGCCGGAGGATCTCTGGAGCCCAGGAGTTCGAGGCTGCAGTGAGCCATCATCATACGTCTTTTCTCCAGCCTAGGCGGTAGAGTAAGCCCTGTCTCTTAAGAGAGAACAACAAAAAAAGAGGCCCCAATGAGCTTCTTTGCTTCTTTCTACCATGTGAAGACAAAGAAAAGCCAGCCAGCCGTGGCCCAGAAACAGGACACTCACCAGACACCAAATTTTTATTTTTAATTTATTTTAACCCAAGACACCAAATTTGCTGGCACCTTGATCTTGGACTTCCCAGCCTCCTCCAGAAATATGAGAAATAAATTTCTATTGTTTCTTTAAATTAAAGAAGAGATAGGGCCTCTGTGGCCCAGGCTGGAGTGCAGTGGCACTATCATAGCTCACTGCAGCCTCGAAGTCTCCGGTTCAAGCAATCCTCCTGCCTCAGACTCTGGAGTAACCAGGACTACAGGCATGCACCACCAAGCCTGATACCTTTTTTAAATGTTTCTGTAGAGGTGGGGTCTCACTATGTTGCCCAGTCTGGTCTCAAACTTCTGGTCTCCAGTGATCCTTCCTCCTCAGCTTTCCAAAGTGCTGGGATTACAGGTGTGAGCCACCGCACCAGGCTAAATTTTGTATGTTCTGTAGAGACAGGGTCTCTCTATGTTGCCCAGGGTGGTCTGCACCTCCTGGGCTCAAGGAATCTGCCCACCTCAGCCTCCTAAAGTGCTGGGATTAGAGACACAAACCACCACATCTGGTTCATTTTTTAATGTTTTTGCGGAGGGAGGGGTCTCACTCTGTTGCCCAGGCTGGTCTTGAACTCCTGGCCTCAAGCCATCCTCTCACTTCAGCCTCCTGGGATTACAAGCATGAGCCATTGCACCTGGCATCTCTCCATTTCCTTGGGCCCTGGTTCACCCTGCAACTAGCAAACAGTCACCTCGAGAATTGTAACCTCACTTGCCTTGCTTCCTGCCAACACTCCGAGCTTTGCCTAGCAGGCTGTTACTCTGAAAATGTTTGCCAAATAACGACTGAGTAAAGTTAAGAATCAGCTTGAAAATTAGGATTCTTTTCTCCTATTATTTCATCATTAACGAGGAGTTTCTTTTCTTTTTCTTTTTTTAAGAAGGAGTCTTTATCTGTTGCCCAGGCTGGAATGCAGTGGTGTGATCTCAATTCACTGCAACCTCTACCTCCTGGGTTCAAGTAATTCTCCTGTCTCACCCTCCCTTCTAAGTAGCTGGGATTACAGGTGCCTGCCACCATGCCTGGCTAATTTTTGTATTTTTAGTTGAGACAGGGTTCGGCCATGTTGGCCAGGCTGGTCTCGACTCCTGACCTCAGGTGATCCACCCACCTCGGCCTCCCAAAGTGCTGGGATTACAGGCGTGAGCCACTGCCCCGCCATTAACAAGGAGTTTCTATACCTCTACCCACCCCCCAGCAGCACTGTGCCAAGTACTGTTGGTGAGAAACTCAGAAATCCCTCACTGTCCGATTCTCAAAGACCCAAGGGTGCCACACCTTCGTTTTACTCCTGGGAATTGTCCACTGATGAAAGAAGCCTGTTATCTGGAAATGGCAGGAGGATGTGACCACCTCCCCTGAAATGGCTCCAGTCAAGGACTGCCTGATACAGAAGTACAAAAGTCTGGTCCCCTGGCTTCAAGATGGGACAATTCATGGTGGCTTATGCCTGTAATCCCAGTACTTTGGGAGGCCAAGGTGGGAGGATCACTTGGGCCCTGGAGTTCAAGACTAGCCTGTGCAACATGGCAAAATCCTGTCTCTACAAAAATTACAAAAATAAGCTGGGCGTGGTGGCCGGAGCCTGTAGTCCCAGTTACTTGGCAGGGTGAGGTTGGAAAATCGCTTGAGCCTGGGAGGGTGAGGCTGCAGTAAGCCATGATCATGCCACTGTACTCCAGCCGAGACAACAGAGTGAGACTGCATTTCTAAAAAATAAATAGGCTGGGCACGATGGCTTATGCCTGTAATTCCAGCACTTTGGGAGGCCAGGGCAGGTGGATCACTTGAGGTTAGGAGTTTGAGACCAGTCTGGCCAACATGGTGAAACCCCATCTTTACTAAAAATACCCCAAAATTAGCTGGGTGTGGTGGCACATACCTATAGTCCCAGCTACTTGGGAGGCTGAAGTGGGAGAATTGCTGGAACTTGGGAGGCAGAGGTTACAGTGAGCCAAGATTGCACCACTGCACTCCAGCCTGGGTGACAAAGTGAGACTCCATCTGAAAAAGAAAAATTAGTGGGGTGTGGTGGTGGGTGCCTGAGTCCCAGCTACTCAGGAGGCTGAGGCAGGAAGATCAGCTGAATCCAGGATTTGGAGGCTGCGGTGAACTATGATTGTGCCACTGCACTCCAGCCTGGTGAACAGAGCAACTGTCTCAAAAAACATTTTTTAAACCCTTAAAAATATGATCACCAAGCCGGGCGTGGTGGCTCATGCCTGTAATCCCAGCACTTTGGGAAGCTGAGGCAGGCGAATCACCTGAGGTTGGGAGTTTGAGACCAGCCTGACCAACATGGAGAAACCTCCTCTCTACTAAAAATACAAAATTAACCAGGCATAGTGGCACATGCCTGTAATTAATCCCAGCTACTCAAGAGGCTGAGGCAGGAGAATCGCTTGAACCCGGCAGGCGGAGGTTGCACCGAGCCAAGATGGTGCCACTGCACTCCAGCCTGGGCAACAGAGCAAGACTCTGTCTCAAAAAAAAAAAAAAAAGAACGCCAGGGAAGCAGTACCGCTGTGATTCATTCTCAGTATGAGTAATTCTCATTTTCTCTTCCTGCCAGGTGAGGAACAAGATTCCCTGGACACCTCCAGTGAGGTTAGGTGTCTGGAGGTCGCTGAGCAGTGCAAGCTCCTGTTCACTGGCCTCATGTCGGGGGTTGTTCTTGTGTTCCCCCTGAATTCCAGGCAGGACGTGATATGCATTCCCCCTCCCGAGGCCCGGAAAGCGGTCAGCTGCATGTCCCTGAGCAAGCGCGAGGACCACCTGGCCATCGCCTATGACAACATCGTCCTGGTACTGGACATCAGACCCGGGGACCCCTGCCCGTTCATCGATGGCCCAAGGTATACCTTTGATACCCAGCTGCCCGAGACCATCTCAAATGTGGCCGTTCTGACGGACTACCGCGTGATCTACAGCATGACCGACGGGGACCTCTTCCTTTATGAGTGTGCAAATTCCAAAGCGCTTCCCTTGGAGGCCCACAGGAGCCGAGTCACATGTGTGGAGGTCAGCCACACGGAGCAGCTGCTGGCCAGCGGGTCTGAGGATGCCCTGCTGTGTCTCTGGGACCTACAGGCATGCAAGCGGATATTCGAGATGACCTACACGGTGCGTGGCCTGCCTCCCCATGTTCAGGCTAGACCCAGGCTTTGGAAAACCAATAGACAGTCACCATTTACTGAGTACACACCATGGGCCATCGACCTGGGTGGGACTAAGGTGAAGAAAGTATGGCCCTTGGTCAGGCGCAGAGGCTTACGCCCTGTAATCCCAGCACTTTGGGAGACTGAGGTGGGTGGATCACCTGATATCGGAAGTTTCAGACCAGCTTGGCCAACATAGTCAAACGCTGTCTCTTCTAAAAATACAAAAATTAGCCAGGCCTGATGTTGCATGCCTGTAATCCCAGCCTGTACTCAGGACACTGAGGCAGGAGAATTGCTTGAACTCGGAGGCAGAGGTCGCAGTGAGCCAAGATCATGCCACTGCACTCCAGCCTGGGCAACAGACACTCCATCTCAAAAAAGAAAGAAAGAAAGAAAAGAAAGTGAGGCGTTTGTCTCAGGAGCAAAGTTTTTTTGTTTTTATTATTGTTTTTGTTTGTTTTTTGAGATGGTGTCTTACTCTGTCACCCAGACTGGAATGCAGTGGTCCAATCTCAGCTCACGGCAACCTCTGCCTCCCGGGTTCAAGTGATTCTCTTGCCTCAGCCTCCCGAGTAGCTGTGTTTAAGGTGTGTGCCACCACACCTGGCTAATTTTAGTAGAGATGGGGGTTTCACCATGTTGATCCGGCTGGTCTCGAACTCCTGATCTCATAATCCGCCCGCCTTGGCCTCCCAAAGTGCTGGGATTACAGGTTTGAGCCACTCTACCTGGCCAAGAAAGAATATTTTAATACAATGTTTTAAAAAATCTAAAATGAATACCAAAATTCCATGCAGAACAAACTGTCAACATTAGAGGTAAAAACTGCACAAAATGCTGCACTTCCTTCAGTCTGTCTCACTCTTCCCGTAATTCTGGCTCTGTGCTGTTTCTTTATCCAACTGGTATTTATTGAACAACCTCTGCCAGCCCCCCTTTTTATTACCGAGGAAGCAGCTGTGATGAGGGGGACACTATCTCATGTCTTGAAGCCATTTTCTACTAGTTGGGGAGACACAGTGAACTCTCTCTGGGCAAAAGGTTGTTTTTTATTTTATTTTTTTTCTTTTATAGAGACGGGGTTTCACCATGTTGGCCAGGATGGTCTCGATCTCCTGACCTCATGATCACCCACCTCAGCCTCCCAAAGTGCCAGGATTACAGGCGTGAGCCACCATGCCCGGCCCTGCAAGAGATTTTTTTTCTGTGTTTTGCTCACTGAAGTTTCCCTTATTCCTCAGAGAGCTCCTGACATTTCCTTGATGCCCAATAAATGGCAAGGGCTGCTGCTTAAGAAAGCCATGTAAGGCCAGGCACCGGGGCTCAAGCCTGTAATCCCAGCACTGTGGGAGGCTGAGGTGGGTGGATCACTTTAGGTCAGGAGTTCAAGACCAGCCTGGCCAACATGGTGAAACCCCATCTCTACTAAAAATATAAAAATTAGCTGGGCTTGGTGGCACATACCTGTAATCCCAGCTACTCGGGAGGCTGAGGCAGAAGAATTGCTTGAACTCGGGAGGTGGAGGTTGCAGTGAGCCAAGCTTGTGCCATTGCACTCCAGTCAGGGAAATATGAGTGAAACTCTGTCTCAGAAAAAAACAGTAACAAAAAAAGAAAAAAGAAATTGAATCCTACAATTGCTCCTTTCCAATGCAAAATGTCTCTAAACCTTTCTATCCAACCTCTATGGAGGCGTGCCTGGGTTGGGATAACATCTGTGCTGTTCATCTCTCCAGGATTTCACTGGATCCATCCCCCTGTGGGGTGCTTCAAAGCCTGGTTCCAAGGTCAGGAGTTTGGGACTAGCCTGGCCAACATGGTAAAACGCCATATCTATTAAAAATACAAAAAATTAGCTGGGAATGATGGCAGGAGTCTGTAGTCCCAGCTACTTGGAGGCTGAGGCAGGAGAATCACTTAAACCCAGGAGGCGGAGGTTGCAGTGAGCTGAGATCAGCCTGGGTGGCAGAGCAAGATTCCATCTCTCTCTCTCTCTCTCTCTCTCTCTCTCTCTCTCTCTCTCTCTCTGTCTCTCTGTCTCTCTGTCTCTCTCTCTCTCTCTCTCTCACACACACACACACACACACACACACACACACACACACACACACAGGCATAGTGGCTCACGCCCATAATTTTGGCACTTTGGGAGGCCAAGGGGAGCAGATCACTTGGTCTCAGTTTGCGACCAGCCTTGGCAACATGGTAAAACTCTGTCTCTACTAGAAATATAAAAATTATCCAGGTGTGGTGGCACACACCTGTAATCCCAGCTACTGAGAGGCTGAGGCAGGAAAATAGCTTGAACCCAGGAGGTGGAGGTTGTAGTCAAGCTGAGATGGCACAGATGGCACCACTGCACTCCAGCCTAGGTCAGACCTGTCTCAAAAGAGAAAAGAAAAGAAAAGGTCTGGTTCCTTGGGGCAGGTTTCCTGGGTGTCTTTCAGTTTGGGATCAAGTTCATATTGTCTGGCTCAGGCACAGTGACTCCCACCTAGAATCCCAGCACTTTGGGAGTCTGAGGCTCATGGATCACCTGAGGTCAGGAGTTGGAGACCAGCCTGGCCAGCATGGTGAAACCCAGTCTCTACTAAAAACACAAAAAATAGCCAGGCATTGTGGTTCATGCCTGTAATCCCAGCTACTTGGGAGGCTGAAGCAGGAGAATTGCTTGGGAGGTGGGAGGCGGAGGTTGCAGTGAGCTGAGATCGCACCATTGCACTCTAGCCTGGGCAACAAGAGTGAAACTCCCATCTTAAAAAAAAAAAGAGAGAGAACATATTGTCTGTTTTCAACAGAGTTCTTACTGCAGAGGGGTCCAATGTGCTTGCTTCTCCAAGGATGACAATTACGTGTATGTGGGCTTAAAGGATCGCTCCATACTTGTCTGGAGTGTGCTGGATGGTGAGTCATTTTGCTTTTAGGGCAGAATCAAGCTTCGATCTGGAGATCAAAAGCTCTCACCTGGGTCTTGGGTATTATAGAGGGCCCCACTCTGGCCACCTCTAGCTGCATCCCTCAGCTTTTAGGAAGGTGTCTGCATGTAAAGGCAATGGGCCCACAATCCCTCTTCTAGGGCCATGCTCTGGAGTTTGAGAACTCCCTCCCTCTATAGCCTTCCGTTTTCATTAGGGCATGCACAGACTTCCTGCATGCAGCCATCCTTCTGAGATACACTGTGCCCCTGGTGTTTGCACTTCTGGGCTCAGGAGTAGCCATGGGGTGGTGTGGATAGAGCTTGGGTGTCTCAGCTGGTTGTGAGATGGAGCTGGAAAGAGTGAGAAGAGAGGAGGGTCAAGTCACTAGTAGCAGGGTACTGGTTATATCACTACATTCCAGCATAGAACCCTGAGGAGCCCAAGAATTCCCAATCTGATCCCGCCTTCCAGGTGTTTGTGAAGGTTCCTTCATCAATATAGGACTCAGCATGTTTTATTTACTAGTTTATTCCCTAGAATTGCAATGTTTATATATTGTATCTTCTAGGATGTGGGATTCATTCTTTCCCCCCGGGCCTTATACATTTTAGAAGCAGCCTGTTTAAAGACCAACCACTTAGAAAACACCATGTCTCTTGGTCTGTTGAATATTACGCTAAGGTCTTAGCAAAAGTTAACATTGGCTGGGTGCAGTGGCTCATACCTACACTCAATCCCAGCACTTTGGGAGGCTGATGTAGAAGGATTGCTTGAGGCCAGGAGTTCAAGCCTAGTCTGGACAACATAGCAAGACCCTGTCTCTAAAAAAAAAAAAAATAGCCAGGCATGGTGGCGTGTGCCTGTAGTCCCAGCTACTCGGGAGTCTGAGGTGGGAGGATCACTTCAGCCCAGGAGTTCTGGGCTGTAGTGCACTATGCCGACTGGGTGTCTGCACTAAATTCAGCATCAATATGGTGACCTCCCAGGAGTGGGGGACCACTAAGGAGGGGTGAACCAGCCCAGGTCTGAAACAGAGCAGGTCAAAACTCCCATGGTGATCAGTAGTGGGACTGCACCTATGAATAGCCACTGCACTCCAGCCTGGGCAACATAGCAAGTCCCCGTCTCTAAGAAATAAAAATAAAAATAATTAAAAAATTAAAATTAACCAGACATAGTGGCACATGTATGTAGTCCCAGCTACTCAGGAGGATAAAGTGAGCATGGGAGGTCGAGGCATGGGAGATTGAGGCTGCAGTGAAACATGATAGCACCACTGCATTCCAGCCTGGGCAACAGAGTGAGACCCTGTCAAAAAAAAGTTAATATTGTATACTGGGTATTGTCCTTAAATCATTTAACTCTCTCAACACTCACTCCCATCTTAAAGAGCAAAAACTGAGGCTCTGAGAGGCTGGCAGACTTGTCTAGGGTCACACAGTGAGTAACTAGTAGGCTGAGGTTTAAAGTTGATCTGACTGATTTCAGTATCCCTTTGTCACTTTCGTACACTCTCTCCTGTGGAAAAGGTGCTCATTGTGTATTACCTCTCTGAACCCCTATGACACTGGTAGGAGATAAGTATCATTGCTATCCTTGTTTGACAATGAAAAAGCTGAGGTTCAGAGAGGTTAGGAGATTTGCCCAAGGTCACAAAAGAAGTAAGTGGCTGCATGAATGTCAGGTGGAGTCTAATACATTGTAGTCGAATATACTGTAATCTAATACATAGTAAACTATAACACTATAATACATTGTAGTATAGCATGCTGTAGCAAAGATATATATAACTGGTATAAAGTACAGGTGGCTCAGAAGCTGAAGGTTGATGATTGTGGCCTTAAAAGCCCATCCTGGACCAGTTCACAACCCTCCTTTGACAATAATATTTACTGAGCTTACTCTGGGCCAAAAATCTGTTTTAAACACATGACCTGCATTATGCCTTCCAGCCTCAAAAATCCCCCTGGGCAGGTGTAGGATCTGTTATCATTCCCATTGTGCAGATAAAGCAAGAGGGACCCTTTGGAATGATAAATGTCATGCCAAAGTTAATAAGGGGCCTAACAGGAAATTGATCCCATGCAGCCAACTCTAGAATATGTAGGATTGGACCTCTACACCCCATTTTTCTCATTTGTGTCCTCCTCTTCACCCTTACAGGCACACTGCTGACAGTCCAGTTTGTCCATGCTGTGGTAAACAGAATCATCCCAACCACCAGTGGCTTCATTGCCCCCACCAGGCATGGTTACCTGATCCGAGAGCATTTCCAGTGCCTTTTAGCAAGAGCCTCACAGCAGGACCTTCACAAGAACTTCAAGAAGGCAGTGTGGATGGTCAAATCCAGGCAGAGAGAGGCACTAGCAGCAGCTGCAGGAGCATTCCAGGACTTGGAGTCAGAGAGTGCCCAAGGAAATGAATCCAAGTCAAACAAATGTTCACAAGTCTGCCTGATAGTTTAAAAAACAAAACCCTGTGGGGGTATAACCTCCAATGACTTAGCCCCATTTAATCTCGTTAAAGCAAGAAGAATATGTTTGCTGGTGTATATTTGGACCCATGGCTTCAGATTACATGATGCAGACCTTGCCTCTTCCCATTTTTTCCATTCTTTTTTCCTCTTTGTCATTTTCTTTCTTGCTCCCTTTCCCTTTTCCCTTCCCTTCCCTCCCCTCCCCTTCCCTCCCCTCCCCTCCCCTCCCCCTCCACACCTCCCCCTCCCCCTTCCCCTCTGCCCTCCCCCTTCCCCTTCCCCCTCCCTTCCTCTCCCCCCTCCCTTCTCCTCCCCCCTCCCCCTTCCCCTCTCCTCCTCCCCTCCCCTCCCCTCCCCTCCCCTTCTTGCTTTCAAGAGCAGAAGCCTCAATCTTTGTCATTTTCATTCTCAGACCAGCCACCCCAAGTTAGCAACATGGTGGCCAACATGCAGCTGTCTCCAATTTCAACAGAAAAGAGAGCTGCTCTTTCTACAGTCCTAGCCTCCCCTCTGTTGGTCCCAGTTGGCCCATATGCATAGCCCTAAACCAATTGTTATCTCTGGAAGAATGCAGAGCTCTAATTGGCTGGACTGACCCAATGTCCGGACTGAAAATAGAAGAGATTATTCCTGAGACCCAAACTGGGGTTCTGGTACCAGGTGAAGGGGGAATGGATGAATGTGAGACAGAGCAAACCACTGATGTGGAACACAGAACTTCACAGTTTATAAAGCATTAGATGCTGTGATCTGATCCTCATCACAACCCATGCTTTAGGGAGGGCAGGAGTTTCTGCATCTATTTTATGGATAAGGAACCTGAGCCTTGCAGAAGTAGTTATGATTTAATTCAGGTCACGAGCCCGAGGTGCAAGGGATCTAAGAGCAAGCCTTCTGTCCCATTCCTGTTAGACCTCACTCCAATTTCAGTCTCCAAAACACAACCATCTCTTCCACAGGTGCCACACTCAAATGCTCACAGGAGCTAGTGACTAATCTAGGTACTTCCATACACCTGAGTGAGCACCAGGGCAAGATGGAGACTGGGCCTGTGGAAGGCAGAGATTGTGTCTTGGGTGGGTGTGAGCAGCCTGACTCTAGCCCAGAATCACCATGGCAAAACCAGCCCTCTGCCATCAGTGCTTTCAATTGTAATAAAGCCAGAAATCCAGACTTTTATGCAAAAATCTTCTGACTTTTAAAGTTGGCAATTGGTTTAATTTGTATCTATAGCACATTTGGCAAGTGCGTCTTTGGTTAATGAGCTGACTTCAAGACTCAAGCTGGCAGTAAAAACATCAACATGCTATAGTTCTTCCATCTCTATTCCCTGGCTCCCGAACTTTTGGAATGAAGATGTGGTTTTTTAATCTTAAAAACTGAAGGCTCTTGGAAGTAGGAAGAACTGCTGACATCTCCCTGCTTTGCTTTTGAACCATCTGCCTTATGCAAGTTCAACAGTCAAATTGTTTTCTTTCCACTTAAGTGGATCCTTCTTCTTTGCCCACAGCCTTCTAGAAGCCTTCTCAGTGTTCTCAGGCTTTTGCTTTAATGCTAGGAGAGTCTAAATCTTTAAGGTGGCTATTCCTCCTTCCCTCTGTGAAATTCTGACAGTCTCAGAAAAAGCAACCTTAGAAACAGGGGCTTTTGAGCTGAACAAGACCCTACTCCTATCTTATTCATTCATTTTCCAAACCAGGTTTCTAAGGCAGGTTTTGGCAGTTCTGCAAATGTTACTGTCAAATTTCATTTTAAAATATGTTAAACTGTAATGTTAAAATGTATGCTTGGATGTATTGGGCAGCAGCTTTTAAGGTGTTGAAGATTACTAAGGTTGGTGCAAAAAGTAATTGCGTTTTTTGCCATTAAAAATAATAGCAAAAAACGGCCAGGCAAAGTCGCTCATGCCTGTGGTCCCAGCACTTTGGGAGGCTGAGGCGGGTGGATCACGTGAGGTCAGGAGTTCAAGACCAGCCTGTACAACATGGTGAAACCCTATCTCTACTAAAAATACAAAACTTAGCTGGCTGTGGCGGTGGGCACAGCTACTTGAGAGGCTGAGGCAGGAGAATCACTTGAACCTAGGAGGTGGAGGTTGCAGTGAGCCAGGATCGTGCCTTCTCAAAAAAATAAATAAAAATAAAAATAATGGCAAAAACCTCACTGGCTCACACCTGTAATCCCAGCACTTTGGGAGGCTGAGGCTGGCAGATCACTTGAGACCAGGTGTTCAAGACTAGCCTAGTCAACATGGTGAAACTCCATTTCTACTAAAAACACAAAAATTAGCTGGGCGTGGTGGCATGTGCCTGTAATTCCAGCTACTTGGGAGGCTGAGGCATGAGAATTGCCTGAACCCGGGAGGCGGAGGTTGCAGTGAGCAGAGATCGCGCCACTGCACCTGAGCATGAGTGACAGTGAGACTGTCTCTGAGTAATGGCAAAAACCACGATGACTTTTGCACCAACCTAATAATTTAGGATTTTTCTGCCATTTTCATTTAACTGAAGAGCCCATTTGAATTGTGAAGGGAGCTCTTGAAAAAATTAGCTACTCTTTGCTACTGCTTCTCTGTGAATCAAGGGCTTACTCAATGCAGAAATAAAGTGGATGTTGAGACCAACTAAGATTTCATCTACAAGCCGGGCACGGCACCTCATGCCTATAATCCCAGCTCTTTGGGAGGCTGAGGCAGGTGGATCACCCGAGATCAGGAGTTCTAGACCAGCCTGACCAATATGGTGAAACCCTGTCTCTACTAAAAATACAAAAATTAGCTGGGCGTAGTGGTGTGCACCTGTAGTCCCAGCTACTTGGGAGGCTGAGACAGGAGAACTGCTTGAACCCAGGAGGCAGAGGTTGCAGTGAGCTGAGATGGAGCCACTGTACTCCAGCCTAAGTGACAGAGTGAGATTCCGTCTCAAAAAAAAAAAAAATTCATCTACAAATTCTGATTTTAAATATCTGTGTCCATCTCAACAGCCTCAGCGAGAATCAATTGTTTCGTAGGTAAATCCTAATTCGAACATTGGACATAACTTTTACTAATAAAATGCTACACCAAATTATTGCTTATATTGGGGATTTTCATGGTGTTTATTCATTTGAAAAAGAGTGTGATTGCTAAGAAAGTTTGACAGTTGGCTGGTCAATGCTTGTAATCCCAACACTTTGAGAGGCCAAGGCAGGAGGATAACTTGAGTCCACGAGTTTGAGACCCCATCTCTATAAAAAAATAATTTTTTAAAATTAGCTGTTGATGGAAATAGATGCTTGGTGCCACAAAGAAAAATTAGCACTGAGACAAAGGATTTTTCAGCAATGAAACCTTTACCTCTTGGACTGCAGGAAGGGTACTCTCACTAACCATCTTGGAACAAGAGTACAATGAACAAAGGAAAACAGATAAATTTATTCCTTACGCATTTGGGGTCGTCCTTACTGCTGTGTCTGATCTCCGTTGGCTGGAGCCAGACCTCACAATCTAAACTGATTGGCTAATAACTTAAAACTTTTCTAGGCCAGGTGCGGTGGCTCACGCCTATAATCCCAACACTTTGGGAGGCCAAGGTGGGTGGATCACGAGGTCAAGAGATCGAGACCATCCTGGTTAACAAGGTGAAACCCCGTCTCTACTAAAAATACAAAAAATTAGCTGGGCATGGTGCCGCATGCCTGTAATCCCAGCTACTCAGGAGGCTAAGGCGGGAGAACTGCTTGAACCCAGAAGGCGGAGGTTGTGGTGAGCCGAGATCGGGCCATTGTACTGCAGTCTGGGTAACAACAGTGAAACTCCGTCTCAGAAAAAAAAAAAACTTTTCTAAACAGGTAAAAGCAATGGAGAGCTGGGACATGCCTGTGGGCACGCACAGCACAGATATCTTGATTAAAGTACGAGGACATAGAAGGTACTACATGCCTGTAAGCATGGCATGTCTAACAGCTACATAGGATAGAGCTTATCAAAGAGTTATTAGCACACTTATGATTTACTCTTTAACAAGAAAGGAAACTGAAGAGGAACTTTTTTACTTCCCACAGCTGGGCACGGTGGTGTGCACCTGCAGTCCCAGCTACTCAGGAGGCTAAGGCAGAAGGATCACTTAAGCCCAGAAGATCAAGGTTGTAGTGAGCTATGATCGCACCACTGCACTCCAGCCTGGGCAAGGGAGTGAGACCCTGTCTCAAAAAAAAAAAAGTTTTTGGCCGGGCACAGTGGCTCATGCCTGTAATCCCAGCACTTTGGAAGGCCAAGGTGGGTGGATCATGAGGTCAGGAGGTTGAGACCATCCAACATGGTGAAACCCTGTCTCTACTAAAAAACAAAACAAAACAAAACACATGCATACAAAAAACTAGTCAGGTATGGTGGCGTGCGCCTGTAGTCCCAGCTACTCGGGAGGCTGAAGCAGGGGAATTGCTTAGACCCAGGAGGCAGAGGTTGCAGTGAGCCGAGATTGTGCCGCTGAACTCCAGCCCAGGTAACTGAGCAAGACTCAACCTCAGAAAGAAAAAAAAATTTAAGGGGTGCCAAAAAGCTCAGCAATCACAACTAACAATATTTTCTCTTTTTTTCTTACATTTTTTATTTTGGAAGACAAATAATATTATCTTTTTTTTTTTTTTTGAGACACAGACTTGCTCTGTTGCCCAGACTGGAGTGCAGTGGTGTGATCTCGGCTCATTGCAACCTCTGACTCCTGGGTTCAAGCAATCCTCCTGCTTCAGCCTCCCAAGTACCTGGGACTACAGGCATGCACCCCCATGTCCAGCTAATTTTTGCATTTTTAGTAGAGAAAGGGTTTCACCATGTTGGCCAGGATGGTCTCCATCTCTTGATCTCGTGATCTGCTTGCCTCAGTCTCCTAAAGTGCTGGGATTACAGGTGTGAGCCACTGTGCCCAGCCCAAAAATATTTCTAATCTGGCCCTTTACCAAAATATATATATGTGTGTGTGTGTGTGTGTGTGTGCACACGTGCATACATATACATATGTGTGTATGTATATATATTTATACACACATATGTATATGTATATATGCCTACCCTTGGTCTTAAAGCTTGATTAAATTTAGGGTAAACATTTTTTTATACAGGCTTTCTTTTTTTTAGAGTAGTTTTAGGTTCACAGCAAAATTAAGTGGAAGGTGCAGAGATTTGCCATCTACCCTCTGCTCCCACTCATACGCAGCCTCCCCCTCAACATCCCTCACTCTAACAAATGCAGAGTGGTGAATTTGCTACAATGGATGAACCCACACTGACACATCCTTATCACAGGATAGATTTTTTTTTTTTTTTGAGACATAATCTGACTCTGTCACCCAGGCTGGAGTGCAGTGGTGCAATCTCAGCTCACTGCAACCTCCACCTCCTGGGTTCAAGCAGTTCTCCTGCCTCTGCCTCCCAAGCAGCTGGGATTACAGGCACTCGCCACCATACCTGGCTAATTTTTGTATTTTTAGTAGAGAAAGGTTTTCGCCTTGTTGGCCAGGGTGGTCTCAAAATCCTGGTCTCAAGTGATTCACCCACTTTGGGCTCCCAAAGTGCTGGGATTATAGGCATGAGCCACTGCGTCTGGCCCAGGATAGACATTTTTGACAAGTATACTTCATAGGTGTGTTCATTCTCTATCAGTACTTAGGAAATTATTGCACACTTAGCAACTTAAATAACAACTTCTTCTTCTTCTTCTTCTTCTTCTTCTTCTTCTTCTTCTTCTTCTTCTTCTTCTTCTTCTTCTTCTTCTTCTTCTTCTTATTCCTCTTCTTCTTCTTGACTCAGTTTCACTCTTGTCTGCCAGTCTGGAGTGCAATGGCACGATCTTGGCTCGATGCAACCTCTGTCTTCTGGGTTCAAGTGATTCTCCTGCCTCAGCCTCCTGAGTAGCTAGGATTACAAGCACCTACCGCCACACCCAGCTAATTTTTGTATTTTTTGTAGAGACAGGGTTTCACCATGTTGGCCAGGCTAGTCTGGAACTCCTGATCTCAGGTGATCCGCCTGCCTCGGCCTCACAAATTGCTGGGATTACAGGCGTGAGCCACCGTGCCTGGCCAACATCCACTGTTTATCTTATAACTTCTGCAAGTCAGGAGTCTGGGCATGGCATAACTGGTTTCTTTTTTCAGGCTCTCACTAGGTGTCAGCTGGACTGGGTTCTCGTTGAGAGGCTCGAGGTCTTCATCCAAGCTCCTTCAGATTCCTGGCAGAATTGAGCTCCTTGAAGCTATAGGAGAGGAGACCTCAGCTGCCCCTCTCCATAGGCAGAGTTTGCAGAACAACTGCTCCCTTCTTCAAGGCTGGTGGCATTGCATCTGTCTGCTGCTTCATCTCTGACCTCAGACTCCGACTCAGACTGTCTTTTAAAAAAATGTTTTTTTGGCTGGGCATGGTGGCTCACACCTGTAATCCCAGCACTTTGGGAGGCCAAGGTGGGCGGATCATCTGAGGTCAGGAGTTCGAGACCAGCCTGGCCAACATGGTGAAACCCCACCTCTACTAAAAATACAAAAAATTAGCTGGGTGTGGTGGTATATGCCTGTAGTTCCAGTCACTTGGGAGGCTGAGGCAGGAGGATTATTTGAACCTGGGAGGCGGAGGTTGCAGTGAGCCGAAATCGTGCCACTGTACTCCAGCCTGGTGACAAAGTGAGACTCTGGGTTAAAAAAAGAAAAAAAAAATTTTTTTTTAGTGATGGAGTCTCTCCATGTTGCCCAGGCTGGTCTAGAACTCCTGTCTTCAGATGATCCACCTGCCTTAGCCTCCTAAATTGCTGAGATTACAGGTGTGAGCCTCTGCACCTGGCCCAGTAGCAACTTTTTATGTTTGATGAAAATAAGAATATCCAGCCTGGGCAATGCAGTGATACTCTCTCTCTAAAAAAAGTAAAAGTAAAAAATTAGCCCGGCGTGGTGGCACATGCCTGTAGTCCTGGCTATTCAGGAGGTCAAGGCTGCAGTGAGCTATGACTGCACCACTGCACTCCACCTGGGTGATGGAGCAAGTCCCTGTCTCAGAAAATAAATAAGTAGAAATAAAATTAAAGATGTCTTTGTGTCCGGGTGTGGTGGCTGACACCTATAATCCCAACACTTTGGGAGGCAGAGGTGGGCAGATCATGAGGTCAAGAGATGGAGACCATCCTGGCCAACATGGTGAAACCCCATCTCTACAAAAAATACAAAAATTAGCTGGGCATGGTGGCACACACCTGTCTTCTCAGCTACTTTGGAGGCTGAGGCAGGAGAATCCCTTGAACCTGGGAGGTGGAGTTTGCAGTTAGCCAAGATTACGCCCCTCCACTCCAGCCTGGCGACAGAGCAAGACTCTGTCTCAAAAAAAAAAAAAAAAAAGATGTCTTTGTACTGTTGTTCTCATGATGAATATACACACGTGTACACACACATATGTGTACATAAATGCCCCAAATGGAATTGGCTTGTGGTTTTGTCAGAGGCTTTGAAACAATCTTACTCCATCTTGAATAGGGGCTTGGTAAAATGAGGCAGAGACCTGCCGAGCTGCATTCCCAGAAGGTTGGGCATTCTAAGCTGCAGGGTGAGATAGGAGGTGGACACAAGATCCAGGTCGCAAAGACCCTGCTGATGAAACAGAATGCAGGTTTTTGTTGTTGTTTTTGAGACAGAGGCTGGCTCTGTTGCCTAGGCTGGAGTGCAGTGGCGTGATCTCGATTCACTGCAACCTCCACCTCCCGGGTTCAAGCAATTCTCCTGCCTCAGCCTCCCAAGTAACTGGCATCACAGGTGCCTGCCACCACCACCCCTGGCTAACTTTTTTTTTTAAGTAGAGATTGGGGTTTCACCATGTTGGTCCGGCTGGTCTTGAACTCCTGACCTCAGGTGAGCCACTCATCTCAGCCTCCCAAAGTACTGGGATTACAGGCATGAGCCACTGTGCCCGACTGGGATGCAGGGTTTTACCAGCATGGTGTGAAAGTGACCTCCAGTTGTCCTCATTGCTCATCACACACTAATTATAATATATTAGCATGCTAAGAGACACTCCCACCAGCGCTATGACAGTTTACAAATGCCATGGCAACGTCCAGAAGTTACCCTATAGGGTCTAAAAGGGTAGGAACGATCAGTTCTGGGAAATCTTCACCCTTTTTCACAGAAAACTCATGAATAATCCATCCCTTGTTTAGCCTATAATCAAGAAATAACTAAGTATACTCAATCGAGCAGCCCATATCGATGCTCCGCCTATGGAGTAGCCAATTCTTTTATTCCTTTACTTTCTTTTTCTTTGTTTTTTAAATTCGTTTTTATTTTTTGAGGCGGAGTTTTGCTCTGGTTGCCCAGACTGGAGTGCGATGGTGCCATCTCATCTCACCGCAACCTCCGCCTCCCAGGTTCAAGCGATTCTCCTGCCTCAGCCTCCCAAGTAGCTGGAATTATAGGTGCCTGCCACCACACCCAGCTAATTTGCTAATTTTTGTATTTTTAGTAGAGATAGGGTTTCACCATGTTGACCAGGCTGGTCTCGAACTCCTGACCTCAGGTGATCTGCCTGCCTCAGTCTCCCAAAGTGTTGGGATTACAGGCATGAGCTGCCACACCTGGCCTCTTCTCTTTTTTTTTGAGACAGGATCTTTCTCTGTCTCCCAGGCCGAAGTACAGTGACACAATCAACGGTCACAGCAGCTTTGACTTCCTGGACTCAAGCAATTGTCCTGCCTCAACCTCGCAAGTAGCTAGGACTACAGATGTGTACCACCACACCCAGCTAATTTTTGTTTTTTTGGGTTTTTTTTGGTAGAGAAAAATTGATCTGCCTGCCTTGATCTTCCAAAGTGCTGGGATTACAGCCATTAGCCACCTGGCCTCCTTTACTTTTTTTGTTTTGTTTTGTTTTTGAGACGGAGTCTCTCACTCAGGCTGGAGTGGAGTGGCGCTATGTCGGCTCACTGCAACCTCCGCCTCCTCGCTTCAAGCAATTCTCTGCCTCAGCCTCCGGAGTAGCTGGGATTAGAGGCTCCTGCCACCACGCCAGGCTAATTTTTTGTATTTTTAGTAGAGACAGGGTTTCACCATGTTGGCCAGGCTGGTCTTGATCTCCTGACCTCATGATCTGCCCACCTTAGCCTCCCAAAGTGCTGGGATGACAGCCATTAGCCACCTGGCCTCCTTTATTTTCTTAATAAGCATGCTTTCACTTCGGTCTATGAACTCGCCTGGAATTCGTTCTTGGGTGAGGTCCAAGAATCCTCTCTTGAGGTCTGGACCAGGATGCCATTCTGCTAACAGTTTTCTCTTCCCCATATGAAAGAGGGCTTTTGCTGATCATTTGAGAGAAAACAGATTTGAGTAGAATCCACACTCCCTGGGAGGAAGGGCGCACTGTGGGACAAGGCTGGTAGCCCTCAAGGATTATGACTAAGAGGTTGCTGGTGTCAGAGGCATTTGAACCAGAGCCACTCCAACTTGAATAGGAGTTGGGTAAAATGAGGCTGAGACCCACTGGGCTGCATTCCCAGACGGTGAAGACATTCTAAGTCACAGAACGATGTAGGAGGTCAGCACCAGATACAGGTCATAACGACCTTGCTGATAAAACAGGTTGCAGTAAAGACGCCGGCCCAAACCCACCAAAACCAAGATGGCGACAAGAGTGACCTCTGGTGGTCCTCACTGCTACACTCCCACCAGCGCCACGACAGTTTACAGCTGCCATGGCAACCTCAGGAAGTTCCCCTACTTGGTCTAAAAAGTGGATTACTTGCATGAGTAATCCACCTCTTGTTTAGCATATCAAGAAATAACGGTAAAAATGGACAACCAGGCCTGGCCCGTTGGCTCACACCTGCAATCCCAGAACTTTGGGAGGTCGAGGTGGCGGATCACGAGATCAGGAGATCGAGACCATCCCGGCTAACACAGCGGAACCCCGTCTCTACTAAAAATACAAAAAACAAAAAGTTAGCCAGGCTTGGTAGTGGGCACCTGTAGTCCCAGCTACTCGGGAGGCTGAGGCTTGCTTGAACCCAGGAGGCAGAGGTTGCAGTGAGCTGAAATTGCACTCCAGCCTGGGCGACAGAGGGAGACTCCGTCTCAAAAAAAAAAAAAAAAAGGCAACCACAGCCCTCGGGGCTGCTCTGTCTATGGAGTCACCATTCTTTATTCCTTTATTTTCCTTATAAACTTGCTTTCACTTGAGAGACTCGCCCTGAATTTTTTCTTTCATGAAATCCATAAACCCCCTCTGGGGGTTCTGGATCGGGATCCATTTCCTGTAACACTGGGAGGCTTTGGTAAGAAATGGACTGTCCAGACATCTGGCGGCCACAAAGTGTTCAGTCTGCCTTCGCTGCTCTTCATACAGGAACGCACTGAAACGAAGCAGAGTCCCTTTCCTGGCTGGGAGCCATGAATCTTTACTTTCTAAATAGCACTCCCTTCCATTCACTTCTCTCTACTTCCACTGCTCCCATCCCGGTCTAAGCCACCGGTCGTCCTTTGCCTAAATGATGGAACAGTCTCCCTGGCTCCCCTCCAATCACTTTCCTGCAGAGCAGCCAGAGGGATCACTTTCAAATGCAAACCTGAACTTGCAGCGCCTCTGCTCAAAGCCCTTGGGCAGTTTCCACCAGCATTAAAGCTTGAACTCAGCGTGTAAGGTGCTGCGTGTTCGCCCCTCTGGCTGCTCCGGGATTATCTTGTACTCTCTTTCTTCTTCTCCCTCTCTGTAGCCTGGGAAACTCGTCTTTTTTTGAGAGAGAGAGAGAATTTTTTGCTCTTTTTGCCCAGACTGGAGTGCAGTGGTGCGATCTGGCTCACCACAATCTCCGCTTTCCGGGTTCAAGTGATTCTCCCGCCTCAGCCTCCTGAGTAGCTGGGATTACAGGCATGCGCCACCACTCCTGGCTAATTTTATATTTTTAGTAGAGATGAGGTTTCTCCATGTTGGTCAGGCCGGTCTCGAACTCCCAACCTCAGGTGATCCACCCGCCTCGGCATGAACCACTGCACCCGGCCCGCTCACTTGTTCTTAGAACGTTTGTTGTGAAGAAGCTCAGGTTTCATGGAGACCACATGTAGGTGTTCCAAGCAACGGCCCCAGTGAGGGTCTCAGCCTGTGGCCTGTAGCAACTGACACATATGTGTGTGAGCAAACATTCAGATGATTCCAGCCCCAGACTTTGAGCCACCTCCGCTGATGCCAAGGTTGAGTTATTCTTCCCAAGCCTGCCCAAATTGCAGATTGAAGAGTAAAATGAATGTCATTTTTTTTTTTTGAGACAAGGTCTTGCTCTGTTCCCCAGATTGGAGTGCAGTGTCGCAATCTCAGTTCATTGCAACCTCTGCCTCCTGGGTTCAAGCCATTCTTATGTCTCAGCCACCTGAGTAGCTGGGATTAAAGGCATGTGCCATCACACTTGGTTAATTTTTGTATTTTTAGTAGAGATGGGGTTTCACCATCCCATCTTGTCCAGGCTGGTCTTGAACTCCTGGCCTCATTTGATCCACCTCTCCCTCTCAAAGTGCTGGGATATAGACCTGTGAATGTTGTTGTCATTTGAAGCTTCTAAGTCTTGGGCTGCTTTTTTTTTTTTTTCTTTTATGGAAAGCCCAGACCTTACAATGTTTTTATTTCTTTTTACTCCATTTTTCTTTCTTTTTAATATTTTTGTAGAGATGAGATCTTGCTATGTTGCTCAGGCTGGTCTCGAACTCCTGGCCTCAAGGGATTCTCCCCCACCTTGGCCTCCCAAAGTACTGAAATTGTCAAAGGTTGATTTGTTACACAGCCATAGCAAGAGAAATTTAGGAGCTGTTACACATATACCTTTTCTTTGAAGTATTTGTTACATGTGAAACATTGCGTGTGTGATTATTAGATTCCTATCTATCCTGAAAGACTGAAAGCTCTTAGCCAAATTTCTGTTCTTTTTTACCATTTATTCCTAACGCTTAGCACAGTGCCTGGTAAACGACGCATTCAATGACAGTTTACTCCCAGCTTCCCTGTTCCTTTTCACTGATAACAAGTGAAGGCATTTGGTCATTAAGTGAATGTTCATTTATTTCATAAATGCTGACTGAGTGGCTGAGTCAGGGATTTGCCTTAGAGATGGTCCTCAAAACAAACAGGACCTACAAGGGACTGTGGGAGGACACAGAAGGGGACTGGGAAAGCTTCCTGAGGGAAGGTGATATTTGGGTTGGGTTTAGAAGGATGTGTAGGTGTTTTCGCGTTAACAAAGAGGCACCACAGTACTTCTGGCAACGGAAATGGTGAGAGCCAATGCTTTGGGCCAGGAAGCAGGCAGATTGGTCAGGCAATGGTGTGAGGTTCTGCACAGCGGCAGTTTGCTTGGGTGGAACATCCTGCAGGAAAGGTTCCTAAGGACAGATTCTGACGGTCTGCAATGTAGGTGCTTATCTCATTAGAGACAGGTCTCCCTATCTCTAATGAGATGAAATCTAAGTGAGAGGGGAGACCCCCTTGCCTCCTTCAATTTCACCTTCTCCCTCCTTCCCTCCCTCCCTCCCTCCCTTCCAGATGGGAAGGAGGGTGAAGAAGGAAAAAAAAAATGAAATAATATACCAAAGAGCTGGAGAAATGACTCCCTTTTTAGTTCCCAGCGTCTCTGCTATCTGTTAGCCTTGAAAGAGCTGCAAATGAATGTTATCCCTGCCGGCTGGAGCCCAGCACTGGTTCACACCCCCACATCTCCACGAACCAGGCGCCCTCCTGGAAACACCTCTGCCAACAAATGGCTTGTTACTTTTGTCTTGTCTCTGTAAGCCCCCTCCCCTGCTGGTCCCCATTCACGCTGCATATGAATTAGCAAATCATTTAAGCCAAAAGATTGTAAGGTCAGACAGCCAGCAAATGGACAATGACATCGTTCCACCTCAGCTTCCCCTTTAGCTGTGTAAGCCTATAAAAGGAGAGAGAAGCTGCAGCTTAGGGAGCTCGGTGAGTAAGGCTGTTGCCCCTCAAAACTCCCGGCTGAATAAAAAAGCCACTTCCTTCCTCAGTTTGGCGTTTGATAGGTTTGTTCTGTGTCGTTCCTGCTTCATAAGCACCTACACTGCAGTCTGTCAGAATTGGTTTTTAGAAACCTTTTCCTGCAGAATTTTCGAGGTGGCTCACGCCTGTAATGCCAGCACTTTGGGAGGCCAAGGCAGACGGATTGCCTGAACTCAAGAGTTCAAGACCAGCCTGGGCAACACACACACACACACACACACACACACACACACACACACACAGAAAGAAAGAAAGAGGAAGACCTTGGAGGTTTGGAAGCAGTGATGGAATGAACCGAGTTTTTTCTTTCTTTCTTTTTTTTGAGACAGAGTCTCTGTTACCAGGCTGGAGTGCAGTGGTGCAATCTTGGCCCACTGCAAACTCCACCTCCTGAGTTCAAGCGATTCTCCTGCCTCAGCTTCCCAAGTAGCTGGGGCTACAGGCGCGCGCCACCACACATGGCATTTTTGTATTTTTAGTAGAGTCGCAGTTTCACCATGTTGGCCAGGATGGTTTCAATCTTTTGACCTCGTGATCTGCCCACCTTGGCCTCCCAAAATGCTGGGATTATAGGCATGAGCCACCGCACCTGGCCTGAGTTTTTTCTTTTTCTGTTTTTTTTTTTCTTTTTGAGGTGAGATGCTCTAAAACAAACAAATAAACAAACGAAAAAGACAGCTATGCTTCCCAGGCTGGAGTGCAGTGGCAAGTTCATGGCTCACTGCAGCCTTGAACTCATGGGCTCAAGCAATCTTCCTGCCTCCATCTCCCAAGTAGCTGGGACTACAGATGTGCACCACCACGCCAAGCTAATTTATTCACTTTCAATTTTTTTTAGTAGAGACGTGGATCTTGCTCTGCTGCCCAGGAGGTCTTGAACTCCTAACCTCAAGCAATTCTCCTGTCTTTATCTCCCAAAGTGCTGGGATTACAGGCCTGAGCCACCACCCCCAGCCTGGAGTTCTTGATAGTACCAGGGCTGAGAAAGTACCAGGGTTTAGGAGGCTCCTAAACTGGTCCAGCTGGGAAGTAATGGGACCAAGGAAAGGGAAGTGAAAATGGAGGATTAGGACTAACTCAAAGGCCGTTTAGCAAAAATTCACCATGCAAGGCCCTGTATTAGGGCGCTGGGTGCTCATACTTCATTGTCCCATCAGTTCTATAAAGCAGGGGCCCACCGACGTTTTCCATAAAAGGCCAGATTATAAATACATCAGGTTCTGCAGATCTGTAGGATCTTTAGCAACTAGCTACTCTGTTGCGCAAAAGCAGGCTGAGATCTTAGGTAAACTGGCAGGCGTGTCTGTGTGCCAATAAAACTTTATTCAGCGACCTTCAAATGTGAATTTCACAAACTTTTTCACTGGTCATAGACTATTCTTCTCCTTTGGATTCTCCCCCAGCTATGTAAACATATAAAAATCATTCTGAGCTTGTGGGGCCAGACCAAGCAAGCGGCGGGTCTTGGTTCGCCCACCCCTGCTATATAAATCGTTAATTAGGTATGATAGCAATTTTAAGAAGGAGATCCTCAAAGAACACCGCCCCTCTAACGTCATCAAACCCCGCCTCCAAAGGCGGAGGCTGCGCATGCGCGGGAGGCCCTCGGGCGGGGGCGCGGCGGGGTGCAGCTCCGACTTCGAACATGGCGCACGCTGGCGGCGGCGGCGGCGGCAGCGGTGGCGGCCCCGCGGGCCGGGGGCTGAGTGGCGCCCGCTGGGGTCGCTCGGGCTCCGCGGGCCACGAGAAGCTGCCGGTGCACGTGAGTGGCGTCCCCGCCCTCCCTCGGGGACCTCATCTTCCGGACTCCGCGGGCAGGCGCCCCTCACCCAGGCCCCGCCCGGCCCTGGCCCGGGCCCCGCCTCAGGCTCCCCTCTGCTCGGCCCTTGACCCCTCACTCCTCACCTCTCACCTTGGCCTTCCGAAGGTCCGGCCTGTCCCCTTCTCCTCCAGGGATCCCAGCCCCTCGTCCCCTCCTCCCGCGGCCCCGGCCCACCGGGACTCTTCGCCTCTCTGCAGGTTGAAGACGCCCTCACTTATCTGGACCAGGTGAAGATCCGGTTTGGCAGCGACCCCGCCACCTACAACGGCTTCCTGGAGATCATGAAAGAGTTCAAAAGCCAGAGGTACCCGCGGGGCCCCTCTCCACCTAGGGGGACCCCCGTTGGCCGGAATCGGGCCTAGCGGGGTGGGACCTCCCCTCTCCAGGCTGCCCCCTTAGCCGGGTGACCTTGCGCGGGTTGTCGAATCTCTCAGAGCCTTAGCTCTTTCTCGTAACAAAAATGGAAATGGATAGTACCCACTTTGTGGAGCTTCGTGGGGATTCCTGAAAGGAGGGCAGGGACCTGGGGGGAGCCAGGGAAGGCGAGGCCGTGCACACTCATAGAGTCGAATCCTGCCTTGATTTAATATGTTGATTTTTAAATAAGTTTTGTTCATGAAAGATTTGGTGGGACCCATTTTGATTTTTTTTTTCGAGCACTGCAAAATGTTACTTGTCTTGGTGATTGAAATGTTTGGCACCCTCTTCCCCTTTAATCTTGTCCTCAACATGCTTCTCTGGGCTCACTGGAGTCCCAGGCCTGCTTGGAAGTGAGACGCATAAAATGCTTAGTAAGGGAGCTGGCATACAGAAAACGTTTAAAACACATGAGCTGATTTTGCAGGCCCAGAATCAAGGAGGATTACAGATAGATGGGAAACCCTGGGATCATGCACTTGTTTTTGTAGGAGTCTTAATGGGACTTGGAGTGGGTAAGGGATCCACCTAAGTGGCAGAGGTGGCACTAGAACTCAGACCCTCTGACTCAGATGCATTCGGGTCACATCCCTACCATGGAGCCCAGTGCTAAGGACTGTGATACAGCCCGGAGGGAGACCCCATCTCTCCCCTCCTATTTATCTTACACTTTTCCCATACTTGGCTGTACCGTTGGTATTTATGCATTGCAGTCATTTGCTCAGATGGAAACCTGTGTCATAGTCATCCCCATCTGATATGAAATGAGGGAATTTTTCACATTGCTTAGAGGACTTTGGCCTCCTGCCACTTTTTGGAGACCAGGACTTGCAGTTGGCTCTGCTGACATTTTCAGAACCGAGTACTCATTTGTGGAGTGTTTTAGGGGAGCTGAGCGATGTCAGTATTTTCTGGTTCTCACCAAAAGGGCGCAGGGAGCTCAGGAAATAGATCATGGTGTACAGATGCTATCTCACGGGGCACCTTTTTTTGGAGACGGAGTCTCACTGTGTTGCCCAGGCTGGAGTACAGCAGCATAATCTTTGCTCACTGCAACCTCTGTCTCCTGGGTTCAAGTGATTCTTGTGTCTCAGTCTCCTGAGGAGCTGGGATTGCAGGCATGCACCACCATGCCTCGCTAAGTTTTGTATTTTTAGTAGAGACAGGGTTTCGCCATGTTGGCCAGGCTGGTCTCAAACTCTTGACCTCAGGTGATCTACCTGCCTTGACCTCCCAAAGTGCTGGGATTGCAGGTGTGAGCCACTGTGCCTGGTGGATCACATTAGCTTGCTTTGTTGTCTGTGGAGAAGGTTGTTACGTGGCAGTATCAAGGGAGTAGGGAACCGATTTCATTTTTTGTTTGCTTCCCAAGACCACTCTCGTTGTTTCTTCTAGTATCGATACTCCTGGAGTCATCAGACGTGTCTCCCGGCTCTTCCACGAGCACCCTGACCTCATTGTTGGCTTCAACGCTTTTCTTCCCCTCGGATACAGAATAGACATTCCCAAGAATGGCAAGTTAAACATACAGTCGCCTCTGACATGCCAGGTATGCCACTATAGTGATTCGGGTGTTCTCAGCCTTCGCCGCGTATATCTTGCTACTCAGGTTGGGCCACGTGTCTCTCTTGTGTCATTGCTAGAAAGCCACTTCAGATCCGTTCTTTTTCTAGACATGCTCATTGCTTCTAGCACAAATCAAAATAGATACGGAAACACCTACACAACCAGCCTCTGCCTCCCAAATTGATCTGTTGGGAAGATTTAAATCAAGAGTGGATGTCAGGGAGGTATCCTCCTAATGCAGAATTTTGTGTGAAGTCTGAGATCTGGGCCTGAGGCTTTCCCAGCGAGCGTACCAGGCAGGCTTGCCCTTGTACTTGCTCATGTGGTCGTCTGCCTCTGATCACTCTCAGAACCACCTGTGAAATAAAGTGGTTTAGATGGTGTGTGAATAGCCACTTTTATGGTGCTGTGTTTCGTGGAATTGTCGATAGGATCATTAGCTCAGTTGGGACTCCTGGCTTTGCTTTGGTTCCTTCTTTCTTGGGTGAGAGGTGCTGCCCTCTTATTTAATTTTAATTTTTATTTTTTATTTTGAGACAAAGTCTGGCTCTGTCATCCAGGCTGGAGTGCAGTGGTGCAATCTCAGCTGGGTGTAACCTGAACCTGCCAGATTCAAGCAATTCTCCTATCTTAGCCTCCTGAGTAGCTGGGATTACATGCCACCATGCTCGGCTAAGTTTTGTATTTTAAGGAGAGGCGTGGTTTTGCTATGTTGGCCATGCCGGTCTTGATCTCCTGACCTCAAGTGATCTGTCTGCCTTGGCCTTCCACAGTGCTGGGTTTACAGGTGTGAGCCACCATGCCCAGCCTCTTTTGAGACGGAGTCTCGCTCTGTCGCCCAGGCTGGAGTGCAGTGGTGCTTCAGCTCGCTGCAGCCTCTGCCTCTTGGGGTCAAGTGATTCCTGCCTCAGCCTTCCGAGCAGCTGGGATTATAGGCACACACTACCATGCCTGGCTAGTTTTTGTATTTTTAGTAGAGACAGGGTTTCACCATGTTGACCAGGATGGTCTCAATCTCCTGACCTCATGATCTGCCCTCTGCTGCCTCCCAAAACGCTGGAATTACAGGCATGAGCCACCGCACCCAGCCTTTTTTTTTTTTAAAGACAGGGTCTCACTTGTTGTCCAGGCTGGAGCGCAGTAGCCCTATCATAGCTCACTGAAGCCTCGACCTTCTGGGCTCAAGCAATCCTCCCATCTCAGCCTCCTAAGTAGCTAGGACTACAGGGGTGCATCACCACGACCAGCTAATTTATTTATTTATTTGTAGTGAAAGGGTCTCATTGTGTTGCCCACGCTGGTCTCAAACTCCTGGCCCCAAGCAGTCTGCCCACCTTGGCCTCTCACAGTGCTGAGATTACAGGAGTGAGCCACTGGGCCTGGCTCACTGCTCCTTCTATCTCTATGGTCTCTTTATCCTTGAGCTCACCAGCTCCTCTGAGAAAAAGAAAGCCTATTTAAGATTCCCTTTTGTAAGATGACCGTTGTCATTTTTTCCACATCAGCACTATTGCCATTTAGGACATAATTCTTTGCTGTTGGGGTCTTCCCAGTGCATTGTGGGATGTTTAGCAGCCAGCATCCGGAGCCTGTACCCGCCAGCCCTTCACTCAGTTCTGACAGCCAGAAACGTCTCCAGACATTGCCAGGTGTCTCCCTGGGGGAAAAGTGCCCCTGTTGAGAACTGCTGGTATAAGTGAACCAGCTCTCCCAACCTCCTCCAGTCCTCACCCCCAGAATTTTAGCAAGGAGTGTCAGAATCTACTGCTGGAAGCACTTGGTAGGTCTCTCCTTTGATGGAAGACATGGTAGGGTGTCCAGTTAGGGATCTGACACTCTGCAGTCAGTTGGAAAGAGAACACTGAAGGGTAACGTGGCAGCAGCTTTTGTATTAATTCCATGTTCAAGGTGCGTGTAAATTTTGCTGCTTCTGTATGCAAGACCCTCTGCCATCGGCCTGTTGTCTCTGAAAGCCCAGGAGAGTCTCTGTTTGTTTGTTTGTTTGTTTGTTTGAGATGGAGTCTTGCTCTGTTACCCAGGCTGGAGTGCAGTGGCACGATCTCAGCTTACTGCAACCTCTGCTTCCCAGGTTCAAGCGATTCTCCTGCCTCAGCCTCCTGAGTAGCTACGACAGGCACACACCACCATGCCCGCCTAATCTTTTTGTATTTTTAGTAGAGACGGGATTTCACCATGTTGGCCAGGCTGGTCTTGAACTCCTGACCTCGTGATCCTTCTGCCTCGGCCTCCCAAAGTGCTGGGATTACCGGCATGAGCCACCGTGCCTGGCTGAGCCTCAGTTTTAAAGGGGAGCTTGGAGGCTTGTGGCTGCTGAACTCCGAAGAGCCTTCCATTTCCTGTCTGCAAATGAGCCACTGGATCCAGACATAGGGCTTGTGCCTCAGACCATAAAAGTCTAAGCAAGACTAAACTCTGGAACAGTCATGACCGCGGGTGAAAGCCCAGCTCATCTGCAATGGCAGCATCCGTGAGAGCACTCTGTAAAGCCAGAGTGCTGTGGAAACACTGGGTGTCATTCCCATCACTCACTGAGAAAGAGCCGGAGTGAAAAGTGAAATGTGCATCCTGCATATGGAAATTGCCTTTCCCTGCCTGTGGAGTCACTTGTCTTTCAGGGCCAGATCTTGACAGGAGTCACACTGTGGTTGTATTTGGAGTTGGCTCTTCCTTTAAATAGCTGCGGGGCCCCAACCGTGAAGGGCTGGCAGTCTTGTCTACCCCTAGGTGGCTTAGGTGACAATGATGATGGTGCAGGCCGAGTGACTTGGGGAAAGGCTTGAAAAGAACTTTCACTTAGTAGCTACTCAGCAGGCTTTGGTCATCTTGCTGTAGCCTGGGAGCAGTCATTTCCAGGGCTTCCTGTCTTAGCTGCAGAGGTTTGTTCTCTTTGGGGCACCTGGGAGCCCACTTCCAGTTGATAATGACGCACCTGTCACATTTCCAGCCCTTCTTCCCAGCAGTCTGGGCTGTTGTTTGTATGGCTTCAGGACAGATGCATGAGGGATGTGCGATGTCCAAACCATGACTTGCGTGTCTTCAGGTGTCCTTTGAGCTTTTGGCTCCCTGGAGTCCTTTGAGAGGCCATTGTCTGTAAGCCTCACAGGGCTTCCCACCCACAAAGGTCCTGGTGATATTCTCTTTTTCTTTTTTTGTTTTTTAAGACTGAGTCTTGCTCTGTCACCCAGGCTGGAGTGCAGTGGCGCAATCTCGGCTCACTGCAACCTCCACTTCCTGGGTTCAAGCGATTCTTCTGCCTCAGCCTCCTGAGTAGCTGGGATGACAGGTACCTGCCACCACACCTGGCTAAATTTTGTATTTTTTGTAGAGATGGGGTTTCACCATGTTGGCCAGGATGGTCTTAAACCCCTGACCTCAAGTGATCCACCCACCTCAGCCTCCCAAAGTGCTGGGATAACAGGTGTTAGCCACCGGGCTTGGCCTTTTTTACATTTTTTAAATAGAGACAGGGTTTCACCATGTTGTCCAGGCTGGTCTTGAATTCCTGGACTCAAGTGATCCCCCTGCCTTGGCCTCCCAAAGTGTTGGGGTTACAGGTGTCGCCAACCTTGCCCGGCCAGTATTCTCTCTTAGTTTTCCTAGTTTGACTATTTTGAAGTATCATTTTTTTTCCATTTTATCACAAGTCCTGCCAGCTATTGACAAGTAGGCAGTGGCCCATACACGCTAAGGACATGAATAAGAGAGTCCAGTCCTAGCCTCCGGCAGCCTTTGGTGTAGGGTGTCTTAACTTCACTTTTGGGGGCCAGACTGTTCTTTATGGCGAGGGGCCATCCTGTGCACTGAAGGGTGTTTGAACAGCCGCCTTGGCCTCCACCCACCGGTTGCTTCCAGATGTGATAACCTAAAGTATCTCTGAGGTTGCCGAGTGTCCCCTGGGGGCAGAGTTGCTCCGGTTGAGAATATGAGTCTAAAGGGGAGACAGACACAGGCCGTGATGTGTGGCCAATGGCGACCGGGAGAACTTGCTGGAAAGAACAGCCTCTTACTGGAGCCTCGCCTGGGTCTCCTGGGTCAGCATCGTTTCTTGTCTGGTAATCCAGGCCTTGGTTGTAACGTCGCCTCCACAGAGAGCCCCCCAGTCTCCACCCCGTGTCCTCCTTTCACCACCCTAGGTTATAGATTTCAAAACGGCTAAGAGAAGTTCAGAATCCATGCTTTATTGTTGGTTTTCCTTTCTTGTCGGTAGACAGTGAGTCCTTAAGATGAGGTAGGCCCTTCCACTGTCTTGCTCATGACCGTATCCACCTTCCAGAACATTCCTAGGGAGCACTGCATGGTGCAAGAATGAGAAACTGGACGCTGGTGGGAACGTGGCCACTCTCAGCTAGCGGGTCCTCTTCAGGTCAGACCCTGCCTCGTGGAAGATGACAACTGGCTTGGACGGAGACAGAGATAAGCAGCCCCTCTACGTTCAGAGGGAGCCCCCTGGCTACTCTCTGGGGGAGTCCAGCTAGTTGCCAACAAGTTGGATTCTCGGTTTTGTATCTTCGTGGCTCATGCAGCAGACAGTGACCCCTTTCCCCAAGCCAGGCCCTGGGGTTTACTCAGAGGCTCTGCTCTCAGGCTTCCTGCACAGTCAAGGTGCGGAGTCTTGACTGTGACTCCCCATAAGAAACACATGGGCAGATGTGGGCTTCTGTGCTGTGGCCGAGGGCAGAGAGAGGAAGGAGCAGGCTGGGGAAGGGTGGGAGGAGGTGCTGTGGGCAGGGCCTGTTTCAGGGGGGACTGTTCCTGGTGGCATGTGGTGGCCTGCAGTGAGAGTGAGTGGGTGTGCTTGAGGAATGGCCAAGGAGACTGGCAGGGTCAGGAGCTGAGGGAGAGAAGAGGGAGAAGGAGCTGGGGCACGAGAGTCACTGGAGGGATCTGGGAGGCAGTTCTGCTGCTGTGCTGACAGTGAGGGGTCAGGAGGCTCTTGGGAGACCAGGGAGGGGCCCCAGGTGGTGGGGGCAGAGTAGACAGTGATGGGGACAGAGGATGGTGATAAGGACCGGAGAGGGGCCCTGAGCGATGGGGACAGAGAGGATGGTGACAAGGACTGGAGAGGGGCCTCGAATGATGGGGACAGAGTGGACAGTGATGGGGACAGAGGATGGTGACAAGGACCAGAGACAGTCCCCAAGTGATGGGAACCAAGTAGACAGTGATGGGGACAGAATGGGTGGTAACAAGGACCCCCCAGTGATGGGGACGGAGTGAACAGTGATGGAGACAGAGTGAATGGTGACGAGGACCAGAAGGGGTTCCTGTGTGATGGGGACAGAATGGACGGTGACAAGGACTGGAGTGTTCCTGTGTGATGGGGACAGAATGAACAGTGACAGGGACCGGGGGGTTCCCATGTATTGGGGTTAGAGTGGACGATGATGTCGATTAGGAGTGGGGGAGGTCAGTGAGAGAAGTCTGGGGTGATCCTGGGTTGCCTGATTCTCTGGGTAAGCGTGGGCCCCTACTGAGGTGTGCGAGGCCGGGGCAGCTAGGGAGCTGCTCTGTGTCTATGAGGTGCCTGCCATTTGAGGGTCCATTCAGTACCCAGGTGGGGCTGTGTGTGGATGCTCCGGTGGAGGTGTCAGCCATGCGGGATGGTTTGTCATGGTGCGGGAGGTGTTTGGAACTCTGCCTGATGAGGCCACCCAGGGCACGGGGAGAGAAGGGGTGCCAGAAGAAAGGAGAAAGCTGGGCTTGTGCTGGGTGGTTTAGAGCAGCACAGTTGGCAAATGACAGCTTGGAGGCCAAAGCCAGCTTGGCTCGGTGTGGTTGGTTATGATTTTTACATTTCAAAGGATTAAATTTTTAAAAATGTTTTATATTGTGATACTGTTCACGTAACATGAAATCCATCATCATCATTTTAAAGTGTTACTGTATTCACGATACTGTGCAGCCATCACCACTAATTCCAGAGCACTAACATCACCTCAAGATCAAACCTTGAACCTTTGAAATCTCCTCTGACCCCAAACCCTGGCAACCATGAGTCCGTTTCCTGTGTCTATGGATTTGCCTGTTCTGGCCGTTTCATGTCAGTGGAGTCATACACCGTGTGGCTCTTGGTTGTCTGGCTTCTCACTCACATCGTGTTTTCCGGCGTCATTCACATCGGAGCAGGTATCAGTGCTTCCTTCCTGAAGACTGAACTATCCTCCACTGTATGGAGGGACCACATTTCACGTGTCCATTTGTCTATTGATGGATGTTTGGGCTATTTCCACCTTCTTTGGCCGTTGTGTGTAGTGCTGCTACATTCATATGTGAGGATGTGTCAAACACCTGCTTCCTTCCTTTTTTTTTTTTTTGAGACAGTCTCACTCTTGCCCGGACTGGAGTGCAGTGGCATGATCTCAGCTTACTGCAACCTCCACCTCCCAGGTTCAAGCGATTCTCCTGCCTCAGCCTCCCAAGTAGCTGGGATTACAGGCACCTGCTACAACGCCAGGCTCATTTTTTATATGTTTAGTAGAGACAGGGTTTCACCACATTGGCCAGGCAGGTCTCGAACTCCTGACCTTGTGATTCACCTGCCTCAGCCTCCCCAAGTGCTGGAATTACAGGCGTGAGCCACCACCCCTGCTCGCGGCCTTTGTTTTTTTTTCTCTTTGAGATAAGGTGTCACTTTAGTTGCTCAGGCTGGAGTGCAGTGGTGCACTGTTGGCTCACTGCAGCCTCCGCCTCCTGGGTTCAAGCAGTTCTCCTTCCTCTGCTTCCCAAGTAGCTGGGACTACAGGCACATACCACCACACCCGGCTAATTTTTGTATTTTTAGTAGAGAGGGGGTTTCACCATGTTGGCCAGGCTGGTCTTAAACTCCTGACTTCAAGTGATCGGTCCACCTCAACCTCCCAAAGTGCTAGAATTACAGGCATGAGCCACCGTGCCTGGCCTGAGCACCTGTTTTCTTTTTCTTTTCTTTTCTTTTTTTTTTTTTTTGAGACAGATTTCTCTTTTGTTGCCCAGGCTGTAGTACAGTGCTGTGATCTCGGCTCACTGCAACCTCCGCCTCCCAGGTTGAAGCAATTCTCCTGCCTCAGCCTCCCGAGTAGCTGGGATAACAGACGTGCACCACCACGGCCAGCTAATTTTTTGTATTTTTAGTAGGGGTGGGGTTTCTACATGTTGGTCAGGCTGGTTTTGAACTCCTAACCTCGGGTGATCCGCCTGCCTCAACCTCCCAAAGTGCTGGGATTACAGGTGTGAGTCACCACGCCTGGCTTGTTTTCAGTTCTCTTGGGTATACACCTGGGGGCGGGATTACCGGCTCATACGGTATTCATAATTCTGTGGTCAGCCCGTTGTGGGAAACTCTCATGCTGTCTCCTGTGGTGGCTGCAGCATCCCATCTGGCTCTTTGTTGCCAAGCTTTGGTCTAGAGCGCGTTTCCCCATCTTGTCGCAGTGGCTCACGTTAGGGGATCAGAGGGTGTATGCGGAGCTTGGAAATGTCTCTTTGGAGTGGTGGGGGGCTCACAGTGAGCTTACAGCTGCCTGCCTCTGAAACAGACCTTGGCTTCGGGCTGCTTCCCCACATACCCACACCCTGCTCGTTCTGGCCCCTTCCTCTGTCAAACCTGTGCATCGTGGAGAGACAGCAGCCCCGTGAGCCTGAGCAGAGAGAATCATCACAAACATCCCGAGAATCTTAGAACATATTCCGCCACTGACCGGGTGCAGTGGCTTATGCCTGTAAATCTCAGCACTTTGGGAGGCTGAGGTGGGAGGATCACTTGAGGTCAGGAGTTCAAGACCAGCCTGGCCAACATGGTGAAACCCCATCTCTACTAAAAATACAAAAAGTAGCCGGGTGTGGTCCTGCAGCACTTGTGATCCCAAAGGCTGAGACAGGAGAATCGCTTGAACCTGGGAGGCAGTAGTTGCAGTAAGCCGTGATCGCACCACTGCACTCCAGCCTCGGAGGCAGAGCCAGACTCCATCTCAAAACAAAAAGAACAAATCCACCACTGAGGAGAAAGGGTTTTAGAGTCGCAGCTGTTCTGCGTCTTGTGTTTCTGCGTTTTCAGCTGAGACTTTCTAGAATTGTCTCTGTACACATGGTTCTGGACAGAATTGTGTTATCCCCCTACCCCAAATTCATGTGTTTTAGCTCTAGCCCCAACGCCTCAGAATGTGACTATATTTGGAGATGGAGCCTTTGAAGAGGCTGAATCCTTTGAAGAGGTGATTAAGTAAGACGAGGCAGTTAGGGTGGGCTTTAATCCAGTGTGATGGGTGTGCTTATGAGAAGAGGCCACTGGGACAGACATCAGGGACGTGCATGCACAGAGAGATGACCACATGAGGACACAGTGAGACAGTAGCCATCCGCAAGCCAAGGAGAGAGGCTGCAGAGGACACCAAACCTCCTGGCACCTTCACCTTGCCTCCTGGCCTCCAGAACGGAGCAATACCAACTTCCATTGTTTCAGACAGTACCTTGTTGTGGCGGCTGCTGGATGCACTCATCCCGCTGACAGTGCCTGTGCCCAGCAGAGGTGCCTGTTTCAGTGTAGGACGGCAGTGGTGTGCCTGGCCTTGCCTAGCCCAGTAGATTCTCAGGGTCAGTGTTTGGGTCACATGCAATGTTGGGCACTGCAGGGCAGCAGAAGCAGTGAAGTCTGTGTGTCCCTTCATCCGATCACCTGACCATCCCCAACAGCGGGTGCAGCCCACTCTGTTCTCACACTGTTCAAGGCTCACACTATTCTCACACTATTTTGATCAAGGTACAGCCCTGATCAAAATCCCCACCCTCGAATCCAGCCAGGACTGATGGATAATAAAATGAGTAAAACACACGTTATCCATAAGGTGGCAACAGGTGGCGCAGAGAAACACACAGGAGTGCCGGGAGATGGCGCCATTTCACTTTGGTGAAAGAGGGTTCTCTGGGACTCACCGAGCAGGGGTTATCCGAGCAGAAACCTCAGCCAGGCTGGAGGAATCCTGACTGACTGGAGACGCAGTCCTCGTGTGCCGGGGATGGTGCAGCATCATTCTGCTTTAGAAACAACAGCTCCTCCTTTGGGGGCGTGGTCCTGGCCCACCACAACCTGGGAGGGAGGCAACTTTGTTTCTCTTTTTGCTCATATCGGCTGAAAAGTACACGCATAGAGGGCATTCTTGGTGGGTGTTCAGGACCTGTCTTTTCTCTCAAGTGACTGATGCCACCTCCTTGTGATTTGCCTGAGGCTTAGCGCCAAAAATGTCATGTCCCAGGAATCCCTGAAGTCCCCAGCAACTTGGACAGTGGGTCGCCTCTGACCTCCAGTGTCCCCACCTTATGCATCTGACTGTGGCATCACTGCTGGCAGCACGCGCTCTTCCACGTGAAAGCAATCTTGCTGAAACAGATTGTGGAAGGCGTGGGAGACTTCTCTATTATACACAGCCCAGCACTTGGCGCTGCAGAGGCTTAAACATCCACTTTGTACATTTCTCCCAAATGTGAAGTTTTTAAAATGGAAGGTGCTCCTTGAACTCGGCGTCTTCTTTGAGTGGACTGGTAGGGATGGGGTGGAGGTGAGCTGGGGAGACCCACCTGTGCGCCCCGCCCTGCTTGCCTCCAGGCCCTCAGAAGTAACCTTTCCGTGTGTCTAACAAAACTTGGCTCCATGCTGAGTTTTTTCTGTGCTTGTGCAGTGGCTGGGCCTGGTGTTTTTCACAGTCTGTTCCCAGTGCCAGGCCTGGCAGTAACTCACTGTCACCTTGTCAGGAGAATTCGCACAACCACGGGGACTGTGCAGAGGACTTCAAGCAGCAGGTGCCGTATAAGGAGGACAAACCCCAGGTGCCCCTGGAGTCCGATTCTGTGGAGTTCAACAACGCCATCAGCTACGTGAATAAGATTAAGACTCGCTTCCTAGACCACCCGGAAATCTACCGGTCGTTCCTGGAGATCCTGCACACGTACCAGGTAAGGACTCAGGTTGCAATTCCTTGTGGGTTTTGTGGTTTCATCCTGTGTGGGGCCCTGCAGATACTCAGATTTGCCTGTTGGAATTGATAAAATCCTGTAAAATTCCACTTAGAGGTGGGGTTTTTTGTTTGTTTTTTCTTGAGACAGAGTCGGTTCTGTTGTGCAGGCTGGAGTGCAGTGGCACGGTCTCGGCTTGCTGCTGCCTCCACCTCCTGGGCTCAAGCCATCCTCCAACCTCAGCCTCCCAAGTAGTGGAGGCTACTTGGGGTTAGAATATGGGCGTGCATCACCACACCTGGCTAATTTTTGTATTTTTTGTAGAGACAGGGTTTTGCCATGTTGCCCATGCTGGTCTCAAACTCCTGAATTCAAGTTATCCATCCACCTCAGTCTCTCAAAGTGCTGGAATGACAGGAGCCTCCAGCTGGGTTTTTTGCATTATTATTTTTTTTTTACTGTGGTAAAGTACACATAACAAAATTTACAATTTTCACTATTTTTAAGTGTACAGTTCTGTGGCATTAAGTATATTCAAATTGTTCTGTGACCATTGCCACCATCCACCTTGAGAACTATTTTCATTGTGTGAAACTGAAGCTCTGTCCCCATTAAACACTTAGTATCCCCTGTCCCCCCAGCCCCTGGCACCCACCTTTCTGCTTTCTGTCTCTATGGATGTGATGATTCTAGGGACCTCCTGTAAGTATTTGTCTTTTTGTGACTGACTCATTTCACTTAGCATAATGTCCTCAAGGTTCATCCATGTTGTACCGTGAGTCAGAACTTCCTTCCTTTTTAAGGCTGAATAATATTTCAGCAAATGAATGGACTATATTTTGTTTGTCCATTCATCTGTCAGTGGACATGGGGCTGCTTCCAGCTTTTGGCTGTTGGGAATAGTGCTGCAGCAAACATGCATGCACAAATAGCCGTTGGAGTTCTGTTTTGACTTGATTTTTTTTTTTTTTTTTTTGAGACAGGGTCTCACTCTCACACAGGCAAGAGTGCAGTGGTGCGATCATGGCTCACTGCAACCTCAACTTTCCAGAATCAAGCAATCCTCCCGCCTCAGCCTCCCGAGTAGCTGGGATTACAAGCGTGAGCTACCATGCCTGGCCTTGCCTTCTGTGTTTGAGAGCACTTACTCCCCACATCCTCATCAGAAATCCTAGCCTCTTCTGTCTGCATAGTCAGATGAGCAGAAAATGGCTGTGGCGCTGTTTCAAATTGTATTCTTTAAATATCAGTCAGTTTGGTGATTGTTTATTTTCCTCTTTATTTGTTTTAGATAGGGTCTCGCTCTGTTGCCCAGGCTGGAATATGCACTGTCACAATTGTAGCTCACTGCAGCTTTGAACTTCTGGGCTGAAGCAGTCCTCTTGCCTCAGCCTCCCTAGTAACTAGGACCATAGGAGTGTGTCACCATGCCTAGATAATGTTTAACATTTTTTGTATCACTCCTCAGCCTTTTGCCTAAGATCAAATGTAAAATCTTTTGTAGAGATAGAGTCTCACTATATTGCCCAGGCTGCTCTTGAACTCCTGGACTCAAGCCATTGTCCTGCATTGGCCTCCCAAAGTGCTGGGATTGCAAGCATGAGCCATCATGGCCAGCCTAAATTGTGTTTCTTTGAACTTCAGTCAATTTGGTCATTCTGTCTGTATGCAGATAGATCATTATTATCTGAACTAAGTGGGTTTCGCTTATTTTAAAATTTTGCTTTTAAGTGACTTTTGGTGACATTTTGGAAGGGTTTTTTTTCCCCCCTGCAGTGTAGATGCCACCGGTCCCAAGATTTAAAACTTGCTTCCCTTCCCACAGGCTGCAGTGGGCCCAGCGGAGAGGGAGGCGCCAGCACAGGGACTCCTGTTTTGCAGCTGTTGAGTTGGGACTGTGGAGGCCACGCCATATTGTCCTAGAGGCTCCGGCCCCACTGCCTCTTGTTCTGTGAAAATTGACAAGGTGTCAATTTTCTTGGGTGTAAATTTCTGGGGTGTGATTGACAAGGTGTCAATTTTCTTGGGTGTAATTGACAAGGTGTCAGTTTTCTTGGGTGTAAATTTCTGGGGGTGTAATTGACAAGGCGTCAGTTTTCTTGGGGTAAAATTGACAAGAACATATTTCTTTCTTTCTTTTTTAATTTTTTAAATTTTTATTGCATTATAGGTTTTGGGGTACATGTGCAGAACGTGCAAGATAGTTGCATAGGTACACACATGGCAGTGTGTTTTGCTGCCTTCCTCCCCTTCACCCACACTTGGCATTTATCCCCAGGCTATCCCTCCCCAGCGCCCCCCCCGTCCCTTCCTCATTCCCCCCCAATAGACCCCAGTGTGTAGTAGATGCCCTCCCTGTGTCCATGTTCTTTTTTTTTTTGAGATGGAGTTTCACAGCTGTTACCCAGGCTGGAGTGCAATGGCGCGATCTCGGCTCACCGCAACCTCCGCCTCCTGGGTTCAGGCAATTCTCCTGCCTCAGCCTCCCGAGTAGCTGGGATTACAGGCACGCGCCACCATGCCCAGCTAATTTTTTTTTTGTATTTTTAGTAGAGACGGGGTTTCACCATGTTGACCAAGATGGTCTCAATCTCTTGACCTCATGATCCACCCGCCTCGGCCTCCCAAAGTGCTGGGATTACAGGCTTGAGCCACCGCGCCCGGCCGACAAGAACATATTTCTGACAGCCACCTTCTTTTTGCTGGCCCGTTTCTGCCTTCCATCCTGGGTTCCCTTTGGTCCTCTTGTTGCTTCAAGCTCTGGATCAGTCCATTTCCCTTGGGTCTCAGTGACTCCGGGCCAATAGGTGCCTTGACCTGGAAGTCCCTTTCCTTCATGGTCCAGCGCTCCCCCATTTCCACACGCCCCATTTCCCTTGGGAAGTCCTGGAGTTTGCCCCTTACCTTGCATTTCCCCAGTCCACCCTCATTCCGGCCAGCCTCCTACCTCCCTGACCCCTCAGCTCGTGGACACTACTAGGTGTCCCTCCTCGAGTCCCTCCCATACTCCTGCCCATGGCCGGGGCTCAGGCTGTGCCAGGCAGTGAGATCCACACATGAGCAGACAGTACTGTGGGCCCCGCCAGCAGGTGCTCTTTCTGAGAGTCATCCCGTCTCCTCCACGGAGGGCTGCCTGAGTGTCCCAGCCCAGGGCACAGTGCTCCTTGACTAACGACTTGTTTTCCCTTTCCTCAAAACTGGCAGAAGGAGCAGCTGAACACGAGAGGCCGGCCGTTCCGAGGCATGTCCGAAGAGGAGGTGTTCACCGAAGTGGCCAACCTCTTCCGGGGCCAGGAGGACCTGCTCTCAGAGTTTGGACAGTTCCTGCCTGAAGCCAAGCGGTCTTTAGTGAGTGCAGAGAGCCCCTGCCCAGCCCTGGGGACCTCAGTGAGGAGACAGGGCCCCGGCTAGCTCAACCCTGGGCTGGGCCAGGCCCTACCACCCTCCAGGCCATATTAGGGTCCCCCAGAAGCTATGCAGGGTGCAGGCACCCAGGGGTTCCTCATCGTAGGCTCCACCTACACAGCAAGCTCGGAAACGATTTGCCAAAGTGCTTCTCTGTACAGACAGTTCCCGGGTCTCAGGGTGGTTTGGGAGGCAGAGAGCTCAATGGAGACAGTGGGTCCAGAGTTTCCACCCCCTGGGCCTGCCCTGCAGAGCCTCGCCCTGCCTGGGACCCCAGCCCTGTGGGAAGGTGCTGGAGGGCTTGGGTCCACCACCATCGCTTCCCCTGTTGGATGAGACTGATCTGGGGCTCCAGCAGGTTGGATCTGGAAGAGCCAGTAGTGGGGGTGGCCTGTGGCCTGGCCCTGACCGTGGCTGGTAGAGAGCAGAGATGGGTGAGGAGGGGCCTTAGACAGGGAGGGAGGTTCAGGGCTCAAACTGCATGGTCAACCTTTCTTCTCTGCCTATGACCTGAAGCTGCCAGGGCCACCTGTTTCAGTTCTTTTTTTTCCTCTATAAACATAAGACTTTTTTTTTTTTTGAGACGGAGTTTCGCTCTTGTTACCCAAGCTAGAGTACAATGGCGCAATCTTGGCTTACTGCAACCTCCACCTCCTGGATTCAGGCAATTCTCCTGCCTCAGCCTCCTGAGTAGCTGGGATTACAGGCACGCACCCCCATGCCCAGCTAATTTTTTGTATTTTTAGTAGAGACGGGGTTTCATCATGTTGACCAGGATGGTCTCGATCTCTTGACCTCATGATCCACCCACCTCAGCCTCCCAAAGTGCTGGGATTACAGGCGTGAGCCACCGCGCCCGGCAACGTAAGACTTTCTTAAAAATTGAACTGAAATTTATGTAACAGAATTCAGCATTGAAAGTGAACAACAATTCCCTAGCATTTGATACATCCTCAGTATTGTACAACCTTCACCACTACCTAGTTACAGAACATTTTCATCCCCCTGAAAGGAGACCCCTTCCCCCTCAGCAGCCGCTCACCACTCCCCTCCCCCAGCTCCTGGCAACCACCCATCTACTTCCTGTCTGTGTGATTTGATTCGCCTGTTCTGAACATTTCACATCAGCGGAATCTCACAGTATGTGGCCTTTGTGTCTTGCTTCTCTCAGTCAGCATCGTGTTTTCAAGGCCTCACATGTACCATGGATCAGTGCTCTTTCCTTTTTCTGGCTGAATCTTAATTCTGTTAGACGAATGGACCACATTCTGTTGATCCACGTTCTCTTGGTGGACATTTGGGTTGTTCTGCCTTTTGGCTATTCTGATTAGTGCTGCTGGCAACATTGATTCCAAGGATTTGTTTGAACACCTGTTTACAGTTCTTTTGGGTAGACACCTAGGAGTGGAATTGCTGGGTCACTCGGTAATTCTGTGTTTAACTTTTTGAAGAGCTTCCAAACTGTTTTCCATGATGACTGCACCATTTTATGTCCCCAGCAGCAATGTACTGTGGGTTCTTTTTCTCCGCATCTTGGCCAACATTTGTTATTTTCCAGGTTTTGGGTGTGTGGGTTTTTTTTTTTTTTGCCTTTTTTTTTTTTTTTTTTTTTTTTTTTTTTTTTTAGTAACCATCAGTATGTGAAGTGTTATTCCATTAAGGTTTGTTTTTATTTTTTGAGACAAGCTCTCTCTCTCTCACCCAGGCTGGAGTGCAGTGGCACAATTGATCACTGTTCACTGCAGTCTCCATCTCCCAGGCTCAGGTAGTCCTCCCACCTCAGCCTCTGAGTAGCTGAGATTACAGGCAGCACCACGATGCCAGGCCAGTTTTTGTATTTTTTGTAGAAACAGGGTTTTGCCATGTTGCCCAGGCTGGTCTCGAACTCCTGACCTCAAGCAATCCACCTGCCTCAGTCTCCCAAAGTGCTGGGATTACAGGCATGAGCCACTGTGCCCAGCTGGATTTGCATTTCCCTTATGACAGATGATGTTGAGCATCCATATGTATATTGACTGTTTGTCCATCTTCTTTGGAGAAATGTTTATTCACATCCTTTGCAATTTTTTTTATTTGTCTTTTTATTGTTGAGTTGTAAGAGTTCTTTATGTATTCTGATGCTAGACCCTTATGAGAGCTATGATTTGCAAATATTTTCCTCCATTCTGTAGGCTTTTTACTTTTGTATTAGTGTCTTTGATGCACACCAGTTTTTAATTTTGATGAAGCCCAGTTTACCTGTTTTTTTCCTTAATGTCATGCATGTTTTTAATGTCAAATGTAAGAAATCATCGTCAAGGGCATGAAGGTTTCCCATCATGTTCTCTTCTAATCGTTTTGTAGTTTTGACTCTTACATTTATGTCACTGATTTGTTTTAATTTTTGCATATGGTGTGAGGTAGGAGTCCAACTTTATTCTTTTGCATGTGGAAATCCAGTTGTCCGAGCATCATTTGTTGAAGAAATTGTTTTTCCCCACTGAATGATCTTGGCACTCTTGTTGAAAACCCATTGACTATAGTTGTATGATATTATTTTGGAATTCTTAATTACGATCCACTGGACTGTGTGTCTGTTCATATGCCAGTACCACACTGTTTTGATTACTGTAGCTGTGTAGTAAGGCCAAAATCAGGAAGTGTGAAACCTCCAACTTTGTTCTTCTTTTTCAAGATTGTTTTGACATTCAGCGCCCCTTGCAGTTCCATATGAATTTGAAGATCAGCTTATCCATTTCTACCAAAAAGGCCATTGTGGTTTTGATAGGGATTGCATTGACTCTTCAGATCACCTTGGGTAAATGTCACCATTTTAACATTGTTAAGTTTTTTAATCTATGAACACACAAAAAGCTTAACATTTATTTATGTTGTCTTTAATTTCTTTTAGCAGTGTTTTGTAGTTTTTAGTGGACAAGTCTTGCATTGCCTTGTTCAAATTTATTCCAAAGTATTAATTTTTGCTGATGCCATTGTAAATGGAATTGTTTTCTTTCTTTCTTTTTTTTTTTTTCAGACGGAGTCTTGTTCTGTTGCCAGGCTGGAATGCAGTGGCACTTGCAATTCTCTTGCCTCAGCCTCCCGCGTAGCTGGGATTACAGGGGCCTGCCACCATGCCTGGCTAATTTTTTGTATTTTTTTGTAGAGATGGGGTTTCACCATGTTGGCCAGGCTGGTCTTGAACTCCTGATCTGCCCACCTCGGCCTCCCAAAGTTCTGGGATTACAGGTGTGAGCCACTGCACCTGGCCTTTTCTGGTTTTTTTTTTTTTTTTTTTTTTTTTTTTGAGACAGTCTCACCCTGTCACCCAGGCTGGAGTGCAGTGGTATGATCTTGGCTCACTGCAACCTCCATCTCTTGGGTTCAAGCAATTCTCCTGCCTCAGCCTCCCAAATAGCTGGGATTACAGGCATGCACCACCACACCCAGCTAATCTTTGTATTTTTAGTCAAGATGGGGTTTCACTGTGTTGGCCAGGCTGGTCTCAAACTCCTGACCTCAGGTGATCCACCCACCTTAGCCTCCCAAAGTTCTAGGATTACAGGCGTGAGCCACCTTACCTGGCAAACATCAGGGAATCTTTTCTTTCCAATGCAGATACTCCATTACTTCTTCTTGTCTTATTGTTCTAACAGGGACTTCCAATCCTGTGTTGAATGGAAAATGGTGAAAGCAGGCATACTTACCTTGTTCCTGATCATGAAGGAAAATCTTTCAATCCCTAATTGTGTGTGTGTGTGTGTGTGTGTGTGTGTGTGTGTGTGTGTGTGTGTGTGTGTGTGTGTGTGTGTGTGTGTGTGATGGAGTTTTGCTCTTGTTGCCCAGGCTGGAGTGCAATGGCAGGATCTTGGCTCACCACAACCCCTGTCTCCTGGGTTCGAGCAATTCTTCTGCCTCAGCCTCCTGAGTAGCTGGGATTTCAGGCATGCGCCACCAAGCGTGAATAATTTTGTATTTTTTAGTAGAGATGGGGTTTCTCCGTGTTGGTCAGGCTGGTCTCAAGGTCCTGACCTCAGGTGATCCGCCCGCCTCGGCCTCCCAAAGTGCTGGGATTACAGGTGTGAGCCCCCGCGCCTGGCCCAGCCCTTCACCTTTGAGTGTGATGCCAGCTCTGTTTTTTTCATAACTGCTTTATTAGGCTAAAGAAGTTCTCTTCTGTTCCTACCTTGTGAATGGTCCATTTCCTCTTTTCTTCTTCCCCTTGTCCTTGATGACACATCAAGATGAGAGGTTCCCCGCCACCACTTCATTTCTCACCACCTCCTCTCCTGGGTCCTGGCTCTGAATGGATGAAGTGGAGCGGGTAGGGCGGGGGAAGCAGGTCTTGAAGGGAAGAGCTCAGGCACCAGCAGGGGTCTAGGTGTGGACATGATCTAGACCCTCGGTTGAGTCTGGCACATTTCCAGTATATTTTCTTGGGTTTTCCTCCGTGCTCTCTAAACCCTGTCCTTCCCTTGTCCTTGGCCAGAGTCTCTCCAGTTTATCTAGGCCAATGGGTGGGGCTTGTCCCCGTGAGTTACTGTCTCTAGGGCATGAGCACCCCCTTGAAGCAAGGATGCCACCCAGAAGCACTTCCTAACTCGAAGTCACAGGGACTGCGTGCTGCTCTGTGGGGGTCAAATCTGGGAGCCTTACCCTGACTTTCCCTCCTGCCTGGGGCCTGGGCCAAGCTTGTAGGCTTAGTAGCCCAGACCATAGAGGCAGGAGGGTTGTGCCATCTCCTGGGCCTGGTTTCCTTCTCTCTCACACAGGAGCGACCCTCCCTCCTGCTCAGGTGGGGACCCCACAAGCTCTTGTCTTTCAGGTGCTCAGAGCACTGGAAAGGACAGCTGCATTTGTGCAGGAGAGAGATCATCCCCACCCTATGTCCCCAGAGCCAGCTCGCTGCCTGGCCTGGGGGAGGGTCAAACAGAACCTGCACCTGGAATTCCTCCTTTGACCGGGAGCTTACCTCTGTCACAGGCCTCTGCCCTGAGCCGCCTCCTTGTGAACCCCCTCGTGTTATCTTCTCTGATTCCATTGTCCCCCTGGTGTCTCTGAAGTTCAGAATCTACTTGGTTTTCTCTTGGAAATTCTGGCATCACTCCCCCTTCCTGCTTGTTAGAGACCCCCTAATTTTGGAGCCCTGTGACCACTCGAATCAGAGGGGTGTCTGCCTCTCTCCTGCTTCACACCCTTATGGTGTTGACAAGGCTCCAGGAGTGGGCACTCGGGCCTCCAAGCCCCCGGCAGTTGGAGCTGACTGCTGTTGCCCGTGCTGTGACGCATGTCTTCCTCCTTGTCCACTTGCGGACTGTCTGTGGGTCTCATTCTCTTGGACCTGGGTCTCACCTCTCAGCTCTCGCCTCCATGTCGGCAGCTCTTCTCCCACATGCCCGTCCCCACCGGGAGATGAGCTCCAGTGCTAGCCGGACTCCTTGAGCCATTGCTGACAGTGTAGAGTGGCCAAGGGTGGGGACAGTTCAGCCTTCCTGGCCTCAGGGGAGGCCTGGCTGAGGCATGGGCAAGCTGTTGCTGCCCTGGTGAAGGGTACTTCAAGGCACTCTGGATTGACACAGGAGGTTGGGGTGTAGCGCCCGGAGCAGCGGGAGCCTGGCAGGTCACTTCCCCAAGCCTCAACTTCCTCATCTAGGAGTGGCCATGAGGATGTCCCCCGGCTTGTGTGGTTGGAAGGTTTCCCAGGGAAGCATCTGGCCAGGATGACGTGGGCTCTAACACGCTGGCACAGCTGCACCAAAGAGCCAGCTCTGAGACCCTTGCTCTGGGGATCTGTACCATGGGGAGCCCCTGCCGGCACCCAGCAGTTCAATGTGGTGACTCATTGAACTGGCAGCCTGCAGCTGCTCACCCAAAGTCTTTGGATTTCTGCGGCCTGGGTGGCCTTGGTTCTGTGGGCTTTCATCTAGTGGTCATTCTTCAAGCACTGCAAAGTCTGGTCCTTTTGGGGGAAATTGATTGGAGACTGGTCCTCTGATGGCTGCGACTGCAGCGCCCCCTGGTGGCATTTATGAAGCCAGTCCCTGACAAAGCTCACCCTGGGAAAATAAGCATTTCCCGCTGAAAAGTGCCTGCCAGCAGTTTCTTTAGTATTATTATTATATATATTTTCTTAACATGCTGTGGACTACTTGTTTGTGTCTCTCTTATTATTTTGTTTGTTTTTAGAGACAAGGCCTCACTCTGTCACCCAGGCTGGAGTGCAGTGGTGTGATCTTGGCTCACTGCAGCCTCAATCTCCTGGACTCGATCCTCCTGCCTCAGCCTCCAAAGTAGCTGGGACTACTGATGAATGCCACCATGCCTGGCTAGCTTTTATCTTTTAATTGTAGAGACAGGGCCTTACAGTGTTGCCCAGGTTGGTCTCAGACTCAAGCCATCCTCCCACCTTGGCCTCCCAGAGTGTTAGGATTACAGGCATGTGCCATCATGCCCAGTCCATGATTTCTTGAAGTGGCATTTATGCAGGTACCCAGCTAGCTCAGTCAGTAGAGCATGAGACTCTTAAATAACATTTGTTGTCAATTTAGCTAAGATTTTTAGTGTGTATTGGGTTATTAGAGCTATCTTGTACATTTAAAAAGATTGGATCTAAAAGGAAACCAAAGATGACATTTGGCATTGCCCTAATCAGACTTGACTGGCCTGGATCCGAGGTTGGCAAACCTTTCCTACAAAGGGCCAAATAGTAAATATCTCAGGCTTTGCAGGCCAGTTCATCTCTGTGTAAAGACTCACCTCTGCCCTGTAGCTTGAAAGCATTCATGGAATATATATGTCCGTGACTGGGCAGGGCTGTGCCCCAATAAAACTTTGCTTACAAAATGAGTGGGTGTGGCTGGGTGCCAACAAAACTTTATTTACAAAATGAATGGGTGGCCGGGCACTGTGGTTCATGCCTGTAATCCCAGCACTTTGTGAGGCTAATGCGGGTAGATCACCTGAGGTCAGGAGTCTGAGAACAGCCTGGACAACATGGGGAAACACCGTCTCTACTAAAAATACAAAAAATTAGCGGGGCTTGGTGGTGCTCGCCTGTAATCCCAGCTACTCCGGAGGCTGAGGCAGGAGAATTGCTTGAACCCGGGACGCAGAGGTTGTTGTGAGCTGAGGTTGTGCTGTACTCCAGCCCGGGCAACAAGAGCAAAACTCTGCCTCAAAAAAAAAAAAAAATTGAATGGGCGTGACCAGGTACCAGTAACTCTTTACAAAAGGAATGTGTGTGTGGCTAGATGCTGATAAAATTTTATTTACAAAAACAGGGCCTATGTTCATTTACCATTCCCACGCCTAGGTGGTCTTTGGGGGTGTCCATCTAGCTCAGATGTTCACAAATTGGGACATTAACCAAAAAGCAAGAACCATGTGAACCATTGGGGAAGATCCGCTATACCAGCTTGGTGAGCTTGGGTTTCCCCTCCAGGTCCCCCATTCCCGTTCAGCACCTGTCATATGGTTGCCCAGCTGCATCTTTTGGGAATCAATTTGCACCTGTTCCAGCATATACAAAAAATACAAAAATTAGCCAGGCTTAGAGATAGCTTGAACCCGTGAGGCAGAGGTTGCAGTGAGCTGAGATCGCGCCATTGCACTCCAGCCTGGGTGACAACTGACTCCATCTCAAAAAGAAAATAAAGAAGAACCAGTGGAGAATTGTTGTGTAGATGCCAGTTTCTCCACTTAGAGCTCTCGAGATAGGCTTGGGTCTTTGGGTAATTATTCCCAAATAAGTTGAATTCCTGTAAGTCTTGCCTGTGGCTAAATAATAAGTCTTTATTTTGTTGTTGTTGGTTTTTTCTTTTTTTGAGACGGAGTCTTGCTCTGTCGCTCAGGCTGGAATGCAATGGCACAGTCTTGGCCCAATGCAATCTCTGCTTCTCATATTCAAGCGCTTCTCCTGCCTCAGCCTCACGAGTAGCTGGGATTACAGGTGTACACCACCACGCCTGGCTAATTTTTGTATTTTTAGTAGAGACAGGATTTTACCATGTTGGTCAGGCTGGTCTTGAACTTCTGACCTCATGATCCGCCTGCCTTGGCCTCCCAAAGCCCTGGGATTACAGGCGTGAGCCACCACATCTAGCCTGATAAGTTTTTATTATTATTGTTATTATTGTAAAAATAGTACATATTAATGTACCAATGCTAAGTATTAGCAAGAGTATCAATTTTTTTTTTTTTTTTGAGATGGAGTATTGCTCTTGTTGTCCAAGCTGGAGTGCAATGGTACAATCTCGGCTCACTGCAACCTCTGCTTCCCAGGTTCAAGTGATTTCCCTGCCTCAGCCTCCCGAGCAGCTGGGATTACAGGCGCCCGCCACCACGCCTGGCTAAGTTTTTGTATTTTTAGTAGAGACGGGGTTTCACTGTGTTGGTCAGGCTAGTTTTGAACTCCTGACCTCAGGCCATCCACCCGCCTCAGCCTCCCAAAGTGCTGGGATTACAGGCGTGAGCCACTGCGCCCGGCTGAGAGTATCCAATTTTTAATGCAAACTTTCTCTCCCTTGACTCAGTTCTTAGTCTTTCTGCTCAGAGGTTAGCGATTCTAAGTATCTTGTATATCTTTCCAGAAATTTCCTCTGCATGTGCAACAAATACTTTTTACAAAGTAACACCCCCCGGCATCCTGTGTGTTCTGCCCCTTTTTTGGGCTTTTTTTTCCCCTTGGTTTTTTCATTTTGTTTTGTTTTTCAGGTATGTCTGTTCCTAGCAGCAGCTCAGAGCCGGCTCATGGTATCTGATGGCTGCTGGCTGTTTTTGTTCAGATGCACCACGACTTGTCCACCTCACCCACACTTTAGGCCTTTGGGTGTGTCTTTGCATCCTGGTCCTGTGGTGGCATGGGAAGGGGAGGCCTCTCCAGCCCTGCCCACGTCCTGCAAAGCTGTGGTCTGTCCATCCTCCCCTGCCTGTCCAGCTTTCCAATATGTTCATATAGACCAAAATCCTGAATAGATTGTTCCAGAACAATTCTTGGTAAATGTCATTGGCACCCTATACCTGTAGGTACCCTCCTCAGGACGAGCATCCCCGACCTGTTAGTTGATGGCTGGCGTAGTACCTGGGAGGCAGGCCCCGAACCAGCCACGAGCCCCACTCCACTCCCAGCAAGTGACGACATCGTCCCCCAGAAATGTTTTGTTATTCATACAAAAGATTTCAAAATATGGCTTCAAGGCCCCCACCAGTGCCCTGGCGAATGTGAGCTGCTTCCCCTCGCTGCCTGTTTCTCTGTCCACTGCACCTTGTGTTTCTGTGGCATTTGCATGTACACAGCAAGATGCCCCACCGGTGGCCTGCCCCATGAGCCCTGGCACGGGAAGACCCAACTCAGGTGTCTCCCTCCTGAAACCCCCACCCCACTCCCGCCCTTGTCCATAAAGGCCTCACAGGGGCCTCCTCCGGCCTGGCACTGTTAGTCTGATGATTCTGTTACTTTGGAACATGAGCGTTTTGCTGGAGTCACCTCACGGACAGAGCCTCTGGCCTGGCGCCTATGGCCACCAGTGCCCAACAGGCTGGAAACAGCTCTCGGTGCTCAGATGCCCAGGCCTGGCTGTGTCTCTGGCACTGACTACCTCCTGTGTGCCCTTAGTTCACAGGAAACGGGCCATGTGAGATGCACAGCGTGCAGAAGAGCGAGCATGACAAGACTCTCGAGCACAGCAGGAAGCGCTCCCGGCCCTCACTGCTCCGCCCCGTGTCTGCGCCCGCCAAGGTACCCATCAGCCACGTGTGGCCGTTCCCACCCCCAGGGGCCCCAGCAAACCAGGCCTTCCCGGCAGGTGACCAGGGAACAGAGGCCCAAGCAGCGGTTCGGGGCTGGACCTGGGGCTGGGTGAGGTTCACCAGTGGCAGGACCTTTGCAAGTCGGGTCTCCTCTAAGGTGGCTGTTCATCTGTTCTCCCTGTCCCATGAGATTGTTGTAAAAAGTAGGAGGAGGAAGGAGTGTTACCCCTGCCCTAGGTCCCAAGAAACAGGTGTACCACTCAGTCTCCTTTTGACCCTCAGGACCCTCACAGGCAAGGCCGCCATGTACAGTTGTTCAGGTTGGTCACTGCACAGCTGAGGGCAGAGAGGGGCTGGGATCCAGCTCCTGTCATGCCCTTTACCCACAGTGGTAGTTTTCTGATTTCATTATTACTTGTGTGGCTTTCTACTATTGGTAGGAACTTTCTTATCCTCCCATTTATTTTGTTATGTATATTAGGTAAGGACTCTGGGTTATAATCTATTCCAGTGTTGATGTCCAAGCTGTTCCAGATTTAGCCAGTGGGGTCCCTTTGGCTCCTGTGTCCTCTTGGCATGTCCTCATCATTCTTTTTTTGGCGGGGGAATGGGGTTTCACTGTCAACCTAGGCTGGAGTGCAGTGGCACAGTCGCAGCTCACGGAAGCTTTGACCTCTGGGCTGTAGCTATCCCCTCACCTCAGCCTCCCAAGTAGCTGGGACTATAGATGTGCACCACGACACCTTTTTGTAAAGATGGCATTTCACTGTGTTGCCCAGGCTGGTCTCGAACTCCTGGGCTCAGTCCTCCCACCTCATCCTCCCAAAGTGTTGCGATTACAGGTGTGGGCCCCTGTGCCCGGCTCATCCCCATTCTTCAGGCACTTTGGAGATAGTTCTGGATGGACAGTATTGTCCTTCCTGCCATGATACCGTGTGGACAAGTTCAGGTGCAAGTCCAGCTTAGAGACGCAAGCCTGCAGAGACTCAACATTTCGCTTCTCCAGGGTCTTTCCAGTGCCGCCCTCTTCCTGTCCGCTTCTCGTTGCTGTATTGGCCCTCAGGACAAAACAGGGAGAGGATTCTGAGGTCATCGTGGCCAGGGGCACATCTCCCTTGCCGTTCTGATGCTGTGGCGGCACTCTTACCTGTTACCCAAAGCCCTAACCTGCTGAGACGGAGATCCCAGGTTTGGCAGTGGCAGAGGCCACTGGTGGAAGGGAGTGTTAACTAACTGTGGAATTTCCCCCCACAGAAAAAAATGAAACTTCGTGGTACCAAAGACCTGTCTATCGCTGCGGTGGGGAAGTACGGGACTCTGCAGGAATTTTCTTTCTTTGACAAGGTGAGGGCGGGTCCTGGCTTCCATCTTGGGGATGCCACATCCAGCTGGCTGGGCTGATGCTCCCTGGGCCTGCCCCAGGACTGGGGGAGGGTGGAGCTAGGGTGGGTGTGGTCTGAGGATGGAGCAGGCGGGGCCGGGAGGATGGAGCTGGCCCCCAGCTCTCATTGCAGCAGGGAATGTGGGCCACCTTGGAGCCCAGGCGTGGTGTGTGGGCAGGAGGCCACAGTGGGTGTGCCAGACAGAGCTGAGAGTCCGAGCAGAGTGGGAAGACATGCATGTCTGCCACCCTGAAGCTGTGGCTTTTTCTTATGTCGGGGGTGATTGTGGGGTTCCCGCCCAGGGTTTGTGGGCACAGCAGACAAGGTGGCTGTGAATTGCTGCACATATCGTGTGCACAGGCTGTGTGAATTTCACAGATGACGTGCATGGGCTGTGTGAATACTGCACGGATGACACATATGGGCTGTGAATTGCTGCATGGATTGTCTGCACAGGCTATGTAACTTGCTACATGGATGATGTGCATGGGCTGTGAATTGCCACATGGCTCACCTGCATGGGCCGTGTGAACTGCTGCACAGATGATGGTCATGGGCTGTGTGAATTGCTATACAGATTGCATGGGCTGTGTGAACTGCTGCACAGATAACACATGGGCTGTGAATTGCACGGATCTCATTCACTTACAGACACAGCTGGTTCCTGTATCGCACACCCATGTGGGTGACTTACAAGTGAACCAGGCCCAGAAGCTGAGGAGCAGGGTTCACAGTGGGTCACTGCTGTCTCCACAGGTCCGCCGGGTGCTGAAGAGCCAGGAGGTGTATGAAAACTTCCTCCGCTGCATCGCCCTCTTCAACCAGGAGCTGGTGTCTGGCTCCGAGCTCCTGCAGCTCGTCAGCCCATTTCTGGGGTGAGCAGCTGACTTCCCCGGGCTCCCCAGGGTAGTTCTGTTCCTATCAACTCCATCTACTAGGTTTTTAGTTACTGTTTTGGAACAATGATTATGCTTTTCTAAAATCCTGTTTACTAATTGAAGTGATTGAGATTAATTATAGATTCCTATGCATTTGTGTTTTTTGTTTGTTTTAAGATAGAGTCTTGCTCTGTTGCCCAGGCTGGATTGCAATGGCACGGTCTTGGCTCACTGCAACCTCTGCCTGCTGGGTTCAAGCCATGCTCCTGCCTCAGCCTCCCAAGTAGCCAGGATTACAGGCACCCACCACCATGCCCTGCTGATTTTTGTATTTTTAGTAGAGACGGGGTTTCACCATGTTGGCCAGGCTGTTCTCGAACATCTGACCTTGCGATCCACCTGCCTCGGCCTCCCCAAGTGCTGAGATTACAGGCATTATCCACCATGCACGGCCAATTCCCATGCTTTTGTAAGGAGTGATACACCACCTGGGTACCCTCTAGCTGGTGCTTCCAACAGTAACATCTAGAGTTAGTGTCCTCTAACTGTTTCCTCGCCAGAAAACAGTAGGTCCTCGAATAAAGCCTTTTTGTTTAACACTGTTTTTGTTACTGGTGAGAAAAAACCATTCATTTCTGGTCTGAGTGGAGTTTGCACGTTCTCCCCATGTCTGTGTGGCGTTTCTCCCACGTCCCAAAGATGTGCACGTTAGGTTAAATGTAGGTGAAGTGATGAATTTCCATGGTCCCAGCCTGAGTGAGGGGGTGGTGAGCGCCCTACAGTGGGGTGACGTCCCGTCCAGGGTGCTCTGAGCCGCTGGGATGGGGTCTAGCCGCCCGAGACCCTGAACTGGGATGATTGGGTAAATCGGGTAAGTTGTTTTCACTCATCTTTCTTATCTGTATGTCTGGCTTGCATTTATTTCAGTGTTAAATATTAGAAGTGTTTTGGTCTCTCTTGAGAAATTTGGTGATGGTTTTATGACCAGAAATATGCCTTAGGAGCATCACTCTTGATGTGTCAATTAGCTTGCAGCAAAATTGGTTTTGTTACCCATCTTTTCGCCGAAAGTCACAGCTTCCTAAAACCTGTTGATGATGTTGAGTGAGGACTGACTGTATCGACTCCCACACAACCCACGATCTTTCCAGTCTCTCCGTGTCACTCGTACACATCTGGTGTGTGTGTTTATACAACTTTCTCACTGTGGAGGGTCGTGCATCCGCCACAGTGAAGATACTGAACAGCTCCAGGGCCATCAGCGTTCTGCCTTGACCTTTTGTTTCCATCCGAAAACCCTGCCTCACCCAGAGTCTGTTTCCAACCCCTGGCAGCCACTCATCTGTGTGTCTCTAAAATTTATATTAAAATGTTACAGTAATGGAACTGTACAGGAGGAACCTTATGGGAGAAACTTTTTTTCTTTTTAACCCAGCATAATTCCCTGGAGATTCACCCGATAAATGCCTTTTATAATAATTCTTTTTTTTTTTTTTTTTTTTTTTGAGACGGAGTTTCGCTCTTGTTATCCAGGCTGGAGTGCAATGGCGCCATCTTGGCTCACCGCAATCTCTGCCTCCTGGGTTCAGGCAATTCTCCTGCCTCAGCCTCCCGAGTAGCTGGGATTACAGGCATGTGCCACCATACCCAGCTAATTTTTTGTATTTTTAGTAGAGACGGGGTTTCATCATGTTGACCAGGATGGTCTCGATCTTTTGACCTTGTGATCCACCCACCTCGGCATCCCATAGTGCTGGGATTACAGGCTTGAGCCACCGCGCCCGGCCGCCTTTTATAATTATAATACTTGGTTCGGGCTTGTGTTGAATGCGGTGGCTCACGCCTATAATCCCAACACTTTGGGAGACCAAGGTGGGTGGACCACTTGATGCCAGGAATTCAAGACCAGCCTGGGCAATGTGGCCAAATTCTCTTTATCAGAAAATGCAAAAATTAGCTGGGGGTGGTGGCATACTCCTTTAGTTCCAGCTACTTAGGAGGCTGGGTCACGTGAGCCCGGGAGGTGAAGGCTGCCGTGAGCTGTGATCACACCACTGCACTCCAGCCTGAGACCCTATATCCAAAAAAAAAAAAGTCTGGGTGTAGTCACTCACACCTGTAATCCCAGCACTTTGGGAGGCCACGGTGAGTGGATCACTTGAGGTTGGGAGTTCAAGACCAGCATTGCTAACATGGTGAAACCCCATCTCTACTAAAAAAATACAAAAATTAGCCGGGCATGGTGGCAGGTACCTGTAATCCCAGCTACCTGGGAGGCTGAGGCAGGAGAATTGCTTGAACCCAGGAGGAGGCAGAGGTTGCAGTGAGCCAAGACTGTGCTGCTGTATTCCAGCCTGGGCAACAAGAGTGAGACTTCATTTAAAAAACAAAACACTGTACCCCAGATGCACAGAGAGAAGCCTTATTAGTGGGTCGGGTCTGAGAGCAGTTTCTAACCCCTGGTGGCCAGGTCAGCCTAGGAGGGGACTGGGTCCGGGTAGAGGGGCCTGGGAACAACTGTGCACACTTGTGTCTGCTCTTGGGTGCACAGGAGTGTGTACAATATGAGTAGCTGGGTCTGTGAGCGCTGTGTGAGACCTGGGAGCCAAGTGGGGCCAGTTTCCCTTCCTGCATATCAGCCCTGTGACTGGGACGAGTCATTTGGCCAATCCAAGCCTCAATTTCCTTGCTGTAAAATGGGGATAGTAAATGTACCTGCCTAAGTGCGGTTCCTGAGACCTGCAGGTGGGCGCTACTTCTAGGGCCCTTCAAATACAATAGAATCTCACAAATAAAAGGAGACGACAGGTTTCTTTAGGCAGAAGGAAATGATGTAAGTCACAAACTTAGATCTACCTAAAGAAGGAAAGAGTGTTCAAGAAAAATACACCTGAAGATTTCTTTCTTTTTTTTTTTTTTTGAGACAGAGTCTTGCTCTGTCAACCAGGCTGGAGTGCAATGGTGCAGTCTGGGCTCAGACTCCGGGTTCAGGCGATTTTCCTGCCTCAGCCTCCTGAGTAGTTGCGATTACAGGTGGAATTATGGTAGTTGGAAATACATAAAACCACCACACCTGGCTCATTTTTGTATTTTTAGTAGAAATGGGGTTTTGCTGTGTTGGCCAGGCTGGTCCCGAACTCATGACCTCAAGTAATCTGCCTGCCTCAGTCTCCAAAAGTGCTGGGATTACGAGCATGAACCAGTGCCTGGCCATGATTTTTTTTAATGGTTCTCACACATGGCGGGCACACGTTATGTGATCAGCCCATTCAGTCCTTAACTGTTTTCCCGTTTACCCCAAGAATAGTAGTTGACGGCAGTTGTGGCTGCAGCGTTTACCCCGAGATAGCTTTGTCATGAAGGATCTCATTTTTATTATTATTTTTGCATTGCTCTCATATATCAACTTTGGAAATAAAAAGACATCATTTTTTGTATAGCATTCTGTTTTTAGCAGTGGTGTTTCCAGTTACACAAAATATAGTAATTCTTGATCACTGAAAATATCAAATCTCGGAAAATGTAGCATTTCTGTACTTGCTGGGAACATTGTTCTCAAACAGTTGTTGGCCAAAGACTCATTTGATGACTCTGACTGTTCTAAAATAGACAATTCTGGTGATTCAGATGATTCTGACGCTCTGTTTAGAAATAACTCCAGGAACTTGTTTTTACATTTTACTTCCACATTGAAAATCAGTCAGAGAAAATCACTCTCTTTAGCCTCAGAGAGAGTTTATGTAAAATTAAATGAGCTCTGGCGTAAGCTGTACTTTTTTTTTTCTAAATGGGAAAGAGTTAAATCAACCCTGGAGACAGGTGCTGTGTGAGTCCTTTTGCATTAACTTAAAAAAATGTGTGTATATGTAAATATTTTTCTAACGTACAATGAAGCACAGATCCAAGAAACCACATGGCCGAGAAATGACTTGAATCTTTATTAAGCAGTCACCCATGTGCCCACCACCCACGTCAAAAGTGGACTCTTAAGAGCCCCCTGTGTACCATTCCAGTCCCTGCCCTTCTCACTGCGAGAGTGTCCAGACTACAGGAGTGACCGCCTACTGCATTAGTGACGGTGCAGCCACCCAGGGGGGCATTGCCAAATACATGCCTCAATTTCACCCCAGCCGGGTTTTCTTCCCTTTTTTCTGAGATGGAGTCTCATTCTGTCGCCCAGGCTGGTGTGCAGTGGGGTGATCTCAGCTCACTGCAACCTCCGCCTTGCAGGTTCAAGCCATTCTCCTGCCTCAGCCTCCTGAGTAGCTGGGAGTACAGGTGCGCCACCAGGCCCAGCTCATTTTCGTGTTTTTAGTAGAGATGGGGTTTCTCCACGTCGGCCAGGCTGATTTCAAACTCCTGGACTCAAGTGATCCTCCTGTCTCAGCCTCCCAAAGTGCTGGGATTACAAGTGTGAGCCACCCAGGCCCTGGGTTTTGTTTCCTAATACGTCTCATAAGTCTCCTTTCGCCTCCAGTTCCCTCCAATTCTAGTCCTTACTATTTCTATCCTGCTACCCTCTACGTGTCCCTGTCTGTTATTTCTGTGTTATTAGCCCCCCAGGTTTGCTCATTCATTTGGGGTTGCACAGGAAGATTGCCACAGCATTTATCACCTTTTCTAAAGTGGCCAGGAAAGCTGCTTGATTTCAGTCTTGTTTCCTTCCTGTGGCCTCAGAGTGATGAGCTGCTTTCATGTCATCTTCCCAAGGGGACCAATTAGGTCCTTTTTTAAAAAAGCATGTTAATGAATTCATGGACTTAAAACATATTTGATACGTTTCAATACATTTTCTAGTCCTTTTAAAGGTGAGGGGCTGGGCGTAGTGGCTCACATCTGTAATCCTAGCACTTCAGGAGGCCGAGGTGGGTAGATCACCTGAGGTCAGGAGTTCAAGACCAGCCTAACCGATATGGTGAAACCCCTCCCTACTAAAAATTAAAAACATTAGCTGGATGTGGTGGCCTGTGCCTGTAGCTACTCAGGAGGCTGAGATAGGAGAATTGCTTGAACTTAGGAAGCAGAGGTTGCAGCCGAGATTGCACCACTGCACTCCAGCCTAGTCAACAGAGTGATACTCTGTCTCAAAAAAAAAAAAAAAAAAAAAGACTAGCCTGGGCAGCATAGTGAGTCCTTGTCAGAAACTAGCCTGCAGTGGGGGCATGCACCTGTAGCTATCACTTGAGTTTCAGAGGCAGAGGTTGCAGTGAGCCACGATCTCACCACTGCACTCCGCCTGGGCGACAGAGTGAGACTCTGTCTGTAAATAAATAAACAAAAATAAAGGTGAGGAAGCTGAAGCTCAGATCAAATGCCTCTGACTTACCCGAGGACAAACACTCCTAGGTGAGCTTAGTGTGCTGTTAGGCAGCAACCAGGGTGCTCCAGCCCCAAAGCCAGCCCTTTGCGTGTTCTCTACCTTCTGGGCACACCGGCTGTTGGGTGTTGTGTCAACAGGCTCATGCTGTCAGGCTGGACTTCCGTGTCTTTTTTTTTTTTTAATATATAACTCAGCATTTCTTCGAAGTGTTTCAGCATCAGATGTGAACCCACGTCCTTTTATTTATTTATTTTTTTTTTGAGATGGAGTCTTGCTCTGTCGCCAGGCTGGAGTGCAGTGGGGTGATCTCGGCTCACTGCAACCTCCGCCTCTCAGATCAAGTGATTCCCCTTCCTCAGCCTCCCGAGTAGCTGGGATTATAGGCACCTGCCACCACGCCCGCTAATTTTTTGTGTTTTTAGTACAGACAGTGTTTCACCATGTTGGCCAGGATGGTCTCGATCTCCTGACCTTGCAATCAGCCCACCTCGGCCTCCCAAAGGGCTGGGATTACAGGTGTGAGGCACCGTGCCCGACCCACAGCCTCATTTTCAAGTAACCGCATGGCTTCTCCTTCCCTTAGCAGGATCTCTAATAAGGAGCGTCGGTCTCTAGTCCTCCCTCAAATGCTCCTGAGGATGCGACCCTCACGGGTCAAGCTGAGCCCATCAGAAGGCCTTTTCCCTGGTGGTCCTAGGCTTACACATGTTGGGGTGCTCTTTCTAGTGGGTTTTCTTTCCCGGGCTGCTGAAGGTCTGTAAATGCCCTGAAGAACAGCCCAGAGCAGGATGGTGTTATACTCTAGTCTCAGCCAAACGAGCCCCTGAGATCTGTTTGTGACGTGGGTACACATGGGTGGGCGTTTTCTGTGGACGTGGAATGCACAGTCACCTTGACTCACCTCTTTTGGGCTCAGAATCTGGCACTCTTCTGACAAGAGGCCCTCGGGGCTGTGTGTGCAGCTGGTGTCGGCACCTGGGCCCAGGGGGCAAGTGATCACCCTGGGTTGGAATTGGGACTCTGCTTCTTACCAGCCAAGCAAGCCTCAGTGTCTTTGTAAAATGGCCATACCTCCCTCCTAGGCTTGTCAGGGGGCTAGAGGGGAAGATAAAAGGAACATGAAATTCGAGAATATGAAAGGCAAGGTGCTGAGCAGATGGGCAGTGCTGGGGCACAGTCAGCTGTTCTTGCTTCCGTGTTTCAGCAGTAGTGAGAGACTCATATGGTGAAGTTCACCATGTTGGCCAAGGTGGTCTGGATCTCTTGACCTCATGATCCGCCCGCCTGGGCCTCACAAAGTGCTGGGATTACAGGCATGAGCCACTGCACCCAGCCCTCTGCAGTATTTTTATTGGTATCTTTTCTGCCTACGTTTCCATTGGCTTGTGGGTTTTCCTTGTGAACAGAGTTGGCATAGGGTTCTTAAATTTAGGGCACGACGGAAGCCACATCACCGAAGGGTACGTTGTTATATGGGGGTGGGCTGGGGGGCACAGCAGGACCGCAGCACCAGCAGTCAAAGTAACCGCACCTTTTCTAGTAGTATCTGATGTTACCGTTTAGAGATGGTGTCCAGCCATGTTGCCCAGGCTGGTCTCAAACTCTCGAGCTGAAGTGATCCACCTGGCCTCCTAGTAGCTGGGATTCCAGACACACACCACCAGATCTGATACTGTTCTAATCAGAAATCCAAGGGCATTGTAGGGTCATTTGCATTAAAGCCTTCCTGTGGTCGAGCACAGCCATCACCTGACTTTCAAGGATGTGTCCAGAGAGGTGTTCACAGAGAGGAGTCTCCCTCATGAGAGCGGAAGACTGTGGATCAGGGATCAGTGAACTTATCTCTGAGGGCTCATACGGGCTTTGTGGAAATGACTCAAACCCCTCTTGTGCAGGTAGCCACAGGCACTGCAAAAGCGAGTAGATATGACTGTGCCAGTGAACCTTTATTTACGATGGGATGGCTGGGCACGGTGGCTCGTGCCAGTCATTCCAGCACTTTGGGAGGATGAGGCGAAATGATTGCTTGAGGCCAGGAGTTGGAGACCAGCCTGGGGCAACATAGCAAGACCCTAACTCTACAAAAGAAGTTTTTAAAATAACCCAGGCGTGGTGGCACATGCCTGTGTCCCAGCTGCTGAGGAGGCTGAGGTGGGAAGATCTCTTGAGCCCAAGAGTTTGAGGTTGCCGTGAGCTGAGATCATGCCACTGCCCTCAATCCTGGGCAACAGAGTGAGACACTGTCTCTAAAACCAGACAAAACACAGGCAGTGGGTACATTGGCCGAGGTGAAGCCCGGCCTCTTCCAGTCAGGGAACATCGCGGTCTCCAGCTTCTGGCCGTTTAAGTCATCTTTTCCGGTTTATTTCAAAGCCTTCCTGTGAGTCTGGGGTCAGTAGGCACAGGAAGGGACCTGGTATCTGACAGAGGGGTGGGAGACCCATTCATTCACACACCTCAGGACATGCACTGACTTCCTGTGTATTGGATGTTTCCGCCTCTTATTGCCGTCCATGATGTTGAATTCTGACTGTTTAACCTGGAATGTCCATTTGAAGCCATTCTAAAATCTCCGGATCCCTCTCAGAAGGCCCTGGGGATGACCAGTTACCATTTGTTTTTATCTTTGAAGGAAATTTCCAGAACTCTTTGCACAGTTCAAGTCCTTCCTGGGGGTAAAAGAGCTGTCCTTCGCGCCACCCATGAGCGACAGATCTGGGGACGGGATAAGCCGGGAAATCGACTATGCGTCTTGCAAGCGCATAGGATCCAGCTATCGGGCGCTCCCCAAAACGTACCAGCAACCCAAGTGCAGCGGGAGGACGGCCATCTGCAAGGAGGTAGTGCTCCCCAGGGCTCACGTATTCCTTGACATGGTGCATCCCTCTCCCTCCCCAGCAAACGCCCCATGCCCCTGTTATGAATGAAATGCTGTGTGCTCAGCCCCCTTGAATGTTGGGTTATGGGTCGTTCTGGGATATGGCCTGGCAAAACCACCTGAGCAGAGACGACAGTGTTGTGCCCTGCTGGTAGCTGCAAACCACGAGTGCCAGCGACAATGTGGAGTTCGGCTTATTCTTCGGTTGTTTGACTTAGGTTTATGGCTGCTGTGATTCTGCTCAGTCCCAGGCTCACTGACCTCAGTGTTTCTGTTGAGCTTGACCATTGGATACTTATCCAGGGTTTGTGGACAGACGATACTGCATGTCCAAGTTTCCAAAGTACCTGCTGGATTCCAGGATATAGTGCAGGGGTCACCAAACTCTGGCCCGTGGACCCTGGCCCACTGCCTGTGTTTGTAAATAAAGTTTTATTGGCACAAAGACACAGCCAATTATTTACATGTTGCCTGTGGCTGCTTTTCTCACCACAAAGGCAGAGTTGAGTATTCATCCAAGATAGTCTGCAAAGCCTGAGATACTCGCTATCTCACCCTTTGCAGAGAGAATTTAACCAATGTCTGAACTGAAATCAGCCCTCCGTATCTGCAGATTCCACATCTGTGGTTTCAACTAACCATGGATTGAAAATATGTGGGGAAAGAGAAACCAAAAAAAAATATTACAGCAAAACAATCCACATTTTAAGAATGCAGTGTAACAACGATTGCATTCGGTATAAGTATTCTAGATATGATTCTGCCTAGGTTATAAGCAAATAGAACTCCATTTGATGCCAGGGACTTAAGTATCTGTGGATTTGGGTCTCTAGGGGTGCTTCTGCAGCCAGTCTCCCGGGACACCAAGGGACGTGTTCCTTGACCAAAGTCATGTTTGTCCCTTAAAAACTTTATTAGCCTTCCCATTTGCGTAAGGCATCTGCCTATTATATAATCAGGATGGTATAATGTATCTTTGTACTTTCTGCTCTGGATGACAGTAAATTTTGGCCCCTGGGGCCTGCTGCACTGGTCATATCATTTCCTCTTGGTGCAGGTACTGAATGACACCTGGGTCTCTTTCCCCTCCTGGTCTGAGGACTCCACCTTTGTCAGCTCCAAGAAGACGCCCTATGAGGAACAGCTGCACCGCTGTGAGGACGAGCGCTTCGAGGTGTGTATGCAGCTGCGGCTGGGCCTCCAGCACGCGCCTGCCCCCTCCTGCATGGGGCTGCTGTGGCCAGGCCCCCCACCCCCCAGCACATTCTCCACAGGACAGGCGTCCTCTTCCTCCTCCACCACCCAGTCTCCTTTGGAGGAGCAGATGTTGAAGCACATTCCAGCCGCTCCTAGAAGCTTCCTGCCAGGTCTTGCTGGCCTCTGGGCTGGCTACTAGATGGCGCTTTTTTTTCTGTTTAAAAATTGTATTTGGGCTGGGCATAGTGGCACACACCTGTAATCCCAGCACTTCGGGAGGCCGAGGCAGGTCGATCGCTTGAGCTCAGGAGTTTGAGACTAGCCTGGGCAACAGGGTGAAAACCCATCTGTATCAAAAATACAAAAATGAGTCTGGCGTGTTGGTGGGCACCTGTAATCCCAGCTGCTCAGGAGGCTGAGGCAGGAGAATTACTTGAGCCAGGTAAGGCCGAGGCTGCCATGAGCTGAGATTGTGCCACTGCACTCTAGCCTGGGTAACGGAATGAGACCCTGTCTACTAAAAAAACAGTTTAATTGATGTAATTTAAATTTACTTTTATTTTGTTTATCTTGCTTGCTCTGTCTCCCAGGCTGGAGTGTAGTGGCACGATCATGGATCACTGCAGCCTTGACCTCCCAGACTCAAATGATCCTCCCCGCTGCGCCTCCTGAGTAACTGGAACCACAGGTGCACAATACCATGCCCAGGTTTTTGTTTTGTTCTGTTTTGTTTTTTACTTTTTTTGTAGAGATTAGGTCTCACTATGTTCCCCAAGTTGGTCTCACACTCCTGGCCAAGTGCTGAGGTTAAGGGAATGAGCCACTGCACCTGGCTTAGGTTTTTTTTTATTTTTATTTTTTAGAGACAGGGTCTTTATTGCCCAGGCTAAAATAATTTTTGTAAATATATATATATTTTTTTAATAAACTTTTTATTGGCCGTGCATGATGGTTCACGCCTGTAATCCCTGCACTTCTGGAGGCTGAGGTAGGAGGAATTATTGAGGCCAGGAGTTCAAGACCAACCAGGGCAACCAAGCAAGAACTCATCTATACAAAAAAAAAGATTTTTTTTTTCATTCTTTATATCTTTCTTTTTATTTATTCTTTTTTGTTTGTTTGTTTTTCTCTTTTTCGTTTTTCACATGTAACTGGAAACAAAAAATTTTTTTTTTAATTAGGCATGGTGGTATACACCTACACTCGTAGCTACTTGGGAGGCCAAGGTGGGAGGATCGTTTGAGCCCAGGAGGTTGAGGCTGCAATGAGCTATGATTGTGCCACAGCACTCCGGTGACAGAGTAAGACTCTGTCTCTTAAAGACACAGACACACACACACACACCCCCCCCCCAAAAATTCTCTGCCCTCTGAAGTCCCAGGACCCTACCTGGGGCCTCTTGAGTTCCCCAGCGCTGACCCCTTCCTGCCTTCCTTTCTGTAGTTAGATGTGGTCCTGGAGACCAACCTGGCCACCATCCGCGTGTTGGAAAGTGTGCAGAAGAAGCTCTCTCGGATGGCACCTGAAGACCAGGAGAAGTTCCGGCTGGACGACTCCCTGGGGGGCACGTCAGAGGTGATCCAGCGCCGTGCCATCCATCGCATCTATGGCGACAAGGCCCCAGAGATCATTGAGAGCCTCAAGAAGAACCCCGTCACCGCTGTCCCTGTTGTCCTGAAAAGGTGCCGTACAGCGCCTGGCCTTCCTTTCCCCACCGCGGGGAGCTCCTGGACTGCTCATTAGTGCTGTTTGTCAACAGGTGCCATCTCCAGCAGGGGTCTCTGAGACCTAGGGCTCGCTTCCTATGTCTCCCACTTTCCCACTCCTGAGAGGAGAGCACTGTGACCCTCGAGGACTTTCCTTCTAGGACTTTCTACCTTGCACATAATCACATCTAGACATGTAAATAACTGCTTTAGGAGTCAGATGCGACCACTACACTGTGGCTGGCTTTTTAAGTAATGCTGCATCTCAGATACCATCCCGTACAGGTATTTATTAACTGGCCACTTTAAGGGAGGTGCAGTGCTTGGCTCTGGGGTTACCCAGCTGAGTGAGGCAGTCCCAGTCCCTGTCCTCATGGGACTCACAGCTGAGCAAGGAACCTGAGTGGTTGATCCAGGAGCCATGTGGAGAGGCAGAGGAACTGGGAAGCCAGCCACATTGGCTCTGTGAGGCCATCACACTTTCCCTCTGACGCAGCACGGAGTCCACTGCACAGACCAGGCTGGGAGCTGGCTGGCCTGGGTCCTGGGCCCCCAATCAAATCCCAGAGTAAGACAGGCCAGCCCCAGGGTGCTTTAGGGAGCATGGCCTGGCTTGTCCCTGGCGCTGACCCCTCTTTTCCCCACAGGCTGAAGGCCAAGGAGGAGGAGTGGCGCGAGGCCCAGCAGGGCTTCAACAAGATCTGGCGGGAGCAGTATGAGAAGGCGTACCTCAAGTCCCTTGACCACCAGGCTGTGAACTTCAAGCAGAACGACACCAAGGCCCTGCGCTCCAAGAGCTTGCTGAACGAGATCGAGAGTGTCTATGACGAGGTACAGCTGGCCGGCTGGGCAGGGTCCTGGCTCTCCTGACCGCTGGGTCTGTGCCTCTGTTTCCCGGGTGCTTAGGCAGGGTGGTGGCATCGCCCTTTCAGGGCTGTGTCTAGGCGAGGGTTCGTGTCTCTGATACCTAGCCTTCAGCCTGCCCTAGGAGAACCAGCAACTCTGCTGTTGTCTAGAAAATCTCCGGCCCTCCCATGGGGCAGTGATGGACTGGCCTAGGTGGCGGGTGGCAGCAGCTTTCATTTGTTTCTTGCTGACTGTGCCAGGCAGGGTGTTAGCACCCCCAGAAGGAGTAATATCTCATCTGACCTCACTTCTGAACCTGACTCTGCTGCGGCATTATTCTGATTTTACCAGCGGGGAAACTAAGGCACAAGAGGTTGCACTTGGCCAGGGCTGGTCAGAGCAGGCCAGCGCTCTGAGTTGTCAGGTCTGAGGCTTTCCACTGCATATCCTCACTGCAGGCTCACAAGGCCTGAGTTACAGAACCAAGGCCAGCGGGGTCCACAGGTTGCCGGGAGCTGGGTTGTCAGCAGCCATGCCTTCGGAGCCTGAGGTGGGAAGATTGGCAGCGTGCTGGGCGTGGTGGCAGTCAGCTGTCGGGAAGGTCCTTGGTCACTCTGAGAAGGTGGCTGGGGAGGGGCGGTGCTCCCTGGGCAGTGCCCAGATCACAATGGGGGCTGCATTGTCAGCCTGGTGCCCACCTGAGTAGGGGCATCCCCTCACCTGATTCGGTTTCTTCCTGCTGTCACTGCACAATGAGTGGTAGCTCCTCCTTTTGCAATACAGAAACGGAAGCCACAGGAACCGGGCTGCTGGCCTGAGGCCTCTCCCACAGCCTGTGGGACTGTGGAGACCCCCTTCCCTTCCACCTCCCTCCCTGTGGGCTGCCCTTGCCGCAGGCCCACTCCACAGCCACTCTGGCTTCCTCACTAGCCCTCCGTGGATCCTCAACCCCGAGACCCTGCATGGGTTCTGTGAGTCTGTGGCATCTGCAAAGTATAGGTGATGAAGTGGCCCTGGAAATTCACTGATGCAACCCCAAGTTCCTCAGTCCCTCCCTGGGGCTGACGAGGGCCAGGGGCCCTGCGGTTGGCCCCCTGGCCTGGTGCATCTCTGCACATGCAGGTCCTTGTTGCATTCCAAAGTCAGACCCCCATTCCATCACACAGTTTACAAAGCACAGTTATGGACCACAGACATGGGGACCCTGCTTCAGAGGGGACTGTAAAGGAATTTTGAAAGTGTTTATGGCATAAATGAGACCGGGGGGACTTAGGAAGCAGTCAGAGGTCAGAGGCCTCACTGAAGAGCCCAGAGTGGAGCTGAGTGTGCAGACTCCTGGGAACCAGCCCAGCGTGCTTGGCCTCTACACTGCCCTGCAGGGGAGGAGGAAGGGAAGCCTCAGGCTGCTGGAAGACCCAGTGCTGCCCTCAGGAGCTCCCCGCCAGCAGAGACAGCATCCACACTCACTTTCCTTAAGAGCCCCGGTGCCTCTGCCTCCCTGCCTGGTGCTGAGGGGTTGGGACCGCCCAGCACAGTGGTGTGGCAGGCTGGAGGAAGGAGTGATTGTCTTCCACTGTGAGGGAATGAAAGTCACGATTTGGATAAAGACCAAGGGGAGAGGTGAGCCTGAGGGAGGGGTAAGCCTGGGATGGGGTTTTCCAGCGAGTGAGAGCAGATGGGCATGTGCAAAGGCCCTGCACATGCAGGAGGAGCTCGACGCCCCGAACATCGCAGGAAGGAGCCTGAGGGCTGTAAGGCCAGAGGAGCTTCGGAGGGGTGCGCAAGGGCCCAGCGTCTTCTGAGCAGCCTGGGGACCATTAGTCAGGGTGACCTTGCTCCTGTTGGCCAAACTGCCCAGGACCCGGTGAGGAGAGTGGTTGGAGCAGGCTGGTGGGAGGGCTGGTGACGTGATGGTGGCAGCGAGCACATGCATGGGCTGGCGGGTGACAGCAGTGGAGACGGGCTTGGTGACGATGGGCGTGTGGGGCTTCAGATGTGAGAGTCGCAGACCTCCCGGCGAGTAGATGGAGGGCAGCGGCAGAGAGGTCAAGGCTCACTCTGCACTTGACCTCATCAACAGCGTGGTGTGGGCAGCCATGATCAGGCTGGGATCAGGCGCTGCCGTTCTTGTCAGTAGTAGGAGGTCTGCCTCAGAGACTTCTCCGTGTTGAGCCATGGGGCCCTGATCTGTCCTGGAGTTGGGCTGAGTGACAGACCCAGGCTTGATGCTGCCAGACCCCCTGTGACCTCTCCCCTCCCATCTCAGAATGCTCTCCTTCGCCTGGCGTCCCGGGATGACTTGGGTCTGCCCTGCTTTCGGACAGGGGATCAGGAGCACATGGCACTGCACAAGAGGCTGAGGCAAGCGCCCCGCGCCCCCAGGCCCTGCTGCCTCACTGACGCTGTTCACCCACCCCTCTCTGGCAGCGCTCATCCACCTTGGTGGCCTAGCTCACAGCAACTCACGAAGGGCGTGGGGGTCCTCTGGGTGCTGGGTGGCTTCCTGCCTAATGGCCGTCCTGTCCCCCACAGCACCAGGAGCAGCACTCAGAGGCCCGCAGTGCCCCCTCCAGCGAGCCGCACCTCATCTTCGTGTACGAGGACCGGCAGATCCTGGAGGACGCAGCAGCACTCATCAGCTACTATGTGAAGCGGCAGCCGGCCATCCAGAAGGAGGACCAGGGCACCATCCACCAGCTCTTGCACCAGTTCGTGCCCAGCCTCTTCTTCTCCCAGCAGCTGGACCTGGGCGCTTCCGAGGAGTCAGCCGACGAGGACCGGGACAGCTCCCAGGGGCAGAGCACAGAACCCAGCGAACGGAAGAAACCGGCGCCAGGACCACACAGCAGCCCCCCGGAGGAGAAGGGGGCCTTCGGGGATTCCCCGGCCGCCGCCGAGCAGCCGCCCCCACCACCCCAACCTCTGCACAAGGCCCTGGATGACGTCTACAGCCTCTTCTTCGCCAACAACAACTGGTACTTCTTCCTGCGCCTGCACCAGACCCTGTGCTCCAGGCTGCTGAAGATCTACCGCCAGGCGCAGAAGCAGCTCTTGGAGTATCGGACCGAGAAGGAGCGGGAGAAGCTGCTCTGCGAGGGCCGCAGGGAAAAGGGCAGCGATCCCGCCATGGAGCTGCGGCTGAAGCAGCCCAGTAAGGATCCAGGGCCTGCCGGGAGGCCCTGGGGTGTGCCTGGGGTTTGGGATCACAGCTCATCTTCTCACACGTCCTGTTTCTTTCTGGCTTTTCATTTTAAGAATTCTGTGATTTCAAATGGGAAATTGCAAACAGGAAGCTGCCAGCATCAGACAGGTCTCGTGAACCCCTTGCCCAGGCTCCTTTCCTGGGTGTAGCACCCTCTCCTGACCAGGAAAACTGTGTTTCTCACAGCCCTTCCCGTGGTGCCGTCACGGCCAAGCTCCACAGCGCACTTTTTCTTTTTTTTTGAGATGGATTCTTGATATGTTTCCGAAGCTGGAGTACAGTAGCGTGCTCTCGGCTCACTGCAACCTCACCTCCCAGGTTCAAGTGATTCTCCTGCCTCAGCCTCCATAGTAGCTAGAATTACAGGCATGTGCCAGCACACCCAGCCAATTTTTTGTATTTTCAATAGAGACAGGATTTAACCATGTTGGCCAGGCTGGTATCGAAGTCCTAACCTCAGGTGATCCACCTGCCTTGGCCTTCCAAAGTGCTGGGATTACAGGCATGAGGCACCGTGCCCGGCCTCCACAGCAGTTTCACTGCCATCCCTGGGTTGCCCGTCTGATTAGGCAGCCTCAGGGAGGGTGGCGGTGAACACCAGTTACTCGGGTTTCTGGCTGATGCCCAGACTTGCCCCAGGGGTGGTGGGTGAAGGTTGCTGGGCCCCAGGGGGGCATTTGTTGGGGCGCTGTGGTGCCACAGCTTGGTCTGCGTGGCTTCTCACCCCCTGGGCGGCATGTGGATGAAGCCATGTGTCTCCACAGGTGAAGTGGAGCTGGAGGAGTACTACCCAGCCTTCCTGGACATGGTACGGAGCCTGCTGGAGGGCAGCATCGACCCCACGCAGTACGAGGACACCCTGCGTGAGATGTTCACCATCCATGCCTACGTGGGCTTCACCATGGACAAGCTGGTACAGAACATCGCGCGGCAGGTGAGCCGGGCCGGGGCCAACACTTAGGACACTGCACAATGCCCTGCCATGTCATTTCACTCCCTTGCCAGGAGGGGGCCCGTGGTCAACAGTAAACCTATCTTGATTTCTTCTTAACTGAGACAAAATTCTCATAACGTAAAATGAACCATTTTGAAGTGTCCAGTTTGGTAACATGCAGTACATTCACAATATTGTGCAGCCTCCATATCTGTCTAGTTTCAGAACATTTCATCTTTCCCAGAGGAGACCCAGTCCTCAGTAGCAGCCACTCCCCTTTCCCCCACCCTGAGCCCCGACATCCAGTAATCTAGGCTTCCTGCCTCGGGGTTTCTCGCGCGCTGTGTTCATTCCTTTTTATGGCTCTGTGATACTCCGTTGCACGGCTGGCTGCATTTCGTTTCTCCATCTCTCGGTGGCCATCTGGGCTATGGCTGCCTGCAGAGACGGTGAACAGTGCTGCTCTGAACATTTGTGTACAAGTTCTTCTGAGTCCCTGTTGACAAACCTTTTTTGAGGGTAAATGGACAACATGGAAAAAACGTTAATGCACTTACCCTGGGCGAGGGTGTGAACAGCGCTGCTCACCAGCGTTGGTTTTAGTAGTAGCAAAACCCAGCCCCCGCTGAATGTCACCACAAGGAAATCAGTCACCTAGATAGAAACAGCAGACGTCTCGGGCAAGCTGGGTGTGGTTCCAGGACATGGGTCCTGCTTGTTTTCTGCCAGAAGCATTGTTCGTGGTGACTTCTGTTTCCTGGTCACCAAGTAAGGCTGTTCATCATAAAGCAGAAAAAAAGCTGGAGAAAAACTAATGCCATTATTCTCCCACTCAGACAGTCATGAGAAGCGTTTCACACAAGATGTTTCCTTCCCGGTTTTAAAGACTGCTTATGGAACTAAAACCACAGGCAGAAAAGTTTCCAAATCTGAAGGGGGCAGATGGATGGGCTTTCATCAACAGAACCCCTGCCCCTGTGTCCCCACCCAGCCACCTGCCACCTGTGGACACCACTAACCCTGATTTTTTTTTTTTTTTGAGACGGAGTCTTGCTCTGTCGCTAGGCTGGAGTGCAGTGGTGCAATCTCAGCTCACAGCAGTCTTCACCTCCTTGGTTCAAGCGATGCTCTTGCCTCAGCCTCCTAAGTAGCTGGGATTACAGGCGTGTGCCACCAGGCTTTGCTAATTTTTGTGTTTTTAGTAGAGATGGGATTTCACCATGTTGACCAGGCTGGTTTTGAACTGACCTAAGATGATCCTCCTGCCTTGGCCTCCCAAAGTACTGGGATTACAGGCATGAGCCACCGCGCCGGGCATCACAACCCTGATTTCTGCACAGAGGTAGATCCCTGGTCTTGAAGCACACAGTGCCCAGCTGCATCCTGGGAGTATCATTCTATGAGAGTCCTGTGTTGAGATGAACTGGCCAAGGATTCCCAGGAATGATCCCCATTCTGTCTCTGGCCACAGGACTTAGAGAAACCCACAGCTGTGTCCTGATACCTTTGCTTCAGCCCCCTCCACTTTCCCTCTGTGTGCCCGAAATGGGTCCCTGCCCATCACCATCCGCAGCAGTGGCCACTTCTGGGTGAGGGAGATGCGCATGGAGCAGCCTAGAGAGAGACACCCAGGGCCAGCACATGGTGTTAGGGCAGCGGTGCAGGGATGCCAGAAGGCTGGCACTCTGTCCCCCAGGCTGGGCACCCCTGATGGGCCACGGGTTCAGGGACAGCAGCTTTGCTGTGGCACCAGGAGATTGGACCAGATGGTTTATGGAAAGCGTTGATGAATGCTTTGAAAACCCTCCCCTTCCATAAACCTCTTCTCTAGAACCTGTTAAAAAGCAATGAAAATCGGCTGGCTGTCTGGAGCTGTCGTCTGGGCCTCATGCTGCCCTGCTGTCCCATCTGTGGCCACACCACAACCCAGGTGCTCACTGCAGGCCCCACCACACTGTTCGTAACCTGCCTTGGGACCATGTCTGGACTCTGCCTCACTTTTTCTTAAAAATCAGCATTGCTGTGTTTTTAGCAGTAGCAGCTGGCATTCAGTGGGTACCTGTGTGCCAGTTACTGTCTGAAACCTGTGCATGCCCAGGTGTGATTGTATCCATTCAAAAAAGCTGCACATGGAACCTGCAGGGAGTGTGGTCCTGCCCAGGGCCCAGGCTGTGCAGGCGGGCTCACACCAGCCCTGTCTTCCCCAGAGCCCCTGCTGTCTCCATTACTTTCTCTTTCAGCGCAAAGGTAAAAGGAGTGGCAGTGTGCTTACAGCCAAGCATTCAGGGGAAAGGAATGGCCTGCAGTGACACCCCCTTCACATCATTCCTTGGTTTGCTTTGGCACATTTTTGTCCATGTCTTCTCCATGTGTTTCTCATACCCAGGGAGGGTTTGCTGGTCTGGTCTCTTCTGAGCTGGTCTCATGTTGGCCTGGTCTGGTCTGGTCTGGCCTGGTCTGTTTGGTCTGGCCTGGCCTAGCCTGCTCTGTTTGGCCTGGTCTGTTTGGTCTGCACACAGCCTGTCAGGATCCTGGTGTTCATCCCGTGTCACGCACTCTCCATCCTGAGGTGTTTCTGGCCTTTGCCAACTCCCTCTGTGGGTGAGGTGGGGGCTCCTGCAGGAGGCGGGGTAGCAGCACTACCTGCTCTCCCTCCCACCAGCTGCACCACCTCGTGAGTGACGACGTCTGCCTGAAGGTGGTGGAGCTCTACCTGAACGAGAAGAAGCGGGGCGCTGCTGGCGGGAACCTGTCTTCCCGCTGTGTCCGTGCCGCCAGGGAGACCAGCTACCAGTGGAAGGCTGAGCGCTGCATGGCAGATGAGAACTGCTTCAAGGTGAGAAGTGGCCCAGGGCTGGGACCAGGTGGGGAGGCACCGCCACTCACTCGGCTCTGGACTTGGGCTTTCGGCTGGAATGCCAGCCCTGCAGCAGAGTCCGTGAGGTGGCTTTGACCTGTAGGAAGCATCAGGGCTTTGGGAGGGTGGCAGAGGTGGTGCCGCTGCGCTGTCCCAGCAGTCAGGCTGTCGGCATCCCTGCTCCCGCAGGTCATGTTCCTGCAGCGCAAAGGGCAGGTGATCATGACCATCGAGCTCCTGGACACTGAGGAGGCCCAGACGGAGGACCCTGTGGAGGTCCAGGTGAGGCCCTGGCTCCAGTCCATGCCCCACACACCAGGGAGTGCCTGAGGGCAGCTTCATGGGGCTCCCACCAGCCAAGTGCAGGCCACACGGCATCCGCCCAGAGACTCTCCCTCTGCAGGCCGTTGAGGCTGACTCTCCCCGTTGAGGCCTGGTGGGTGGGGCTGCCTCCCTCCCTGCTCCCCTGCCAGCCTCTCTTCTGTGCCCACTCTCCAAAGAGCAGACCACCCCTCCCAAGCCAGTGGGTGGGTCCCAGGGCAGGAGGGGAGCCAGGTCGCCTCTCCCTGGCCCCTGGCTCCCATTGCAGGGAGTCCCTGCAGCTGTGACCTCTGCTCCCCTATTTCAGGGCCAAATCCTGATCCCAGTCCCCAGCAGCAGCAGATGAGCTGCCAGCCCCCAGTTCCCAGTTTCCACTGGGACAGATGTTTCCTGCTTACCTCCCGTGTCCTGGTGGGAGGATGGTGTCAATCTGTGTGTGTCCGCAGGGTGGTCACTGGGTCCTGCAGGTCCAGTGTGTGTGTGTGTGTGTGTGTGTGTGTGGCATGTGCACATCACACTGGGGTGACTGCGTGTGTGTGTGGCGTGTGCACATCACTCACGGGTGACTGCGTGTGTGTGTGCGCGTGTGCACATCACTCACTGGGGTGACTGCGTGTGTGTGCGTGTGCACCTCACTGGGGTGACTGCGTGTGTGTGTGTGCGTGTGCACATCACTCACTGGGGTGACTGCGTGTGTGCGTGCGTGTGCACATCACTCACTGGGGTGACTGCGTATGTGTGTGCGCATGTGCACATCACTGGTGTGACTGCGTGTGTGCGTGTGCACATCACTCACTGGGGTGACTGCGTGTGTGTGCGTGTGTGTGCACATCACTCACTGGGGTGACTGCGTGTGTGTGCGTGTGTGTGCACATCACTCACTGGGGTGACCGTGTGTGTGTGTGTGTGTGCACATCACTCACTGGGGTGACTGCCACAATGATCAAAAACCACGTGGTTTCAAACAACAGAAGTCTATTCTCTCAACACCCTGGGGGTCAGTCCACAACAACAGTGTGGGTCGGGCCATGTTCCCGCTAAAGGTCTAGGGGTGGATCCTTCCTGCTTTTCCAGCTTCTGGGGGTTTCTGGTGCTCCTCAGCTGTTGAGAGTTCAGTCTGGGGGTTCTCTGTCAGGGATCGCAGCCCTCCACAGCGGCCCTCCTCATGCTCTGGGAGTTGGGGGTGGGGTGCGCAGAACCCCTGTGAGCCACTGAACTCAGGATCCAGAGCAAGAGGGACCATGGCCCATCTGTAGGGGCGTCATGGGCTGTCTCTCCCTCTCCCCAGCACCTGGCTCGGTACGTGGAACAGTACGTGGGGACCGAGGGCGTGTCCACCTCGCCCACTGAGGGCTTCCTCCTGAAACCCGTGTTCCTGCAGAGGTGAGAGGCCCTGAGACACGTGCTCAGTTCCTTCCAGTGAGCCTAGGGAGTGTCCCTTTGGCCTGATGGGGGCTACACCATGGCACATTGTGTGTCTGGGAGCAATTAGTAGGAACCTGCTGTGTGCTAAGGCATGGCCCTGTCCTTTTGTGGCTTGTGGGCACCACCAGAGGGATCAGTAACCCCAGGATGGTGAGGGGCCAGGTCGAACCCCATGGAGAGTCAGTGGATGGAAGAGTGAGCACCCGGCCTGGAGGGAGATGCTGCCCAAGCTGGCAGGCCAGGCCTGAGGTGGATGGCTATGGTGGGACCGTGGAGCACCTCCCGTTGGGCTAGGATGGCATCCCTGGGACCAGTAGGGGCTTCCGGTGGGTGTTCACATCTGGGGACGTTTCTTGTTGCTTCCATTTGCTTTTCTGTGGACCCCCAGGAGGTCACACATCTGGTGGTCCCAGGCCCAGGGGCTCCCCAGCCTGCAAATCCTCCTCCCCTTCCCAGAGGCTCTTGGCTCACAATGCCGAGAGCCAAGGTCCACCCTACCTCATCTCGCCCCCAGGAACCTCAAGAAGTTCCGCCGCCGATGGCAGAGTGAGCAGGCACGGGCCCTGCGCGGCGAGGCCAGGAGTTCCTGGAAGCGGCTGGTGGGCGTGGAGAGCGCCTGCGATGTGGACTGCCGCTTCAAGCTCAGCACCCACAAGATGGTGTTCATTGTGAACTCCGAGGACTACATGTACCGCCGCGGGACCCTCTGCCGGGCCAAGCAGGTGCCGGGGGAGGCTGGGGCTGCCTCGACATGCTCTCCTCACCCCAAGTTTGGGGCCCGGGGTCCAGCCCTCCACCACCCTGACACGCCGCCTCTCCAACAGGTGCAGCCCCTGGTCCTGCTCCGCCACCACCAGCACTTTGAGGAGTGGCACAGCCGCTGGCTGGAGGACAACGTGACAGTGGAGGCAGCCAGCCTGGTGCAGGACTGGCTGATGGGCGAGGAGGACGAGGACATGGTGCCCTGCAAGACGCTGTGTGAGACGGTGCACGTGCACGGCCTGCCTGTGACCCGCTACCATGTGCAGTACAGCCGCCGGCCGGCCTCACCCTGACCCGCCCTCCTGGGCACTGGGCAGGCGCCTCACAGAGCACAGACGTGGCCTCAGCCTTGGTCACGTGGGGGCTGTTTTCTGAACCGACATGAGAGGTATCTCCCAGCGCCGCAGCTGCCGGGTGCCACCCCCGTGGCTCCCAGTCTCCTGTAGGCCTGTCGTGTGCCAAACCTGAGCTACCTGCACCTGAGCCCTGGGGCTCAGCCCCACCATGGGCAAGTGGACGTGCTGGCCGAGGAACAAGTAAACACATTTGTGCCCCCGTCCATCACACGTGCCAAATCCCGGGCAGACGGGTGGCTCCTGCCCCGTGTTCATACCGTGTCTTGGAAAAGTCACAGGTGGCAGCCCTCCTGAGGCCCGCACTTGGGAGGGGGTTCATGTCCAAGACTCCCTGACAAGGAAGGAGCTGAGCCCTGGGTAGGCTCGCTTGAAAAGTGAGTTCTTCCAGAATATTCTGAGATGCCAGAAATCTCACCTGAGAGTTTGGGCATCAGCTCTGCCCAGCTGGTATTCAAGCCCTCAGTCACTTTAAAAGTGAAGAAAGAACCCTTCAGCCAAACCTTTGGGATCCCAGTTTGAAGTCAACACCTGGGTCAAGCAGGCAGCGCCCCGGGACACCCCGCTCTGGATAAAATACACCCAACTCCAGCAGCGGGACTCTGGGCCATGAGGGGAGGGACCCCAGCCAGCGCTCCCACGGAGTTGGCACCACTGTGCTGTGGGGCGGCGGGCACACTTGTGTTCCTGCAGTGGGCATTGATGTGTATGTGTATACACGCACAGATATTTATTCCTTTCGCTCTTAGTGGTTGTAATTTCTGCATCAGCCAAGTCCTGTGGCTCCCTGGGGGCGAGATCTGCCTTTGCAGAATTCTGAGCGCTGCCCTGACAGCCCCAACCACTGGCCCACCTGGGGACCCACGAGTCCACACCAGGGATCAGTGTTGTCCTTTAGTGAGGGGCTGAGGCGACTGTCCCATGGAGGCATCCAAGGCTTTCTGTGCCAAGTATCCTAAGTGACTTGGGCTGGGGACCAGTTCTCCAGGCCCCTCTCCCCCCGATGAGAGCCCCTGTCCCCAGCCCCTGCACACTAGTGGGCCCCAAATAACCGCTATGCTCACCATCCTGCAACAGCTGGACTCAAGGTTCCAGGGAGTGGAGATGCGTTTCTAAAAGTTCCCTGTGGAACTTTTCCACAGGGAAACTTTTCCCTGAGGCTCTTGATGCCTTTGACTCCAAGCTGGGCGGTTCCAAGGCCAACCTGTTCTGGAATCCCCGCCTTCTCCCCCTCCCCCCAGTGTCACGCAGGCACTTTGTACATGCCCCAGTTTTCTAAGAAGGGAACTCAGCATCAGGATTCCTGCCCCAGGCCTGCAGCCGTCTTGGGCAGAGCCACGTGGGCCCCCTCAGTATCCCCACCCCGCATGCTTCTAGGGAGCGCCTCTTTTCCGTTCTGAGGACTTTGTTCTGGGGCTTGTCCTTCCTTCGCAGCTGTTTTGAATGTAGTTTCCCTTTTCTATTTATTTGCACATTAAAGTTAAAAATGAAATATTGACGTCAAGCCTTGAGGGTCTGTTGGTCTCTTCCTGCGAGAGCCTTGCTGACTTTCCAGTGCCAGGTGAGTGGGCTGGACCCACGGGGGCAAGGGTCGGCCAGGTGTACCCAGCTGGGCCCAGGGGAGTCAAAGTCCTCCTGGAATGGCAGAGCTGGGTTCCACCGAGATCATCTCACACCCTGCACCTGCCCCACTACCACATGGGAGTGCCTTCTAGAATGTTCTTTCCCAACTCCGTTTGCACGTTTAGTGGGAATTAGAAGTGTCTCCTTCGCCCAAGTGTCTCCGTGCAGAACCCAATTTAAAGACCGTTTGCTTTGAGCCTCCCATGCCCAGCCTGTGCATCCAGGCCCACACGTGCCCACCCACCCCACACGACCGCCCTCCATGCTCTCTGGGGCCCCACCCACCTCTGCCCTTTACCATCGTCTCCTCACGTCCTGCCCCTGTCCACAACCCCAGCCGCACACGTGCCTCCAGGTAGCTGAAGACCCCAGCTCCACTATGTCCCTTGACTGACACCCCTGGAGGGTTCTGAGGCAGAACTGGCCAGCCCCTCCCCTCAGTATGGGCTCCTCTGTCTTCTGCAGGGGCTGTCCTCAACCTCCCCGAGGGCCCATAGCTGCCTCCCAAGGACCCATGTGCCCCCTTCACACCCGAGTTGCCCTGGCAGTTCTGACCCCCACCCCCACCAGAGGGTCAGGGCTCTTGGGTAGTATGACAAGCCAGGCTGGAGGCCACCCCGTTTCCTTCTGCCTCGATCACACAGCTGGGATGCCCAGGGTCCCCTCTGAGCCCCCAGACTGGCTTCCTTGGTCAGAAGTGCTGCAGGGCCTGGGAAGGGCTGAGCTGGTCCCAGGAGAGCAAACAAAGAGCAGGTCTTTGAGGGGCCCTGCCCTCAAATAGGCAGGGCCTGTGGCCTGGAGAAGGTGGTGTGACATGAGGTGAGAGGTCCCTCACTGGCCCGGAAGACATCTCCACTGTGCTGGGAAGGGGACCCCATGGCAGGGGACAGAGAGTGGCCTCCAAGAGTGGAATCTCAGAGCCACCACCACCACCAGGACCGAAATTCTGCCAAAGTCCATGTGAGCCCAGGAAAGACCCCTGAGCAGTAGATAAGGACACAGCCCAGGTGACGCTTTGATCACAGCCTCATTTCACCCTGAACCAAGGACCAAGCCTGCCAGGCCAGACCTCTGACCCATGGCAATGCGCAGTCATAGAGGCGTGTGGCTGTGAGAGAACAGCAGCATTAATAAAGCTGCTGCGTGTCCAGCACCTTCCCTTCCACCTCCTTCAAGTACAGGGAGGTGGCTGAGGATCTCAGGAGCCCCTCCCTACGTGTGATGCTGAGAGAGGGCGCTGGGACCCGGGCTTCCAGTGGGGCCGATGAATATTGATTCTGTTGCTGCTGAGGGCTTTGTCTCGCTGTGTTTCGCAGTGTATAACCAGCGCTTCACGCCTGCCGTCATCACTCGCTGAAAATGAGGCTGACTACTCCCAACAGCAAACTGAATGCCATCCAGCAGTCGCGATCCTTTCTATTTGCCCAAGGAAACTGAAAATTTGCGTCCACACAAAAACCTGCACGCGGATATATGCAGCCTCATTCACCACTGCCCAAACTCAGACACAACCAAGAGATCCTTCAGCGGGGAACGGATAAACCATGTTACCTCCAGACAACAGGATATAAAAGGGAACGGGCTACGAAGCTACGAAGACATGAAGGAGCCGGTCGTGGCGGCTCACACCTGTAATTCCAGCACGTGGGAGACGGAGGTGGGAGGATCACTGAGGTCAGGAGTTCGAGACCAGCCTGGCCAACATGGTGAAACGCCGTCTCTACCGAACATATAGAAACCAGCCAGGCATGGTGGCGTGTGCCTATAATCCCAGCTACCCCAGAGGCTGAGGCAGGAGAATTGCTTGAACCTAGGCGGCGGAGATTGCAGAGCCAAGATCGCGCCACTGCTTTCCAGCCTGGGTAACAGGGCGAGACTCTATCTCAAAAAATAAAAGACACTGCTGGGCGCGGTGGCTCACGCCTGTAATCCCAGCACTTTGGGAGGCCGAGGTGGGAGGATCATGAGGATAATAGATTGAGACCATCCTGTTCAACAAGGTGAAACTCCGTCTCTACTAAAAATACAAAAAATTAGCTGGGCATGGTGGCGCGTGCCTGTAATCCCAGCTACTCAGGAGGCTGAGGCAGGAGAATTGCCTGAACCCAGGAGGCGGAGGTTGCGGTGAGCCGAGATCGCGCCATTGCACTCCAGCCTGGGTAACAAGAGCGAAACTCCATCTCAAAAAAATAAAATAAAATAAAAATAAAAAAATAAAAGACACAAAGGGACCTCAAATGCATCTAAGTGAAAGAAGCTGGTCGGGAAAGGCTGCAGAAGCATGTTTCCAACTACAGAACACTCTGGAAAAGGCAAAAGTATAGAGGCAGTGAAAAGATCAGTGTTTGCCAGGGGGCAGATGGGAGGAAGGAATCCACAGGTGGAGCTGGGAGGATGTGTAGGGCAGGGACACGACTCTGCACGACACTATGGTCAGTGGTGGACATGTCATGACACGTTTGTCCAATCCCATAGAAGGTACAGTGCCAAGAGTGAACCCCCATGGAAACAGGGTTCTAGAAGACAGAGCGGTGTCCACACAGCTTTATCCATTGCAACAAAGACACCGCTCTTGATAAAGGTAATAGATCGCGGGGGAGGGTGCATGCGTGGGGCGGGGTTACGTGGGGACTCTGTACCTTCCGCTAAATTTTGCTGTGAACCTAAAATGGCTCTAAAAAATAACATTTTTTATTATTTTCTTGAGATGGAGTCTCACTCTGTCACCAGGCTGGAGTGCAGTGGCGCAATCTCAGCTCACTGCAACTTCCGCCTCCCAGGTTCAAGCAATTCTCCCGCTTCAGCCTCCCAAGTAGCTGGGACCACAGGCACGTGCCACCAGGCCAAGCTAATTTTTGTATTTTTAGTAGAGACGGGGTTTCACCATGTCGGCCAGGATGGTCTCGATCTCTTGACCTTGTGATCCGCCCGCCTTGGACTCCCAAAGTGCTGGGATTACAGGCATGAGCCACTGCACCTGGACAAGAAAAAAGGCAACTTGACCCAAAGTCAGTCTCGGGAGGCTAGAGGGTGGGGGACAGAATGGGCCAGGCAGGAACCTGTAGGGGCAGGTACAGGCTGAGATCTCAGGAATACTTCTGTGTCTGTGGCTTCCCTTCTGGGGACCTTTGCTACCTGGGCTGGCTTCTGGGCCCGGCTTAGGTTTCAGACTCTGCCCCTCCCCGAGGTTGGCCAGTCCCTTCTCTCTGTGGCTCCAGGAGTGGAGGTTCAGCCCTTGGCACCGTGGATCAAACCAACCCTGATTTGGGTCCCTAGAGAGGAAGCGTGGGGAATCCAGGGTCAGACAGGCAGGACCCCAAGCCCTGCTTCTGCCATGGCTGTCTGTGCGACCCTGGGAGCAACTGTCCATACTGGTGAGGCAGGGTCATGGCACCCGCCTCTCAGGCCAGTCAATGGGTTAATGTCCCTGCCCCGCCAGGGAATGACAGGAGGTGTCGCTGTGTTTGTGGGTGCCCATGTGCCTTCTAACTTGTTCGCTGACCCGGACCTTTTGCTGGAGGCAGTAAAGGCAGGAGAAAGTGGAGGCCACACCCAGGAGCTTCCAGGGACCCGAGGGGTCGCAGGACAGGGAAATCCAGGACACGCCACTGACTCACACCTGTTTGCCATATTTTCCCCATTTAAACTGTGATTTAAAGGGCTGGGTGCAGTGGCTCACACCTGTAATCCCAGCACTTTGGGAGGCCGAGGCGGGCAGATCACTTGAAGTCAAGAGTTCAAGATGGTGAAACCCCACCTCTATGAAAAATATAAAAATCAGCCGGGCATGGTAGCGTGCATCTGTAATCCCAGCTACTCAGGAGGCTAAGGCAAAAGAATTGCTTGAACCAGGGAGGCGGAGGTTGCGGTGAGCTGAGACTGTCACTGCACTCCAACCTGGTTGACAGAGTGAGACTCCATCTCAAAAAAATAAAGTTGGCCGGGCGTGGTGGCTCACGCCTATAATCCCAGCACTTTGAGAGGCCAAGGCGGGTGGATCACGAGGTCAGGAGATAGAGACCATACTGGTCAACAAGGTGAAACCCCGTCTCTACTAAAAATACAAAAATTAGCTGGGCATGGTGGTGCGCACCTGTAGTCCCAGCTACTCGGGAGGCTGAGGCAGGAGAATTGCTTGAACCCAGGAGGTGGAGGTTGTGGTGAGCCGAGATCGTGCCATTGCACTCCAGTCTGGGCAACAACAGGGAAACTCCATCTCAAAAAATAATAATAATAATAATAAAATAAAATTACTTGAATTGTGATCAAATACCATAATACCAAGTTTATCATCTTGATGATTTTTAAGTGTTCGGCTCTGGCGTTATGTTCACACTGTCACCATCCATCCCCAGAACTCTTTTTTTTTTTGGAGACAGAGTCTTGCATGAGCCATCTCGCCCAGCCCAGAACTCTCATCTTGCAAGACTGAAACTCTGTGGCCTTAGGCACTCACTCCCCAATCCCCCTCCCCCAGGCCCTGGCACCCAGCATTCTATTGTAACAACCTAACTTGTGCTAGCCTGACCGACCCCATCTTACCCCCACCCCCACCCCCCACCGTTTATACCTGGGCCACACTGTGCTGGGTCACGTTGTGCTTAAAACTATAAAAACATAACCGTTGTAAACATACCCTGCTTAGCAAGCCCCTTGCTACTGTGAACACCTCGATTAGTTGCATGGAAAGTACCGAATGCCCCCAACCAGCAATCGTGAGAACCACTTGTGTGTACCCTCCTCAGTTAATCAGTCACGGGAGCCTCCTCCCTAACCTGCCCATTCTGCTTCTGTAAAATTCTGCTTTGCCCCCTTACCCTAAGCAACGTATAAAAGGAAATCAAATCCCTTCCTCGGGACCAAGAGATTTTAAGCGTAAGCCGGCTCTCGGTCGCCGGCAGTAAAGAGCTCACAATCCAGTTTCAGATTTTCCTGTCCACTCGCTTGGATATAACATTTGGAGGCCCCAGTGAGATATTTGCCACTGGGCACGGACTGGACTCAATCTGGCCTGCCCTGGGAAAGAGGCAGACTTAGGGGAGGCGCCCCCCCGAGACATTCCAGGGCCCCATAGGAGGAGAGCGGATTGACTCCTGGTGCACTCCACCAAATTTTTCTTCCAAGTCCTCAGTCCTGCTCCACGGAGAAGGTAAGCCAGGCCTAACCTGGTTATTCCTGGAAAGCACAGGAGTCACCAATTACCGAGCATCTCCTGTTGTCTGCTTTCTGCCTGGTTTGAGAAATCTCTCCTGTATTCTTGTTTTCTGACTCTGGGTTTCCAGAGTCCCCAGTTCTGTTCTCCTGTCCGGTTTGGAGGGGCACTGGCCTTAACGAGGGCACCCCACAGGACTCTGTCAACCCTCCAGAACGCTGGAGGACAGAGTCCCCAGTTCTGTTCTCCTGTTTGGTTTGGAGGGGCACTGGCCCTGGAAAAAGCAAATCAGATGTTTTTACAGGGAAAACTGTACAAAACATTCACCAGTCTGGGATTTCTGGCATCACAGAGGTTGTTGGCGCTTAAATTGTCACACCCCTCACCCCAATGACTGGGCTAGCCTTTCCTTTAATCAGTAAATCCAGAAGAATCATCCTGTTAACCTACGTGCCCACCTTTATAGTCATTCCATAACTTTCCCCGTTCCCTTAAACAAGGCACTATGCCAGGAGACTTACACCGTACAGCCCCACTCCGCCTGCACCCCTACACCCCCTACTGACTACTCCACCTATACCTCCCACACCCCCTACTCCCCCATACCTGCCACAACCCCCTACACCCCCCATACCCCCTACTCCCCCTAAACCCCCACACCCCCTACAGACACTCCGCCTATACCCCCCACACCCCTACTCCGCCTATACACCCTACACTCCCTACTCCCCTACACCCCCACACCCCCTACTCCCCCTATACCCCCACGCCCCCTACTCCCCTACACCCCCACCCCCATTCCCCTACACCCCCACCCCCATTCCCCTACACCCCCACACCCCCTACTCCCCTACACCCCCTACTCCCCTACACCCCCACGCCCCCTACTGCTCTATACCCCCACGCCCCCTACTCCCCTACACCCCCACGCCCCTACTCCCCCTATATCCCCACGCCCCATACTCCCCTACACCCCCACACCCCCATTCCCCTATACCCCCACACCCCCTACTCCCCTACACCTCCACACCCCCACACCCCCTACTCCCCTATACCCCGACCCCCTACTCCCCTACACCCCCACGCCCCCTACACTGCCCACACCCCTACTCCCCTCCTACTGTCCTCTTTGGCAACTCTCCAATCTTCCAGAAAACTTGAGTAGTCTTTTCCAGTAACCTGGCAAGTCCAACATCTCCGGACTTGGCCCTGTCCTCCCTCTTCAAGCCTAAAGGAAAAGGCTGAATTTAAATGTTCAGCCTTTAAGTCGTGGAGGCATCAAAGGTACCTTGGGTACAAAGCCAAGTGAAAAAGCGTTTTCCATTGCACAGCGCATCCCAGCTTTCCCCGTGATGCACACCTCTGCCTCCTGTCCCTCCTAGCCCTCTTCACGGCATGTTAAAAATTTCTCCTTGGGCTTCTCAGACGAGTATGGAGAGCGCCTTACAAAGAGTAGACTCCGAGCTCTCTGTAAAATGACCCAACTTTAAAACTGGATGGCCCCCTCAGGGTCTCTGGGCCCCGCACGGTTCAGGCGTTTCCCTGCATTGATGAGTGGCTGGCCTTCCTTCAGAACCCTCGCCCTTGGCTACAGCCCTGTGCCGTCCATCACCTTTCATCCAAGGTCCTCGTAAGCCCAACTTCTCCTTGGTGCAGACCCTTGGCTCACTGTCCCTCCTGTTCTGCCTCTTTCAAAGCAAAAGAAAAGAAAAGCCCCTTCTTCCCTTGCCTCCGCCCTGCTCTCCACCTGCTCCCCTGGAATCCCCTTCCGTCTCCTCGTCCTCATCTGTGGTCCCTCCACCATTACCACCCCCGCAAACCACCGTCTCCTGTGGCCCCTGTGCCTACTGCCCGGCCAGGAAAGGCTGTTCCACTGCTTCCCTTAAGGCAGGCACCGCCCCGCCGGGCAGTGACAGCACTGCCCTGTTTTAGGTCTGTGTCCCCTTTTCTACTTTTGACCAAAACCCCCCTTTTCTGAAAAAACCCAGGTCCTGACTGCACTGGCGGAGTCTGTGCTTCAAACTTACCGGCCCACCTAACATAACTGTCAGCCGCTTCTTCCAACTCTCTTTACGTCTAAAAAACACCACCACCACCGTGTTCATAGAGAGGCGGCAGCGCCCAGGACCTCCCAGAGGACGTTCTTCCTTCCCTTCTCCCAACCTGATGGAAGCCCAAACACCTGGCAGGGGCGGGGAAGCTCTGAACAATGCCCACCTCTGTCTCCTTGCTGGTACGAAGGGAGCCGACCAGAAACCCACACACCTGTCTGAGACAGCTGACATTGTCCCGGGGCCTCATAAGTCACCGGGAGCGTCTCTGGAATTTTTAACATGCCGTGAAGGAGGAAAGCCTCCGGGAGGCTTATCAAATTTACGCCCCATTTAATCCAGCGGCTCCCAAAAATAGCCGTGCTGTTTGGCGTTTGTAGCCCAGGCAGCCCCTAATATTTGGAGAAAGTTACAAAAAGTTAAGCAATTGTTAAAATGAGTATTTCCCAACTCCTGAAAACAGCTCAAAGGGTTTTTAACAATCAAAACAATAAAAAACAAAACCAGGCTGCTCTGGCAGCTAAAAAGGCAGCTCACCGGGCACCGAAAGGCAGCTCACCGGGCACCGAAAGGCAGCTCACCGGGCACCGAAAGGCAGCTCACCGGGCACCGAAAGGCAGCTCACCGGGCACCGAAAGGCAGCTCACCGGGCACCCGAAAGGCAGGCAGAAGTCACAGCTGCCGCCATCCAGGGAACTAAACGATCCTATACAAAAAAAAGCCACACTGGGGAAAGGCCCAAGGCAAAAGCTCAGGAATCCCGTGGGAGGGAAAAAAAATACCCCTACAACAAAATCAACGTGCATATTGTCAAAAAACACTGAAAAACTAAATGCCCAGAAAAGCCACAGAAAAAGGTTCTCACTCTCCCAAAAACAAGGAACTTTAAAAAAAACTAACGGGGCCGGGGTGCCTTTCCCTCAGCCCCGGGAGCTCATGGTTACTGCCACTGTGGGGGCCAGCCTGTGCGCTCCTGAATCCACACACGGGGCGGAGCACGCTGTACTGCAAGCACCGTGTCGTGTCTCTAACAAAAAGCTTGCCGTTCGCGGTGCCACAGGAGCCATCCAGAAATCTCCTGTCACACACACACAGAAGTGAATTTGGGTCAAAAAACAGTAACCCATTCATTTCTGTAATGCCAGAGTGCCCTTTCTCCCTCCTCAAACGGGACCTACTCCATAAGCTACAGGCATCCATCTCTTTCTCGACAAATCAAGCCCATCCCAAAAGCCAGCCAATTTTTGCTTTTGAATGAACAAATCCCAGTTCTGGGGATGCCACCCAACTCACCTGGACTCGGCTGCCTCAGGGGTTTCAAAATTCCCCTACTCTTTTTGGAAAGGCTTCCAGCAAAACCTCATACCTTTTCAAGCCAGCCACCCTAACTACTCTACTCCAGTATGTAAACAACCTGTGATTGGCTACGATCACTACTGACAGCTGTCTGCAATATGCTGAAAACCTTCTTCACCTCCTACAGGAGCTAGGGTGTCGGGTCTCACCAGTGCTCAAAAAACAGCCATCCTGCGAGTCCCCGCTCCCACCACCAAAACACAGGTGCTGGAATCCAGCTGCTCTGCTTCCTAACCCAGACGTCACCGTCACCGTGCCTGTCCCTAACTGCCAAACACTGCTACAAATCACGGAAACCGGCCAACCTCATCTCCAGAATGTTCCGTGGAGAAGGCGGCCGCCACTGCATTTACAAACCGTAGCAGCTTCCTTAAGCAGGAGCGGGGAAAGCCGCTGCGGTCCCAAGCGCTGCCAGCCGGCACTTCCGCACAAAAGGCTGAAATAACTGCCCTCGCCAAGCCCTCGCATGGGGTCAGGACAAGCGTATTAAGTATTTACACGAGCAGCCAATATGCTTTTGCCACAGTCCACGTACATGAAGCCATCTATCAAAAGCGTGGGCTACTCTAACCTCCGCTGGAAAAACTATATAAAAAAAAATTGGCCGAGGCGGGTGGATCACGAGGTCAAAAGATCACGACCATCCTGGTCAACATGGTGAAACCCCGTCTCTACTGAAAATACAAAAAATTAGCTGGGCATGGTAGCGCGTGCCTGTAATCCCAGCACTTTGGGAGGCCGAGGCGGGTGGATCACGAGGTCAAGAGATCGAGACCATCCTGGTCGACATGGTGAAACCCCATCTCTACTAAAAATACAAAAAATTAGCTGGGCATGGTGGCACGTGCCTGTAATCCCAGCTACGCAGGAGGCTGAGGCCGGAGAATTGCCTGAACCCAGGAGGCGGAGGTTGCGGTGAGCCGAGATTGCGCCATTGCACTCCAGCCTGGGTAACAAAAGCGAAACTCCGTCTCAAAAAAAAAAAAAAAAAAAAAAATTGTAGCCGTGCTCAGGGCTGTTCGGCTCCCCCTGCAGGTGGCTGTAATTCACTGCAAAGGGCGCCAGAAATAAAACACAGCTGTGGCCGGGAGAAAGCAGGAGGCAGATTCAGCTCCTAACGCCGCCGCTCTCCCGGTTGCCCCTTTAACTTTGCTTCCAGCTCTTTCTTTCTCACAACCTGATCTACCCAACCACCCAACATACTCTTCAGAAAAAAAAAAAAGCAGGCATCGAATCTTCAGGCCAGCAAAAACCAAAATAAATGGTCAATCCTCCCGGACTCAAGAGTCTTTCTGCCTCAATCTCTTAGACAGGTCCTAGCCAACCAGTTTCATTCCACCACCCACTTAGGGGAAGCAAGCTGGCTCTTACCAGGCCGTTTCAAAACTGCTCAGCTTCAGAACTTAGCTAACCAGGCAGCCTCGCGGCGTCCGGCCTGTGCGCCAGTAAACACCAAACAAGAGCCCAGGCCTAAGCGGGGCCACCGCTCCGGGCACGTGGTCCAGGAAAGGGCTGGAAAATAAACTTTAAAGCCACAGCGGCGGGATGTAGGTATCTCCTAGAAATGGTAAACATTGTCTCTGGATGGACTAAGGCATTTGCCCCCAAAAATAAAACTGCCTCTATGGTAGTTAAATTCTTGCTGAATAAAATCACCCCTCAACATGGGCTGCCAGAGGGTCCAATAGTGGGCTGGCCTTCACCCCACACGCAAGGCTCAGTCAGGCATTCAGAATACAATGGAAGGTCCATTGCGCCGCCCGGCCGGAGCTCTGGGCGGGCAAAACGCATAACCGTACCCTAAAAAATACCTACGAAACGAATCTTGAAAACTGGTAAGGGTTAAACAAACCTCCTTCCCTTAACCCTTCTTAGAGTCAAACGCACCCCTTACAAGGTGGGGTTCTCTCCTTTTAAAATCGTGTATGGAAGGGCTCCCCCTTTCTTGCCTAAGCTAAGGAATAGCCATTTAGCAGAAATATCCCAAGCAAACTTGTTACACACCTGCAGTCTCTCCAAAGGGTTCAAAACACCACCCAGCCCTCCTCCTCCGGGGAGCGCACCCTAATCCAGTTCCTAATCAAACGGCCCAGCCGCCCTTTCTGTCCTGGTAACTTGGTGTATGTCAAAAAGTTCCAGAAAAAAAACTCACATCTGCCTGGAAAAAAACGCACACCGCCATCCTTACCACAGCGTCGGCCTGAAAGTGAGCGGCGTTCCTGCTTCAATCCATCAGTCCCTCATCAAGAAGGCCAACGGAAGCCCGCAGGAGAAACGTGGGTCACAGCCTGGGTCGGGTCCCTTCAAACTGCCGGTAAAGTCGACAAACCAGCTTTTCTAGCTTGTCTTCTCCACCTGTTTCCGCCCACTACGCTTGTCAATCTGAAGCCCCCTTCAAAGGGGGCAAGAAAACTTACACCATCGCCAGCCTTTGAACCCTCATCCTCAACTGGTTCCTAAATTTTGTCCAACAGCACGTAGCGTCTGTCAGACTTTTGTGTCTCAGGACCCAATAAAACCCTCTTGTTATAACTGAAGAGTCAATAATGCTTTGACTCCCCAAAACACAAGAGGGGAATGGACCAACCTAACTTGTGCTAGCCTGACCCGCCCCATCTCAGCCGTGAGCCTGACAAACCCCATCTTAGCCTCCACCCCCACCCCCCCACTGTTTCTCCCTCGAGTGCACACCTGGGCCACGCTGTGCTGGGTCACTATAAAAACATAAATGTTGTAAACATACCCTGCTTAGCAAACGCCTTGCTATTGTGAACACCCCTTAGTTAATTACATGGAAATTACCGAATGCCCCGTAACCAGCAATCGTGAGAACCACTTGTGTGTACCCTCCTCAGTTAATCAATCACTGGAGCCTCCTCCCTAGCCTGCCCATTCTGCTTCTGTAAAATTCTGCTTTGCCCCCTTACCCTAAGCAACGTATGAAAGGAAATCAAACCCCTTCCTCGAGGCCAAGAGATTTTAAACATAAGCCGACTCTCGGTCGCCAGCAGTAAAGAGCTCACAATCCAGTTTCAGAGCGTGGCGTTTTCCTGTCCACTCGCTCGGGTAAAACACTACTTTCTGTGTCTATGGAGGTGACCACTCCAGGGACTTCCCATCAGTGGAATCACTCGGGATTTGTCTTGCTGTGACTGGCTTATTTTCACTCAGCATAATGTCCTCAAGGTTCATCCACGACGTAGCATAGGTCAGAATTCCCTTCCTTTCTAAGGCTGCCTTTTTTTTTTTTAAGGCAGGATCTCACTCTGCCACCCCGGTGGGAGAGCAGTGGTGCAGTCACAGCTCACTGCAGCCTCAATCTCCTGGGCTCAAGTGATCTTCCCACCTCATTTTTTTTATTTTTTATAGAGACAAGTTTTCACTATGTTGCTCATGCTGGCCTCGAACTCCTGGGCTCAAGTGATCCTTCCACCTTGGCCTCCCAAAGTGCTAGGATTACAGACATGAGCCACTGCACTCGGCCTAAGGCCATCTGCTGTTTTTATTTATTTATTTATTTTCACATGGGTTTTTGACCAGGTGCAGTGACTCATGCCTGTAATCCCAGCGCTTTGAGAGGTGAGGTGGGCAGATCATAAGGTCAGGAGTTCGAGACTAACCTGACCAACATGGTGAAACCCTGTCTCTACTAAAACAAAAAATTAGCTGGGCGTGGTGGCAGGCACCTGTAATCCCAGCTACTAGGGAAGCTGAGGCAAGAGGAGTGCTTGAATCTGGGAAGCGGATGTTGCAGTGAGCTGAGATCGCACCTCTGCACTCCAACCTGGGCAACAGATAGAGACTTGTCTCAAAAAAAAGAAGTTTTTATGGAAAGTAACACAGGGTACAGAAAATTCCAACAGTACAAGGCAGACACACGGTTTCCTCTTCCCCAAAGCTGTCATGCCCAGCGTCCTCCAGCAGGTACTTGGGCAGTGTTGCCTGGGTACAGCTTGTGCCCGAGTGAGGCAATGTCATCATCACCTTCGCTTGCTGGGGTTTCCCCCACACCCTGTGCTGGCTCCGTGTTTTTCCCGGGGTGGGATGTTGGGGGGCCACCTCCCTGTTCTGTGCTGCTGTGTAAATATCCTCCCACGGATGTCTTCTTGTGTGTGTGTCTGGCAGAAATTCCTGGACATGGAACCCTTGAGTGTAAGGACATATGTGTCACTATTTTGATGCGTCATCTCCAAAGCACCCTGCGGCGGCATCGCCGGACTGCCGGTGTGCCCAGCCTCCCCCACATGGCTTTCTGCTCTGCTCACAGAGAAGACGGTGGAGGGGTGGCCCGGGCATGGGTTTCCCCGTGTGCTGAGGGTGTCCTCAGCCACCTCTTTCCCCAAGTCATTGACGTAAAACTCATTTTGTCATCAGGGGGCATGGAAACTTCCCAGAAACGGGAGCGAGGCTTCTGAGACCCTGCCCCGGCTAGACTCTCTCCCGGCTTCGGAGTCCCTTCCTGGAGCTGGGCGCTGACTCTGTCCAGGACTCTGCTCAGTCACTTCCTGACTGGTCCCTGAGTGCTCAAGTGTGTGATGAGATTAGGGCTCCCTGAGGCAGGAAATGGCCACACTGGACCCCTCCCTTCCCCATCCCTAGTTCATTTTATCTTCCCCAACCCTCGTGGCACCCCACTAGGTCCTCCTGCTCCCAGACCCCCGCCCCAGCCCCTGTCCCCTATTCCCTGTAGCCCAGCCCAGAGTACACTGGGGCCAGAATCCCCCAGACCAGGCTCCTCCAGGGCACGATAGGTCAAGGCCTCTGTAAGGCAGGGAGGGACAACATTGAGGGGCCATGTGCAGGAGAGAGAAGGGGTACTCACCCCCTGAGCCTCAGTTTCTTCAACTGTACAGTAAGCCCCCATCTGATGGTGCCCAGGAGCGGGAGTGTGCTGGGACTAGAGGAGGAAGGCCCCCGGAGAGGCTGGTTCGGCCCCCCACCTCCAGCCTGGCCACCTCGCTCAAGGTCCCCTGTCGCTGCACCTGGGGCCCCAGGCTGTGGTGGGCCAGGACAGGAGCAGAGGGGCTTCAAGAACCAAGGACAGGGCTGGGCGCGGTGGCTGACGCCTGTAATTCCAACACTTCGGGAGGCCAAGGCAGGAGGATCTCCTGAGGTCAGGAGACCAGCCTGGCCAAAATGGTGAAACCCCACCTCTACTAAAAATACAAAAATTAGCCGGGGGTGATAGCACTTGCCTGTAGTCCCGGCTACACGGGAGGCTGAGACAGGAGAAGGACTTGAACCTGGGAGATGGAGGTTGCAGTGAGCAGAGATTGTGCCAGTGCACTCCAGCCTGGGTGACAGAGCGAGACTCATCAAAAAAGAAAAAAGAACCAAGAATGGAGCTGGGCACAGTGGCCCACGCCTGTCATCGCAGCACTTTGGGAGGCCGAGGTGGGCAGATCACCTGAGGTCAGGAGTTCAAGACCAGCCTAGCCAACATGGCAAAAGTCTGTCTCTAATAAAAATACAAAAATTAGCTGGGTGTGGTGGCAGACTCCTGTAGTCCCAGCTACTTGGGAGGCTGAGGTGGGAGAATTGCTTGAACCCAGGAGGCAGAGGTTGCAGTGAGCCAAGATCCTGCCACTGCACTCCAGCCTGGGTGACAGAGAGAGACTCATCAATCAATCAATCAATCAATCAATAAAATAAAACCAAGGATGGACATCTCCCAGAGGGCAATAACAGCAAGGGTCCCCTCAGACCCCCAGAAGAGGACAAGCTCAGTGTCAGGGGCGCTGGCTGAACCCCGAGAGTCCCTCAGCCATCCTCAGCTGACCCCATATGTGCAAGGCACCCCTGTATGTGTGCCTCACTTTGCTCTCGCCCAGAGGACACACAGGCGGCTGTAGGGGAGACAGCAATGCCAGTGGCAGCACTTGCCAAGGGCCAAGGGGACTTCGAGGGGTGTGGTCACCTGCTCTGACCTCTGACCTCTGACCCAGGGAAGCAGGGCTCTTCTTATCCTACCCACCAGAGACAGGAAGTGGGGGGAGGTGACTTCAGGAAGGGCCCAGAGCCTCTCATGGGCGTGGGGATTGGGGTGAGGACAGGGCTGTCACGAAAACAGCCTCTGCAGATGTGAGCAGCTGGTAGGAAGTGGCCACTCAGGCCGCAGATGCTTCCTGGGCTGGTCAGAAGCTGGGGGTGCTGGCTGCAGCTGGGACCCCCTCTGCATCTCACTGGCCTGGCACCTGCGTCCCCGGGAGGCACCACAGCTGGACACAGCGACCTGGGGCAGCCCAGCCTCTGTAGCCTACATTCCTGTCCTCCCACAGGCTGGCTGGCGAGCGGCCCTGGTGGGTCTGCGGGGCAGCGGCCGTGCCTTCCCAGTTTATCTCCCCTGGCACGATCTGCTCATCCGCCCAGTATTCCAGAAGCTGGGGCTCGGTGTCTGGTGAGGCAGGAAGCCTGAGGCCACAGCCCAAGGCAGCGGAGCCCAGTTATGTGCGGGCATCTGCTCCTGTGGCCCCTGGTGCTGGGGTTCAGCCTGTTGGGCAGTGCCCAGACTCCCAGCATCTATGATGAGGGCGAGAGCACCGGAGGCGGCGATGGTGAGTGGTCCTGGCCTCAGGGTACAGAGACGGGGTTACATCAGGGATGGAGCAGGGGCCTGGAGCTGGGTAGGGGGAGGCTGGGAAGTTGGGGTCTTCAGCCTGGTCCACTCTGTACCCTGTCCACTCTGTACCCTGTCCCTGACCCCATAGGGCTGGGCTATTCCCTTGAATGTCACATCCAGCTGTATCCCACCAGGGAGGACCCCAGGCTCTTAGCACCTCCCTCCCCCAGCCTGTTGTCACCCACTGAGGCAGGGGGCTGACCAATGTCCCCTCTCTTCCCCAGACAGCACGCCCTCAATCCTGCCCGACCCCCGCGGCTACCCAGGCCAAGTCTGTGCCAATGACAGTGACATCCTGGAGCTCCCGGACAGCTCACGGGCGCTGCTTCTGGGCTGGGTGCCCACCAGGCTGGTGCCTGCCCTCTATGGCCTGGTCCTGGCAGTGGGGCTCCCGGCCAACGGGCTGGCGCTGTGGGTGCTGGCCACGCGGGTACCACGGATGCCCTCCACGGTGCTGCTGATGAACCTAGCAGCCGCCGACCTCCTGCTGGCCCTGGTGCTGCCCCCAAGGGTCCTGTACCACCTGCGTGGCCAGCGCTGGCCCTTCGGGGAGACTGCCTGCCGCCTGGCCACGGCCTCACTCTATGGCCACATGTATGGCTCAGTGCTGCTGCTGGCTGCCGTCAGCCTGGATCGCTACCTGGCCCTGGTGCACCCACTGAGGGCCCGCACCCTGCGTGGCCGGCGCCTGGCCCTGGGACTCTGCGTGGCCGCCTGGCTCATGGCGGCTGCCCTGGCACTGCCCCTGGTGCTGCAGCAGCAGACCTTCCGGCTGGCGCACTCCGATCGCGTGCTCTGCCATGACGCGCTGCCCCTGGACGCCCAGGCCTCCCACTGGCAACCGGCCTTCACCTGCCTGGCGCTGCTGGGCTGTTTCCTGCCGCTGCTGGCCATGCTGCTGTGCTATGGGGCCACGCTGCGCACACTGGCAGCCGGCGGCCGGCGCTACGGCCACGCGCTGAGGCTGACTGTGCTGGTGCTGGCCTCCGCCATGGCCTTCTTCGTGCCCAGCAATGTGCTGCTGCTGTTGCATTACTCGGACCCAAGCCCGGGTGCCTGGGGCAACCTCTACAGCGCCTACGTGCCTAGCCTGGCGCTGAGCACCCTCAACAGCTGCGTGGACCCCTTCGTCTACTACTACGTGTCGGCCGAGTTCAGGGACAAGGTGCGGGCGGGGCTCTTCCGACGGCCTCCTGGGGACACCGTGGCCTCCAAGGCCTCCGGGGAGGGGGGCAGCCGGGTCATGGCTACCCACTCCTCTTCACTCCAGTGATGCAAAGTGGGGAGGGAGGTGCTGGGTTCAACAGGGTCCCTTCTCCCACTTCATGTCCTTCCCGGAACCTCAGAATGTGACCTTATTTGGAAATAGGGTCATTATAACCGTCACTGGTGGAGTTCACTTTGGAGAAGGGTGGGCCTTACATCCAGTGTGCCCATCCAGAGGCCAAGCCTGGTGGCTCATGCCCATAATCCCAGCACTTTGGGAGGCCAAGGTGGGCGGATCACCTGAGGTCAGGAGTTCAACACCAGCCTGAGCAACATGGTGAAATTCGAACTCTACCAAAGTACAAAAATTAGTCGGGTATGGTGGCGCACGCCTGTAATCCCAGCTACTCAGGAGGCTGAGGCAGGAGGATTGTTTGAACCTGGGAGGCAGAGGTTGCAGTGAGCCAAGATTGTGCCACTGGACTCCAGCCTGGGTGACAGAGTGAGACTCTGTCTCTAATTAACTAATTAAGTTAAATTTTAAAAAGAAGAGAGATGGCCAGGTGCAGTGGCTCACACCTGTAATCTCAGCACTCTGAGAGGCCGAGATGGAGGAATTGCTTGAGGCCAGGAGTTTGGGACCAGCCTGGGCAACATAAGGAGATCCCGTCTCTACAAAAAAAAAAAAAAAAAAAAAAAAAAAAAATTAATGAACCAGGCATTATGGCACACACCTGTAGTCCCAGCTACTCAAGAGGCAGAGGCAGGAGAATCACCTGAGCCCCGGGGGTTGTGGCTGCAGTGAACTATGATTGCACCATTGCACTCAAGCCTGGGCAACAGAGCAAGACCTTGTCTCAAAAATAAACAAAACTTACAAAAAAGAGGAGAGATAGCCAGGTACGTGCCACATGGCTGTAATTCCAGCACTTTGGGAGGCAGAGGTGGGCAGATCACCTGAGGCCAGGAGTTCAAGACCAGCCTGGCCAATATCGTGAAACCCTGCCTCTATTAAAAATACAAAAATTAGCCGGGTGTGGTGGTGGGCACCTGTAGTCCCAGCTACTTGGGAGTCTGAGGGAGGAGAATCACTTGAACCTGGGAGGCAGAGGTTGCAGTCAGCTGAGACTGTGCCACTGCACTCCAGCCTGGGCGACAGAGTGACTCTGTCTCAAAAAAAAAAAAAAAAAAAAAGAGGAGTACACAGAGAAGAAAGCCATGTGGTGAGAGGCAGAGATGGGAGTGGTACGGACAAGCACAGACTAAGGGACGCGAAGATGCCAAGCACAGCGGGCAGCCAGGAGACGGGCCTGGGGCGGGCTCTCCCTCACAGCCTCCGGAGGGAACCGGCCCTGCCGCCACCTTGACCTTGGACTTCTGGCCTGCGGAACTGTGGGACAGTAAACTTCCGTTGTTTACAGCTGCCGAGATAGCTGTGCTTTGTCAGCGCAGTCTGAGAATCCAAAATGGGACCAAACGCCACTTCCTGAGCCCTGCGAGGCTCTCCGGCTCGGCTACCTGGGCGGGGTGCAGCCCACGACGCCTTGGTGTCCCAAATGGGACCGGGGCTGGGGCTGCGTTCCCCGGAGACTCACTACAAGTTCCCAGTGCTGGGGCCCTGTGGGTAACCCCCATATGGGCAATGAGAAAGGGGAGCTAAGCAGAATTCTGGCACAATTAAGACCTGAAGAATATCTCAGTTTACAGTGTTACTACTCAGTTATTTCCTTTTACATAATCCTTTATATAATCATATATTAGTTTATAGAACTGGGCTTCAAGATCATCTCGGTTTATAGTGTTACTACTCAGTTATTTCCCTTCATATAATCCTCTATACACAACCATACGTTAGTTCACAGAATGAGTGCTTGAAGAATATCTCACCACTCAGTTATTTCCATATATATACACAAAACTATATCTTAGTTCATATCAGAGGAATGCCTAGAGTGGACACAGTACAGAGCATGAATTAAGGAATAAGCAGCTTATAATCAGAGGAATGCCGAGAGCAGACACAGTGCAGAGCATGATTTAAGGGACAAACAGTTATGCCAGGACAAGAATCCATGGCCCAGGCGGCAGCATTCAGTATCGTAAAGATACCTGCTGTATGGCAGGCTTGGGGCGAGAGCCACTCCTCCCGATAAAGGAGCTGTAGGACCTTGCTCCAGTTCTTGTGGAAGGCTGCCCTCAGACCGGCAATCCACCTTGGTGACTGTGAACTTTATCAGCCCTGGTCACTGTGCTGCTCCAAAAGCATCCTCCTATAGAACTCATTGTGAGCTGCCAGCAGGTGGCGGTAACCCTGACAGCTCTGTCACTGCTATGGGACTTAAAGCATCCTCCTATAAATCTTCTTAGAAGTAGCTTGCTCATAGATAGAGGTATTGCACACTGCACCCTCTTCACTGTGCACGGCCCACCTCCATGCCTCGGTGACCTAATGGGGGTGGACCCCATGTTTTATTGCTCACGACCCCATCACTATCCTTAAAGATGATTTCACTCACTGCCCTGCCCCCTAACCTATACACAATAAATACTCAGGCTTCTGGACATTCTGGGCCTCGCCTGACTCCGCTCATAGGTGGTGTGGCCCCTGAGCCCAGCTGCATCTTCCTTGTACTTCTGTGTCCTGTCTCTTTATTTCGCAGACCCTGCACCTCAGCACAGCATAAGGGACACCCCACAACCCTGTGGGGCCCTCAGCCCTACAGGGCCCCACCAGGCTCAGAACCTGGTTGGCCGTTCTCATGCCCACCAGCTTCTGGCTTTGGGATGTCTCTCGAGCAACCAGAGTAGCACCCCCAACTCTGCTCCCCAAAACCCATCACTAGCGTGACCCAGCTCCCGTGGCTGTTGGGGACCCTCACCTTCCCACCTCTCACCTGCAGGCTGGTTCTTTTCATTTTCTGTCAATGTCACCAGGGACAAGGTGGGGCAATGGGGGGTTGGGAGGACAGCGTGTGCCGGGGGTCTGGGTGCTGCAGCCCTAGAAACACGCCCCTGCCCAGATGTCTGCAGCCGGCTCTAAGCCTCGCACGGGATGGGGCATAGTGCCTGCGGAGGACACAGCAGGTGTTCGGGGAAGGGGAGAAGCCTCAGCCCCGGTGCGTGTGTGTGTGCACGCACACATACACACAGACACCACTGCTCACACTAGGGAGCGGCACGGGGCAGTTTCAGAGGCTGCTGGGGCATGAACTGTGGGGACAAGGCAGAGGGTGGGGGACCACTGGACCTATATCCTCATTGGACCTATGTCTGGCAGCCCTGGGCTGGGGGTTTCAGGGGCCCGGGACACACACACACACACACACACACACACACACACACACACAAGTTCATGCACAACTCAGAACGTGTAAATAAGATCAGTGATGTGTGTTTGTATCAATATCCTGGCATGATCATTTACTAGAGTTTGCAAGATGTTAACCACAGGTGCGAGTGTGAATATGAAGGGTCCCCAGGACCAAACTATGGTCCTACAACTGCAAGTGGTTGTAGGATTATCTTGGGATACAGGCGTTAGACATCCATAAACCCTCCTCCCCACCACTCCCACCACTGTGTAAAGCTGGCCTGTAGATGAAGACATGGGGGCTCAGGAGCCCCGGCCTGTGGACCCCCACCATCCAGCCCCTACGTCTCCAAGGGGCTGGGGTCTGCACCCATCTGTGGACCGGTCTGGAGCCCTGGGGGCTGCCCTCTGGGTTCCCGATGACTGCAGGAGGCTGAGGTCCTGCTGTGACCCTGGAGATGAGGTTTTATCTTACAACATCCTCTACAGCAAGTGCGCACCAGGCCTCAGGCTGGGGAAGAAGCCACAGGGCCTGTCCTTTGTAGGGTGACGGGGGCCAGGGCAGCCTCAGATCTCGGCCTCTCAGGCAGCAAGAGGTATCCATGCTGGCAGAGATCAGGGCTGAGCAGTGTTGGTTGAAATAAATACCACCCCAGAGAAGATGGGCAAAAATGCAGATATAGGCGGGTGCCAGGGGTCACAAAAAGGGAATCAAAGCCTGCTGGTGCTGGAGGCAGGCAGGTCCCAGGGCTGGAGGCCTCAGGAGTGGGCACAGGGACATCAGGAACTCATGGTGGGGAAGCACCGAGGTCACCCAGCCCAGGTAGCCAGGAGCTGAAAGTGCATTTGTTGGGAGCCAACTGCTTCCCCACAGGGCCTTGTGCTGTGAACCTGAGGTCCCCTGGGGTGAAGGCAGAGGGTTCAAGAGCTGGGACAGTCTTGGGACAATTAGGGGTCATGGGTGCCCCAAAGGGAGGCGGGGCCTTGTGTTACAGAGAAAGGCAGTGTGTTCCGTTTTGAAGTTGCACAAAAGGTGGATGTTGTTTTGCTAATCTGGTCCACGTTGTTGTTTGCTCAGAAAGAGGCTTCTGGCTGCACGAGTGCTTTCTGGGAATATTTCTTCCCCGGGAACAGAATGCCAGGCTGTGGGAGTCACCATGGCCCCAGGAAAATGATGCCCAGCTCCAAGGCTGGGGGTTGGGGCGCCATAGCTAGGAAGGTGGGGGGCTCCCAAGGGACCTCCAGCTGTTCCTCCCCCTGCACCACACCGGTAACTGCTGAGCCCACATCTGGGTCTCGAGAGTCTCATCCTAGAGATGGGCAGGTCTCTGTCATTCTGTTCCTTGGGTTCATTTAGAGGCAGGTATCACCTGGGCTGAGGTCTGCTCAGCCACCAGGCAGAGTCACAGGCTGATAGGGACAGGATGCAGCCGGATGGTGTCATCCTTCTCTGAGCGGGGCTGCCGTTAGGAAGAGAAGCCGCTCTGACTGGCCAGGAGAGAAGGAGAAAGATTCCTATGGGGCTGCCAGGCCTTCGGGGTGGGACCCCACACCCCTTTCCTGAACCCACCTCCACCGGGTTCAAGCCGGCTGCCACCTCCTCATTTAGATGGCAGAACCCCGCCTGGGAGGGGGACACACGGCCCAGGCCCGGCACTGCACAACTCTGCCTCCTCTCCCCTTCCAATGGACTGCGGTGATGGGCTCTGGGTGTCTACTTCCGGTAAGAGGGGAGGAGCTTGTGTCAGATCACCAATCAAATTGAAGAGCTACCCACAGAACACTACTCAGCAGTACAAAAGAACAGACTCCAGGCTGGACACAGTGGCTCACACCTGTAATCCCAGAGCTTTGGGAGGCTGAGATGGGAGGACTGCTTGAGCCCAGGAGTTTGAGGCTACAGTGCACAATGATTACGTCTATAGTCACGGCATTCCAGCTTGGGCAACATACAGAGACCTCATCTCTACAAAACACACACACACACACACACACACACACACACACAAATTAGCTGGGCATGGTGGTGTGTACCTGTGGTCCCAGCTACTCAGGAGGCTTAGGCAAAAGAGTGGCTTGAACCCAGGAGATCGAGGTTGAGTGAGCGAGCCATGACTGTGACACTACACTCCAGCCTGGGCAATACAGTGAGATCTCATTTCAAAAATAAAAAGCATACGCTGGGCACGGTGGCTCACGCCTGTAATCCTAACACTTTGTGAGGCTGAAGCAGGTGGATCACCTGGAGTCAGGAGTTCGAAACCAGCCTGGCTAACATGGTGAAACCTCGTCTCTACTAAAAATACAAAAATTAGCTGGGCATGGTGGCAGGTGCCTGTAGTCCCAGCTACTCGGGAGGCAGAGGCAGAAGAATCACTTGAACCCAGGAGGTGGAGGTTGTAGTAAGCTGAGATTGTGCCACTGCACTCCAACCTGGGTGACAGAGTGAGACTCTGCCTCAAAAAGTAATAAAAAAATAAATGATAAATAATTATGGATATATGAAACATCATAGGTGAATGAAAGAGAATCATGCTCCAAAGGTTAGCTGCTCTCTGATTCCATTCACCTGGTATTCTCAAAATGACAAAATTACAGGCAGGGAGTGGGGACAACGGCTTAGTGTTTGCAGGTGTTGAGGGGAGAGAGAAGTGAGGTTATGGAAGAGCAGCGGGAGGGACTCTGTGCAAATGTGCTGTTTGTTAACTATAAGATCACACAAATCTGCCCATGAGAAAACCACACGCTGCTAACTATAGGCTGAGCCTCCCTAGTCCAAAAATCCTAAATCCGAAATGCTCCAAAATCCAAATCTTTTTGAGCACCAACTTGATGTGCTTAAAGGCAATGATCATTGGAGCATTTCAGATTTTTAGATTAGGGATTTGGAACCTTAGGTAACTATATAATGCAAGCATTCCAAAATCCAAAAAAATCTGAAATCCGAAACACTTCTAGTGCCAAGCATTTCGGATAAGGGATCCTTGACCCATATGTATAGACACACACACACACACACACACACACACACACACAGCTGTTCACTGGGTGGGCCAGGGTGGAGGGAGGATGAATGCCCACTTTGTCCCCAGGAACTCTCAGCCTCTGACCCTCAGTTACTCCCACTGCCTGGAGGGGGCCCGGGCAGGTGGTCTCGGGAGGCTAGCAGGGGAGGGAGGTGGGGAGACGTTGGGTCTATGTCTCTGATCTCTGGGGTGGGCCCAGCTCTCACCTGTCCTCCACCTCCCCTTCCGGCTCAGGGTCTGAGTCCACCACCTCAAGGCCAGCTCCGCTCAGTCTCACGTCCTGCTGCGGATGCCCTGGGGCCAGAGAAGTCAGGTCATCCCCGTTGGTGTAGGACAGCGAGACCGAGACCGGCAGCTGCTGCTCTGGAAGGAAGGGGGGACTAGGTCGGGAGGGCGTGGCAGGGAGGGGGTCCCAAGGGCTGAGGGGAGGAGATCCGTGGCCCAGAGCAGCAGCAATCGGGGCTAAGGGTCCTCACCGAGGGCGCAGTGGCTGGGGGGTGCAGGCTCCAGGGGTGCGGCCTGGTGGCAGGCGGCCTCCCGCAGGTGGCAGGCGCTGGCATAGACCACCCCGTCGGAGCCGCACACGGGGTCCCCCTGAGCGCTGCAGTCGTGGTCGCAGCCGCATCGCGCGATCGCCGCCCCATCTTCAGGGGCCACCGCAGAGCCAGACTCGCCAGGGGACCATCCTGGGGGACGAGGCAGGGTCAACAGGGCACGGGGAACCCCCACCCTGCATCTTGCCCCCTCCTCCACAGACCCTGGGGTGGGGGAGACGTCCCTGGGTCCTGGGCCCACTCCCCCGGGGGGGGTGTCGGGGGGCGCAACAGTCAGTGGAAGGTCCTGAGCCCTGGCCTCACAGAATTTCACGCAAATATTTGCCTAATACTTACAAAAACAGAAACAGATTTTTAAAAAACTTGTAAGTTAAAAGCAATCAAAACTAATTCCAAGAAATCTGGAAAAAAATGTTAAAGGAACCCTGAAGGATCCCCAGCTCTACACAGCCCTTTGTTGGGGGCCTCTCTGTCGACACCCTCTAGGTTGTAGGGGAGAGAGGAGGAGGCAGGGCCTCCTGTCTGCCACGCCCTGCAACAGTGCCTGCCCACGCCTCGCCTCCTCGGCCACACCCACCCCAAACCTGTCCTCCCCAATCCCGCCCTCCTCTGACCCCACCCACTCTAAACCTCGCCCTGCACTGCCCAGCCCACCCAAACCCGCCCTCTCCGCACTGATTACATCTGCCTGCAAGCCCGCGCCCTCTGCACTAACCACCCTCGCCCAAAACCGCCCCCTCAGCATTGACCACATCCATCCAACCCCACCCACTCAGCACTTACCACACCCATGCTGCTCCGCCCCCATCCCCCCTCCCGGCAATAACCACACCCACTCCGCTTGGTCCTGCCCTCATCGCACTGACCACTCTCAACCCACTGAGCCCAGTCCTCACCACAGTGACCACACCCTCACAGGCTCGGCCCTGCCCCCAGTATACTGACCATTCCCCAGCCACGTCCCCTCCGCACTTACTGCTCCCGCAGCCACGCCCCTCAGCACTGACCACTCCTCAAACCACGCCCCTCCGTGCTGACCACTCCTCCAACCACGCCCCTCCGCGCTGACCTCTCCTCCAGCCACGCCTCTCCACACCGACCCCTCCTCTAGCCCCGCCTCCCCGCACGGCAGAGCGCCGGCCTACCCCTGCACAGCGTGCCCTGGACTTTACGCAGGCCCTCCTCTGCCGAGCCCCCAGGGGAGCCCTCCCAGGGCATCGGCGGGTGGGAGTCAGGGTGTGGCAGGCAGTGGTGAGGGGCCGCAGTGGCTCCGCGTACTCACCCGGGCCCCGGGCAGGGGCGCGCTCCACCTCATTGCACGCCGGTCCATAGCACAGCTCCTGGGCGAGCGGGCTGCGCGCGCTGACGTTGTAGAAGCGAGTGGCCTCGAAGGCTGCGGGACGAGGGTGGCAGGTGACGGAGTGAAGGCGCAACGGGACAGGGGCCGGGCCGGGGGTGCAGGCGTGCAGGCCTACCGGGCTCGTAGTAGTCGTACACGGAGACTGGCAGCGCCGACGTCCTGCCCACCACGCACTCCCGGAGCGCACGGAACCGCACACACGTCAGGCACCGGCTGGGGATCTGCGGGGCAGCGGCGGGCGTGGGGGCCGGGGCCACTAGGCCCGGCGCGCTGAGCTCGGGCCCAGGCTCATTTCAGGGGTACCCAGGACGTGTGAAACACAGAAGAAAGTTGATCCTATTTTCTTTTTTTTTTTTTTTTAGATGGGAGTCTTGCTCTATTGCCCAGGCTGGAGTGCAGTGGTCTGATCTCGGCTCACTGCAACCTTGGCCTCCTGAATTCAAGCAATTCTCCTGACTCAGCCTCCCAAGTAGCTGGGATTATGGTTAGGGTTGTATTTTTGGTACAGACTTTTTTTTTTTTTCCGATTTTTGCTCAAATGGAGTTTCACCATATCGCCCAGCCTGGTCTCCAACTTCTGGCTTCAAGTGATCCACCTGCCTCAGCCTCCCAAATTGCTGAGATTACAGGCGTGAGTTACCACGCCTGACCTCGATCCCATTTTCGATTCTTTCTGTCCTTCCATCCCACTGGGAAAACATCTCAGGTGACCTCCCAGACACCACTCCTTTTTTGTGTGCATGCATGGCTGAGTGTGTGTGGGTGGCATTTAGCACAGTCACAATACTGTGCAATCATCACCTCTGTCTAGTTCCAGAAGTTTCTTTCTCCCCCAAAGAAAACCCCATCCCCATCAGCACTCACTCCCCACTCCTCCTGCCCCTGGCAACCACAAATCTTTTCAACTCTACAGATTTGCTACAGCATGGATCAGTGCTCCACCCCTTCTTACAGATGGGTAGTATCCACTGAAGCCCCTCCCCACTTTTTCCACCAACTGCCATCAGTCCAGGACATAGTGCTATCAGCATGGCCAGCTCTGCCAGGAATTTATTCTCCCAGTGTTTTTTTTTTTTTTTTTTTTTTAAGACAGGCTCTTGCTCTGTCACCCAGGCTGGAGTACAGTAGTGCAATGTAGGCTTACTGCAACCTCCACCTCCTGGGTTCAAGTGATTCTCCTGCCTCTGCCTCCTCAGTAGATGGGATTACAGGTGCACACCATCATATCCAGCTAATTTTTGTATTTTAAGTAGAGATGGGGTTTCGCCATGTTGGGCAGGCTGGTCTCGAACTCCTGACCTCAGGTGATCTGCCCGCCTTGGCCTCCCAAAGTCCTGGGATTACAGGTGTGAGCCAAAGCACCTAGCCGCTTTTTTATATTTTATGTAAAGATGGGGTTTTGCCATGTTGCCCAGGCTGGTCTCGAACTCCTAAGCTCAAGTGGTCCTCCCACCTCGGCTTCCCAAAGTGCTGGGATTATAGGCATGAGCCACCATGCCCAGCCCCAAACTCTTTTTTATGGCACAAGATACTCGCAGGGAGCCACACCAGGTAGTGACCAGTCCACCCTCACCAACATGCACACCAGGGAAGCCTCCTCCACCACCCCTGGCCAGTGGTACCTCATCAAAGTAGAAGAGCACTCTGCGTCCAGCCACTTCATACCTCTTCATCCCCATGTGCTTGTCAAGGAGTAGCTGCAGAGGAAGTCAGAAGTCAGAGTCTCTGCTTGCTTCTCCCATCTCCTGGGGGCATTAGTCAGTGGGATGCAGGCTGGGCCCTGAGAAGTTCTTGGACTTGCCCACAAGCCGGCATGGGCTGAGGTCTGGGTGGGCCTGGCTGGGGCCAGGGGATGCTGGTCAGTGCTCCCCAGGCCCTGTCAGCCTCTCAGCACCCAGGAGATGGTGCTCAAGGATGGCTATCCCTGCCTGGAGCACCTGCCTCCCCTCCCAATGTACTCCCTCAATCTAGCCCCAGGCCCAGGTCAGGCCTCTGCATGGCCCAAGAGGTGCCTGGCTGAGCCCTGCCACCTGCTGGTGTCTTGGCTAAACTGTTTGAGTTCCCCTCCCAGCCTGGGATTTTTTTTTTTTTTTTGAGAGGGAGTTTCACCCTTGTTGCCAGGCTGGAGTGCAGTGGCGGCTCACTGAAACCTCCACCTCCCAAGTTCAAGCAATTCTTTTGCCTCAGCGTCCCAAGTAGCTGTGATTACAGGCATGCACCACCATGCCCAGCTAATTTTTTTGTATTTTTTTTTTAGTATAGATGGAGTTTCACCATGCTGGTCAGGCTGGTCTCGAACTCATAATCTGCCCGCCTTGGTCTCCCAGTAAGCCACTGCACCCGGCCTTTTTCAGTTTTTGATTTAAAAAACTTACACCCACTCAAGGCCTCCGAATTGACCACATCCTCTTCCCCTGGTACCTGTGCAGCCTCCCATCACCCCGGCCCTGACAATAGGCTTGGCTTTCCTTCCACACGCTGCAGAGCTCCTTTGGCCCCTGGACCTCTTACTTCTTGGTCCTCTTCCTCCCCCAGCCAGAGCTTGGCAGTATTCCCCATCCCCATGACCCCCCTTCCCTCCTGTACAACAAAATGGGGATGCAGCACTCATCTCTCTTGGGGTTGTGAGGGTGACAGCTGGTCTCGGCAGTGTGTGGACTGAGAATACCCCATGGCTCCCCACCCAGGACCAAAGGACATGGAACTCTGCTCATCTCTAGGTGGCATTTACAATCCTGACAGCAGGCCAGGCATGGTGCCTCATGCCTGTAATCCCAACACTTTGAGAGGTGGGTGGATCACCTGAGGTCAGAAGTTCAAGACCAGCCTAACCAACATGGTTAAACCCTGTCTCTACTAAATACAAAAACTTAGCCAGGCGTGGTGGCACGTGCCTATAATCCTAGCTACTTGGGAGGCTGAGGCAGGAGAATCGCTTGAACCCAGGAGGTGGAGGTTGCAGTGAGCTGAGATTGCACCACTGCACTCCAGCCCGGGTGACAAGAGCAAAACTCCATCTCAAATAATAATAGTAATAGTCTCAGTGGCCCCACCTGTTGGAGATCCACCTGTTGGAGCAGCCCCCACTCCACCCCACCTACTCCTCAGTAGGCAGATGGCCCATCTTTGCCGAGAAAGGGGAAAAAAAGGGAGCCAGGCACAGTGGCTCATGTCTGTAACCCCAGCACTTTGTGAGGCTGAGGCAGGAGGATTGCTTGAGCCCAGAAGTTTGAGACCAGCCTGGACAACATGGCGAAACCCTGTCTCTACCACAAATACAAAAATTAGCTGGGCATGGTGGCACATGCTTGTTGTCCCAGCTACTTGGGAGGCTGAGGTGGAAGGATTACTTGAGCCTGGGAGTCCAAGGCTGCACTGGGAGTTTGAGCCAAGATCCCACCACTGCATTCTAGCCTGGGCAACAGGGCAAGACCCTATCTCAAAAGAAGAAAGACAGAAAAAGAGCAAGAAAGTACGTAAAAGAAAGAAAAAAATACCCATAGCATTTTACAAAGGGCTGGGCCACCAGCCAGCCTGACCCTGGGTGCCCAAGCCGTGCCTACTGTTCAAAGATCCCTGGCCGCCCCTGCTCACTGGCGCCACCTCACCTGCTCCAGGCTCTCGATGTCTGCCCGGAAGCCCGACAGCAGGGGCACCTCGAGGACAGCCATATTGGAAGACCCTGGGTGCAGCCACCTTCCAGCAACAGGGGAGAGAGAGCAGCTCTAGAACTCAAGCCTGGAGGTGGAATTGACCATCCCCTCTCCCCCTGTAGCCCACACAGCTGACGTCCTAGGAAGCCTCCCCTGGGGTCTGGCCGGCGGGCCATTGGCACACACATCCTTGGCTCAGTCAGCTCTGTCAACCCATTTTACAGCAGGGACACTGAGGCCAGAAGGAAAAGGCCTTGCTAAGGGCTCTAGGCTTGAGCAGATTGACTAGATGCTGGGTTTCCTTCTGCACTTCACTGTGTCCCCAGCCTGGGAGGCAGCTGGCAGATCCACTCTTGACATGGCTCCATGGAGCAGCCACAGCCCAGATGCTTTAACACTGCTTCAGCACTGCCTCCCTGCAGGACACTCTGGGAAATCAATCCCCTAGCTCCAGCCTCAGTTCTTCCTTCTGTAACATGGCGGGGCAGGGAGGGAGGTAACGGGGCTCTCTCTGGAGCCATATGCCAGGCGCTTCCCATAGGGCACTGGGGACAAGGATGAGGAAGCTGACATTCAGAATGGAGCTTGCAGCTGCTGGGAGTGCACCAAGCAGGACTGTGGTCTCCAGAACTTTCTGAGATGGGTACTTAGACACATTTGGGCTGAGAGTCAAGGTCAGGGCAGGTACCTGGGCAGCAGCTCTGATGGGGTATGGGTGTCATGGCAACCACTCACACACCCACTTCTGGGCTCCCAAAGCATTGCCATGGTGACAAGCATCCGTCACCATGGCAACAAGCATCTTCTTAGGGTGAGGACCCACGGTGGCTGGGTTCCAGGCTCACTCTTGGAAACCAAGGGGTCTGGTGCTGGTGTTACCGGTCAGGGACCACTGTCCCGGCCACACATGGCTGTCCCCATCTGGCCCACCCGCCCTGACCATACTGGAGGCTTCTGTGTTCATTCACTTTCCTTTCATTCATTTCAAAAACCATCACAGAGTGCCTGGAGCTGGAAGCTCCTCCTGGTCCCAGGAGGCCACCCTCTCCCCTCATTGCGCCCTCCCGGGATGCCCAGGCCAGCAGGGCAGGTGGCCTTACCTGGTGCACACTTCCAGCATCACTTTGTATTCCTGGTGATGCTGCTCTGCAGCTGGGTCATCATCGTCAGCTGGCGGCCGGTCTCGGGGACCCTCAGCCGAGGAGGCAGGCATCGGGGGTGGGCGTTCCTGGGCCTCGGGCTCCTGGAGGCTTATAAGCAGCTGAAAAGCTGGCTTGGCCACTGGGTCAGGCACATTGTAGGTGACAGCAATCTGGGGGTGGTGTTGGAGGATGGAGGCTTAGGGACCTGGGCCCTCCACAACAGGTGCAGGGTAGGGGAGGAGAAAGGGCAGTGAGGAGGTGGGAACAGCCAGAATTATGGGAACAGTGACATCCATGACAATTTCAGAGACTACCATTGTTCCTCTTAGCCTTGAAATCACCAAAGCGAGTGTAGGTACGATCATCAGACCAGTTTTGTGCATCTGGGGATTTGTGCTCAGCTGTGTCTGAGTGTGGGGTCTCCCTCGCATCCACGGTGTTATCTAGGCTCCCATTTTACAGATGGGAAAACTGAGGCTAGTGAGTCATCCGGGAAACTTACCCTCTGACTGCCAGCTGGAACCTGTGAAATGCACCTGCCCCAGCCCAGTCGGGGCTAAATCCAGACCACAGCAGGGGGAATGACCTCAAGCTCTTAGGCAAACCTGCTTGAGTCACTGGGTCAGATATTCCTGGACTGAGGGTCCAGTGGATTTTTGCAGGGGTGGGGCACACCTGAGAGGACACATGACCGCCTGCCTTGGGCAGTATTAGGAGCCTGCTAGCTTGCCCTGTGGTCTGGCTTGCTGCTGAGCTCAGAACCCTCTGGGGGTCCCTGGGTTTCCACTGTGTGGATGCAGGGGATGGGGCACAGGAGGACAAGCCCAAGATCACCTCATGCTCCCCAAAACCTCACCTGCATCAGGCAGCAGCCGTCCCCCTTGGCACTCACAAACAGCCCCGTGGGGAGGCTGGGGATCTGGAGAGAGAAGTCACCATGAGGCCCTGCAGACCCCTCCTCTAACAGCCCCCAAGCCCTGGTCCCAGGAACACACACCGCCGCCATCTGCAGAAGCTTCTGGTTGGTCCCATGCAGCTCGAAGGTTTCCTGGTAGTCCAGGTTGGTGGAGGCCAGGGAGACAGTGAGGTTGATGCTTCCAGCATAGGACAAGATGGCATATTCAGCCAAGGCCTGCAGAGCCACACAGGTGTCCTGGGGATGGAGGAGGAGATGGCCATCAGCCCTGAGACTGAGTTGGCCAGTGGTCCCCTGACCCCTGTCTTGGAAGCCTGGCCTGAAACAGGCACCAATGGGGCTGGAATAGAGACTGGACCCAGTGCAGACACCCATGGTACTGGGGTCCTCAGGACAGCCAGGTTGGCGTGTCCCCAGAGGTAGAAGCTAGGCTCCAATGGAGGATCCAGAAGCACCTGTCCCTCACCCAACTCCTGCCCTCTTTGGGGTTCCATAAGGTGAGAAGGGGCCAGACTGCCTGGCCAGCTCAGAGCCCCAAACAAGGACTGCAGGGACCCCACCCACCCAGCCCTAAGCCCCTCCCTCTGGCCCTGCCCAGCTCGCCTGAGTGGAGGAGAAGCCCCCAAGTGCATTTCGCTGATGGGACAGCCACTTCACCACAGGCAGGGCGGCAGCCACGTCACCCAGGAGCGTGTAGGTCAGAAGGGCGTAGGCTGTCATTTCCACCTCCGCCGAGACCACTGCAGTAGAAGAGGCCCACTGGACACTTTTGCCACAGGGGCACAGGCCCGGTGCATGGAGGCATGGCCAAGGGAGGCACCTGGGAGCTCGGGTAGCCAGTACCTGACTGAGAGACCCTGTCACCGAAGCTCAAGAATGTGCTCTTGTCCACATCCCAGGAATTTGTCAGGCTCCAGTGGGTGACCCCATCTGCAAGGACAGGAGTGGTGAGGAGCAACAACCCCACCCAGTGTGTAGCCTGGCATCCTGTGGAGGGCATCCAGGCACAGGGTCTAAAGAAGAGGTATTGTGGGACCCCAGTGGGAGAAGAGCACCAGGGGAAGACAGCTGGGACAGGAAGGGCCTCAGGGCTACATCTCAGATCTGCAAACCTATGGCAGCCCCAGCCCTTCCTGTGCCCCCAGCAGACATTGTGAATCAATGGCCACCGAACCCTGCCCCAGGCAGACATCACTAATCAATGGCCACCCTCCCCCCCCACCTCCCCTGACACAGACATCACTAGTCAATAGCCTCCCTCCTGACCAGGTCCTGATGTAGCCCCCGATGTTCCCACTCAGTGCCCAAGCAGCCACACTCAACTTGCAAAGGCTCAAGGATTCTGGCTGGGCACAGTGGCTCACGCCTGTAATCCCAGCACTTTGGGAGGCCGAGGCGGGTGGACCACTTGAGATCAGGAGTTCAAGACCAGCCTGGCCAACATGGTGAAACCCTATCTCTACTAAAAATATAAAAATTAGCTGGGTGTGGAGGTGCACGCCTGTAATCCCAGCTACTCGGGAGACTGAGGCAGGAGAATCGCTTGAACCTGGGAGGCGGAGGTTGCAGTGAGCCGAGACCAAGCCTCTGCACTCCACACTCTAGCCTGGGTGACAGAGTGAGATTGTCTAAAAAAATACAATAAAGGTCCAAGGATTCCGAGCTCACATGAACTATAAAGGCTCTCGAATCCTTTATTTGAGAAACCAGTCAACCACCACCACCTCCCACCCTGTCCTTGGATCTTTTTCAAACTCCTTTCTTTCTTCAGGTGGCATCTTAATGACTTCAGCAGAGAAACCTGCCTGGGCCCCAGTGCAGTTGCTGGGGGTAGAGGTGGAGCAGGGGGGTAGAGGTGGAGCAGGGAGGTCTGGGTGAAGTGGGAGACTTAGTTTGGGGGAATTCTGAGGAAGCGGAAGCTCAGGGATTGGAGTCTTAGTGGGTGATCATTTTGTAGGCGGGGAAACCGACAGTTTGAAAGGCTTCCTGGGGCTCATGAAGCAAGTGGAGGGCAGGAAGCCAGTCTCTACCTTCCCCTGTCTTCCAGGACCCCCGTCCTGTGATGATTTCCAGAAAGCTTGGCTGGAGGCGGGGGATGCGTTCTCTGCTGGGGATCGCTTCCTGAGAACTCCCCTTTCCGAGGGGTTGGCATCCCAGATTTTACAGACAAGGAAAATGATGCTTGGGTGTGACTTGGACAAGCCACTTCCTCAAATAAAGTCACTAGCAGATGCGATAATGAATGAATACTATCATCAAGAAAGTAATTGACAAGAGAGCAAAAGGCGTCTCGTCAGTTTTTTTTTTTTTTTTAATTTTGAGACAGAGTCTCACTCTGTCACCCAGGCTGGAGTGCAGTGGTGTGATCTTGGCTCACTGCAACCTCCTCCTCCCGGGTTCAAGCGATTCTCTTACCTCAGCCTCCCAAGTCGCCAGGGTTACATGCACCTGCCACCACATCCAGCTAATTTTTGTATTTTTAGTAGAGATGGGGTTTCATCATGTTGGCTAGGATGGTCTTGAACTCCTGGCCTCAAGTGATCCGCCTGAAGTGCTGGGATTCCAGGCATCAGCCACCGTGCCCAGCCAACTTGTCAGTTTTGATTCATATGTTCATGAGTTGTCTACTGGGGTCCACACTGGGCTTCTCAATGCTGTGGCCTCTGGGGCAGGCCAGGGACACCTACCTCGCATGATGGCCAAGCTACGGAGCTTGCGCAGTGCCTCAGGGGCTGCAGGGCTGCGGAGCAGGGTCAGCGCGTAGGTCGTCAGGGCACAGCTATAGGGGTCCGTGGCCAGGGATGCAGCAGACTCCAGGAAGTGCCTCGCTTTGTCAATGGAGCCTCTCTCCTCCTACAGGGTGGGTGGGAAGGTGAACCCTGGGAGACTGCCCTGCCCCCATCCCACTCACCACCCCCACTGGCTTCTGAGGCGTCCCTGGGGAGAGCTCTGGGTGTGTCATTGCCCCTTGCTTTGCAACCTTCTGTGGCTCTCACTGCCTGCAGACCTAGTTTTAAAATCCCATCTCCTTTCTTTTCTTTCTTACTGTTAAAAAAAAAATACAGTCAGCGTCTCACCCTGTTGCCCAGGCTGGAGTGCAGTGGCAAAATCATAGCTCACTGCAGCCTTCAACTCCTGGACTCAAGCGATCCTCCCACCTTGACCTCCCCAGTAACTGGGACTACACCACCACCCCCAGCTAACTTTTTATTTTTTGTAAAGATGAGGTCTCACTATGTTGCCCAGGCTGGTCTCAAACTCCTAGGTTCAGGTGAGCTTCCCACCTCAGCCTCCCAAAGTGCTAGGATTACAGGTGTGAGCCACTGCACCTAGCTCCCGTATCCTGTCTTATAAGCCGACACCCCTTTTCCCAAATGAGGTCTGGCCAGGATGCCTAGGCACATGGCAAACGAGCACACTGATCCTCTAGGGGAAGCAGGCAGAGTCCTGGCCACCCTATCCCAGGGTCTTTGTTAAAACAGGCTATGCTGGCTCACGCCTGTAATCCCAGCAGTTTGGGAGGCCGAGACAGGCAGATCACTTGAGGTCAAGAGTTTGAGACCAGCCTGGCCAACATGGTGAAATCCCAACTGTACTAAAAATACAAAAATTAGCCAGGCGTGGTGCCTGCCATAAATTACAGCTGCCTGTAATCCGAGCTCTTCAGGAGACTGAGGGACAAGAATCCCTTGAACCCGGGAGGCAGAGGTTGCAGTGAGCAGAGATTGCACCACTGCACTCCAGCCTGGGTGACAGAGCGAGACCCTGCCTGGAAAAAAAAAAAAAAAGATAGTTGGTTCCCAAGACTCCCCCATCCCAGGCCCTCTCCAGTGCCCAGGCCTGGTCACCTCCTTAGAGAAGCCCACAGCTCTGTTCATGTCTTCCCAAGAATACAATCTGTTGGAAGTCAGTGACCAAGTCCGGAACCTACTGATGTGTTTGTTTCAGAGAAGCTGCCTGATAATATTATGTGGAAGACATGAGTGACCAGAAGCATTAACAAATTTAGCAATGGAGCCAAAGTGTCCTGGTGGCCACCGATAGAGGTATGGAGTTGAGCTAACTCTGTTTTCAGAACCATCATGGTCATAGAAAAATATTTGTACAGACCAGGCACGTTGGCTCATGCATGTAATCCCAGCACTTTGCGTGGCTGAGATGGGCGGATCATGAGATCAGGAGATCCAGACCATCCTGGCCAACATGGCGAAACCCTGTCTCTACTAAAACCACAAAAAAAATAGCTGGGTGTGGTGGCGTGCACCTGTAGTCCCAGATACTTGAGAGGCTGAGGCAGGAGAATCGTTTGAACCTGGGAGACGGAGGTTGCCGTGAGCCAAGATCGCGTCACTGCACTCTAGCCTGGTGATAGAGTGAGATTCCTTCTCAAAAAAAAGAGAAAAAGTATTTTCAAAGCTTTCCATCCTTAGACCAGGACAAATGTGGAACTGTCCCTAAGGTGTGACGCTGAGATGCACCTCATGTGCCAGAGATAAACTGGCCTGATTTGTCAAACCCTAGGACTGGCCCTCAGAAGTCCATTGCCTGGAGCAGGGGAAGGCTGGACATCCCCATTCCAGGGGCAGGGACAGTGACGTGGGAGTTACCCCATGCCACGTGGGCCAGTGCGGGTCTCAAGGACGCTGCAGAGACCACATCAAGTAGAGATGGAACCAGCCTGGCCCCAGCTGTGCAGATCCTGCCCTGTTTACAGACAAGCAGATATGACAGAGCTCCATAGGGTCAAGGTCATTTGCTGGGTGCCCCCCCAGCCCATCTGATGCCAGCACAGATGTAGCGGGTTGAATGGTGGCCAGCCAAAAAGATACATTCCCAGGAACCTGTAACTGTTGACTTATTTAGAAAAGGGATCTTTGCCGATGTAATTAAGAGTCTTGAGATGAGATCAACTTGGATTAGGGTAGCCTCAAATCCAATGACATGTATCTTTTAAAAAAAATTTTGACCTGGGCACGGTAGCTCATGTCTGTAATCCCAGCACTTTGGGAGGTTGAGGTAGGCAGATCACTTGAGGTCAGGGGTTCAAGACCACTAAAAATACAAAAATAGCCAGGTGCAGTGGTGCATGCCTGAAATCCCAGCTATCTGGAAGGCTGAGGCAGGAAAATCCTTGAACCTGGGAGGCGGAGGTTGCAGTGAGTCAAGATTGTGCCATTGTACTCCAGCCTGGGGTTAAGAGCGAAACTCCGTCTCAAAAAAAATTGTATTAGAGACAGAGGTCTCACTATGCTACTCAGGCTGGAGTGTGGTGGCTATTCACAGGCACAGTTCCATTGCTGATCAGCACGGGAGTTTTCGTTTGTTTGTTTTGGAGATGGAGTCTCGCTGTTGCCCAGGCTGGGTACAGTGGTGCAATCTCAACTCACTGCAACCTCCATCTCCCAGGTTTAAACGATTCTCTTGCCTCAGCCTCCAGAGTAGCTGGGATTACGGGCACATGTCATGATGCCTGGATGATTTTTGTATTTTAGGTAGAGATGGGGTTTCACCATGTTGGCCAGGCTGGTCTCGAACTTCTGAACTCATGTGATCCACCTGCCTCAGCCTCCCAAAGTGCTGGGATTACAAGTGTGAACCACTGTGTTTGGCCTCCAATGAAAAGCACCTCAAAAAAAATTTTTTTTTAATTAGAGACAGGTCTCACTATGTTGCCCAGTCTGGAGTGCAGTGGCTATTCATGGGCATGATCCCACTACTGATCAGCATGGGAGTTTTGACCTGCTCTATCTCTGACCTGGCCAGTTCACCTCTCCTTAGGCAATTTGGTAGTCCCCTGCCTTCGAGAGGTCACCATATTGATGCTGAACTTAGTGCAGACACTTGATCAGCATAGCACAGGAAAGCAATTTCCAAACTGGAATTCTATACCCAGCCCAACTATCTTACAGGGGCAGTTCTATAGCCCAGAATTCCTAGGTCCTCCTACCTCAGCCTCCCAAGTAGCTGGGACTACAGGAATGACCCACTGCACCTCACAACAGGTGTCATTTAAGAGAGGAGAAGGGGAGAAGACAGAGGAGAAGGTCATATGAAGACAGAGACAGGGGCTATAGTGATGTAGCCACAAGCCAAAGAATGCCTGCAGTCCCTGGAAGCTGGAAGAAGCAAAGAAGATCCTCCCCTAGAGCCTACAGAGGGAGCATGAGCCTGCCAGTGCCTTGATTTTGGACTTCTGGTCTCCAAAGCAATGAGAATGTATTTGTTGTTTTAGGCTGCCCAGTTTGCGGCAATTTTGTTATGGCAGCCACAGGAAATGAAGATAGCAGTTTTTTACTCCCTTGGGGGAATGATCTAAGACCTCCAGGACACAAAATGGTGCTCCAGGACATGAAATGGCCTATTAGGAACAGGCTGCACAGCAGGAAGTGAGAGAGGTGAGCCAGCGAAGCTTCATCTGTATTTACAGCTGCTCCCCATCACTTGTATTACCACCCAAGAGCCACCTCCCACCAGATCAGCAGTGGTATTAGATTCTCACAGAAACATAAAATATTGTGAACTGTGCACATGTGAGGGTGCAGACCTCACCCTCTGGGTTGCAGACTCCCTTTTTTTCTTTTTTTGAGACAGAGTCTCACTCTGTTGCCCAGGCTGGATTACAGTGGCATGATCTCAGCTCACTGCAACCTCTGCCTCCCCGGTTCAAGCAATTCTCCTGCCTCAGACTCCCAAGTAGGTGGGACTACAACATGCACCACCATGCCTGGCTAATTTTTGTATTTTTAGTAGAGACAGGGTTTTGCCATGTTGGCCAGGCTGGTCTCGAACTCCTGACTTCAAGTGATCTGCCTGTCTTGGCTTCTCAGTGCTGAGATTGTAGGTGTGAGCCACTGCACCCAGCTGGTTGTACACTCCTTATGAAAATCTAATGCCTGATGATCTGTCACTGTCTCCCATCACTCCCAGATGTGACAGTCTAGTTGCAGGAAAACAAGCTCAGGTCTCTTACTGATTGTATATTCTGATAAGTTGTAGAATTATTTCATTATATGTTATAATGTAATAACAGAAATAAAGTGCACAATAAATGTAACACTCTTCAGTCATCCCAAAACTATCCTTATTCCCCAGTTTATGAAAAAAATTGTCTTCCACAAAACTGGTCCCTGGTGCCAAAAAGGCTGAGCACTGCTGATCTAAGAGACCAGAACCCAGAAGACCGGGAAGAATCAATTGCTGCCCTGTGGGGAAGGCCTTCAAGTTCAGAAGAGAAATAGGTTGGAAGGATCTGGACAAGGCCGAAAAAGATTCTTGGGAGAAGTGAAGTGACCTCAAGGGATGGGAAGGAGGTGGAGGGCCCTGTTGAGTGCTCATTGAAGACACAAGGGAGGGCTGGGTACAGTGGCTCACATCTGTAATCCCAGCACTTTGGGGGCCAAGGTGGGAGGATCACCTGAGGCCAGAAGTTCAAGACCAACCTGGCTGACATTGTGAAACTCTATCTCTACTAAAAATATGAAAATCAGCCATGTGTGGTGGCAGGTGCCTGTAGTCCCAGCTACTTGGGAGTCTGAGGCTATAGAATCACTTGAACCCGGGAGGCAAAGGTTGCAGTGAGCCAAGATTATATCACTGCACTCCAGCCTGGGCAACAGAGCGAGCTTCTGTAGAAAAAATTTAAAAAGCCTCACCTCAAGATATGTGTCATAAAAGTGCACATATCTTATTGTCCACAGTGATATGGACAATGAGAAGATCAGAAAGCTTCCAGAGGAGGGAACAAGACAGATACAAAGGATAGTACTCAGAATGACAAATGACTTCTCTATGGAACAATGGAAACTAGAAGATGATAAAACATCATCAATTATTCTACAGGAAAGCAATTTCCAACCTAGAATTCTATACCTAGCCCAACTATCTTACAGGGACAGAATAAGAATATTTGCAGACATGTAAGGTCTCAAAAAATGTGCCTCCCAATACCTTTTCTTAGTAAAGGAGGGTAGCAATTGTGCAGCATCCTGGGTGCTATCCATTTCAACTAGAGTAGGGGTTAAGGGCTCTGGCAGGGAAGTTTCCAGAAAAATGTATTTGGGAGGTGACATATTTGACCACTTCCATAGGAGATTTGGGGGATGACTTCTGAGGTATGGGGGGTGTCATGAAATATCTGTGACCTTCCTCAGAATTCATATGTTGAAGCTCTAACTTTTAATATGACGGTATTAGGAACTGGGGACCTTTGACAGATAATTAAGTTTAGATGAGGTCATGAGGATAGGGCCTCTATAATAATGGGATTAGTATCCTTAAATGAAGAAGAATAGCACTAGAGCTCTCTCTCCACATGTACACACTAGGGAAATGCCATGTGAAGATACAGTGAGAAGGTGGCAGTCAACAAGCCAAGAAGAGAGCCCTCACCAAGAACCTAATCTGCCTGCACCTTGGTCTTTGACTTCTCAGCTTCTAGAACTGTGAGAAAAAAATGTCTACTGTTGAAGCCACTTACTCCATGGTATTTTATTTCTACAGCCCAAGCTAAGACAGGGGAGTAGGGAAATTCAGTATAAGAATTTGGTAAGGGGAGAACAAATTCAGCCCATAACACGGGGCAAGGGGCCCTCTGGACATTGAGCATGGAACACCAGGGGTCTTAGGTCACAGCAAACCCTAGACCCACTAGTTGTCTGGATTGTGAGGCTGAGAATCCTGAGAAGTGCCAAAACTCATAATCTATCATCAGGTTATAGAATTAATGTAGGTATTAGGGAGGTCAGATCCTTCTCACCTGGGGCTGAGATCCATCATGGAAGCCCTCTCTGCATAGACTGTGCCTTCCCTCACCCCAGGAAAGCCTCATAGAACAGACTATGGCCTTCATGTGTCTTGGATGGCAGCCATCTAAGCCCCATCCAGTACCAGCTGACTCTGAACCTCTTCCCCAACAAAAACATACCTGAGCCCAACATTTTGTAGGGATCCCTGAAGCCAACTCTTGGGTCAAAGGCCAGGAACCTGAACTAGTCTGAAATGAATCTCTGAAGGAGGTCTGGGGGCTGTGGACACTCATGAGAGGCCTTGTCCTCAGGGCACTGAGGGAATGTATTCTCTTCCCGGGTCCACAAGGGGGCGTGTTTTAAAAGGCAAGAACTTCCCAGCAACAGGCCCTGCCTTCTTCGACGTCTCCATCCCGGGAGCTTAGAGGTCTTTGTTTAACTTTCATGCATGCGGGAAGATAGACTGCCCAGGTGAGCTTTCTTTGTCTAGAAAGCCCATGAGAAGGTACGGGAGGACTGTGGGCCAAACCACAAATCAGATGTCAGAAATCAAAGATCAATCACTCTAGCGGAAGTTTAAAGGAACTCCTTTCATAGGACAGAAATCTTGAATGAGGCAGGAATACCTCCCAGGTTAAAAAATCCCTTTCTGCCACATTGTGGGGAACTCTATTTCTGGATCCCCTCTCACGACAGCGTGAGAGCTCTCTCTCTATTTCTTTCTCCTTTTTTTCTCTCTCTGCCTAAATAAATCACTTTCTGCAAAACTCTTTGGGGTCCAATATTTACTTAAAATGAGCTCACTGCGCCCGGCAGAGTCCTCTCTCCCATGCTTGGGTGAGTGAGGGACCCAGGGCCTGGAAGAACACCGGCTGAGCCTCCCCAGTGACCTGCAACCCAGTCTCAGCACCTCCCCAGCCCCCAACACATGCCCAATTTCCCCCTAGCATCATGGGAATCTCACTCTCCTCTGCTCAGATTACAAGAAACTGGATGTAATGTGGTCATTGTTGATGAAAAGCATGAAAAACCCTTGATAATGAGCAGAAGGAGGGCAGGGAGGAAGAAATCAACCCTGGCATAAAGGAGGTAACCTCCCACTTGCTTCTCTAGCACCCAGCCCTGAGTCTCCCCAAACCCCTGCTGTACTCACCTCTGAAGCTGTGCCTATTTCCAGGAGAGCAGCCACCACGTAGGCTGTCAGCGGGACTGTTCCGTGGATCCCACCCTGCAAGGGGACTCACAGGCTTCACCCCAAGCCAAAGGAGACAGTCCACATCCCCGCCCCCCCAACTTCCCCCAGGCAGCTTCAGGGAGCAGGAACAGGCAGGTCAGGGCTGGGGCTCTGGAAGGAGGCTCAAGGGGCCACTCACCTGGATGTCCTTGTTCAGGACCCTGCCCACAGCTGGGAAGGAGCCATCGGCCCGCTGTTGCTGGATGATCCAGCCCTTGGCAGCAGCCAGCTCCCGGGGGTCCACAAAGATAAAGCTGCGAGCCTGTGCAAAGGACTTCAGGACAAAGGCCGTGAGCCTGAAAGAGGACAGGGCGTCAGCTGAGGAAATTCAGGATGGTCAGCCCCCGACATGCTGGCTGAGGGACTGCAGCAAGCTCCCTGCACCACCCCGGGCCTCCATTTCCTCATCTGTAAGATGGGAGGGGTCCAGTCTGTCCCCACAGGGCCGTCAGAAGTGGAGGAGGGAGCACGTGCTCAGCACCCAGTGGGGCCTGAAGACGGAGCTCTCTCCTTCCTGCCTGGACCTCTACCCTAGTTACATTCAGGTCTGCTCCTTGCTCAGCACTCAAGGCCCTTCTGCGAGCTGGTCTAGCCCCATCTGCACTGCCGTGCAAGGAAGACCCTTCTGGTCGCCGACCTCACAGTTATTCTCTGCTTGGTCCTTGCCAAAAGACCCCTGATCCCATTCAGGGGCCAGCAGCCATGTATCTTGGAGATCTGTGCTCCTCTGTGGTCCCAGCCAGCCACTGTCATGGGCATTCCAGTTAGTGGGCTTGGGAATGACTTTGGAATGGGCATGTGATGCAACACTGGGAGCAGCTGCAGCCATTTTGCCACCACGAGGGGAGCAGCCATGTGCCAAGGGAGGCAATACCCAGGGATGGAAGGAAAAAAACAGGGGCCCCAGTGCATTATGGGGCTGCTGGATTAGCCAACTGTAGCACCTCCGCAGCTCTGCAGTGTGAGCTGATGTTCAGAATTGCTCTTCAGCCCATTTTCTGTTGCTCGCAGCCAAAACATCACTGCTCTGTGGCCCATCCCTCATCCACCCTATCTCCCTTGCCCCACTTTTGCAGGTGCCACCCTGAGTAAGAGTCGGCATGGCCAGGGAATGAATGCATGAACAAATGAAGGAGAGAACCACAGGATGGGAGCCAGGAGGCCATGCGGGATGAAAACCAGAACTGTCTGGTTTGCAAAGGAAACTTTGCAGACTCAGGATCAAAAAAGAAGCTGCCCTCTTCAAAATCAAGTGGCTCTAGGCTCTGTTTCTATGAATCGCGAAATGGGACACATTTGCCTGCCTACCTACTCTCCTTCCTTCCTTCCTTCCTTCCATCCTTCCTCCCTCCCTTCCTAACTCCCTCCATTTCTCCCTTCCTCCCTCCTTCCCTCCCTCCCTCCTTCCTCCTTCCCTTCTTTCCTCTCTCCCTTCCTCCCTCCCTCCTTTCTTCCTCCCTCCCTCCCTTCCTCCTTTCTCCCTCCTTCCTCCCTCCCTCCTTCCTCCCTCCCTCCTTCCTCCCTCCCTTCTCTTTCTCTTTCTTTCTCTCTCTCCCTCACTGCCTCCCTTTCTCTCTTGCTTTTTGAGTCCTAACTCACCACAGCCAACAACTCCCAGCTCAAGTCTACAATTCCCACTTCAGCTTCCCAAGTAGCTGGGACTACACAGGCAGACGCCACCATGTCCAGCTAATTTTTAAATTTTTTTATAGAGACAGGGTCTTACTCTATTGTCCAGGCTGGTCTTGAACTCCTGGGCTCCAGTGATCCACCCACCATGGCCTCCCAAAGTGGTGTCGTTATAGGCATGAGCCACTATGCTCACTGCAGCCTCTGCATCTCAGGTTCAAGCAAAGCTGGCTGGATGCAGTTGCTCATGCCTGTAATCTCAGCACTTTGGAGGCCAAGGTGCATGGATCATTTGGGGTCAGGAGTTCGAGACCAGCCTGGCCAACATGGCAAAACCCCATCTCTACTAAAAATACATAAAAATTAGCTGGGCATGGTGGCATGTGCCTGTAATCCTAGCTACTCAGGAGGCTGAGGCAGGAGAATTGCTTGAACCCAGGAGGCAGAGGTTGCAGTGAGCTGAGATTGTGCCATTGAACTCCAGCTTGGATGATAGAGTGAGATTCCATCTCAAAGACAGAAAAAGGAAAATAGAAAGGATAGAGTAGAATGTGGCAGAAGTGACAGCCTGACTCATAAGCCCAGATAACAAAGGCACTGGCATCCTTCCCACTTGCTTTCTTGGACTGCCCACTGTGTGCGGGGCTGTTGGCCCCACAGGGTCGGGGGGTGTCCCTTATGCTGTGCTGAGGTGCAGGATCTGAGAAGTAAAGAGATAGCACACTGAAGAACTGGTGAAGAGCATCTGGACTCGGGGGGGTCACGCCACCTTTGAGCGGAGACAGGCGAGGCCCCGAACGCCCAGAAATGTAGGGGGCAGGGTCGTAAGTGAGGTCATCATCTATAGGCTTAGTGATAGGGCATACATAATCACGTGAGTCACAAGCGAGGGGGCCACCCCATTATGTCACCTGGGCAGGGGGGCGCGCAGCAGGGGGCCATGCCGTGTGCAGTAGTAGAGGGTCATGTACAGAAAAGGGGTCCACCCCCATTAGGTCACCGAGGCAAGGAGGTGGGCTGTGTGCAACAGGTGTCATGCACACTTCTTATCTGGGGGCTGGAGACTTCAAAGGATTTCTAATAGGATACCGTAAGCCAATGCAGTAGGAGCTGACACACTTGTGCTCTTCTCTTAAGATATTTATGGGAGGATGATTTGAGCTAGCACAGAAGCGAGAAAAGACTGACAGGGTGTATAGTCCCGGTGACTGGTCACACCAGAGGGGTTCTTCTCCCTTGGTTACTTCCAGGATCTCAGGCCTGAGGCCCACTTTCCATAGGAACTGGATGCAAGGTACTACAACTCCTTTATCAGGAGGAGAGACTCTTGCTCCAAGCCTTCCATACAGCGTATGCCCTTTCAGGCAGGGACACCACCGCCTGGGTCATTGGTTCTCATCCTGGTCTGGCTGTTTTCCCATGTGCTGCTTCTGTTCTGTGACTGCTCTAGGCATTCCTCCTACTACAAACTACTATATGGTTATACGGAAGGATTCTATAAATCAGCACTAAATGTGTCAGTACAGCTCCGACTACAATACCTACATGATTACATAGAAAGATTATGACAGTATGATTATATATATAAGCTAGATATAGTAAGCAGTCAGTTATACTTCAGGCACTAATTCTATAAACTAATATATGATTATGTATAAAGGATTATATAAAGGAAATAGCTGAGTAATAACACTATATATTCTTCAGGCACTAATTGTGCCTGGGGTCTGGACAGTTCTCCTTCTTCAGTGCCCATGGAGGGTGTTACCCACAACTGTGAGAGGAAGCTGCCATGTTGTAAGGACACTCAAGTAGCCCCTATGGAGAAGTCCACGTGGTGAGCAACTGAGGCCTTCTGCCAACAGCCATGTGAGGGAGCCAATTTGGAAACAAATCTTCTAGCCCCAGACGAGCCTTCAGATGAAGACAGCAACAGCCAACACCTTGACTGCAACATCAGCAAAGATCCCCAGGCAGAAACACCTAGCTAAGCTGCTCCTGAATTCCTGACCCATAAGAATTAGTAAATAATAAGTAGAGATAATACATGTTTGTTGTTTTAAATGGCTGCACTTGGGGGTCTCTTGTTACACAGCAGTGGATAAGTATTGCATCTTGCACAGGGTCTTTCTCCTGCCCTGGGAAGCGAGAACCTGGAGGCAGGAACCATATGTTCCTTGTTCCCCCAGGACAAAGAACAGGGCCTGGCTCACCGAATGAATAAATGAATGAATGTGCACTTAGAACCCATCTAAGAAGAGATCCCAAGTTTTAAGACCCCGGGCAGGATCTTGAACTCCTCTGGGTAAGTAGTTAGGGGAGGTGCTAACGGGACAGCACTGCACTGAGTATACCACATGCTTATCCCACAGATCCAGGTTCTGAGAGGGATGTGTGGTGAGGAAATAGGCTCAGAGAGGCTGAGCATCGGATCTGAGGCCACACAGCTCACATGAGACAGAGCCCAGGTTTGTCCAGCTTCAGGGTGGGTGCCGCTGTCACTGCCCCTCACTTACTGCCTCCTTGTCCTACAGGGTCCCCAGGAAGATGTCCATTGTTGGAGACCAACAGGGATGTTTCAAGAAGTGAGAGGGGACATGGAAGCTGCTGGCTACTCTATTTCTGTGCAGACAGTGAAACTGGATTTTTCTTGGTCACGCTGAGAGTTTAATCCCCGACAGATGCTGAGGAGGTATGTGCATTACTGAGAGCGTCCAGGTCGAGCACAGTGGCTCAGACCTGTAATCCCAGTACTTTGGGAGGCCGAGGTGGGCAGATCACCTGATGTCAGGAGTTTGAGGCCAGCCAACATGGTAAAATCTCTCTACTAAAAATACAAACCTCTACTAAATATAAAACCTCTACTAACAATACAAAAATTAGCCAGGCATGATGGTGCACACCCATGATCCCAGCTACTCAGGAGGCTGAGGCAGAAGAACTGCTTGAATCTGGGAGATGGAGGTTGCAGTGAGCCAAGTTGCACCACTGCACTCCAGCCTGGACCACAGAATGAGACTTCATCTCAAAAAAAAAAAAAAAAAGTGTCCAATGTGTCACAGCTTGCCAATCCTGGCTGGTGGAGACCTGGGGGGCTGCTGGGGCTCATCCAGAATTTGGAGAGTGACTCAGTGGCTTTAGCTGTCCCTGGGATGGGCAGGGCCTTTGCTTGCTAGGGCGTGATCACAGCCCCGTGTTGTCAGCTGTCAGCAAGGCAGGGCTCTGGGACTAGAGCTGGGACAGTGTGCATGAGTTGCTGGGGATGGGGGATGCTGGGCATGTCGCCAACCCTCGGCCACTCTGGAGCTAAGTAAGTGATGCTGCTCATGGCAGGAGGTACTCAGCCACATGTCCCCGCTCCCCAGGTTCCTGGCACTGTGACTGCACAGCGGGCACTCTGTTGGACTAAAGACAGTGTGGTTTCCACGCTCACAGCTGCTGTTGGCACTACCAGGTTGGTGATCTCCAAAACGGAGTCTGGCCAGTGATGGGCACAGGAGTTGGAAGGTGACTCACAGTCTCAGGTGAACCCCATGATGATGCCAAGAACTGCAGCAGCCTGAGGATCCCAAGAAACCAAGACCCAGGTGTGCCCAGCCTCCCAGGGCCTGCCATTCCCTGGTCACCTCCCTGCAGTTACCAAAGAAACAAGACCCCAAGCTACTCCTGCACACTCCGCACTCCAGCCTCAAGGCGCTGGCCTGGCCTCTGACCCCCTTGCCCTGCCATCTCCTCCTGATCTCCGGTCAATGCCATTCTTGGGTCCTGGGGGCTTAAGCAAGCCCAGGGTGTCCAGGGCTCACTCCTTAGGGGCCAGAAAGCAGGGGATAGGGTCCTGGTCACCATGGTAACAACAGCAGAAAGGAACGGTTACAATCACCAGCTCTGTACTGGCCCCAAGCCTCCAGCCTCCGTCCCTCCGAGTCCCTGGAGCTGGGACCACCACAGTCTTTACTTCCCAGCTGTGTTCCCTGTCGCCCGGGTATCAAGTGCCAAGTGATCTGGCCACACTGCCCTGGATGTGAGGTCATGGTGTCGGGCAGGGAGCCTCGGAGGGTGTGCCTGGGACAGTGCGGACTCACCACATGCTGCCCGATGCATCCCGCTCCCCGAACGCGCTGTAGGAGCCATCCTGTCGCTTGTAGGTCAGCTGGCGCTGGTATCCTGTGGAGCAAGCAGATTGGACCCTGTCCTGCTGACTGGCCTGGCCCAGGCCTGCCCCAGGGACCCTTCCGCTCTGCCATCCCCCAGCCCAGACCTCCAAAGTCACACCACATGTGGGGTCCCTCGGATTGCCTCAAATCACATCTGGGGTCCTTGAATCTGCCATGCTTCACATGGGTTCCCTGAAACTGCCCCATGCTACATGTGGGGTTCTTGAAACTGCTTCATACCACATCTGGAGTCCCTAAAACTGCTCCCACACACACACATCTGGGCTCACTGAAACTGGCCCACGTCCCCGAAACTTCTCCATACCACATCTGAGGTCCTTGAAACCGCCCCACAGCACATCTAGGGTGGCTGTAACCTTCAGCTCATCCATCTGGTTTACTGACATGGCCCCTTTGTGACTCGTGGTCACACACCGGCCCTCAGTCACTACTGGGAGGTAAATCGCCATCTTGAGGCAGCGCCCTCTGTCCCCAGGTGTGGGGGCTGCTCCACCTGCTGGGGCGGGAGCTTGGAAAGCTGAGAGAACTGGAGGTGCCAGAGCAGGGAACGAGGGGGTGTGGCGAGAGGCTGGTGGGCCACAGGAGCCTCCGAGGCTGGGCCGGGAGTGTGGCTTTCCTGCGAGGGCACAGGGAGCCATGGGTGGCGTGTGAGAAGGGGAAGGGTGTGAGGAGACATACAGAGCCAGTAAACTGTACGGTGTGGACAGAAAGCTGGGGGCGGGGCCTCTCCAAGTGTGCAGTGATGAGCTTGGACCCGTGCGGCGACAGAGGTGGGGAGCCTTCCTGGGGTGTAGGCGGAGCTACTCAGCCAGACACGGGCTGTGAGGGAATGAAGGACGACTCCAAGGGCATCGTGGTTTGTGGCCCGAGCCTCAGGAAGGACAGGGCTGTGTCCACAGAGACAGGACAAGTGACCAAAGGAACTCTGCACTGGGAGGGTCCTCCCAAACTCACATTCACTTGGAACCTGAAAATGGGACCTTCCTGGAAATAAAGATGCTTACCGATGTCACTAAGGGTCAGTTCTCGAGATGAGAACATTCTGGATTGATTTAGGATGGGCCAAAATCCAACAACAGGTGCCCTTGTAAGAGAAAAAGAGGGACCAGGCACCGTGGCTTGCACCTGGAATCCCAGCATTTTGGAAGGCCGAGGTGAGAGGATCACTTAAGGCCGGGAGTCCAAGACCAGCCTGGACAACATAGCGAAACCCTGTCTTGACAAAGAATTGGCTGGGCATAGTGGTACTACATAGAACTACATCTGTAGTTCCAGCTACTCCGGAGGCTGTGGTGGGAGGACTGCTTGAGCCCAGGAGTTCAAGGCTGCAGTGAGCTATGATCACACCACTGCACTCTAGCCTGGGTGACAGAGTAAGAGCCTGGCTCAAAAAAAAAAAAAAAAAAGGCCAGGCGTGGCGGCTTATGCCTGTAATCTATAATTCCAGCACTTTGGGAGGCCAAGGTGGGCGGATCACCTGAGGTCAGGAGTTTGAGACCAGCCTGACCAACATGGAGAAACCCCATCTTTACCAAAAATACAAAACTAGCTGGGCATGGTGGTGCGTGCCTGTAATCCCAGCTACTTAGGAGGCTGAGGCAGGAGAATTGCTTGAACCCAGGAGGCGGAGGTTTCAGTGAGCCGAGATTGCAACGTTGCACTCCAGCCTGGGCAACAAGAGTGAAACTCCGTCTCAAAAAACAAAAAGGAAAGAAAAGGAAGTCACAGAGGTGACAGCCACGCGATCATGGAGGCACAGAGCAGGCTGATCAGTCTACAAGTCAGGGAATGTCTGGAGCCAGCAGACGCCTGAGAGACCCGGGCCAGAGTCCCCCTCAGAGCTGCCAGAAGGAGCTGGCTCTGCAGATACCTTTGTTTTGGATTTTTGGTCTCCAGAACTACAAGGGGGTGATACATTTCTGTCGTTGTGAGCCGCCCCGTTTGTGGCATTTTCTTATGACAACTTCATAAAATGAACATGAGTGGGTTTGCGGGGAGATGGAGAGGGGTTGGTTTGGGGTTTGGCAAGTCTGAACTTGGAGTTGGCTGAAGGCATGCAGGCCCTGGCTGTCCCATGGAGGTACCGGCTGTCATTCACGAGGAGGACTCATTCGACTCTGGGTGGCATTTAAGGACCTGAGCCTGGATGGGTCCACCATGGTGTGCCTGGCCCTGGGGCGGCCGGTGTCCACACACCTCTCAGACCCTCACAAGTGCTCATCTGAGCCCCCAGCACCTGGCCTCAGCGGACCTGGCCTTCCTAGCTGTCCATGATCAGCCTTCATGATGCCAGAATGTCCGCCTGGAGCAACCCCTGCCTGTTTCTTCTTTCTTCCTTTTTATTTTTTACAGTTGGGGTCTCACTCTGTCACCTTGGCTGGAGTCCAGTGGCACAATGGCAGTTCACTGCAGCCTCCAACTCCTGGGCTCAAGTGATCCTCCCGCCTCAGCCTCCCGAGTAGCTGGGACTACAGGTGCGTGCCACTGTGTCTGGCTAATTTTTAAAAAATTTTAGTAGAGACGGGGTCTTGCTATGTTGCCCAGGCTGGTCTCAAATTCCTGGGCTCAAGTAATCCTCCCAATTCAGCCTCCAAAAGTGTTGGGATCACAGGCAGCTACTGTGCCTGGACTTCTTTTTTCTTTTCTAAATGTTATTTTTAATAATGTGGTTATGTTATTCTTGTAAAAAAAAAAAAAAACACTTTAAAAAGATGCTGTTTCTCTCCCTGTATCTGAACAGCAACATTCATTCAGAATCTCATCCTAATGGCCACAGACATCAGGCTCCTGCCGATGGTGACCAGACTGGGGCCACCCTGAATGGACTCTTTTGCCCACTTGCTCCCCATCACTGAGCCCGCTGTGTGGGCCACCTCCAGCGTGGTCCTCTCCACTGGAGGCTGAACCTGCCTCCCTTGCTCCCGCCTTGACCCAGGCAGTTTTCCCCCAATACCTTGTACCAGATAGTCAGTGGTCTCTCTCTCCACCTCAGGGCTGAGCTGCTGTGTTTTCTGAAGATACTTCAAGACAAAGACGTTGGGAGCGAAGTGGACCATGTTCTGCTCTCCGCAGCCAAAGGGCAGCCGCAGGAGGTTAGTGAGGTGGTTCAGGGTTGGCCCCATGACATCCCCTGGTGGGAAGGAAAGAGAGTTAAGTTGGGGGCTGTCCCAGCTCAGTAGAGCACAGAGACAGCTTTACCCAGGAATGGGAGACTGTGGGCATCATCCATCAGCCACCCAACTGCCCTTTGGGACTGGCACCTTCTGCCTGCTCAGACCAGCTGGTGTCCTGGCTTTGGTGACAATTTGTTCACTTTTTCCCACACGTCCTTCTGTGTTCTTTATTTTTAACTCAGGCTTTCTTTCTCTAGCATTTCATTCTGTTCAAACTTTTTCCCTCCCTGGCTTTTAAAATAGGTGCATTGAAGGCTATACATGGGCCTCTAAGTGCAACTTTGGCTGCATCCCACAAATATTGGTATGTCTACACATTCTCATTCCATTCTAAATAGCCTTTCTAAAATATTCTGATTTTCTCTTTAACCAGGAGCACTTCAATTTTTTAAAAACGTTTCTATATGTACGGAATTGGAAGTGCGTTTTTTTCTCTCTTTAAAAAAAAACAACTCTGGTTCTCTCAACCCCTTGACATTCTGTATTCCTCTTCTTGGCTTCCCTTTCTCAAAGATTGCTGATGGACCCCCTGGGACCCGCAATGTCCCCTGAACACACCTTCTTTCATTCTTTAGCCTCTCCGCATGTCTCACTGAGGCTGCCATTGCCCCTGCAGCCTCCTCATGTTGCACAAACTGCCTGGCTACTTTCTCATCACCATCCTCTAGGCTCCCCAGCTTCTTCTCCACCCACTGTCACTGAAGGCACTGGCACACAGATCCCAGCTGTCACCTACTCTCCATTCCTGCCTCCCGCTTCTTCTCCTATCTCCCTCAATTCCATCTGAGCCACTCAGCCCCACATCCACCTCTGACTTGCTCTCATGCCTCAGAAACTGTAAACTCAAACTTCTTCTGATCTGGCCACAACCGCCAACCTGCCCGTGTCCGACGCCCTCCACCCCTGATGTCAGAGAGAGCCTTGACCCCCTCATTTGGGTCTGTCCATCCCTTTCTGGCCTCTTGCTCTCTCCTCCCTGGCTCAGGCCCATCCCAAACTCTCACCACCCTTCTGCCCAATTCCCAGCACTGGATCAATCACACTGTCCCCACTTTCCCCTCCTGCACTTGGGCTACTAGAAGCATCCTAATATGGTTTGGCTGTGTCCCCAACCGAGTCTCATCTTGAATTGTAGCTCCCATAATTCCCACATGTTGTGGGACGGACCTGGTGGGAGACAACTGAATTATGGGGGTGGTTTCCCCCATACTGTTCTCGTGGTAGTGAATTAGTCTCATGAGATCTGATGATTTTGTAAGGGGAAACCTCTTTTGCTTGGCTCTCATTCTCTCTTCCTGCTGCCATGTAAGACATGCCTTTCGCCTTCCACCACGATGGTGAGGCCTCCCTTGCCATGTGAAACTGTGAGTCCATTAAACCTCTTTTTCTTTATAAATTACCAGTCTTGGGTATGTCTTTATCAGCAGCATGAAAACAGACTAATACACATCTCAACCTGAGACCCCGTAAGGCTGCTTCCAGTGTCCCCAGTCAAAGCCTCTCACCCCTACTCAGCAACTGCTCCAGAAGCCTGCCCCGTCACCAAGCCCCCAAGGCCTCCATAACTGGCTGACTTCACCAGGCATTCGGGTTTTCTTGGATCTGGTCCTTGGTCCATTCCCCTCACAGGGTTCACTGCAGGTCCTCAGGGGTCATCCCACCCTGACCTCTGCATAAGGCTTAGACTTGGGGGGCTCTGGATCTGCCATCTCACGTGGACTAGGAGTCCCTCGAGGGTGGGGTTGGGGTCAGCTCTGGGGCTGCCTCAATGCCCAGCACATGGACAGGCACAGGAAGGCACTGGAAGCTGCTTGTCAGGGGTGTGTGTGTGTGTGTGTGTGTACACCCCAGGACATAGGTCCCCAGCAAAGCCCAGCTTGAGACCAAGCCTGGAGTCTCAACCTCGGCTCTTGCCTCTTGACCTCCTGAAGCCAGGCTGTGGGACAGACGCACCGATGATGGAGGCGGCGGCCCGCTCAGACCCAGGGATGGCACCGTGCGGGACCCCCAGGGTGAAGGCCTCGCTGTAGCTCTCGTCTACCTCCATCTTCCTCCAGATTCGGAATTCACCCATGGAGCCCCAGCCGGTGGAAAAGCCAATGAACTGGACCTCTGGTGGCCTCGGGAGGGTCCAGGACACAATGACAGACTCGTTGGACGGCTCTGGACCGTGGCCAACCTGGAAAAAGAAACCAAGGCTGCTGGACGCTGGCAGGAAGCAGGCAGTAGGCACTCAGGTGGCAGTGACACCAGCTTTGTGGCCACGGTCAGAGGCCTTACCCGTGCTCACAGTGCAGGGAAGGGTCCTCAGGGAGTCAGAGGTGACAGAAACCAGAGGTCACCCCATCCATTAAACAGCCAACAGAAACCGAAGGCATGGCACCTGCAGGTTCAAAGTCACTGGACCACTTGGAACCTCTGGACCTTTGCACATGCGATTCCTCTGCCTGGAGAACACACTCTACTCCCATTCATATTTTAAAACCGACTTTGGTTATGTCCCTCCTCGAGGAAGCTGTGTTTGTTTCTGTATCTCTTTTGCTTGGCCCAGAGAACAGCCCCCTAGCCCCCACTTCACTTGCTCATCATGTCCATTTTTTTCTCCCTGACCACCTACCTCCTCTCTCTGCTCCCAGACCCTTGGGTGCTTCCTCTGCCACAGCTCTTTGTGGGTAACCCCCCATATCGGCACCGAGGAATGAGAGCTAAGCAGAACCCTGGCACAGTTAGGGCTTGAGGAATATCTCACTTTATAGTGTTACTACTCAGCTGTTTCCTTTTATATAATCCTTTACATAATCATATATTAGTTTATAGAAATAGGGCTTGACGAATCCCTTTATATAATCTTCTATATATAACCATATAATAGTTGATAGTATGAGTGCCTAAAGAATATTTCCCTACATATATACCTATAATTATATCTTAGTTCATATCGGAGGAATGCCTAGAGTGGACACAGTACAGAGCATGAATTAAGGAATAAGCAGCTTATAATCGGAGGAATGCCTAGAGCAGACACAGTGCAGAGCATGATTTAAGGGAAAAACAGTTATACCAGGACAAGAATCCATGGCCCAGGCGGCAGCGTTCAGTATTATAAAGATACCCGCTGTATGGCAGGCTTGGGGCGAGAACCACTCCTCCCGATAAAGGAGCTGTAGGACCTTGCTCCAGTTCTTGTGGAAGGCTGCCCTCAGACCGGCAATCCACCTTGGTGACTGTGAACTTTATCAGCTCTTGCTACTGTGCTGATTGAAAAGCATCTTCCCATAGAACCCATTGGAAGCTGCCAGAAGGTGGCGGTAACCTTGACAGCACTGTCACTGCTAAGTGACTTAAAGCATCCTCCTATAAATCTTCTTAGAAGTAGTTTGCCCATAGATGGAGGTATTGCACACTGCACCCTCTTCTCTGTGCACGGCCCACCTTCAAACCTCGGTGACCTAATGGGGGTGGACCCCTTACTGCACACAGCCCTTGCCTTCGTGGGAACGGGCCCTTTGCTGTGCACTGTCCACCTCCTGGCCTAGGTGACCTAATGGGGGTGGACCCCATGTTTTATTGCTCATGACCCTATCACTATCCTTAAAGATGACTTCACTCACTGCCCTGCCCCCTAACCTAAACACAATAAATACTCAGGCTTCTGGACATGTGGGGGCCTCACCTGACTCTGCTTATAGGTGGCGTGGCCCCCCGAGCCCAGCTGCATCTTCCTTGTACATCTGTGTCCTGTCTCTTTATTTCTCGGATCCTGCGCCTCAGCACAGCATAAAGCTCACTCCATGACCCTGTGGGGCCCTCAGCCCTACACTCTTGGTATATGTTTTTTTGTGGTAAGCAACTCTAGACTGAGAACAACTTGGGGTGGTGCCCTGTGTTTCCCTTGCTCCTCCCGACCCCCCATCAGAGCCTGGTACAGAACAGGAAGCAGCGAATACCAGAGGAACATGAGGTTTCTGTGCAAGCCCCAAGCAGTCCCGCTGTGTACCTGGATGAGGCCACCATGCCAGCTGATCCAGAATGTTCTGAATTCATCCCAGGACAGGATTTTGGCCGTGTGTGCACTGGCCACGGGCTCTCCCATCTTGCTGGTGGAGATCCATGACCTGGTGTTTTGATGCCCTCCCAGGACAATCTCGATCATGCCTGCTGTGTCCTGGGGCCCAGAAGACAAGGACACGCGGGCATCGTTGTGAGCTCGCACGGCGACATCAAAATGGGTGAGGCGCAGCGGCCGCTGCACATACTGGAACTCGTACTTATTGGGGGTGGAGATGTGGACTCTCTCTGGATGGAGGAAAGGAAATGGGGAGTTGAGATGACACCTGGAGGCACCCCACTTTCCCTGATGGTACCTGGAGGTGAGCACCAGGACCACAAGGGGTGGATCTCGCTGTGACTCGGCACATGTGATAGAATGGTGTTGGCTTAACAATGGCATTGACAATGGCACACAAAAGATAAAATGGGCCTGAGTATAGTGGCTCACATCTGTAATTCCAGCACTTTAGGAGGTTGAGGCAGGAAGATTGCTTGAGGCTAGGAGTTTGAGATCAGCCTGGGCAATACAGCAAGACCCCTATCTCTACAAAAATGTTTTAAAATGAGCAGTGGCATGCATCTGTAGTCCAAGCTACTTGGGAGGCCAAGGCAGGAGGATCACTTGAGCCCGGGAGTTGCAGTGAGCCATGATTGCACCATTGCACTCCAGACTGGGTGACAGAATAAGACTCTCTCTCTAAAAACCAAAAAGATAAAATACTCAGGGATAAATCTGGCCAAAGATGAGCAAGGTGCTGAAAACTGCAAAAGGCTGAGAAGAGAAACTAAAGAAAACCCAAATCAATGAAAGGTAGACCATGTTCATGGATTATCGTGAACATGTGAGTTCTTCCCCAGACAGTTCTACAGATTCAATGCAATTCCAATCAAAATCCCAGGAGGCTCTTTTGGAGAAATTGCTAAACAGATTCCAAAATTTATATGGACATGCAAAGGACTTAGGAGAGCTCAACTTTGATAAAGAACCCAGCACTTTGGGAGGCCAAGGCAGGTGGATCACCTGAGGTCAGGAGTTCAAGACCAGCCTGACCAACATGATGAAACTCTGTCTCTACTAAAACTACAAAAATTAGCCATGTGCAGTGGCAGTTGCCTGTAATCCCAGCTACTAAGGAGGCTGAGGCAGGAGAATCACTTGAACCTGGGAGGTGGAGGTTGCAGTGAGCTGACATTGCACCATTGCACTCCAGTCTTGCCTATGAGAGTGAAAATACATCTCAAAAAAGAAAAAAAGAAGACCCACACACACAACTGAAGACTAATACCCTCTGACACTGAGACTCACCATTAAGTTACAGGAATCACCACAATGTGATATGGGTGTTAGCAAACACAAATGCATCAATTATTACGTGGGGAGAGGGGCTTGTTAGAGGCATCTGCTACTTGCCTCCTTGACAAGGAACAAAAATAGCAAGTGGATAATCACACTTTGAAGAGTCCATCTAAGAACACAGAGATTCCACGGAGAAGTGACAAGAAACACCTACAGTGAAGAAGGAAATGGAAATAAGGCAGGGTGCTTGGCGAGAATTGGCTGGGAGCCTGGAGTAGCTCCCCAGTGCGAGGAAAGGGTAAGTGAGTGGACTCCAGTGGTCCAGATTCCCACTGTGGACTCTAGGAACTCTAACCACGGGAGAGCCCCTAGATCCTCGTGGGCCACAGACTAGGCTAGGGAGCTACCCGGAGACTGTGCAGATACCGTTCCAGAGAGAGGACCAAGGCTGGGTCTCACACACCCTTCAGCCCTAAGCAGCGACAGCAGGGCACCTTATTGAGATCCGAGCCACTGTCAGGCTGTATTCTGCCTGGGGGCCAGACAGCCCCTGTATCTTCACATCTCTGGAGTCCCACTGACATTCCCCCCTCACAGCCACCACGTGGCTGGCTGCTGCCACCAGGACTGAAGCCCAAGCCATTGGCAATGACCTCGATGCCCCCAGCAGGGAAGCTGCTGCACATTTTCATGTTCCCCAAGGGCTAACTCCCCAACCTGCAGCAACTGTTACCAGGGGCCGCTGCAGCCAGACGCTAAAGCATAGGCAAGGCTCATGCTCCCTAGCCACCCGCTGCCATTGGAAGCTGCTGCACCCTACCCAGTATTCAAGTACCAGATGCCTCTCACTAGCCCCTCTCCCCACATAATAATTGATGCATTTGTGTTTGCTGACAGCCGTATCACGTTGTGGTGATTTCTGTAACTCTATGGTAAATCTCAGTGTCAGAGGGTGTGAGTCTTCCAGTTGTGGGGTTTTTTGTTTGTTTGTTTTTTTGAGACAGAGTCTTACTCTCATCACTGAGCCTGGAGTGCAATGGGGCGATCTGGGCTCACTGGAACCTCCACCTCCCAGGTTCATGTGATTCTCCTCTCTCAGCCTCCTGGGTACTTGGGATTACAGGCACCTGCCACCATGCCTGGCTCATTTTTGAATGCTGAACCTGAGCATTCCACTGGAGCCCTGAGAATCCCCTCACCCCTGCCTACCATAGCCAGCACCTGCACACACCACCAGGGAGCCAGTTGGCCCAGCCCAGCTCTGCACCCGCAAGTGCCTGAGGGTGCCATCCAAGGGCCTTGAGACTGCCCAGCCTGGTCCACCACAGCTGGCACCTGAATGCTCCTCCTAGGCACCTGAGGGCAGGCTCACCCAACGTGCCACTGTCACCACAGCTGGCACACACCAGCCTGTGCCACCTGCGGACAAGGAGATTGGCCCACCCAGCCAGTCACAGCCACCACCAACACCAGAGCACACTGCTTGGGAGCTAGAGGGTCATGCCACCTACCACTGCTACTGCCACTGCCCATACCATGTCCACTGCCCAGGGGCTCAAGAACCTGCCCACCTTCCTGGCCCACCACTGCCAATACTGGCATCCAAGCAAGCTTCCTGGAAGTCCCAAGAATTGGCCCACCTAGACCCAGTAACACTGGTACCAGTATACAATGCCCTGGTGCTCAAGGAATGCTTGTTTTGCCCACTGCTGCCATCACGGGGGCCTGAGGACAGGCCCATCTGGCTTCCCCATCCCAGGCAAAACTTCACCATAGCCTCCACTAATAACTGCGCCCTAAGCCACTGAGGAAATCCCAGACAGCACTGATGCTGTTTATAGTCGAATAAATCATATGGAGACTACACTATGCACTATACTATACACACCCTGAATCAAACTAAACGCTCTACCCAGCCAACACCACAGATACAGCTTCAGGAAGAAGTCTTCCTCCATTAAAGCAAATTCAAAACATTGGGAGAAATGACTGTTAAACCAAACGTACAGACATCACCATGAGAACAAAAGAAACGTGAAAAAGCAAGCAAATGTGACATCACCAAAGAAACACAGTCGTTCTTAAGCAACAGATTCCAATAAAAAATGTATGTAGGCCAGGCACGGTGGCTCACACCTGTAATCCCAGCACTTTGGGAGGCCGAGGCCGCTGGATCACAAGATCAAGAGATTGAGACCATCCTGGTCAACATGGTGAAACCCCGTCTCTACTAAAATACAAAAATTGGCTGGGCATGGTGGAGCACGCCTTGTGGTCCCAGCTGCTTGGGAGGCTGAGGCAGGAGAATTGCTTGAACCCAGGAGGCGGAGGTTGTGGTGAGCCAAGATCGTGCCATTGCACTCCAGTTTGGGTAACAACAGCGAAACCCTGTTTCAAAAAAAAAAAAAAAACACAACAAAACAAAAGTATGTAAGCTGGGCACAGTGGCTCACACCTGTAATCCCAGCACTTTGGGAGGCCGAGGAGGGTAGATCACGAGGTCAGGAGTTCAAGACCAGCCTGGCCAACATAGTGAAAACTCATCTCTACTAAAATTACGAAAATTAGCTGGGCGTGGTGGCAGGCGCCTGTAATCACAGCTATTTGGGAGGCTGAGGCAGGAGAATTTCTTGAACCTGAGAGGTGGAGGTTGCAGTGAGCTGAGATCATACCACTGCACTCTAGCCTGGGTGACAGAGCCAGACTCTGGGTGACAGAGACCTGTCGTTGGCAGATGCAGGAGCCCCTCTCACAGTGCTCACAGATGTCAAATGAAGTCTCAGAACCTGGCTACCTTGGCCTCACTATGTCCCCTGCCCAGAGGGAGATGGGAGGGAGGGGGTGTCTGGAGGGTAGGGTAGGGATGCGGGGCCCATGACGAGTCTAGAAGGAGTTGGTGACTTTCATTTGGCCAGCAAGGGGGAGCGGCCTCAGTTTCCCCACCGGAGCCTGGGAAGTGGGCGGCCCTGCCCTGCTCAACGCACCTGTGATCTTGGTGTGGCTGTGCTGATATGATGCAAACCAGGAGAGCCAGCCATTCAGCCATTTTTTTGAGACTCTGTCTCAAAAAAAAAAAAATGTATGTAATCTTGGAAAAATAATTCAAAATAATGACATTAACCAAGCGAGGTGGCTCACGCTTCTAATTCCAATAATTTGAGAGGCCAAGGTAGGTGAATTACTTAAGCCCAGGAGTTCAAGACCAGCCTGGGCAATACGACGAAATCCCATTTCTAACAAAAATGCAAAAAATTAGCCAGGCATGATGGCATGTGCCTGTAGTCTTAGCTTCTTGGGAGGCTGAAGTGGGAGGATCACCTGGGCCCGGGAGATCAAGGCTACAGTGAGTCATGACTGTGTCACTGCACTCCAGCCTGGGCAACAGAGTGAGATCCTGTCTCAAAAAATAATAATGGTAATGATAGAAATTAAGCTCAGTGAGACAAAAGAGAATACAGAAGAACAATACAAATAAATTAGAAAAACAATTCAGGATATAAGTGAGAAATTTACCAAAGAGATGGATACCGAAAGGAACCAAACAGAAATGACGAAACCCGGCCTTGCCCAATTTTTAATTAGACGGTTTGTTTTATTCACTACCAAACTGGAGACTTCTTTATATATTGTAATACTAGTCCTTTGTCTGATAAGGTTTGTAAATGTGTTTTCTCCCAGTCTGTACTATAGTTCCTCCTTTAACAGGGTTTATTATGGAGAAAAAAACTTTTTAATTTTGATGAGGTTTATCAATGTATGAATGTTTCTTTTTATAGATTGTGCTTTTCAAGTCTAAAAACTCAGTGGAGCACCTCCACTGACCAAGGTGGGCCCTCTCTCAGCTCCCAATAAAAATGTGAAAACCAACCCCCCCCGCAAAAAATTGTGCTTTTCAAGTCTAAAAACTGCTTGGTCCTAAATGACTGATCTTCCTTCCTATCTTCCTTCCTTCCTTCCTTCTTTCCTCCCTCCCTCCCTCCCTCCCTTCCCTACTCCTTACTCTCAACCAGGCTGGACTGCAGTGGTACAATCAAGGCTTACTGCAACCTCCACCTCCTGGGCTCAGGTAATCTTCCCACCTCAGCCTCCCAAGTAGCTGGGACTATAGGTGTGCCAGGTCTGACTAAGTGTTTTTTGTTTTTTTTTTTTCTGTAGAGATGGGATTTTGCCCGTTGTCCAGGCTGTTCTATGCTTTTCTCTAAAAGCACTATAGTTTTACACATAAGTCCATGATCCATTTTGGGTTTGCGCTTGTGTAAGGTGTGATCTTTAGGTCCAGGCTCATGTTTTGTTGCTGTTTTGGTTGTTTTGAGATGGAGTCTCACTCTGTTGCCCAGGCTGGAGTGCAGTGGCACAATCCTGGCTTGCTGCAACTTCCACTTCCTGGGTTCAAGCGATTCTCCTGCCTCAGTCTCCCAAGTACCTGGGACTACAGGCACACACCACCTGGATAACTTTGTCCTTTTAGTAGAGATAGGTCTCACCATGTTGGCCAGGCTGGTCTCGAACTCCTGACTTCAACTGATCCATCTGCCTTAGGCTTCCAAAGTGCTGGGGTTACAGGCATGAGCCGCCGCGCCCAGCCAGCCTAACCTTCTTTCTCGGCACCTGCCATGTACATTCCTGTGCATTCCTGCCCTGTGTGCTGGATGCTCCACCCTCACGCTGGCTCTGCCTGTCCCCAGCTGGGACGTCGCTCTTCCTAAACACAGTGCCCCCTACCCCCAGGAAGGACAGGTACTCACTTTGCACTGAAACAGCCCCCACAGTGTGGAGAAGGGGGAAGGCCAAAATCCTGACCCAGCCAGGTGGCCACTCCTTAGCAGGATGGGCACAGGGACTCACCACTGGGACAGAAGAACGCGCTGTAGGTGTACGCCCGGGGGACTCCTTCAGCCTGAAACAAAGAAACAAGGAGAACTGAGTGCTGGAGCGGTGAGGGGGATGGTCAGCTTGGCGGAATGGCTGGCTCTCCTGGTTTGCATCATATCAGCACAGCCACACCAAGATCACAGGTGCGTTGAGCAGGACAGGGCCGCCCACTTCCCAGGCTCCGGTGGGGAAACTGAGGCCGCTCCCCCTTGCTGGCCAAATGAAAGTCACCAACTCCTTCTAGACTCGTCATGGGCCCCGCATCCCTACCCTACCCTCCAGACACTCCCTCCCTCCCATCTCCCTCTGGGCAGGGGACATAGTGAGGCCAAGGTAGCCAGGTTCTGAGACTTCATTTGACATCTGTGAGCACTGTGAGAGGGGCTCCTGCATCTGCCAACGACAGGTCTCTGTCCCGCTGTCTATCCACCATATCTGTTGTGGGATTTTTTTTGAGGTGGAGTTTTACTCTTGTTGCCCAGGCTGGAGTGCAATGGTGCGATCTTGGCTCACCAAAACCTCCGCTTCCCAGGTTCAAGCGATTCTCCTGCCTCGACCTCCCAAGTAGCTGGGATTACAGGCATGTGCCAACCACGCCTGGATAATTTGGTATTTGTAGTAAAGACGGGGTTTCTCCATGTTGGCCAGGCTGCTCTCGAACTCCTGACCTCAGGTGATCTGCCGGCCTTAGCCTCCCAAGGTGCTGGGATTCCAGGCGTGAGCCACCGCACCCAGCCACTTCTGCTTCTTGTATGGATGACTCCAAATATCAGAAGGCAGCTGCCTCAGTCTCTTAAAAAGGGATGCCCAGAATTTAACCCCCTATACCTTGCGGGGCTTGCTCTGACTAACACGACCCCTGTGGGGGCCCTCGGATTAGACCTCAAAGGGTTAACATGGAGCAGCTGCAGCCAGGTGTCCTGGCAGCCCCTTCATCCATCAGGACGGTCAATTTTATGTATTTATTTAGAAACAGAATCTCTGTCGCCCAGGCTGAAGTTCAGTGGTACGATCTCAGCTAATTGAAACTTCCACTTCCCAGGTTTAAGCAATTCTCCCTCCTCAGCCTCCTAAGTAGCTGGGACTACAGGCACGTGCCATCACGCCAGGCTAATTTTTGTATTTTTAGTAGAGATGGGGTTTCACCATGTTGGCCAGGCTGGTCTCGAACACCTGACCTTAAGCAAACTGCATGCCTTGGCCTCTCAAAGTGCTGGACTTACAGGCATGAGCCATCAAGCCCAGCCTAGGATGGTCAGTTTTAGGTGTCAACTGGACTGAGCTCCGGGATGCCCAGGTAGCTGGTGAAACACTCTCTCTGGGCGTGTCCAGGAAGTGCTTCTGCAAGAGATGAGCATTCGTGCTGGAGGACCGAGCAGGGCACACAGCCCTCTCCAACGCGGCTGGGCATCATCCAAGCTATTGGGAGCCTCCTGACAGAACAAGACACAGGAAGATGATTCCTCTCTGCCAGCTGCTGGCGCTGGACACTGAGCTCCTGCTCCTGATTCCCAGGCCTTCAGACCCCGGCTGGAATCGACACCATCGGCTCTCCAGCTCTTCCAGCTACAGCACTGGCTTTCCAGGGTCTCCATCCTTTTTTTTTTTTTTTTTTTTTTTGAGATGGAGTTTCGCTCTTGTTACCCAGGCTGGAGTGCAATGGCGTGATCTCGGCTCACTGAAACCTCCACCTCCTGGGTTCAGGCAATTCTCCTGCCTCAGCCTCCCGAGTAGCTGGGATTACAGGAACGTGCCACCATGCCCAGCTCATTTTTGTATTTTTAGTAGAGACGGGGTTTCACCTTGTTGACCAGGATGGTCTTGATCTCTTGACCTCGTGATCCACCCGCCTCGGCCTCACAAAGTGCTGGGATTACAGGCTTGAGCCACCGTGCCCGGCCTTTTTTTTTTTTTGAGATGGAGTCTCACTGTCACCCTGGCTGGAGTGCAATGGCACAATCTCGGCTCACTGCAACCTCCACCTCCTGAGTTCAAGCAATCCTCCTGCCTCAGCCTCCCAAATAGCTGGGATTACAGCTATTTGTAATAGGTGGGATTACACCACACCCAGCTAATTTTTGTATTTTTAGTAGAGATGGGGTTTCACTATGTTGATCAGACTGGTCTCAAACTCCTGGCCTCAGGTGATCTGCCCACCTCGGCCTCCCAAAGTGCTGGGATCACAGGCATGAGCCACCACACTTGGCCCTCCATTTCACAGCTGAATAGTATTTCATTGCATTCAGAAACTGCATTTCACTGACGCACATTCATTTCTCTAATTCATCAGCTGATGGACATTTCCTAAAATAGAAAGTGTATTCCCGACTTTGGGATTCCCCAGTTGACTGTTATAAATGCCTGTGTGACACCAGCACGTGGTGTCTTTAGCAGATAGGCTGGACACCACGAGAGGCTTTCCACGGACACTGTCATTTAACCACCCAGCGGTTCCATCCGAATCCGGGGCTCTCACTGCAGAGCCCACTCCCTGGCTGGCCAGGCCTCCTGTCATTCCAGTGATGCCCCAATTATTTCTGTCTCCTCTTTGCTTTTTGGAATTTCACGTGGAGATGATAGAAAGCTCTCAGCCTCCCAGCAGACATAGAGGATTGCAGTCCCCTCACAGGCCAGCAGGGGAGCCAGGCAGAGCGGTGTCGGCACTTCCTGCACCTGCCAAGCCATCCCCACCCTGGTACAGCGCCCATCATGGGCTGTGCACAGGTGACGCTTCACCACCAGCACCGCGTCCTATTCAGCTTCTTGCTCCTAAGTCCAGTTCAGCAGGTGGCGCCCAAGCCCTCCGGTGGGAAGAGGCAGGAGGAGCATTTTGCTGCTTTATCAAGCCACACATCTGGTACCTCGTTTCTTAAATTCTCTCTCTCTCTCTCTCTCTCTCTCTCTCTTCCCCTCTCCCTCTCCTGCGATGGAGGCTTGCTGTGTCACCCAGGCTACAGTACAATGGCATGATCTAGGCTCACTGCAACCTCCACCTCTTGGGTTCAAGCGATTCTCCTGCCTCAGCTTCCCTAGTAGCTGGGATTACAGGTGTGAGCTGCCACGCCCCAGCCCCACAAATTGTTTTTCTAATTGTAGCTTCATCTTTGCATCAATATTTCAAGTCTTCTGGTGCCTACATCTTGCCCGCTGTCCCCCAGAGCTGCCTGCAAGAGGCTGGACAAGTGGATACTGCAGTTGCAGAGATCATTCTGCGGTGTGGATGGGAGGAAAGGCTCCGGGGAAGGAAGCCCTCAAGAGTCCCTCTGTGTGCACTGAGAAATCCCTTCTGCGAGTGGAGCAGGCAAGACCGCCAGGCATCCAGGTTCTGTAGCTCGGAGGGGCTCACTGCCTCCCTCTCGGGCCTTAGGAGGGCAGGGAGGATGTCCTAGCTGAGCAAAGGGTGACCTGGGGTCTCTGCATTTCTCCACTGGGACCATCCCATCCTGCTGACTCACAGATGTCTCAGTCCCCACCTGACAGCGCTCTTGTCCCCAAAGAATCCATCTTATCACATCAACGACGCTATAGCGGTGACCTGTCCACTGTCACCGCTCCGGAGTTCTGCCCAGCGGGAGCATGACTCCTGGTGCTGATAGAAACCACTGGTGTTCAGGGCAGGCAGGATGCCAGCAGGGAGGGAGGGAGGGCACAGAATGTGTGGATTTGTGTGCTGTTTGCAGCTGGGCCTCTGGGGAATGTGAGACCCTTGGGGCCACTGTTAGGGCTGCTGTGGGGGAAGCAGCAAATGGAGCCTCAGTAGGGCTCTGATGTGTCTGAGCAGCCTAGAAAAGATGGGGCATGTGGCTACTGCACGCCCAGCCCCAAGGCATCTGTGTGGGAAGTAGAAAAGTTCCTCTTCAAAGTTTCCTTTCTTGTTTAAGAAAAATTTCTAAGTGTTAGAAATAATAGCTTGTTTTAAACACTTTCTTCAAAAGCCCTCTTGCCTTTTTGCTAGAAGCCCTGTCCTACGTGCCTTTAGAAATGCTTACAGGGACGTAGTGTGTTCTACGTCCTTGTACTTGAAACACAACATCTGTGCTGGACGTGCTCACAGGCATGTCCCAGCCCACAGCCTCTGCTCCTTCCTTATTTGGATTTCCTTTTATTTTTTTGCTCTCCGTTGCTTTTACCTGTTTATAAAAGTTTCAAGTTATTAGCCAATCAGGTATTAGTTTAGATTGTGAGGTCTGGCTCCAGCCAATGGACATCAGATACAGCAGTAAGGACAACCCCAAATGCGTGATAAATAAATTTGGGTATTTTCCTTTGTTCATTGTACTCTCATGGCAAGATGGCTAGCGAGGGTACCCTTCCTGCAGTCCAGGGAGTAAAAGTTGTGTTGATGAAAGATCCTTTGTCTCAGTGCTGATTTTTCTTTGCAGCACCGAGCATCTATTTCTATTTCCAACAATCTGTGTGTGTCATCTCTGGCCTCCTACCCTGTCTTACGAAGGTGAGGCCCTCATCTTAATGGAGCAGGGCTGGAAAGCCAGAATGCTCCCCAAGACCATGGGTAAGTGGCCAATCCTGGATTCACAGCCAGGGTGTCTGCGAGATCCTGACGCCTGCCTCTGCCCCCTGAGGCTGTGTCCTTCCTACACAGGCAATCCAAGGACAATGCCCCAAATGCTGAGTCACGGTCCCCACAAATGCCTATGACAGCCATGAGATGAGGCACAGGGCCTTCCAAGATAGTTCACCCAAGGGTCAGGGAGCACATGCTGCAGCCCCTCAAGAGTCCCAGGCTGTTTCACCAAAGCCCACTCTGCACTGGAGGGAGGGACCAGACTACCACAATCCTCCAACGAGGAAGTATCCCAAAGTCCAGGCACCCTGAGCTCTTGAGCACAACCCATGAAGGCTACCCAGGCCCTGGCTCGGTTTCAGACCACACACTCCAGCTGGCCCCAGCTTCATGGCTAAAAGAGTCAGGCCCTGGTCCCAGGTCGCTGAAGGATGGAATGACCAGGGACGAGGACATGGCCTTACCTCAACCATCACACTGCGCCTGATGTGATCCACCCCGATGGGGACCCTCCTGTCAGCATGACTCTCCTCCGGGTGTTTGCTGGACCTCCCATCCTGGCAGCAACTTGTGTCTTCATGAGCAAGGGCTTTGGCTGTAGAAATTTGATGTCTTGCTCTCAGAATAGGTCCCCACCCAAGGTGGGGGCTGTCCCATTCTCATCCCATGTGTGTGTACATGCATATGTGTATGTGCGTGTATATGCAGGTGTGTGCATGCATGCACATGTGTATGTGTGCACATGTATGCATGTGTTTGAGTGTACCCATGCTCAAGTGTGTATATGCATGCATTTGTGCATGTGTTCATGTGTATGAGTTTGTGTGTGCATATGCATGTCTGCACTTGTGGGCATCTGTGTCTGTACAGGTTTACACGTGAGCATGTGTGTATTTGAATGTGTATGCATGTCTACATGTGTGGGCATGTGTCTGTATGTGTGAATTTGTGTGTGTATGTGTGTCTACATGTGCAGGAATGTGTCTGTGTGGACTTGTGTGTGTATGCATGTATACATGTGGAGGTGTGTGTGTGTCTGGATTTGTGTGTATATGTATGTCTGCACATGTGGGCATGTGTCTGTGTGTGGATTTGTGTGTATATGCATGTCTGTGTGTGCAAACGTGTCTGTGTGTGTGGATTTGTGTGTATATGCATGTCTGCGTGTGTGAGCATGTCTGTGTGTGGATGTGTGTATATGTGTGTCTGCATGTGCAGGCGTGTGTGTGTGTGGATTTGTATGTGCATACATGCTTGTGCTACTTGGGTTGGCACCTTACGAGCCCAGTTCCCCCAGCAGGTAACACCCCAGGGCCCGCCTCCCCACTCCTCCTGGGCCCCTTCCCTCTGTCCTGCTTGCCCCAGTCGCTGTCCCATTTTTCTTGGGACAGTTCTGACTTTACCTGCTTCTCCATCCACCCCTTATCCCCAACTGTGGTCAATGCTGGGACCCTTTTGTGGCCTGGAGAGGGGAGACACCCCAAGAACTGTGGAGCCCTCACCTGTGATGTTGCTGAGCCCCAGGTCACTGAAGGACAGAACGACCCAGGTGGGCTCAGCCTCTCCAGAGGCCACACACATCTTCTTGGTCAGATGGCGTTTGCCAGGATGCCCAACAAACTGGATGCCCTTGGGAACCGAGAGCTTCATGTACACCTGCAGAGGGTGGAATTGGCTCATGATGCCTGGAATCCAGGTCCCCTCCCAGTGCCCCAAGATCCAACACACATCCCACCACTCATGCACAAACCAGATCTGTCAGCCTCTCCAAGAGCCATGCACCCCCAGGAAGGCCCCCTTTCTACTTCCCATCAGAACAAACTACCCTCCACTGTCTGCTGCCCCACTTGGCCTTCTCATGCCCATCAGTCTTGCTGCGAGCCCTGTCCTCCCCTCAGCCCTCCCTATCCCCACAATCCAGATCTCCCTCAGATGGAAGCTGCCAGTTCCAGCCAGGGCCGCCTCTGCTGCGTGTCCATCCCCTCTGGGACTCCAGATGGATGCAACCTCTCCCACAATGGGTCCACAGAGTGCTTCTCCTGACCCTCTCTCCAACCATGCAGCTCCGTGATGTCAGAGTATGGCTCTGTGTATGCATGTGTGTGCTGTGAATGCATGTGTCCCTGGGTGCACATGTGTGTGCAAGTACGCAAGCACACATTGCACACACATGTACATCTACTGGGTGAAGCCATGTGCATATGCATGCATGTGTGTGTGTGCATGCTATACTGGGTGAAGGCATCTGTGTATGCATGCATGCCTGTGTGCATGCTATACTGGGTGAAGACGTGTGTATGCATGTTTGTGTGCATGCTATACTGGGTGAATACATGTGTGTATGCATATGTGTGCATGCTATACTGGGTGAAGGAATGTGTGTATGCATGTGTGTGTGTGCATGCTATAGTGGGTAAAAGTATGTGCATATGCATGTGTGTGTGCATGCTATACTGGGTAAAGGCATGTGCATATGCATGCAGGTGTGTGCATGTGCACTATACTGGGTGAAGGCATGTGTGTGTGCATATGTGTGTGCATGCATGCTAGCTTCTGCATGCATGTGTGAGCCTACATGGGTACAGAGTTGCCATGGATGCAGGCATGGGTCTCCATGTGCATGTGTGTGTATGGGTGTGCAAGCATGGCATGCATATGCATGTAGCATGGGTGTACATGTGCATATGTATACCATGAAGGTCTAGGTACATCATGTGCATTCTCACACATACTAGTCTCTGTGTGTAGGTACATCATGTGTATTCTCACACATACTAGTCTCTGTGTGCATGTGTGTGCATTTTGTGGGGTGCGTGCATGTGCACTGTGTGTGCAATTGCAAACACATTTGCATCCCCTCCATCTAGGAGGAAATCTTTGCTCCACATTCGTTTCTCCAACCAGCATATATGAAGTGCCTACTGGGTGCCCTGCCAGGAACTAAAGAAACAGCTGATCAAGACATGAGTGATTGCTCAGCCTCAGAACGCTGTCCCGCCCAAGGGCTAACGTGAGGCTCGGGTGTGACATGGAGCACAGGATGCGAGGAAAATGTGAAGTGCCACATGTGACAGAGTCCTGAATCCTGCCACAGGAAAGACCCAGCTACAGCTGAGAGCCAGTGGCTGCTGCAGGGTGCACATCGGGAAGTCCCACATCCCCCCTGGAGGTGGCATTTTCCCAGGGAGAAAGAAAGGGGCCAGGTGCGGTGGTTCACACCTGTAATCCAAGCACTTTGGGAGGCTGAGACAGGTGGATCACCTGAGGTCAGGAGTTCGAGACCAGCCTGGCCAACATGGGGAAACCCTGCCTCTACTAAAAAATATAATAATTAGCTGGGCATGGTGGTTGACACCTGCAATCCCAGCTACTCAGGAGGTTGAGGCAGGGGAATCCTTGAACCCAGGAGGTAGAGGTTGCAGTGAGCTGAGATTGCACCACTGCACTCGAGCCGGGGCGACAGATCAAGACTCCAAAAAAAAAAAGGAAGGAAGGAAGGAAAAAAGGAAGGGAGGGAGGGGAGGAAGGGAGGAAGGAAGAAAGGAAGGAAGGAAGGAAGGAGAGAGAAAAAAGAAAGAGAAAGAGAAGGAGGGACAGAAGGAGGGAAGGGGGGAAGGAATGAAGGAAGGACGGATGGACGGACGGACAGAAGGACTCAACAGCATCTGTGAGCCACATTTTCCAGGTCCTGAGTGGAACGACCAGCTGTCCCCACCAGAAGGTCTGAATGGGTCTGTTTTCTCTATATCTTGGGGACGGGCATATGAGCTGGGGTGGTCCTTAAGCACATACGCTGCCCGGCAGGGCTTCCTTCTTCCTGCTGGAAAAGCTGGACACCAGCATGCGCTCAGAGCTGAGCCGGACACCTGGGGATCCCACTCACAGGTTTCAGAGGGAAGCCTCCCTTTAGGGGCCACCCTGCAGGTCAGGGGCAAAGCCTGTGTGTGTTGTTTCTTTTGGAAACTGAGATCCTGTTCCTCCCAGCCATAATCGATATAAAAAGAGCTGTCAAAGATGGATTGTGTAAGGGTCGAAGCTGGGATTTCGGGCACCGCTATGTAGCCATTCTAACAACTCCACTTACCCCTCACCGAAGCCACCTTGTGACGACCGCCTCAGTCCCTTTCTGCCTCCTTGTCTGTTTCCCAACTGCAGGAACCTCTGACCTCTTCCTCCTCCTCCTCCTTTTCCTCTTCAATTTCCCTGACCAGACCCCAAAAGCCCAGCCAGACTGTGTCTCCGGCAGGACCCAGGAAAGATCAAGCTGCCTCCTGCTTCTGTTGCTTGTACATGCTGTTCCCTCTTCACAAATGCCCTTCCTGCCCCTGATGCCTGGCTCAAACATCACCTGCAGACTCTCAGGTTCAGCGGGGCTTCCCCTTCTCTGGGCTGTCCTGGCACCTGCAGACACTGCTTCTAACACACAGATCCACCACACACTGCCTGGAGGCCCCCGAACCCATGACAATGCTTCTCTGAGCTTCCTAATGGTCAACCATTCCATCACAGACCCTGCTCCTCGGCCCACACAGCAGCTTGATAAGATGATGCAGGTGGCCGGGCGTGGTGGCTCACACCTGTAATCCCAGCACTTTGGGAGGCTAAGGCAGGCAGATCGCTGAAGGTCAGGAGTTCGAGACCAGCCTGGCCAACATAGTAAAACCCTGTCTACTAAAAATACAAAAATTAACCGGGCGTGAGGGCGAGCACCTGTAATCCCAGCTACTTGGGAGGCTGGGGCAGGAGAATCGCTTGAAACCAGGAGGCAGAGGTTGCAGTGAACTAAGATTGCACCACTGCACTCCACCCTGGGCAACAGAGCAAGACCCTGTTTCAAAATAAAACAAGAGATAATGAAGGTAAAATTGTCGGCCCAGCACCAGCTGCAGAAGTACCCGTCCCACAAAAACTGAGTGAGTATATTCTAAACATCAACCACTTCACTCCAAGGCTGAGCTTGGATCTCACATCCCAGGTGACAGGGTCTTCTGATACTGGCACAAGCCACCAGAAGCCAAGAGAGAGGGAGAGAGGAGCCGAGTGCACTGGCTTATTATGCCTGTAATCCCAGCACTCTGGCAGGCCGAGGTGGGAGGATCACTTGAGGCCAGGAGTTCAAGACCAGCCCGAGCAACACATGGAGATCCCATCTCTATGAAAATAAAATAAAATAATTAGCTGGGCATGGTAGTGCACACCTGTAGTCCCAGCTACTTGGGAGGCTGAGGAGGGAGGAGGGAGGATTGCTTGAGTCCAGGAGGTTGAGGCTGCAGTGAGCTGTGATCGTACCACTGCACTCCAGCCCAGGTGATACCGTGAGATCCTGTCTCAAAAAAGAAAAAAGCCTGTAATCCCAGCACTTTGGGAGGCTGAGGTGGGCGGATCAAAAGGTAAGGAGATCAAGACCATCCTGGCCAACATGGTGAAACCCCGTCTCTACGAAAAATACAAAAATTAGCCAGGTGTGGTGGTGCATGCTTGTAATCCCAGCTACTAGGGAGGCTGAGGCAGAAGAATTGCTTGAACCCAGAGGCAGAGGTTGCAGTGAGCTGAGATAGCACCACTGCACTCCAGCCTGGTGACAGAGCGAGGCTCCATCTCAGAGAGAGAGAGAGAGAGGCAGGCATAGACAGATTCTCCCTCAGAGCCTCTGAAAGGAACCAGCCCTGATGTTGCCCTGAGTTCACACTTCCAGTCCTGTGAACTGTGAGACAATACATTTCTGTTGTGTAAAGCCACCTGGTTTGGGTGGCCTTGCTAGCCCCGAGAGACTAAGACAGCAGCCTTTCCTGCCGCCTCCAAGAGAGAGCTTTGGCCTCACTGCACACCTCTGGCAGACACCGGAATCCCAATAACATGATCAAAAACAGCCCTGCTGATGTTCTCAGTGTCTGCCGGGATTAACTCATTTAACCCTTTAACCGCCAGTGAGGCTCTGACACACCAACAGATTTAAGAACGTGCCCAAATTCAGCAACTCTGTGAGTAAAAACCGGGATTCCAAGCACCCTCTCTATTCACCACCAGGTTTCCTGGTGCTGTGCCAGGGGTCTGCAAATTAAGGCCCTCAGGCCAAACGGACCCACCACCTGTCTCTGTGGAGCCCACAAGCTAAAGATGGTTTTCATCTTTTTCAAATGGTTAAAAGGGAAAAAATTAGAAGATGAATGATTATTTTGTGACAAATGAAAATTCTATGGAGTGGCTGGGTGTGGTAATCCCAGCACTTTGGGAGGCTGAGGCCGGTGGATCACGAGGTCAAGAGTTTGAGAACAGCCTGGCCAACATGGTGAAACCCCGTCTCTACTGAAAATACAAAAAAAAATTAGCCAGGTGTGGTGGCAGGTGCCTGTAATCCCAGCTACTCAGGAGGTTGAGGCAGGAGAATCACTTGAACCCAGGAGGCATAGCCAAGACGGCACCATTGCACTCCAGCCTGGATGACAGACAGAGACTTCGTCTCAAAAAAAGAATTCTATGGAGTTCAGATTTCAGTGTGTAGAAATCAAGCTTTTTTTCCTTTTTTTTTTTTTTTGAGCCTGTCGCCCAGGCTGGAGTACAATGGTGTGATCTCAGCTCACTGCAACCTCCGCCACCTGGGTTCAAGCAATCCTGCCTCAGCCTCCTGAGTAGCTGAGACCACAGATGCCCACCACCAAGCCCAGCTAATTTTATATTTTTAGTAGAAACGGGGTTTCACTATATTGGCCAGGCTGGTCTCGAACTTCTGACCTTGTGATCTGCCTGCCTCAGCCTCCCAAACTGCTGATGTTACAGGCGTGAGCCACAGCACCCAGCCAGAAATCAAGTTTTATTGGGACACAGCCACATCTGTTCAGGTAAGAGATCATGTAGGTTGCTTTCATGCTGTAAGGGCTGAGTTGAGTTGCTGCCACGGGGATTGCACGGCTGGCAAAGACAGAAATATTTCCTATCTGGCGATTTACAGAGAAAGCTCCATGCTATCATATATACGATACCAGTCTGGTAAGGGAGTCAGAGACGATGGCTCCATTTACACCAAGTCCCTCTCGCTCACACACATGTGTCCTCACCTCTTCCCCACCCAGCTTTGATGGTTGGTGAATCAGAGGCCAATCTCATCCCACCCATGCCTCCCCAATAGCATAGATGACGCATCCTCCCCAAAGCCCCCCAGGCTGAGGCCACCCATCCCTGCCTTCCCAACATCAGAGATGCTCTTGCTCTCCGAAATCCCCCAAACCGACAGTGTCCCAGGCCTGCCTCCCTTATGGCACCAATGCAGTCCCAAACTCCCCACAGAAGGGAAGAAGGCTATGCATTTGGGGGGCTGACTACCTCGGCGCAGGTGCCCAGGTAGTTGTAGACGCTGAGTGGTATCTTGACCTGCTCTCCACGGATGATGAGAGCAGGAAGCGTGAAGTCCACAAAGAAGGGCTTGAAGGTCTTCAGCAGGGAGGGCTCAGCGATGCCCAAGCCCTGAGAGGTGGACAGGGCCACGGCCTCACCCACCCAGCTGGTGATGGAGTCCGGAACCTTCACACTGAGTGTCTCCTCACCAGATGGGTCACTGCGGAAAGACAGATAGCCAAGATGGGGGGCCCTTCTCCAGGGCCATGGCTTAGGGGGCAGGTGCGCATGGATGATCCAAGCTGCATGGCTCAGGGAGGTACCCTAGGAGCTCAGAAACAAGCATTGAAGGCATCACAAAAGCAGCAGCAGGAGAAAACTGTCCTTCAGCCCTGATTCACTCTAATAGAAAACATGAGCTGGGTGCAGTGGCTCATGCCTGTAATCGCAGCACTCTCGGAGGCTGAGGTAGGAGACTGCTTGATCACAGGAGTTGTGGAATGCCCTGGGCAAGATGATGAGACCTTGTATCTACAAAAAAAATAAAAATTAGGCAGGCGTAATGACACACGCCTCTAGTCCCAGCTACTCGGGAGGCTGAGGTGGGAGTTTCATTGAGCCCAGGCAGTCGAGAGTGCAGTGAGCTATGATCCCACTATTGCAGTCCAGCCTGGGCAACAGAGCGAGATCCTTGCCTCACACACACACAAAAAGATTGTTGAAAGAAACTAAAAAAGACAAACAAATGGAAACATATCCCATGTTCAGGGATAGAAAGACTTGACAGTGTTAAAATGTCAAAGCTACCCAAAGTGATCTATAGATTTAATGGAACCCCTATCAAAACCCCAATGACTTTTTAATTTTTTTTCTTCTTTTTCAGAAATAGAAAACCCCACCTTAAGATTTCACATGGATCTCAAGGGACTCTGGTAGCCAAATAAAGAAACCAGACGAAGGCCGGGCGCGGTGGCTCAAGCCTGTAATCCCAGCACTTTGGGAGGCTGAGGCGGGTGGATCACGAGGTCAAGAGATCGAGACCATCCTGGTCGACATGGTGAAACCCCGTCTCTACTAAAGATACAAAAAATTAGCTGGGCACGGTGGTGCGTGCCTGTAATCCCAGCTACTCAGGAGGCTGAGGCAGGAGAATTGCCTGAACCCAGGAGGCGGAGGTTGCGGTGAGCCAAGATTGCGCCATTGCACTCCAGCCTGGGTAACAAGAGCGAAACTCTCTCTCAAAAAAAAAAAAAAAAGAAACCAGACGAATAAAACTGGAAAATTCACACTTCAAAACTTACCACAAAGCTACCATAATCAAATCAGTGTGTTACTGGCATAAAGACAGACATACAGACCAATGGAATCAAATGGAGAGCCCAGGAATAAACCTTCACAACATAGTCAAATGATTTTCAACAAGGGCATCAAGGTACGTTAGGGAAACGACAATCTTTTTAACAAAAACAGCTGGAAAAAAACAAATATCCACATGCAAAACAATGAAATTGGACCTTACTTAACACCATATACAAAAGTTAACTCAAAATGAATTCGAGACCTAAAAGTAAAAACGAAAACTGCAAAACTCTTAGAAGAAAACAGAAGAAGAGCCTCATGATGCTGGGTTTGATGATGATTTCATTGACATGAAAACAAAGGCACAGGCACCAAACAAAGAGTAGACAAGCTGGACTTCATGAAAACTGCAACATTTTGAGAATGAAGACACTATCAAGGGCTGGCATGGTACCTTCAGGAGGCCAAGGAAGGAGAATCACTTGAGCCCAGGAGTTTGAGACCAGCCTGGGCAACACAGCAAAACCTTATCTCTACAAAAAATTGAAAAATTTAGCCAGGCATGGTGGTGTGCACCTGTAGACCCAGCTACTTGGGAGGCTGAGATGGGGAATCACTTAAACATCTGGGTGACAGAGTGAGACCCTATCAAAAAAAAAAAATAAGAACTAGAAGAACAAGAAGAAGAAGAGGAAGAAGGGGAAGAGGAAGAAGAAAGAAGAAAAGAAGAAGAAGAAGAGGAGGAGGAGGAGGAGGAGGAGGAAAAGGGCACTATCAACAGAGTAGAAAGTCAACCCAATGGGATAAAATATTTGGAAGTCATATATCCGATAATGAAATAATATTGGGAATATATACAGAACTCCTGAAACTCAACAACAAAAACAGTAACATGATTCAAAAATGGGCTAATGACTTGAATAGACATTTCTCCAAACAAGATAGATAAATGACCAATAAATACATGAAAGATGCTCAACATCACTCATCATTAGGGAAATGCAAATAAAAACTACAATGAGATACCACCTCATTGTATTGAAGTAGGATATTAAAAAAGAAAAGGAAAGAAATCAGGCTGGGCACAGTAGCTCACACCTGTGATCCCAGCACTTTGGGAGGCCAAGGCAGGTGAATCACTTGAGGTCAGGAGTCCAAGACCAGCCTGGCCAATATGGTGAATCCCCATCTATACTAAAAATGCAAAAATTAGCCAGGCACAGTATTGCGTGCCTGTAGTTGCAGCTATTTGGGAAGCTGAGACAGGAGAATTGCTTGAACCTGGGAAGTGGAGGCTGCAGTGAGTTGAGATTGCGCCACTGCACTCCAGCCTGGGAAACAGAGTGAGACTCCATCAAAAAGAAAAAAGGAAAGAAGGAAGGAAGAAGGGAGGGAGGAGGAAAGAAGGAAGGAAGAAAAGAAGGGAGGGAAGCAGGAAAGAAGGAAGGAAGGAAGGAAGGAAAGAAAGGAGGGAGGGAGGGAGGGAGGGGAGGAGGAAGGAAGGAAGGAAAGAAGGGAGGGAGGGAAGGAAGAAGGAAGGAAGGAGTGGGAGGGAGGAGGAAAGAAGGGAGGAAGGAAAGAAGGGAGGGAAGAAGGAAAGAAGGAAGGATAGAAGGGAGGGAGGGAAGGAAGAAGGAAGGAAGGAGTGGGAGGGAGGAGGAAAGAAGGGAGGAAGAAAGGATTGGGAGGGAAGAAGGAAGAAGGAAAGGACGGAGAGAGGAAGGAAGGGAGTGAGTGAGGGAAGGTGTTCTCTTCCACAAGGAGGCGTAGTTTTAAGGGCAAGAATTTCCCAGCACCATGCCCCCCTGCCATCTCTCTCTATAACGGTTTATGTTTAAATATCGTGGGCGTGGGAAGAAACTAAGAGTCAGTCACTCCAGTGGACGTTCTAAGGAACTCCTTTCCTTGGCCAGGGGTCTTAGAGAAGGTGGGGGTTCCTCCCAGGTTAAAAGTCCCCTTCGGACTCCATGTTTGGGTCCCCTTCTAGAAACACGCGCTTCATGGAAGCCCTCTTTCTCACTTCTGAATTTCCTCTCTGGGGTCCCCTTCCACACTCTCTTGTGGAAGCCTGTCTTCCCCTCCTAAACTCCATCTCTCTCTCTCTCTTCCTTAACACTCTTGTGGAAGCTGCTTTCCTCTCCTGGGTTGCATCTTTCTGGATTCTCTCAGTGTGAGAGTTAGCTGTTTCTTTCTCTCTCCTCCTGTTTCTCTCTTTAAATAAATCACTTTCTACAAACACTTTTGAGTCTGGCATTTACTGTGCACTGGGCCGTGGTCCCCTCTCTCATTCTTGAGAGGGCAGGAGGCCAAGAACCTGGAGAAACATCCTCTCAAGGGAGCTGAGGGCACCCTGAACCCCTGAACCCCAATATTACAGAAGGAAGGAAGGAAGGTAGGTTGGTGTATGCCTGTAGTCCCAGTGACTCGGGAAGGCTGAGGTGGGAGGATTGCTTGAGCCCAGGGGTCTGAGGCTGCAGTGAGCTATGATGCCTGGGTGAGAGTGATATCCCAACTCTAATAAGTAAAAGAAAATAAATTTAAAAATTTTCAGCAATTAAAAAAAAGCTCACCAGGAATCCAGAAGGTAGATACATTTGAATGATGATAGACAGATAGCCTGTCTTACAGCTGGGCTCCCAGAACAAAACACAATGACCTAGATGTACTCTGATCAGCAGTGAAACCTTCCCATGACGAGGACATACATGTCCCCGCAAGGCAACCTGAAGGGTCCCCAGCTGTGTGCCTGCTCTGCCAAGCACTTGCCACAGCACCTGGTGCCTGGAAGAAGGGCACAGCTCAGCAGTCAGCCCACCTGCTGGCCAGGGCTGGACCAAGAGTCAATTTTCATGCCAAACTCATTTGCCAGGGCATGCCACTGCCACTGTTTCACTCGTGTCATTGGTGCTCTAACACTGTGCATTGAAAGAAAAGAGCTAATTGCATCCAGCAGAAAAGTGGTGCCTGCATTCCTGCTTCAAAGAGAACTAAACTGAGGGGTGAGGGGCCAAGGGGGGGGGTGACGCAGAAAGGAAATGTGTTGAGAAAGGCATCTTGTTTTTCGACCAAGAGCTGTAGTCCCCTGAGGAGCAAGAAGTGGGGGTAGGTGGGGTCAAGTTCATGTTCCAGGGAACTGTAATCATTTTAATGAGCTCATTATGCAAACAGAGCAGATAGAATTACCCCAAGAGGGAGTTGTAAGAGGCACAAAGCCCTTGCATTTCATATTTCACAGGCAAACATCCAAATCTGCAGCAGGACTCGAGGCTGACTTCATGGCTTGAAGTTTTATGCATTAGAAAAAGATGCACAGTGTCTCACTCAGATCGTGGTATCAGGCCTGCCTGTCCCACCAGGGACCCTCTGGACCCGCCTGAGTACCTTTCAGTCAACCAGCAGTCAGCACAGAAAATAAACCTCATCGTACCTGATGTTGAGACAACGCCAAATCCATGTTTCAGGGAAGAAAGTCCTTTTTCTCTTCTCTGTTCTATGAAAAGAAAAAAAGAAATGATGAAGGTTTCATGAACATAAATGTTATGCAAACCTAGCAGCTTTGCATTCTATTTGATCAGATACAATGTGTTAATTTCTTTTACCTGGAAGGGTCGACATTCTACTTGATAGGGATATAACATGTTAATTCTCTTACTGGGCAGGGTTAACAGTCTACTTGATTAGGACATAACCTGTTTTTTAAAAAACTTTTATTTCGGGTTCAGAAGTACATGGGCAGGTTTGTTATATAGGTAATCATGTGTCATGGGGTTTGTTGTACAGATTTTCATCACCCAGGTACTAAGCCCAATAGTTACTATTTCTGATCCTGTCTTCCCATCCCCCACCCTCAAGTAGACCCCAGTGTCTGTTCCCCTCTTTGTGTCCACGTGTTCTCATCATTTTGCTCCCACTTATAAGTGAGAACATGCAGCATTTGGCTTTCTGTCCCTGCATTAGTTTGCTAAGAATAATGGCCTCCAGCTCTATCCATGTTTCCACAGAAGACATGATCTTGTTCTTTTTATGGCTGCATAGTATTCCATGGTATATATGGATGACATTTTGTTTATCCAGTCTGTCACTGATGAGCATTTAGGTTGATTCCAGGTCTTTGCTATTGTAAATAGTGCTGCAATGAACATTTGTGTGCATGAGTCTTTATGTTAGAATGATTTATATTCCTTTGGGTTTATACCCAGTAATGGGATTGCTGGGTCAAATGGTAGTTCTGTTTTTAGCTCTTTGAGGAATTGCCACACCGCTTTCCACCATGGTTGAACTAATTTACACTCCCACCAACAGTGTATAAGCATCCCCTTTTCTCCACAACCTCACCAGCATCTGTTATTTTTTTCTTTCTTTTTGAGATGGAGTTTCCTTCTAGCCACCCAGGCTGGAGTGCAATGGCACAACCTTGGCTTATGTAACCTCCAACTCCCAGACTCAAGCGATTCTCCAGCTTCAGACTCCCAAGTAGCTGGGATTACAGGCGCCCACCACTATGCCCAGCTAATTTTGTAGTTTTAGTAGAGGCAGGGTCTCACCATGTTAGTCAGGCTGGTCTCAAACTCCTGACCTCAGATGATTCGCCCGCCTTGGCCTCTCAAAGATCAGGAATTACAGGCATGGGCCACCACACCCAGCTTATTTTTTGACTTTTTAATAATGGCCATTCTGACTGGCATGAGGTGGTATCTCATCATGGTTTTGATTTGCATTTCCTTTTTTTTTTTTTTGAGACAGAGTCTTACTCTGTCACCCAGGCTGGAGTGCAGTGGTGTAATCTCAGCTCACTGTAACCGCCACCTCCCAGGTTCAAGTGATTCTCATGCCTCAGCCTCCTGAATTACACCTGGAATTACAGGTGTACCACTACACCTGGCTAACATTCGTATGTTAAATAGAGACGGGGTTTCATCATGTTGGCCCGGCTGTTCTGAAACTCCCACCTGCAGATGATCCACCCACCTTGGCCTCTCAAAGTGCTGGGATTACAGGCGTGAGCCACCATACCTGGCCTGATTTGTATTTCTCTAATGTTCAGTGACATTGAGCTTTTTTCCCATGCTTGTTGGCTGCATGTACACCTTCTTTGAAAAGTGTCTGTTCAAGGATGTAACGTGTTAATTCTTTTACCTGGCAGGGTTAACATTCTACTTGATTAAGAATAGTAGAAGCTACTTGGATAACTGGTAATTCTAGAAGAAAAAAAAACAAAGCAGAAGCAAGGCATCAAAGGCTTGGCAGAGTCCATCTTAAAACAGTCGTGCCTCCTCTCCTGGATGCAGATGGGAAAAGGGCTCCAGCAGCCACCCTATGTCCTTCCTTTGCTAATTTCCCTCCCTGCGTTTACCACATTCATCCTCATCGTAACAATGAACTCTCCGCCTCCTGCTCACCCATCTCTGTTTCCTAAGAAGTGCCTTCACTCATTCTTTTTTTTTGAGATGGAGTCTCACTCTGTCACCCAGGCTAGAGTGCAGTGGCACCATCTTGGCTCACTGCAACCTCTACTTCCCGGGTTCAAGCGATTCTCCTGCCTCAGCCTCCTGAGTAGCTGGGATTACAGGCACGCACCATGACGCCCAGCTAATTTTCGTATTTTTAGTAGAGATGGGGTTTCACCATGTTGGTCAGAGTAGTCTTGAACTCCTGACCTCATGATTTGCCCGCCTTGACCTCCCAAAGTGCTGGGATTACAGGCGTGAGCCACTGTGTCTGGACCGCCTTCATTCATTCTTGTTTGAGCCTCAGAAGCCTCACAGCTCACCTTCCTCAGAGGCTGCTCCTTTCTAAAAAAATTAAAATAGAAAACGAGCCTTTCTCAAAATTTGGCAAAATTAAAAATGTTCCTATCCTTTCAACCATCACTACCTCTCTTAGGAGCACATGCTGGAAACACCCAAAGATGTGTACAAAGACAGATGGAGTGGTTTGTAGCGGCACTATGAAAATTAGCAAACAGTCCAAATCTCCATCATTAGGAGGACTGGCTAATCAAATGATAGTATATTCATTGGTGGAATATTATATATTTATTAAAATAAGGAGTGAGGTAAACATGCATTTACCTATATGGAATGATTTCCAAAACTTATTGTTAACTTTAAAAAGAAATGTGAGTGTGGTGGCTCACCCCTGTACACCTTCTTTGAAAAGTGTCTGTTCAAGGATGTAATGTGTTAATTCTTTTACGTGGCAGGGTTAACATTCTACTTGATTAAGAATAGTAGAAGCTACTTGGATAACTGGTAATTCTAGAAGAAAAAAAACAAAGCAGAAGCAAGGCATCAAAGGCTTGGCAGAGTCCATCTTAAAACAGTCGTGCCTCCTCTCCTGGATGCAGATGGGAAAAGGGCTCCAGCAGCCACCCTATGTCCTTCCTTTGCTGAGGCGGGTGGATCACGAGGTCCGGAGATCGAGACCATCCTGGCTAACATGGTGAAACCCCATCTCTACTAAAAATACAAAAATTAGCCGGGCATTGTGGCACATGCCTGTAATCCCCAGTTACTCTGGAGGCTGAGTGAGGCAGGAGAATCGTTTGAACCAGGGAGTCGGAGGTTGCAGTGAGGTGAGATCGTGCCACTGCACTGTAGCCTGGTGACAGAAGGAGACTCCATCTCAAAAAAAAAAGGGGGTACAGAACAACACTGTGGTATTTTTCTATTAGTTTTTTCTTTTAAATCCTACACATGCACAGAAGAATATCTAAGAAATTATTCAGGCCGGGAATGGTGGCTCACACCCGTAATCCCAGCGCTTTGGGAGGCTGAGGCAGGTGGATCACTGGAGGTCAGGAGTTCAAGACCAGCCTGGCCAACATGATGTAACCCCCTCTCTACTAAAAATACAAAAATTATCTGGGTTTGGTGGTGCCGGCCTATCATCCCAGCTACTCGGGAGGCTGAGGCAGGAATATCACTTGAACCCAGAAGGCAGTGGGCTGAGAACCCACCACTGCACTCCAGCCTGAGCGACAGAGTAAGACTCCATCTCAAAAAAAAAAAAATTATTCAGTAGAGTTGCTTTTGAAGAAGGGAATGGAGGGTCTGAGGGTGGGAAGGAGACTTAAATTCCATTATATATCCTCTCATACTGCTTGAAAAAAAATTTAACCACATTTATATGGTTAAAAAAATACATTGTTCTCAGAATAAGGATCTGTTTGTTCCAGTGACAAAAAGGCATGGGCACTTGCTTTTAAAGGCATTTCTTATGCCTTTCTACATTGAGATTTACAATTGCCTTCATGGTTTTGAGTTTTACAAAGCTGCTGCTTCTGAACCTGCTCCAGAACAAGCTCTTGGGGTCATGCATGTGAGTGGGTCAGGGCCTTTGGGGTGGCTGTCAGCTGATAAGAGGCCCTGGGGCCAGCATTCCATCTTCCTCATACAACCACATCTTGAAAATGCTTCCATGTGTATCCAAACTACAGTATGGAGCCTAATCTGCCAATCCCGATTTTGAATTGGGAAACTAGGAGCTCTGTGGGCCTGCCACACTCCTGCTAAATGTTTGGCCTCAATAGGAAGAGCCTGGGAGACTGAAGCACCCTGGAACAACTGTGGAGGGGATGGAGGGGCACATGAAGGTTCCTGTTTTATACAGAGAGGGCTCAAAAGACGGAGAGCACTTCCATAGACAGGCTCATCAGGGCTAGCCACCAGATCAAGAGGTTTCCCAGACAGGTCATACCTCAAAAAGGGAATCATTGTACAAGCTAGAACCTATTTGGCAGTGAGAAATACTGGAACTACTTCATAGCACAATGTGAGTGCAGCCAAAGCAGTACTCAGAGGAAAATTCATAATCCTCTAATGGCTTAACTGTTTTTATTTAGTTATTTAATTTTTTTAAGACAGGGTCTCACTCTGTTACCCAGGCTGGAGTGCAGAAGCACAATCACAGCTCATTGCAGCCTGAACCTTCCCAGGTTCAAGTAATCCTCGTCTCAGCCTCCTAAGTAGCTGGGTCTACAGGCACGAGTCACCACACATGGTTAATCTTTGTATTTTTTGTAGAGACGAGGTTTTGCCATGTGTCTAGGCTGGTCTCGACCTCCTAGGCTCAGGTGATCTGCCTGACTTGGCCTCCCAAAGTGCTGGGGTTACAGGCATGAGCCACTGCACCTGGCCAAATGTTTATATTGAAGATGAGAAAGACTGAGAAGTAATTAATTGTATCTAACTCATGAAGGTAGAGTTGGAGAAGAAGGAGAAAGAGAGAATAAAAGGAAGAGGAGGGAAGGATGGGAGGAATGAGAAAAGACGAAAGAATTCTCTAAACAGACCCTCTGGGAGTTGGGAAATTAAGCCCAGGCTTCTCACCCTGCTCAGATCCCTCTGTCCTCACATAGGTCAGCTCTCCTGATGCATTTGCTTCTCTTCCATATCCGTAATCCCATGCACTAGTAGGGCAGGGCTAAGAATTGGGTAGGGAGGAGGTATATGAAGTACTCAGTGTCCTAGCCTGCTATGCCAATGGCCTCCGAGGAACACTGGTGATGTCTGGAGGTATTTTTTGTTACAACAGGGGAGGAGTGTGACTGACACCTAGTGGGTGGAGGCTAGAAATGCTGCTCAACACCCTACAGTGCAGAGGACACCTCTCCCCCGCCCCAGAGTACACAGAATGATCCTACCCTGCAATGGACTCAACGTCTGTGTCCCCCTGAAAATTCGTATGTTGAAATCTTAACCTCCAAGGTGATGGTGTTGAGGTGAGGCTTCTAAGGGATGATTAGGTTATGAAAGTGGCATGCTTATGAACAGGATTAGGGCCCTTATAAAAGGGACTCTAGGCCGGGTGTGGTAGCTCACGCCAGTAATCCCAGCACTTTGAGAGGCCATGGCAGGCAAATCACTTGAGGCCAGGAGTTTGAGACCAGTGTGGGTAACATGGTGAAACCCTGTCTCTACTAAAAATACAAAAATTAGCTGGGTGTTATGGCAAGGGCCTGTGATCCCAGCTACTTAGGAGGGTGAGGCAGGAAGATCACCTGAACCTGGGAGGTAGAGATTGCAGGGAACCAAGCTCGTGCAACAGAGCCAGGCTCCACCTAAAAAAACAAACAAAACAAACTTAGTGATAGCAGTTGTTAATACTATACTTCAAATACACCTGCTATTTAGTTAAAATTTTCTTCCAGGCTGGGCACAGTGGCTCACACCTGTAATCCTAGCACTTCAGGAGGCAATGGCAGGTGAATTACTTGAGGGCAGGAGTTCGAGACCAGCCTGGCCAACATGATGAAACCCCGTCTCTACTAAAAATATAAAAATTAGCTGGATGTGGTGGCACGTGCCTGTAATCCCAGCTACTCAGGAGGCTAAGGCAGGAGAATCGCTTGAACCCGGGAGACGGAGGTTGTAGGGAGCTGAGATCGCACCACTGCACTCTGGCCTGGGCGACAGAGTGAGACTCCATCTCAAAAAAAGAAAAAGAAAAAGAAAAAGATTCCGGAGAGCTCCCTCACTCCTTCTGCCATATAAGGACACAGCAAGAAGGAAGAAGACACCATCAATGAAGCAGGAAGTGAGCCCTTACTAGCACCAAATCTGCTGGTGCCTTGTTCTTGGACTTCCCAGCCCCTGGAACCATGAGAAATACATTTCAGTTGTTTATATGCCATCTGTTACAGCAGCCAGGAAGGATTAAGAGAAGCCCCAAATATCAATAGTGCCAGGGTTAGAAAAGCTTGCTCAAGGTATAAGCCATTACCTGGGGGGGTACCTGGAAGGAGCCGCTGCCACCAGGCTTCCTGTGTGGGGCTGGAAGGCAGGGACAGCATCATCAGTGTAGAGGCCACCGTCCTGCCGGTGGTTCAGGCTCACTCGGTCAGTCATCACCACCAGTCCTGTTTCCTAGGCAACAGACAACACCCAAACCATTGGTGGGGAAGTGGATGCTGACAGCACCCAGAGGCGTAGGGGAATGAATCACCCTGTGGCCACTGTCCCAACATCACTTTTTGGCAGCCTTGGGCATCATTCTTTTATTCTGGGTTTGGTGGCACAGGCTCGGGAGAACATGGGACCCAGTGACCATCCAGGGTGGAGAAGAGAGAACAGCACATTTGACCTGTGGAACCAAATCAAATGGCGCAAACACAAAAGGCCACGTGTTCCATGATTCCATTGAGATGACACACCAGAACAGGCAAATCCATAAAGACAGAAAGCAGGTTGATTGGCGGCTGCCAGGGGCTGAGGGAGGGGAAATAGGGAGTGATTGTTACTGGGGACGGGGTTTCCTTTTTGGGGATGAAAATGTTCTGGAATTGGCCGGGCACGGTGGCCAAGCCTGTAATCCCAGCACTTTGGGAGGCCAAGGCGGGTGGATCACGAGGTCAAGAGATCGAGACCATCCTGGTCAAAATGGTGAAACCCCGTCTCTACTAAAAATACAAAAATTAGCTGGGCATAGTGGCACGTGCTTATAATCCCAGCTACTCAGGAGGCTGAGGCAGGAGAATTGCCTGAACCCAGGAGGCGGAGGTTGCGGTGAGCCGAGATCACGCCATTGCACTCCAGCCTGGGTAACAAGAGCGAAACTCCGTCTCAAAAAAAAAAAAAGAAAACGTTCTGGAATTAAGTAGAGGTGGTGGTTGCATAGCACTGTGAATATACTGAATGCCACTTAATTGTACACATTAAAATGGTGAGTTTTATGTTACATGAATTTCATCTCAATTAGAAAATCATGGCCAGGTACACTGGCTCACGCCTGTAATCCCAGCACTTTGGGAGGCCAAGGTGGGAGAATCACTTGAGCTCAGGAGTTCAAGACCAGCCTGGCCAACATGGTGAAACCCCATTTCTACTAAAAATACAAGAATCAGCCAGGTGTGGTGGTGGGTGCCTGTAATCCCAGCTACTTGGGAGGCTGAGGCAGGAGAATCACTGGAACCCAGGAGGTGGAGGTTGCAGTGAGCCGAGATCACACCACGGCACTCCAGCCTGGGCAATGGAGTGAGACTCTGTCTAAAAAAAAAAAAAAAAAGGAAAGAAGGAAAGAAAATCAGTTGGCTCAGTACCTGACTCTGACCAAGGAAAAAAGAAAAAAAAAAAGGTCTTTTTTTTTTTTGGCAAATAGAACTGTGTGAACTAGGTGGTGGGTACGGGTGTTTGTCGTCTAATTTGCTCAACTTTTCTGCATGTTTGGAAAATTTCATAATAAAAGTAGCACAGGTCAGGGAGGAAAGGATGCCTTTGAAATACTTTTTCTCATTTATTATTTATTGTTTTGAGATGGAGTCTCGCTCAGCCACCCAGGCTGGAGTGCAGTTGTGTGATCACTGCAACCTCCACCTTCTGGTCCCAGGAATCTCCTGCCTCAGCCTCCCAAGTAGCTGGGACTACAGGTGCCCACCATCACGTCTGGCTAATTTTTGTATTTTTAGTAGTGACGGGGTTTCACCATGTTGGCCAGGCTGGTCTTGAACACTTGACCTCAAGTGACGTGCCTGCCTCAGCCTCCCGAAGTGCTGGGATTACAGGAGTGAGACACCACACCCGGCCTGAAATATTTTTTAAAACTGAAATGAAAGGTACCCTCCAATGAGATATGCATTTGGGTGGAGACCACCAGCACCCTAAGGTGTGACCCCGTGTGACCCTGAAGGGCGTAGCATGCTTCCATTCCAACCCCTTTCCATCTGGGTCATACTATGACAACCTCCGGAGATGGGCACCTGGTAGTGCTTTTTTTGTTTCTTGGTTTTTGTGTCTTTTTTTTTTTTAAGACATAGTCTCTCTCTATCACCCAGGCTGGAGGGCAGTGGCACGATTTTGGCTCACCGCAACCTCCGACTCCTGGGTTCAAGTGATTCTCTTGCCTCAGCCTCCTGAGTAGCTGGGATTACAAGCAACCACCACCACATCCAGCTAACTTTTTTGTATTTTTAGTAGAGACAGGGTTTCTCCATGTTGGCCAGGCGGGTCTTGAACTCCTGACCTCAGGTGATCCACCTGCCTCAGCCTCCCAAAGTGTTGGGATTACAGGCATGAGCCACCGTGCCCAGCCACATTAGCCCTTTTTAAGATGGGTAAACTGGAGCTGGGCACAGTGGCTCACGCCTCTAATCCCAGTGACTGGGGAGGCTGAGGCAGAAGGACCACCTATGCAGTTTGGAACCACTGCCCTCTGGGAACACAGCCACCTTCTGCTTGAAAGTTGCCAGACACAGAACCAAGTCAACCAATGCCCAGGCAGCGCTAATAGCTCCTGGCACCCACAGCTCCCAGTGAAGTTTTCCTCCCAGTAAAGCATGTCAATGTCATAACACTTTCTATCACAAGTTCAAGTTACCCATTTGAACCTGACCATGGACAAGCTTATCATTCTGTTCTCCATGGCTTTGCACATTGGAAGGATCTGTTTGTGAGCTTCATTGGGGAGAAATGTGAAAAAGAAAAAGTGAAGTTTGGAATGCTGGGTGCAGTGGCTCATGCTTGTAATCCCAACACTTTGGGAAGTTGAGGCAGGAGGACTGCTTGAGGCCAGGAGTTTGACACCAGCCTGGGCCACATAGCGAGACCCCATCTCTATAAAAAAATAAAATAAAATTAGCCGGGTGTGGTGGCATGTACCTGTAGTTTCGGCTACTTGGGAGACTGAGGTGGGAGGATCCCTTGAGCACAGGTGTTTGAGGCTGCAGCGAGCCATGACTGCACCACTGCAACCCAGCCTGGGCCATAGAGCAAGACCCCACCTCAAAAGAAAGAAAGAAAGAAAAGCTTCCAATTCTGTTTCCTTTCCAACCCATCTCTGGATCTCTGAGACTCTTATTTCTAGGCAAGAGGACCTTAGGAGGGGCAGAGGGATCTGAGACCACCTCTCCTTACGGTGAAGGCAAACCCAGAGTCCTTGGTGATGCTCCAGGACCACGGGAAGACGGAGGAGCGCCGGCGTCGTTGAGCCGTCAGCCCAGCCCACCAAAAAGGACCATCCTCCCTGGACACGCCAAAGGAATCAGACACATCATAATCTTCCAGTTCCTGGAAAACCTGCAGGAAAGGGGGATAGAGACTGGTCAGCTGAAGTTTTCTTTACAACCCAAACTGGCTCTCATGGGTGCAGCGTGCTCCCATCCCCACCTCTTTCTAGCACATCATGACAACCTCCAGGAGATGGGCACTGGTTGCATTAGCCCATTTTAAGATGGGCAAACAGGAGCCAAGCACAGTGGCTCACGCCTCTAATCCCAGGCACTTGGGAGGCTGAGGCAGGAGGATGGCTTGAGCAAAGGAGTTTGAGACTAGCCTGGGCAACAGAGCAAGACCCCATCCCTACAAAAGATAGAAAAAATTAGCCAGGCGTGGTGGTGTGTGCCTTCAGTCCCAGCTACTCTGGAGGCTGAGGTGGGAGGATCACTTGAGCCCAGGAGGTAGTGGCTACAGTAAGCTATGATCACGCCACCATACTCCAGCCTGGGAAACAGAGCAACAAGACCCGAACTCTAAAAATAAGATAGGCGAATTGGAGCCAGAGACACGAGACCTGGTCCAATGTCATGTTGCAAAGGTCTGATGACCTTGACTCCCTGATCTTGCAACTGCACTAAAGCAGCAGGAAAGATTTATCAGACACCCATTGGGTTCCCTGAGAAATGAACTCGATGGAGAAAGTGAATCTGGATTCAAACACAGCTCTTCATTTATTGGAATGGGAGATGGGAAAGGGAGAAGGTAAGGCCCCTTGGAGGTGCTAGAATCCAAGCCTGAGGGCTCTGCTCACCTGGGCAGGAGTCAGCCGGAACCCAGACCTGAGCAGGTAGACACTCTTATCCACTGCAGTGACGCACACACAGCTGCCCCTTGCCGCCCTGATCCTCAGGCCAACAACCTCTCCAGGCTGGGTCTCGTTTGCTGAATATGTCACTGAAACCTGGGCACAAGTGCAGCAAGGGATAAGAAACTTGGTTCAGCTGGCTGGGCACAGTGGCTCATGCCTGTAATCTCAGCACTTTGGGAGTCCGAGTCGGGTAGATCACCTGAGGTCAGGGATTCAAGACCAGCCTGGCCAACATGGTGAAACCCCATCTCTACAAAAAATACAAAAATTAGCCAATTGAAAAGTGGTGCGTGCCTGTAATCCCAGCTACTATGGAGGCTAAGGCAGATAAATTGCTTGAAGCTGGGAGGCAGAGGTTGCAGTGACCCGAGATGGTACCATTGCACCCCAGCCTGGATAACAGGAGTGAAACTCTGTCTCAAACAAACAAAAAGAAATTTGGTTCAATCCAGATTTGGTCCAATCCAGAGGCATCTCTTCCACCTCACCCATCCACCCCCTGCCCACAAGGAGAGTCGGTCTTTGCCAGCTCAGCTGGGAACCTGGCCTCGCTACCTGGAGGGAGCTGGTCCCATGATGTAATGGACAGCTGGTCACTGTGTGGTGGACACAAAAAAGGGGAAAGGGAGAGACAGGGAGAGATAGGAAGGCGGGTGCTGGTGGAGAGCATGTGGCAGTTTGTTTAGAAGTTGAGGGAGGAGCCAGGCACAGTGGCTCAAACCTGTGATCCCAGCACTTTCAGAGGCAGAGGCAGGTGAATCACTTGAGGCCAGGAGTTTGAGACCAGCCTGGCCAACATGGTGAAACCCCATCTCTACTAAAAATACAAAAATTAGCCAGATGTGGTGGTGTGTGCTTGTAGTCTCAGCTACTTGGGAGGCCAAGGCAGGAGAATTGCTTGAACCCGGGAGGCAGAGGCTGAAGTGAGCTGAGATCGTGCCACTGCACTCCAGCCTGGGAGACAGAGCGAGACTCTGTCTCAAGAACAAAAAAGAAGTTGCAGGGACAGGGACAGGAGGCTGAGGGTGCTGATGGAAACAAGCGCTGTCCCTTAAATCCTGAATTCAGCAAAGGCAGAGAACAGCCGACGGCTTTCCCTGTGTGTTGTGAATGCAATCTCCTTTTGGGTGACTTTTGGAGATGCTTCAGTAAAGATGCAACATGTTCCCACAATTCCTATGTCATCCACGACACAACATGAGTCTCAGGTGCACACAGACCTCCTGGCCAGCATCTTGGAGAAGCCCCCGTGGCACCTGGCTGTGTCCCAGGTTTGGTGCACGATGCTCTACCTGGTTTTCAAAGAAGGTCTCAACTGCAAACTGGAGGCTATCGGCGACCCCCTCTCCATTCTCCCTGACGTAGAAGACCAGCAGGCGACCAAGGGGGACCATGCTGGGGGTCACGGCCAGACGAAGAGAGGTCATGCACACGTTGACCTCGGCTGCTGGGGCTGGTGGGGGTTCTGAGGTGAGCAAAAGTAGAGGGAGGTGGTGAATTCTCCGTGTCCGACGTGCAATCTCTGCCATTCAAGCTCGGCCCCAAGTTGCCCTGCTCTATACTCCTGTCTATGCATTGAGACATTCCGCATCTCTGGTTTTGAAATGCCCTTCCCAGGCTACATCCTTGGTCAATGCCGATTCTTCCCATTGACTTAGCTCCAGGGTCATCATAGGCTCCTAAAGAGCAGGCTGAAATTGGCCTAGAATCACCCCCTCCGTTAGGGAGCATGGTCCCTGCTCCCTAACCAGCCCTCTGCTTCCTCCGTGGACAGCAAAACCACTTTGCCCTGTCCGGGGAGCACCACTCCAGCCCCCCCGTATGCCCTTAGCCCCTGATCCCTCCCTCTGATTAGTTCTGTCTCGCGGAGGCTGGGGGCCAGTGGACCTAGGCAGCCATTATTTGCTGACTTGAACAGAGTTCACACTTCCTTCCCTGTGGGTAAATGATCCTTAAAAGATAGAGGATCTTAGAAGCCTGTCCGGGCGCTCCCAAATACTCTACGGCAGGAGGATGAGAGTAGAAAGGCTCCCAGTTCCAGCATGGGCCATCTGTCGGCTGGTTCTTTGCAGAGCTCAGAGCCACCAGTGGACAGGAGGGGTAGGGAGAAGTGGGCCAACAGGAGGATGTGGGTACTCAATCAGCCTTGGGGTTCAAATTCTGGCTCTGGCCCCTACTAGGCAATGAGAAAGTCCCTGAAACCCCCACCCCAAGTCACAGCCCATTCATCTGCAGGTGGACACAGTGGAACCACCGCCATCCCAGGCTGCGGTGGGATTAAGTGAGCGCAGAATGTGAGGTCTTGTCCAGCGCTGTCCCTGGACAAGAGTCCCGGGAAGACATAAAGCCCCTGTTATTTTGCCCAGAAGAGAACAAGAGGATGCAGGTGTACCACACCCAAAGCACAACTCTGGCCAACAGATCTCAGCCAAGGCAATTCTGCTACCCAGGGGATGCTGGCAATGTCTGCAGATTTTTTTTCGGTCGTCACTGCTGGAGGGGATGCTACTGACTTCCGGTGAGTAGAGGCCAGAGATGCTACTCAACATCCTACAGTGCATGGGATGGCCCCAAATGTTGACAGGGCAGACGGGGAGAAAGCCTGCCTAAGAAAGAGTGAACTTGTCTATCTTTTTTTTTTGAGACAGAGTTCCGCTCTTGTTACCCAGGCTAGAGTGCAATGACGCATTCTCAGCTCACCGCAACCTCCGCCTCCTGGGTTCAGGCAATTCTCCTGTCTCAGCCTCCCAAGTAGCTGGGATTACAGGCATGTGCCACCATGCCTGGCTAATTTTTTTGTATTTAGTAGAGACGGGGTTTCACTCTGTTGGCCAGGATGGTCTTGATCTCTTGACCTCGTGATCTACCCGCCTCGGCCTCCCAAAGTGCTGGGATTACAGGCATGAGCCACAGCGCCTGGCCATTGTCTATCTGTCTATCCATTCCATCCATCTATCCACTCATCTATCTATCCATCCATCCGTCTCTTCATTCATCCACGATCTACCCATTTATCTACCCACCCACCATCCACCCATCCCTCTATTCATCAACGTCCATCATCCACATATCCAACCACCCACCACCACTATCCATCCATCCACCCATCCCTCTATTCATCCATCCATCACCCATCCACCCACTATCCATCCATTTATCCATCTATCGTCCACCCATTCATCCATCCACTATCCATCCATCCATCTGTTCATCCATCATTCACCCATCCACTATCCATCTATCCATCTATTCATCCAATCATCATTCACCCATCCACTATTCATCCATCCATCCATCCTTCTGTCTATCCATTCATCCATCCATCTGTCCATTCATCCATCCTTCTGTTCATCTATCTGTCCATTCCTTCATCCATCTATCTATCCATCTTTCTGTCCATCCATCCATCTATCTATTCATCCATCCATCTATCTACCCATCTCTCTATTTGTCCATTCCATCCATTCATGTTTCTATTCAATCATCCATCCATCCATCCATCTTCGCATCTATCCATTCATCCATTGATCCATTCCTCCATCATCTATAGGGCTACTGGCATCTAAGGGGTGGAGGCCAGGGACGCTGCTGAACATCCTACAGTACCTCCACCCAAATGTTGATAGAGCCAAGGTTGAGAAACCTTGCCTCAGCCTGAGAGACCCTGCCTGCCTATCTATCCACCCATCATTCTATCCATCTACCTACTTATCTCAGTGATTCTCACCTGGGAGTGACTCTGCCCCCTGGGGATAGTGGCAACATCTGGAGACTTTTTAGTTCATCACACTGTGGAGAGTTGGTACTACTGGCCTCTGGTGGGGAGAGAGGAGGGACGCTGCTCAGCACCCTACAGAGCACAGGACACCCCACTCTAGAGTGATCTAGTCCCTATAGATGACTATAGTGCTCTAATTGGGGATCCTGTCTTGGGCAGAAGGGCTGTGAAGAGGAGGGGGACTAAGAGGTCCCCTGAGAGGAGAGTTTTATGAGGAGCACATGGAGCCCAAGGGAAGAGGAAGAGGACTCATAGGCAGAACCGCCAGGGCAAAGCTGCAACAGCACCGTGTAGGCCAGCACAGGGGCCCCGTCGGCGTGGCTGGCTCGTCCCTGGGTCCTGCAGACCCAGAGTGAGATGAACCTGGGGCCTGAACCTCTGCACTTCCAGCAGCTGGTCATTGTCCTCCTGGACCCAGCCTGGCATTGTTAAGGACGTGTCCCCTCCAGCCAAGGCAGACTCCCTGATCTGCTGGGTCTCGCCTTGTCGCCCCTTACAGGAGCACCGTCTCAGTCTCAGTGGACGGATGGATGGATAGTGGGTGAATGGAAGGGTTGAGGACGGGTGAACAAACAGATGGATGGAAGGAAGAACAGGAACCTTCTCCCCACTGCCCGGCTCACCTGTCTCAGAAAGGTGTGTTAAACGAATCGGTTTCTTCAGGGCAGGGGTCGCCCGCTTGCTTCGCTGCTGGGTGATGTGGGCAGGCTGCTGGCCTGATAGCACAATATTGCCCCTCGAAGCCACCTCATAGTACAGGGTAAAGTTGCAGGGACATGTGGACTTCACAGAAAAGTAGGCTTCTTCCCCAACCTATGGAAGACACGCAGCATGGGGGGCCCCGGCTGGCACCAACGTTGCAGCCCCCCACAGGAAGACAGCCACTCTGCAGCCAGAGGGAGGCTGGGATGGTTGAGGGAGCGCAGTGCCCGGCATCCAGTCCTGGCCCCTAGTTTTGTTTTTTGTTTTTTTTGAGACAGCATTTTACTCTTGTTACTGAGGCTGGCATGCAATGGTGTGATCTCAGCTCACCGCAACCTCCGCCTCCTGAGTTCAAGTGATTCTCCTGCCTCGGCCTCCTGGGTAGTTGAGATTACAGACACCCGCCAACATGCCCAGCTAATTTTTGTATTTTTATTAGAAATAGCGTTTCACCAGGTTGGCCAGGCTGGTCTCAAACTCCTGACCTCAGGTGATCCTCCCACCTCAGCCTCCCAAAGTGCTGGGATTACAGGCATGAGCCACTGCGCCCGTCCAGGGTCCCTAGTTCTGTATACAGCCTGAGGCTCAAATTTTTGCAGGAATGCAGTACAGATGAAACGTGATGATGGTGTGAAAGCCCTTAATAAGGTGTCTTGCCATAAAGAATTGAACCTCACCCAAAGAGAGGGCTGGCCTTTGCCCAGAGCTCCTGGGAGGTGATCTAAGCCCTTTGATGCCTGATAAGAGTGCCTTTGTTGGCCAGGCATGGTGGCTCACACCTGTAATCCCAGCACTTTGGGAGGTTGAGGTGGACGGATCACCTCAGGTCAGGAGTTTGAGACCAGCCTGACCAATATGAAGAAACCCTGTCTCTACTAAAAATACTGAACTACCCAGGCGTGGTGGCACATGTCTGTAATCCCAGCTACTCAGGAGGCTGAGGCAGGAGAATTGTTTAAACCTGGGAGACAGAGGTTGCAGTGAGCTGAGAATATGCCATCGCACTCCAGCCTGGGCAATAAGAGCGAAACTCTGTCTCAAAAAAAAAAAAAGTGTCCTTGTCTACTTGGGGTTTTGGGTCACAGCAGGTAGTAATAAATATGATTTCTGGAGGGGGCCTTGGACCAAACAGGATCAGATCAACCTGTGGAGAAGCTGGGGAAGAAGATTAGTCACGCAAACAGGAGGTCATTTACGTCTATGTGACTGAGCCCCAGCGAAAACTCTGGACACCAGGCCAGGTGTGGCGGCTCATGCCTGTAACGCTAGTGCTTTGGGAGGCTGAGGCAAGAGGATCGCTTGAGGCCAGGAGTTCAAGACCAGATTGGGCAACATGGCAAGAACTCATCTCTATAAGGAAGGAAGGAAGGAAGGAAGGAAAGAAGGAAAAAAAACGAAAGAAAGAAAGAGGAAGAAAGAAAGAAAGAGAGAGAAAGACAGACAGACAGACATCATCTGGACACCAGGGCTCTGGGGGGCTTCCCTAGTTGGCAGCACACCACGCATGGTGTCACACGTCACTGGTAGGAAAATAACACCATCCCTGACTCTACGCAGAGAGAACAAATGAAAGCAAGTTCATGTACAGAATTCTTCTGGACTCCACATCATCGGCCTCTCGTCTTCACTGATTTTAATGTGTACTGTTTATTGTAATAAATTGTAACTGTAAGTGTAACAGCTGTTAATGAGTCTTGTTAATTCTTCTAGGGAATTAAAGAAACTGAAGTGGTGTGAAACCCCCAAACTCAGCAATTGGCATCAGAAGAAGGTCAGACGTGGTGGCTCATGTCTGTAATCCCAACACTTTCAGAGGCCAAGGCAGGTGGATCATGAGGTGGGGAGTTTGAGATCTGCCTGACCAACATGGCAAAGCCCCGTCTCTACTAAAATACAAAAAATTAGCCAGGAGTGGTGGCACACACCTGTAATCCCAGCTATTCAGGAGGCTGAGGCAGGAGAATCTCTTGAATCAGGGAGGCAGAGGTTGCAGTGAGCCGAGATTGCACCACTGCACTCCAGCCTGGGCAACAGAGCAAGACTCCATCTTAAAAAAGAAAAAGAAAAAGAAAGAGTGGTCCTAAGAACTGTCTATGGCCAGGCGCAGTGCCTCCTGCCTATAATCCCAGCACTTTGTAGGGCCGAGATGGACAAATCGCTCAAGCCCAGGAGTTTGACACCAACCTGGGAAACATAGTGAGATCCCTGTGTCTACAAAAAGTACAAAAAAAAAAAATTGGCCGAGCATGGTGACACATGCTTGTAGTCCCAGCTACTCAGGGGGCTGAGGTGGGAGGGTCACTTGAGCCTAGGAAGTCAAGGCTGCAGTGAACCATGATGGCACCACGGCACTCCAGCCTGGGTGACAGAGTGAGACCCTGTCTCCAAAAAAATAAAAGTAAAATGCTGTTTCCTAACTTTGAACATACTAATGCTAGCCCTAAGGGATTCCCACAGCCAAATCTGGAAAATTTGAGCAGCAAAAAAAGAACATCAGCTGCGTATGGTGGCTCATGTCTGAAATCCTGAACACTTTGGAAGGCTGGAGCAGGCGGATTGCTTGAGCTCAGGAGTTCTAGACCAGCCTGAGTAACATGGCGAAACTCTATCTCTACGAAAAATATTTAAAAATTAGCTGGGTGTGGTGGCAGAAGCCTATAGTCTCAGCTCTTTGGGGTGCTGAAGTGAGAGGATCACTTGAGCATGGAAGGTCAAGGCTGCAGTAAGCCATGAGTGTGCCACCACACTCCAGCCTGGGTGCTATGGTTTGGCTGTGTCCTCACCCAAATCTCATCTTGAATTGTAAATCCCATAATTCCCACGTGTTGTGGGAGGGATCTGATGGGAGATAACCGAATCATGAGGATGATTTCCCCCATACTATTTCTACAAAAATACAAAAATTAGCCAGGCATGATGGTAGGTGCCTGTAATCCCAGCTACTCAGGAGACTGAGGCAGGAGAATTGTTTGAACCAGGAAGGCAGAGGCTGCAGTGAGCTGAGATTGCACTATTGCACTCCAGTCTGGGCAACAGAGCAAGACTCCATCTCAAAATAAATAAATAAATAACAATAAACCTCTTTTTCTTTATAAATTACCCAGTGTTGGGTATGTCTCTATCAGCAGCATGAAAACAGACTAATACACTGGGTGAGAGAGCAAGACCCAGTCAAAAGAAAAGAAAGAGAAAATAAAAGAAAAAAAAGAGTATCAAGGTAATGAAAGAGAAGGAAAGACTAAGAAATTTTCAAATTGGAGGAGACCAAGGAGACATGATGACTAAATGTGATGTGGGACCCTAACAGTGATCCCGGACCAGAAAACAAGGCCATGAGTGAGAAAACTTGGGGAAATCCAAATAAAGTCTGGAGTCTGGTTAACACTGATGTCCAGTGTTGATTTCTTAGCTATGACAAATGGATCATAGTTTTGTATGATGTTAGCATTAGGGGAATCCTATCAAAATCTCAATGGCCTTTTTTGCAGAAATGAAAAGACTGATCCTAAAATTTATAAAGAAACATAAAGGACTCAGGAATCTTGAAAAAGAAGGGTACATTGGAGGACTCACACATTCTAATTTCAAAACTTACCACAAAGCTACAGTAATCAAGACAGTATAGTACCAGCATAAGGAGAGACATAGAGACCAATGGGATATAAGTGAGACCCCTGAAATGAATCCAGACAGCTAAAGGCAATTGATTTGAAATAAGGGTGCCAAGACCATTCAATGGGGAAAGTATAGTCTTTTTAACAAACGGTGCTGAGATAACTGAATAAATGCATGCAAAAGAGTGAAGTTGGTCTGGGTGTGGTGGCTCACACCTATAATCCCAACACTTTAGGAAGCTGAGGTGGGAGGTTGAGCCCAGGAGGTTGAGGCTGCAATGAGCTATGATCACACTACTGCACTCCAGCCTGGGTGACAGAGCAAGGTCCTCTCTCTCAAAAAAAAAAAAAAAAAAAGAATGCATTTGGATCCCTACCTCACACCATATACAAAAATTAACTCAAAACCGATGAAAGACCTAAATATAAGAGCTGAAATTATAAAACTCTTAGAAGAAAATATACGGATAAATCTTCATGACCTTGGATTTGGCAATGGTTTCTTTGAGATGTGGCATCAGAAGAACAAACAGCAAAAGAAAAAGAAAAATTGGGTTTCACCAAATTAAATTTTTTTGTTGTACTAATGGACACTGTCAGGAAAGTAAAAAGATAACCCATAGAATAGGAGAAAATGTCTGCAAGGTACACATCTGATGAGGGCTAGTAACCAGAATTTATAAAGAACTTTCACAACTCATCAAAGAAAAGATAAATAACCCAATTATTAACAATAGTGCAGCCAGGTGTGGTGGTTACATCTGTCATCTCAACACTTTGCAAGGGTGAGGTGGGGAGGATCACTTGAGGTCAGGAGTTCAGCCTGGGCAACATAGTGAAACCCCTAAAAACCAAGTACATACACATGGGTGAGCATGCACACACACACACAAATGCACATGTACACTCATGTGTAGTCACACGTGTGATACAATTGTGCAGTCACACATGCATGCAAACACTAAATATAAATTACATTTTATGGCACCCCTTGAAAATCTGAATATTGCCTATGAATTAGATATGATTCAGTGAAGGTAATTTTCTTAGGTGTAACCTAACAAAATGGCCTTGAGGTCAGGTAAAAGAATGCCTTTTTTTTTTTAGTATACATTATGGTCAAGTATTTAAGAGAGAACCACTATCATGTCTATAACTTGCTTTCAAATGCTGCAGCCAAAAACTGTGTAGAGAAATGGGTGGATGGGTGGATTGGTAGGTGGATGGATGGATGAAGGGAGGGACAAAGGGAGGATGGACAGAGGGGGAATGGGGGAATGGATAGGTGAAGGGTGCACAGATGGATGGATGGATAGATGAAGGGTGAATGACTGGATGAAGAGCAGATGGATGGACGGTAGGTAAATAGATAAGTGTAGTGGGTGGATGGATGGGTGGAGGAAGGAAAGAAAGGAGGAAAAGAAGGATGGAGGGAGGGTAGATGACTAGATGAAGAGCAGATGGATGGATGTGTAGGAGAGAAACCCCACAAGTGTGGGCAAGGGTCTGAAGCCTCAGCCTGTTCCCATATAAATACTGATTTAGAAAAGATTAGAAATGTAGGCACATAGTTATTCCTTTATATAATCACATATAATCTTATAGTTACTCACGTATAATCATAAAGATATATACTCAATATAATCTTAGATTTTACTAATGATTATCGGGTTATGAAGCATGGAACTGAGGCGACATTGTGAACAAACTGATCCTAAGGCAAGATGCTCTGAGCCCTCTGTCCACCCGCATAAGGGCTGCTGGAGGGCGCCTCAGCTGTGAGGCAGTGCCAGTGCTGTGAAAACACCCGCTGTCTAGCCACCTAGGGAAGGAGATGTCCAAAATGACCGAGACCTCTCCTTCCTGGGGGAGTTAGGAGAAAACTCCGCTTCTCCAAGCTCTTGTGGCAAGGCCTGCCGGCTGTCAGGGAAGCCAGCAGACATCCAGGGGCTTAACTGTGTCTGTGTGATGCTGTGCTTCAGTGATCACGTTCCATGCCCACTCTCACACCCTGCTTCTGCACCTGGTTTCTCTTTTTCTCAGAAGATAAGAATTAATGTCCTTGATGTTTCTGACAAATATGTGAAAAGCGCTGGCACATTAGGTTTTCTCTTCGCCTTGGCTGCTTGAAAGTCCTGGACCCCCCATCTCCAAGACACGCTATTTACCTGACCCTATCACTGACCACCAGTACCTCACCCTGCCTTCCCTGCCTCCTGCTTTGTACTCAATAAAAGTCAGAGTGTCCAGGCACTCGGGGCTACTGCAGGACTCCGCATTTTGGTTGGCAGTGGACCCGAACCCAAACTCTCTTTTCTCTATCTCTGTGTCTGTGTCTTTTATTTCTAGTTTCTCATCTCTGTACCAGCAGGGAGGGGCTCACAGAACCCTATAGGGCTGGACCCTATATGGATGGGTGGATGGATGGATGGATGGATGGTAAACAGATAAGTGTAGTGGGCAGATGGGTGGAGGAAGAAAAGAAGGAGGGAGTGAGGGTGGGTGGATGGATGGATGGATGATGGATGGTGGATGAATGGATGAAGGGCAAATGGATGAATGGATGGATGGATGGTAGACAAATGGATGGAAGGGTGGAAGGAGAAAAGAAGGGAAGGAAGAAAGGAGGGGGGAGGGTAGACAGATGGATAATGGATGGATGAAGGGGGAAAGGGAGGATGGATGGATGAATAGATGGATGGAGGATAGATGGAGAGATGAAAGGTAGATGGATGGAGAGAAGATGAGTAGATAACGGGTAGGTGGACAGATGGGTGGAAGGAGGGATGAAAAAGAGAGGGAGGAAGGGAGAATGAATGGAGGGAGAGAGGATGGATGGATGGAAAGATGAAGAGATGATGGAGAGATGGAGAGAGGGTTGGAGGGTGGATAGAGGGATGAATGAAAAGATACAGGAAAATCATTAATTGATAAATCTAGGTGAAAGTCCTGTGGTTGTTTATTATACTAACATTTTCAATTTCATTCTAAATTTATAAATGTCCCCCTTATAAAAAGACCCCCAAACAAAAGTCCCCTACTGCTTGAGATCTTGGGAGAAAAAAGGAGAGCACAAATCTTTCTCCTCTTCTGCACTAAAATTGTGGCATCAAAACAACCTTAAAAGACTGGAGGGACAGCCCCCGTTCACCAATCAAAACAGGTTCAGGAGGGTGGGTGCCAAGATGTGGGCAGTGGAGTCCGCAGCTCCTTCCTGCCTGGGCCCTGGAGCAAGAAGAAGGGGAAGAGGTCCTGAACCATGCCCAGCCTGGCTCCAGCATGAACCCATCTTTCCCTCATGCCCTGAGGTTGTGCCCCAGGCCCCTCATGGCAGTTTGGTGGGAAGGAGGAGCTGGGGTTTACTGAGCTACCTCAAGCAGGATTGAGTTGCCACCCGGGGAGCAAGATCTGAGTGACAGAGCCAGATCTTCCCCTAATCAGAACAACAGTCTGACCAGCTGAGAACACAAGGTTCCTTTCTGCCCCCTGAGGAGGCAGCCAGCACCAGCGTCCCCCTCACCCTGCACCACTGGTTTAATGACATTACAAGAACCGTGTGTTCAGCCAAGCTGGGTGTGATTGCTGTCCGACTTATGATTCTTACAACCTCTGCAAAGGGCTGTTAATCCCAGGAAACAGGCAGCCTCGGCGCCACAATTCCTCCAAGCCGAACCCCAGGGGCCCTGATGTGATCAGAAAAGGAGCGTGAGGGGTTTATGGGCTGGTAGGGCCCTGGGCGCTGTGATGGCAACTGTTTTCCATTAGAGGTGACATTTCTGCCAAGGCTGGGGCTACAGCTTGAGCCAGAGGCTCTGCTGGGATTGCAGCCAGGATGTGAACGGCCCAGCCAGTGAGCCTGCTGCTGGCCCACGGGATTTACAGAGGGACGATGGACCTTAAATATAGATGTGTATGGCTGGGCGCAGTGGCTCACACCTATAATCCCAGCACTTTGGGAGGCCTAAGAAGGTGGATCACCTGAGGCCAGGAGTTCGAAACCAGCCTGGTCAACATGGTGAAACTCCATCTCTACTAAAAATACAAAAATAATTAGCTGGGCAGGGTGGCGGGTACCTGTAATCCCAGCTACTTGGGAGACTGAGGCAGGAGAAGCAATTGAACCTGGGAGGTGGAGGTTGCAGTGAGCCAAGATTGTGCCACTGCACTGCAGGCTGGGCAACAGAGTGAGACTCTGACAAAAAAAAAGAATGTGTTTATATATATATATATATATATATATATATATATATATATATATATGTAGATGTAGATATCTAGATCTCTACGAACACACATAGTATATACATATACACACACATATATACAGTCAAGCCTTGAAAAATACAGGTTTAAACTGCCCACGTCACTAATAAGTGGATTTTCTTCCACTTCTATCTGAGACAGCGGGACCCACCCTTCCTCTTCCTCCTCCTCCACCTACTCAACGTGAAGACGGCAAGGAGGCCGACCTTGATGATCATCTATTCCTACTGCACCAACAGTCAAAAGATATTTGCTCTTCTTTATGAAGAATACAGTATATAACACATCCAAAGTACAAAATCTGTGTTCACTGACTTTTTTTTTTTTTTTGAGATGGAGTCTTGAGGGCAGTGGCACAAGCCCGGCTCACTGCAACCTCCACTTCCCAGGTTCAAGCGATTCTCCTGCCTCAGCCTCCCAAATAGCTGGGATTACAGGTGCGTGCCACCACGCATGGATAATTTTTTTGTATTTTTAGTAGAGTCGGGGATTCAACGTGTTAGCCAGGGTGGTCTCGATCTCCTGACTTAGTGATCTGCTTGCCTCGACCTCCCAAAGTGCTGGGATTACAGGCATGAGCCACCGCGCCCGGCCTCATTGACTCTTCATGTTATCAGCAAGGCTTCTGGTCAATAGCAAGCTAGAGGTAACATTTAGTTAAGTTTTGAGACAGGATCTCATTCTGTCACCCAGGCTGGAGTACAGTGGTACAAAATCACGGCTCACTGCGATCTCAACCTCCCGGGTTCAAGCGATCCTCCCGCCTCAGCCTCCCAAAGTGCTGAGATTACAGGTGTGAGCCATCACACCCAGTTGGAAACTCTTTTTGTTCAAGGTTTGTACAAACTCACAACCGTTCTTAAAAAAGTAAGTCTATGAATTAAAAGAAAAATACACACACACACGCACCCTTATATCATCAGAATTGCAAAATCATAGGCCCAGGAGAAATGAATGGCAGACACTGCTCTAAGTTGACCTTGCCTTTGCACTAACGGAAGGCTCAAGACAGTGGGGAATCCAGCCGATAGCAGTGGCCCTATGTCAGGTCTGGGAGCAGTGGTGATCATCACTGTCAGCCCTGGGCCACGGCCTAAATGTCCATCAGAAATAAATAGCAATGGATTGGGTACAGTGGCTCACGCCTGTAATCCCAGCACTTTGGGAGGCTGAGGTGGGCGGATCACTGGAGATCAGGAGTTCAAGACCAGCCTGGCCAACATGGTGAAACCCCGTCTCTACCAGAATACAAAAATTAGCCAGGCCGGCTGGTGGGCACCTGTAATCCCAGCTACTCCAGAGGCTGAAGCAGGAGAATTACTTGAACCCTGGAGACGGAGGTTGCAGTGGGCAGAGATCACACCACTGCACTCCAGCCTGGGTGACAGAGCGACGTTCCATCTCAAAATAGAAGAGAAAAAGGAAGAGAAGAGAAGAAAAAAGAGAAAAAAGAAAAGAGAAATAAACAGCAATGCATGCATGCATTCCACGGAATTCTCCCCTTGCTGGGGAGACAAGAGGTCCCTGTGTCAGTCACAGTTATTAGGTCCCTTAGAGCAGGGGTCCCCAACCCCCAGGGCCAATACTGGTTCATGGCCTGTTAGGAACTGATCACACAGCAGGAGGTGAGTGGCAGGCTGGCAATCAAAACTTCATCTGTATTTACAGCCGCTCACCATCACCTGCATTGCCACCTGAGCTCTGCCTCCTGTCAGATCCGCAGTGGCGGCATTAGATTCTCTTGGGAACTTGAACCTTATTATGAACTGCGCGTGCATGAGATCTAGGATGTGCCCTCCTTATGAGAATCCAGTGCCTGATGATCTGTCACTGTCTCCTGTTATCCCCAGATGGGACCGTCTAGTTGCAGGAAAACAAGCTCAGGGCTCCCACTGATTCTCCATGATGGGGAGTGGTATCATGTGTCATTATATACCGCAATGTCATAATAATAGAAAAAAAGTACAAAATAAACATAATGTGCTTGAATAATCCTGAACTATCTGCCCCAACCCATGGCCCAGTCCGTGGAAAAACTGTCTTCCATGAAACCAATCCTTGGTGCCAAAAAGGCTGGCTACTGCTGCCTTAGAGGCTCACTCATGCCACATTTTTTCTTTGTTCTTTGAAACGAAGTCTCACTCTGTTGCCCAGGCTGGAGTGTGCAGTGGCGTGATCTTGGCTCACTGAAACCTCTGTCTCCCAGCTTCAAGCAATTCTCCTGTCTCAGCCTCCCGAGTAGCTGGCATTGCAGGTTTCTGCCACCATGTCTGGCTGATTTTTTTATATTTTTAGTAGAGATGGAGTTTTACTATGTTGGTCAAGCTGGTCTCAAACCCCTGACCTCATGATCCACCCACCTCAGCCTCCCAAAGTGCTGGGACTACCAGCATGAGCCACCAGGCCTGGTCTTTTTTTGGGTATGACGGAGTCTTGCTTTGTCGCCCAGGCTGAAGCGCAGCGGTGTGATCTCAGCTCACTGCAACCTCCACCTCCTGAATTCAAGCAATTCTCCAGCCTCAACCTCCCAAATAGCTGGGACTGCAGGCATGCATCACCACACCTAGCAGATTATTGTATTTTTAGTAGAGATGGGGTTTTGCCATGTTGGCCAGGCTGGTCTCAAACTCCTGACCTCAAGTGATTCCCCTCCCACTCCTACCCACTGGCCTCCCAAAGTGCTGGGATTACAGGAAGGGCAGCAGCTGAAAATCTTACCTGCAGTGGGTGCGAGGGTGGCTGCAGCTGCAGGTAGCACTGGCTGGGGGAGTACCAGCTGCCAAGAGAGAGATAGCTGGGCAGGTACTGGGCCCCCACAGGTTTTCCGTTCAGTGCCGTCACCTTGGTCTGAAGAACAGAAGACGCTTGGGTCAACACCCGACTATCCAGAGCAGAAAGAGTCTTGGGAATGCTTTTGCCTGCTCTACCCAAAAGCAACATCCTCTCATGCTCCAATATCCCTTTGGGGAACCCCCTCCCCAATCCTCAGGGAGCTGGATCCAGTTGTCTACCCCATCCTTCCTAGCTCCAAGAAGCAAGTGTCCAGCTGGGCAAGGTGGCTCACGCACTTTGGGAGGCCGAGGCAGGTGGATCACCTGAGGTCAGGAGTTTGAGGCCAGTCTGGTCGACATGGTGAAAACCTGTCTCTACTAAAAAAAAAAAAAAAAAAAATACAAAAATTTGGCTGGGCACAGTGGCTCACGCCTGTAATCCCAGCACTTTGGGAGGCCGAGGTGGGTGGATCAGCTGTGGTCAGGAGTTCGAAACTAGTCTGGCCACCATGGTGAAACTCCGTCTCTACTAAAAATACAAAAATTAGTCAGGCGTGGTGGCAGGTGCCTGTAATCCCAGCTGCTCCGGAGACTGAGGCAGGAGAATCACTTGAACCTGGGAGGCGGAGGTTGCGGTGAGCTGAAATCACGCCACTGCACCTGAGCCTGGGCAACAGAGCGAGATTCCAACTCAAAAAAAAAAGTACAAAAATTAGTTGGGAGTGGTGGTGCATGCCTATAATCTCAGCTCCTTGGGAGACTAAGGCACAAGAATTGCTTGAACCCAGGAGGTAGAGGTTGCAGTGAGCAGAGATCATACCACTGCACTCCAGCCCAGGTAACAGAACAAGACTCCATCTCAAAAGAAAAAAAAAGAAGCAAGTGTCCAAGATTGGTCGAAGGCTATTGGGGGCCGGGCACAGTGGATTCATACCTGTAATCTCAGCATTTTGGGAGGCAGAGGTGGGAGGATCACTTGAGCCCAAGAGTTCAAGACCAGCCTGGGCAACATAGCAAGATCCGGTGTCTACAAAAATTTTTTTTGAAAATTACTGGGGCATGGTGGCACATGCCTGAAGTCTCAGCTGCTAGGGAGGCTGAGGCAGGAGGATTGCTTGAGTCCGGGAGTTGAAAGCTGCAATGAGCTGTGATCACACCATTGTACTCCAGCCTGGACAACAGAGCTAGAACGTGTCTCTGAAATAATTTTGAAAAGAAGTTTTTGTATTGATAATGAAGAAAAGCAAAAAAATTGTTTTTCTACAGAATCAACTTAAAAATTAACTGGGTGCGGTGCCAATTACAGGCATGCACCTGTAATCCCAGGTACTTGGGAGGCTGACTCAGGAAGGCTGTTTAAACCCAGCAATTTGAGGCTGCAGTGGGCTATGATGGCGCCTCTGCACTCCAACCTGGGTGACCATGTCTTTAAAAAAAGAAATAAGACCACTCTTTCCCCTGACACGGCTTTCCACTGAGCACCCCGGTGAGGTGGCGGACACCCTCATTGGCTCTCTCCCCATTGTCTTTCCAATTTGAGCATTTGTGAGACGTTGAGCATTGTGAGATGTTGATTACAGTATAATCACAGTCTGCCTCTGAGCCTCCACCCATGCTGTTCCACCCTCCCAAAAGCAGCCTAGCTGACGTCCCCATGGTCAGGAGTCCATTTAGAGAGATCCCCTTGGAGAAGACTCCTTTGGCACAACTGGACCAGGCACGCTATGTCTCCTTGACCTTCCACTCGACCCCAGGATGGTTGTGTTGTCTGTTCCACTGTCTGGTGGAATGTGTACTCCTCCAGGGCTGGGACAGGCTCCGGGCCCACTGATCGGGTGCCTGCATCCAGCCTGGGGGAGGCCACAGGTCTGTACCTGCTGGCTGAATGACAAGGGTCTGGGGGACTCACCCACCTCCAGCCACACATGCTGGGCTGACGTGGGGATGGAGGGGATTTCAAACCCCACCAGTCCACCCTGGGACACAGCTTCAGTGGTGTAAATGTTGTCCTTCGGTGTCAGTTCTGCCTTAATCTGGACCATCACCCCCTCGGCCGGGCTGCCATCTGGGTAGGATAGCTCCACCTAGAAAAGGTCACCCGAGACACAACACGGTTAAGGCGGCCATGCTCCCCAAACTGATCTGCAGAATCAACACAGTCTCCACTGGAATCTGGGTGGGATTCTTTGTAGAAATTAACAAACTACTCCTAAAATTCATAGGGAATCACAATGAGTCCTGAATAGCCAAAACAATCCTGAAAGGGAACAAAAAAGGATTCACAGGTCCCAGTTTCAAAACTTACAGTAAGCAAGCTATTGGAATACAGATAGACATGAAGGCCAGATGCAGACTCACACCTGTAATCCTAACACTTTGGGAGGCCAAGGAAAGAGGATTGCTTGAGGCCACGGGTTCAAGACCAGCCTGGGCAACACAGTGAGACCCCATCTCTATGAAAAATTTAAAAATTAGCCAGGTGTGGTGGTGGGTGCCTGAGGTTCCAGCTACTGAAGAGGCTTCCAAGATAGACATGGAAGCTGGGTGCAGTGGCTCACACCTGTAATCCCAACACTTTGGGAAGCCAAAGCAGGAGGATCACTTGAGGCCAGGAGTCCTAGACCAGCCTGGGCAACATAGTGAGACCTCATTACAAAAAACTTAAAAATTAGCCAGGTGTGGTGGCATGCACCTGGGGTCCCAACTATTCAGGAGGCTGAGATGGGAAGATTGCTTGAGTTCAGGAGTTCAAGGCTGCCGTGAGCTATGATTGTGCCACTGGACTCCAGCCTGGGTGACTGAATGAGACCCTGTCTCTTAAAAAAAAAATTTTTTTTTAATTAAGTTGCATCCCTACCTCACACCATATACACAAATAAGCTCAAATAGATCATAGACCTAAATGCAACAGCTAAAGCTATTAACACTCTTAGAAGAAAAAATAAGGGTAGACCTTCATGCCCTTGGATTTGGCAAAGAGGTCATGAAGTATAAATTACATGTGCTGGCCATTAGTATGATGCCATACCAGAGTATGAACAGTTCAGTGTGACACTTAAGCCTCACACATTTGGACTAGTTGAAGAGCCAGCCAGAAAGGCACAGACATGCATGTTTTGAAAGGAGCATAGATTGTAGCCTCTAAAGAACCCTAAAACAGCCCTCAGCTGTACAGGCATTTGGTGATGGAGTGAACCAGGATTCAGCCCACATGCTCCTCATTAAGCACTCCCTTCTTGTTTCTTTTTTGAGAGACAGTCTTGCTCTGTTGCCCAGGCTGGAGTGAAGTGGCCCGATCATAGCTCACTATGATCATAGCCAGCCTTTACCTCCTGGGGTCAACAATCCTCCTGCCTCAGCCTCCTGACAGCTGGGACCACAGGTGTGCAATACCATGCCTGGCTAATATATTTTTTTAATTTTGTAGACATGGGGTCTTTCTCTGTTGCCCAGGCTGGTCTCAAACTCCTAGTCTCAAGCAATTTTCCCACCTTGGTCTCCCAAAGTGTGAGCCACCATGCCCAGCCTATTTATTTTTATTTTTATTTTGTAGAGACTGGATCTCACTATGTTGCCCAGGCTGGTCTCACACTTTTGGCTTCAAGTGGTCTTCTTACCTCACCTCCCAAAGCACTGGATTACAGGAGTGAGCCACTATGCCCAGCCTAACAACTCCGTTCTTTAATGCAGATGGTAGACATTTTCTGTCATATGTGAAATGCTCCTCTTTACCAAGCTTGTAGCCTTAAGCCTCTTCTTCATAGACATTCTGATCCCACACAGGGTACTTTAATTTCGACTCAAGCTGCCGCCCTCAAAGCCAGGGACACGGAGATCTGTCTCTGTGCATGGGATAGAGATGGCTCTAACACTGGCATGGAGAAGGGAAGGGAGGTTCCAGAGCAGAGTGGGAAGCTCAGAACTCAGTGTGAGGGCAGCCAGCCAGCATCACTCATGGACGGGAAAAGGGAGCTGGGTGTAGGCAGAGGCAGGGCGGGGGGTGTGGCCCATTTTCCCCTTTGCATGACACTGGGCTCTGTTGGCTGTGTCCTGCTCCTGCTGCTGCAACTAGGGTGAAGATGCCCAAGTTTGGTTTTTGTTTGTTTTTTGAGACAGTCTTACTTTTTCACCCAGGCTGGAGTGTGGTGGTGCAATCTCAGCTCACTGCAGCCGCCACCTCAGGTTCAAGCGATTCTCCTACCTCAACCTCCTGAGTCACTGGGATTATAGGTGTCCACCACCACGCCCAGCTAATTTTTGTGTTTTTAGAAGAGATGGGGTTTCATCATGTTGGCCAGGCTGGTCTTGAACTCCTGACCTCAGGTGATCCGCCTCAGCCTCCCAAAGTGCTGGGTTTACAGGATTACAGGCATGAGCCACCATGCCCAGCCTACCCCAGTTTAACAATTAAAAGAAGAATGATGGCTACGTGCAGTGGCTCACACCTGCAATCCCAGCACTTTGGGAGTCCAAGGTAGAACTGCTTGAGCCCTGGTGTTCAAGATCAGTCTGGCTAACACAGCAAGATCCCATCTCTACAAAAAAATTTAAAAATCTGTCAGGCACGGTGGCTCATGCCTGTAATCCCAGCACTCTGGGAGGCTGAAGCAGGTGGATCACCTGGCCAACATGGCAAAATTCCATCTCTACTAAAAATACAAAAATTAGCTGGGCGTGGTGGCGCACACCTGTAATCTCAGCTACTTAGGAGGCTGAGGCAGGAGACTTGCTTGAGTCCAGGATGTTGAGGCTACAGCGAGCTACGATCTCACCACTATACTCCAGCCTGGGCAATATAGCAAAACCCTGTCTCTAAGAAAAATAATATATGTAAGGATCACAACATCCGGTCACCTCAAAATTTATTGTGCATAAGACTTGAGTGGTGGGTGGGAGGCAGAGGCCTGTTGAAAATGTCACACGGGGGTCTGCATCCCTCAGTCTTAGGAACAGGAGGTCTGTCTCTGCAGGCCTCTTGAGTTAGGTCCTTAGAGGATAAATTCAACCCAGTAAAGGGCCGAGAGTGGTGGCTCACGCCTATAATCCCAGCACTTTGGAAGGCCAAGGTGGGAGGATCATTTGAGGCCAGAAGTTCGAGACCAGCCTGGCCAACATGACGAAACCTCGTCACTACTAAAAATACGAAAATTAACTGGACATGGTGGTATGTGCCTGTAATTCCAGCTACTAGGGAGGCTGAGGCAGAAGAATCACTTGAACCTGGGAGGTGAAGGTCACAGTGAGTCAATGCACTCCAACCTGGGCAACAGAGTGCAACTGTCTTTTAAAAAACAAAAAAAATCTGGGCATGGTGGCTCATGCCTGTAATCCCAGCACTTTGGGAGGCCAATGTGGGTGGATCACCTGAGGTCAGGAGTTCAAGACCAGCCTGGCCAACCTGGTGAAACCCCATCTCTACTAAAAATGCTAAAATCAGCCAGGCATGGTGGTGCGCATCTGTAATCCCAACTACTCAGGAAGCTGAGGCAGGAGAATCGCTTGAACCCATGAACCCAGGAGGCGGCAGTTGCAGTGAGCCAAGATCGTGTCACTGTACTCTAGCCTGGGCAATACAGTCAAACTCTGTCTCAAAAAGAAAAAATTGAACCCATTGAAGAAACGGGACTGCTTTAGAGGAACTGCTTTAATAAATGGTTACTCAGGCCAGGTGCAGTGGCTCACGCCTGTAATCCCAGCACTCAGGAGGCCAAGGCAGGCGAATCACAAGGTCAGGAGTCCGAGACCATCCTGACCAACATGGTGAAACCCTGTCTCTACTAAAATACAAAAATTAGCCAGGCGTGGTGGTGGGTGCCTGTAATCCCAGCTATCTGGGAGGCTGAGGCAGGAGAATTGCTTCAACCCAGGAGGTGGAGATTGCAGCACTTGAACCTGGAAGGTGGAGGTTTGCAGTAAGCCAAGATCACGCCACTGCACTCCAGCCTGGGTGACAGAGTGCGACTCCATCTCAAAAAAATAAAAATAAATGGCTACTCAACCGTCTGTCCATGTGGAATAGAGTACATCATTCTTTCCCGTGGAGGAAAATGTCCCCAACCCTCACCTGGGACCCCAGCCCTTACCACCCTCTGCAAAAGTCATGTCAGGAGATCCATTTTCAGCTGAGTCATCAAAGCGAAGCTATTGGCTAGTGGTGTTTTCACAGTGGTCCTCGGAAGGATGTGGCACAGTCACCCCCGAGTTACCTTCCCCACATAGGCTAGGCCCGGCTTGAACTGCTTCCTCGTGTCCTTGGAGTACCGGATGTCCACCAGCTGCCTCTGCACGGGGGTGGAGTCGTCGAATGCAACCTGCTGGCTCCCGTCCACACTGGTCACCGTGGCCCAGATGCTGACCCTGCCCCGGAAGTGCTCAGGGACATCCACTGGGATCATGTCCCTCACGCAAATGTCGAAGTTCTGGGAGCCAAGGATCTAAAGTGTGGGAAGTAAAAGTTCCTCTTCAAATTTCTTTCTTGTTAAAGAATAAATCATAAGTGTGCTAATAACTCTTTGTTAAGCCCTGTCCTATGTAGCTGTTAGACACATTTATAGGCACGCAGTACATTCTATATCCTCACACTTTAACCAAAGTATCTGTGCTGGACATGCTCAGAGGCATGTACCAGCTTGCAGCCTATGTCCCTTACCTATTTTAAGAATGTTTAAGTTTTGATTGTAAGGTCTGGCTCCAACCAACAGAGATTAGACACCGCAGTAAGTCATTAGCCAATCGGGTTTTAGTTTAGATTGTAAGGTCTGGCTCCAACCAACAGAGATTAGACACGGCAGTAAGTCGTTAGCCAATCGGGTTTTAGTTTAGATTGTATAAGGTCTGGCCCCAAGCAACAGAGATCAGACACGGCAGTAAGTCGTTAGCCAATCGGGCTTTAGTTTAGAGTGTAAGGTCTGGCTCCAACCAGCAGAGATCAGACACGGCAGTAAGTCATTAGCCAATCGGGTTTTAGTTTAGATTGTAAGGTCTGGCCCCAAGCAACAGAGATCAGACACGGCAGTAAGTTGTTAGCCAATCGGGCTTTAGTTTAGAGTGTAAGGTCTGGCTCCAACCAGCAGAGATCAGACACGGCAGTAAGTCATTAGTCAATCGGGTTTTAGTTTAGAGTGTAAGGTCTGGCTCCAACCAACAGAGATCAGACACAGCAATAAGGACAACCCCAAATGCATAAGAAAAAAATGTTTGCTTTCTTTTGTTTGTTGTACTCTTGTGGCAAGATGGCTAGTAAGGGTACCCTTCCTGCAGTGCAGGAAGTAAAAATTGCTTGCTGGGAGTTCCTTTGTCTCATTGATGATTTTTCTTTGTGGCACTGAGCATCTGCTTCCAACAAGGAGGGAGAAAATACGCAGCGTGTGCCCACTTGGGGTTGGGGTGTCCTCAGGGGATGTCCCTGAAACACACACCTGAGGTGCAAGACTCTTTGGCTGCTGGGAGGGTCTGGGGACACTTGGTGGGATATCCAGTCTATGCCATGGGACCATGCAGAGGGTCCCTCACTGGATCTCCACAACATCCCAGGGAAGATGGACATTGGCTCCATTGAGCAGAAGAGGAAAGAGGACAGGCATGGTGGTTCACGCCTGTAATCCCAGCATTTTGGTAGGCTGTGGCAGGCGGACCACTTGAGATCAGGAGTTCAAGACCAGCCTGGCCAACATGGCAAAACCCTGTCTCTACTAAAAATATTAAAAATTGCCTTCCTTCTCCGGGCCGGGCACAGTGGCTCACACCTGTAATCCCAGCACTTTGGGAGGCCAAGGCAGGCAGATCACGAGGTCAGGCGTTCAAGACCAGCCTGGCCAACGTCTCTATTAGCAATACAAAAATTAGCAATACAAAAATACAAACCCCGTCTCTATTAGCAATACAAAAATTAGCTGGGTGTGGTGGCAAGTGCCTGTAATCCCAGCTACTCAGGAAGCTAAGGCAGGAGAATTGCTTGAACCAGGACCCGGGAGGCGGAGGTTGCAGTGAGCTAAGGTCATGTCACTGCACTCTAGCCTGAACTACAGAGCAAGACTCAGTCTCAAAAAAAAAAAAAAAAAAAAAAGCCGGTCATGGTGGCACATGCCTGTAATCCCAGCTACTTGGAAGGTTGAGGCAGGAGAATAGCTTGAACCCAGGAGGCAGAGGTTGCAGTGAGCCAAATCGAGCCACTGCACTCCCTCCTGGGCAACAAGAGTGAAACACTGCCTCAAAAAAAAAATTAGCTGGGCGTGGTGGCAGGCACCTGTAATCCCAGCTACTCAGGAGGCTGAGGCATGAGAATCGCTTCAACCCAGGAGACAGAGGTTGCTGTGAGTCAAAACTGTGCCACTGCACTCCAGCCTAGGTCACAGAGCAAGACTCTGTCTCAGAAAAAAAAAAAAAAGGAGGAAAGAGATTCTCATACTGACACAATCTCCCACAGCCCAGGCAACAGAGGGGATATCTGAACCCATTCAGCCCCACCCGGAACAGGCACCAGAACTCCCTCATTCAATTCCTATCTCAGGACCCCAGCCTGAGACTTGGCAAATAATCCTTATTTAGAAAGAGATATGGAGTAAATTACTCCATAAATGAGAGAACTAAGACAAAGGCCATCAGCCGGCAGCCTCCCGGGAGAATGGCTGGGATTCCCCAAGGTGCCAGTGTCAGGAATGGGGCAGGGGGGCGCTTATGGTGTCCAATCCATGAAAGAAGCCTCAGAGAGCTGAGAGAGAGGCCAGGCGTGGTGGCACACGCCAGTAATCCCAGCATTTTGGGAGGCTGAGGTGGGGGCGGATTGCTTGAGGTCAGGAGTTCAAGATCAGCCTGGTCAACATGATGAAACCCTGTCTCTACTAAAAATACAAAAATTAACCCGGCATCCTGGCACATGTCTGTAATCTCAGCTACTGGGGAGGCTGAGGCAGGATAATTGCCTGAACCCAGGAGGCAGAGGCTGCAGTGATCCAAGATCTCACCACTGCACTCCAGCCTGGGAGATGGAGCAAGATTCCATCTCATTAAATTCATTAATTTAATTTGATTTAATAGATCTCAGAGATAAGAGAGGGGAACCCATTGGAGCAGATGTGTCCCAGGTGGGAAACGGACCAAGAAGGAGCTTTGGGTGGGAGGTGGGAAGGAGCTGGTGCTGAAAGGGTTAATGTCCAGGACACCTAAGGAGGGATGGGAGTCTCCAGGAAGGTGGGTGTCTGTTGTACTGTACCCCACTCACAATGTAACATTATGTTGAAAGACCAAAAAAAGTTACAAAACTTTAAACGTGGGATTGTAAAACAGTGAAGCCACATGGACCATCTGGCAGTTCCTCAAAAGGTTACACACAGTGTTCCCCTCTGACCTAGCAGTTCTGCTCCTAGGAGTGAACCCAAGAGAAACAAAAAGGTAGGTCCACAGAAAAACTTTCACAGGGACGTTCATAGTATCATGAGACACAGCAGCCAAAAAGCAGAAGCAACCCAAACGTCCACCACGGGATGGAGGGATAAGCACACTGTGGTTCGTCTGTACCAGGGAATATGATGCGGCCATCAAAAAGGAATGAAGTGCTGCCCACGCTATGATGCAGATGAACATCAGAAACATGACGCTGAGCGAGAGGAGCCAGACACAGAAGGACACACAGTGTGTGATTCACTGACAGAAATGTCCAGAACAGGCAAATCCACAGAGACAGAAAACATCAGCAATTGCCAGGGACTGGAGGAGGGAGATGAGAATTCTCTGCAAAAGGACAGGAAGGATTTGGGGAAGGAGGGTGGAATGATCCTAAAACTGGATAACAGCCATGGTTGCACCACTCTCCATCTATATGAAAACCATTGTATACTCTACATGGGTGAATTGTATGCTCTGTGAATGATATCTCAATAAAATTGTTTTTATTTTATGTTAGACATGGGAACTCATGATGTTGCCCAGGCTGGCCTCGAACTCGAATTGCTGATCTCAAGAGATCTTCCTGCCTCTGCCTTCCAAATATCCAAATATTAATAGCTGGGACTCCAGGCAATAAAATTAGTTAGTTTTTTTTTTTTTTTTGAGGGGGAGTCTCGCTCTGTCTCCCAGGCTGGAGTGCAGTGACAGTCTTGGTTCACAGCAACCTCTGCCTCCCAGGTTCAAGTGATTCTCCAGCTTCAGCCTCAGTTGGGATGACAGGCATGCACCACCATGCCCAGCTAATTTTTGTATTTTTAGTAGAAATAGGGTTTCGTCATGTTGGCCAGGCTGGTCTTGAACTCATGGCCTCAAGTGATCTGCCCACCTCGGCCTCCCAAAGTGCTGGGATTACAGGTGTGAGCCATCACGCCTGGCCAAATTTTCTTTTTTCAAAACTTTACATACAGTAATCTGCAAGGAAACACATCAAAATATCAATAGTGTTCATGTCCACCTACTGGAGAACACGTTATGTTTATTTTCTTTCCTTTTATATTTTCTAAAGCCTCTTCATTCAGCCTGCAGGAATTTTATCATCAGAAAAATCCCTGCCATATAACTGTTTTAGAGAATAAAACAGAGCAGTGGCTCACACCTATAATCCTGGCACTTTCAGGGGCCAAGGCAGGAGGATCACTTGAGTCTAGGGGTTCAAGACCAGCCTGGGCAACATAGTGAGACCCCCGCCTCTATTCATAAAATATATATATATATATATATATATATATATATATATATATATATATTTTTTTTTTTTTTTTTTTTTTTTTTTTTTTTTTTAAGACAGAGCCTTGCTTCTTCACCCAGGCTGGAGTGTAGTGGCGAGATCTTGACTCACTACAACCTCCGCCTCCCAGGTTACTGCCTCATCCTCCCAAGTAGCAGGGATTACAGGCATGCACCACCACCCTCGACTAATTTTTGTATTTTAGTAGAGAGAGGGTTTCATCATCTTGGCCAGGCTGGTTCTGAACTCCTGACCTCGTGATCCACTCACCTCAGCCTTCCAAAGTGTTGGGATTGCAGGTGTGAGCCACCGCGCCTGGCCTCAAAATATTTTTTAAGGCAGTAAATAAACTAATAATAATAAAAGAAAGCTGAATAAAATGCGTGATTGTGGCAGTGAACCTGGGAGTTGGGTCAGAGGGTGGAGGGGTCCCTGTTTCTCACCTTGGTCGTTCTGAGGACCGGGCGTCCCACCTCATGGCTGTAGTACCCCACGCCATTAACGGTCATGTTGATCATTAAGGCACCAGCCACGGGTTTCCCAAAGGTATACCTGAAACAAAAGGGTTAGGCATAGTCAATTTCACAGCCAGGAGACTCCAGACTGGGTGGCAGGGAGGGCCCAGCCTCAGGAAGGCCAGGTTGGCACAGTGCAGCCACTAGTACAGTGACCGGTGCAGCTCCCTCCCCACCCTGCATCCTGTCCTGACAGCCGTCTCTGCAGCATGGAGTCGGGACAGAAGATACCAAGGCCATGCGATCCTCTGCACCAAGCCTCAAGATAGACAGAAAAAGAGACCGAGGGTCAGAGAGGAACTCTGGGACTGAGCAGGCTAGGTTGGTGCCACCTCTGGAGCAGAGTAGTGCTGAGGCATGAGCGACCGTGGGCCCCTGAGAGGTACCTGAGCCTAAGTGCCCTATTAAGCTCAACCTTGAACCAGGGACTGGACTTCTCTGAGCCTCAGTTTCCTCACCCAGACAGAGAATGGGAATCAAACTGCCCTCTCGGGGTCATGGTGAAACTTAAATGTCTGTATGTCACTTCTGATGCAGAGCGAATGCCGGGCGTGGGGAACAGGAGCAAAATCAGAGAGTGCAGGCCAGGCACAGTGGCTCACGCCTGTAATCCCAGCACTTTGGGAGGCCAAGATGGGCAGATCACCGGAGGTCAGGAGTTTGAGACCAGCGTGGCCAACATGGTGAAACCCAGTGTTACTGTAAATACAAAAAGTAGCCGTGCGTGGCTTACACCTGTAATCCCAGTTACTCAGGAGGCTGAGGCATGAGAATCATTTTAACACAGGAGGCGGAGGTTGCAGTGAGCTGAGATCATGCCACTCACTGCACTCCAGCCTGGGCAGCAAAGTGAGACTCTGCCTCAAAAAAATAAGAGAGAGAGAGAGAGAAGAGCAAATAAAAGAATAATGCCAGGCACTTCAATAATATTTCCTAGACTATAAAACGGGCATGTGCCCAGCCCTGGATTTGAAACCCCACACAACTGGAGGACATGAAGGCCAGAGAACCACAACCTTCGCAGCCAGGGGACAGGCGAGAGCTGGACGCAGGAATGGGGGCCTCTGAGGGCTCTCCCTGGTGCCCCCATGTCCGCGCCTCTTGATGCCCTGGGGTGGACCCTGGTATGGGCTTGGACAACAACCCAGTCATTAGGTGGGCAGCCCTTCTGAAAACCCCTCTCAGCCAGGCAAGGTGGCTCCCACCTGTAATCCCAGCACTTTGGGAGGCCAAGGTGGGCAGATCACTTGAAGTCAAGAGTTTGAGACCAGCCTGGCCAACATGGTGAAACTCCGTCTCTACTAAAAAATACAAAAATTAGCCGGGAATGGTGATGGACACCTGTAATCACAGCTACCTGGGAGCCTGAGGCAGGAGAATCGACTGAGCCTGGGAGGCGGAGGTTGCAATGAGCTGAGATCATGTCACTGCACCCCAGCCTGGGTGACAGAGCAAGACTCCATCTTTTAAAAAAAAAGGTCTGCCCCTCTTGGGTCAGCACGCTGGCTGGGAGTGCTGTTTGATGCGAGGGGAGCCTGCAGAGGAGGTGGGCAGCCTGGGGGAGGCCTAATTTGTGTAGGGCATTCCTTGGGGAGGGGAGGCCCTTGGGGAGGGAAGATCTTAATGGGGAAGGGCAGGATTGAGGAAGAATGCATATCGGGAGTGGCAGGCTTTGGAGAGACGGGTGTGCTCAGAGGGACATGGGCATAGTTTGAGGGGATGGTCCTACACTCTGGCTTTTTTTTTCTTTTTGAGACAGGGTTTCACGCCTATCACCCAGGCTGGAGTGGTGTGATCTTGGTTCACTGCAGCCTCGACTTCCCAAGTTCAAGTGATCCTCCCTCCTCAGCCTCCTGAGTTGCTGGGACTACAAGCGTGAGCCACCACACCCAACATGGGAACAAAGACGGGCAGTGGGTGGAGTGAAACAGGCTCATGGGGCAGGGAGAGACCCACTACGAGGGAGGGCGGGAGCTGGGCAGAGGGCACCCTTGGGGGAGCAGGGAGACCACGGTAGGAGTGACTGCGTGTAGGAGGAGGGGGAAGCCGGGTTGGTAGGGGGAGATGCAAGGGGCAGGCAGAGTAGAAGCCCAGGGGAGAAGGAGATGCTCTAGGGGGAGGGGCACATTCTGAGGAGGGGGGCGCCCACAGGGGAGGGGTATGGGAAAGGGAGGTGCTCTAGGGGGAGGGGCATACCAAGGGACAGGGCACCCACAGGGGAGGGACCCAGGAAGTGAAGGGCACACCCATGTGGGAGGGAGCGAGGCAGCAGAGGAGGGGAATGACCTTGAGGGAGCAGCGTGATGGTGGGGTAGGGGGAAAGGTCCCCCAGTGTGCCCCTGGGGCCCCTGTTTCTCACCTGGCCTGCACGGTGCCTGTCTCACAGGCATCCAGGTCTCGGATATACCGGGGTGGGTCAATCAGCAGCTCAAACTTGGGCAATACTGAAAAGAGAAAGCGGAGAGGAGGAGGGGCTGGCTTCTGTCCCTAAGGTGACCTCAGGAGCCCTGGCCCCCCGTGCAAGGTGTCTGCAGGCCACAGCACCCGGCCACCGCCACGGCTGACGCTGTACCCATCCACGCCACTCTGCTCAGAGCCTTGCTGCGGGTTGCATCTATTCCCCATCTTTGGGGGACCAGAACCCCATTTTCCTCAAGGGGCCTACTCCTGTCACTTTTAGACCACGAGCTTAGAGCCTATCCCAGGGTGGACACCAGGTCTGGAGACGCCTCCCAGCCTCTGTGACCCTGGGAGCCCACAGGGGTCATCCCCGGGTGACTGCAGCAGAGAGCTGATTTCTCCATCTGCTTCTGGACTCAGCCCTGGGAGAGTCAAGCCATCTTGTCACCAAGGGTGGGGGTGACACCCTGGAGCCACCGGAAAACCAGAAAGAATCGGGTCTTGGGAGAGCCCTGGTAGGAACCTAAGAATCTCTTTTATTTTCTTATTTTTGAGACAGAGTGTTGCATGATCTCAATTCACTGCAACCTCCTCCGCCTGGTTCAAGCAATTCTCCAGCCTCAGCCTCCCAACTAGTTGGGGCTACAGGCTCATGCCACCACGCCTGGCTGTTTGTATTTTTAGTAGAGACGGGGTTTCACCATGGTGGCCAACCCCGGTCTCGAACTCCTGACCTCTAGTGATCCATCCACCTCAGCTTCCCAAAGTGCTGGGATTACAGATGGTAGCTACATGCCTGGCCACCTTTTTTTTTTTTTTTTTTGAGACAGGGTCTCACTTGGTCACCCCAACTGGAGTGGTGCTGCAATCATGGCTCACTGCAGCCTTGATCTCCTCCTCAATCCTCCTGCCTCAGCTTCCCAGTATCAGGGACTACAGACATGTGCCACCATGTCCAGATAATTTTTTGTTTTAAAGTTTTGTACAGATGGGGACTATGTTGTCCAGGCTGGTTTCAAACTCCTGGCCTCAAGTGATCCTCCCGCCTCAGCCTCCCAAAGTGGTGGGATTACAGGTGAGCCACCACCATGCCTGGCCTACAATACTTTTTTTCTATAAAAGGCAAGAATGCACTTTGGGAGCCTGAGGCAGAAGGATCGCTTGAGGCCAGGAGCTGGAGACCAGCTCGGGCAACATGGTGAAACCCTGTCTCTACTAAAAATACAAAAATTAACCGGGAGTGATGGTTCACACTTGGAATCCCAGCAACTCAGGAGGCTGAGGAGGGAGGATCACTCGAACTTGGGAAGTTGAGGCTGCAGTGAGCCAAGATCGCACCACAGCACCCCAGCCTGGGTGATGGGTGTGAAACCCTGTCTCAAAAAAAAAAAAAGCAAGGGTGCAGGACCATCCCCTGAAACTATGCCCAGCCATCACGAGCCCTCAGTAAACAGGGACTCATGTCATCTTCCACCTCTTCACCAGTTTCTTTCCTTCTCTCTTTTTTTTTTTGTTTGTTTGAGACAGAGTCTCGCCCTGTCGCCCAGGCTGGAGTGCAGCGGTGCAATCTCGGCTCACTGCAACCTCTGCCTCTTGGGTTCGAGTGATTCTCCTGCCTCAGCTTCCCGAGTAGCTAGGACTACAGATGCCCACCACCACAACCAGCTAATTTTTGCACTTTTAATAGACACAGGTTTCGCTATGTTGGCCAGGCTGGTCTCGAACTCCTGACTTCAAGTGATCTGCCCACCTGCGCCTCCCAAAGTGCTGGGATTATAGGCGTGAGCCACCGCACCTGGCCTTCTTCACCAGTTTCTAAGCTTCCTCCCAGATCTGAAATTCCAAGATCCTGGAATTCTCCAACTTACCATACTTCTGAACTTCAAAAGACCTGTTGTACATGTGGCCTTGCATTTCGACAAAAATCCACCATTCTCCCAACACAGGCTGGTCGGACAGGGGGAAGCTCACGTTGGTGATGCCTGTGTGAAGAGAGGACCCCTTCGCGCCTGGGCAAGGGCATGTGCAGAGAGAGCCATGGGCTCGGGCCCAGCTCCAGTATCCCACAGTGAGGTACAGCGGTTGGGGGAAAGAGGGAGGACCCGGCTCCTCCTCCTTCCCTGGGCAGCGCCCCAGGAGAACTGGAGGCCACGGAGAGGCTGGCGGGGTCTGTGCAGATCAGGACCCTGCAGAATCAGGCCAGCAGAGCAGGTCTGAGATCCCAACAGGCTGCAAAGGGGTCCAGGGAGAGACTGGACCTGGGGTTCCTGGGACAGCTCTGCAGCCAGGGCCAGGGGCAGGCTGTGAGCTGGACAAACATGGGAAAATGAGCCAGCCTGGCGCATCTACTCCATCCCCCACCCAGGCCATTCCCAGCCTGCACATTACTGACACCTGGGGCCCAGAGGCTCTCTGGGGTGGAGGCATCCTGAGCCCCAGAGGGCTCTGAGAAGCATCCCTGGCCTCCACCCACCAGATGCCAGTGGCACCAATGCCTGCCACAATGTGACAACATAAAAAAGTCTCCAGACATTGCTGATATCGCCCCTAGTGGGTAAAGACACCCCTGGGTAGAAATCCCAGATAGACAGAGACAGAGAGAGAGAGGCAGAGAAGAGACAGAGAGAGAGAGAAGAGAGAGAGACAGAAAGGAGTGAGAGAGGAGAGAGAGGGGAGAGAGAAAGGAGGAAGAGAGAGAGAGAGAGACAGACAGAGAGATAAGAGAGACAGACGAGAGACAGGGTCTCCAGCCAGGGCAGGGTTTCTCAGCCTTGGCACTACTAACATTTGGGGCCAGATCCTTCATTGCAATGTGGGGGTGTTCTCTGCACTGAGACATCTGAGCATCATCCCTGGTCTCCACTCATCAGATGCCAGCTGCCCCCTTGTCCCCCACAAAAGTCCTGACAAGTCAAAATGTCCCCAGACATTGCCAATGTCCCCTGGGGGCAGAATCTCCCGCCTGGCCCCAACCCCTCCATGAGAACCAGCCCGCTAAGTGAGCTAGGGCACGCACACACCTTAGAACAGAGCGCTCTCCCCAAACATCCCCCCTCAGCCACTGACACAGGAGCTGTCACGTGCTTCACACCTGTGCCTCTGAGCCCTGTCAGCAGCTGTTTTCACCAGGAGCCATGGAGAGTTTGGAAAAGGGCACACTGACCCCAGGCAGATCTTCCACTCCTGAGTGTGACATGCTCCCCCGTCCCCAGTGACCGTACAGGAGGGTCACAGAGGGAGGGGACAGGGAGGGCATAAGGAAGGAGGCGCGATCACAATGGAGTCGGAAGATGTGACAGCTAAAATGGCTTTTCCCCATGTATTCAAAGTGTGCCTTTGACGGCTGGAGGACATTTGGGCATGTGTGTCTTGAGCACGTGCTTGGTAAGGGGTCTGTGGCCGAGTCTGCAAATGCTCAGAGAGAGGGGCACAGTCACCCTGCCCGAGAGGGGGCATAATCACCCTGCCTGGGAGAGGGGCACAGTCACCCTGGTTGAGAACCGGGGGTCTACACACATCCCAAAGGGGTTTTTAATTTTATTTATTTATTTGAGACAGTCTCGCTCTGTGGCCCAGGCTGGAGTTCCGTGGTGTGATCTCGGCTCACTGCAACCTCTGCCTCCTGGGTTCAAGTGATTCTCCTGCCTCAGCCTCCTGAGTAGCTGGGATTACAAGCACACACCACACCCAGCTAATTCTTTGGATTTTTAGTAGAAACGGGGTTTCATCATGTTAGCCAGGCTGGTCTCGAACTCTAGACCTTAGATGATCTTCCCACCTCAGCCTCCCAAAGTGCTGGGATCACAGGTAGAAGCCACCACACCCAGCCTAAGGGTTTATTATTATTTTTTTATTCTTTTGAGACAGAGCTTTCATCCAGGCTGGAGTGCAATGATGCAATCTCAGCTGACTGCAACCTCCATCTCCCAGGTTCAAGCAATTCTTGTGCCTCAGCCTCCTGAGTAGCTGGGGCAGTAGGCCCCCGCCATTGCACCCATTATTTTGCATGTTTAGTAGAGACGGGGTTTCCCCATGTTGGCCAGGATGGTCTCGAACTCCTGACCTCAGGTGATCCACCCGCCTAAACCTCCCAAAGTGCTGGCATTACAGGTGTGAGCCACCGCACCGGGCCCCAAAGGGTTTTTTTTTTTTTTTTTAACAGGAGGTTAAAAAAACTCTTCCCTCCCTCCATGCTCTTAAGCTCAGGTCAGCCTAGGTAACATCTTGAGACCCCATCTCTATCAACAATTTTAAAAAGTAGCTGCACCTGGTGGCACACACCTGGGGTACCAACTACTTGGGAGGCTGAGGTGGGAGGATCACTTGAACCCGAGAGGTGGAAGCTGCAGTGAGCTATGGTCACGCCACTGCACTCCAGCCTAGGTGACAGAATGAGAGATAACTTGTCTCTTTAAAAAAGAAAGTGTTTTAAACTTCTCCAGAAATGTCTTGAGTTCTGCTCTTGCCAACGTCACCCCTGCTCTCGGCATTCAACATCTCTGTCTTGCCCACCCTCTCCAATGTCACTCCCCTGGACATCCATAGCCCTTCCCATATATTGGGTCCCTGCCTGGAACATGCTTCTTTCCCCCTTGCTTGGCTTGGCTGTCCCCTGTTGCTTCTTTGTTGCTGAAAAGGATCCTCCTCCAGGCAGCCTTCCAGGATTGCCTCTGCCACCCCAGGCTGGAATGGAGCCCCATTTGCCCTCTTTGAGTTTTGAACTTCTCCTTTCTAGCACCCATCACAACTGACATTATCCAGGCTGTTCAGTCCATGTTTGCTTTCCCCATTGGGTTGAAAGCTCACTCCGTGGCAGTATCTGTGCAGTGCCCAACAAATATCTGGTGATAGAGAGAGAGCAGCAAAGTGAACAAGAGGGAGTAAAGAAAGCAGAGACAGAAGATGGAACAGAAGAAAAGAGGCTGAGGCCGGGCATGGTGGCTCACGCCTGTAATCCCAGCACTTTGGGAGGCCGAGGAGGGTGGATCACCTCAGGTCAGGAGTTTGAGACCAGCCTGGCCAATATGGTGAAACCCTGTCTCTACTGAAAAAACACAAATTAGCTGGGCGTGGTGCCATCCACCTGTAATCCCAGCTACTTGGGAGGCTGAGGCAGGAGAATCGGGAACCTGGGAGGCGGAGGCTGCAGTGAGCCTAGATAGAGCCACTGCACTCCAACCTAGATGACAGAGCAAGACTCTGTCTCAAATAAATAAATAAATAAATAAATGTGGGAGCATGTGCCCCAGTATTCCAGAAAGGTCTTGAGTTCTGGGCAGAAGCCCTGCCTGAGTCCTGGGCACAGAGAAACGTGGGCAGAAGGTCCAGATCCACAGGGAAGGTGCTGTGGGCCGGGCTGGGGCTCCCAGACCCAAACCCCCAGGTCACCTCCCAGGTGGGTGTACCTGCCCTCCGCCCCTCCTTGGTCCCCTCCAGCTAAGGTAGCAGCAGGGGTACATTGGGGAGGGTGCCCAGACAGAGCACATTCTGTTTTCCTGGAAGGCTTATCACCTCCGCAGCCCCCCAAGCTGCAGAGGAAGAAACTCACCGCAGCAGAATGGCTTCAAATGTCTCCACTCCATCATCCGAGAGCCTCGGGGGTCCTGTTGGCCATGGAGGGGGACAGACACACAGAGTGAACTCAGGGTAACCCAGCGTGTGCCCAATGTCAGGATCTTCTCAGTCCCCTCTCTTGGGCATGTCTACCGTGCAGGGAAGGTCCTGAGATTCATCATTCATCCCAGGGCAAAAAAGTTAAAAAGCTCTGGATAGAGAAGAGGCTGTGGAAGGCAGAATACGCTTACCTCCTCATTTAGGGAGCTGTGTGCAAACCTAGAAATGGACATGGCCGGGTGAGGTGGCTCAAGCCTGTAATCCCAGAACTTTGGGAGGCTGAAGCAGGAGGATCGCCTGAGGTCAGGAGTTTGAAACCAGCCTGGCCAATTTGATGAAATCCCCATTTCTACTAAAAAAAAAAAAAAAAAATTACAGCCAGGTGTGGTGGCTCATGCCTGTAATCCCAGCATTTTGGGAGGCCAAGGTGGGTGGATCACGAGGGCAAGAGTTTGAGACCATCCTGGCCAACATGGTGAAACCCCATCTCTACTAAAAATACAAAAAAAAATTAGCTGGGTGTGGTGGCGCACACCTGTAGTCCCAGCTACTCGGGAGGCTGAGACAGGAGAATCTCCTGAACCCGGGAGTTGGAGGTTGCAGTGAGCCGAGATCAGTACCACTGCACTCCAGCCTGAGTGACAAAATGAGACTCTATCTTTAAAAAAAAAAAAAAAAAAAAAACGGAAATGGACAGACACACACACTCAGCCCATCCCAGGGTGGACTCAGGGACCAGGATAGAAGAGGCAGGGTGCCAGCCTTGTAAGGCACCAGAAGGCAGATAGACATTGGGTGAAGACAGACCAGATCTTGCGAAAGATGAGCTACCCGGTCCCCGAGTCTAAGCTGAGTAGGGGCAGAGGCCACTCACCAGGATGTAGGCTTCCAGCTGTAATGAAGACACAGATACAGTGAGCAAATCTTCCAGCAAACCCCAAATCCTCCCAACACGCTAGTGTGTCATTTACACATGGCCTTGGTCCCCAGGACAGGCAGTCGCTGTTACGGGTTAAAAAGTGTCCCCCTGGCCGGGCACAGTGGCTCACGCCTGTAATCCCAGCACTGTGGGAGGCCGAGGCGAGCGGATCGCAAGGTCAAGAGATCGAGACCATCCTAGCCAACATAGTGAAACCCCATCTCTATGAAAATATAAAAATCAGCTGGGTGTGTGGTGTGCGCCTGTAGTCTCAGCTAGTCGGGAGCCTGAGGCAGGAGAATTGCTGGAAGCCGGGAGGTGGAGGTTGTAGTGAGCTGAGATCGCGCCACTGCACTCCAGCCTGGTGCCTGGCGACGAAGCAAGACTGTCTCGAAAAAAAAACAGTGTCCCCTAAGTTATATCCATTGAATCCTAACCCCAAGTAGGGTCTTTAGAGAGGGACCCTCAAAAAGGGAAACCAGGCAAGTGCTACTTGAACCACTGGACCCTGTTAGTGTCCCCAGCAATGGCACCGACACATGCCAGGTGCCTCCCGATACAAGGCACTAGGGAGGATCCAGTATCGATTCTGTGGATCCTTCCCAAGATTCACACCTGAACCTGGTCACCAGGAACCAGAAGGCCATCTTACCAAGGGACATTCTGCAAAACAACTGCCTGGACTTGCCAAAAATGTCCATGTCACAAAAGACGCAGAAAGGCAGTGAGGAACTAATTCAAACTAAAGGAGACCAAGAGACATGATGATTAAATGCAACAAATGACCCAGGATCAGATCCTGGCCCAACAAACGTGCTGTAAAGGTTACTATTGGAACAACACGGATTTTATATCACATATTAGTATTGCGTCAATGTCAAAATTATTTTCTTCTTCTTTTTTTTTTTTGAGACAGAGTCTTGCTCTTTCGCCAGGCTGGAATGCAGTGACATGATCTCGGCTCACTGCAACCTCTGTCTCCCGGATTCAAGCAATTCCTCTGCCTCAGCCTCCTGAGTAGCTGGAACTACAGGCATGCACCACCACACCTGGCTAATTTTTTGTATTTTGGTAGAGATGGGGTTTCACCAAGGCCAGGATGGTCTCGATCTCCTGACCTCATGATCCACCCACCTTGGCCTCCCAGAGTGCTGGGATTACAGGCGTGAGCCACCGTGCCCAGGCGTTTTTTTTTTTTTTTTAATACAGGGTTGTGCTTTGCTGCCCAGGCTGGAGTGCAAGTGGCACAATCACAGCTCATTGCACCCTCGAACTCTTGGGCTCAAGGGATCCTCCTGACTCAGCCTCCCAAGTAGCTGGGACTACCAGTGCATGCCGCCATGCTTGGCTAATTTTTATTATTTTAATGTTTTTGTCAAGACAATTTTGCTGTTGCCCAGATTGGTCTCGGACTCCTGGCCTCAAGTGATCCTCCCGCCTTAGCCTCCCAAAGTGCTGGGATTACAGACATGAGCCACTGTGCCCAGCCTCAAAATTTTTAAATGTGATGATCACCCTTTAGTTGTTTAAGAGAACATCCTTGCTCTTAAAGGATGCAGGCCAAGTGTTCAGGGCCACAGAGGCACAATATCTGTAAGTTATTCTCAAATGATTTATCATTAAAATAATTTTATAAGTATATACACATATACAGAGAGAGAGAGAGCACTGGAAAGAAAGCCTATAAATGAGGCACGGTGGCTCATGCCTGTAATCCTAGCACTTTAGGAGGCCAAGATGGGTGGATCACCTGAGGTCAGGAGTTTGAAATCAGCCTGGCCAAAACGGTGAAACCCCATCTCTACTAAAAATACAAAAAATTGGTGGTGCAATCCCAGCTACTCAAGAGGCTGATGCAGGAGAATCGCTTGAACCCAGGAGGCAGAGGTGAGCCGAGATCACATTGTTGCACTCCAGCCTGGGCAACAATAGCAAACCTCCCTCTCAAAAAAAAAAAAAAAAAGTACATAAATGTAGCAAAATGTAGGTTTTGTTAAATTTGTAAACTTGTAATTGGCAACTCTAGCTCCATGTTCTCAGAGTGTGTTCCCCACACCATCATAAGAATAATCAACCAGGAACTTTAAAAATACATGTCCTAGGGTCCCTCCCCAGACCTCCTGAATCAAAAACTGTGGACAGAGGTCCTGCAACCTGTGTGTGAACAAACCTATCAGATGATATTAACATATGCTCAAGTTTGAGAACTACTACTCCAGGTCAGAACTACTGCACTCCTTAGACAAATCTGGCCCTCTGCTTGTTTTTGTCAATAAAACTTTATTGGCACCCATTCATGTCCATTCATTTACATATTGTCTATGGTTGCCTTTGTGTGGCAACCGCAGATCTCAGCAGTTGCAACTAGAATCGGTGTGGTCCACAGAGCCTAAATATTTACTCTCTGGCCCTTTACAGAAAGTTCACTGGTTCCTGGGCTGAATGAAGGGCACCGTTCTATAGCATTGCTCCAAATAAAAAGTTAAAAGATCTGAAGCTGGGCGTGGTGACTCAGACCTGAAATCCCCAGCACTTTGGGAGGCTGAGGTGGGAGAATTACTTGAGCCCAGGAGTTTGAGACCAGCCTGGGCAAAACAGTGAAACCCCATCTCTTCTAAAAATGCAAAACTTAGCTGGGCGTGGTGGTACACACCTGTAATCCCAACTGCTTGGGAGGCTGAGGTGAAAGGATCAATTGAGCCCGGGAAGCAGAGGTTGCAGTGAGCCAAGATCACACCACTACACTCCAGCCTGGGTGACAGAGTGAGACCTCATCTCAAAAAAAAAAAAAAAGATGCATGCCTTTTTGGTGTTAATGTATTTACTTCAAAGGAGAAATGATAAGTTTGATGTGGCAGCAATGTTTTCTTTCTTGGTTTTTTTTTTTTTTTTGAGTCTAAGCCTTGCTCTGTTGCCCAGGCTGGAGTGCAGTGGCACGATCTTGGCTCAGTGCAACCTCCACCTCCTGGGTTCAACTGATTCTCCTGCCTCAGCTTCCCAAGTAGCTGGGATTACAGGCACACGCCACCACACCCGGCTAATTTTTTGTATTTTTAGTAGAGACGGGGTTTCTCCATGCTAGCCAGGATGGTTTCGATCTCCTGACCTTGTGATCCACCCTCTTCGGCCTCCCAAAGTGCTGGGATTACAGGCGTGAGCCACCGCACCCAGTCTTCTTTCTTTTTTTAGAGACAAGGTCTTGCTCTGTTGCCCAGGCTGGAGTGAAGTTGGTGTGATCAAGGTTCATTGCGGTTTCGAACTCCTGGTCTCAGGTGACTCTTACACCTCAACGTCCCACATAGCTGGGACTACAGGTACGTACCACTATGCCCTGCCAATTTAAAAAAAAAAAAAAAATTTGTATAGATGAGGTCTCTCTATGTTGCCCAGGCTGGTCTTGAACTCCTGGCCTAAAGTTATCCTTCCGCCTCAGCCTCCCGAAAGGGAGTACAGGTGTGAGCCACCCTGCCAGGCCATATTTTATAATGAAAGTTAAATAAACGCATGACTATTAGAATTTAAATTTAAACAACAGTCAGGCTAGGCGCAGTGGCTCACGCCTGTAATCCCAAAACTTTGGGAGGCTGAGGTGGGCAGATCACTTGAGGTCAGGAGATGGAGACCAGCCTGGCCAACATGGTGAAATTCCATCGCTACTAAAAATACAAAAAATCAGCTGGGTGTAGTGGCGGGCGCCTGTAATCCCAGCTACTCAGGAGGCTGAGGCAGGAGAATCACTTGAACCCGAGAGGCAGAGGTTGCAGTGAACCGAAATCATGGCCCTAAACTCCAGCCTGGGCAATAGAGCGAGAGACTTGGTCTTGGGGGAAAAAAAAACAGAATTTAAGCGGCAGTCCAGGCCCTGTTGAGGGGCAGTAGGAAACGGATACCCACCAGCTCCCTGGGGTTCTCCAGGGGCGGGGAACCATGAAAGGAAAGAGAAAAGAGAAAGTCTGGAGAGAAAGGCCAGGTTCCGATGGTGGTCCTGGCCAGGTGGTCGCAAGTGGGTGCGCCCCGGGCCCACCCTTCTGGAAGCTGATCTCACCTTCTCGTTGACGGGCCTCAGGTCTGGAGAGACGGTGAAGATGCTTATGAGCACTAGAAGAAAGAAGAGAGGCGTGTGACACCTCCAGACCGTGGCGGGCCCGCCCTGCATCCGTCTGTGCCGGCCACCCACCTCGGTGCTGGGGTCTGTACACAGGCTTGTCTGTCTGGATGAACACGGAAGTGCCCCGGCCGTCCACAGTCACCGAGGTCTGGTTGTGAAAGAGGGGCCCCTCCTCCGCCTGCCAGCCATGGCCCCACACTTTCAAAAGCGCCTGGCCCTGGAGGCCCATGGGCACCTGCAGGCAGAGGAAGGAGCTTTGGGACAAGGATGTCACCCAGGGATGGGCCAAGATACTGGGAAAGGAGTTCGGAGGTCTCTAATGGGAGAACTCACTCCTGGAGCAACTGTGCCCGCCCCCCAGGGGACACGTGGCAGTTTCTGGAGATATTCTGGGGTGTCATAGCTTTGGGGGTGGGGGTTGCTACTGGGATAAGAGAGGCCGCTCAACATCTTACAGAGCACAGGACACCCCCCGCCCCCCACAAACTGCCCCAAATACCTTTTTTTTTTTTTTGAGACAAGGTCTCGCTCTGTTGCCCAGCCTGAAGTGTAGTGGCTGACTCAAGCGATTCTTGAGATTACAGACACCTGCCATCACACCTGGCTAATTGTTTGTATTTTTAGTAGAGACGGGGTTTAACATGTTGCCCAGGTTGGTGTCAAACTCCCAACCTCAAGTGATACTCAGGCATGGAGGTTGTAGTCAGCTGTGATTGTACCACTGCACTCCAGCCTGGGTGACAGAACGAGACTTCATAAAAAAAAAAAACACTGAAAACAATCTAAAAAAAATCTAACCTGTAGAAGCTGGGGGCTTAGTAAATTAATATTTAAGAGGGGTACAATAGGGCGTTGCTTACAATAAGATGGAAATTCCAATTATAGAGACTTAAAAACGTGGACGCTGTTCACAACAATGTGATCTCTAGAGAGAATTGGAGACACCATGGTGTGTGGTGGTTGTTTTTTTTTTTTGAGACGGAGTTTCTCCCTGTCGCCCAGGCTGGAGTACGTGGCTCGATATTGGCTCACTGCAACCTCTGCCCCTCGGGTTCAAGCAATTCTCCTGCCTCAGCCTCCTGAGTAGCAGGGATTACAGGTGCCCGCCACTATGCCCGGCTAATTTTTACATTTTTAGTAGAGACGGCGTTTCACCATGTTGACCAGGCTGGTCTGGAACTCCTGAACTCAAGTGATCCACCACCTGAGCCTCCATATTGTGAGGATTACAGGCGTGAAGCCACCATGCCCGTCAATGGTGTGCATCCTTTAACTGAAACTATTAAAAGAAAATGCATGTGCCTGAACAAGAGTTTATGGAAAACATGAAAAAGTGAAGTATGAAAACTGGCTTATCAGTTGATTTCTCCTTTTCTAAATTTCTTTTTTTTTTAGATGGAGTTTCGTTCTTGCTGCCCAGGCTGGAGTACAGTGGTATGATCTCAGTTCACCACAACCTCCATCTCCCAAGTTCAAGCGATTCTCCTGCCTCAGCCTCCCGAGTAGCTGGGATTACAGGTGTGAGCATGGCACCCAGCCTCATTATTCATTTTTTACCTCTCCTTTTTAAAAATGATTTTTCTCGAAACATGCAATTTCTCTTGTTCTAGTCCCATTCAATTCTTTATTTCCAAGGTCAGGTTTATAATTTTAAAAATTAACAGCTTACCTTGAGTTTGACTGTCCCTTTATCTAAAAATGAAAATAAAACGAGAAAAGTTAAATCAAGAGCTGTGTTTCCCTGCCTCCTGTGAGCTGCTGCCCCACAAACCACAAACTTTCTTAACCCAGAGGGGTTTCATGTGGACAAACACACCCTGGGTCACGCTGGCCTGGCCCGGGCCAGGCTGGGATTGGCAGAAGCCAGAGGTTTCCTCCAAGCTGGCACAAGGCCAGAGGGGATGAACAAAGCTGAGTTATTCAGGGGAAAGCTGGCCTGTCTAAGTATTTGATCTACTTCACCCCTGGCTCCTGCCCAAAGTAAGCTGTGAGGGGAGTAATGGGAAAACACCAGGGGAGGGGAACAAGGAGAAGAGTGGAGAGAAAGAAGAGATGACTGAGGTCCCCAGTGGACCTTACTGATCTCCCATCACCTCACTCTGGTACCCACACTGAATCATCTGTGGTACTGTACTAAGTTTCTGGCCTCCAGGACTCAATTAGGTATCTATTATTTTTGCCTCCCAGCAACCAATATCCCATTTCCTGCTAACAGATCCTCACTTTCCTTGGGCAAGCTACCTGCCCACCACTCAGTCCACGTGGCTTCTAAGCTTTCCATCCACATTCCTGGGGCTCTGAGCCAATCTTCACAGGCCTTCCTCTCTGGTTACAATGATTGGTTCAGGTTGAGCACATGACCCAAGATAGGCCAATCAGAGGGAATCCTGGGACTTTACCCAGCCATCCTGGGAAACTGGTGCTCCCAGTGATCTTAAGGGGAGACCCGGCTGCATCAGGAGCTAGGAAAAGAAGCATGCCAGCAATACCAGCGGACTTTTTTTTTTTTCTTTTTGAGGAGTTTCGCTCTTGTTGCCCAGGCTCCGGTGCAATGGTGCGATCTCAGTTCATCACAACCTCCGCCTCCCAGGCGATTCTCCTGCTTCAGCCTCCTGGGTAGCTGGGATTATAGGCATGTACCACCATGCCTGGCTAATTTTGTATTTTTAGTAGAGATAGGGTTTCTCCATGTTAGGCTGATCTCGAACTCCCAACCTCAGGTGATCTGCCTGTCTCGGCCTCCCAAAGTGCTGGGATGACAGGTGTGAGCCACTGCACCCAGCCTGGACTTTCTTTCTAGTTATGAGAGGCCGTAAATGGCTGCAGAAGCCAACTGATGTTGGGTTTCACTTGGTTAGCCACCCAAGTCAGGAGTACCTGCTTCTTCTAGGATAGAAGATTCTAGAAGCTTCCACATTTCCATCTTCTCTGACCAGACTTCCCCAGGAGACACGTGCTGCTTCACTGGCCTTGGGGCCACTAACATTGCCTGTGTCTCCTATGGCTGCCATCATCCTCTGCATGAGGAATGAGACCTCCCCTGGGAGACTACAGCTTTCTGAACCAGGGACCTGCATTCACCATCTTGAGGCTGTCATTATCTGCATTTGACCAAGGAGTGAGGGGGAGAGACTGCTTAGTAACAGGCCTGTGAGCCCAGGTCTAATGATTCAGTTGTGCTGGAAACTCAACAAAAGGTCAGAGGGGGTCAGGTGATCACCTCCAGCTCCCCCATCCCACCTCTGGTCAAACCTGACACAGCTGGCTGCCCCGCTCTGCCCAGATCTGCACCCACAGAACCAGAGCCACTGAGGAATTGTGAGCTGAGCTGCCCATTCCTGGGCCTTACTCTCTCCATATGTAAAATGAGGAGAATGCAACCTGTTCTCCCCACTCCCTCCCTCTTGTGCCCCTGGGGATATGGGGCAGAAGGGAAGCAAAGCAACACCCACACTGCCCCAGCCTTGAAGGCCAGCAAGTGGGGTCCACCTTGCAAAACAAGGAGAAGCCCTGGTCCGGCACCCAAGGGACCTACCCAGGATGGCTCCCTGGCTCTGCACCACTGGTTCACCCTGGGCCACCAACTGAGCCTGGACCATGACTTCCCTTGGAGAGTTAAAGATGGTCACGCTGATGACTTCCTCCACGCCCGCACGGAAAACAGAGGGTGCTGCGATCAAGTAACCCCTGCAGGAAAGGAGAACCGAGGTGAAGTTCTCACCCCCAGCCCCCTAGCCTCGCTGCCACCATAGCTAGGTCAGGGCTCCCCCCTGGCAGACTCCTGCCTTTTCCTGACCACACCTGGCTGGCACTAATGCTCTAGGAGTCTGTGCCCCTCGTCAGTTCCTGAGGCCAGGGATTGACTCATTCACCTCTGAAGTCCCTGTACTGGGTAAGAAACTGGCCTCATTTTTCGACATCACACAACCTCTCTTACTTTCTGTATTTCAGCCTCCAGCCTGTTTGCTCAGCTACTTCCTTCTGCCCCAGGACCCTTTTTTTTTTCTTTTGGAGATGGAGTCTTACTCTGTCCCCCAGGCTGGAGTACAGTGGTGTGATCTCAGCTCACTGCAACCTCCATCTCCTGGGTTCAAGGGATTCTTGTGGCTCAGCCTCCCAAGTAGCTGGGATTACAGGTGTCTGCCACTACACCCAGCTAATTTTTGTAATTTTTAGTAGAGATAGGGTTTTGCCACATTGGCCAGGATGATCTAACTCCTGACCTCAAACAATCCACCCTCCTCAGCCTCCCAAAGTTCTGGGATTACAGGCATGAGCCACCATGCCCAGCCCTTCTGGCCCAGGACCTTTGCACATGTCATGCCCACTGTCTAAAATAGTCTCCTCCACAAGCCAGGTAACCAACGGATCCCACTTCATCTTCACAGTGCACCCACCTCCCCAACCACTGGGAGAAGCGCTGACGTCAGCTCTATTCAGAGACTCAGAAAGGAAGCAGAGGCAGAAAGGAAGCCCCAGAGAAGCCAGGTCACCAGCCCCAACAGTGACAGGCCAGGATTCTAACCCAGGCAGCCAGGCTCCAGAGCCCAATAAAGAGAGACAAAGGGCTTCTCTGCCACATTCATTGTAAGAACAAACCCTGAACACAAACTATAGGGCCTCAAACAGAAAGAGCTCTGAAAACAATGGAATCAAAGTAGGCCTCTCTTTCCTAAAATCTTCTGACTGACTATAAAGTCATCTGTGGAAGGAAGGCCTTACCCCCACTTTCCTGATGGGAAGTTGCTGCTTCAGAAGGATAAGAACATGCACCAGACCACACAGTCAGGCAGGAGAGGGTGTTGGGGGTCCTCAGGGGATCTGACCTGGGGTCCCAGGTCCTCCCCACCTGAGCTCCTGCCTCCCAGTATCTACGGCCTCCCATGGAAAATTACAAAGGCCCTGTAATCTCATGAAATGCTTACAGTGTGCCAGAAATCGCCAAGAGCCCTGTAGCAAAGGCACCATGATGGCAACCATGTAGAATGACGGCAATCAGAAGAAAATAAAGTGAAGGGGAAACTGGACCAGGCGATGACATTAGGAGACATTTCATTTCAATATTTTCTTTTTTTATTTATTTTTAATTGAGCCTGAGTCTTGCTCTGTCACCCAGGCTGAAGTGCAGTGGTGTGATCTCAGCTCACTGCACCCTTCACCTCCCAGGTACAAGGGATTCTCCTGCCTCAGCCTGCAGAGTAGCTGGGACTACAGGTGTACGCCACCACACCCGGCTAATTTTTGCATTTTTGGTAGAGACAGGTTCCACCATATTGGCCAGGCTGGTCTCGAACTCCTGACCTCAAGTGATGTGCCCACCTTAGCCTCCCAAAGTGCTGGGATTAGAGGCCCACTGCACCTGGCCTCAATATTGTCTCTGGAAAAACCCAACGTCTACATGCAAAAAGATGAATTGAGACCATTACCTCACACCATGCAATCAGATTAACTCAAAGTTAATCTTATTAACAGATCTAAATTGAAGAAGTAAAATTTGTAGAAGCACTAGAAGAAAACAAAGGAGAAAGTCATAGTGTGCTTAGAACGGGCAGATTTCTTGGATAAGATACCAAAAGGACGATCCACAAAAGATAAACCGAACTTCATGAAAACACCATTAAGCATGTTGCATCTCAAAAGATGCAATGAGTTTGTGTTGTGTCATGCACACGAACAATGGCTTTGGGTTGTTTACTGCAGCCCATGCACACGAACAATGGCTTTGGGTTGTTTACTGCAGCCCTGGCTACAGTGTACACTGACCTTAGGATCACACGGTGCTCCATCTGCCTTGAATAATTACCAGAGTTCAGTCCCCTGGGATCACACACGTGCCATCCAATTCCAGGACCAACTGGAGTTTGCAAGACCCTAGGTATGTGCTGTGTATTACATAACTCCAGCACTGACCAGGACATGCAATGACCCTGGGTTTGTAGGTGTCCTTCCTGCTCCAGCACAGGAATGTGGCATCCTTTTGAAGGGACATACTCTTTCTGTCTGGCTTCCAGATGATCCCTAGAGCTTAGACGGGTCTCACATATAGCATATGGTGAGTGTAGAAGAGAGTGTGAGAAATGTATTCATTTTGCTTGGTTACCTTTGAAAGTCCTAACAATATGGGTTTGAGTCTTCCTCCAACTGCCCAGAGGACCTGACATCACCAAATTAAGTGTCCCTGCTATTGAGAAGTTGCAGCTGTTTCCAGCTGTTGGGATGCTGGCCAGCCATTCCCTATCACACCTGACCCACCCCCTACCATTTGAGCCAACACTAGCTTCTCATCCTGCTGGTCTCAGAAGGTCCCAGATTGGGGAAAACGATGTCCGGGTCAGTGTGGACAGAATTGCTCTTACAACTGCAAATCTATGCTGCTTTCTGCGATCAGAGTTTGCTCATGCAGAAACCTCTCAGGCCCCAGAAGTGGGCATCCAGATCTGTTCCTAAAACGGGATCCTTTGGGCTGGGTGAACCATGTCCCTGTCTTAGAGACTAGCTAATCTGGAATCCCAGGTTGGTCATTTGGGGACTTCTCTTCCCCAGTGCGTCTCTCAGCACAGGGATTCCATGTCACTTAACAGATAGTAAAATCCCAGAGTGACTTCAGTCAGAGGCAAACACGCTAGAGAACTGTTTAAAACTCTGCAATGGGTCAGGCGCAGTGGCTCATGCCTGTAATCTCAGCACTTTGGGAGGCCGAGGCGGGTGGATTACCTGAGGTCCGGAGTTCAAGACCAGCCTGGCCAACATGGTGAAACCCTGTCTCTACTAAAACTACAAAAAAATTAGCCGGGCATGGTGGCATGCGCCTGTAATCTCAGCTACTTAGGAGGCTGAGGCAGGAGAATCACTTGAACCCGGGAGGCAGAGGTTGCAGTGAGCCAATCACCTTTGCACTGCAGCCTGGGCAAGAGGAGCAGAACTCCGTCTCAAAAAAACAACAACAAACAAACAAAAAACACCTCTGCAATGGAGAGACTTGTAACTTATTCAGTTATTGTATAAGGCACAGTGTCTCATTGGAGGCAAGGTCTCTCAGGTGGGGCCGGTCATTCCTTGCAGCAGAAGCTGACCTGTGCACCACAGGCTGTTTGCCAGCATTCCTGGCCTGTATCCACTTGATGCCAACAACAAATGCCTCCCTCTAGCTGTGACAACCAAAAATACCGCCAGACATTCCCCAGTGACCTCAGGGATTCAAAAATCCCCCAGGGCTGAGGACCACCATTCTAAGGAATGCCAGCTTTGCAAGAAGCAGCAGGATGAAAATTTGCAGGGTTCCGATGTCACCAAGCGCAGGAGAGGAAAATCTGGATGTTCAGAGAGTAGTAGGTTGTCTTGCTTTTATAACTGTGACCAGCAAGGACCAAGTACTCATTGCAAATAAGGACACCCACCTAGTCTCACCGCCTACTGATTTTCTGGAAACTCCTAAACAAGGGCTGCTTGAACAAGCCGCCTCCTAAACGCGCAGCTGGACTAAAAGGCTGGGCTTGTGCAGACCAGGGCAGCCCCCCGAACCCGCAGCCCTACGGAGCTCACCCGAACTTGCCAAGTTTAGAAATATTCCTTGTGAAGTCAGCTTAGGAGAGGTTCTCCCCAGCAGTTAATTCACCTTCTCCCCGCCCCGCAGTGAACCCACCAGAAGCCTGCAAGCAAACCTCTAGAAAAATGTGGAAGCAAAACAAACACTTCCTTCCCCCTCACCACGCCCACCCACGGGAAACATACCCTTCGGATTCTCCTCCCACTTCTCAGCCAAGACGCGCCTCTTACCTTCATGCCGTGGACAACTGGAAATCGCCACCCAAGATGACAGCCCGGGTCACAAGAAGGGGGCGAGGTGGGGCGGGGAGCAGACCTCAGCGCCTTTAGCTTTGGGGAGTCCCTGTACCTCCACCCAGCCACTTTGGAAACCTCAGGGCTACCCTCCCCAAAACGATTTGGGAACAAGACGCCAGGTCCAGTCCAGCACAGGGGCAGTGTGGCCTTGGACAGGTCGCTGCCACTCTCTGAGCCAGTCCCTGCAACCCCCACCCCTGGGGGCAACCGACCTCCTCTGTCACCGGGAGATACTCACTGGGCCTGGGGCTGCGCGGCGCGCACGCCGTCCTGAGCCGACAGCAGCAGAAGCAGGAGCGAGAGCCACGGCCAGAACAGGACGCCGCTCATTTTTCCGCTCCGTGGGGGCGCCGCGCCTGGGGAGGGGGCCGGGCCAGGGTTGGGCCAGGACCAGGGTCTGAGCGCGGCCATCCCCACGTCGCCGCTGGGGGCCCTTTGTTCGCAGCCCCCGCGCCGTGCGCCCGGAGCCATGTGCCCCACTCCGCGCCCGGCCAAGCTGGGGCAGCCCGGGGCCAGCCCCCTCCCTGGACCCACCTCGTCTCCGGGCCCGCCCCGCTTGCCCAGCTCGCCCCGCTCCCGGACGTGCCCTCCCGGGACGCCTGCTCCGCCCATCTCCAGACCCCGACCTTCCCCGCTCCCTTCCCGGTATCGTCCCCCCGACTCACTCACGGGACCCACCCGGGCCTTGCCCGACTCCCCGGGAACCCGCCTCTTTGCCCCCTCCCGGGATTCGCCCCCGATTCCCTCCTCCCCACCAGCCCCTCCTTGGACCCGACCCCCCACTGCCCGCACTCTCCCTCCCCTCTCCACCCGGCATCCACTCGGAACCTGCCCCTCTCTGGCCTTTCCTTCCCTCCCTCCCCAGCCGCCCGTAGTGGCCCCCTCCCCGGGGACCGATGAGTCTGGACGCAGCCCGTAACCCGGATCTACCGGCCCGCTCACTTCTCCCCGCTCCCCGACCCCTACTGTTCACAAATCCCTTGAGCCCGTCCCCTCCCTCTCTGGACGAGCACCCCCTTTCTCTCCAAAAGCAGGGACCCCTCCTGTCCCTCCCCTTGCGGCTACCTCAGGGACGGTCCTGCTGTTCTAGGTCTCACTGGCGGGCTCACGTCCTATACCACGTCCAAATCCTGGACCCCCCTCCCTCCAGTGTGGAACCCCCTTCCCCTGGCTACCAGCTGCTTTTTTTTTCTAAAATTCCAGTGCTGACCACACCCTCTCCTGCCCGGAATCCTTGGGGATCCCTGTTTATTTTACGTTTTATTTTTATGTTTTGAGACCAGAGGTTTGCTCTGTTGCCCAGGCAGGAATTTAGTGGTGCAATCACAGCTCACTGCAGCTTCAAACTCCTGGAGAGTAACTGGACCTACAGGTGCAATCCCACACCCAGCTAATTTTTGTATTTTTGTTAGAAACGGGGTCGCACTATGTTGCCCAGGCTGGTCTTGAACGCTGGGCTCAAACGCTCCTCCTTCCTCAGCCTCCCAAAGTGCTGAGATTACAGATGTGAGGCACCACACCCAGCCAGGGCTTCCTTTTTCTTGAGACCAAATCCAGGCTCTGTCTTCGATGGCGGAGACCTCAGCCTGGTTTCTCAAACAACCTGTTCTCACTCCACTGCTGGCTTCTGCCTAATCTCTGACTTCCTCTACCTGCCTCCTTCGCCAGTCCAACTTCTGATCCTTCCGGATAACTCGAGGGAAGCTTCTCTTGCCCCCTCCCTGCCCCTAGGCATGTGAGGCCTCTGGAGGCTTCGCAGCCCCATCCAAACCCTTTGGACCTAGCACTGGTCACCCAGGCAGCACCAAACCCTGGGCTGGGCAATGAGGACCCCTGGGCTGGGACATACTGGACCTTCTGCCACTGAGCACAGTCCCCTAGAGGGGACGTATTTTTTTGTAAAGATGGGGTTTCACCATGTTGCCCAGGCTGGGCCTTAAACTCCTGAGCTCAAGCAATGTGCCCACCTCAGCCTCCCAAACTGTTAGGATTATATGCATGAGCCACTGTACCCAGCAAAAAAAAAAAAATCCTTTAGAACTCTGAAAAACATAGGTACTAGAAAAAATATATTCCTGGACATTTAATTGTTTAGAATATATCTCAAACTTGGATAAAAATATCTTCGGTCTATAACCACAGTGTGGTCTAAATATGTAAGGCTGATGGGAGCATAGCTGTGAACCTGGTCCATCCAATTTTCCTGCACAATTGAAGAGGCAGAAGAAGGACATTTTAGGGTTTTTAAAAAATAATTTTTAGACTATTTTGAAAACAAACTGATGCCATATTATGCCACTTTAGTAATTACTGATTTTCTATTCCCAAACCTCAAAAAAAAAAAAATTTAAATACTTCATTTCTGTTTAAAAATCACTTATGTAAAATAAATTTAAGGTTTTGAATTCAAATATAAGTGTGTCAATTTGATTTATGTCCATTTCTTCTGTATATTCCTTTGTTCTGCGTTTCTGATATAAAGTCCCATGACTTAGGCAGGCACAATAAGGCATAATTAGGCATTAAGACATGGCATCCCACAGAGCAAGTCTTCATTCAGTATTTGCTGCCCTAACGAAGTTAGCACTACTTCTGGCAGAAAAGGAGTCTGGTCCCGGTTCTTTCACATTTATGCCTGGGAAGCTTTTTACTTCACTAAGGTATACTGTTAACTTCATCTGAATTTAACCTCACTGAATAATTAACGATTCTAAATTGTTCAAACGTAAACTAATAAACTTTTGCTGTATATCTTTCAAATATTTTTCTCAAGTGAATTCCTGCCTCTCAGTGGTAGCCGATGGTGGCTGGAGTGGGCTGGGTAGCCGGCTCTCCTACCTGGAGAAGAGGAGGAGCCGCCTGCCTCCAAGCTCAGACCAAGCCAGCCCCAAGCAGGCTGCTAAACTCACATGGAGGTGCAAAAATCTTGCACTGCTGGACGAGGTGGCTCATGCCTGTAATCCCAGCCCTTTGGGGAGCCAAGGCAGGCGTATCATCTGAGGTCGGGAGTTCAAGATTAGCCTGACCAATATGGTGAAACTCCGTCTCTACTAAAAATGCAACAATTAGCCGGGCATAGTGGTGGGCAACTATAATGTTAGCTATTTGGGAGGCTGAGGCAGGAGAATCACTTGAACCTGGGAGGCGGAGGTTCCAGTGAGCCAAGATCTCGCCATTGCGCTCCAGCCTGAGTGACAGAGTGAGACTCTGTCTCAAAAAAAAAAAAATCTAGCACCAAGAAGCAGCATCTGGGTTTTCACCCTCATTATTAATGTTTGCCCCGTGCCACCCCTCCATGACAACCCTGGCTCCTACTGAAGCCAACCTCCACTCCTCAGCCTTCAGGCCAGCCTTTGGGCCCTCTGCTCCCCTCTTGACCATCGGGCTCTGGCCACACTAACCTCACTCTAACCCCAACCCACCACCACCGCCATCTCGGGCTGAGGTGCCACCTGCCCCCCCTGCCTGGGATGCCCTTCCCTGTGGCATCACAAGACCGACCCTCTCTCCTCCACCTTCAGGGTCAGGGTTAGCTCCGAGGGGCCTTCCCTGCCTGCCTGTGGTGTACGATCTAAAATGTCGTCCTGCCTTGGCATGGCTGAGCCACGCAGGACCACTATGTCCTGACTGTATGCTCGCCTAACTCTCGCCTGCTGAGAGCAAATTCTGGCATGTGTGAGAAATATTACTCGCTGAGAGCTGCGGCAAGGAAAACCTATTTGACCCCCTAAAGCGGAAGATTGCCCCCAAAGCAGAAAAGTGCTCAAAGCATCGTAAAACAGTAACCAATATGAATACGTCTCACAGCAGAGGAATTCGTTCTTTGAACACAGGATATGGGATTCCTTCCTTTGTTCCTTGTAGAGCGCACGTTCTTGTTTGTCTTCAACCTCTGGTAAACACGCACGGGCTGCCGAATTAGTTTATCTTTAACCTACGCAGGACCAAAGAGCATCCGCTTGGTAAACTTGTCACTGGAATGTAAACAATAAATACGTGGGTCAGAGTCTGCTCTGGGCTCTCAGCTGGAAACGCTGCAATATCCCCGATGCTCCACTCTGAACCTAACTTTTTGCTATTTTGTGTCTGTTTCTTAATTCCTTCAATGCTGCCTGGGTTGGCATGATCAGGACTCACTGAAGCCTCAACCTCCCAGGCTCAAGTGATCCTCCCGCCTCAGCCTCCCAAGTAGCTGAGTCCACAGGGTGGGTACCCCAGCTAGATTTTTTTTGTATTTTTAATAGAGGATCTCCTGAACTGGCGATCCACCCACCTCGACCTCCCAAAGTGCTGGGCTTACAGACATGAGCCACTGTGCCTGGCTATACTCTTGTGATTCTGAACCATTTAACGTTTGTACAACGGCACTACCATTCTTAGTAGGTGCCTGTTTTTTTTTTAGGTGTCATTGATGACATGCTCAATTGTGTGAATTTGCAGTGTGAGGTCATTTTTAGGAATGCCCCCTTGTGTGAGGGAAGAACTGGCTGCATTAGCCCCACAGTCAGTGAGTGTTAAACACCTCCTAACACACCCATGAGTGGCTTTGCAGTCCAGATGCGGGATGAGGAAGACCGCAGACACCGTCCTGTTGTCAATGGCCGTTTCTCTTTCCTGTTTTTCTTTTTATCGAGACGGAGTCTTGCTCTGTTGCCCAGGCTGAAGTGCAGTGTTGTGATCTCGGTTCACTACCAACCTCTGCCACCCCAGTTCAAGCGATTCTCCTGCCTCAGCCTCCTGAGTAGCTGGGATCACAGGCATGCGCCACCATGCCCGGCTAATTTTTTTGTATTTTTAGTAGAGATGGGGTTTCGCCATGTTGGCCAGGCTGGTCTCAAACTCCTAACTTCAAGTGATCTGCCCATCACAGCCTCCCAAAGTGCTGGGATTACAGGTATGTACCATTGTGCCAAGCTGATGGGCACACAGCATGTGCCTGTGCCTGCCAGGTGCCCAAAAGATTGGATGTCAGGGCTGAGGAAAGACAAACAGGCTGATGGGTCTGCAAGGGTCTGGGTCCTCTAGCAGTGACCCCCACAGGGTTCCTAGACCCAGAGGGAGATCAGGCCAAGCCTGTCCAGGACACTAGGACATTTCATATACATGGAATCATACTCACAGCTGGGTGCAGTGGCTCACGCCTGTAATCCCAACACTTTGGGAGGCCAAGGTGGGTAGATTATGAGGTCAAGAGATCGAGACCACTGTGAAACCCCATCTCTACTAAAAAATACAAAAATTAGCCCAGCATGGTAGCAGGCACCTGTAGTCCCAGCTACTTGGGAGGCTGAGGCAGGAGAATTGCTTGAACCTGGGAGGCGGAGGTTGCAGTGAGCCAAGATCGTGCCACTGCACTCCAGCCTGGCACCTGGCAACACAGCGAGACTGTCTCAAAAAAAATGGAATCATACACTCTGTGCATTTTTGTGTCTGCCTTCTCTCACTCAGCACCATGTTCTGTTTTTTAGATGGAGTCTTGCTCTGTCTCCCAGGCTGTAGTACAGTGGTGCAATCTTGGCTCACACCTTCACCACCTGGATTCAAGCAATTCTCCCACCTCAGCCTCCTGAGTAGCTGGGATTACAGGTCTGCACCAGCACACCTGGCTAATTTTTGTGTTTTTAGTAGAGGTGAGGTTTCACCATGTTGGCCAGGCTGGTCTCTAATACCTAACCTTAGGTGATCCATCCGCCTCAGCTCTCAGTGTGCTGGGATTACAGACATGAGCCACCATGGCCTTGTTTTTGTTTTTCTGAGACAGAGTCTCACTCTGTCACCCAGGCTGGCATGAAGTGGCATGATCTCAGCTCACTGCAACCTCTGTCTCCCTGGCTCAAGCAATTCTCCTGCATCAGCCTCCCAAGTAGCTGGGACTACAGGCGCATGTCACCATGCCGGACTAATTTTTGTATCTTTAGTAGAGATGGGGTTTCAGCATGTTGACCATGGTCTTGAACTCCTAGCCTCAGATGATCAGCCCACCTCAGCCTCTCAAAGTGCTGGGATTACAGGTGTGAGTCACTGCACCCACACTAAAAGGCTAATATTTTAAAAACAAGTTGTAAGCCAAAAAGTTTGCTTATATGAATGACAGGCATCATCCCTTTGAAACACAAAAGATCAAATAAGGTCTTATAAAAGATCAATCTTGGTCAGGCTCAGTGGCTCATGCCTGTAATCCCAATTCCAACACTTTGGGAGGTTGAGGCAGAAGGCTCACTTGAGGCCAGGAGTTCCAAGACCAGCCTGGGCAACATGGCAAAACCCCATCTCTACCAAAATTCAAAAATTAGCCAAGTGTGGTAGTGTGTGCCTGTAATCCCACCTACTCAGGAGGCTGAGTCAGAAGGATCGCTTGAGCCTGGGAGATGGAGGTTACAGTGAGCCGTGATCACGCCATGCACTCCGGCCTGGGCAACAGCGTGAGACTCCGTTTCAAAAAAAGAAAAATAAAAAGATTAATGTGTTATCTTTTTGCTTTAGAAATTTGGATCTGATGGCCGGGCTCAATGGCTCATGACTGTAGTCCCAGCACTTTGGGAGGCTGAGGCCGGCGATCACAAGGTCAGGAGTTTGAGACCAGCCTGACTAACATGGTGAAACCCCGTCTTTACTAAAAATACAAAAATTAGCCAGGTGTGGTGGTGCACGCCTGTAATTCCAGCTACTCAGGAGGCTGAGGCAGGAGAATCGCTTGAACCCAGGAGGTAGAGATTGCGGTGAGCCAAGATTACGCCACTGCACTCCAGCCTGGGTGACAAAGTGAGGCTCTGTCTCTAAAAAAAAATAAAAAGGAAAAGAAATGTGGATCTGATGAGTCTCTCCTGATTCCGTGTCCTTGGGGGACTGGTGCTGCTTCCCTGCCTGGGACCTCGCCCCCACCTGGAAGGCAGCGGTTCTTCCCTATGGTATTGACCAGAGATTGCAGAAGTGACAAGCTCTGCTCGGCTCAGCAGGGAAACAGACTGGGATGTTTGGCATCGTAGGAAAGTGGATGGGCCATGGGGGACATCCTGAGTAGTAGCTGGGATTACAGTAGCTCCGGGCCAGCCCAGCCCTGGAGGCGCGAGGCCTACTCAGAAGAGGAAACCTCAGAGCCAGAGCTGGGCTTTCCTCCCCAGCTCGGGTCGTGTGTGGGGTAGGGAGTGTCACCTTCACCCAGCCCCCACCACAGATCGCCCCTCCAGTCCTTGGCAGCAGCCACATATACAAGAAAACATCTTGGTCATGCACAAGTCTGACTGCTGGCTCCTTCCATGGTTCAAGGAAAAATGAGGAGTGACCTTATGGGTATGGGTTTCTTTTTGGGGTATTGACAACATTGGCCACTAAATTGAGGTGATAGTTGCATGACATCATTTTTCTTTTTTTTTAAGACAGAGTCTTGCTGTGTTGCCCAGGCTGAAGCACAATGGCATGATCCTCCCTCACGGCAAACTCCACTTCTTGGGATCAAGCAATTCTGCCTCAGCCTCCTGAAAAGCTGGGATTACAGGCATCTGCCACCGTGCCTGGCTAATTCTTGTATTTTTAGTAGAGACAAGGTCTACATCATGGTGGGCAGGCTGGTCTGGAACTCCTGACCTCAGGTGATCTTCCCATCTCAGCCTCCCAAATTGCTGGGATTACAGGTGTGAGCCACTGTGCCCAGCCGACACCTTGAGTATACTAAATGCCACTGAATTGTTCATTTTCAAATGATTACTTTGGGCCCAGCAAGGTTGTTTACACCTGTACTCCCAGCAAGTTGGGAGGCCAAAACAGAAGGACCGCTTGAGCCCAGGAGCACGAGACCAGCCAGGGCAACATAGTGAGACCCCCTCATCTGTAAAAAAAACTTTAAGAATTATCAGGACTTAGTGGTGTACATCTATGTACTCCCAGCTTCTTGGGAGAATGAGGCAAGAGGATCTCTTGAACCCAGGAGGTTGAGTCTGTAGTGAGTAGGGATCGAGCCATTGTATTCCAGCCTGGGCAACAGATCAAGGCCTTGCCTCTCAAAACAAAATAAATAAAATGGTTAATTTCATGGTATGTGAGTCTGGTCATAAGAAAAGAAAAAGCGGCCAGGGGAAAATGCATCTTGCTGCAGAGAAACGCTGAACCCCCTTGGAGTGGCCAGGACCTCAGAGAGAAAGCTGATCGGGGAAGTGCAGTCCAGCAACATCAATGTTGGAGCCAGACGTAACTTCAAATCCTGATTCTTCTGCTTATCAGCTGTGTGATCTGCAGGAAGTTGCTTGACTTCTCTGAGCCATTGATTGATTGATTGATTGAAACACAATCTCACTCTATCACCCAGGCTGGAGTGCAGTGACATCTTGACTCACTGCAACCTCCACCTCCCGGGTTGAAATGACTCTTATGCCTCAGCCTCCCAAGTAGCTAGGACTATAGGCATGTGCCACCACGCCCAGCTAATTTTATTATTTTTTATTTTTAGTAAAGACAGGGTTTCACCATGTTGGCCAGAATGGTCTCAAACTTCTGACCTCAAGTGACCCGCCCACCTAGGCCTCCCAAAGTGCTGGGATTACAGGCGTGAGCCAGCATGCGCAGACTTCTGAAACTTTTAATCGCCTCAGCTATAAAGTGCAATTCACAACACGTTCTCGCAGAGTAATTTAGGGATGAAAAGAGATGGTATGTGTCACCTCACTGGGACAGTGCCTGGTTACGGAAAGCAGTTGTTTAAGCCAGAGGCAGTGACTCATGCCTCTAATCCCAGCACTTTGGGAGACCAAGGCAGGAGGATTGCTTGAGCCAGGAGTTCAAGACCAGCCTGGGCAACATAGCAAGACCTTGTCTCTATGAGGAATCAAAAAATGGCTGGGTGTGGTGGCTTGTGCCTGTAATCCCAGCACTTTGGGAGGCCAAGGCAGGAGGATCACTTGGGCCCAGGAATTCAAGACCAGCCTGGGCAACATGGCAAGACCTTGTCTCTGAAAAATCAAAAAATGGCTAGGTATGGTGGTTTGTGTTTGTAATCCCAGCACTTTGGGAGACCGAGGCAGATGGATCACCTGAGGTCAGAAGTTCGAGACCAGCCTGGCCAACATGGGGAAACCCTGTCTCTACTAAAAATACAAAAAAATTAGCCAAGCCTGGTGGTGGGTGCCTGTAATTCAAGCTACTCAGGAGGAGGCTGAGGCAGAATTGGTTGAACCTGGGAGGCGGAGGTTGCAGTGAGCTGAGATGGCACCACTGCACTCCAGCCTGGCAACAGAGAGAGACTCTGTCTCCAGGCTCAGTGATTCATGCCTGTAGTCCCAGCACTTTGGGAGGCTGAGGTAGGCAGATCACCTGAGGTCAGGAGTTCAACACCAGCCTGTCCAACATGGTGAAACCCCATCTCTACTGATAATTTAAAAAATTAGCTGGGCGTAGTGGCACATGCCTGTAATCCCAGCTACTCAAGAGGCTGAGGCAGGAGAATTGCTGGAACCTGGGAGGTAGAGGTTGCAGTGAGTTGAGACCATGCCATTACACTCCAGCCTGGGCAAAAAAAGCAAAACTCCAACTCAAAATAAATAAATAAATAAATACTTTCAACAGGTGCAGTTTATGTGGGCGCTACTGCACTCCAGCCTAGGTGACAGTGAAACCATGTCTCAAAAAAAAAAAAAAAGTACAGTTTATTGTATGTCAGTTTTCTGTGGTTTGAATATTTTTGTCTCTTCCAAATTCAGCTTGAAACTTAGTCTGCATTGTGGTAGTATTGAGAGGTGGAGCTTTTAGAAGCAATAATTATTGGTCCCTCATCAAAGAAATTGAAGGGAGCTAGCTGGTTCCTTTTTTCTTTTTTTTTTTTTTTGAGATGGAGTCTCGCTCTGTTGCCCAGGCTGGAGTGCAGTGGCATGATCTCAGCTCGCTTCAACCTCTGCCTCCCAGGATCAAGCGATTCTCCTGCCTCAGTCTCCCAGGTAGCTGGGATTACAGGTGCATGCCACCACGCCCGGCTAATTTTTGTATTTTTAGTAGAGACAGGTGTTGAGAGCAAATTTTGAATGTGTGATATATCATATTGTTTGCAGAGGGCAGTGGCAAAGAAAACCTAGTCGACCCCCCAAAGCAGAAAATGGCTTAAAGCATTATACAACAGTTACCAATATGCATATGTCTCACACCAGATGAATTAGTTCTTTGAACACAGGATATGTGACTCTTCCTTTTGTTCCCTCATAAAGAGTGCTTCCTAGTTTATTTTTAACCTATAGCAAACATACCCTAGTTGTCTGGTTAGTTTACCTTTAACCAGTGAAAGAACACAGAACATCCTCTTGTTAAACTTGTCACTGGAATGTCAAGAATGAATACCTGGGTCAGAGTCTGGAAGGGCTGTGAGCCCCCTGATGCCCCACTCTGATCCCCACTTTTGCACTCTGTCTCTGTGTCTATTTCTTAACTCCTTCAGCGCTGCCTGGGTTGGGGTCTCTATGGTTGAACTGGATTTGGCAGGCTGGGTTTCTTCATGTTGGCCAGGCTGGTCTCAAACTCCTGACTTCATGATCCGCCCGCCTCTGCCTCCCAAAGTGCTGGGTTTACAGGCGTGAGCCACCACACTTGGCCACTGGTTCCTTTTTTGCCTTTCTGCCAGGTGAGGGCACAGCATTTGTCCCTTTGGCCATCGGAGGCTGAAGAAACAAGGTGCCTCCCTGGAGGCAGAGAAGAAGCCCTCACCAGACACAGAATCTGCTGGTGCCTTGATCTTGAACTTCCCAGCCTCCAGAACCGTGAGAAATAAATTTCTATAGTTTGTAAATTACTCGGTCTAAGGTATCTTGTTATTGCAGCCCCAACAGTCACAGTTTATAGGTCCATACAGTTAACCCTTGAACAACACAGGGTTTTTTGCTTTTGTTTTGTGTTGGTTTTGAGATGGAATGTTGCTGTGTCACCCAGGCTCGGCTCACTGCAACCTCCGCCTCTCAGGTTCTAGCAATTCTCCTGCCTCAGTCAGGCTCCTGAGTAGCTGGGATTACAGGCGTGTGCTGCTACGCCCAGCTAATTTTTGTATTTTTAGTAGAGACAGGGTTTCACCATGTTGGTCAGGCTGGTCTCAAACTCCCGACCTCGTGATCCTACCGTCTCGGTCTCCCAAAGTGCTGGGATTACAGGCGTGAGCCACTGAGCCTGGCCTTGTTTTTGTTTTTGTTTTTTTTGAGATGGAGTCTGGCTGTGTTGCCCAAGCTGGAGTGCAATGGCACCATCTCGGCTCACTGCAGCCTTTGCCTCCTCGGTTCAAGTGATTCTTCTGCCTCAGCCTCTCAAGTAGCTGGGAGTATAAGCCTGCACCACCCACGCCTGGCTAATTTTTGTAATTTTGGTAGAGACAGGATTTCACCATGTTGGCCCTGCTGGTCTCCAACTCCTGACTTCAAGCAATTCTTCCTCCTCAGCCTCCCAAAGTGCTGGGATTACAGGCATAAGCCACCATGCCCAGCCCTGTTTTTAGTTTTTGACATGGGGTCTCACTCTACTGCCCAAACCAGAGTCCAGTGGCACTATCATAGCTCATTTCACCCTCCACTTCCCAGACACAAGCACTCCTCCCACCTCAGCCCCCAGAGCACGCAAGACTACAGGTATGCACCATCCTGCCCAGCTAATTTTTATTTTTTAATTTTTTTTGTAGAGACAGGGTCTCAAACTCCTGGGCTCAAGCAATCCATCCACCTTGGCCTCCCAAAGTGCTGAGATTACAGGCATGAGCCACTGTGCCCAGCCATAACCTAGGTTTGACCTGCATGGGTCCACTTATGCCTGGATTTTTTTTCCAGTTAAAGTTACACCTAAACTAGCCAGGTGTGGTGGCGGGCGCCTATAATCCCAGCTACTCGGGCAGCTGAGGGTGACAATCACTTGAACTTGGGAGGTGAAGGTTGCAGTGAGCCAAGATCGTGCCATTGCACTTCAGCCTGGGCAACAAGAGCAAAACTCCTCCTCAGTCAATCAATCAATCAAGTTACACCAAATGTGCCTGCCTCTCCTACCTCCCCTTTCACTTGCTACGCCTCTTCTGTCTCTGTCACCCCTGAGACAGCAAGACCAGCCCCTCCTCTTCCTCCTCCTCCTCAGCCTACTCTGTCCCTGGCCATCTCACCTGGGGGCTGTCCACGCCTGCCCATCTCACCTGGGAGCTGTCCACAACTGCCCATCTCACCTGGGGGCTGTCCACACCTGCTCGCCTCACCTGCAGGCTGTCCACACCTGCTCACCTCACCTGGGGGCTGTCCACACCTGCTCGCCTCACCTGCGGGCTGTCCACACCTGCTCGCCTCACCTGCGGGCTGTCCACACCTGCTCGCCTCACCTAGGGGCTGTCCACACCTGCCCATCTCACCTGGGGTCTGTTCACACCTGCCCATCTCACCTGGGGTCTGTTCATACCTGCCTACCTCACCTGGGGGCTGTTCACACCTGCCCATCTCACCTGGGGTCTGTCCACACCTGCCCATCTCACCTGGAGGACCATGTTCCTGTCTACCTCACCTGGAGGGTCAGGTCTGCCCATCTCACTTGGGGACTACACCAGTCCATTCTGTCTTGGGGCTGTCTATACCTACACACCCCATCTGAGGGCCATTCATCCACCCACCTTACTTCAGAATTATCTATGCCTACAATACCTACCTGGCTCACTTAGAGTCCTTGTCCCTGCCCACCTCGCCTAGGAACTATCTATACCCACCAGCCCACTTCACCTGGGGCCTGTCTACACCTTCCCACCTCAACTGGGGCCTGTCTATACCTGCCCACCACACCTGGAGGGCCATGTCTCTGCCCACCTCACTTGGAGGCTGTCTATACCAGTGCATCTTACCTGGGGGCTGTATACCCATCCACCTCACTTATGAATTATCCATACACACCCTGGAGCCATGTCCCCACCCACCTCACCTGGGTGCTACCTAGACTTACCCACCTCACTGTGTCCCTACAGGGTGAGCAGGTGGATGGCAGGGAGCAGGGCAGGGGTGTGCATCTGTCTGGGGAGGAGGGTGGAGATGCTGCCTCCAGCCCTTTTTACCTGCACCCAAGCCCTCGGTGCAGCTCTGAGTCAGACCCTCCCAGGCACCGAGGTCTGGTGGCTGGCACCGTATCCTGCCTCTTAGGCTGCATCTGAACCCGACCATTCCTTCTTAGAGGCTTCCATGACATGAGAGCAGGAATGCAACCTTGGATGCCACTGGGATAAGAAAACTGAGGCCCTGGCCAGGTGCTGTGGCTCACGCCTGTAATCCCAGCACTTTGGGAGGCCAAGGCAGATGGATCATCTGAGATCAGAAATTTGAGACCAGCCTGGCCAACATGGTGAAACCCCGTCTCTACTTAAAATACAAAAATTAGCTGGGCATGGTGGTGCATGCCTGTATGTAGTCCCAGCTACTTGGGAGGCTGAGGCAGGAGAATCGTTTGAATCTGGGAGGCGCAGGTTGCAGTGAGTAGAGATCATGCCACTGCACTCCAGTCTGGGTGACAGAGCAAGAGTCCATTAAAAAAAAAAAAAAAAAAAGACAACTTAAACCCAAGCTAGGCGCTGTGGCTCACGCCTATAATCCCAGCACTTTGGGAGGCCAAGGAGGGCAAATCACGAGGTCAGGCGATCAAGACCATCCTGGCCAACACAGTGAAACCCTGTCTCTACTGAAATACAAAAAACTGGATGGGCGTGGCGGTAGGCACCTGTAGTCCCAGCTACTTGGGAGGTTGAGGCAGGGGAATCACTTGAACCCAGGAGGCAGAGGTTGCATTGAGCTGAGATTGCGCCACTGCACTCCAGTCTGGGTGACAGAGTGAAACTCGGTCTCAAAAAAAAAAAAAAAAGAAAACTGAGGCCCAGACACGATTCAGCCCCCAGCAGACACCCTGGCAAGCTCTGTTTTCTGGGCAAGCAGGCTGGAAATAAAAGCACCACCGTGAACGCCCTGGCCTGCCTCGGCTCTGCCAGCAGTGTCTGTCCTGGAGAAGACGCCAGCTCAGTGCCAGAAATGTTCTGGGACACAACCTGGCCCAGGCAGAAGCTGAGGAGCCACCAGGCTGTGAGCAGCTCCAAGCACACGCTGGGGGCTGCAGAGGGGGCTCAACACCCTCTGCTCCCTGTGCGTGGCCTTGTCCAGCCCCGCGGGAGGCCTCTGTCTACTGGAGCTAAGCCTGCGGACGGCCACTCCGGCCAATAGCCTGTCCAACCCAGGTGTAGACAGCCCCGGGTGAGGTGAGCAGGCACACCAGCCCCCAGGTGAGCTGAGTGGGTACCTGGCCTGCTGAGGTGAGGTAGGCAGGTATAGGTAACCCCCAAATGAGGTAGACAGCCCCCAAGGTGAACAGGTGTAGACAGTCCCTGGGGAGGATAGACAGGCACACAGCTCTTCAGGTGAAGCGGGTGGGTGCATGTCCCCCTAGGTGAGACAGATAGACAGGTGTAGACAGCCCCTAGGTGAGGTTAACGGGGACATGCCCCCCCAGGTGAGGTGGGCAGTAATAAATAACCCCCAAATGTGGCGATCAGGTACAGACAGGCCCCAGGTGAGGTGAGGTGTAGGCAGCCGCTGGGTAGGGTGGGCAGGGGCATGGCCCTTCAGATAAGGTAGGTGCCCTGCCTGTGCCCTAAGCAATGGGTTTTATATTGTGAGCTTTCAGGGCCAGGCGCAGTGAAGTGACTCATGCCTGTAAGCCCAGCACTGTGGGAGGCGGAGGTGGGAGGATCACTTGAGCCCAGGAGTTGAAGACCAGCCTGGGCAACATAGTGAGACCTCATCCCTAAAAAATAATAAAAAAATAAAAATATATTGTGAGCATTCAAAATAAAAAAAAGAAAGGTAGGTAGGTGTATGGCCCCCTAGATGAGATAGGTGTAGAAATCCGCCAGGTGAGGTCGACAGGTGTAGAAAGCCCCCAGGCAAGGTGGACAGGTGTAGAAAGCCCCCAGGTGAGGTGGACAGGTGTAGAAAGCCCCCAGGCGAGGTGGACAGGTGTAGGGAGCCCCCAGGGAAGGTGGACAGTCGTAGAAAGCCCCCAGGTGAGGTGGACAGGTGTAGAAAGCCCCCAGGCGAGGTGGACAGGTGTAGAAAGCCCCCAGGCGAGGTGGACAGGTGTAGAAAGCCCCCAGGCGAGGTGGACAGGTGTAGGGAGCTCCCAGGGAAGGTGGACAGTCGTAGAAAGCCCCCAGGCGAGGTGGACAGGTGTAGAAAGCCCCCAGGCGAGGTGGACAGGTGTAGAAAGCCCCCAGGCGAGGTGGACAGGTGTAGAAAGCCCCCAGGTGAGGTGGACAGGTGTAGAAAGCCCCCAGGTGAGGTGGACAGGTGTAGGGAGCCCCCAGGTGAGGTGGACAGGTGTAGAAAGCCCCCAAGGGAGGTGGACAGGTGTAGAAAGCCCCCAGGCGAGGTGGACAGGTGTAGAAAGCCCCCAGGTGAGGTGGACAGGTGTAGAAAGCCCCCAGGTGAGGTGGACAGGTGTAGGGAGCTCTCAGGCGAGGTGGACAGGTGTAGAAAGCCCCCAGGCGAGGTGGACAGGTGTAGAAAGCCCCCAAGGGAGGTGGACAGGTGTAGAAAGCCCCCAGGTGAGGTGGACAGGTGTAGGGAGCCCCCAGGTGAGGTGGACCGGTGTAGGGAGCCCCCAGGTGAGGTGGACAGGTGTAGAAAGCCCCCAAGGGAGGGGGACAGGTGTAGAAAGCCCCCAGGCGAGGTGGACAGGTGTAGAAAGCCCCCAGGCGAGGTGGACAGGTGTAGAAAGCCCCCAAGGGAGGTGGACAGTCATAGAAAGCCCTCAGGTTTGGTGACCACTTCCTCCCCTTCTTTCCTGCCATCACCAAGTGTCTACAGACACTGTCCCCCAGGCCAGTATGCCAGTGGCTCCCAGTATTTCCGCAGATCAGTTCTAGAACCTCTGATGTCAGGGCTCACCCCACAGGCACCAGCGGGATGGGAACCCAGGAATGTAAGGCCAGCCCTCAGCCTGGACCTTAACGCTCCATAAACGGCAGCCTAGAGACACTGGGGCCAGGCAGCCCGGGAGTGGGAGGGGCCGGCTCCCAGGGCTGGGGCATGGTGGCAGGGGTTTGCAGGAGAGGACACTTGTCTCATCACTTGTTCATGCAAAGCTTCCGAGGCTCCCTCATCATTCAGCTCCCCAGGCCCCCATCCAGCCCCCAGCTTCTGCCATCCCTGCCCCACCCTGGGACTTGGCCTCTCATTGCCCTGTTAGCCCGGCTGGCTCATTCCTGCCTCCCTAGCAAGCAGCCCCTCCCCTGCCTCGGCTCCAATAATCTTTGGCTCTGGAGGGCCCCCACAAACTGCCCCTCCTCCAGCCATCTTTTTTGGGGAGTATAATTGAGGAAGAATTTACATACCACAAAGTTCACCCAATGAAAGTATAGATTTACTATACAGATGTACTATAATACAGATTATAGATTAACTATATAGATTTACTATAAAGATGTACTATAATATAGATTTACTATAGATTATACAGATTTACTATAGATTATATAGATTTATGATAAAGATGTACTATAATATAGATTTACTATAGATTAACTATACAGATTTACGATAAAGATGTACTATAATACAGATTTACTATAGATTAACTATATAGATTTACTATAAAGATGTACTATAATATAAATTTACTATAGATTAACTATATGGATTTACGATAAAGATGTACTATAATATAGATTTACTATAGATTATATAGATTTACGATAAAGATGTACTATAATATAGATTTGCTATAGATTAACTATATAGAATTACGATAAAGACATACTATAATACAGATTTATGATACTTTCATTGAGTGAACTTTGTGGTTTGTAAATATTGTGGCATTTACTATTGATTAAAATCTATTTCTTCATTAGATTTTCGTATACTTACAGTTGTGCAACCATCATCACTTCTATCTCATTCCAGAAGATTTCATCCCCCAGAAGGAGAGCCTGTCCCCATCAGCAGTCACTTCCCATGCCCCCTCCCCCAGCCCCTGGCAGCCACTCATCTGCTTCCGGCCTCTCTGGATTTGCCTGTTCTGGGCATTTCAGATCAAAGGAATCTCACACTCTGTGGCCTTTTGTGACTAGCTTCTTCCACTTGGCATCATGATTTTTGAGGTTTGGTTTTGTTTTTCAGACAGGTTCTCACTGTCACCCAGGCTGGAGTGCAGTGGCATGATCTCAGCTCACTGCAACCTCCGACTCCCTGGATCAAGCAATTCTCCTGCCTCAGCCTCCTGAGTAGCTGGGATTACAGGCATGCGCCATCCTGCCCAGCTGATTTGTGTATTTATTTTTGGTAGACATAGGGTTTCACCATGTTGGCCAGGATGGTCTCGATCTCCTGACCTTGATCGCCCACCGCAACCTCCCAAAGTGTTGGGATTATAGGCATGAGCCACTGTGCCCAGCACATTCCCATCTTAATTGGCTTCATGACTGCAGGTGTACTTTGGTTCAGCAGCTGCCAAGGCCCACCAATCTGCTTCGAAACTCCATGTATCTGCCTTTTCCCATCCTGTGGTCCCTCACGCCTGATGTGGAGGGTGACAGTCCTAACAGCCTCCTGTCCCTGAAGCCTGACAGTACCTCTTGCTGCAACTCCAGGGGACTGGTACAAATGCTCCTATCACAGTTCAGCCCTGGACCCGAAGGCCAGAGATGGAAAGACCCCAGCTGGGCTTTCCAGCTCCCCATGGGAAAGTTTGGTGCCGAAAGGAAAATATTTACGTGGTTTGTAAGTTGAGGCATCCCCCCGCAGAAGTGATTAAAAGGACAGTAAAGATGGAAAGTCTTACTGTGATGTGGGCCATGCCAAGCCGCACAGCAGGCGTGGTCCCGGAGGACTCTTTAAGGAGCTGAAGGATGTGACCCGCCGAACCTTTTGTTTTCCGAAATCACCAAACATCTGCTGAGTGAGCTGCTTCCCGGCCCCTTTTGGGAATGTTCCCAGGCTGGGTTGTTGAGGAAGCACAGTGCGAGGGTGGAGGGTGCTCTGGAGGCTGTGACTTGGCCAGAGCTGCTTTGCTGTGTGCGTGGAGCAGGGGGCATGGTGGCGACGGGGGGGGGGAGGTGTTCGCATAATCTCCAGGGTTCTTTTCAGCAGGAACACACATGGGTCATTTTTAATCCATCAAAAAGGAAAAGAGACAAAATGCAGTTAATGGACACTCCCATACCATGCTGTAATGAAATGCTTTTAAAAGTCACACGAGGCTGGGCACGGTGGCTCACACTTGGAACCCCAGTACTGTGGGAGGCTGAGGTGGAAGGATCACTTGAGGACAGGAGTTCGAGACCAGCCTGGGCAACACTGTGAGACCTCATCTCTACTAAAATCAAAAAATTAGCTGGGCATGGTGGTTGCACCTGTAGTCCCAGCTACTTGGGAGACTAATGTGGGAGGATTGCTTGAGGTAAGGAGTCTAGCCTGGGTGGCAGAGTGAGGAAAGTGGGGGGAGTGTGGGGGGGAGGGAGAGAGAGAGAGAGAGAGAGAGAGAGAGAGAGAGAGAGAGAGAGAGAGAGAGAGATAGAGAGAGAGAAGGGGGGGCAGGCAGACAGGGAGGGAAAGAAAGGAAAAAAGCTAGTTAGCTAGCTGACACCAGGCTTCTGTTGTGAATTAAGTGGTTTTTTTTCTCACCCACTGCAACTCAGATCACCATGCCTCACCCACTGCAACTCAGATCACCATGCCTGGCATAGATTTATCAGAAGGCATCTGAGGGCCAGACACGGTGGCTCACACCTGTAATCCCAGCACTTTGGGAGGCTGAGGCAGGTGGATCACCTGAGGTCAGGAGTTCGAGACCAGCCTGGTTAACATGGTGAAACCCTGTCTCTACTGAAAATACAAACAATTAGCCCGGCATGGTGGTGGGTGCCTGTAATCCCAGCTACTCAAAGAGGCTGAGGCAGGAGCATCGCTTGAACCTGGGAGGCAGAGGTTGCAGAGAGCCGAGGTCATGCCATTGCACTCCAGCCTGAGCAACAAGAACAAAACTCCATCTCAAGAAAAAAAAAGGGGGCATCTGCAGAGGTTATAGGGAAATTCCTGGGAAAAAGAAAGCAGCCCAGTTGAGGAATCTTCTTTTGCTCTCAAGTAAAAAACCAAGAAGGCCGGGCCCAGTGGCTCACGCCTGTAATCCCAACACTTTGGGAGGCTGAGTCAGGAGGGCCACCTGAGGCTGAGAGTCTGAGATCAGTGTGGGAAATAGAGACCCCAGTCACTAAAAAATATTTTCAAAATTAGCTGAATGAGGAGGTACACACCTGTAGTCCTCCGCTACTCAGGAGGCTGGGACAGGAGGATCGCTTCAGCCTAGGAGTTCAAGGCTGAACTGAGCTAGGATGGCACCACTGCACTCTGGCCTGAGCAACAGAGTGAGATTCTGTCTCAAAAATAATCAAAAATTGAAAAATAAAAGCCAAAGGAAAACTAAATGGGTCTTTCATGCAAATGTGAACCAGAACTTTCCAAATCAGCACAGAGGGGAGGAAAAAGAACCACAGAGGATGAGGAGAAAGGAGTGCTGGCCTCAGTCCCTGGTGCTGGGAACAAGCTGGACACCAGGACACACCAGGCACAGCAAACTCCTCATGGGTCCGCAGTGGGGGCACCCCGGGATGATTATGGGGTCTTCCTAGGGAGAGCTGACAGTCCCAGCCAAGGCTCTAATTGCCCGGGGTCAGTGGGTCGCTGAGCTAATCCTCCCGAGCACATCAGGGGTCTCTGCCATCCCTGAGGGGGGCTTCCAGAACTCCCTGGAACCTAATCAAGTCCAATTAACCAAAAAGGCAGGAATGTGGGCTGGGGCCTCAGCAGGGCTGGGGCGCTTCTCGGCAGGAGACCAGACGGGTCCAGAGACTGTCTCACTTGTGGGAAACAGACCCCAGGTCCCAGCCCCATCCAGAGCAGGGAGGGAGGGAACCCAGGCTTGGGTCAGTGGGGTCTCCGTTCAGCGGGGCTTTGGGCTGTGGGATCCAGATGCAGGGACACCAGCCTTGGTGGTTAATTTCATGTTCTACTCACAGACACGTGAGAATTTAAAAGCCACATGTCAGTAAGGCAGACAGAGGAGGACAGATATTGCACGATTGTACTTACAGGAGCCACAGGGAATAGCCAATTCCTAGAGATGGAAAGTAGAAGTGAGACTCGCAGGGGCTGGGGAGAGGACTGCAGACGGACTGTTTCAAGGACCGGGAGTGATGAAAAATGGGGGGTGTAGATAGTGGTGCTGGCTGCACACACTGGGAATGCACTTAGTGTCCCGAATTGCACCTTCCAGGTGGTTAACATGATCAGTCATGTAGTTTTTTTGTTTTCATTTTTGTTTTGAGACGGAGTCTCACTCTGTTACCCAGGCTAGAGTGCAGTGGTACAACGTCAGCTTATTGCAACCTCTGCCTCCCAGGTTCATGCAATTCTCCTGCCTCAGCCTCCTGAGTAGCTGGGATTACAGGCACGTGCCACCACACCTGGCTATTTTTTGTATTTGTTTATTTTTTTTGAGACGGAGTTTCGCTCTTGTTACCCAGGCTGGAGTGCAATGGCGCCATCTCGGCTCACCGCAGCCTCCGCCTCCTGGGTTCAGGCAATTCTCCTGCCTCAGCCTCCCAAGTAGCTGGAATTACAGGCATGCGCCACCATGCCCAGCTAATTTTTTGTATTTTTAGTAGAGACGGGGTTTCACCACATTGACCTGGATGGTCTCGATCTCTTGACCTCATGATCCACCCACCTCGGCCTCCCAAAGTGCTGGGATTACAGGTGTGAGCCACCGCGCCTGGCCCAATTTTTGTATTTTTAGTAGAGATGGGCTTTCACCATGTTGCCTGGTTGGTCTCAAACTCCTGACCTCAGGTGATCTGCCCCCCTCAGCCTCTCAAAGTGTTAGGATTACAGGCGTGAGCCACTGGGCCTGGCCCACGTAGAGTTTACTACAATGGCAAAGAAATAAACACTTTCAGTTTGAAATTCGCATTTAACCATTTAAGGAAATTAGTTCATGAAATGTGTAGCTTGATTTATTAGTTACATGGCGGTGTTTAAATATTCGGGAAAATAGGCAGAGCATGGTGGTTTACACTTGTAATTCCCAGCACAGGGACCGTCTGGGGGAGTAACCCTACCAGGCCAGGTGATGGTCAGAGGGTTGAGCTGAGGGTCGCCAGCAGAGGGTTGAGACTTACACCCTGCCCCGGATGACACTAGTGCAGTCCCCACCCAGGGTCTCAGGTCTGGGGACACACCCCTCCTTTAAGTACTACCTGCCACTATTGAGAGTCTGTGTGAGACGTTAACTCTCCATTCCTTAAAAAGGTAAGCGCATGGCCAGGCGCGGTAGCTCACGCCTGTAATCCCAGAACTATGGGAGGCCGAGGAGAGCGAATCATTTGAGGTCAGGAGTTCAAGACCAGCCTGACCAACATGGTGAAACCCCGTCTCTACTAAAAACACAAAAATTAGCCGGGTACGGTGGTACATGCCCGTAATCCCAGCTACTCAGGTGGCTGCGGCAGGAGAATCGCTTGAACCCACGAGGCAGAAGTTGCAGTGAGCTGAGATTGCACCACTGCACTCCAGACTGGGTGACAGAGCGAGACTCCATCTCAAAAAAAAAAAAAAAAAGAAAGAAATTGTCCAACCTCAGCCTCCCCTGCAATTTTTAATGTTCAGTTTATTAAGCATTCCCATCCAGCAAGTATATTTCGCCAAATATTTAAACATTGTGTGCAACTAATAAATCAAACTATACATTAATGAACCAATTTCCTTAAGTGGTTACCTGCTGATTGCAAATTTAGACTCAAACTCTTTTTCTTGCCATTGTAGTAAAATATACATGAAACTGATCATGTTAACCACTTGGAAGGTGCAATTCGGGACACTAAGTGCATTCCCAGTGTGTGCAACCAGCACCACTATCTACACCCCCCATTTTTCATCACTCCCGGTCCTTGAAACAGTCCGTCTGCAGTCCTCTCCCCAGCCCCTGCGAGTCTCACTTCTACTTTCCATCTCTAGGAATTGGCTATTCCCTGTGGCTCCTGTAAGTACAATCATGCAATATCTGTCCTCCTCTGTCTGCCTTACTGACATGTGGCTTTTAAATTCTCATGCGTCTGTGAGTAGAACATGAAATTAACCACCAAGGCTGGTGTCCCTGCATCTGGATCCCACAGCCCAAAGCCCCGCTGAACGGAGACCCCACTGACCCAAGCCTGGGTTCCCTCCCTCCCTGCTCTGGATGGGGCTGGAACCTGGGGTCTGCTTCCCACAAGTGAGACAGTCTCTGGGCCAGTCCGGTCTCTTGCCGAGAAGCGCCCCAGCCCTGCTGAGGCCCCAGCCCACATTCCTGCCTTTTTGGTTAATTGGACTTGATTAGGTTCCAGGGAGTTCTGGAAGCCCCTCTCAGGGATGGCAGAGACCCCTGATGTGCTCGGGAGGATTAGCTCAGCGACCCACTGACCCCGGGCAATTAGGAGCCTTGGCTGGGACTGTCAGCTCTCCCTAGGAAGACCCCATAATCATCCCGGGGTGCCCCCGCTGTGGACCCACGAGGGGTTTGCTGTGCCTGGTGTGTCCTGGCGTCCAGCTTGTTCCCAGCACCAGGGACTGAGGCCAGCACTCCTTTCTCCTCATCCTCTGTGGTTCTTTTACCTCCCCTCTGTGCTGATTTGGAAGGTTCTGATAACCTTACCTAATTACTTCTCCAGTAACCTTAACTCCCAAATACAATCACATGCTGAGGGACTATGTTACAAGCTCCACATATGAATTTTGGGGAGACACAACTCAATCCATACTCTTGCCCATTTACAGAGATAATGGCAGCTCAGAGAGGGGAAGTCATTTACCCAGGTCACACAGCAAAAGGGAGTAGGAGAAATGTCAAACAAACATTTACTGGGTGCCAGGCTAGATTTCAAAACTGTTTGCCTTACTTGTTCATTTTGCCAGTGTCCACTGTGCTAGATGCAAATTGACATGAAATACACTGATGGGGCCAGGCAAAGTGGCTCCCACCTGTTAATCCTAGCACTTTGGGAGGGCAAGGCACGCGGATCATTTCAGGTCATGAGTTTGAGACCAGCCTGGCCAACATGGTGAAACCCCATCTCTACGAAAAATAGAAAAATTAGCTGGATGTGGTGGTGCATGCCTGTAGTCCCAGCTACTCAGGAGGCCAAGGCAGAATTGCTTGAACCTGGGAGGTGGAGGTTGCAGTGAGCCATCATGTCACTGCACTCCAACCTGTGTGACAGAGTGAGATTCTGTCTCAAAAATGAAAAAAAAAAAAAAAAAAAAAAAGCACTATGGAAGGCTGGCTGAACTGAAGAGACTGCCTGAGGTCCCTCAATATTGAACAGTCCTAAACAAATCTGTTGCATTTGCCCCAGTTTGTAGAAATTTTAAAAGCTGGAAGGCAGACACTGCAACATGAAACCCAATCTGGACTCACTGGGGACAATCAGGCAGATTTGTCAAGACAAATGACACAAGGGGCTGGACGTGGTGGCTCACACCTGTAATCCCAGCACTTGGGGAGGCTGAGGCGGGTGGATTGCTTGAGGTCAGGAGTTCGAGACCAGCCTGGCCAACATGGTGAAACCCCATCTCTACCAAAAATACAAAAATTAGCCAGGTGTGATGGTGTGTACTTGTAATCCCAAGTACTCAGGAGCCTGAGGCAGGAGAATTACTTGAATCTGGGAGATGGAGGTTGCAGTAAGCCAAGATCACACCACTGGCACTCCAGCCTGGGCAACAGAACAAGACTCCGTCATCTCAAAAAAAAAAAAGCCCACGGGAGCTCCATTTGTAGTAGGAGCGGCAGAAAACAAACCTCTCAAACACTGAACTGAGGAAGGAAGTGGCTTTTTATTCGGCCGGGAGCTGCAGGGATCTAAAGCCTCATTCACCTGTATTGCCCAGACAAGGAATTCAAGACCAGCCTGGGCAACACAGGTGAATCTCGAGCTCCCTGAGAAGGAGCTTCCTTCCCTTTTTAGGGGCTTACGACTCTAAAGGGGGAGCAGAGGTGAAACTGTGTTATTACCCACTGGCTGGGCAGCTTACCTCACAGTCTCTGGCTTTCATTGATTTGCTAATTTACATTTGGCATAGGCGGAAAGGAAAGAAGGGGAAGGGTTATCAGAGCTGAACGAAGGCAGTAAATTACTTGGTGGCAGATGCCACTTTAAGGGGGGGTTTGGATTGTGCAAACATGGAGGACATGACCTAGTTCCGGGCTCTGGCTGGTAGTGATAACATTCTTTGCAACTGTTTCAAGGCTTATAGATAGCTGGGAACTGAAAAGGGCATTATCTTCCCAGTCCTTGGGCTTCATTATGGCCTGGTCGGTGGCGTCAGCAAGCCGCTTGACCATGGATTCCTTTATTTTTACCCTCCTTCTCATCCGGAGGGAGGAGGTGGAGGCCTGTGGGGAGAGAGACGGGGAGGGGGTCTCCCCTCTCACTTCGACCTTCCCACCATGTGAGGAGGACACAGTGAGAGTCAGCCAATTAGGAATTGGCGTCTCATCAAAACCCAGTTCTACCAGCACCGTGAACTTGGAACTTCCAGCCTCTGGAAGTGAGAAATCAACTTCTCTTTCTAGGCCATGTGGTCTGTAGTATTTTGTTATAGCAACCTGGATGGACTGAGACAATGGGATGGGGTAGAAGTTTGGATGAAAACTGGGGCCAGGCCCAATGGCTCATGCCCGTAATCCCAGCACTTTGGGGGCCTGAGGTTGGCGGATCACTGGAGCCCAGGAATTCAAGACCACCCTGGGCAACACAGCAAGAGCAAGACACCCCTGCCACACCAAAACTATTTTTAGCCACATATGGTGGTGCATGCCTGTGGTCCCACCTACTCAGGAAGCTGAGGTAGGAGGATCACTCCAGCCCAGAAGACAGAGCAAGACCCTGTCTAAAAAGCAAACAAAGGCCGGGACTCAGCATTTGGTGAAGGTTTGGGATGCTAGGACCCAGCAGTCTCTCCAGGCAGCCAGCGAGTCGGGGACCCAGCAACCTCCCGAAGCTGCAAGGCAGGGACCCAGCAATTTTGCAAGGCTGCCTGGGACCCAGTTACCAGCTTATAAAAGCATCTCAGGCCCTAGACCCAGAGGCAGTCAGGGGTTAAAGTAAAAGCCCCCTACTTTGCCCCAGAAGCTGGGTTGGCGAGGAGGATGATATGGATCATTTTGGTTTTACCCCTTCTGTTGAATGTTTGCAAACAAACGAGTTCTAATAAAGAATTGCATTTCTAGCCTTTTTGCACCCCTAGCACTGCTGGGCCTGCGGGTCTCTGTTCCACAGGATGGGGTTTGTTAAAGTCATTAAGAATAAGGCCTACTTGGCCGGGTGTGGTGGCTCATGCCTGTAATCCAAGCACTTTGGAGGCCAAGGCGGGCGGATCACCTGAGGTCGGGAGTTCAAGACCAGCCTGACCAACATGATAAAACCCCGTCGTAAAAAAAAAAAAAAAAAAGAGTAAGGCCTACTTTAAGAGATACCAAGTGAAATTTAGAAGACAAGAGGGTAAAACTGACTGCTATGCTCAGAAACGTTTGGTGATACAGGATAAAAATAAATACAATATACCCAAATACAGGATGATAGTTCGTGTAACAGAGATATCATTTGTCAGATGCTTCTGCCCGTAAGGGGGGGTCTGTGCAGCATATGCACACGAACTATCAAAATATGGCATGAAGGCTGGCCTGACAAGTGGTGCTGCTGCGTACTGTACTGGCCTGCTGCTGGCCCGCAGGCTTCTCAATAGGTTTGGCACCGACAAGATCTATGAGGGCCAAGTGGAGGTGACTGGTGATGAACATAGCGTGGAAGACACTGATGGTCAGCCAGGTGCCTTTACCTGTATTTGGATGCAGGCCTTGCCAGAACTACCACTGGCAATAAAGTTTTTGGCACCGTGAAGGGAGCTGTGGATGGAGGCTTGTTATCCCTCACAGTACCAAACGAGTCCCTGGTTAGGATTCTGAAAGCAAGGAATTTAATGCAGGGCACACCATGGGCCAGAGCGTTGCAGATTACACGCACTACTTAATGGCAGAAGATGAAGATGCTTACAAGAAACAGTTCTCTCAATACGTAAAGAGCGTAACTCCAGACACGATGGGGGAGACGTATAAAAAGTTCATGCTCCTTTATGAGAGAATCCAGCCTACAAAAAGAAGCCCAAGAAAGAAGTTAAGAGGAAGAGGTGGAACCGCCCCAAAATGTCCCTTGCTCAGAAGAAAGATCAGGTAGCTCAAAAGAAGGCAAGCTTCCTCAGAGCTCAGGAGCGGGCTGCTAAGCGCTAAACCGAACAACTTTCGATAAGGATTTTTCAGATAAAGACAATAAAAATGAACAACAACAACGAAGAATTACATTTCCAAATAATTAATAAACAAAATGAAATATGCCCACTCAAGGGCCAATTCCTAACTTGCTGTCCCAAAACCACCCTTGTAACTGAAGGACATGAAATAATCGTGACAGCAGGATACTCAGCATGTTGTAGGGGTCCCGAATTTCACGACCAGTCATTCAGAAGAACTCAAGACAACACAGGTCTTCCAACTGGCCCCCTCACAGAAAACGAGGGCTTCAACCACAAAACAGGTTTATTTTTTAAGGTTTAAACAAGATTATCACATTAAAAAAACAGCTCCAGTGCTGCAGTAGTGTATAAAGTGCTCAAGTGTCCTGAACGTCACGAGTCACCCCAAGTCCCTCCCTGAGTGAGTGGCAGAGGATGCGGCTTCTCCCTGGGCTGATGAACATGGCCTGAGTGGGGGCTGACGAGGCACCAGGGCTATCATCCTCAGAGAGGGGCGTGTTCTTGGGTGCTCCCCGAGATTCTCCGGAGGTGGTGTCTTGATTGAAATACCACTGGCTAGGAGGCACCAGGCCCTGAGCCTCTTCCCAGACTTCCTGGTTTGCCAAGGCTGCCTCTTTGCTCGCCTCTGCGGAGAGTTCCAGCACCTGGGCGAAACTCCTGTCAAGAATCAGAGAACCAATAACCGCTTCTGCCCTCCGAGATGAAACGCACGTGTGTGGTGAACGAGGGGCTGCCACATGCGGATTTTCACATGCCCCACGTGCTCAGTGGGGCGGCACGCAAGACCTGTCTGAAAAGACTCTATCAGGGAAACCCCCCAAGAACAGCACCAGGCAAGAAAGGAAAGACTCATTCATCCAAGAAATGTTCAGGGAGCTTATTGCTGTGCTGCTGCTGTGGCTGGAATATCCGTCCCCTCCCAAACTCCCATTAAAAATGAGCCCCGGCCGGAAGCAGTGGCTCACATCTATAATCCCAGCACTTTGGGAAGCCAAGGCAGGTGGATCACCTGAGGTTGGGAGTTCAAGACCAGCCTGACCAACACAGAGAAACCCCGTCTCTACTAAAAATACAAAATGTTAACCAGGCACGCCTGCACATGCCTGTAATCCCAGCTACTTGGAAGGCTGAGGCAGGAGAATCACTTGAATCTGGGAGGCTCAGGCTGAGGTGAGCTGAGATCACGCCATTGCATTCCAGCCTGGGAAACAGGAGTGAAATTCCATCTCCAATTTAAAAAAAAAAAACGAATCCCCTGGCAGGGCGAGGTAGGATTTAACTGCTGTAATCCCAGCACTTTGGGAGGCTAAGGCAGGCAGATGGCTTGAGGCCAGTTCAGGACCAGCCTGGGCAACATGGCGAAACCCATTTCTACAAAAAATTAAAAAAATTAGCTGGGTACAGTGGCAGACGCCTGTAGTCCTGGCTACTTGGGAGGCTGGGGCGGGATGATTGCTTGAGCCCAGCAGGCAGAGGTTGCAGTGAACCAAGATTGCACCACTGCACTCCAGCCTAAGCAATGAAAACGGAGCTCTATCTCAATAATCATCATCATCATCATCATCATCCCCAACTGTGGCAGCAGTGAGAGGTGGGGCCTGAAAGAGGTGACTGGGTCATGAGGGCTCTGCTGTTCATGGCTCAGTAAATCATCCCGGGAGTGACACTGTGGCTTTATGACCCTTAGGTGTCCTGAACAGATCCACGGCCACCCACGGGAGGAAGAAATCCCACAGTGGATGGCAGCTGTTTTGCATGAGTCCTTGTCCAATATTTTAGGCAACTCAGGAAAAAGATTTAGCACTGTAAGGAAGAGACAAGATTCTCTTCTGAAGAGGTGGAGAAAAGCGCATGGCTAGAAATCTCTTGGGGGGAGGTAAAAAAAAAAAAAAAAAAAAGAGGGGTCCTGATGGGTTTGTGGTGGCTGGACCCATAAGAATATGCACTCTGTGTAAGCCACAGCACAGTCCTTTAAGATCTGGGTTATTTCTATCAATCAGAAGGTCAAGAACCATTCTCCTGGAACCTTACCCTGGAAGGCACTGAAAACACAAACACTGAAAACACCAACAGGGCTGTTCTGAGGGCGCCTGTGCTGCTGGGTTACTTTGAGGATGTGAATGAGACGTGACACCGTTTCTCTTCCAGCTGCTTGAAAACTTCCATGCAATTTGTTTTTCTTTCTTGAGACAGGGTCTCACTCTATCACCCAGGCTGCAGTGCAGTGGCACGACCACAGCTCACTGCTACCTCGACCTCCCTGGGCTCAGATGATTCTCCCATCTCTGCCTCCTGAGTAGCTGGGACCACAGGCCTGCACTACCAAGCCTGGCTAAATTTTGTACTTTTTAAATAAAGAGGACAGGCACAGTGGCTCCTGCCTGTAATCCCAGCACTTTAGAGGGCTGAGGCAGGCAGATCACCTGAGGTCAGGAGTTCGAGACGAGCCTGACGACTATGATGAAACCCCGTCTCTACTAAAAATACAAAATTAGCTGGGCATGGTGGCAGGCACCTGTAATCCCAGCTACTTGGGAGGCTGAGGCAGGAGAATCGCTTGAACCTGGGAGGTGGAGGCTGCAGTGAGCCGAGATCGTGACATTGCATGCCAGCCTGGGCAACTCTCTCTCAAAATAAATAAATAAAATAATAGAGACAAGGTCTTACACTATGTTGCCCAAGCTGGTCTTGAACTCCTGGCCTCAAGTGATCCTCCTGCCTCGGCCTCTCAAAGTGGTGGGATGACAGCCATGGGCCACCTCAGCCAGCCCTTCCGTGGATTTTTTCTGGGTGGGCTGTGAGCTCTTTTGCTCTTCTCGTCGCCCTGCCCTGCCCTGCTTGAGTCTTACACTCTGTGAATCCAGGACCTGACTTGTGGCATATTTCATCCTCGTTTCACCTAGAATCCCCATTAGCTCTAAAACGACTCAGTGAGCTAGAAAAGGGAAATCAGCTTGGCATGGTGGTACACTCCTGCAGGCCCAGCTACTGAAGAGGCTGAGGTGGGAGGATCACTTGAGCCCAGGAGTTTGAGGCTGCAGTGAGCTGAGATCTGCCACTGCATTCCAGCTTGGGTAACAGAGTGAGACCCTGTCTCAAAAAAAAAGAAAGAAAGAAAGAAAGAAAAAGGAAGGAAAGGCAAGGCAGGTGCTGCTGGATGATTCTGTCATCCACAATACGGATGACAATGACACCTGCTGGCCATTCTTCTATCGTGCAACAGCTAGGAAGAGAGCAGCTCACTCAGGGGACTGAACTTCCTCTGAACCCCAAGAACTCGGCACCATTCCAACAGTGCAGCCACCAACAGCCCTGAGCAAACGCGGTGCCACCTTTTTCTTAAAGCATTTTCTGAGATACCTTCGGAGCTCGAGGTCCCTTTTCACTGTCACGTCCTTGAGTTCGCTCAGTAAGTCCAGCACCTGCACATTTTCTTCCGAATTGCCAATGTCAAGTTCTCCCAGGAGACGCTGAGTGGTCGTCAGTTCACGCTCCAGGGCGTCTGGAGGGGACAAAGGATGGTGAGGGTTGGATTGCAAGGTGCCCCAAGCAAGGCATGCTCAGGTGGAGAGGCCAACAGGCTGCTCCCGTGGGGGCTCGGTTATCGTGCTAGAACCGTGGAGAGCGCACGGGAAGCAGCGGAAGCCAAGGAGACATTCAGGCCAATGCCTTCTCTGTCCGACGGTCTGCAATTGTGGGACAGGCATGTCCACCACCCAGGAGGGCATTGGAACAGAACTGAAAGGTCACTGTGGTGTCCTCAACAGAAACCAATGCCAATGCGAAAAAGGCTGTGCTGTGCCAGGGAGAATGCCCAAGGCCTCCCAGCCAGACCATGAGCAACTTAAAAACACCGGTCCTTGTTCCCTGCGCCCCTGAGCAGAGGGAGGCCTGCAACTGCGGGACCTGTGTCACCTGCACTGGGACAACACACCTCTCTCCCCAATACGTATCACGTTGAGGCCAACTGTACCTGAGAGTCACATTTTGGGAGCCTTTTAGGCGCTTTATCAGCCAGCCTCTTCTCCCTCCAGCAGTGGACTGAATTATGCCCTCTGCAACACGTACGTTCCACTCCTACCCTCCACTCCCAGTGACTGTGACCTTAACCTGAAACAGGGTCTTTGTGGACAGGGTGGCATTAAAATGAGGTCATTAGGGTGGGCCCCAATCCACTGACCGATGTCCTCATCAGATGCAGAGAATTTTTTGTTTTGTTTTTAGACAGGGTTTCACCATGTTGGTCAGGCTGGTCTTGAACTCCCAATCTCAGGTGATCTGCCCACCTTGGCCTCCAAAGTGCATGGATTATAGGTGTGAACCACGACGCCCGGCCCTGCAGGGAATTTTTCTTTCTTTTTTTTTTTTTTTTGAGATAGAGTCTTGCTCTGTCATCCAGACTGAGTGCCGTGGTACAATCTCAGTTCTTGCAATTCTCCTGCCTCAGCTTCCCAAGTGGCTGGGATTACAGGTGCACGCCGCTATGCTGGCTAATTTTTTTGCATTTTTAGTAAGAGACGGGGTTTCACCATCTTGGCCAGGCTGGTCTTGAACTCCTGACCTCGTGATCCACCTGTCTGGCCTAATGTGGGAATTTTCAATAACAAGACAGCCAGGGAGGAGGCCATGGGCAGAGAATGGAGGGACGCAGCCACAAGCCAAGGAACGCCAAGGGCCACCAGCAGCCACCAGCAGCCATGGGGAGACACAGGACGGACTCACCCGGCCTGCCCTGGAGGGAACCAATCCCACCAACACCCTGATTTCAGACTTCTGGTCCCCTGAACTTTGAGGGAATGTTTCTCTGGTTTCAAACCACCCATTCTCTGGTCACTTGGTATGGCAGCACCAGAAAACTCACTGTCCCTATGCTAGTTCCCAGCAACTACCAAGGACCTGAGCAGAGACAGAGCCTGAGAGTGCAGATGTGGAGGTGACCATAGTCATCAAATCAGAAACCCAGCCAGGAAGGGGGCTCACACCTATTCAGAATCCCAGTGCTTTGGGAGGCCAAGGTGGGAGATCACTTGAGCCCAGGAATTCTGGATCAGTCTGGGCAACACAGCCAGACCTTGTCTCTACAAAAAATAAACAAAAACTAGCCAGGTGTACCAGGCACTGTGGCCTGTAATCCCAGCACTTTGGGAGGCCACGCGGGGCAGATCACCTGAGGTCAGGAGTTCGAGACTGGCCTGACCAACATGGAGAAACCCTGTCTCTACCAAAAATACAAAATTAGCTGGGTGTGGTGGTGCATGCCTGTAGTCCCAGCTACTCAGGAGGCTGAAGCAGGAGAATCACTTGAACCCAGGAGGCAGAGGCTGCAGGGAGCTGAGATCACGCCACTACTCTTGTTGCTCTCCTGGGCAACAAGAGTAAATTTCTGTCTCCAAAAAAAAAAAAAATTAGCCAGGTGCAGTGGTGCATGCCTGAAGCACTGGGGAGGCCGCAACCCAGGAAGCTGAGGTGGGAGGACCTGAGCAGATCCTGAGAAGTTCAAGGCTGCAGTGAATTATGATTGCACTGCTGCACTCCAGCCTGGGAGACTGTGCAAGAGATTCCACCAAAAAAAGAACAATGGCAGGGCGTGGTGGCTCATGCCTGTAATTCTAGCCCTTTGGGAGGCCAAGGTGGGAGGACTGCTTGAACTCAGGAGTTCAAGTCCAGCCTTAGCAATATAGTGAAACCGTGTCTATTAAAAAAAAAAAAAATTAGCTAAGTGTGGTGGTGCATACCTGTAGTCCTAGCTACTCAGGAGGCTGAGGTAGGAAGATCGCTTAAAGCCTGGGAGGCAGAGGTTGCAGTGAGCTGAGACTGCACCACAGCACTCCAGCCTGGGCAAAGGAGTGAGATGCTGTCTCCAAAAAAACGAAACAAAAAGAACCAAACTCCAGGGCAGCCAAAAACCTGCTCTTTGGGAAGATACCTGTATCTTTACAGGTATCTTTAAGATGTAGCATAGTACCTTTCTTTACACCTGCTAAAGTCTTCAAGTTCGAGATGAGGTGGGAACCCTATGCCAAAAAGGGCCCTCACTGCTCTGCTGAGGGGGAAAGCCGGGGTGAGGTTGGTGGTCTTGTCACCTCTCAACAACTAACGCACATTTGTTGGACCCAGGACTCAAGACTATAGGCCACCCCGGCAAAATGCCTTTCGGCAGATCACTGCGTATCCCACTGCCCAAGGTTCAAATCCCAGCGTGGTTACCTTCTCAGGGCGAGACCCTGGAGGAACCACAGCCTGGCCAGCCCTCCCTTTCCCCTGCCTTAGATGGGGAAGAGGGCACTTGTGGCAATGACATCGGGCCCATGGGAAGCACCCACACACTCTCCTCACCCGCCTGCTGCACACACAGATGGGACATCCCGTTTCCTACCTAAGAGCTGCTGCCCGTCTCCTTCCAGGTGGATGGACCTCACAGGCAGCTCATGTCTGGTGGTGTCCAGGGCTGTGGCGAACGTCCTGTATTGCTCCCTGAAGCGTTTGGCCACAGCCTCAAAGGGGCTGAGCATCTGGACCTGTAAGCAGAAGGGATGTGGGATGTAGAGGGAGATCCTGGAGTCCCATCCTTGGAAGTTTAACGGCTTGTGCAGGGTGAAGATACGTGCGTGGTGGTTCATGCCTGTAATCCCAGCACTTTGGGAGGCTGAGGCGAGCGTATTACCTGAGGTCAGAAGTTCAAGACCTGCCTGGCCATCATAGTGAAACCCCATCTCTACTAAAAATAGAGAAAATTAGCTGGGCATGGTGGCAGGTACCTGTAATCCCAGGTATTCAGGAGGCTGAGGCAGAAGAATCACTTGAACCCAGGAGGCAGAGGTTACAGTGAGCTGAGATTACGCCATTGCACTCCAGCGTTGGCAACAAGAGCAAAACTACGTCTCAAAAAAAAAAAAGATACAGCACTGTTCTTCACGAACCCCCAGGGATCAGAACTCAGGAAGTTTCTTAGGGTGAGGTGAGCTCTCCCCAAGAGAGCCAAGTGGATGGTAAGGTGGCCCCGGCCCCTCACTACGAATGTGTGTCTGCCTTCCAGTGGTTCCAGACTTGGGCCCTCGTCTAGGCCCACCTGCTTTAGAGCACTGCACCTAAATGCCTGCTTTCACAAGGCCATCCCCACCCCAAACACGCTGTCTGGGTCTTCATGGGGGTTTAAAATGATATAGGGTTGACCCTCGGGCAACATGGGAGTTTGGGGTACCAAACTCTGTTCGGTCAAAAATCTGGATTTAACTTTTGACTCCCCCCAAATTTACTGATAGCCACTGTTGAATGAAACCTTACTGATAACATTCAAAAATCATGTAATAGACTAGCATCTCCACACACACACACACACACACACACACACACACACACACACACACACACACACACACACTTTTTTGAGACAGAGTTTTGCTCTGTCTCCCAGGCTGGAGTGCAGTGTCGCAAGCTCGGCCTCCCGGGTTCCAGCAATTCTCACACCTCAGTCTCCCTGAGTAGCTGGGGTTACAGGTCCGCACCACCATGCCTGGCTAATTTTTAAATAAAAATTTTTAGTAGAGACGGGGTTTCACCATGTTGGCCAGGCTGGTCTCAATCTCCTAGGCCTGAAGTGATCCACCTGCCTCGGTCTCCCAAAGTGCTGGGATTATAGGTGTGAGCCACTGCACATATATATTTTTTGTAGACAGGGTCTCAGTGTGTTGCCCAGGCTGGAGTGCTGTGGAGTGATCATAGCTCACTATAGCCTCCACACCTCCCAGGCTCAAGCAAACCTCCTGCCTCAGCTTCCCGAGTAGCTGGGACTATAGGTGTGTGCCACCACATTTGGCTAATTTTTAATTTTTATAGAGATTGGCCAGGCATGGTGACTCATGACTATAATCCTAGACTTTGGGAGGCCAAGGCAGGTGGATCACTTGAGGTCAAGAGTTGGAGACCAGCCTGGCCAACATGGCGAAACCCTGTCTGAACTAAAAATAGAAAATTTAGTGGTGCGTGCCTGTACTCCCAGCTACTCAGGAAACTCAGGTATGAGAACTGCTTGAACTTGGGAGGTGGAGGTTGCAGTGAGCTGAGATTGTGCCACTGCACTACAGCCTGTGTGACAGAGGAAGACTCCACCCCCAAAAAAAATTTTTGTAGAGACCGAGTGTCACTATGCTTGTTGCACATGGGACAAATAGGTATGCATTCATGACATGCCTAACTTTTTCTCAATTTTTTCAGTATTTCTAGGCTATGAGATTCATCTGAGCTTTTTCAAAGTGTCAAAAATCTCCAAAACTTTTTCCTAATATTTACTGAAAAAAATCTGCATTTAAATGGAACCTCACAGTTCAAATTCATGTTTAAGGATCAACCGGGTTTGTCTCTTTTTCTTCCATTTTGAGCTCCGGAAGGTCAGAGACCCTGTACTCAGCCCAGGGCCTAGCTGCAGGGGTGCTCATGTGAAAATTTTGGATGTTAGGGGTTGAGCTGGATCCCCCCAAATTCATATCTGACGTTCCAACTCCCAGTACTTGTAATGCACCCTTATTTGAAAATATGGATTTTATCAGGGTCATCAAGTTAACACGAGGTGATGGGGGGTTGTGTGGGGGGTACTAATCCAACACAACTGGTGTCCTGGGGGGAAACAGGGACCCAGACACACACGGGGGAAGGACATGTGGACAGACACAAAGACGACAACCATTCACAGGCCAAAGACTGGGCCAGGAGAGATTCTCCCTCACGGCCTTCAAACAGAGCCAACCACCAACACCTCAATCTTAGACTTTCAGCTTCCTGAACCACGAGAGAATGAATTCCAGTTGTTTTGCACACCCAGGTTGTGGGACTCTGTTCCAACAACCACAGGAAACTTACCCACTGGGTAGGGGGCCTGCCCCCTGCCGATCTGCCCTTTCTGGGTTCCAGGGCTTCGCTCCTGTCCTTCTCCTACATGGACACCTCTGTCCCAGTGCTTCCACCAGCACCCTGACCATCCAGGGCAGGCCCAGAGCATGTCATCCTGTCACTGCTCATAACCATCAGGCCGTCAGGAAGTCTCTGCACAAGTGTGTAGAAGGTGCATGCTTCCCTTATTGGTTCAGGCTTTACTTTGTAACCTCATCCTCTAAAAGTGTCATAGACCCAACACCAGGACCAGAGAAAGCGTGGCATTAAAAGCCCAACACAAGAGTTAGAAGCCAGTGCACAATGATACCCTACCACGAATGCTACCTGAAACGGTGGAGATGGGATGGATCCGCTGGGAACGCTAACTGGTCGCAGTGTCACTTATAACTGACCTGGGCATCCAGGACATCTGCCAGCTCCCGCTTCCTCTGAGAGAGGAGAAGCCTGCGTTTCAGCTCATGGGCCTTTTTCTGTAGTTTCTCCTTCTCCTTACACATTATTAATAAATTCTTTTCTGCCCTTCTTTCAAACTCAGCAAGATTGTTCTCCATCTGTTAAATGTGAAAGAAAAGCTCAAGCAGGTGGGGACTTCCTCCCCATGGTGAAGGGAGCCCACCCTTCCATCCATGGCATATGTGAAGAACTGTTTTCACCTTTACAGCCAGTAGCGTCAGCAGCAGTGTCTGAGACTCCATCATTTCCATTGCTTCAGATAAATCCTTAAGAAAAGAAAAAGACCCTCTCAATTACTGATGAAGTGGCATAAATCCAGCTCTTTCCTCAGCAGGGGCAGAACTCTGGCTTATGTGGATTTTCTGTATTCCATTTGATATCTGGTAGTTCTCTAGTGTAGTGGGCCTGCTGCTTCTATTTTCTTTTATTTGGTTTTCTCCAGTGCTCTGAGATGGAAGACGGAGGTCCATGACCCTCCTTCCCCCAGCACCTGGCAGGTAGAGAGACAGCGGCAGCTGGGCAGTCAAGGGCCAGCTGAGAATACCCACCAATTTGGTGCTGCACCAGGACCAGAATGCAGTCTCCCCACTTGCTGGTCCCCCACCCACCAGTCTTGTCCTCACCCCAGTAAGACCACAGCCTAGCTGTCCTCCTACCAAGGGACAGGACCTGGCCTTGTTCCTTTCCAGAGTGGGCACAGAGAAGTCCCCTGTCTTGGTATCCACTATTGAATATGTACTCGGGGAAATGTAAACTCTATAAATAATCTAAGAACACTTGTGGTCTTGATTTTTATCCTAAAGGGGATGAGTGTCTTGTCTGTTCTTGGAGCCATGGGCGCTTGGGTGGCAGCTGGTTCAGAGTCGGATCTATATCAGATCTATACAACCCGTCTGTGGCTGCCCTTTTGTTTCAGACACTTACTGGGCTCTTTTTCCGAGGGGCAGAAAATGATGCTGAATCAGGTTTCTTTGGTATTGTTTTTGCTAACTGTGGCGTCTTTCTCATGATGCTTTTGTCTAAGATAAAGCACAGCATTTTTAATGGTGAGTAGCGCATACAGACAGTCCCTGCTTGCTATTTTTTAAAATAATGGGTTTATTTGGATGTAACCCCATCATGAATTGAGAACTATATATGGAATTATAATGGTCCAGCTTAAAGTTATTCTACTTTGCAAGGGACAAAAGGCAAGTTTAATCCCCTTTACCAAGGTATTCAGTGTATTTTTGATGACACACACACACACACACACACACACACACACACACACACTCTCATATTTTTTTGAGACAGAGTTTCACTCTGTTGTCCAGGCTGGAGTGCAGCGGTGTGATTTCGGCTCACTGCAACCTCTGCCTCCCGGGTTCAAGTAATTCTCTGCCTCAGCCTCCCAAGTAGCTGGAATTACAGGTGCTTGCCACCACACCCAGCTAATTTTTGTATTTTTAGTAGAGATGTGGTTTCACCATGTTGGCCAGGCTGGTCTTGAATTCCTGACCTCATGATCCACCTGCCTTGGCCTCCCAAAGTGCTGGGATTACAGGCGTGAGCCACCATGCCCAGCCTGTACAATATCTTCAACTTATGATGGGTTTGTTGGATGTGACCCCATCATAGGCCAAGGAGTAACTGTACTTTGGAAGCCCACTGAAACCTACTGCAACACCCAGTGAGTGACAGAAGGGGTGAAACCAATGATTTACCATTAATGGCAGAGAGATCCAGGTCAGGTGGGGCTGTACCATGCCCTTCCAGCAACGTGGACTGCAGGTCCCCCTTTGCAACCCCACTGCTATCTGCTGTTAAGAAAAGAATACCCAAAAGTCAGCACAGTCAAGAGACATTCTCCATTTAAGTCAGGAAACACAGGCTGTGTTTCTGAACAATACAATTGCTTCTAAAAACCCGATTTTGTCCTAGGTGGAAAGGCCAAAAGAAAAAACAAAACCTGTGGAAATTCCCAGCCATCAACTTGAATCTATTTTTAAAGTACCACTAGAAGAGAGAGACATTCTGTATAACCGAAGAGGTGCAAACAGGCCTTTCTGGCAGTTTACAAGATGCTAAGAGTGGGACATGATGCCATACTCCTATTTTACCCTCTACTCTTTTCCCATCTTCTTTTTGTTTTTTTGAGATGAAGTTTCCTTCTTGCTACCCAGTCTGGAGTGCAATGGCACAATCAGCTCACTTCAACCTCTGCCTCCTAGGTTCAAGCAATTGCCCTGCCTGAGCTTCCCAAGTCACTAGGATTACAGGCACCTGCCATCAACACCTGGCTAATTTGTGTATTATTATTATTATTATTATTATTACTATTTTAGACAGAGTCTCACTTTGTTGCCAGGCTGGAGGGCAGTGGCGTGATCTCAGCTCACTGCAACCTCCACCTCCCGGGTTCAAGCGATTCTCCTGTTTCAGCCTCCCAAGTAGCTGGGATTACAGGTGCCCACCACCACGCCCAGCTAATTTTAGTATTTTTAATAGTGAGGGAGTTCTGCCATTTTGGCCAGGCTGGTCTCGAACTCCTGACCTCAGGTGATCTGCCGTCCTCAGCCTCTCAAAGTGCTGAAATTAAAGGCATGAGCCGCTGCACCTGGCCAATTTTTGTATTTTTAGTAGAGACTGGGTTTCAACATGTTGGCCAGGCTCTTCTCAAACTCCTGACCTCCTGTGATCCACCTGCCTCGGCCTCCCAAAGTGTTGGGATTACGGGTGTGAGCCACCACACCCAGCTGGAGGTGGTAACTTCTTATTGCTATTGCTTTTTTTTTTTTTTTTTGTGAGACAGTCTCACTCTGTTGCCAAGCTGGAGAGCAGTGGCATGATCTCGGCTCACTGCAACCTCCGCCTTCCAGGTTCAAGAGATTCTCCCACCTCAGCCTCCTGAGTAGCTGTAACTACAGGCGCATGCCACCACACCCGGCTAATTTTAACATTTGTAGTAGAGATGGCGTTTCACCATTTTGGCCAGGATGGTCTTGATCTCTTGACCTCGTGATCTGCCCGCCTCAGCCTCCCAATGTGCTGGGATTATAGGCATGAGCCAACGCACCCGGCCTGCTATTAATTACTTTGCCCTGGAATATTTTATCATCAGCATGTATAACATTTGCACTAAGAAAATTAATTTTCTTTTTTTTTTTAATCTTTTGTCTCTGAGTATCAGTAAAAAAATTAATTTTCTACAAAACCATATAATGGAACTCAAACAAGCAGTCCTTTGAAGTCATTAGGGTGTGGTTTAAATTAAGGTTTAACTTAATCAAACCCAGGCACAGTGGCTCACATCTGTAATCCCAGCACTTTAGGAGACCAAGGTGTGTGGATCACAAGGTCAGGAGTTCAAGACCAGCCTGGCCAACATGGTGAAACCCCGTCTCTACTAAAAATTATCTGGCATGGTGGCAGGCACCTGTAGTCCCAGTTACTCAGGAGACTGAGGCAGGAGAATCACTTGAACCTGGGAGGCAGAGATTGAGGTGAGTCAAGATTGCGCCATTGCACTCCAGTCTGAGCGATAGAGCAAGACTCTGAAAAAAAAAAATTAAGGTTTCTTAGCCATGGCATTGCGAGTATGTGGGTATGTGGGTATGTGGGGCTGGATCCTTCCTTGCTGTGGTGGCGGCGTCCTGTGCATTGCAGGATGCTGAGTGGCCTCCCTGGCCTCCACCCACCAGATGCCAGTAGAACCCCTTCCCCCAGACAGGACAACCAAACACATCCCCAAACACTGTCAGTGTCCCTTGGGGGTCGGGATCACCCTTGAGTGAGAACTGGTTTGAAGGTGTGGCAGGCCTGGTCTCTGGTCCCCTGGTCACACCAGCATTCCCAGGTTCATGCATGGCCTTTGACCCAATTAGATGGGGAAGACTAGTAGGCTGGCTCTACTGTGCCTGCTTCTCAACCACGCCTGGGGAAGGCGTAGCAAGAACTCTAACATCTACACCAGAAGTGGCAAACTGTAGCTCACAGGCCAAATCCAGCCTGCTTCCTCTGCTTGTAAATAGTTTTACTGGCGCACAGCTATACCCGTTCCTCTATGTCTGGTCTGGGGTTGTTTTTATATTACTAACAGCACAGTTGAGCCTTTATTTGTTGAGACGGAGTCTCGCTCTGTTGCTGAGACTGGAACGCAGTGGCTTGATCTCGGCTCACTGCAACCTCCGCTTCCCAGGTTCAAGCAATTCATCTGCCTCAGACCCCCAACCCTAAGTAGCTGGGATTACAGGCATGCGCCACCATGCCCAGCTGATTTACGTATTCTTAGTAGAGATGGGGTTTTGCCATGTTGGCCAGGTTGGTGTTGAACTACCAACCTCAGGATGAAGCCCTCATAGTCTCTCTAAGAGTCCTGCTCTCAGAGCACCAGTGGGAAAACAGTCATGTAGACAAGAAACTGATGTCACCAAGGAGTACCATGATGGCAATGTGGCTTTTCTCTGGGGCCACACAGGGAAGAAATGATCTCCCCTTTTCTTGCTGTCTCTGCTCACCTCCCCACATCCCCCCAATCTATTCATAAGATCCAACTCTTTGCTCGCTGCTTCTGATCTTTCCCAGAAAAGAAAGAGGGAAATTGAACTTAGCACCCATGGAGACAAAATTTACTGCCACGCTCATCACTGCCTGAGGCCCAGGGCTGTTTCGCACCTTTGCTCTTCTGGAGCAGGCTGGGTTTCCTTCCACCTTCAGACGTCTTCCCTCGGGTCTGTGACCCATCTCCTGCAGGAGCCTGTTATAGGAACACAGGACACTCAGAGGACAAGATGTGCCCCTTCACAAGAAGGGGCCCTGACGCGGTCTGCACCGTGTTTTCTAACTGCTCTTCCTTAGAGGCAGGGGAGAGATTTAAAGAGGTCTGAAATTTTATCTCATAGATACAGGAATAACACATTTTGTCAAAGTGTAGACGCTCACTTGCACAGAACATAGGATTCTACCAAAATGTTTGCTGGTGACTATCTGACATGGTAGATTAAACGTGACTGATTTTTTTCTAGACACATTTCAGTATTTACTAGTTTTCTAGAGGGAACATATAACTTTGGTCACCAGGAAAAACAAAGTTTTTACACATATATTGTCAAACCATTTTTTTTAAGAAACACATGGAACACTGTCCTTATGATACCCAAAAGCAAAATGAAAACCTTATAAAGAGCAAGGGCCAGGTGCAGTGGTTCCTCCCTGTGGTCCAGCTACTTGGGAGGCTGAGTTGGGAGGATTGCTCGAGCCCAGGGGTTCAAGGCTGCAGTAAGCCATGATCGCACCACTGCACCTCAGCCTGGGAGACGGAGCAAGGCCAGAGCAAGACTATACGGTGCACAGACACCACTCCCATTCAATATGGCAGTGGAGGGCCTCGGGTAAGAAATCAAAGGCAAACAAGCTGGGAAGGAAAACTCCGTTCCTGCAGACGTTAATTTTTCATGTAGAAAACCCCTGAACATCTTCAATGCTGCTATTAAAATTAAAAAAATAAGTTAACCGAAGTTTTCTTTCAATTTTGTGTGTGAACTTGACTGGATATCGGGTGTCCCAGAATGAACATTTTTTGGGTGTGTGTGTGTGGGTGTTTCATATTTATTTTGAGATGGAGTCTTGCTCTGTCTCCAGGCTGGAGTGTAGTGGCGCAATCTCGGCTCACTGCAACCTCCACCTCCTAGGTTCAAGCAATTCTCCTGCCTCAGCCTCCTGAGTAAATGGGACTACAGGTGCATGCCACCATGCCCAGCTAATTTTTGTATTTTTAGTCGAGACAGGGTTTCACCACGTTGGCCAGGATGGTCTCGATTTCTCAACCTCATGATCAATCTGCCTTGGCCTCCCAAAGTGCTTGGATTACAGGTGTGAGCCACTGAGCCAACGCGCCCAGCCGAGGGTGTTTACTAATGAGATCAGCATTTGAATGGGTGGATGTGTTTGGGCACCATGCAATCCCTTGAGGGCCTGAATACAACAAGATGGTGGAAGGAGGAGAAATTCACCCCTTTCCTGCTTGCCTGGCTGAGCTGAGACATCTTACCCCATCTCTTCTTGCCCTCAAACTGGGATTTACACCTTTGACTCCCCTAGTCTCAAGCTTCCAGACAAACGCTGAACTAAACCACCAACCTTCCTTGCTCTCTGGCTTGCAGACAGTAGATCCTGGGATTTTTCATCCTCCATAATCACATGAGCCAACTGCTCATAAATAAACCCCATTTTACATATTTATATCCTTTTATAAGATCCTCTTATTGGTTCTGTTACTCTGGAGAACTCTAACACAGCAAAGGTGCAGGTCACAGGGTCAATATTTAAAAATTCACATTTCTAGCAATGAAGTAGCAATGAACAAGTTTGAAGATTGAAATTAAAAGAGAGTACCATGTACAACAGCACTAAACACCAAATGCTTAGGTAAGATCTATACTCTGCAAGCTACAAAAAAATGCTGAAAAAAATCCAGGAAGATCTAAATAAATGGAGAAGTATACCATGTTCATGGATTGAAAGACTCGACGTTTTTAAGAAGGCATTCTCCCTATTTATGAATTCAATGTAATCAAGATCAAGCAGGTATTTTGCTAGAAAAATGACAATTCTAAAATCTCTATGGAAAACCAAAGGAACTAGAAGAGACTAAACAGTTTTGGAAAAGCATAGCAGGAGGCCTCACAGTACCCGATTGGGAGACTTTGTACAAGCTACAGTAACCTCAGCAGTGTGGAAGGGGCATAGGAATGCACACATAGAACAATGGAAAAGAACAGAACCCAGACACAACAGACGCATACCAGTCAACTGGTATTTGACAGAGGTGATGAAACAGTACAATGGGAGAAAGGAAAATCATTTCAGTAAATGGGATTGCAGCAACTGAACTCCCTGCATGAAAAAATGAGCTTTGATTTAAACATCATATCATACACCAAACCTAACTCACAGACTTAAAACTAAAACCTACGCTACAAAACCCCTACAGGGAAAACAGGAAAACATCTATGATCTTGGATTAGGTGGAGGTATCTTGGATAAGACTCCAAAAGCACAATCCACAAATGCAGAAAGTGATCAACTGGGCTTCATCAAAACCGACAACTTCTGCCTCTTAAATTAAAACACTTAACAGCATGAAAAGACTAGTCACACTGGAAGAAAATATTTGCAAAGAACCACAAAGAGCTGGTATCCAGAATACAGAAAGCACCCTCAAAACTCAGTAATAAGAAAACAAATAACCCAACTTAAAACTGGGCAAACGATCTTAACAGACACATCAGCAAAGATACAGGAATGGCAAATTAGCAACTGAAAAGACGTTGGATATCATCAGCTATTAAGAAAATGCAAATGAAAACCACAATGAGATACCATTTCACACCCACAAGACTGGCTAGAATGTGAAAGTAACAACTTGCACTGTCATCTATGCGCCTAGTGGGAACATAAAAATGGTGCAGCTACTGTGGAAAACAGGTAGTTTCTTGTTACCATTATACATATATAGATAAGTTTTCAGCTACGACTCATGGCTTGGAACTCCTATAAGCCCTTGTTACAGTAAGCAGGATCTCTCTGACCTCCTCCCACACTCCTTTCACCTGTCAGAGAGGGTTCCTGCCTCACACTCCAGAGGAAAAAATGCTACAGAGGCCGAGAAGAACCTGAACAGACAGGTCTTGCTGGGTTTGGGGCATACCCTTTTTGACCAATCACATTTCCACACGGTTGTCCATGCTTCAATCACACCTAAATCATGAAGATTCCATAAAAACCCAAAAGGAGAGAGCTTGGAGAGATGTCGGACAACTGAACACATGGAGATTCCTGGAGGTTAGTATGTCCGAACAGGCCATGGAAGCTCTGTGCCCCATCCCCCATATCTCACCCTACACATTTCTTATCCTTTATTTGTTTTGTTTTTGAGACGGAGTCTCACTCTGTCGCTCAGGCTGGAGTGCAATGGCACAATCTCGGCTCACCACAACCTCCGCCTCCCAGGTTCAAGCGATTCTCCTGCCTCAGCCTCCCAAGTAGCTGGGATTAGAGCCATGCGCCACCATACCCAGCTAATTTTGTACTTTTAGTAGAGACAGGGTTTCTCCATGTGTGGTCAGGCTAGTCTTGAACTCCCAATCTCAGGTAATCTGCCTGCTTCAGCCTCCCAAAGTGCTGGGATTACAGGCATGAGCCACCACGCCCAGCCTGTTTGGTTTTGAAGAGACAGGATCTTGCTGTTACTCAGGATGGAGTGCAGTGGTGTGATCACAGCTCACTGGAGACTCAACTTCCTGGGTTCAACTGATCTTCCTGTCTCGGCCTCCCGAGTAGCTGGGACTATAAGCACCCACCACTATACCTAGCTATTTTTATTTTTTTAATAGCGATAGAATCTTGCTATGTTGCCCAGATTGGTCTCAAACTGTTAGGCTCAAGCAAACCTCCCACCTTGACCTTCCAAAAGTGCTGGGATGACAGGCCTGAGCCACCATGCCCAGTCACTTGACCAGTGAAAAAAAAATTTTTTTTTTAGAAACAGGGTCTCATTGTGTTGCCCATGCTAGTCTGGAACTCCCAGCCTCACGCAGTCCTCCCATCTCAACCTCCCAAACTGCTGGGATTTCAGGCATGAATCCCAGCTGAGCCACATTCTGCTCCAGCTGTATCCTTTGTAACATCCTTTATAATAAACTGGTAAACCTAAGTGTTTCCTCAAGTTCTGTGAGTCACTCCTGCAAATTAAATGAATCCAAAGAGGGCATTATGAGAACCCCCACTTGAACTTGAACTTGGTTGGTCAGAAGTTCTAGAGGCAGAAGGGGCAGTTTTGAGAACGGAGCCCTCACCCTATGGGATCTGATGCTATTTCCAAGTAGAGTGTGTCAGAACTGAATTGGAAGACGCCCAGCTGGTGTCTGCTGCTTGCTGGTGGGGAAACCCTCCCTCACAACGGTCACAGAAGTCCTACGTTGATAGTGGTTGAGTGGGAGATCAGGAAACACAGTTTGAGTTTTTCTACGAGCCGGCAATCCTCCTCTTGGGAGAAACAAAAACAAGTCTACACAGAAAGACACACAAGAATGTTAGGGAGGCTTTATTTGTGATCACCAAGACAGGAAACCAACTGACTGCCTGTCAATCAGTGAACAGATGAACACACTGCAGTCCATCCACTCGAAGGAATATTACTCAGCCATAAGGAACCAGTTCCCGCCTATAATCCTAGCATTTTGGGAGGCCGAGGCAGATGGATCACCTGATGCCATGAGTTTGAGATCAGCCTGGCCAACATGGTGAAACCCCCATCTCTACTAAAAACACAAAAATTAGACCAGGCGCGGTAGCTCAGGCCTGTAATTCTAGCACTTTGGGAGGCTGAGGCGGGCAGATCACTTGAGGTCAGGAGTTCGAGACCAGCCTAGCCAATACAGTGAAACCCCGTCTCTACTAAAAATACAAAAATCAGCCGGGCATGGTGGTGGGTGCCTGCAGTCCTAGCTACTAGGGAGGCTGAGGCAGGAGAATTGCTTGAACCCAGGAGGCAGAGGTTTCGGTGAGCTGAGATTGCACCACTACACTCTAGCCTGGGCAACAGAACAAGACTCCGTCTCAAAAAATAAATAAAATAAAAATAAAAATAAATAAATACAAAAATTAGCCAGGTGTGGTGGCACACACCTGTAGTCCCAGCTACTTGGGAGGCTGAGGCAGGAGAATCGCTTGAACCAGAGGCGGAGGTTGCAGCGAGCCGAGATCACACCACTGCACTCCAGCCTGGGTGACAGAGCGAAAGACTCCATCTCAAAAAACAACAACAACAACAACAAAAAAAGAAGGAACCACTTACAGATTACCTTGAAAGGCACTCTGCTAAGTGTTAGGAGCCATAGACAAGGGCTACAAACTGTGACGCCACAGATACAACCTTCTAGAAAAGGCAAAACTGCAGATTCAGAAAGCCGATCTGTGGTTGCCTGGGGGTGGGAGAGGGACTTGTCCTATCAGAGGAAAAGGGGATTTAGGGATGACCCATTCTGTAGCTTGATTGTAGAGGCTGTTCCATGACCGTCTACGTCTGTTAAAACTGGCAGGACCCTATGCTGAAAAGGGGGATACTGACTCCATGTAAATGACACCTTGATTTTAAAGACGGGAGGAGGGGGGAACAGTAAAGATGGAAAGGGCTAAAATGTTACAGCACACAGACACGTGGGGGCGCTGTCACCAAGTCTTCACAACAACATGAAAATTAGGAGTGTGGAAGGCAGTGACCCTTTGTTGAAAACTGCTCCAAGAAGGGTATCCATTTGTGCAAAGGTATTCTCTTTTCTCAAGCTGAATCTTAAGTTACAGGGTCAAGCACCCACCAGCCACCCAACCCAGAGTGGAAGACAGGCAGTGGAAATTTGAGTCCATCTTATCATAAACCAAGATTTGGAGAGCAGAGGGAAGAATCCAACCTTGACCCACTGAAAGAAAAGATACAATTTTATCATCTACTGACTTCCCAGGAACCCTCACACAGAGCCCGCTCTCACATGGTTAAATATCTTTCATGCCATTACTTTCAATGGTTTCATGATATTTCACGTGTGCCTACATGATGGTTCACTAAACTCTTCCTCTAATTCGGGGTGATTGAAGTATGTCATTTTTCCCATAGTTTTTCTCTTTTAAAAAACCCATAGCTGATTTTTAAATTTTATTTTTTTGGGACAGGAGACAGGTCTTGCCCTGTCGCCCAAGCTGGAGTGCAGTGGCATGATCTTGGCTCACTGCAAACTCCACCTCCCAGGTTCAAGCGATTCCCTGGCTCGGCCTCCTGAGTAGCTGGGATTACAGGCACTCACAACCACGCCCGGCTCTTTTTTGTATTTTTGGTAGAGACGGGGTTTCGCCATGTTGGCCAGGCTAGTCTCAAACTTCTGACCTCAGGTGATCCGCCTGCCTAAGTAGCTTTATTTTGTGAGATGAAGTGTCACCCAGGCTATAGTGCAGTGTCGCAATCTTGGCTCACTGCAACCTCTGCTTCCCAGGTTCAAGCAATTCTCCTGCCTCAGCCTCCCGAGTAGCTGGGATTACAGGCACACACCACCATGCCTAGCTAATTTCTGTATTTTTAGTTGAGACAGGGTTTCACCAGGTTGGTCAGGCTGTCTCGAACTCCTGACCTCGTGTTCCACCCACCTTGGCCTCCCAAAGGCTGGGATTACATAAGTGAGCCACCGCTCCTGGCAAGTAGCTGTTTTTTTTAAATACCAGCCAGACACCAAGAACTGTGTGCTGGGCACTGGATAATACAACTTCAGAATCCATAAAGTGAATTAACTGGGTTGAAAGGCGAGAACAGGCTGGGCGTGAGGGCTCACGCTTGTAATCCCAACACTTTGGGAAGCCAAGGCAGGAAGATTGCTTGAGCGCAGGAGCTCAAGACCAGGCTGGGTAACTTAGGGAGCGGTCCCCACAAAAACTTTTAGAAATTAGCTGGTATGGCAACACATGCCTTTGGTGCCAGCTACTCAGGAGGCTCAGGTGAGAAGACGGCTTGAGCCTGGGAGGCTGAGGCTGCAGTGAGCCGTGATCGTGCCACTCCATCCCAGCCTGGGTGAGAGAGAGACCTTGTCTCAAAAACAAAAACAGAACAAGGTAAGAACGGCATTATGTTTCAATGGACATCACAGCTTTGAAAAGAGATGCGTATAGCCATGAGCCACCAATGACAGACTCACAACTGGCGGCATGAGGGGCTGACGATCTCAAAAGCATTTGGGTGAGGACTCCAAAAGGCTTCCTTCAGGACCGGGTTGTGAGCACCTCCTGTGACTAGTCTCCGAATTCCAGTTACTCAGAGCCATGCTCGGAACGGCTGCACACAGAAGCTGGGCGCTCCTTACCTTTTGCGCTGTCTTCTTTTCATACTGCAGGTATCGGGACTCAACCACTCTTCCACCTGTGGGGATACAAAGGACTCAGGACCCCACACACCCAGACCCCATGCCCCAGAGAGCCAATGCCGGGGCCCTCCCCACTCAGTGACCGAACAGGGGGAGTCATCACTCCTCCTGCTCCCCCTGACCAGTCCTTCACCAGCCTGGAGCATTCATGGGACACCTACTGCATGTAAGTCCCAAGGCAGGTGTGGAGTCCCAGACTTCATGAGGAGCTAAGATCAAGGAACACGCCCCAAGGTCAAAGCTGCACGTGTACTCAGACAAGGGGGGAGGGAAAGAAGAAAGAACTTTTGCTGACGGCCTCTAGGTGGCTTACGCCTTCCTCCCAGCTCAGTCCCCTCGCCGTGACCCCAACAGCTCCCCAACAGCTCCTTCCCCGTCTGCATGTGTCTAGGACTCACTTCCAGTACCATCTTTTACTACCCCTGCCCCTTACTCAATTTGGGACCCCCTGCCCTGAGATACGCCCAACACCCAGGCCCTCTTCAGACAGAGCCAAATCCTTGGTGACAGCCCGACCCCAGGTCCCCTTCCAGGGCTACTCCTAGGAGGGTGACTGTGGATGGAACAAATGCCACCTGTCACCCCAGCTTCTTGGGGTAGGGGTCGGGTCTGGACTGGATCCAGTTGGTCCCGTTCTGTCACCCAGCCCTCTCCTGGACCCTCCCTCAAACCTGTTCCTCCCACCTCCTCTACCCGGCCACACCCTCAGTCTCAGCCGGTGACCCCAGGAGATCCTCCCACCACCACATCCAGCCACCTCCAGTCCTAAGGGCTACATCCTCCCGTCTGGTGAATGGACCTCTGTGCTCCCAGATAAACTGCCCTCCATTCTGGGCGCTAAAGCCCAGCCCTTACTTCGAATAGGAAACACTCGTAACTCCCACCTGCCTGCCTGAGTCCCCACGGCTCCTCTCTCCACCACATGCTGCAGGTCATTCTTCCCCCACCTGCACCCTCTGCCTCCCCCCATTTCGCCCATCCCCTCGACAGCAAACACCGCCGAGTTCTTTATCACCAGCTCCTCTCCCTCTCCTTGCTTCTTCCCTTGAATCCCTCCCCCAGCAATCCAGCTTGCAGACACACCACTGCACAAGAACGTAACACCTTTGAACAAGACCACCACGATGTCCCTTGCTCCTGAGCCCACCGGCCCATTCTCAGTCTGGTCATCTGAGCCACCCACAGCTCTAGGCACTATCATGGCTCGCTCCCTCCTGTGTGAAACCTTCCATCGGCCCCAGCTGCCCCTGGCCTGCTGGGTCCCTGGGCTCAGGAAGTCTGAGTGCCTCCGGGAATCTTCGGGGCCCGTGTTACCAGCAACTTGCCTCTTGTCACCCTGTCACCCCTCGCTTGCCCTATTCAGCCGATCTGCTCCGTGGACCCCCTTGCTGTGCCTCCCCCCGCAGGTACCTCCCTGTCTCAACGCCGTGCTCAGCTCAGACCCCAGCATGCCTGCCCCGCCTGCCATTCCGTCACAGCATCTGTCATCATCTGACGATTCTCACGCATTGCCCGCCTCCTCCCTAGAGCTCCCATGGGCCCGGGATTTTTGTCTCCTTCGCTTGATGCTATGTTCCGCCATCTGGCATGGGGAAGGCACCCAGGACTAGGTCAAATGAATTTTCTGCAGCATATCGGTGCCATAGAGCTCAGAGGCTTGCCTTTGTACTGAAGAGACCAGGGAGAGTGACCTGCTCAATGTCACACAGCTTGAGAGTTCAGCCAAGTGAGACTGTGACTTCGCCCATATCTTTGCGCCAGCTGATTCTTCTGTTGGGGATCGGGGGTACAGCTGCTACCCTGAGAGGAAAGGAAGTGCCCTCACACTGAACAAGGATCCTGCAGTCAGCCAAAGGGCTAGGCTGTCAATCTGGGTGGCCCCAGGGCAGGAATGCACCAGGGCTGCAGAGCCAGCAGGTGGCTGCGCAGCAGATGAGGACAATCGGGGGGCCACTCTCACGGTGCAGGTATGTAAGGACTGAGGCAGGACCAGGCAGGGTCCCAGGGACAGAACCAAGCCACACAAATAGTCTGCCCCTAGATGGTGACCCAACAGCCAAGGTAAAGGACACCCTCAGTTCCCAGCAGAGAGGCTGCCCTGCCCAGGTCTTTCTAACTCAACCTGCAGTTTTTCTCAACAAGGAGGATCTCAGGCTTGGGCTGCCTTGGACAGTGGGGGAAGAAAAGCACTTTCACCGTTCCAGGAAACTAGAATACAACTGTTTGTTTTTACAGGCTCATGCCTGTAATCCCAGAACTCTGGGAGGCTGAGTGGACTGATCACTTGAGGTCAAGAGTTTGAGACCAGCCTGGCCAACATGGCGCAACCCTGTCTCTACTAAAAATACAAAACTGAGCCAGGGTGGTGGCGCATTTCTGTAATCCTAGCTATTTGGGAGGCAGAGGCAGAGAATCACTCGAACCCAGGAAGCGGAGGCTGCAGCGAGCAGAGATTGCACCACTGCTCTCCTGCCTGGATGACGGAGCGAAACTCTATCTCAAAAAAAAATAAATACATAAACAAACAAATAAATAAAATAAACAGGCTAAATTTTCCACAATGTTTTAAAGGAGAATACAATTCTTGTCCAAAAACAAGGTAGCTCATAAATATGACAGGTGTCACATGCAAGATTAACATGCAATGTTAGAATTTGAGAATAGCCAGGCACAGTGGCTCATGCCTGTAACCCCAGCACTTTGGGAGGCGAAGGTGGGCAGATCACCTGAGGTTAGGAGTTCAAAACCAGCCTGACCAACATGGTGAAGGCTTGTCTCTACTAAAAATACAAAATTTGCCAGGCATGGTGGCAGATGCCTATAATCCCATCTATTCGGGAGGCTGGGGCAGAAGCATCATTTGAACCTGGGAGGCAGAGGTTGCAGTGAGATCGTGCCATTGCATCCCAGACTGGGCAACAAGAGCGAAGCTTTGCCTCAAAAAAAAAAAAAAAAAAAAAAAAACTTGGGGAATAAGTAGTCAGGAAATGAAGAGACAGCGCACAGCAGTGCTGTAACATACAAACTTAGCTTTGCTTGGAACGAAACCCTGCTCTAAGCTCTACTGCACTGAGCCCTGCGACACTGCACACACTGTGAAAATACTGCACTGTATCAGTCTTGGCCTCCAATGACGGACTCTAGAATCTACCATGTCAGCTGACCACTTCCTCTTTTTGTGTTTTGAGACAGAGTCTCACTCTGTCGCCCAGGCTGGAGTGCAGTGGTACGATCTTGGCTCATACGAGAGCCAATGACAGGGGTGGCTGTTAACATTGACCCCAGGCCAGGTGCAGTGACTCACACCTGTAATCCCAGCACTTTGGGAGGCCGAGGCAGGTGGGTCACTTGAGGTCAGGAGTTTGAGACCAAACTGGCCAACGTGGAGAAACCCTGTCTCTACTAAAAATACAAAAATTAGCCAGGCACGGTGGTGGGCACCTGTAATCCCAGCTACTCAGGAGGCTGAGGCAGGAGAATTGCTTGAACCCAGGAGGCAGAGGTTGCAGTGAGCCGACATTGCGCCACTGCATTCCAGCCTAGGTCCTAGGTGACAGAGTAAAACTCTATCTCAAAAAAAAACAAAACAAAACAAAAACCAAAAAACAGTGACCCCAGACCAACAGGTGGAAATCAGACATACAAGTACCCCTGGTGAGACCGACACATTCACGCAGTGGAAATTGAGAGTTTGATTTCAGGCCGGGGGTGGTGGCTCACACTTGTAATCCCATCACTTTGGGAGGCAGAGGCAAGAGGATCACTTGAGGTCAGGAGTTTGAGACCTGCCTGGGCAACATAGCAAGACCATTTCTCAAAAAAAAAAGTGGAGTCTGATTTGAGATAACGATCTCCACAGTCTCCATACCCATGCTTCTAGGGGACATGTCCCGGATACAGCCCATTACCCCCATGTCTGCAAGGGAAACCACTGCTTAAAATGACCACCACCATTCCCGACACATCCCTCACCACAGGGCTGGGACAGCAGATCCGGAATCCCCAGAGTCGTGACTACAAGGAAGTAAAGCCATAGGCCCCCTTTTCTGGCCTGTTTTTTCTTCCTCCAAAAGCACCTCATGAAAGAAGAAAACCATGTTTCTTGAAGAGACCCTGACATTGCTCACCTTGAACTCTCTTCTCCTTCTTCTTGGCGCTGCCAGGATTGGTGGGGCCAGTCGCAGGCTTCCTGCAAGAGGACAGAGACAGGTCTTGTCCATCTCACTGCCCAAGCAGCACAGGAAAGCCAGCAAGGTGCCTCTGCTAGTTGAAGCTCAGACAGCCCAGTCCCAGGGCTGCCTGAGGACAATCTCGGTGAGGCTGGGCCACCTCAACAGGAAGAGGGACACAAGGAGCAGCCAGCCCCGGTCACCTGGGCAACAGGGCGTAGGTGAACGCCCAAACTGAGAAGGGAGGAGGGAGACGAGAGCTCCATGGAAGAGATTGCAGATCTCAAATTAGCCCTGTGTTCATTCATTCACCAGACATGGATGCGCCTACTGTATACCAGCAGGGACACAGTAGTGAACAAAACACGGAGCTCCTTCCCAGAAAGGGAAGATCAGCATCTTGACAGGCAGATCTGAGGAGTGGTCCCAGCAGGTACAGGGATGGGGGACAGGTATGACAAAGCACAGTAAGCTCAGACACGCGACAGAGGACATCCTAAGACGAGGGTTCAACAAGGGCCTGGGTACTGGGGCAGGAGGGATTGATGGAGATACAGGAATTGCTCAGTCCTGTGGTTTAGTTTCAGAAGATAAACGAGGACAGGACAGCTGGAGAGGACACAGAGCTAGGCCAGTCTGGTGGAGGCTGAATTCTGAGACTTACAGACAGTGACATTTGAATTCCATACAGTTTTCATATGTCACAAAAAATTCTTGACTTTTTCTTTAAACAACCATTTAAAAATATACAAGCCAATAGGTCCAGTGCAGTGGCTCACACCTGTAATCCCAACACCTTGGGACGCTGAGGCGGGCGGATCACTAGAGGCCAGGCAATCGAGACCAGCCCTGGCCAACATGGCAAAACCCTGTCTCTACTAAAAATGCCAAAATTAGACAGGTGTGGTGGTATGTGCCTGTAATCCCAGCTATTTGGGGGGACTGAGGCACGAGAATCACTTGAACCCAGGAGGTGGAGGCTGCATTGAGCTGAGATCATACCACTGCACTCCAGCCTGGGTGATGGAGTGAGACTATCAAAAAAAGGGAAAAAAAGCATAATTTTTTCTTAGCTAACAGCCATACAAAAAAGGGGGTACTCTGGCTTCACCTGCAGCCTGAAGATAGTCTAGCCCCGCTATGGACAACAGGAGAATGGGGAGGGGTTAGATAGAGGAGATGACAATATCAATGGTATTTCATACACACCACTGGAAGCTGGTAGGAAGACAGGCTACAAAGTTCTAGAAGGACAAGGACTAGTCTGCCATTGCTCCTCACTTGGGCTGCAAAATACCAGCTCATATTCAACACCAGTGTGCTCACAGGATCTCTTTTTCATGAGCGTGTGGAGAAGGGGGGTGAGCAAGTGAGCTGTCTGGTGTCTTCCTGGTTTTAAACATTATTCTATGTTACTGAGACAGGATCTTGCTCTGTCACCCAGACAGAGCGCAGTAGCACGATCTCAGCTCACTGCAACCTCCATCTCCCAACCTCCAATAATCTTCCCACCTCAGCCTCCTGAGTAGCTGGGACTACAGGCGCACAACACCACGCCTGCCTGATTTTCTTTTTATGCTTTTAGTAGACAGGATTTCACCATGTTGCCCAGGCTGGTCTCAAGCAACCCACTCACTTAGGCCTCCCAAAGTGCTAGGATTACAAGCATGAGCCACTGTGCCCTGTTTAGAGAAGGTAATTTTATTTCCCATACTTCTGGAGGTCAAAAAGTCCGAGATGAAGATGCTGGCAAGGTAGGTTTCATGCTCTGGGCTTGCAGGCAGCCGCCATCTCCCTGTGTGCTCACTGGAGTCTGGTGTCTCTTCCAATAAGGACCCTAATCCTATCGGATCTGAAGACACTACTGATAGTCACACAGGGGGTGCTATCAGCAGAGTTAAGTGGAGGCCAGGGGTGCTGCTCAACACCCTACAATGAAACGGACAGGACGGCCCTCCTCCCAGAGAAGGATCCAGCCCCAGAAGTCAATAGACTGAGGTACAGGATGGAAGGCAGAGAATACAGATGGTGCTGCAAATTCCTGTCCAAAAATAAGAAAGCCCGAACGTTATTCAGCCCTAGAAAGGAAGAATGAAGTCTGGATAGACTCCAGTAAAGACGAACCTTGGGTGGGGCGTGGTGGCTCACACCTGTAATCCCAGCACTTTGGGAGGCTGAGGCAGGCAGACTGTAAGGTCAGGAGTTCAAGACCAGCCTGGCCAATATGACGAAACCCCATCTCTACTAAAAATACAAAAATTAGCTGGGCGTGGTGGTGTGCACCTGTAGTCCCAGCTACCTGGGAGGCTGAGGCAAGAGAATGGCTTGAACCTGGGAGACGGAAGTTGAAGCGAGCTGAGATTGAGCCACTGCAATCCAGCCTGAGCGACATAGCGAGACTCCGTCTTAAAAAAAAAAAAAAAAAAGATGAACCTCATAAACACTGTGCTGAGAGAAGCCAGATAGAAAAGAGCACAAAGTACAGGTTCCAATTCCATGAAATGTCCTGAATAGGGCAATCCATAGAGACAGAAAGAGGATAGGTGGCTGAGAGGTAGTGGGGCAGGGGGCAGGGGGCAGGGGGCAGGGGGCAGGGGGAATGGGGAATGGGGAATGGGGAATGGGGAATACAGGTTTCCTTCAGAAGTGATAAAAAAAAAAAATCTTCTGAAGCCAGAATAAAAGCAATGGTTTCACACATTAGGAACGTACAAAAGTCACTGAATTGTACACTTTAGAAGCACTAACTTCATGCTATGTGAATTTCACCTCAATTTAAAAATAGAATGAATGGGCCAGGCTCAGTAGGTCACATCTATAATCCCAGCACTTTGGGAGGCCAAGACAGGTGGATCACCAGAGGTCGGGAGCGGGAGACCAACCTGGCTAACATGGCGAAACCCTGTCTCTACTAAAAATACAAAAATTAGCTGGGCATGGTGGTGGGCGCCTGTAGTCTCAGCTACTTTCGAGGCTGAGGGAGGAGAATCGCTTGAACTTGGGAGGTGGAGGTTGCAGTGAGCCTGGCGAAGGACGAACAGCACTCTAGCCTGGGTGACAGAGTGAGGCTACATCTCAAAAATAAAAATATAAACGGAATGGCTCAAGCTTGATGTAATAGGAAAGAAGGGACCCTGAGATAGGAATCGCTGACTCACCAGCTGTGGGGATGCAGGAGAGGGAGAGTCCGGGATGACTCAGGGTTTCAGCCCGAGCTAGTGGGAAGAGGAGGGAGCCAGGAACAGACACCAGCAAAACAGTGGAGGGACAGGGCCGAGGCCAGGGCACTGTAACTCTTGCCCCCATCACCAAGGGTGGCTCCACTGGTCCCTGCAGCCGCCTCCTCCGAAGCAGGCTCCCAGGACTCCAAAGTGAGACCCAGGCAATGCTGGGGACACTTCCAGGCCACCGTGAGGAGTGGCAACTTAGCAAATGTTCACCAGGTGCTAGCAGCTGTGCCCCTCACAGGCTCCTCCTAACCTGCCAGCTTCCTAACTGTTCATATCTGCTTTCTCCTCGCCGCAAAACAGACACACAGGTCTTACATAGGCCACCCCCGGGCAGTCTCAGAGCCACAAAAAGACAGAGCACAGATTCCCTCTGGGGTCTGAGCCAGGGCTGTGGCCTCAAACCGAATGGGCTCCTCGGTGAACCTGCTGCGACCTGAGGGGAGTTCCTACACCTGTGAGAGCCTCAGGTACTTCACCTGTACCTGGGAGGTGCTGTCAATTTATTGGTTACGGCAAAGGGCGGTGCAGTGATTCCTCTTGCCGGCCAATTTCACTTCAATTTGCACCTGGCACAATCAACACTGGCAAAATTAACAGAACTAGACAAATACAGCCTCAGGACCATGCCTAGCTCTCGGCCAGTGTTCACCTTCTTTCTTGTCCATGCTGTGTTATCCTAGGGAAGTCACTTCCCCTCCCTGGGTCTCCATCATCTCCTCAGTAAACTGGGAGCACAGAATAAAGCACGTGGGAGGAGTAAAGTGGACATTTTGGTCGCCCACCACTTGTTCACTGCATAGCGATAATTCCAAGAGAGACATCCCAGTCAAGACCCAAGCGCCGATCTAAGCGCGTTTCAGCCTCACGCGACGCCTAGGAGACTGAGTACGTCATCAGCCCCATTTCGTAGCGGAAGAAAGGGAGGCAATGAGCGGTCAGACAGCTGGCCCGAGGTCGCCCCGCGTCCCGGCGGAGGACGCGGAACTCCGGGCAGGTCGCGTAGCTGCGCGCCGGAGCATGCGCAGAGGCCGCGCGCATAGGGGGGTCTTCAGGGACCCGCGCAGTTCCTGGCGGGGTGGAACCCAGATTCACCCCAAGGGTCCCCACTCCCCAACTCCGCTGCCCGTCCTCTCCAGTCCTCTGGCGTCCACAAATCCAGACCCGCGGGCGCCTCAACTCACCCAGCTCCGCGCCCCGAGGAATCCGCCATTTTCCCGCCTTCCTCCTCAAGCCTGGACCCGCCGGCTTTTCAAAGCCCGACACGCCCCCTTGCTTGCGGGCGGGACCATTTGTGGAGCTGCAGCAGGTGAAGCTACGGGGCGTGGGGCCGCGCCGGCTGCGTGCGAAGAGCGCGGCCCCCGACGCGCACCGCCTGTCCTCCCCTCGCGCTTGGTCTCGCCCACCAGGGGCGGTAGGGGTGGTGCGGTGGGTGGGGCCTGATCTGTCGGAAAGTAGGGGCGGGGCTTTTCGCGATGCTCCGCCTCTAGGCGCGCTGGCGTCACGCCCCTGGCCCCGCCCCTCCGGAACCCGGAAGCGGGAGCGCGCGGGGGAGCGGCGGGCGCGGCGGGGCGGAGCGGCCTGAGCAGTGGCGGGCGGGCAGGCGGTCATCCGCCCGGGGACCCGGCCCGGGACCGGCGGCGCGCGGTGGCCGAGGCCAGGTGAGTTCCAGGCGGCCTCGGGCTGGCGACTCGAGCTCGAAGCGTGCCTTTGGGGGCTGCGGAGAAGAGGGACCGAGCTGAGCGCTAATGGGGGACGCGCTGGCAGGGGTCGAGGGGGCGGGAACGATTCTGAGGGTCGTGGAGAGGTTGCTGGGGATGAGGTGGAAGCGACCTGATGAAGGAGAAAGTGGATGGGATGGAGCTGGTGAGAGAGTTTGCGGGCGTGGGGGGGTGAGTCTTGTGGCTTTGAGCTGCTTCTCTGAAGAGGACGTGGCTTAAGTGGTAATTGGGGGGTCGCAGGAAACGGCGTTGTGGGGAGGCAAGGAGGCGGGAACGAGAGGCCCAGGTTGGGGGAGTGGGTAAGGCGAGTGGCGGTACAGCTGGGGTGCGATTGGGGGGAAGGGGTGCGGGACTGATCTGGGGCGTCTGCCCGCGCGATTGAACGAAGGGTGTCTGAGAAGAGGGCGGCACCTGGCCCCCAGTGGGCGCTCATAAATGCGGGGGTTCTGAACTTACTGATGAGGCAGCTATTGGGAAGCGGGGGAAATGGGAGCTGGAAGGGAAGTAAACGGAGTAGAAGTCAGGGTAAGAACTGAGTGTAGGTTCAGGGAGGGAGGGCCCGGGGAAGAGGGAAGAGAAGGAAGGGGTCAGAGTGGCCCCGTGTAGATGTTGAGGTGCAGCCTCTGGAGATTGTGTCCCCCCACCCTCCCCTCTTGATTCATGTCCTTCCTGACTTCACACCCAACAGCTGGGTGACCCGGGATGACTCCCAACACCCTATGTGCCAGTTTCTTGGTCTTGGAAGCTGCACCACCCTCCCCTTAAGACAGGGCTAGCGGGATTTTGGGGGTCCCTGGGTGCAAGGAAGGGACCTCAAGGCCGGCCGTGCTTCCGGAACTGTGTTTCAGGAGGGAGTGTGCATGCACCCTCATGTACAGGACTGTCACCACCTCCGCAGAGCTGCATCCTTGGACTTAAATGGGTAAAACGACATACAGGAAATCTGTCCCCCGGTTGCTCTGAGCTCAGCCCTGGAGAGGCATGCCAGCCACGAGCCCTCCTTTCTTTCCTAGGCACCCTGGAGGCCAGGGGTCTTTAAGGGAAGGCTTCTCTGTGTCTCTTTGAGGTGGGAGCTAGTGGGGACACTGTGCTTTACCGCTGGAGAGTCCCAGCTCGCTTCGTTTTTTGGTGTTGGAAGCTTCAGAATCTTAAGGTGTCCAGGAGCAGCCGGAGGTGACCTGGGTGACAGGAAAGTTCTTCACATCTGACAGGCCTGGCTCTTGTGGCCCTGGCAGGGACTTTGCAGGGTGGTTTTGATTGGCATTCATTTCTCACCTTTCACGACTATAGGGATCTTTATCTGGGATCTGCCAGAAAGGCTGGGGAACCCCAGGTTATAACTAGTTTATAGCTCATTCAGGAGATTAACCTGGATAGCTTGAATATAAAGAGGGCCACAGAAAGATAAGCACCCCCTCGATTTCCATAATATTCTGGCCTTTAGAAAAGGTGGCTTTCAGCCTGGCTTGCCCCAGCACATGCAGTGACAGCCCACAGTCATGCCTCCTGCAGGCATTGAACTGTGAGCTTGCCCTGTCCAAGACACCCGGATGAACAGGACCGGGATCTTCTGATCACATAGGACTGTGATCACCTCTTCCGTGCTCCTGGAGAATGGCCAAGCTGGGTCTTGTGGAGGGAGCACTGTGTTGGAGATCCTGGCTTTGGTCAAGTCTCTGTGCCTATTTCTGACCTCTCCCCTGCAAAATGAATGAATTGATCTCCATCAGCATTTTTCAGCCTTGAAATCCAACTCATCTCATCACCGTCTTGTCTCCAGTCCCTGTCCCCCAGTCCTGGCCTTGAACTCCACACAGCACCCCCACACTCTGTTCCCTGCTGTGGTGATCATACTTTTGTTACTTTTTCCATTCTACAGTTTATATCCCAAAATAATTTTTTTACCTTGTCTTCATTGTCCAAATAGAAAATTTCGGTGTCCAAGGTGCTTTTGCACGTTGCACCTGTTCCCAAAGCTTTGGAACTGCAAATTGATGGAAATCCCAAGGCAGTACTCTCCCTCGGGTCCAGCCTGGTGACTCAGTGGAGCAGGTGGAGACTTGGGAATCTCCCCTTTCTGTTTGCCTGTAAGATTCATTATTCTCTCCCCATAGGGACTCATTAACTTGGTGCTTCCCATTCTTCATCTATTCCAAGTGGTGTGTCTTGGGCCAAGATTTCAGTTATGCAAGGGTTGATTGTGTCAGGTGCATCATAGATTCCTGGGGACAGAGGTGAAGCTTCATGCCCTGGGGGAGGGACATGCTAGTGCCCTACCCCCCAAAAAAACCTTGCACTTTCCCTTCAGAAAAAGTAGAGTTCAGGCGGGGCACAGTGGCTCATACCTGCATTCCCAGCACTTTGGGAGGCCGAGGCAGGTGGATCACCTGAGGTCAGGAGTTCAAGACCAGCCTGACCAATATGGAGAAACCCTGTCTCTACTAAAAATACAAAAATTAGGCAGGCATGGTGGCACATGGCTGTAGTCCCTCCACTCTCAACCCAGGAGGCTGAGACAGGAGAATTTCTTGAACCCAGGAGACTGAGGTTGCAGTGAGCCAAGATCGTGCCACTGTACTCCAGCCTGGGTGACAGAGTGAGACTTCCCTCTAAAATTAAAAAAAAGAAGAAGAAAATGGAGTTCAGATCAGGTCATCAGTACAGCAACAGAGGGGTCACAAGATATTACGGGGGCAGAATTAGGAACCACCAACGCAAGCTTTAGGACAAAGGGGATTCTAGCAACTTTCCTCGGAGGTAGTGGCTGGTCCCAGGTAAACCCGGAAAGATACCACGTGTTAAACCACACCAAGCAGAAGAGATTGCACAAGGAGATGCCTTTGAAGCCCGGCCTATAATGTCCCAGCTTGCTCATTCTGTCATTCATCAGTACCAGGGTCCTTGTTCTTATCTTCCTGATACAGAAACAGGCCCAGACAGGTGATCACATCAGAGATGGCATCTTGAGCTTTCTAGAAACATGCAGGATCCTTAGTAACCTTTGACCGGGGAAGCCCAAATCTCTAGGGCAGTTTGTCAACTGTACCATCTTTGACATTTGGGGCTGTGCTGTGCACTGTAGTATGTGAAACAGCATCCCTGGCTGTCACCCGTGAGATGCCAATAGTGTTTCTTCCCCCACAAGTTGTAACAGCTGAAAATGACTCCAGCCACGGGGCCACGTGTGCCCCGGGGACAGATTCACCTCCGCAGGTGAAATTGGATGCTCATTAGTAAAACCTGGTTCCCCTCCAGGGCCCACCATTGCCTCGGTGGTTCCTTGGTGTTGGTGTCGCCCCTGAGAAACTGCCACTAATAGTGGGAACGGGGGCAGAGACTAGGAACTGAATTCTGCCGTCCAGTCAGTCTTAATCCGGAGGGAGCAGGACTCGATATAAAGGAGGAGCCGTTAGGAACAGACCAAGGGGGAGTTAGGCAGCGTGCCCGAGGGTGGACAGCGGGTGCCCTTGTCTTTCTCTTCTTTGTCTTGTGACTGACCTGGATTTCTGGAGGAACTGTCCTGACCTTAGAACAATCTGTTGCTTTTCTCCTGAGATTAGAGGTATTAGATTCTCTCCCAAGAGCTACTTTGGAGGTTACCCCGGATAAACACAGCTTTTGTAAAGTTGCGTTATCTCTTCCGTGGGCCCTTTTGCCTGCCCGTTCCCAAGCACACACTGCTGAATTTTTGTTCTTGGTACATTTTCCCCTTGCTGTCCCCTTCCCTGCTTGGCTCTGTCCTTGACTGTGACTTTGCTGCTTCACCTTGATCGGAGGAGACAGTCTGGGGCTACAGGACTGATGGTCCCTTCTGCTGCCCCCGCACCCCACCCACCAGCCCTTTGTGTGCCCGGCATCCCCAGCCCAGCTGTGCCAGGCTGCCCCTGCTCGGTCGGCCATTCAGACAGCTCCAGGCAGCCTCTCAGCATAGCAAGACAAGCCCTTCTCTTCTGCCCTCGTGGTCCCTGGAGTGGCAGAACAAAGGGCTCTGTCTCTGCACCAGCCCACCGCCGCAGCCCAGAGCCCCGTTCCCTTTCAGTTTCCACTGTGGCCGGGAAAGAGCCTCAGAGATTAGGCATGTTTCAGAAATGCAACTGACGAGTTTGGGTTCTACTCATTTCCTCGGCGAGACTTTCTGAGCCGGAGCCCGATGATAAATAACGTAGTGATTCAAGGGTTCAGCCTGTGGGTTTGTTGGAGTGATGAATAAGATGTCCTTGTCTGACTCACTTGTTTAAAGCCCACCTCTGCCTCGCTGCACAGGGCCATATGTGCAGGAGCAGGAGGGCTATTTCCTGACTGTCGTTGCTGGGCGTGAGTTTGCTAGGGCTGCCGTAACAGAACCGCACGCTGGGTGGCTGAATGAGAGAAGTGTATTGGCTCGCAGTTCTGGAGGCCAGACGTTTAAGATCACATTCAAGATCAAGGTGTTGGCAGGGTTGGTGCCTTCCGAGGGCTGTGAGAATCTGTTCCAAGCCTCTCCCTGTTGGCTCGTCTTCCCCTGTGTCTCCAGGTCATCCTCCCTCTGCGCCTGTCTCTGTGTCCAAATTTTCTCTTATGAGGACAGCAGTTCCATGAAAGGGGGCCCATCCTAATGACTTCAGTTTAACTGAATCATCCCTGTAAAGATCATGTCTCTAGGCCAGGCTTGGTGGCTCACACCTGTGATCTCAACCCTTTGGGAGGCTAAGGCAGGAAGATCACTTGAGACCAGGAGCTGGACAACATAGCAAGATCGCATTTTTGCAAAAAACACAAAAATTGGCTGGGCATGTTGATGAATGCCTGTGTTCCCAGCACTTTGAGAAGCTGAGACAGAAGGATAGCTTGAGCCTGGGAGTTTAAGGCCTCAGTGAGCTGTCATCATGACACTGCATTCCAGCCTGCGTGACAGAACGACACCCCCATCTCTAAGAAAAAAAAAAACCCAAATACCCTCATATTCTGAAGTTCTGAGGTTTGGGACTTAATATGTGAATATTTGTTTGTGGAGGGGAGTGACAGACACAGCTCAGCCCATAACACCGAGGGGCAAATTCAAATTACATTTTTATTTATTTATTTATTTAGAGACAGAGTCTTGCTCTGTCACCAGGCTGGAGTGCAGTACAGTGATCTCTGCCTCTCAGGTTCAAGCGATTCTTCTGCCTCAGCCTCCTGAGTAGCTGGGACTACAGGCGTGTGCCACCATGCCCAGCTAACTTTTGTATTTTTAGTAGAGATGGGTTTTCATCGTGTTGACCAGGCTGGTCCTGAACTCCTGACCTCAGGTGATCCACCCGCCCGGCCTCCCAAAGTGCTGGGATAACAGGCATGAGGCACCATGCGTGGCTTCAAATTACATTTTTAGATAATATAGGAATTTGGAGGGAAAAGTGTCAATGAGTCCACTTTTTGTCTTCTCACTCCTTTAAATAAACCCTTTAGGGGTGAGCCGGTTGGCCGACCGCATCCATTTGGGAAGCTCCCTTTTGGGAATTTTCCAGATCTCACACTCATATGTTCAAGGGTGACTAACAAGAAGTGAGAAGCTGGGCATGGTGGTTCATGCCTGTAATTCCAGCACTTTGGGAGGATCACCTAAGGTCAGGAGTTCGAGACCAGCTTGGCCAACATGATGAAACCTAGTCTCTACAAAAATTAGCTGGGTGTGGTGGTGCCCACCTATAATCCCAGCCACTTGGGTGGCTAAGGCAGGAGAATCACTTGATCCCCAGAGGTGGAGGTTGCAGTGAGCCATGATAGTGCCACTGCACTCCAGACTGGGCAAGAGAGCGAGAGCCCGTTTTAAAAAAAAAAAAAAAAAAGAGAGAGAGAGAGAGGCAAGGACCCAGCCCAGGGAGGAGTGGATCCTGTGGGGTTTTACAAGGGGTTGTGTAGAGAGCCAGGCCTGAGATGCTGTGTGTGCCTGGTGGGAGAGCTGGAAGAAATTTACAGATGGGATGGAGTCGGGGTGTCTCTGTTCTCAGTACTGCCATGGTCGGGGCAAGGGACATCTAATAGTAACTCCACTCATGGACCCAAGTGACCTTAGGGCCAACCATTGTCACAAGCGATTGAACGGAAGAAGTTTCTGGAAGGTCTTAAAATCCTTCCTCGAAGGGAAATATTGGCTGAGAGCCAGGCTCAGAGCTGGCCCCTTGGGGAGACCGAGGAGAACAGAAATAGCCCTCACCTCCATTCAGATGTTCATCCAGGAGTCAGGAGCATGGAAGTCAAATTAACAGCCCAGCAGGATCTGTGAAGGTGCCAGCAGCAGGCGAGTCTGTGACGGGAGCCTGCCTGGCCCGGGGACTTGCGTACAGGGGAAGTGGGAAACCCAAGAGTTTCCCCAGTTAGCCGTGCCATGGGTCATCTGGCTGCGAGGCGGGTACCGCCGCTTCCTCACAAGTAACGTCACAGCGGCAGAGCAGCAGTGGGAGGCTCGGGTTTGCTGTGGCTTTTCCTGGGCTCACGGCTTAGAGCATCTCCAGGAAGAGACGTCTGCCACCTCCTGCATCCCATTCCAGGGCAGATGAAACCAGGGTACAGGAGGGTGACGTTTGAGATATTGATTCCCGGGGTACTGGGGTTCACCGGGGGCTTGCATTTCCTAGTGAATGTGCTGGTAGGGGCAGGGGGGCCCTAGCCACTGCTTGGGAGATTCTTGGGGTCCTCATCTTGTCACATGGTGATGCTGTTTGTTGGGTGGACATGAGAATGGGAGAGGCAGAGAAAGTGCAGTGGTACCTATTTGGGCTGTAGGTGCCACGGGAGCTGGTCCCTTTCCCCTGGGTGGTCCCTAGAGAGTCAGCCTTATGATTTATCAGGGAGGGGAGAAGGGATTGGGGTGTCCTGCAGTGAAGAAAGTGGCCTGAACCGGGGCAGGCGCCTTCACAAGGCTGGCTCCCTCATGCGCCCCGCACTCTCAATATCCTGCAGCCACGTAGGCGTGGGGTTGGAACCATGCCAATGTGTCATGTGTCCGTGAATTCTTGAGGCTGAAATAGTGTCTTTTTTTTTTTTTTTTTTTTGAGATAGGGTCTTACTCTGTCACCCAGGCTAAAGTACAGTGGCACGATCTTGGCTCACTGCAGCCTTGACTTCCCACGGCTCAAGTGATCCTCCTACCTCATTCTCCCCAGTAGGTGGGACTATAGGCAGTCATTACCATGCCAGGCTAAATTTTGTATTGTTTATGGAGACGGGGTTTCACCATGTGGCCTGGTCTCGAACTCTTGGGTTCAAGCAATTGCCCACCTCAGCTTCCCAAAGTGCTGGGATTACAGACATGAGCCATCAGGCCCAGCCACTTTTCTGATTTATTTAAGCATAGCTTCTCAGCCGCAGCACTGGTGACACTGGGGGCAGATCATTCTTTTGGGTAGGGGCTGCCTTCTGCAAAGCAGGGTGTCGAACAGCATCCCCAGCGGCCACCCTTCACATGCCAGTAGCACCCCCTCCTCCATGTCTGGATAACTAGGAATGTCTCCAGACGTTAGTTGCCAAGGGACTCCTGGAGGACAGTCAGCCCTCTATGAGAAACACTAGTTTGGGGTTCTGTTGACTCCTGAGTGACTTTGTATCTGTCATGTGACTAACCGAAGTCCTAGGATCTGCACATGTTCATTATTGTTATTATTGTTTTGAGATGGAGTTTCACTCTTGTTGCCCAGGCTGGAGTACAATGGCGCAGTCTTGGCTCACCGCAACCTCCGCTTCCTGGGTTCAAGCGATGATTCTCCTGCCTCAGCCTCTTAAGTGGCTGGGATTACAGGCCCTCACCACCACGCCCAGCCAATTTTTGTGTTTTTAGTAGAGACAGAGTTTCACTGTGTTAACCAGGCTCTGACCTCAGGTGATCTGCCCACCTCAGCCTCTTAAAATGCTGGGGTTACAGGCGTGAGTCACCACGCCCGGCCCACACATTTAAATACACAAACAAACAGGGAAGGAGAGAGGAGAGAAATCAGAGAGGCTGGGTGGATTCTCTTGGTTAATAACCCACTGGGAGCCAAGTGCTGTGGCCCACTATAATCCCAGCACTTTGGGAGGCTGAGGTGGAAGGATCCCTCGGGCCCAGGAGTTCCAGACCAGCCTGGGCAATATAGCAAAACGCCATCTCTAGCCAGGTGTGTTGGCACATGCCTGTGGTCCCAGCTACCCGGGAGGCTGAGTCCGGAGGATCACTTGAGCCTGGGAGGTCGAGGCTGCAGTGAGCCAAAATGGTGCCACTGCACTCCAGGCAGAGTGAGGCTCGTCTCAAAAAAAAGCAAACAACAACAGAAAGGAATGTATTCTGGTAGTATGAGCAATGGATCTACAGCAAATTCTTTCCAAATAATTAATGTGGGGTCTCTCACCCTCAGCACTGCTGACATTTGTGGCTGAGTCCCTCTCTGTGATGGGACCATGAGCCTCACAGGGTGTGGAGCAGCATTCTCAGCCTCAACCCACTCTATGTTGGTAGCATTCTAGCATCCTACCTGTCCTGGCAACCCAAAATGTTCCCAGTCTGGGCAAGGTAGCTCACACCTGTAATGCCAACACTTTGGAAGGCTGAGGCGGGCGATCACTTGTAGCAGGAGTTTACAACCAGCATGGCCAACATAGCAAAATCCTGTCTCCACTAAAAATAAAAAATAAAAAAATTAGCCAGGCATGGTGGTGTGCATCTGTAATCCCAGCTACTTGGGAGGCTGAGGCACAAGAATCGCTTGAACCCAGGAAGTGGAGATTGCAGTGAGCCAAGATTGAGATCACACCGCTGCACTCCAGCCTGGGCAACAGAGCAAGTCTCTGTCTCAAAGTGGGGGAGAAAAAGCCAGGTGTAGTTGCTCAAGCCTGTAATCCCAGCACTTTGGGAGGTCGAGATGAGCAGATCATGAGGTCAAGAGATCAAGACATCCTGGGCAACATGGGGAAACCTTGTCTCTACTAAAAATACAAAAAATATTAGCTGGCTGTGGTGGCATGTGCCTGTAGTCCCAGCCACTCAGGAGGCTGAGGCAGGAAAATGGCTTGAACCCAGGAGGCAGAGGTTCCAGTGAGCCAAGATCGCACCACTGCACTCCAGCCTGGGTGACAGAGCGAGACTCCATCTCAAAAAAAAAATCTCAGGACAGAGGTTCCCAAGTGTCCCCTGAGGGCAGTCAGCTCCGGGGAGAAACCCTGATAACAGAAGAATCCCGGGCTTTTGAGGGCAAGCAGACCCTGTTGAGTCCTGCAGGTCAGGCCCATGACTGGCATGAGGGCTCTGTGGTGTGATCACCAGGGTCCTGGCACAGGGATAGGCTTCAAGGGGAGCTGGGGAGTGGCTTTTTCACCAAAGACATTGGTGGCAGCAAATCCTGGGACCATCGCCCCCACCTTCCAGTTTCACTCTCAGGTGATCAGAAAGTGGAACCAGGTCCCTATATCCCTTTTAGAAACCAGGCAGAGGGTGGGTTTCATGGCCAGAAGAAGGAGTATCTATCTGGGGCCATGAGGGCCGGGTCACAGATGGATGGCATGGGGCGATCCTGGCAGGCAGAGAGCACTCCTGGTGGAAACCAGAAGCGTGGGGCAGATGGGGTGCCAGGTCGGGAGTGACCTAAGCAGGTCAGCAGGCGTGGAGAATGCAAATAAACCTGGCGGGCTTTTGGGTTTCTTTTTTTTCTTTTTCTTTTCTTTTCTTTCTTTTTTTTTGTTTTTTGAGACAGAGTCTTGTTCTGTCACCCAGGCTGGAGTGCAGTGGCGCGCAATCTTAGCTTACTGCAACCTCCACCTCCTGGGTTCAAGCCATTCTCCTGCCTCAGCCTCCCAGGCTGCTGGGACTACAGACATGCACCACCATGCCTGGCTAATTTTTTTTTTTTTTTTTAGTAGAGATGAGGTTTCACCATGCTGGCCAGGCTGGTGTCAAACTCCTGACCTCACATGATCTGCCCGCCTCAGCCTCCCAAAGTGCTGGGATTACAGATGTGAGCCACTGCGTCCGGCCTAGGGTTTCTTTTTGAGGTGATGAAAATGTTCTAGCCAGGGGCAGTGGCTCATGCCTGTTATCTCAGTGCTTTGGGAGGCTGAGGCAGGAGAATCACTTGAGCTCAGAAGTTTGAGACTGGCCTGGGCAACATAGGGAGACCCCATCTTTAAAAAAAGAAATAGAAAAATTAGCCAGGTGGGCTTGCACCTGTAGTCCCGCTACTCCAGAAGCCAAGGTGGGAGGATTGCTTGAACCCAAGAGTTTGAGACCAGCCTGGGCAACATAGGGAGACCCCTGTCTCCACAAAAAATAGAGAAAATTAGCCAGGTATGGTGGCGTGCACCTCTGGTCCCAGCTACTTGGGAGGCTGAGGCAGGAGGATCTCCTGAGCCTAAGAGGTCGAGGCTGCAGCAATGCACTTCAATCACACCACTGCACTCCAGCCTGGGCAGCAGAGCAAAGCCCTGTCTCAAAAAAAGAAAAAAGTTCTAAAATTGTGGCGATTGTTGCATATATTCATGAGTACACTAAAAGCCACTGCGTGGTCTACTTTAAACAGGTGAGTTGTGTGGCATGTAAATTACATCTCAGCAAAGATGCAGGACACAAAACGTTTCAACACTTGAAGTTAAAACCAGCAGGGCCATGGGCCACCCAAAGAGGTTTATGAGTCAAAGGAGATGTTATGAAGAAATCGGGAACGGGGTTTTTGGTGGGAGGCAGCAAGTGGATTTTGAGGTCATAATTGCTCATCTGCTAAGAGCTCAGCAAAGACCAGTGTTTATGGAGTGACTTTGTTTCCCAACGACTGGACTAAAAAGTGTATTGTTGCCCAAGTCCTTCCCAGCAGGCTGTGAGGCAGACTGGCTCCCCAAGGGAAGGATCCAGGGGGCCTGTGAGAGGGAAGGTTCCGCAGGGATGCATCCCTGGGGGTCCCTGGAGACTAGAGTGGTTAGTGACACAGGCTGAGTGCTCAGGCCAAGGAGCCGCCCCTGCCCTGTACCCCGTGACCCAGCTGGCATAGAAGCTACCTCAAGCATGGTCCAAGGTCCTCCTTGGTCCCTTGTGAGGGCAGCACAGTGCCTCACGCCTGCAATCCCAGACATTTGAGAGGCTAAGGCGAGAAGATTGCTTGAGGCCAGGAGTTTGAGACCAGCCTGGGCAACACAGCAAGACCCCCATAACCTATAAAAATATATTTTTAGTTAGATAGATATGGTGACATTCGTCTGTAGTCCCAGCTACTCAGGAGGCTGAGGCTGGAGGACTGCTTGAGCCCAGGAGTTTGAGGCTACAGTGATCCATGATGGCGCCTCTGTCCTCCAGCCTGGGGGACAGAGCAAGACTCTGTCTCTAAATAAGCAAACCAAGAAAAAAAGGCAGACTGGGGCTCTGTGACCCGCAGCCAAGTTGATTAATCTCTCTGTGCCTTGTCCAGAAAAACAGAGTGGGACTCAAATGCCATTTCTCTTGTTCCCCCGGGGACTGCTGGGCTGTAACAGGACTCAGCTGTCTGCACCACCAATCTTCGGTTTCAAGCAGAGGTTTTGTGTGTTGTCACTGTTCTTACCCTGGAGGTGACTTGCCACCTGGGTGTGACAACAGGTGGGCTGTGTGATTTGCAGAGGGGGATACAAAGGTCTTTCGTCTGCCCTCTGCCCTTCGAGACCCGCTTCCCTGGCTGCTCCCCCATCTTCATTTACAAGCCCACAGGTCTTCCAGGAAGAACCTATAGCCCAGCCACCTGCTGGAGCCAGTGGCTCTGCCTTCTGCCTGTGACCAGAACCCACCTGCATCTCATGGGCCTGACCCAGGCCACTTTCAGCTCCCCACGAGGCACCCACAGGACATGCTTCCACCCGGGCTCCTCAGAGTCCATCTGCCACAGGGTCTGGTGACATTTTCCTAATGTCACCCTGGTCTTGGTGCCCTGCATCAAAGCACTTGGGGCTCCTCCATCGGTCTTGCATGAAATCTAACCGCATTGGCAGGGCCCTGGAGGATCTGACCTTCCTCATCTCTGCTTCTCTCTCCCCGCCTCCAGCCATGGACCCATCGGTCACACTGGGCTCCTTGTTCTCAGACTTGCTCTGACCCCGCCTGTCCACTCCCCGCCCTCGCCTGGGCTGCTGTCCTCAAGCTCTGGGCATTTCCAGCTTGCTTGCATTGCACAGGCCTCAGCAACCAGCTGCCCCGAGCGCTGCCCCGCAGATTCCTATCCCTGGCTTCCCCACCTTGGCCAGGCTTGTGTTGGGGCTGAATCATTTTTCACTGTGGGGGCCGTGCCGTGCACTGTGGGACACTGAGCGTCATCCCTGGCCTCCACCTCCCAGATGCAGTATCCCCTCGCCACAAGTGGTAACATCCAAAATGTCTCCGCGGCTGGGTACAGTGGCTCACGCCTGTAATCCCAGCACTTTGGGAGGCTGAGGTAGGCAGATCACTTGAGGCCAGGAGTTCAAGACCAGCCTGGCCAACATGGGGAAATCCGGTCTCAACTAAAAATACAAAAATTGGCTGGGCGTGGTGGCACGTGCCTGTTGTCCCAGATACTCAGGAGGCTGAGGCGTGAGAATCACTTGAACTCAGGAGGCAGAGGTGACAACGAACCGAGATTGTGCCACTGCACTCCAGCCTGGCCAACAGAGCAAGGCTTCATCTTCTCAAAAAAAAAAAAAGTCTCCAGACATTGCCAGATGCCTGTCCCTGTGGGGACAGCCTCGCCCCAGGCTGAGAAGTGCCGGGCTGGCACAGTTACGCTGGATTTTTCCTCCCCAAAGCACTGTCACTGTTGCAAATACCTCGTTGCTCTGTGGTGAATGTGTTGGTCTTCTTCACCTCCAAATTCTCACTCTCTCCTGTGTGCCCAGCACCAGCCCGGGGTGGGTACCAGAGAAACATTTGTTGACCAGATGTAAGAAGGCAGCCTCCTGTGAAACATCAGCACAGACCCCAGGGAGGGAGGCCCCAGGGCCTGGAGGGATGGGTGTATAGCACAGGGCGGAGAGCACTTAGGGTGGGGGGAGGCACACGGCTGGGCGCCGTGGATCACGAAGTCAGGAGATCGAGATCATTCTGGCCAACATGGTGAAATCCCATCTCCACTAAAATACAAAAAATTAGCCGGGTGTGGTGGCACGTGCCTGTAGTCCTAGCTACTCGGGAGACTGAGGCAGGGGAATCGCTTGAACTGGGAGCCAGAGGTAGCAGTGAACCGAGATCTTGCCACTGCACTCCAGCCTGAGTTACAGAGCGAGACTCCGTCTCAAACCCGCCCCCCAAAAAAAGAACACATACCTCATATCTGGGAGAGGACTTTCCTCAGAGCATGGGGCTCAAGCCAGTGAGGCCAGATGGAAGGTCTGAGGGAATGTCTTGGGGAAGACAAGGGGCAATCTGAACATGTTCAGGACACATTCAACTCCCCGTGGATGAGCGTGGAATTGGCAGAGGTCATGAGAGAATGTTTGGGATGAGCTTCCTGGGAATACTCAGTTAGGGCAGAAGAAAGGCTGGAGCAACCGAAGGGCTCACCCAGCTGCTTTCTGGCCTTGAGTGAAGCACCCACGGTCTTCTGCGCTGCACACCTGGATTCGGGTCCTGGGGCCTCCATAACTAAGTACCTGTCCTAGGTGGCTGAGGAAGCCACAAGTCTGATATGAAGGTGTTGGCCGGGCGTGGTGGCTCACACCTGTAATCACAACACTTTGAGAGGCCGAGGTGGGCCGATCACCTGAGGTCAGGAGTTCAAGACCAGCCTGGCCAACATGGGAAAACTGTCTCTATTGAAAATACAGAAATTAGCTAGGCATGGTAGCACATGCCTGTAATCTCAGCTACTCGGGAGACTGAGGCAGGAGAATTGCTTGAACCCGGGAGGTGGAAGTTGCAGTGAGCCGAGATCAGGCCATTGGACTCCAGCCCGGGCAACAGAGGGAGACTCCATCTCAAAAAAAAAAAGATGTCAGCAGGACCACACTCCCTCTGGAGGCTCTCGGGGAGGACTCTTCCCGCCTGTTCTAGCTTCTGGGGCTTCAGGCGTTCTGGTGCCTGTGGTCACATCACTCGAGTCCCTGCCTCTGTCTTTATTCACGCACCATCTTCTCTCTGTGTGCATATATGTCTCTTCTCCTTTCATTAAGACATCAGTCTTGGATTTGAGGCCCACCCTAATCCAGTACAACCTCATATTAACTGACTACATCCCCAAAGAACTTATTTACAAACAAGGTCATATTCTGAAGTTCAGGGTAACCATGAGTTTTAGGGAATGGAGATTCCTCTGTGATTTTGCCCGTGGACACTGTTTCTTGGCCTTGCTGGCTCCCCCAGCTGCTCCCCAAGGAGTTTGCCATCCCTGGTCTGTCCCACCCCAGGACTTGGCCCCTCAGCAGGCTCTGGGCCACCAACGATGCCCACCAATTGCTGTGATATCCTGTACCTGACCGCGGTATGAGTGGTCCCATTCACCTCTGCAGTGGATTCTCAGAACCAGCCTCATTTATTTATTTATGTGTGTGTGAGAGAGAGGAAGAGAGAGAGGATCTGTCTCTGTCTTCCAGGCTGGAGTGCAGTGGCGCTATCACTGCTCACTGCAGCCTTGGCCTCCCAGGCTTAAGCAATCCTCCCATCTCAGCCTCCTGAATACCTATGCCCAGCTAATTTTTAATTTTTTTTGTAGAGTTGGGGGGTTTTCTTTTCTTTGTTGCCCAGACTGGTCTCAAACTCCTGGGCTCAAATAGCCTCCCAAAGTGCTGGGAGTATAGGAATAAGCCACCACACCTGGTAATACCCCCGCTTTCTGAAATGCTGGAAAAGAGCTTGGTTCTTCCCCCTCCCCGTCACCTGCCCTGGGCCATCCCTTGGAGTCTTCTTGACGTTTTCTATTCTTGAGTGTCCCCTTCCTCCCGACTCGCACGTGAGCATGGCTATCTTATGGTTAGGTTGGAGAAAAATGAGGTCAAAGGACTCTTAAGTTGTCCTCCCGCTCTGAGCCCCCCGACCGACAGGCTGACGTTGTGGTCATTCCTCAGGGTGTGTGTGTCCATCTTTGCCATACTGCCCGTGAGCATTTCTTCAAAAAAAGAGAGTCTCGGTAGGATCAGGGAAATATACATGAAATGTGAAAGGCGCTGAATGCTACATGGTGCATCCTTATCGTTCAGATCGTTCCTCTGCTGTAATGCTAGTTAGCCTCCTCTTAGCTTAAGAATGATTTCATCCTATAAACATGTGGCTTCAAATTATGGCCTTATATAAACGAAATGGCTACGCTACACTTTCTGGAGGCTCCGTCTGGAGGTCTTTATTCTCCAGTAAATTCCAAATCCTCTGGCAAACTGGTAGGCAGAGCCCTACTTTCTGTACAGCAGGCCTTGAGGGCGGCTAATTCACATCCGGCCACTGACCCCCACCCCCACCACCTCTGTCATCTCCAGGGCCTGCTTTTTTCGTCGTCATTCCTTTTCCTTGCACCTCCTTTCTACGAGAACACAAGAGAAAGGCCCTGAATTGTGATTTGCATCTTTTCAGAGTGCAGAAAGCACATGCCAGTCTGCCTTTTACAAAACCATTTCTTTTTTCACTGCTCCGTTTTTTCAAAAGGAGTGCTGGTTTTTTATGGCGGTGAAATACACATAACGTAAAATTTATCATGAGTAACATTCAGTGCACTCACAGTGTTGTGCAAACACCAGCTCTGATTCCAGAACATTTTCATACCCCAAAAGGAAACCCTGTCCCCATTAGCTGCCGCTCCCCACTGCCCCTCCCCCAGCCCCTGGCAACAGCCCATCACTTTCTGTGTCTGTGGATTTGTCTGTTCTGGCGTTCTGGACATTTCTATAAATGGAGTCATACACCATATGGCCTTTTGTGTATGGCTTCTCTCACTCAGCATCATGTTTTTTAGTTTTATCCACGTCGTAGCATGGATCAGTGCTTCCTTCCTTCTTTTTTTTTTTTTGAGATAAAGTCTGGCTCTGTCGGCCAAGCTGGAGTGCAGTGGCACGATCTCTGCTCACTGCAACCTCTGCCTCCCGGGCTTAAGCCATCCTCCCACCTCAGCCTCCCAAGTGGCTGGGATTACAGGCACGAACTACCACACCAGGGTAATTTTTGTGTTCTTTCTGTAGAAACAGGGTTTCACCATTTTGCCCAGGCTGGTCTTGAACTTGTGAGCTCAAGTGATCTGCCGGCCTTGGCCTCGTAAAATCCTGAGATTACAGGCATGACCTGCCTCACCCAGCCTTCATTACTTTTTAAAGCCAAATAATATTCTGTTGGCTGAATGGACCACATGTTTATCCAGTCATCCATTGGCGGACACTTTGTTGCCACTTTTCGGCATTTCTTTGATCTTTATAGTCTGACAGTTTGACTTGGTGACAAGGGGATCATTCCTACACAAGGCCTCGGTTGTACTGATGGTATCAGCTGGAGGATGTGTTTTGGTTCCCTTCACATTGTGTGTGGGTGAGAGGGGCATGAGTCAGGGGGTAGAGCGGGTGTGTTAGCCTTGGGGTATTTTGGTGAGACAATTCGGATTAAGGAAGGAAACGTGGATTAAGGAAGGAAACGTGTTTTCAGGACCTGGACCCCAACACACAACCACAACCCAAGGTTGCCACTTGGCTGAGCTGTCCCCAACAGGGACTTCAGGCCCCTGGTTCCTCCACCCCTGATTTACTTCCCTTCATTACCGCCAGAACCAGGGGATTCTCCAAGGGCAGGTTTCACATCCACCTGGGGCAGAGATCTGAAGCCACAGCAAGACTAATTTCCAGGTCCCAGGTGTGCTGGGAAACCGCAAAAGACCAAGCCATGCCGACTGAGAACATTCTCTGAAGCTCTGGTAATCAAAACAGTTTGGCACCTCACGAACCTCAGCAGCCCAGAGGCGGACCACACGTATAAAATAACTCCATGTATAGTTTTTAACAAAGCAGAATCCCCAATCCAGGAAGAGAAGGATTCTTTCACAAAAGGCATTAAAAGTTGCTTCCCTGTTTGGAGGCAGTTTGGTTTTGTTTTTTGTTAGTTTTTTTGATTCATGGTCTTGCTCTGTGGCCCAGGCTGGAGGGCAGTGACAAGATCACAGCTCACTGCAGCCTTGACCTTGTGGGCTCAAGCAATCCTCCTGCCTCAGCCTCCTGAGTAGCTAGGATTACAGGTGTGCACCACCACACCCAACTAATTTTTTTATTTTTTATAAAGATGGGGTTTTGTGGTCAGCCACAGTGGCTTACACTTGTAATTCTAGCACTTTGGGATGCTGAGGCAGGCTGATCACTTGAGGTCAGGAGTTTGAGACCAACATGGTGAAACCCCATCTCTACTAAATATATAAAAATTAGCCAGGCATGGTAGTATTTGAGCCCAGGTAGAGGTGGTCAGCCTGGAGCTATGAATGAAAGGACAGGCTTATAGGCTGGTACCACCTGTGGGATAGGGGTGCCAGATCTGTGGCTCTCGTACTGGGGAGACACTGCACCCTGAGATTCTGTGTCGGGAGCAGGACTGGTCAGTGAGCAGCCAGGAACCTTGAGCTGTGTTCTGAGAGAAGAATGATGGCATCAGGAGGCAGCAGAGGGGTGGGGACAGTCCCTGTGGTATCAGAGGTCAGGGGGCCTGACAGGTGGGAGGTTTTGGACTTCTCTGCAGAGGTGGGACACTTGGAAGTGGGGACAGTGCCAGGCCCATTCAAAGGCCTGGTCAGTGTCTCCTGGAAGTAGAGCCCAAGCATAGGGGACCTGGATGCCTTGCTCTGTGTCAGAGGCCCGGGGACAGCTTCTCTGGGACTGGTCTGGCTGGCTGGCTGTTCAGGAGGCCCCAGCAGAGTTTGGTGTATGAGCCTGGCCCAGGCCCCATGGAAAACAGCCTGAGCATGTCCCGTGAGCTCATGTGGGGGCCAAGGGGTAGCCTTGCTGTGTCAGGCCAGACACCCAGGGGCTCTGAGCCTGGACTTTGAGCCTACCCTGAGGGACTTTGTGCTGGGATGTCCCCATGGAGGTCAGCACTTCCGGGGGCTCCCCAACAGTGACACAGAAGATCGAGGAGGTGGTGGGTGGTCCGCCAGGGTCCCTCCTGGCTGGCTGGGATTAGGGTGACAGCAGACAGGACCCAGTCAGTGAGAGACACAGGAACCAAGCCCCTCAGGTATTCAGAGCAGGGCAGGGAGAGGCAGCGGAGGACTGGAGATGGGATGAGTGTCCTTGGATCTGAGTGCAGCGCCCAGGCAGAAGGTGGGGGGCAGGAATGGTCCCCACACAGGGGCAGGTATAGCTGACACTGCTGACCCCAGGGCTACAGTGCTGGCAAGCAGGACCAGGTGGGCTGGATGAGGCCGAGCTTGGTGGGGCAGTGGTTTCCACAGTGTGGAGGGTGCTGTGAGTTGCAGGATGGGTGGGAGGTGGGAAGGGCAGGGTCCAGGCTGGATGGAAGCAAGGAGGGAACAGGTCTCTGCCCTGGGCTGGGGCCTAGGCTGGGACATGGTGAGAAGATGTCTCAGTGTCTTTGGTTTTGTTTTGTGTTTTGTTGTTGTTTTGAGACAGGGTCTGCCTCTGTCTGAGGCTGGAGTACAGTGGCCCAGTCATAGCTCACTGCAGTCTCTACTTCCTGAGCTCAAGGGATCCTCTCACCTCAGCCTCCCGAGTAGCTGGGACTGCAGGTGGACGCCACCACACCTGGCTAATTGTTTTTGTTTTTAGTAGAGATGCGGTTTTACCAAGTCTGTCAGGCTGGTCTCGAACTCCTGACTTTGTGATCCGCCCACCTCAGCCTGCCAAAGTGCTGGGATTACAGGCGTGAGCCACCATGCCTGGCCCACGCCAGGCTAATTTTAATTTTTTTAAATTTATTAGTGTTTTTGTAGTGACAGGGTCTTGCTCTGTTGCCCAGGCTGCTCTCGAACTTCGGAGCAATCTGCCCACGTTGGCCTCCCAAAATGCTGGGATTACAGGCATTAGCACGCCCAGCTAGTGGCTCTGGTGTTAAGTCAAGGGAGGATGTGGGCTGTTTCCAGGAGGGTCCCAACCTCCCCCTCACTCCCTGCTTGCCGGGGACTAATCCAGGCCTCGTCCACAAAATGGGAGATGCTGACGGAAGCCCTTGGTGGCCTCTCTCCCTGGAGTCTGTAGGGGAAGTGTGGGCTCCCTGAGCAGAAGGGCGAGATGAGGCCAGCTCAGTAGCAGGAGTTCCATGGGCAGATCGGAGTGGAGGAGCTTTCCCGGGATACAGACATGGACTTGGGAGGGCAGGGTGCAGCAGGAGAGGGCCAGGCCGATGAGCCTTGCAGGGGCAACTCCAGTTTGTGGTCCCCGTGCGTTTCTGCTCCCACCACCCCCATCCCACTGCCAGGGAGGGACGTCCCTTCCCTGGTTACCCCCCTTCCCTGCAGCCCTGGCTGCTCAGCAGACGCCTTGAGCAAGGCTTATCCACTTCCTCCTGGCCTGGGGGCAGGGCACGCATCTGCTGGTCCTGTGACTGTCCCCTTCAGCCCCATCTCTGAGAGTGGGGTTTCCTGAGTGTCTGCCCTTCTGCCCTGCACACCAGGGGCCCAGAGCTGCAGAAACCCCCACAGGCTGTGTTCCCAGCAGAGCTCAGAGGGCTCCTGGTGTCCCATCAGCATTCCCTGGAGCATGGAACAGTCCCAAGTGCAGCCATCCATGTGGCCCTCAGCCCTTGTGGTTCTGTGAGCTGGGCTGGTATCAGCCCTCCACTCAGGTGGCAAAGATTGCAGGGAGCAGGAGAAAGAGCCCATTCTTGGGTTCTCCTGGTATCTCACGCAGAGCTGCTTTCTTCTGTGAAGGAGGAAGTAGGAACATCCCAGTGAGCTCTGTGCCACCCACATCCATGAGGCTCAGCTGTAACAGCCCAAAGCCCACCAGCTGGGAGCTGCACTGTGCCCCTGGTCACGAACGTGAACCTCACAGGATGGGGCAACTCCACCCAGCCCTCGCTCTGTGCACATACACAGGTGCACGGGTGTGTGTAGGCGTGAACATGTGGGTGGGCGTGTGCATGCAGGTGTGTTTGTATATAAGCATGTGTGCGTGGCTGTACACACATGTGTGCATGAGTGTGTGTTCATACGGAAGTGCATACTGGCCAAGGTGGGTGGATCACTGGAGGCCAGAAGTTGGAGACCAGCCTGGGCAACATGGCAAAACCCTGTGTCTACTAAAAATACAAAAATCAGCCAGGTGTGGTGGTGCACACCTGTAATCCCAGTTATTTGGGAGGCTCAAGCACAAGAATCTCTTGAACCCAGGAGGCAGAGGTTGCAGTGAGCTGAGATCATGCTGCTGCACTCCAACCTGGGCAAAAGAACAAGACTTTGTCTCAGAAAAAAAAAAGTTCGGGCCAGGCGCAGTGGCTCATGCCTGTAATCCCAACACTTTGGGAGGCCGAGGTGGACGGATCATGAGGTCAGGAAATTGAGACCAGCCTGGCCAACATGAGGAAACCCCGTCTCTATTAAAAATACAAAAATTAGCTGAGTGTGGGGTGCCTGTAATCCCAGCAACTCTGGAGGCTGAGGCAGGAGGATCGTTTGAACCAGGGCGTCAGAGGTTGCAGTGAGCCAAGGTTATCCCATTACACTCCAGCCTGGCGACAAAGTGAGACTCTGTCTCAAAAAAAAGAAAGAGCGCATGTGTTCCTTCCTACCTGTGTCCTTGTGTGCATGTGCATGCAAGCATGTGTGTGTACAAGCATGTATGTGCATACGGTGTCTGTGTGTGTTTATATGAGCATTGGTGTGTCCTGTGTTGTGTGCACACTGGTATGTTCATGTTTGTGCACTGTGTGCACACAAGCATGTGTATTCATGTGTTTCCTCTGTCTGCATGCAAGCACATGGAAGTATATATGCTATACACACGCATTCATGCAGGTGTGATTAAGACACGTATCTCAGCCAGGCACGGTGGCTCACACCTGTAATCCTGGTATTTTGGGAGGCTGAGGTGGGCAGATCACCTGAGGTCAGGATTCGAGACAAGCCTGGCCAACATGGTGAAACCCCATCTCAACCAAAAATACAAAAAATTAGCTGGGTGTGGTGGTGCATGCCTGTAATCCCAACTACTTGGGAGGCTGAGGCAGGAGAATTGCTTGAACGTGAGAGGTGGAGGTTGCAGTGAGCTGAGATCGTGCCACCGCACTCCAGCCTGAGCAACGAGTGAAACTTCCATTTCAAAAAGAAAAAGATACATGTCTTCAATTTGGGCTCCTGTATTCCTCGCCTGGCTTGAAAGTGCATAAACCTCTGTCCAACTGCCATGGCCCTATGGAGCTGCCTGGGAACGTTCCACGATTACCACCGGGACAGCCAAGTGAGCGGCACCACGTGGCACCTGCGAACCTGACACACCTTTAGATTCCCAACCATCTCCCTGCCGTGGTGTCTGAGGAACTGCGCCTGGGATCAAGGGCTAAACTTTTGAATACAGAGCAAGAAGCTCTAAAAAGATAAATTCTTGGGGAAATGAGATCTTTTAAATTCATATAATTTTTTTTTTTTTTTTTGAGACAGACTCTCGCTCTGTCACCCAGGCTGGAGTGCAATGGCCCAATCTCGGCCCACTGCAACCTCCCCCTCCCAGGTTCAAGCAGTTCTCTGCTGCAGCCTCCTGAGTAGCTGGGATTACAGGCACCCGCCACCACCCCCAGCTAATTTTTGTATTTTTAGTAAAGACGGCGTTTCACCATCTTGGCCAGGCTGGTCTTGAACTCCTCTGACCTCATGATCTAACTGCCTTGGCCTCTCAAAGTGCTGGGATTACAGGTGTGAGCCACCGCACCTGGCCAAATCCACATAATTTTTAAAGCAGTTTTTTGTCGGGGGGTTTTGGAGACAGGGTCTTGCTCTGTGGCCCAGGCTGCTGTGCATTGGTGCAATCACTACTTGCTGCAGCCTCCACCCACTGGGCTCAAGTAATCCCACCTCAGCCTCCCAGGTGGCTGGGACTACAGGTTTGTGCCACCAGGCCCAGCTACATTATTTATTTATTTATTTATTTTTGTAGAGACAGCCTCGTTGTGTGATCTATGCTGGTTTGGAATTCCTGGGCTCAAGCAATCTGCCCGCCTCAGCTTCCCAAAGTGCTGGGATTATAGGCGTGAGCCACTGCACCTGGGCTTTTCAAGCAGTGTCATCCAGGTGAAATTGTTGCATAATAAGCTCCACTTACTAAGTGTGCAGACAGCCATGAGCCCACCACCACGACCGGCGTCATAAACATGTCTATGATCTGAAAAGTGTCCTCAGGCCCCTTGCCATCCCTCCCCACCCCACATCCTCAGCAGCCACCAATTAGCTTTCTGTTTTCATAGGTCAATTTGCATTTTCTAGCATTTTATAAACATGGAATCATACAGTATAGGGTTTTTTTAAAAAAACTTAATTGAGGAAGAGTCACAAAATGTAAAATTCACCATCTAAAGTGTGCAATTTGGCTGGGCGTGGTAGCTCAAGCCTGTAATCCCAGCACTTTGGGAGACTGACAGAGGCAGATTGCTTGAGCCCAGGAATTTGAGACCAGCCTGGGCAACATGGTGAAACCCAGTCTCTACTAAAAATACAAAAATTAGCCAGGCATGGTGGCATGTGCCTGTCTGTAGTCCCAGCTACTCAGGAGGCTGAGGTGAGAGGATTGCTGGAGCTAAGGAGGTTGACACTGCAGTGAACCGCAGCTGCATCACTGGACTCCAGCCAGTGCAACAGAATGAGATCCTGTCTCAAAAATAAAAATTTGGCCAGGTGAGGTTGCTCATGTCTGTAATTCCAGTACTTTGGGAGGCTGAGGCCAGCAGATCACTTGAGGTCAGGAGTTCCAGACCAGCCTGGCCAACATGGTGAAACCCAGTCTTCACTAAAAATGCAAAAGTTAGTGTGGCATAGTGGCAGGTGCCTATAATCCCAGCTCTTCAGGAGGCTGAGGCAGGAGAATCGCTTGAACCCAGGATGCGGAGGTTACATTGAGCCAGGATCACAGCACTGCAATGGAGTGCAAGACTCTGTCTCAAAAAGAAAAAAAAAATTAAAAATTAAAGTGTGCAATTCAGTGTTGTGCAATGACCAGCTCTATGCGATTCTAGAACATTTTCATCCCCTTAAAAGGAAACCCCGTGTCCATTCCCAGTCACTCCCTATTCCCCATCCCCCAGTCCCTGGCAACCACCAATCTCCTTCCTGTCTCTATGGATTTGCCTGTTCTGGGCATTTCATATCAATAGAATCATACAACATGTGGCCTTTTGGGTCTGGCTTCTCTTACTCAGCATCATGTTTTTGGGGATTCATCCGTGTTGTAGCAGGGAGCAGGCTTAATTCCTTTCTATGGCTGAATCGTATTTCATTGTGTGGATGGACCACACTTTGTGTATCCCTTCCTCTGCCAATGCACGTTGGGTTGTTTCCACCTTTTGGCTGTTGTGAACAGAGCTACCGTGGACATTGGCGTACAAGGAATTGAGTTGCTGCTCTCCATTCTTTTGGGTCCCTACCTGGGAGCAGAATTGCTAGCTCTCTATGTCGTGTTTTTTGCCAGGCTTCTTTCACTCAGCGCAGTATTTCTGGATTGGTTTCCTGTCATGGTGAGCATCAGGAACCAACCATTCTGAACTTGTTTGTTCCTTCTCATTGCTGAGCCATATTCCATGGTGTGGGCAGGTTGTGCATTCATTCACCAGTTGGTGGACATTTACCTTGTTCTCAGTTTGGGGCTCTCAGAAGTAGATGTCTCTGTCTCAAAATCTGCTTCATTTCTGCTGAGTCACTCTTGAGAGGGGAATTGCTGGGTCATGTGCTAGATACGTGTTTTAGCATTTTTTTTTTTTTGAATTGCTTGAACCCAGGAGGCAGAGGTTGCAGTGAGCTGTAGCATTTAAAGAAACTGCTGGCTGGGTTCGGTTGCTCACGCCTGTAATCCCAGCACTTTGGGAGGTCGAGGTGGGCAGATCACCTGGGGTTGGGAGTTCGAGACCAGCCTGACCAACATAGAGAAACCCCATCTCTACTAGAAGTACAAAATTAGCTGGGCGTGGTGGTGCACACCTGTAATCCCAGCTACTCGGTGGTGGGGTGGGGGCGGGGTGGAGGCTGAGACAGGAGAATTGCTTGAACCTGGGAGGCGGAGGTTGTGGTGAGCCGAGATCGCACCATTGCACTCCAGCCAGGGCAACGAGAATGAAACACCAACTCAAAAAATAAAATAAAATAAACTGCTAAAGTGTTTTCTAAAGTGGATGAGGGCCAGGCAAAGTGGCTGATGCCTGTAGTCCCAGCACTTTGGGAGGCCAAGGTGGGTGGAGTTCCAGAACAGCCTAGGCAACATAGCAAAACCCCGTCTCGGCAAAAAAAATACAAAAATTAGCTGAGTGTGGTGGTGCGTGCCTGTGGTCTCAGCTACTCAGGAGACTAAGGTAGGAAGATCACTTGAGCCCAGGAGGTCGAGGCTGCAATGAGCTGAGATCATGCCACTGCATTCCAGCCTGAATGACAGAGTGAAGCCCTGTGTCAAACAATTAAAAGGTGGATGAGCTGCCTCGTTCAAATAGTTTGTTGTTGTTTTTAAGAGATATGGTCTTGACCGGGCACAGTGGCTCACGCCTGTAAATCCCAGCATTTGGGGAGGCCAAAGCGGGTAGATCACTTGAGGTCAGGAGTTGGAGACCAGCCTGGCCAACATGGTAAAACCCTGTCTCTACTAAAAATACAAAAATTAGCTGGGTGTGGTGGTAGGCACCTGTAATCCCAGCTACTCGGGAGGCTGAAGCAGGAGGGTTTAAGCAATTCTCCTGCCTTGGCCTCCTGAGTAGCTGGGACTGCAGGCGCGTGCCACCACACAGAGCTAATTTTTGTATTTTTAGTAGAGACAGGGTTTCACCATTGGCCAGGCTGGTCTCAAACTCCCGACCTTGTGATCTGCCCACCTCAGCCTCCCAAAGTGCTGGGATTACAGGGGTGAGCCACTGTGTCCAGCCAGGGAAAAGTTTTAAGAATTAAATCTTCCGTGTCCCCAACCTTCTTCCCTATCGCCACTCTATCCCCGTGTGAACTATTACCTGGGCCTCATAAGCATGCGTTGAACACTTCTGCAGGAATTCCCAGAGCCCGAGTTAGCTCAGCCTCGGTGGCCATGACCCTACAAAGTCACAGTGCTGAGTCATGCTTCTCTTTAGGCAGAGGTCAGCAAACCTTTTCTTTGAAGGGCTGGATAGGAAATATTTTAGGTTTTCCAGGCTGTAATATTACAGTCTCTGCCTGAACTATTCCACTCTGCTATTGTAGCATAAGCAGCTACAGGCAATAAGGAAACGAGTGGGCAGGGCTGCCTTCCAATAAAACTTTATTTTACCCACCTGGTGAACAAACTCGTCTTCATCCTTCAGAACCCCTCTCTTTTTTTTTGAGATGGAGTCTTGCTCTGTTGCTCAGGCCAGAATGCAGTAGCATGATCTGGGCTCACTGCAACCAATGCCTCCCAGGTTCAAGTGATTCCTGTATCTCAGCCTTCGCTAGGATTACAGGCACCTGCCACCATGCCCAGTTAATTTTTATATTTTTAGTAGAAACAGGGTTTTACCATGTAGGCCATGCTGGTCTTGAACTCCTATCCTCAGGTGATCCACCCGCCTTGGCCTCCCAAGGTGCTGGGATTACAGGTGTGAGCCACCGTGCCCGGCCATTGGGGGCTTACTCTAAATATCCCACCAGATGCTCACATACCCCCAAGAACTCAGCTGAAGCTGGGGCTCCTGAGCCACCACGCCTGGCCTCAGAACCCCTCTTAGATATTGCCACTCCCCTAATGTGTTCTCCGGTCCTTCAGGATTATCACTCCTGCTGTGTGTCTTTTAACTGTTGTGCTGGGTCACGTCTACACTCAGGTCTGGGAGCATACCAACCTCTCCTGCCTAGCTTTGGCCTGGTCCTCATACCCTCAGCCATCCTTGGTTGACTCACACCACATTTCTGGCTCTTGCTTCAAGCCCCCAGGTAGGCCAGCACCAGCATTTCTTTTTCTTGCAACCTTGAGAAGCAAACACATTTTTTAAAGAATAAACTTGGCCAGGCACAGCCGCTCATGCCTGTAATCTCAGCACTCTGGCGGGCCTAGGCAGGTGGATTGTTTGAGCCCAGGAGTTTGACTCCAGCCTGGGCAACATAGTGAGACCCCCATCTCTACAGAAAATACAAAACTATTAGCTAGGCATGCATGGTGGTGTGCACCTATAGTCCCTGCTACTTGAGAGACAGAGGTGGGAGGATCACCTGAGCCCAGGGAGATCGCCTGAGCCGGGTGTGGTGGCATATACCTATAGTCCCAGCTACTTGGGAGGCTGAGGCAGGCAAATTGCTTGAACCCTGACAGCAGAGGTTGTAATGAGCAGAGAGTGCACCACGGCACTGCAGTGAGCCTTGATCATGCCGCTGCACCCCAGCCTAGGCAGTAAAGCAAGACCCTAACAAAAAAAATAAAAGAAGAAACTGGGTGACCCTGTCTCTTAAAAAAAAAAGATGAGGGTGAATTTTGTGGAGCTAAACAGTGTATATATGTGGACATATGGAGTGGAATGGACATTGGAGACTGCAGAAGGTGAGGTGGGAAGGCGGGTGAGGACGGAAAAATTTCCCATTGGGTACAGTGTTCACTATTCAGGCAACGTGTATCCTAAAAGCCCAAATTGGCCTGGCACAGTGGCTCACTCCTGTAATCCTAGCATGGGAGGCCAAGATGGGAGGATCATTTGAGCTTAGGAGTTCAAGACCGCCTGGACAACATAATGAGACTCCATCTCTATTTGAAAAAAAGGAAAAGCTGGGTGCGGTGGCTCACGTCTGTAATCCCAGCACTTGGGAGGCCAAGGTGGGCAGATCACGAGGTCAGGAGTTCAAGACCAACCTGACCAACATGGTGAAACCCCATCTCTACTAAAGTTACAAAAAAATTAGCTGGGCATGGTGGCACGTGCCTGTAATCCCAGCTACTTGGGAATATGAGGCAGGAGAATCGTTTGAACTGGGAGGCCAAGGTTACAGTGAGCCAAGATCGCACCACTGTACTCCAGCCTGGGTGACAGAATGAGACTCCGTCTCAAAAAAAAAAAAAAAAAAAACCAATGTCCAGACTTTACCACCACACAATATATGCATGTAAGAAACCTATACTTTGTAGGCTAGGTGCGGTGGCTCACCCCTGTCATCCCAGCACTTTGGGAGGTTGAAGTGGGCAGATCACCTGAGGCCAGGATTTTGAGACCACCCTGGCCTACATGGCGAAACCCCGTCTCTACTAAAAAAATATAAAAATTAGCCGAGTGTGGTGGGTGCATGCCTATAATCCCAGCTACTTGGGAGGCTGAAGCAGGAGAATTGATTGAACCCAGGCAGCAGAGGTTGTAGTGAGCCATGATCACACCGCTGCACTCCAGCCTGGGTGACAGAGCAAGAGTCTAAACAAAAAAAGAAAAGAAACTGGTAGTTTTGGGGCGTTGCTACACCTCCTGGTGTACTTTTGGTGTCACTAGTTCTTCCATTCAAATCCTCTCGCATTGAGAGTCTCCTGTGGTCTTGGACAGCTACCTCCTCAGTCTTTCCTTGTTGCCCATGACCTTGGCAATCTTGAGAGCACTGGCCGTATTCCTGCAGGATGCCCCAGTCTGGGCCTGCCTGATGGTCTTCTCCCCAGTAGACCGGAGTTGTGGCTTCAGAAGCAAATGCACTTTAAGGTGTTCTGAGTGCATTTTTCGTGGCTCTCCTGGACTTTATCTTCCTAGGTTGGGTTTTGAGGACCCTGGAGTTTCAGGAATCCCAAGTTTCGGGGCAGGTTCAGTCTTGCTCATCCCCATAAGCCTCTCGCTGCTACTGCTGCATGGCCAAGGTCTGTGGGGCTGAGTCTTTATCTGCTTGGGGAGCTGCTGGGGAGGTTTATTCAGAGACAAGGTCGGGAAGGATGTGGACTGGGAAGAGCACAGCAGAAAGAGGGTCGCAGCTGTTGGGCTGCAGAGTTGACAGGCTGCCTCTGGATGGGGTGGGACGAGGGCTGGGATGGAGCGAACTCAGGGGAAGCGTCAGGTCTAGGGGGTTTTCTGATGATGTCACTTACAAAAGCCACTATCAGATTTTTTTTTTTTTTTTGAGACAGAGTTTCATTTTTCTTGCCCAGGCCAGAGTGCAATGGCGCAATCTAGGCTCACTGCAACCTCCGCCTCCCAGGTTCAAATGATTCTATTGCTTCAGCCTCCCGAGCAGCTGGGACTACAGGCGTGCGCCACCATGCCTGGCTAATTTTTGTATTTTTAGTAGAGACGGGGGGTTTCACTATGTTGGCCAGGATGGTCTCGATCTCTTGACCTCACAATCCACCTGCCTCAGCCTCTCAGAGTGCTGGGTTTACAGGCATGAGCCACAGCGCCCGGCCAATTTTCTTTTTTAAGTGACAGGGTCTCTCTCTGTCACCCAGGCTGAAGCACAGTGGTATAATCACAGCTCACTGCGGCCTCGATCTCCTGGGCTCAAGCAGCCTCCCAGGGAGCTGGGACCACAGGTGAGCACCACCTCACCTGGCTAATTTTTTTATTTTTTGTAGTGATGGAGTCTTGCTATGTTCCCCAGGCTGGTCTCAAACTCCTGGCCTCAAGCCATCCTCTTACATTGGCCTCCCAAAGTGTTGGAATAATAAGCATGAGCCACCCACCGCCTGCAGCCAGAGGTCACATTAAATGACAGACAGACCCTCACGGGATGCCATAACTGGTTGCCCCTGGCTTCCTGGGAGAGCCTAGTCAGGTGGGGAACTGCAGCCTCGGGTCAGGTGCTGTCTGCCCAGGAGCGGGATGCCGCATGCCCCTTAAACTTGCCCCCATCACTCTGACCTTGCCTGACTCTGACCTCCCTTCCAGCTCTAGGACACACGCGCCCCAAGCCTGGGAGGCATGCTGAAGCCAGGCGGCTGGCAGGATGAGTGTGAAAGAGGCAGGCAGCTCGGGCCGCCGGGAGCAGGCGGCCTACCACCTGCACATCTACCCCCAGCTGTCCACCACCGAGAGCCAGGCCTCGTGCCGCGTGACCGCCACCAAGGACAGCACCACCTCAGACGTCATCAAGGACGCCATTGCCAGCCTCCGACTGGACGGCACCAAATGCTACGTGCTGGTGGAGGTCAAAGAGTCGGGCGGCGAAGAATGGGTGCTGGACGCCAACGACTCGCCTGTGCACCGGGTGCTGCTGTGGCCCCGGCGGGCACAGGACGAGCACCCGCAGGAGGATGGCTACTACTTCCTGCTGCAGGAGCGCAATGCGGACGGGACCATCAAGTATGTACACATGCAGCTGGTGGCGCAGGCCACGGCCACCCGGCGCCTGGTGGAGCGTGGCCTCCTGCCGCGGCAGCAGGCGGACTTTGATGACCTGTGTAACCTCCCCGAGTTGACCGAGGCCAACCTCCTGAAGAACCTCAAGCACCGCTTCTTGCAACAGAAGATCTACACGTACGCAGGGAGCATCCTGGTGGCCATCAACCCCTTTAAGTTTCTGCCCATCTACAACCCCAAGTACGTGAAGATGTACGAGAACCAGCAGCTGGGCAAGCTGGAGCCGCACGTCTTTGCACTGGCCGACGTGGCCTACTACACCATGCTCAGGAAGCGCGTGAACCAGTGCATCGTGATCTCGGGTGAGAGCGGCTCGGGCAAGACCCAGAGCACCAACTTCCTCATCCACTGCCTCACCGCCCTCAGCCAGAAGGGCTACGCCAGCGGCGTCGAGAGGACCATCCTGGGTGCCGGCCCTGTGCTGGAGGTGAGCAGGGAGGCGGTCTGTCTATGGAAGGGGGCCTTTGTTTAGAAAAATGCGGGTTTCAAGCCAAAGCACGGTGGCTCGCGTCTGTAATCCCAGTGCTTTGGGAGGCTGACGTGGGAGGATTGCTTGAGCCCAGGAATTCAAGATCAGCCTGGGCAACATAGCAAGACCCTCTATACAAAAAAAAAAAAAAAATGATTAGCCAGGGAGGCACAGTAGTGCTCACCTGTAGTCCCAGCTACTCAGGAGGCTGAGGCAGGAGGATCACTTGAGCCCAGGAGTTCGAGGCTACAGTGAGCTATGATCATGCCACTGCACTCTAGTCTGGATGACAGAGAGAGACTCTGTCTCAAAAAGAAAAAGAAATTTCAGGCTGGGTGTGGCAGCTCATGTCTTTAATTCTTTAATCCCAGTGGTTTTTGGGAGGCTGAGGCAAGAGGATCACTTGAGCCCAGGAGTTCAACATCAGCTTGGGCAACATAGCAAGGACCCCTCTCTACAAAAAAAAAAAAAGGGAAAAAAAAAAAAAAAAAAAATATATATATATATATATATATATATATATATATATATATATATATATGTGAGGATTAGCCAAGTGCAGTGGCACATGTTTGTTGTCCCAGCTATTGGACAGGCTAAGGCAGGAGGATCACTTGTGCCCACAAGTTCAAGGCTGCAGTGAGCTATGATTACACCACTGCACTTCAGCCTGGGCAACAAAGAGAGACCCTGTCTCTAAAGAGAGAACAAGTGGAAGTTTTCTGATTGTTGTCATTATTCATGCAGGGCAAGGCCAGCTAGTCGGGAGGCAACTGCCCTTGGAAAGAGTTTGTGACTCACAGTTCCCGAAAGAAGAGGGTGCAATGCCATGGAAGGCCACAGGGGGAAGCACTGAGTCTCATCAGGAGGCCAAGGGACACAGGGATAATGGGAGCCCGGAGAGGCAGGAAACTTTACTGTGATTTTCATGCATCGGAACGTGCTAGGTGGAGTAAGCTGGCTTAGGATTGGCTTGTTTGAATTATTTCAGGCTCTGAGGCATAGGGGCTGCCCCTTGTCAGGTCCCAGGGCCTGGGGTGACAAGGGTAGGGGATAGTAGGCTAGAGTGTGAGAGCCCCAGAGAGGAGGTGGCTGGGGTGTAGGCTCTGGACTGGTTGGTTTGCATATGGAAGGCAGGTCCTGAACCATCTCTAGGAATTGGCCAGAGCCAATCTAGGAATTGGGAAGGGGCATCTCTGGGGTCAGCCAGGACCCAGATGTCAGAGCGTCAAAACTACAGAAAATACAAAGTCACCGGGAGCCCTGGCTCATGCCTGTAATCCCAACACTTTGGGAGGCTGAGGCAGGTGGATCACCTGAGGTCCAGACTTGGAGACCAGCCTGGCCAACATGATGAAACCTCGTTTCCACTAAAAATATAAAAATTAGCCAGGCATGATGGTACGTACCTGTAATCCCAGGTACTTGGGAGGATGAGGGAGGAGAATCACTTGAACCCGAGAGGTGGAGGTTGCAGTGAGCCAAAATCGCTTCACTCCAGCCTGGGTGATGGACCAATACTCCATCTCAAAAAATAAAAAAAAAGTCACAGTTGATACACATTTGGAATCCAAAATGTGGCCATTCGTTCTTAAGGTGCCTGAAAGAAAAGCCTAGGGTATTCAAACCAGTTTGGGGAGTGCTTCACAGGGCATTTCTGGGGAACCAGCAGGGTGGAACCAAGCCCGCAAGGCGTATGGCAGGCCTGGGGGTTAAGTGGATGGGGAGGCGTTGTCACAGAGTGAGCAAGGGGAGGGGCCTCCTCAATTCACTGTAGAGGCAGCAGAGAAGGGACCAACCAGGCTCTCATGCTCTCTACCTGCTGTTCGTTGCCCTATCAGCCAAACCCTACGGTAGCCCTCAGTGTGCCGCTGTGGGTGAGTCTTGTGGCCACAGGGCTGCAGAAGTGACCATATAGCACCCATCATTCTGAGGGTTTTAGGACGAAGTCTATCCACATGTCTCAGAACAATGCAACTATGGTCACCTGGTGAGGGCCAGGGGCAGTGTGTGGCCTCGGGTCTGCACCTATGAGTGTGCGGTCTGCCTTTTTTTCTTTCTTTCTTTTTTTTTTTTTTACAAGACAGACTCTTGCTCTGTTGCCCAGGCTGGAGTTCAGTGGTGCAATCTCAGCTTACTGCAACCTCCACCTCTCAGGTTCAAGCAGTTCTCCTACCTCAGTCTCCCAAGTCGCTGGGATAACAGGTTCGTGCCATCATGGCTAGCTAATTTTTTGTCTTTTTAGTAGAGACAGGGTTTCACCTTGTTAGCCAGGATGGTCTCCATCTCCTGACCTCATGATCCGCCCACCTCAGCCTTCCAAAGTACTGGGATTACAGGCATGAGCCACTGTGGCTGTAATCCCAGTACTTTAGAAATACTGGGATCACCAGAGGCCAGGAGTTTGAGAATAGCCTGGCCAACATGGGGAAACCTCCCGTCTCTATTAAAAATACAAAAATTAGCTGGGTGTGGTGGCGGGCGCCCCCAGCGACTCAGTAGGCTGAGGCAGGAGAATGGCTTGAACTTGGGAGGCAGAGGTTGCAGTGAACCGAGATTGTGCCATTGCACTCCAGCCTGGGAAACAAGAGTGCAACTTCATCTCGAAATTTTAAAAAGTAATAACAATAAATTAGCCAGGCATGGTGGTGCATGCCTGTGGTCCTAGCTACCTAGGAGGTTAAAGTGAGAGGATTCCATGAACCCAGGAGTTCAAGACTGCAGTGAGCTGCACTCCAGTCAGCTGACTGGAGTGACACAGCACGACTCTGTCTTGAAAAAATAAACAACAGGCCAGGTGCGGCAACTCACACCTGTAATCTCAGCACTTTGGGAGGACGCGGTGGGTGGATCTTGAGGTCAGGAGTTCAACACCAGTCTGGCCAACATGGTGAAACCCCGTCTCTACTAAAAATATAAAAATTAGCCGAGTGTGGTGACACACACCTGTAGTCCCAGCTACTTGGGAGGCTGAGGCAGGAGAATCGCTTGAACCCAGGAGGCAGAGGTTGCAGTGAGCCGAGATCATACCATTGTACTCCAGCGTGGGTGACAGAGCAAGAGTCTGTCTCAAAAAATAAATAACAAAAAAAATGTAGTAGGTGAATGAACAAGAGGGTAGATCCAACGTTTAACATGTCAAACATTTTGCCAAATGGGACCAGGCAGGTGGGTGAACACCTGAGCCCTGCAGAATTAGCATGCCCAGTCCCAAGGTCTCAACGTGGCACGGCCAGGAGGCAGGATTGCCACCGAAGCCTCAGTTCGGTGTCCATGTCCTCCCCACCACGCTGCTGCCTCCACAGTGCCATCTCCCTAGGACCCTCCACGGTGTGGATGAGTTTCCTTTTGCTTATACAACAAAGTGTTAGGGGCAAGGCATCTCCAGTAACAGCGATTGAATCTCTCCTGGTCCTGGAGGCCAGAAGTTGGAGATCAAGGCATCCTCCAGGCTGCACTTGCTCCTGGTTCTGGGGGAGGACGCTTCAGGCCTCCTCCAGCTTTTCTGGGGGCTGCAGATGTAATTTGGCCTGTGGCCACATTGCGTCAGTCTCTGCCTCTGTCGTCAGGGGTGTTCGTCCTGTGTGTCTGTGTCTTCACGTGGCTTTCTCATAACAAGGACGCCACTCATGGGATATAGGGCCCATCCTACTCTGGTGTGACCTCATCCTACCTAATTGCCTCTGCAAAGATCCTATTTCCAAATAAGGCCACATCCACAGGTTCCGGGGGTGAGGATGTGGATGTAATTTTGGGGGTGGGAGGCACAAGTCAGTCCACAGCAGCCCCCGTCAAGTCCCACTTGATGGCATCCGGTGCCTGGGTCCCTGAGGGCTGTCCTAGATCCTCGATCATCCTGGGGGCTGGTAGTTTTTCCCTGGATGCCAGCAAAGCTCCTTCCAGCCTCCACGCCTGCACAGTCTCCAGGATGCCTTTGACGGCCATTAGTCACCCTCTGTGAGTCAGAACCCTGGTCCTGCCAGGCCGTCCTGTTTGGGGCCTCAGCAGCAGGGGCCGGCGAGGCCAGTTTTCTCCAGCGGTTCTAAGCCACTCGAGGGTGGTGCCCACGCCGGCTTCCAAAGCAGGCTTGAGCCAAATCCACGTCATGGCAATAAACGTGCTTCCTGGGGCGACTGTTTGCAAAGGGATACGATTGTCTTCACTTAGAGCTGGATTTCTCAACCTGGGCTCTGCTGACATTCAGGGCCAGATCGTTCTCTGTGGGAGGGAGTCATCCTGTGCATTGAATGGCATTGAACAGCATCCCTGGCCTCCACCCACCAGATGCCAGGAGCACTCCCCACCCACAGGTGTGACAACCAAGAGTGTCCCCAGACATTTCATTGAGTAGAGAGGTATGGGACAGAACTGCCCACTGGGAACAGAGCCGCTGTCTTTGAGTTCTTCCCATAAGAAGGAATCCCTGTTCCTTGCAGACACTGAGCTTTTAGATATTATCCATGAGTTCCATCTGTTCTCTGCTAACCTGGGAGTCATTTTTTTCTTTATCTGAGACAGGGTCTCGCTCTGTTGCCCATTTTGGTGTGCAGTGGTGCGATCTCGGCTCACTGCAATCTCCACCTCCTGGGTTTAAGTGATTCTCGTGCCTCAGCCTCCTGAGTAGTTGGGACTACAGATGGGCGCCACCACACCTGGCTAATTTTTGTATTTATAGTACAGAAAGGTTTCACCATGGTGGCCAGGCTGGTCTGGAACTCTGGACCTGAAGTAATCCGTCCGCTTCGGCCTCCCAAAGTGCTGTGATTACAGGTGTGAGCCGCCATGCCTGGCCCTAAGAATCGTTTTCTAGTAAGAGGAATAACTAGCTAAATCATGCCTCAGGCCCATTAGGTGTCAGGGTTTGGGCTTCGTGATTTTCATCCATCATCTGTCTCTAAACTCTCAGAGCAACTCTGCCCATTTTCAAGATGAGGAAAGCAAGCCCCAGAGAGACTCGCAGATGTGCGAGTTTCCTGAGCGTCTATCATTAAAGTATCATGGGCTGGGGGGCCTCCAACAGCAGAGATTGATTCTCTCACAGTTCTGGAGGCCAGAAGTCGGAAATCAAGGTGTGGGCAGGGCTCGGTCCCTCTGGAGGCTCTGAGGGAGACTGTGTCCCAGGCCTCTCTCCCAGCTTCTGGTGGCTTCAACCGTCCTTGGGCCTGTGGCCGCGTGGCTCTGCCCTCTGCCTCCGTTGTCACCTGGTCTTCTCCCCCGTGTGTGTCCAGTCTCCCTCTCCTTTCTCTCATGCGGACTCTGGTCCCTGGATGGAGGGTTGACCCTAATTCCAGGATCACCTCATCCCAAGATGCTTATCTTCACGGCATCTGCAAAGATCCTCTTTCCAAATAAGGGCGCAGTCACAGGTTCTGGGGTAAGGACTTAGACATGTCTTTTTGGGGTGGCCACATGTCAACCCACCACAGGTGGACTCCCCAGGCCACACCGCAGACAGCCACGGCCAAACCCAGGGTTTGAACGCAGCCTGAGCCCCAGCCCTCCGTTCCGGCTGCCTCTCTGCTCTCCCCTCTCTCGCCTGCGCTGCGGAAAGCCGGAGATCAGCACAACTCTCGGCGTCGATCGGGGACTTTTTCTCAGCTCCCTGAAAGGAGAAGTTGAGCTGTTTTGAGGTTTGGGTGTCGCTGGGTGCACCCCCCTACCCCTGCCCCCGCAAGGGTTGCAGCCTCGCTGTGCAATGCTGACCAAAAAACAGGAAGGGAACGCTGTGGAAAGCCGGTTCCAATCAGCTGATCTGCCCACTGCTGCAGTTAACTGTTGCCATGGCTCCGCACCAAGTCTGGGGGCTGCAGAAGCCTCCCCATCCTCCACGTGGCCACTCACCTCTCAGGGTGGGCGCCCCTTGACAGCGCGGGGCCTGTGGGTAGAGCAGCCTCAGATCCTCCAGGCCTCACTACAGGGCCCTTCTGAGAGCAGGCGGAGTCCAGGGGACCAGAGGCTGCGGTTCCCTTCATCTGCCTTGAACTGCAGCAAGCCAGCAGTGTGTGTGGGCTTTCATTCTGAAAGCAGAAATAAAATCAGGATCCTTGCTTGTCAGGCTGTTGTCCCAAGGTTCCCAGGACTCCATGGAGCCCCTGTGGCCCAGCCCTCAGTGGGACACCATGACAGTGATGAGCTACAGGGCACAGACACCCCCAGCTGGTGGAGCCCAGCTCACCCAGTCATGCCAATGCCCAGGGCATTCCAGTGAGGGACTGAGGAAGGGCCATGAACCTGCCACTCCCCCAGACCCCCTTCTTGGGGCAAAGGAATCTAGGACTTGTACCTACCTGGACTCGGTCCTCAGCTCCTTCTTAGGGGCCCCACAAACCCAGTCTCATGTTCCCCCCGACTCCCCCAGCCTCTCCGTCATCAGCCAGGCCACAAGCTCTGTTCCCCCATCCACAGTCAGCACTGGGGCAGGTCCAGCTGGGCAGGTCACCCAGACCACAGTGCCATTATCCATCTCGACGACACCTGCCTGGGCCCCGTCCTTTCCCCCTGAGTCTGTCGGGTGAGACACGGATGGATGCCAGCCTCCACCTAGTGTTGGGGGCATTGTCTCATACATCATCCTCACCACATCCTGATGTGGGCAGACTAACCACCCCCACCTGACATGTAAGGAAACTGAGGCACACACACTCAGCAAGGGTGGCAGAGATAGAAGGTTCTGGAACCAGCGGTGTGCCAACTCCCATGCCTCTGAAGTTGAGGTTTCTGTTTAAGAGCTTATTGAGATATAATTTACCTATTTACTTATTTATTGATAAATAGATAAATTATATTTATATCTGTAGTTTATAAATATGTAGATTAAATTATATCTGCAGCCTCAAACTCCTGGGCTCCAGTGATCCTCCCACCTCAGCCTCTCTAGCAGCTAGGACTACAGGCTCACGCCACCACACCTGGCTAATTTATTTTTATTTTTTTTGTAGACACGGGGTTTGGCTATGTCGCCAAGCCTGGTCTCAAACTCCTGGCCTCAGGCGAGAGTGTGCAGTTCAGTGGCATTTAGTGCACTCGCAGTGTTCTGCAACCATCGCCTCTCTCCAGTTCCAGAACATTTCCATCCCTCCAAAAGGAGACCCTGTCCCCATCAACGGTCACTCCCCACTCCCCTCTCCCAGGCCCTGGCAACCAGTCATCTGCTTCCCGTCTCTGTGGATTTGCCTCAACATTTCAGATTGATGGAATCTCTCACACTGTGTGGCCTCTTGTGTCTGTCTGGCTTCTGTCACTCGGCATCATGTTTTTGTGGTTCATCCACGTTGTAGCATGGGTCAGTGCTGCTTTTCATGGCTGCATCATATTCCACAGTGTGGATGGACGATCAGCTGTAAATTGTTTCTCTGCCCACCAGTTTTATCAGCATTTCATTCCTTGGTATAGCTGGTAGGTGGTTGGGGTTTTCCTGGACCCCTGCCCCAGCCAGGCTAACCTCCCCCGCATCAGTGGCCCCCACAAGAACAGTGTTTCGGAGTGCACAGGATTCCCTGGAGACTGTCATGAGCCCCGGAAAAGAGGACAACGGTCCTCTCCAGCAGGCCGCTTTGGGCATGCTGATGGCTAGAGCACTGAGGGACACCAGATGGGACCAGGAGCAGGGGTGGGAGGAACACAGAAGCGGGCAGGGGTGCCCAGGCACAGCAAGCATGTCCATCTGCACATCCTGCCCAGCCTACTGAGAACCCAGTGGCCAGAGGGAGGCTGGCTGCAGGGAGCAGGGCAGATGGGGTGGCTCGCAGGGGCCCCTGGACTCAGGCAGGAGCGTGGCTTCCCGAGTGACAGAGAGGGAGTCCTGGGAGCAGCCCCAGCCTCAGGGATATGTCACATCTGAGGCTGATGGCTGAGGATGGACAGTCCCAGGGGAGGAGAGGGGATCAGAGATGGCTTGCAGGGGCTTTGCCTGGAGGCCAGTCCTGGAGTGCTGGTGAGTTCAGTTTGGGGTGCTTTGTTCGAGCAGCTGATGGGGAGTCCAAAGGAGAACTGAGCGCCAGCCATACAAAGAACCGACAGCCCCAGAGCTCACTGGGCCTCAGAGGCCATGACCCAGTCATATGACCCAGTCAGAGAAGGGCCAGGGGCAGACAGCAGGCTGGGGCACCTCCCAACCAAGCAGTCACCCAGCCCTTGCCTGTTAGCCATGTGGGGAGGTGAGCTTGCCAGGAGAAGCAAGTGTTGAGAGGGGGTGTGTTGCTCCCCTCATGGGACATTTCAGGGCATGGGCCACAAACCAGAGGACGCCCAGGGTCAGGACAGGGTCAAGGCCTCAGAAGGCAGAAGTCACCCATGTCAGCAAAGGGAAGCCAGTGTGTGTTTGAGGAAGAACAGTACCTGCAGTTGGTGCCCGTCTGTCTGGCTAAGGGTCCAGGAGCCCCCAGTGGCTCAGTTTGTGTCTGTGTTACATGAATGCAGAGGTATTTGAGGCTGAGGGTCCCTGAGACCCCTTGTCACTTTGCTGGGCTGAGGGAGAAGGAGGCTGGGGCCGTCAGCGGGGTGGGCAGGGAGCTTGGGGTCAGGAGGATCTGGGGCAGTGCCCTGGTGCACTCCAGAGGGAGACTGGCATGCCAGCATGTTCAGGGCTGGGTCAGGGGGAGCAGGGCCAGGGTCACTGGGTGCCCATCCTCCTCTCTCGGTTGGGCACACTGCTGTCTTGGCGGAAGAGGAGGCAGAGTGAGGGCTCTCAGGATTCCCTCTTCACCCTCACCCCGCCAGCGGTCAAGGCTCGGGCTGGCCCAGGCCATCCGAAAGGCTGGGCAGCGAGATGGTTATCCACACAAACATCCGGGTCATCCATCCATGTAGGGCGTGTGTGGGAGACAAGGCATGCAAGGACAGAAGGAGGAGATACAATCTGGCCCCAACCACGAGCTACCGAAAGTTCTTGAGGCGGGTGAGGTGGGCACCCTGGGCATCACAGGAAGCGAGAATAGAATCAGTCTCTGGCTGCCTGTCTACCCTGTGTGGCCTCCCCGAGCTGTTTGCAAAAAGGTGGGGGGAAGCAGTTTTGGGGGCCCCCGGTCTGCAGAGCAGCCCAGAGGAGGAGGTAGGAGCTGGGGCCCAAACACGGGGCAGGTTCAGAGCAAACCCCATAGGCGACAAGAAAGCGGAATAAGCCGTCACATGGGGTCAGTTTCAGACCTCACAGTCAGAGACCTTTGGGGACAGTCGCCACGCTTTGTGGTCCAACTCTGGTTCCCAACCCCTGCCCTGTTGATATGTGGGGCCGGATCATTCTGCTCTGGCCAAGCTGTCCTGGGTACTGTGGGGGGCTGAACAGCATCCTGGTCCCTGCCCGCTAGATGCCCGTAGCACCCCTGCCCCTAGACCCGACAACCAAAAACATCTCCAGATGTTGACAGGTGTTCCCTGAGGAGCAGAACCGCCCCAGTTGAGAATTGCTGTTTTAGGTCAACTGGATGCGTAAATCAATTTCATTGCAACAGATGCTCTCTGCCTAAATATTTTCACATTCTTTTTTCCTCGGTAAAGTCGTGCCATTGGAATTACACATCAACCCGACCATATTCGGCGCTATTTCGAAGTGGTTGTCGGGGGTGGCAGGGAGCAGTTTCAGTCCGACGTTCTCCCTCATCCCTGGGGGAAGGTGGCTGGTGTGCCTCCTCATCGCTCATCACTTGCCCACCCAGAGCCCAGAGGACAGTCACTGCCCACCCACGACCAGGCATGTCCCCATATCACCGACGGTGGAGTGGCCTTAGGTGTGTGAGGATCTGGCTTTCCAAGAGCTTGCCCTTCCAGGAAGACTTTGAGTGACATCTTACCATGTTGTTTTTGTTTTGTTTTGATTTTTGAGATGGAGTCTCCTTCTGTCACCCAGGCTGAAGAGCAGCGGCGTGATCTCGGCTCACTGCAACCTCTGCCTCCTGAGTTCAAGCAATTCTCCTGCCTCAGTCTCCCGAGTAGCTGGGACTACAGGCGGGTGCCACCATGCCTGGCTAATTTTTTGTATTTTTGGTAGAGACAGGGTTTCACTGTGTTAACCAGGATGGTCTCGATCTCCTGACCTCGTGATCTGCCTGCCTCGGCCTCCCAAACTGCTGGGATTACAGGCCCAGCCTACCATGTTGTTTTAAGACTTGCTCCCTATGCCAAAAACTGCAGTCCCAGATTTTAGGATCTCTGTCTGGGCTGAGAAGTGACACGTTCCCTGCTGGGGTTTTTGCAAAGGAATATAATCAAAAAGCTTTGCTGGTTTTCTGATACAAGCGAGTGCTGGTTTGTGCTCCCTGGATTCTGTGGTCCTCCACTCCATCCTCCCTGTCCTCCTGGGGTGACTTCTTGAAACCTGTGCCAAGTGCTGGCTGTGGCTCAGCTCTCCCTCCTTTGAGTAGCTCCCTAGCGGGAAACAAACCAGGGGCCGCTGCCAGGGAAGAGAATCCGTGGCCAGAGATTTCCCTACTTTGGCAAAACCTTGACACATTTCATTATCTCTTTTGGTTCCCTTAGCTTCTTCCCCCCACCTTTTTTTTTCCATGAACACTTCGTCTTTTTAGTGTCTTTTCATTTTTTATTTTTTTAAACTTAAAAAAAATTTTTTTAGAGACGGAGTTTCGCTCTGTCACCCAAGCTGAGGTGCAGTGGTGCAATCATAGTTCACTGCAGCCTCAACCTCCTAGGCTCAAGTGAGCCTCCTGCCTCAGCCTCCCAGTTAGCTGGGACTACAGCCACGTGAAACCAGCAAGGTTTCCTTTTCTTTTTTTTGTATCTACCAGGGGTTGGCACACTACAGCCCACGAGTTAAATCTGCCAGTGCCTATCTCTACAAATAAAAGTTTTATTGGTGCATAACCACGCCCACACATTTACATATCATCCCTTTATTGGTGTATAACCACGCCCACACATTTACATATCATCCCTGGCATCTTGGCACCATGAGTACAGAGCCGAATAATTGCACCTGAGACTGTACATGGCCCGCAGAGCTGAAAATATTTACTTCCTGGCCCTTTATAGGAATGTTTTTTCCTTTGACCACCCCAGTACACCCACCGTTTCATAGAATGTTCGAGAATCCCATAAAGGTGAACATTTCACAGACGTCTTTTTTTTTTTTTTTGAGATGGAGTCTTGCTCAGTCGCCCAGGCTGGAGTTCAGTGGTGCAATCTTGGCTCACTGCAACCTCCACCTCCTGGGTTCAAACAGTTCTGCTTCAGCCTCCCGAGTAGCTGGGACTACAGGCACCCACAGTCACACCTGGCTAATTTTTGTATTTTTAGTAGAGATAGGGTTTCACCATGTTGGCCTGACTGGTCTCGAACTACTGACCTCAGGTGATCCACCCACCTTGGCCTCCCAAAGTGCTGGGATTGCGGGCGTGAGCCACCGCGGGCAACCTCCAGATGTCTTCTGATCTTCCGCTCAGCTCTCCCTTCCCAAAGGTAACACAACCAGCTTTCCATCCTAGATCCCAGCAGCCCAGACCACCAGATGGAATCTCTGCATATGCATCCATGCCATTTACACACATACATACATATGTGTTCGTAAATGTCCATTTCCCCACACAGGGCCGTAAAGCAGTATGGGGAGCCAGGAAAGGAGGACGCAGACACAGAAGTCCCACAGGGTTCGGCAGGGCTAGCTCTGTCTCTGTGCCCACAGGCAGCTGGGAGTGGTCGTACAGCCCATGCGTTTGGCACCTGACCGAGGCTGGCTGGAGCTGCGTGGGGTCCTCTCCCTACCTTGCACCCTCACAGAGCTGAACGTCAGCAGGCCCCTTCTCTCAGAGGGTTTCCAGCTGCCTCCTGGGCTCTGGGATACGTGTATCCTGCCTGAAGGGCACACAGTCTGCCAGGGACCCAGCAGGACCCTGTCATCCTCCTGGTCTCCCACCAGCCCCGTTCCTCACTGTAGCTGACAGGGCCTGACCAGAGGTGCATGGCCAAGGCCACAGTGCCCCCAGGAGGAAGCCGGTGTCTGGGGTGTCAGAAGTGTGACCAGGAACACTGGAGCTTGCAGTCAGGGGAAAATTAAGCCAGAGGGACAAGCATGAGGACAGGCGTCCCGAAGTCGGGTGGCCGGGAACAAGGTGGTGGTCAGTGTGACCCGGCAGCACTGCCAGCCTCGGTACTTTCTCCCTAGCTCTGGAGACAAACCAACAGGCCTGGGTGTTCCCTGCACAGAACACAGAGAGCAGGGGCAGTGTGAGAGGCAGCCAGGGTGGGAAAGGGAACGGAGGGAGGGGTGCAGACCACAGAGAGGCCCCTCCAAGCTGAAAAGAGAGATACATCAGAGCCAAAGGTGTCTTCAATGGATATGGAGAGGATGGGGGTGCCCTGCAGCCGAGTGCTAAGGCCCCTGGCTCCACCAGTGAGGGTGGAGGCTGTGGACCCTCCGGGAGGAAGGGGAACCCACCCCCAAATCCCCAGGTACTCCCTGGGCCTCCTTTCCGTGCCCTGCCACATAAAACAGCACAGTCCTGACGTTTGGAATATGATCTAAGGCTATTTTAGACAAAAGGGGAAGTTATATTTTGGGGAATGCTGCATCTAAGAGAAGAGTGAAATTACGGGGTATATTTTAAGCACCATAAAAAGATCTCCTTGGAATTTGGAGAAAGTTGATTAAAAGCTGAAGCATGAGGTCTGGGACACCCCCTGCCATGGCCCTGCCCTCCCCGAATGTTCTGGGGGTTTCACTGCTGCGGGATTATGGAGACGGGGGACCCATCTGTCTATCTGCCATGTCCGCCTCAATGCGTGGGCGGGAGCGTGGGCAGGCCATAGTCAGCCACGGGGCCTGGCCACCAATTTGTTTCCTGGTGATTATCCAGGATAGAACCAATTCCTGCAGGCCCTGCCCTGGGCCGCTCAGTCCCCCATGTCACAGTGCAGTTGCCACCTAAGGTTTCTTCCTGTGTGACTCAGCCACAGCAAGCCAGAGACAGCCCCCTCGAGACCCCCATTCCCAGGAGACCCCAGAAGCAGTTTGGCATCTTCAGCCCAGCCACTGACTGGCCTTGTGACGCCGGCACATAGTTTACCTCCTGGGTAAAGGACAGAAAGGGATGACTTAGCAGTGGTCGGGCATCAGGACCCAACAGGGCTGTCTGTAAATATGGATGGTATCATCACCTCTTTAAGGGAAAGTGAATTCGGGCCACCTCTGCCTTTGTCAGTGTCATTACAGTTCTCAACCGGGTGCAGGGCACTTTTAGAGGCTGAGGCAGGCTGATCACTTGAGGTTAGGAGTTCGAGACAAGCCTGCCCAGCATGGTAAAACCCCGTCTCTATTAAAAATACAAAAATTAGCCAGGCGTGGCGGTAGGCGCCTATAATCCTAGCTACTGAAGAAGCTGAGGCAGGAGAATGGCTTGAACCCCGGTGGCAGTGAGCCAACATTGTGCCACTGCACTCCAGCCTAGGCAACGGAGGGAGACTCCATCTAGGAAAAAAAAAAAAAAAAAAAAAAATATATATATATATATATACACACACACACACACACACACACACGCATGCGCGCACGCGCACACACGCACACGCACGCACCCACACACACAGACACGCACACAGACACACGCACATACACACACACGATTCCAGTTAGTGGGTAGTGAACCGAGGTTCTCACCTGGGCCTGATTCTGCCAGCAGGAGATGTTTGGCAACCCTGGAGACATTTTTGGTTGTCATAGCTGGGAGGGAGGGATGCCACTGGCTTCTGGTGGGTAGAGGCCAAGATGCTGCTAAACGCCGCACAGTGCACGGGACAGCCTCCTCTGCAAAGGATGGCCCGGCTGTACGTCAGTAGTGCTGAGGCAGAGAGACTTGCTGTAGTTTAGAGGCCTTTAGAGGGTGCTGTTGAAAATCTGGTCTGGCGCTCTAGACAGAATCTGCAGAGAGCAGTGGTAACTCAGAAGCCACCACCTGGATGGAGGCTGGGCACTGTGGCTCACGCCTGTAATCCCAGCACTTGGAGGCTGAGGCAGGAGGATTGCTTGACCTTGGAATTCAAGACCAGCACGACAACATAGCGAGACCCCATCTCTGTATTTGTTAAAACTTTTCAAAATGACTTTATTTGAGACAGAGTCTCAGTCTGTCCTCCTGGGCTGGAGTGCAGTGATGTGATCTTGGCTTACTGCAACCTCTGCCTCCCGGGTTCAAGTGATTCTCCTCTGTCTCCTGAATAGCTGGGACTACAGGCACGCACCACCATGTCCGCCTGATTTTTGTATTTTTTGGTGGAGATGTAGTTTCGCCATATTGGCCAGGCTGCTTTTGAACTCCTGGCCGCAAGTGGTCCGCCTGCCTTGGCCTCCCAGAGTACTGCTGGTATCACAGGCATGAGCCACCGTGCCCGGCCAGGTTTTTTAATTTCATTTTTTTTTTTTTTTTTTGAGATGGAATTTCACTCTTGTTGCCCAGGCTGGAGTGCAATAGCACGATCTCAGCTCACCACAACTTCCACCTCCTGGGCTCAAGCAATTCTCCTCCCTCACTTCCGGGGTAGCTGGGATTACAGGCATGTGCCACCACACCCAGCTAATTTTTTGTATTTTCAGTAGAGACGCGGTTTCTCCATGTTGGTCAAGCTGGTCTCGAACTCCCAACCTCAGGTGATATGCCTGGCCTTAATTTATATTTTTTTTAAAAAATGAAGCCAGCACCTGCATAGAAGGAGCTGTTTGTGGAAGGGGTAAATGATAATAAGATCATCCTCCAAGGATGATCCTCCCACCTTAGCCTCCCAAGCAGCTGGGATTACAGGCATGCACCACCACACCCAGCTAATTTTTGTATTTTTAGTAGAGACAGGATTTTGCCATGTTGTCCAGGCTGGTCCCAAACTCCTGGACTCAAACCATCCACCCACCTTGGCCTTCCAAAATGCTGGGATTCCAGGCATCAGCCACAGCACCTGGCCTGTTATTTTTAACACACCCCCTTACTTACTCTTGAATTGTCAACTTTTTCCCTCAACCCAGCCCACTGAAGGGACGTAGCAGTGGTCCCACACTGGGGTTAGGGAGATGGGGGTGGACTGAAGTCTTGGTGATTCAGACTTCTTTCCCCACTGCCACAAGTGAGGGAACCCCCAGGATGACAGGTTGCTGATTCCTGCTCTGGACAGTTGGTCCAAGGGGACCGTGGGGGCCCCAAGAAGCATCCCCCACCCCAAGTTTACAGAGAGAGGCAATAGCACCTTCAAGGGAGAACAGAGAAATGCTGTGAAAGCTACAGACCCTCCCCCCAGCCCTCCCTAAAGAGGTCACCTTTCTTTTTTCTTTTTTGAGACGGAGTCCTGTCACCAGGCTGGAGTGCAGTGGCGTGATCTCGGCTCACCGCAACCTCTGCCTCCTGGGTTCAGGCAATTCTCCTGCCTCAGCCTCCCAAATAGCTGGGAATACAGGCACCTGCCATCACACCTGGCTAATTTTTGTGTTTTTGGTAGAGACAGGGTTTCACCATGTTGGCTAGGATGGTCTTGATCTCTTGACCTTGTGATCCACCCGCCTTGGCCTCCCAAAGTGTTGGGATTACAGGCATGAGCCACCGCAGCAAGGTCACCTTTCTTTACATGTGCAAATGCTCAATTTTGCTGCATTGAAAGTAGCGGAAGGGCCGGGCGCGGTAGCTCATGCCTGTAATTTCAGCACTTTGGGAGGCCAAAGCGATTGAATCATCTGAGGTCAGGAATTTGAGACCAGCCTGGGCAACATGGTGAAATCCGGTCTCACTAAAAATACAAAAGTTAGCCAGGCACAGTGCTGCGCACCTGTAGTTCCAGCTACTGCGGAGGCTGAGGCAGGAGAATCACTTGAGCCTGGAAGTTGGAGGTTGTATTGAGCCATGATCAAGCCACTACACTCCAGCCTGGGTGACGAAAAGGAAACCCTGTCTCAAAAAAAAAAGTACTGGATGTCCTTACTGTTCAGGTTTGGGGATTGTGTGGGGAAGCAAACGTCATCCCAAGATGAAACCTTTCCTAACGATCTGAACACTTGCAGAATGAGCCTCCACTTAAATTCCCCTCTCAGCTCAGCCTAAGACTAGCTCCTTCCATCATGCAAATGTGGTTCAAGTTGGCTACAAAATGACATTGAGAATCTTGCAAAAGATGCACGATTTCAGGAAGTCATCAAAAGTGGCCTGGAGGCCAGGTACAGCGGCTCAAGCCTGTAATCCCAGCACTTTGGGAGGCTGAGGCGGGTGGATCACCAGAGGTTAGGAATTCAAGACCAGCCTGGTTAGTATAATGTAACCTCGTCTCTACTAAAAATACAAAAATTAGCTGGGTGTGGTGGCATATACCTGTAATCCCAGCTACTAGAGAGGCTGAGGCAGGAGAATCAGTTGAACCCGAGAGATTGCACCACTGCACTCCAGCCTGGACAACCGAGTGAGACTCTGTCTCAAAAAAAAAAAAAAAAAGTGATCTGGAGAATCACTCCCCTCATCCCTCCTTAAGTCTACGTGGAACAGTCTCAAAAATCATTCCTATATCACAGCCAGGTGTGGTGGCACGTGCCTATAATCCAAGCTGCTCAGGAGGCTGAGACAGATGGGAGGATTACTTGAGCCCAAGAGTTTGGGACACAGGCACAGACAGCCTGTGACAGGCACGTATCAGTTAGCAGGCAGGAAAGAGGCTGAATGATGGTGGACAGAACCTCAGGAGCAAATGAGGCCACGATGCTGCTAAATTTAAATGATGTAATTCAGGGCCAGTTGCAGTGGCTCATGCTTATAATCCCAACACTTTGGGAAGCCAAGGCAGGAAGCTCACTTGAAGCCAGGAGTTCAAGACCAGCCTGGGCAACAAATAATTAAAAATTAAACAGGCGTAGTGGTGCAAGGCCTATAGTTTCAGCTATTCAAGATGTTGAGGTGGGAGGACCCATGAGCCCAGGAACTGGAGGCTGCAGTGAGCTGTGATCACACCATCGCTCTCCAGCCTGGGGGATAGAGCAAGATCCTGTCTCAGTAAATAAATATTAAGTAAATAAAAGAAAAGGATTTTCAGCTTGGCTCTCAAGTATAAATAGCAAATTTAGTCCCTTGCTTTATACACAAGGCACACCTAAATCAAAGAGGTTCAGGAAGTTGAAGGAAAAGCAAGCACAGGTGTAGCCGACCGTGAGAAACAGGAGATAGCAGAGCTGCAATCCGGACATAGTTCAGGCCTCCGCACGTAACATGTCGCAAAGATTGGTTATGATGCTAAACCCCTCACTTTGCAATAAAGGTATAGCAGTTGTGAATGTCTATGCACCAAGCAACATAGCCACTGCCTTTACATAGTAGAAAAAAAATTTTTTTTCTGAGACAGAGTTTCACTCTTGTCCCCCAGGCTGGAGTGCAGTGGCACAATCTTGGCTCACTGCTCACTGTAGCCTCCATCTCCTGGGTTCAAGTGATTCTGCCTGCCTCAGTCTCCTGAGTAGCTGGGATTACAGGCACATGCCATCACGCCTGGCTAATTTTTGTGTTTTTAGTAGAGATGGGGTTTCACCGTATTGGCCAGGCTGGTCTTGAACTCCTGACTTCAGGTGATCCATCTGTCTCAGCCTTCCAGAGTGCTGGGATTACAGGTGTGAGCCACCATGCCCTACCAAAAAGTAGAAAGTCTTAAAGATACCAAGAGAAACACACACACAGCTTGGTTAAGTACACAGAAAATAGGCAAGGATGTTAAAACACCCAAACCACATACTTAAGGCAGACATTGTGGCCATATCATGCACTCTGAGAGAATAAACCTCCTCACTTATACATGGAACATTATTAAAAATCATTTGTAGAGACAGGTTCTCACTGTGTTACCCAGGCTAGTCTCCAACTCCTGGCCTGAAGCAGTCCTTCTGCCTTGGCCTCCCAGGGTGCTGGGATTACTGGTGTGTACCACTACACCTGGCCTCAAAAATTATTTATATATCAGTCAGGTGTGGTGGCACACACTAGTGATCTCAGCTGTTCAGAAGGCTGAGGTAGGAGGATTGCTTGAGCCCAGGAGTTCAGGATCAGCCTGGGCAACATAGCAAGACCCCATCTCTACAAATAACCATTTCTATGTCAGGTTAAGAGAAAGCATTTATAACTTTCCATAGTCAAACAATTTCGAGTGACACTCTAACAATGCAATAAAACTATATGGAATTTTTAAAAGTGAACTTCAACTGAGCAACTCTTAGATAAAGAAGTGCAAACACGGCTGGGTGCAGTGGCTCACGCCTGTAATCCTAGCACTTTGCGAGACTGAGGCACAGATCACCTGAGGTCAGGAGTTCAAGACCAGCCTGGCCAACATGGCGAAACTCCATCTCTACTAAAAATATACAAATTCCCCGGGCATGGTGGTGTGTACCTGTACTGTCAGCTACTCGGGGAGGCTGAGGCAGGAGAATCACTCAAACCTGGGAGGCGGAGGTTGCATTGAGCTGAGATCACACCACTGCACTCCAGCCTGGGCAACAGAGTGAGACTCTGTCTCAAAAAATACAAAAATTGCAGGTTTTCTACAAATCAGTAACAAACAGCCATATGTTATCAGAGTCCATGGGCTGTATTTAAAGCCATGGTAAGAGGACACCACATAGCTGAACACACTTCAGATCCACAAATAGGAAAGAATTTTGAAGTAAATGAATTTATGTCCTATCTCAAGCTGGGAAAAAGAACAAAGTAACCCCCAAAGAGAATGATTTGGGCATCAAATGGGCAAGTTGAGATCAGGTCCGGTGGCTCACACCTGTAATCCCAGCACTTTGGGAGGCCGAGGCAGGCAGATCGCTTGAGCTCAGGAGTTCGAGACCAGCCTGGGCAATATAACGAAACCCTGTCTCTACCAAAAACACAAAACTTAGCTGGGTGTGGTGGCACATGCCTGTGGTCCCAGCTACTTGGAGGACTGGGGTGGGAGAATTGAATGAGCCTGGAAAGCAGAGGTTGCAATGAGCCAAGAGCAAGATCATGCTACTGCACTCCAGCCTGGGCGACAGAGTAAGACCATCTCAGAAAAAAAAAAAAATGGGTGAGATGAGCCCCAGGGGAAACTCGATAAATTCTTCAGATATTTTCACAGCCCTGAGAACCAAACAGGACCTTCCCCCATCAAAGCCTGGATTGTTCTGTATTCTTTCTGTGACCTAGTACATGCTTTTGTGATAACTTAAACCCAAATTTAGTGACATATGTAAGATTTCAGTGACTTGTTTCACACTTGGGTTTTGTTGTTATTTAAGGCTCCCCTGCCCTGCGCCTGTAGGGTTTGCTGTGAGATTTCAGCGCTTGTAGGAGTCTGTCCTTCTTAAACAGCCCCGTCCTAGCCCTGGGAGTCCTTGCTGCGTTTCAGTGTTTGATGTGGTGCCATCTGCATCTGTGGCCGACACTTGGTGTATCTTGTGAACTGGGGCATATGGAGTTGGGATCACTCAGCTCTCTGTACATCCCTGTCGTCCATCCATCTAACCAGCAACTGACTATCAAGAGCCTGCCAGGTGCCCCAAGCCCCTTGAGCAATCAGAAAAGAACAGAACCCGGCAGCGGCTGGGCCAGGAGCCCTGGAGAGCCTCCACTTCCTCCTCTGCGAATGGGGGAGCCATGAGGTTGGGGTAACTCTTCCACTTCCTGCCCTGACATCCGCAGGCCAACTGAGCCTGCAGCTACCTCCTGTGCAGTCTTGGGCTTGGGGGTGTGGGGAGTCCTGTCTCCCTCCCGCGACCCCATAGCTGCCTTCTCATCTCTTTTACACTCCCACTTCCTGGGGTCTTCCTTGTGCCTGCCTGGTATCATCCCTGACGTGGCCCCTGCCAATCTCCCCTTTCCCTCGGCCCCGCCTTCACCACAGCTCTGGGCTCTGTTGAAAGCATCAGCTAAACTTCTCACTTCTTCGCCTCCAGCCCTGCCTGCTGGCCTCCGCCGCCACTGTTCCCAACTCCCAGGGAGTCTCTTCTCACCCAGCCCCTCTGGGACACGTGACCCTGTAGACCCATTTTTGTCCTGGGTGTTTCCCAGGCCTGCCTCTCCACGTCCCCGCCATGGCCCAGGGAGACCAGTCACCCAGGCCGACACTCACCTCCTGCCGACCCATCCTGCTGGAGCCATGTCTGAGATCCTCAGAGGAGGGGGGCATTTAACAGAGAATCCAGAACAGCGGCCCCCCACTCTGTTCCCACAAAAACCAGACAGTCTGTAGTTCACACGGGTCTGAGGGGCCACCCAGTCTCTGTCTGAATGGCTCAACTGCTATCGTAGCTCGGATGCAGCCTCAGGCCAGACACAGACCTACGTGGCTGTGTGCCAGGAAAATGTCATTTGCTGCTGCTGAAAATTGAATTTCACATCAATTTCAGCCACCCAGCCATCTTTTGACTTTTTTTCTCCCATAAACGTTTTTTCTTTTTTCAGATGGTGTCTTGCTCTGTCACCCAGGCTGGAGTGCAGTGGCATGATCTTGGCTCACTGCAACCTTCGCCTCCTGGGTTCAAGCGATTCTCCTGCCTCAGCCTCCCAAGTAGCTGGGACTACAGGCACCTGCCACCATACTTGGCTGATTTTTTTTTGTATTTTGGTAGAGATGGGGTTTCACCATTTTGGCCAGGCTGGTCTCGAACTCCTGACCTCAAGTGATCAACCTGCCTCGGCCTTCCAAAGTGCTGAGATTACAGGCATGAGCCACCCTGCCTGGCCCCCTAAACATTTGTAAAATGTGAAAACTGTCCCTGGAACGTATGCTGTACAGTAATAGGTGGCTGGCCATACTGTGCGGACCCCGGTAGAGATCAGTGGTGCCAGGAGGGTGTCCTCCATGTGGCCACACCCATGCCCCTACCTGTGTGTCTGTGACCGCTTTCCTGCTACATCGGCAGAGCTGAGTGGTGACAGCAGACAGAGCCAGAACTATTCACCACCTGCCCTTTTGCAGAACAAGTTTGCTGCCTCTGGTTCGCACAAAAATCCCACTTCATCCTCAATCTGCTAAGGCGGGGATTTTTTCCAAAAACCTTACCTTACAGGAGGGAAATCTGAAATCAAGAGCCATGAAGTAATTTGCCCAAATTGCCCAGAGTAGCCTGGAGCCTCCAACCCTCCCGCTGGCCCCCAGGACCCACTGAATCCTGCAGTGTCTCAGCAGAAGTACCCTGCAACCTGGCTAGTCGTGGTGGCTCACGCCTGTAATCCCAGGATTTTGGGAGGCCAAGGCGGGAGGGTCACTTGAGCCCAGTAGTTGAAGGCCACCCTGGGCAACATAGCGAGACCCTGTCTTTACAAAAAAAAAAATTTTTTTTTAATTAGCCAGGCACAGTGGTAGGCTCTGGTGTTCCCAGCTACTTGGGAGGCTGAAGCAGGAGGATTGCTTGAGTCCAGGAGTTTAAAGCTGCAGTGAACTAGGATTGCGCCACTATACTCCAGCCTGGGCAACAGAGCAAAACTTTTCTCAAAAAGGAAATAGCTTGCAACCCCATGAAGACTTGGAGGTTTATTTCCCTGGGATTTCCATGAAGCACAGCCTCAGCTCACAGTGGCTGCCCCATGGCTGTTTGCTTGGCAGACCTGGCACAGCAGACCCCCCTGACCCCCTCAGGCCTCCTGGGATGGGGCACTGCCCTCAGGGCTCCTGTGTCCATGAGGGCCCAGCACAGCCTTGTGATGTGGCCTCCGCCTGCAGGCTTGAGTCGCCTGCGCTCAGGGTCACAGCTCTCATCTGGGTCTGACTGTTGTCAGTGTCCCCAGGCAGGCGTCACCTACTCAGTGGCCTCGAGCCGAGTGCTGTTTCAGGTAGAAAGTTCCACCGGGAACTTGGAGAACACCCAGGAAAGAACAGGAGTCCCAAGCCATGAGGCCACTGTGCTGGCTGCCAGGCCCTGGCCAGTGTCACGTGGTGGTCTCTCCCTTACCCCAGCTAGAAGGAGAGAGGACTTCTGCAGGCTGAAAAGCAAGGGAACAATCTCCCTCTGTTGGCCCCCCCCCTTTTTTTTTTTTTTTGAGATGGAGTCTCGCTCTTGTTGCCCAAGCAGGAGTGCAACGGTGCGATCTTGACTCACCGTTGGTGATCTGAGGCAGAACGGTGCAACTTCTGCCTCCCACTTCAAGCAGTTCTCCACCTCAGCCTCCTGAGTAGCTAGGATCCCAGGCATGTGCCACCTCACCCAGCTAATTTTGTATTTTTAGTAGAGATGGGGTTTCTTCATGTTGGTCAGCCTGGTCTCGAACTCCCGACCTTAGGTGATCTGCTCGCCTTAGCTTCCAAAAGTGCTGGGATTACGGGCATGAGCCACTGCACCTGGCCTCGGCCCCTTTCTTTAGGCTCTGTGGTGGATGAATATGTGCAGATGTTCTTTCTCCAGCTGCAGCCTCTCTTGGCTATACCCGTCACTCCTTCATCTCATTGCCTGCGTGGCCTTGATCAGACAGGGGAGATCGGAAGCTCTGCACGGCTTGTGGACTGAGCAGGTGGGAGCGGAAGCTTCACCCAGAGGTGGTGTCGCAGAGGGAGGAAGAAACAGCATCAAGGGGTCGGGTGCAGTGGCTCACACCTGTGATCCCAGCACTTTGGGAGGCAAAGGCAGGCAGCTCACAAGGTCAGGAGTTCGAGACCATCTCTACTAAAACTACAAAAATTAGCCGAGCATGGTGGCGTGCACCTGTAATCCCAGGTACTTGGGAGACTGAGGCAGAAGAATCACTTGAACCTGGGAGGCAGAGGTTGCCAAGATCACACCACTGCACTCCAACCTGGCAACAGAGTGAGACTCCATGTCAAAAAAAGAAATGGAGATAAAGAGGGAGTCTGAAGTCCTACAGCATATGCCACTTATTAGCCACTCGTCACCACAGGTCATGATATGTCATATATGTCACAGTCACTGTTCTCTCTAACACGTTTTACAGAGTATTTTTTTTTAATGGGTTCTAGCTCTGTTGCCCAGGCTGGAGTGCAGTGGTGTGATCATAGCTCACTGAACCCTCATCTTCCTGGACTCAAGCAATCCTTCTCCCTCAGCCTCCTGAGTAACTGGGACTACAGGCGTGTGCCACCAGACCCGGCGAACTTTTCAGTCATTTTTCTTTTAAGACACGGAGTCTTGCTGTGTTGCCCAGCTGGTCCTGAATGCTGGCCTCAAGCAGTCCTTCTGCCTCGGCCTCCCAAAGTGCTTGGATCACAGGTGTGAGCCACCCACCCGGCCTCTCTAAAATGTTACCAGGCATTCCACCTAAGAAGAGAGCCATTCTTTAGATAGAAGATCTAGAATTTTGGCCAGGCCCCCTAAACATTTGTAAAATGTGAAAACTGTCCCTGGAACGTACACTGTACAGTAATAGGTGGCTAGTCATACTGTGCGGACCCTGGTAGAGATCGATGGTGCCAGGAGGGTGTCCTTCATGTGGCCACACCCATGCCCCTACCTGTGTGTCTGTGATTACAGTCGCTCATGCCTGTAATCCTAGCACTTTGGGAGGCCGAGGCGGGTGGGTCACTTGAGGCTAGGAGTTTGAGACCAGCCTGGCCAATATAGCAAGACCCCATCTCTACTAACAGTACAAAAATAAGCCAGGCGTGGTGGCACACACCTGTAGTCCCAGCTACTTGGGAGGCAGAGGCATGAGGATCGCTTGAATGGGGGAGGTGGAGGTTGCAGTGAGACACTGCATTCCGGCCTGGTTGACAGAGCGGGACTCAGTCTCAAAAAAACTAAAAGTGGGGAGATCTAGAATTTTTGGCCACATAGGATGTTCAACCCTGGATGTCTCTTTTCAAAGATTCTCTACTTGACCTAACATTAGACTCCTGAACCTTGTCCCCGTCCCATCTGAGTGCCTCTTTGTAATTCAGTTTCAGCTGAGACCCTGCTAAGTCATTTTAGCGGGAACCCTCTGCCCTTGAGATCTGATTGCCCTCGATATCTGATCAGGCTCCTCATCCTTCCCCATCCCCCGGGTACTGTCTGATCACCCTGGCCTGTCTTCAGCAAGAATCCTGTTAGGTCAGTTTAGCTAGAAACTGCTGTACATGCAGTGTTTTCTCTTAGTAATTTCCCCTCCACTGACCCCCAACCCTGCTCCTTGGTGATAAAGTCCCACTTGCCCAAGCTGTATTCAGAGTTGAGCCCAGTCATTTGTCTTTACCGCAAGGCCCCATCACAGCATTGGGAATAAAGGCTACCTGCCTGTGTGTTAATGAGTACCACTGAATAATTCTTCTTTTTTAATTAATTAGAGACGGAGTCTCACTCTGCCTCCCAGGCTGGAGTGCAGTGGCATAATCTCAGCTCACTGCAATCTCCACCTCGCGAATTCAAGTGATTCTCCTGCCTCAGCTTCCCAAGAAGCTGGGACTATAGGCACTCGCCACCACGCCCAGCTAATTTTTGTGTTTTTATTTTGTATTTTTTAGTGAAATGGGGTTTCACCATGTTGGCCAGGCTGGTCTTGAACTTCCGACCTCAGGTGATCCACCCACCTCGGCCTCCCAAAGTGCTGGGATTACAGGCGTGAGCCACCACGCCTGGCCCCATTGAATAATTCTTTCTCTAACTCTCCCAATTCAAGAAACCTTTTGAAATCGCTGGGAAGAAAAATCTCAAAGGCAGGGGCATTTGGAAGGTGGCCAGACTTTTTCTAGCTCTCAGTGTCTCTGGTGGGCACATTGCATCCCTGCTGGGCCCACACCTAGGCCACCCCTGTCAGAGGAGGGGGCAAGACTGCCTCTATGTTAGTCTCACCTGGAAACTGTGACTGGGAGGTGGTTGAGTTATGAGCGATAGCTTTACGGAGTTTTTTTTTTTTTCTGTGATGCAAACTTTTCATGAGGTTATTATTTTTATTTTAATTAAATTTTTTGTAGAGCGTGCAGGGGCAGGGACCAGGGTCTCATTCTGTCATGCAGGCTAGAGTGTAGTGGTATAATCATGGCTCACTGCAGCCTCAACTCCCTGGGCTCAAATAATCCTCCTGTTTGAGTCCCCTGAGTAGCTCAGACTACAGGCATGCATCACCACAGCTAATTTTTTCTTTTTTATAGGCACAGGGTCTGAAGGCTGGTCTTGAACTTCCTGGGCTCAAGTGATCCCCGCTGCCTTGGCCTCCCAAAGTGCTGGGATTACAGGTGTGAGCCGCTGTGCTCAGCTTATTTTGTCTTTTTTTTTTTTTTTTTTTTTTTTGAGAAAGTCGTTCTGTCACCCAGGTTGGAGTGCAGTGACGCAATCTCAGCTCATTGCAACCTCTACCTCCTGGGTTCAAGCGATTCTCCTGCCTCAGCCTCCGGAGTAGCTGGGATGACAGGTGCACGCCACCACGCCCAGCTAATTTTTGTATTTTTAGTAGAGACGGGGTTTCACCGTGTGGGCAAGGCTGGTCTTGAACTCCTGACCTCAAGTGATCCACCCACTTCGGCCTCCCAAAGTGCTGGAATTATAGGTGTGAGCCACAACACCAAGCCTTATTTTATTTCTAATTGATGAAAATTGTATATATTCATCACAGACAACATGACATTTTGAAATATATATACATTGTGGAATGGGGTCAGTGGAGCTAATTAGCATATGCATTACCTGACATACTCAACACGTTTTGTGATGAAAACACTTAAGATCTACTTTCTTACTAATTCTCAAAATACAAAAATATTAACTACAGTCACCATGTTGTACAATAGATTGCTCGAATTGAATCCTCCCCCTAACTAAAATTTTATATCCTTTGACCAGCATCTCCCCAGCCCTGCCCCCACCCCTAGTAACCAGTATTCTACTTTCTACTTTTTTTTTGAAACAGGGTCTCGCTCTGTCGCCCAGGCTGGAGTACAGTAGTGCGATCAGGTTCACTGCAGCCTCGACTTCCTGGGCCCAAGCATTTCTCCTGACTCAGCCTCCTAAGTAGCTGGGACAACAGATGTGTGCCACCACACCTCAATCATTTTTTATTTTTTGAAGATATGGGGTGTCACTATATGGCCCAGGCTGGTCTCAAACTCCTGGCCTCAAGCGATCCTCCTACCTCTGCCTCCCAAAGTGCTGGGGGATTACCGGCATGAGCCACAGCACCCAGCCCTACTTTCTGCTTCTAGGAGTTATTTTTGGACTGGGGGTTCATGTGCAGTTCATTACAGGAATATATTGGGTATGGTGAGGGTCGGGCTTCTAATACGTCACCCAAATAATGAACACCCGCCTTGACCTCCCAAAGTGCTGGAATTACAGGCGTGAGCCACATTACCTGTTTCGTTGGAGGTAACAAAAGTTACCCAATAGGCAACTTTTCAACCCTCACCCCCTTCCCCTTCTCCCGCTATCAGTTCAACTTTTAAAAATTCTACATACACTACTGAGATCATCCAGTATTTGCCTTTCTGTGCCTGGCTTATTAACATATTAACATGTTTCTGTGCCTGGCTTATTAACAGATTAACATGTTTCTGTGCCTGGCTTATTAACATATTAATATGTTTCTGTGCCTGGCATGTTAACATAGTGTCCCTGAGGTTCATCCATGTTATTGCAAATGACAGGATCTCTTTTTTATTACTATTATTATTTATTTTGAGACAGAGTCTTACTCTGTCGCCCAGGCCAGAGTGCAGTGGCATGATCTCAGCTCACTGCAACCTCTCTCCTGGTTTGAAGTGATTTTCATGCCTCAGCCTCCTGAGCAGCTGGGATTATAGGTGCCTGCCAGCATACATGGCTGATTTTTCTATTTTAGTAGAGATGGGTTTTTTGTTTTGTTTTCTTTTGTTTTTTTTTTTCTTCCTGGAAGATATCACACTAGTCCAAGAAATGGGGTTTTACCATGTTAACCAGGTTGGTCCCAAACTCCTGACCTCAAGTGATCTGCTCACCTCGGCCTCCCAAAGTGCTGGAATTACAGGTGTAAGCCACCATGCCCAGCCAGGATCTCCTTTTTTAAGGCTAAACATTATTCCATTGTGTATATGAACCACAGTTACTTTATCCATTCATCTGTGGGGTTTTTTTGTTGTTTTTGTGAGACATAGAGTCTTGCCTTGTAGCCCAGGTGGAGTTTAGTGGTGTGATCTTGGCTCACTGCAACCTCCGCCTCCTGGATTCAAACAGTTCTCCTGCCTCAGCTTCCTGAGTAGCTGGGATTACAGGTGCACACCACCATGCCCAGCTAATATTTGTATTTGTAACAGAGACAGGGTTTTGCCATCTTGGCCAGGCTGGTCTCGAACTCCTGACCTCAAGTGATCTACCCACCCTGCCTCCCAAAGTGCTGGGATTACAGGAGTGAGCTGCTGAGCCCGGCCTATTCATTCATCTGTTGATGGACACTTAGCTTAAGTCCATGTCTTGGCTATTGTGATTCATGCTGTAATGAGCATGAGAGCCCAGGCATTTCTTCCACATACTGATGTCATTTCCTTTGGGTAGATACCCAGAAGTGGGCTGTATCCAGAAGTGGATGTAGTGAGATGATAATTTTTTTCCAAAGTGTACAACTTATATTAAAAGCATGTTCTTTATATTATGAAAGAAAAAAAAATGTGTTTCTGTGAAAGGAGAGGCCTTTCTTGCTTTTGAGCGCGTCCGGCGCTATGGGTTTCGTAGCCTGGGGGGACAACGGCATCCGCCTTCCCAGTGCATGTGCCAGATTATATCGCATAGTTGCTGACACTGGGGTCCCACTTCCTCCCTCCTGTCCACCCCGGACGCCACATGATCTGCCAGGAACACCATCTCCTTGTGCTTGGAGATGGTACGAAACCGCCCCCCCCACCCCGCTGCCAGCCCAGCCAAGCAGCAACACAATAGCACCCCTCGATGCAAGCACTGGGCCCGCACTTCCCCCTCGGATGTATAATAGCACCAACCGGATATTTTTAGATGGGCTTTGAAAAGTCGCAGTGTGCTGAGACCACATACCAGACGCGTGAGGTCACCAGGCCTGGGAGCAGTCTCTGTGCATGGATAATTGGTGCACGGGGTAATCGCAGAACCAGAAAGCCAGCCCTTGGGCAGCCACAGTGGTGGGAGGGGCACCTCACATCCCAAAGGCGTTCCCTGTCGTATGTCCCTAAGACACTACCTGGCTGTGATGTGAGAATTCCCTGCAGAGACTCGTCCCCTGGGTTTAAAGGGAGCATTGTTGCTCTTTGGGGTGTGAATGTACATTTCTGGGGATGCCTCTGCCGCAGACCAGGCTCTACACCAAGGCACTGTGGGGACCCCGGCTCAGAGACCCGTTTCACACTGCAGACACCCCAGGGCCCCCCAACAGGACTGTGTCTGCACCCCCGCTCCTTCCGAGGACAGGCATCCCTTCACCATCTGCTCATAGTTAGGACAGGCAGGGGGAGCGTTCTCTGCCCCTTCATGGGCGTTTTATTTTAGGTCTGCCTGACAGATCTCTGAATTGAGGCTGCTTGTGAGGGGAATCTGGTCATGGGACCACATAGGCAAGGCCGGGCATCGTGCTGTCAGGCACGGAGCAGAGAGGAGGTCCTAGGCCCGGGCACCAGGCTTCAGGCTGAAGCTCATTTCCTGCATGAGCTCCAGACTATAGCCCTGCAGGGTCCTGTGAGCATCCAAGGAAACGAGACGGTGCCTCCAGACTTCGGGTTTCGCTCCAAACGAAAACCAAACAGTTCTCAGCCACCCTCTCTAGGACTCCCCGCTTTAGGCTGCCCCACAAAAGCCTCCACTCAGTGGTCAGCCAAAATCTTAACCTGTTTGGGCTACTGTAACAGAATGTGGTTACACATTGCTTAAGCACGGGAGAAATGTGTCATTGGACAATGAGAGCTGGAAATGAAACCAAAGACCGTAGGGATCTCTCAGCACCCAGGATGCAGCACACGTGGAAGCCTTCAGGAGGGACAGAGGGACCAGTGAGCCCCGACTACCTGGCCTTGCACCCCGCTTTTATTCCTGTCTCTATACATCAGTGCTCCCCAGCCGGGGTGATGTCATGATCTCTAGGGATATTCCTTGGTTATCCCAGATGGCATCTGGCAGGTAGAGGCCAGGGATGCTATTCAGTACCATGTAGTGCACACAATGCCCCATTACATGGAGTGGTTTACCCCCAAAATGTCCCATAGGCACCCAGGAAAGCCAGCTTCACCAGCAGTGCCCCTGGTAGTTCCCGACCACCAACGAGCCTCCTGGGTTTCATGAGACCCTCCAGAGACTGTTTCAAAATTCAACAGGTCAGACCGGGTGCGGTAGCTCACATCTGTAATCCCAGCACTTTGGGAGGTTGAGATGGAAGAATCACTTGAGTCCAGGAGCCCCAAACCAATCTGGGTACCATAGTGAGATTCGTCTCAACAAAAATACTTTTTTTTTTTGAGATGGAGTTTCGCTCTTGTTACCCATGCTGGAGTGCAATGGCACAATCTCGGCTCACTGCAACTTCCGCCTTCTGGGTTCAGGCAATTTTCCTGCCTCAGCCTCCTGAGTTGCTGGGACTACAGGCGCGCACCACCATGCCCAGCTAATTTTTGTATTTTTAGTAGAGACGGGGTTTCACCTTGTTGACCAGGATGGTCTCGATCTCTTGACCTCGTGATCCACCCTCCTCAGCCTCCAAAAGTGCTGGGATTACAGGCGTGAGCCACCGCGCCCGGTCAACAAAAATAATTTTAAAAATCAGCCAGGCATGGGCCCGGCACGGTGGCTCACGCCTGTAATCCCAGCACTTTGGGAGGCTGAGGTGGGTGGATCACCTGTGGTCAGGAGTTCAAGACCAGCCTGACCAACATGGAGAAACCCCGTCTCTACTAAAAATACAAAATTAGCTGGGTGTGGTTGCGCATGCCTGTAATCCCAGCTACTTGGAGACTGAGGCAGGAGAATCACTTGAACTCAGGAGGCAGAGGTTGCTGTGAGCCGAGATCGCACCATTGCACTCTAGCCTGGGAAACAAGAGCGAAACTCCATCTCAAAAAAAAAAAAAAAATTAGCCAGGCACAGTGATGCATACCTGTGGTCCCAGCTACTTAGGAGGCAGAAATGGGAAGATCACCTGATTTAAGGAGGTCCAGGCTGCAGTGAGCTCGCATCACTGAACTGCAGCCCAGGTGACAGAGTGAGACCCTGTCTCAAAAAAAAAAAAAAAAAAAAATCAACAGGTGAGCAAAGCTCATGTAGCAACCCAGGTTCCCCTCCCTCCAAAAAGCACCCAGCTCCTGCCCGAACCCCCTTCCTGCCCCCATCTCAAGCCCCTCCTTGTTTCCTTGTCCCATGACCCAAATAGCCACCCACTTGAGGAGCGTGACCTGCATGTGGGCTCAGCCACAGACACTGTCCAGGCTTCAAGCTCTGCCCAAGGCTTTGCAGCTGAATGGAGCTTTCTCCAAGGGAGTGTCTGGGCCTTCCATGGTCAGATCCTTTTTTTTTTTGAAACAGAGTCTCACCCTTTTGCCCAGGCTGGAGTACAGGGGGCCAAACGCAGCTCGCTGCAGCCTCAACCTCCTGGGCTGAAGCAATCCTCCCCCCTCAGCCTCCGAAGTAACTGGAACTACAGGCATTGGCCACCATACCTGGCTAATTTTTTTTATTTTTTCTGGATTCAGGCGTTCCACCATGTTGCCGAGACTGGTCTCGAACTCCTGGCCTCAAGCCATCCTCCTGCCTCGTCCTCCCAAAGTGCTGCAAGTACAGGTGTGACCACGGTACCCAGCCAGTCAGATACATTTTTAATAGGACTTCCCCCTTCAGGCTGCCCCACAAAAGCCTCCACTCAGTGGTCAGCCAAAATTTTAACCTGTTCGGGCTACTGTAACAGAATGTGGTTACACATTGCTTAAGTACGGGAGAAATGTGTCATTGGACAATTCTGTGGTTGTGCAAACATCCTAGAGTGAACTTACACAAACCTGGATGATATAGCCTACTACATACTTACGCTGTACGTGTGTAGTTGGTTATACACTACTAATAGGTGTGTTAGTGTATAACCACTAATAGGCTATACCTGTACACATAGGTGTAGCTAGCCGGGCATGGTCGCTCACGCCTGTAATCCCAGCACTTTGGGAGGCCAAGGCAGGTGGATCACCTCAGGTCAGTAGTTCAAGACCAGCCTGGCCTCAAACTCTGATGAAACCCCGTCTCTATTTAAAAATGCAAAAATTAGCTGGGCGTGGTGGCTCACGCCTGTAGTCTCAGCTACTCAGGAGGCTGCGGCAGGAGGATCGCTTGAACCCGGGAGGCAGAGGTTGCATTGCGCCGAGATCGCACCACTGCACTCCAGCCTGGGCAACAGAGTGAGACTTGGTCTCTAGAAAACAAAAACAAATAGGCGTAGCCTGTTGCTTCTAGGCTACAAACCTATACAGCATGTTACTGTGCTGAATACTGTGGGCAGTTGGAACACAATGGTAAATATTCATGTATCTAAACATAGGCCAGGCCTGGTTGTTCATACCTGTAATCCTAGCACTTTGCAAGGCCTAGGCAGGAGGATTGCTTGAACGCAGGAGGTCAAGACTACAGATAGCCAAGATCACACCACCACCCTCCAGTCTGGGAGAGAGACCAAGATTCTGTCTAAATAGATAGGCAGGCCAGTGTGTTGGCTCACAACTGTAATCCCAACACTTTGAGAGGCCAAAGTGAGCAGATTGCTTGAGCCCAGGAGTTTGAGACTGGCCTGGGCAAAGCGGTGAAACCCCTTCTCTACAAAAAATCAGCCAGGTGTGCTGACACATGCCTGTAGTCTCAGCTACCTGGGAGCTTGAGGTGGGAGGATCACCTTGAGCTCTGGAGGTTGAGGCTGCCGTGAGCTACCATCATGCTACTGCCTTCTAGCCTGGGCGACAGAGTGAGACCCTGTCTCAAAAAAACAAAAAAAAAAGATTGGATGCCAGGCTCAGTGGCTTACGCCTGTAATCCCAGCACTTTGGGAGGCCGAGGTGTGTCAGGAGTTCGAGACCAGCCTGACCAACACGGTGAAACCCTGTCTCTACTAAAAATACAAAAATTAGCCGGACATGGTGCCGTGTGCCTATAATCCCAGCTACTCGGGAGGCTGAGGCAGGAGTCACTTGACCTGAGAAGCAGAGGTTGCAGTGAGCCAAGAGTGTGCCATTGCACTCCAGCCCAGGCAACAGAGCGACACTCTGTCTCAAAAAAAAAAAAAGATTTGATGGATGGATCAAAACACAGAAACGGTAGAGTAAAGTGCAGTGTTACTGTCTGTGGGATCACTGTCATCTACACGGTCCATCAGTCCATCATTTACGGCTGTCTTGTGCAGTGCATGACTGTACCATGTAGACCTGGTGGCTGACAGAAATACATTTTCGCAGTTCTGGAAGTGAGAAGTCCAAGGTCAAGGCTCTGGCAGATTTGGGGTCAGGTGAAGGCCCACTTCTTGGTTCATTGATGACATCTTTTCCCATGTCCTCACATGGTGAAAGGAGTGACGGAGCTCTCTGGGGCCTCTTCTATAAGGACACTAATTCCATTCATGAAGGTCCCATATAAGTGACCTTATCACCTTCCAAAGACCTCACCTCCTGAACCTATCACCTTAGGGTTAGATTTCAACATACAAAGTTTGTCAGAGGCCAGGGATGGTGGCTCATGCCTATAATCCCAGCACTTTGGGAAGCCAAGGCGAGCAGATCAGTTGAGGTCAGGAGTTGGAGACCAGCCTGGGCAAAACCGTGAAACCCAGTCTCTACTAAAAATACAAAAATTAGGCCAGGTGCCCTGGCTCATGCCTGTAATCCCAGCATTTCAGGAGGCCAAGAGGGGTGGATAACAAGGTCAAGAGATCAAGACCATCCTGGCCAATATGGTGAAACCCCATCTCTACTAAAAATACAAAAATTAGGGGCCCAAAGTGGCTCCGGCCGGATGTCGTGGCACTTGCGAAGGCGAGGCCAAGAGTTCAAGGCCAACCAACCTCAGCAACCTTACAAGCTCTCAATGATTGGCAAAAAAAAAAAAAAATACAAAAATTAGCTGGGTCTGGTGGTACGTGCTTGTAGTCCCAGCTACTCAGGAGGCTGAGGCAGGAGAATCGCTTGAACCCAGGAGGTTGAGGTTGCGGTGAGCCAAGATCGTGCCACTGCCCTCCAGCCTGGCAACAGAGTGAGGCTCTGTCTCAAAAAAAAAAAAAATTAGCCAGGCACAGTGGCACATGCCTGTAATATCAGTCACTCAGGTGGCTGAAGCATAAGAATCGCTTAAACCCAGGAGGCGGAGGTTGCAGTGAGCTGAGATCGCACCATTGCACTCTAACCTGGGCAACGGAGTGAGACCCTGTCTCAAAAAAAAAAACTGTGAGGGACACACTCGTGAAGTCCATGACAGCCGGTGTCCATCCGCCTGTGGAATGAGGCCTTCAGGAAGACCCCGTTACTCCGTGTCTTTGTGTCTCCAGTTTCTGCCTCCCCTGTGTCCTTGGCCACCACCTCCCCCACCTCCTACAATGGGACACTCCCTTCCCACTGTGGCTTCACTCCCTCCTCTCCTCACTGGGCGTCCCAGCCTCTCAAACAGGAACATCTCTGCTGCCAAACTTTCCACATTTGACTCCAGGGTGTGCCCCCCGCCCCTGTGCCGTCCCCTGCCATGTCACCTCTTCCCCAAACCCAGCGGTCACAAGGGCTTGGATGGTAGAACGCCAGTCCCCAGGACCAGCTCTACCGCCTCGCTCTCATCTGCCAGGCCTCACAGCCTGCATCCTGCTGGCCTCACTCCATTTTCTTTCTCCCTAAAAGAAAGAGCTCCCCCACCACCTCTTCCCAGCTTCTCTGTCCTGCCCCAGGCACCTTCCCTGCCTCAGGTTCCCCCAGGGCTCCATCTTAACCCCTCTGGAGCAGTAAGTCCCTCATGGGAAGGGAGCACCCCAGGAATTTGGACAGAGAGTGGATGTCCCCCATCTTCATGCAGGTGATGGTTGTATGGAAAACCCCAGGGGGCACCCCTGCATACTGCCTGCACTGTATACACTTCCCTGTGTGTGTGGACTCCTCAGTACACAGCAAAAAGATTGCCCTGCGGAAAAGGGATGAAACATTGATTACAGGCGAGCCATTGTGCCTGTCATCACAGCTCTTTGGGAGTCCAAGGCAGGAGGATCACTAGAGGCCAGGAGCTTAAGACCACCCGAGACAACATGGAGAGATGCTGTCTCTACAAAAAAAATTTAAAATATTAGCCAAGCATGGTGGCGTGCACCTGTGGTCCCAGCTACTTGGGAGGCTGAGGCAGGAGGATTGCTTGAGCCCAGGAGGTTGAGGCTTGCAGTGAGGTATGATTGCACCATTGCACTCCAGCCTAAGGGACAGAGCAAGACTCTGCCTCTGAAAAAGAAAAAGAAAAAAGAAGCAGCAACCAGACACAAGTCTGGGCATGGTGGTACATGCCTGTGGTTGCAGCTACTCAGGAGGCTGAGGCAGGAGGATCTCTTGAGCATGGGAGACAGAGGTTGCAGTGAGCTGAGATCGCACCACTGCACTCCAGCCTGGGCAATGTTGTGTGACCCTGTCTCAAGAAAAAGAAAATGGGCTACTCTCTGCTTACTGGGTAGCCTTGCTTTGCAGGAACAGTTAAAGAAAAAACAGAGACCGGGCACAGCGGCTCATGCACTTTGGGAGGCTGAGGCAGGCAGATTGCCTGAGCTCAGGAGTTCGAGACCAGCCTGGACAACATGGTGAAACCCCATATCTACTAAAATAGCATGGTAGTGCACGTCTGTAGTCCCAGCTACTCAGGAGGCTGAGGCATGAGAATTGCTTGAACCGGCGAGGCAGAGGTTGCAGTGAGCTGAGATCGCAACACTGCACTCCAGCCCAGGCGACAGAGTGAGACTATTGCCAAAAGAAAAAGTAGATTAATTGAATAATTCAAAATAAAAGTAAAAACACAGTATAAAACGAGAGGTAAAAAAAGAAGTTCCATCGTCATGATCTGAAAACCTGCTTTTGATTTCCTTGCAGGCTTTTGGGAATGCCAAGACAGCACACAACAACAACTCCAGCCGGTTTGGGAAATTCATCCAAGTCAGCTACCTAGAGAGTGGCATCGTGAGAGGGTGAGTCCCTTATGTCCCCACTGGTGGGTGTGGTGGTACGTGCCTGTAATCCCAACTACTTGGGAGGCTGAGGCAGGAGAATCACTTGAACCCAGGAGGTGGAGGTTGCAGTGAGCCAAGATCACGCTCTTGCACTCCAGCCTGGGCAACAAGAGTGAAACTTGGTCTCAAAAAAAAAAGAAAAGAAAATTATTGGGGAAGGGAAGGAGCCATCATTAGTCAGGTGACATTTCAGTACCGACACCCATTGCTGGCTCGCCATCCTGCCACCATGGGATCCACATCCTCTGCCAGACCCGCAGAAGCAGCCCAGGGAATCAGGCAGAGGCTGAGACTGAAACATGAGTCTCCTTCTAGAACCAGACACAGCCTCCCTCCCCAGGAATACAGACTACAGGAAGGTGCCGAAACTGAATGGTTACTAGCCCAGAGAACGAATAGAAGGAAACACTTTTTCTCCTATTTGAAACAAGAGAGGCCCTAGGCCCAGGCCATCCAAACCCACCTGTGCATGTTGTGTGTCCCTGTGTGAGCCAGCAGACAAAAGACTGCTGTCCTGGGCCAGGCGTGGTGGCTCATGCCTATAATCCCAGCACTTTGGGAGACTGAGGCAGGTAGATCTCTTGAGCCCAGGAGTTCAAGATCAGCCTGCCCAATGTGGTGAAACCCCATCTCTACTAAAATTACATTAGCCAGCTGTGGTGGTGCATGCCTGTAATCCCAGCTGCTTAGGAGGCTGAGGCAGGAGAACTACTTGAACTCGGGAGGTGGAGGTTGCAGTGAGGCAAGATTGTGCCACTGCACTCCAGCTTGGGCAATAGAGTGAGACTCTGTCTCAAAAAAAAAAAAAAGAAAAATAAGACTGCTATCCTGGAGACAGGCAGGTGACATTCAGCAGACTCTGCATTGGGTCCCTTGTGCTGCCCCCTGGCCCTGCCACCCCTTAGGCACCAGCTATGTCTCCTGCATAATAGGATGGGCTCAGATGAGAGTGATCTGGAGTCCCCAGTGAGCTCACACATCTGGTGGTGGCCCCATAATAGACCGGCCCCACCAGACTCAGCCAGCCCCAGCTGGTATGAAAGGATCCCACCAGGCCACCCCCTTCCCATGGGGCCCTGGACAGCACAGTCTCTCCAAGCCTCGGTTCCTTGTCCACTCCTCAGGAGCCGCCATGCTGGCCTCAGCGCCTGCCGCAGCATGTAAGAGGAGTCCCTGAGAAATACATAAAACGATGCCTGCAACGTATGTGTCCTCAAAAAACCATTCACTGCCACTGCTCTTAGCATTGAGAGATATTTGGGACTGCAGAGACACCCTAGTCCCCTGCACTAGCCCCCTTAGACTCAAGGTCCCACCTGATGCCACGTGCCTTCCGAGGCGCCTCTGAGAACTTAACTTGGAGGAAACACCTTTACTGCTTGGCGTAATGAAAACAGCCGGGAGCAGTGGCTCACGCCTGTAATCCCAGCACTTTGGGAGGCCGAGGTGGGCAGATCATGAGTGAAGATTTAGAGACCAGCCTGGCCAGCACCGTGAAACCCCGTCTCTACTCAAAATATAAAAAGTAGCCGGGCTTGTTGACATGCACCTGTAGTCCCAGTTACTTGGGAGGCTGAGGCAGAAGAATTGCTTAAACCTGAGAGGTGGAGGTTGCAGTGAGCCGAGATCATGCCACTGCACTCCAGCCTGCGTGACGAGAGCAAAACTCCATCTCAAAAAAAAAAAAAGAAATGATCAGTAAACAGCAGAACACCAGACCATATAGGTACAACCAAGTATTGAGGGGTATCACAGACCCCTGTGATTTCAAGGGGGTCAAAATATTGAAGCCCCAGATCCAGAGAAGGTACCTGCAGATCAGAACCAGCAAAGGACTTGCGTCTAGAATATAGAAAGAGCATGTACAGCTCAATACTAGTACCAACACCTCAGTAAGAAAACCACAAAAGACGTCAATGGATACTTCATCAGAGAAGAGCTATGAATGGCCAGTAAGCACGTGAGAAGATGTTCAGGTCATCAGTCACCAGGGAAATGCAAATCCAAACCACAATGACAGGCCAGATGCCTGGCTCACGCCTATAATCCCAACACGTCAGGAGACCGAGGCAGGCAGATCACTTGACGCCAGGAATTACAGACCAGCCTGGACAACATGATGAAACCCCATCTCTACAAAAACTACAGAAATTAGCCTGTAGTCCCAGCTACTCGGGACGCTGAGGTGAGAGGATCACTTGAGCCTGGGAAGTCGAGGCTTCATTGAGTTATAATCGAGCCACTGCACGACAGAGTGTGACCCTGTCTTAAAACCAATGCTGGGCGCAGTGGCTCACACCTGTAATTTCCAGCACTTTGGGAAGCTGAGGCAGGTGGATCACCTGAGGTCAGGAATTTGATACCAACCTGACCAACATAGAGAAATCCCATCCCTACTAAAAATACAAAATGAGCCGGGCATGGTGGCACATGCCTGTAATCCCAGCTACTCAGGAGGCTGAGGCAGGAGAGTCGCTTAAACCCAGGAGGCGGAGGTTGCAGTGAGCGGAAATCATGCTATTGCACTCCAGCCTGGACAACAGAACAAGATTCCATCTCAAAAAAAATAATAACACAATACTACAACTTAACATTTTATTCTTTCTCTTTTTCTCTTAATGACAGAGCTGTTGTCGAAAAATATCTGCTTGAAAAGTCTCGCCTGGTGTCTCAGGAGAAGGACGAGAGGTAGGAGAACGTTTCCTCAGGGATCTCTGAATGCCACCTCACGTCCGTGTTTCCTCCTACAGAGGAGGGAAGCAACGCAAATGTGCTGAGGTCAGAGGAGCTTCGCGGGAGGCCACAGAGGCTCTCACAGGAGCAGGGCCTGCCCATCCGTCTTCTCCCCAGATCTGCCCTGGTGGCCTCACACTTTGTCCTCATACCTCCCAAGCCACCTTTATGTGCCTCCCTGGAGGTTTTGTCCCCAGGAGGTGCTCAGATGTCTGCCCAATATATAGTTAGATTAGAAACTTTTCTCAGGCATGGTGGCCTATCGTCCCAGCTATTGAGGAGACCTAGGCATACGCGATCACCTGAGCCCAGGAGGTTGAGGCTGCAGCGAGCTAGACACGACGCTTCAGCCTGGGCAGTAGAGCAAGTCCTTCTCTCTCTATTTTTGTTTGGTTGGTTGGGCTTTTTGCTTTTGTTTTATGTCAGAGTCTTGATCCCAGCTTACTGCAACCTCCGCTTCCTGGGTTCAAGCGATTCTTGTGCCTTAACCTCCCGAGCGGCTGGGATTACATGCGTACGCCACCATGCCCAGCTAGAGTCTTGTTTCTTTAAGAAAAAAAAAACAGGCCTGGAGCAGTGACTCATGCCTATAATCGCAGCACTTTGGGAGGCCTAGGCGGGAGGATCACATGAACCCAGGAGTTCAAGACCACCCTCGGCAACATGGTGAAATCCCATCTCTACAAAAAAGACCAATAAAAAATTAGCTGGGCATAGTGGCAAACAACTGTAGTCCCAGCTACTCAGGAGGCTGAGCTGGGAGGATCACTTGAACCCAGGAGGTCGAGGCTGCAGTGAGCTGTGATCGCACCACTGTACTCCAGCCTGAGCAACAGAGCAAAACCCTTTCTCAAGAAAAAAAAAAAAAGATTAGGAACATTTCTATTTCTGATTAGCCAGGCGCCATGGCTCACACCTGTAATCCCAGCACTTTGGGAGGCTGAGGCGGGCAGATCACGAGGTCAGGAGTTTGAGACCAGTCTGAACAACATGGTGAAACCCTGTCTCTACTAAAAATACAAAATGTTAGCTGGGTATGTTGGCGCACGCCTATAATCCCAGCTATTTGGGAGGCTGAAGCAGGAGAATCTCTTGAACCCGGGAGGTGGCGGTTACGGGAGCCAAGATCACGCCACTGCACTCCAGCCTGGGCAACAGAGCAAGACTCCATTTCAAAAAGAAGTGGGGCGGTGGGCGGGTGCGGTGGCTCATGCCTGTAATCCCAGCACTTTCAGAGGCCAAGGTGGGCAGATCATGAGGTCAGGCATTCAAGACCAGCCTGCCCGACATAGTGAAACCCCGTCTCTACTAAAATACAAAACTGAGCTGGGTGTGGTGGTGAGTGCCTGTAATCCCGGCTTCTCAGGAGGCTGAGGCAGGAGAATCACTTGAACTTGAACCCCAAAGGCAGAGGTTGCAGTGAGCCGAGATCGCCCCCCTGCACTCCAGCCTGAGCAATAGAGTAAGACTCTGTCTCAAAAAAAAAAAAAGAAACATTTCTGATTGACAAATAAGTGAGATATACACCTACCCACCTCCAATCCGCCAGAAATCTATTCACTCAAGACGTTTATTTGTTTTGCTTTGTTTTTTTAAGACATAGTAAGAAGAGACTTACTGTTTTAAGTTTGTACATATTTGAGGTGTGTTCTCCAAAGCAATGTTAGTAGTGGTTTGCAGAGTAGCTATTGCTTGGCCTCCAAGAGCAACCGTTTTCCTCCCAATTTTGACCTGCAGGAACTACCACGTGTTTTATTATTTGTTACTCGGGGTCAGCGAGGAAGAACGCCGAGAATTTCAGCTCAAGCAGCCTGAAGATTATTTCTACCTCAACCAGGTAAACAGCCTCGAACCCCAGCCACAAATGGCACCTCTGTTCCCGGCCTCAAGCTGTTTATGCACAGCCGGGAAGTCAGAGGCAGCCTGCCCTGGCCCCCAAACCCACTCCCAGAAGGCAGCATTAAAAGAACCCATTCATTCCCCTGGTCCTGGGGCCCTGTCTCGCCAGCTCCAGCCAAAATCACTGGCACGCCACCCTCACCAGCCCAGGAATGCCCTGACGTCTTTGTTTTCCAGCATAACTTGAAGATTGAAGATGGGGAGGACCTGAAGCATGACTTTGAGAGACTCAAGCAGGCCATGGAGATGGTGGGCTTCCTCCCCGCCACCAAGAAGCAGTAAGTATATGGCCCCCGGCCCATCCCCATGAGCCTACAGGGGGCATGTGTGGCCCTTACCATTCACTCTGTAGTACAATCCACAACCCAGTGAAAACAGGCAGGCAGTGTCCTGAACAGTCCTCCAGAATGTGGCCCAATAGCAGCGAGCACATGAGAAGGGGCTCAAGCCATTGGTCATTAGGTGATGCCAATTAAAGGTAACGTGAACATTCTTAACACTGCCTAACTGTACCCTTAAAAATGGTTTGGCCAGCCGGGCGCGGTGGCTAACCCGTGTAATCCCAGCACTTTGGGAGGCTGAGGCGGGAGGATCATCTGAGGTCGGGAGTTCGAGACCAGCCTGACCAACATAGAGAAACCCTATCACTACTAAAAATACAAAGTTAGCCAGGCATGATGGTGCACGCCTGTAACCCCAGCTACTCAGGAGGCTGAGGCACAAGAATCACTTGAACCTAGAAGGCGGAGGCCACAATGCCACTGAACTCTAGCCTGGGCGACAGAGTGAAACTCTGTCTCAAAAAAAAAAAAGATGGCACCTCTGAATAGCCAATGGACTCCAGCCTGGACAACATAGCCAGTGACTGGCCAGACACGAGTACCTACAGTTTCATTCCCATCAAGTTCATAGACAGCATTAGATGTCAAGACCGTGCTTCCTCCAGGCTTGGGGGTCTCCAGGATCCAGGACCTGGAATGTTCTATTTCTTGGTCTGGGGGCTAGTTAGAGGGATCTGTACATTTTTTTCTTTTTTGAGACATTATGGTGGTGCAAACCCATAGTCCCAGCTACCCGGGAGGCTGAGGTAGGAGGATCACCCGAGCCCGGGGAAGTTGAGGCTGCAGTGAGCTGTGACTGTGCCACTGCACTCCAGCCTGGGTGACAGAGACTCTGTCTCAAAAAAAAAAAAAAAAAAAAGCTATCTAGCCAGGTGCGGTGGTTCAGGCCTATAATCCCAGCTATTCAGGAGGCCAAGGCAGGAGGATCTCCTGAGGCCAGAAGTTTGAGACCAGCCTGGGCAACACAGCAAGACCCCGTCCCTTTAAAAATATGTTTTTAAATAAGCCAAGCATAGTAGCCTGTAGTCCCAACTACTTAGGAGGCTGAGGCAGTAAAATCACTTAAGCCCAGGAGTTAGAGGTTACAGTGAGCTGTGATTGTGTCACTGCACTCCAACCTGGGCCACGGAGCCAGATCCAGTCTCAGGAAAAAGATAGTTGTCTGCAAAGTCACATTCCAGAGAGGCAGTCCTCAAGAGAGGCCTTAGACGTCTTTCCACCTTCGTGCATTCCTACCAGAATTTGCTGGCTGTATGGATTCGGCCCGGTGCCCTGGAAGTGTCTGCTGTCTTAGGAATGTAGAAGCTGCCCAAATGTGAGTGCCTTTTCCTTCCCAGGATTTTTGCTGTCCTCTCGGCCATCCTGTACCTGGGCAACGTCACTTACAAGAAGAGAGCCACAGGCCGAGAGGAAGGATTGGAGGTCGGGCCGCCCGAGGTGCTGGACACCCTGTCCCAGCTTCTGAAGGTACCGTTTGTCACTTCTGTCCCTCCTCAGGCTGACTCTCAGTACGCCCTGGGTACCTCTCAGTATGAGGGATGACACCCAGAACTTCCTACATCAGCTGAGCTTTCATCAGCCAGGTCCTCACATCCTACGCTATCATCTCCACCGTGTTCCTTCCTCATTTCTGACCAACTCTGTGGACAGGGCACCTCCTCTTCCCACCCTCAAGTGAAAGCCTCTTTAAAGCTACAGCAGGCCAGGCGTGGTGACTCACGCCTGTAATCCCAGCACTTCGGGAGGCTGAGGCAGGCAGATCACCTGAGGTCAGGAGTTTGAGACCAGACTGGCTAACATGGTGAAACCCCATCTGTACTAAAAATACAGAAAGCAATAAGCCAGGTGTGGTAGTATGCGCCTATAGGCCTAGCCACTCAGGAAGCTGAGGCATGAGAATTGCTTGAACCTGGGAGGCGGAGGTTGCAGTGAGCCAAGATCTCGCCACTGTGCTCCAGCCTGGGTGACAGAGCAAGACTCTGTTTAAAAAAAAAAACAAAAAACTGGCCGGGCGCGGTGGCCGAAGCCTGTAATCCCAGCACTTTGAGAGGCCGAGGCGGGTGGATCATGAGGTCAAGAGATCGAGACCATCCTGGTCAACATGGTGAAACCCCGTCTCTACTACAAATACAAAAAATTAGCTGGGTGTGGTGGCGCGTGCCTGTAGTCCCAGCTACTCAGGAGGCTGAGGCAGGAGAATTGCCTGAACCCAGGAGGCGGAGGTTGCGGTGAGCCGAGATCCCGCCATTGCACTCCAGCCTGGGTAACAAGAGCGAAACTCCATCTCAAAAAAAAAAAAAACTACAGCTTGGGACTGGGTGCAGTGGCTCATCCTTGTAATTTCACATACTCGGGAGGCTGAGGCAGGAGGATCGCTTGAGGCTAGGAGTTCCAGACTAGCCTGGACAGCATAGTATCTGTCGATCTCTACAAAAAAATTTAAAAATCAGCCAGCTGTTGGTGGTGTGCTCCTGTAATCCCAGCCGCCCAGGAGACCAGGGCAGGAAGATTGCTAGAGCCCGGGAGTTCATTGCTGCAGTGAGCTCTGATCATGCCACTGCACTGCAGCCTGAGTGAGTGACAGAGCAAGGCCCCGTCTCTCAAAAAACAAAAATTTCTAGTTTGATCAGCGAAGTCATTTTCTCCTAGACCTGCCGTCCCCTCCTCCACTGGTTCTCAGTCAAGGGCAATTCTGCCCCCAGGACACACCGGGCAATGTCTGGTTGCCATTCTCTGGGTGGTTGCTCCTGGCATCTGCTAGGCAGAGGCCAGGGATGCTGCCCAACACCCTGCAGTGCACAGGACACCCCTCATGGCAGAGAATTATCCAGCTCCAAGTACAAATGGCAGTGAGGCTCAGGAGCCCTGCCCATTTATGCCTGGTGTTCCATTATTGGAACACTAAGCGTGTGGGAGTTACATCCTGTTGCTCAAGGTCATCACCAAGGTCTGATTGCAAAAAGTCAAAAAATTGCAACCTCAGGCATAAATTAGGCATGCATTCCACCTGTAGCTTTTCTTAAAGTAGGGTACAAGAACCCCAGCTTTTGTGGAGTTCTTGGGGATATATGAGCATCTGCTGGGATATTTAGAGAAAGCCCCCGTTGGTCAGGTGCGGTGGCTCACGCCTGTAATCCCAGCACCTTGGAAGGCCAAGGCGGGTGGATCACCTGAGGTTAGGAGTTCGAGCCCAGCCTGACCAATATGGAGAAACCTCATCTCTACTAAAAATACAAAAATTAGCCAGGCGTGGTGGCATGCACCTGTAGTCTCATCTACTCAGGAGGCTGAGACAAGAGAATTGCTTGAACCCAGGAGGCGGTTGCAGTGAGCCGAGATCACGCCATTGCACTCCAGCCTGGTGACAGAGCAAGACTGCATCTCAAAAAAAAAAGAGAGAGAGAAAGCCCCCACTTATCCCCCACTCTTGCTGTTGATGGGCAGAGACCGCCAGCTCAGAAAGGGAGCCTGGCAGTTGGGGGAGGGATGAGCGTGTCGGGCTGTCTGGCTAATGTTTAGCCCCAGCCCCCGTGTGACGGATGGGAACCACCAGCTCCAACCGGCAAGGCAGTAAGTGCTGGTCACCAGGCGCCACCTGGACCCATGGCCTGCACTCACATGAGAACTGTGTATGCACACACCCGGGCCACAGAGCATCAGCATACAGCGAGCCCGTGCGATGTGGGAATTCTGAAACCTGCCAAGTGCAGAACAGCACATCTCAGGCCAGGCGCAGTGGCTCACGCTGGTAATCCCAGCACTTTAGGAGGCCAAAGTGGGCAGATGAGGTCAGGAGTTCAAGACCAGCCTGACCAACATAGAGAAAGCCCATCTCTACTAAAAATACAAAAATTAGCCAGGTGTGGTGGTGCATGCCTGTAATCCCAGCTACTGGGGAGGCTGAGGCAGAAGAATCACTTGATCCTGGGAGGCGGGGGTTGCAGTGAGCCAAGATTACGCCACTGCACTCCAGCCTGGGTGATAGAGTGAGACTCCATCACCATCTCAAAAAAAAACAAAACCCAGCACATCACAGGTGGGTGGGTGGGCCTCAGAGCTCACTTCCAGGCCTGGCTGCTGGGGTTGCATCTCTAGCTGCCTCAGGCTCTGGGCCTTGCCTCGTGACACTAGGACATGCCTGATAAGCCCTCCATCTCCCTTTTCCTTCTCCCCCTCCTTGATCTCCAAACAGGTAAAGCGGGAAATCTTGGTGGAGGTTCTAACCAAAAGAAAAACAGTGACTGTCAACGACAAGCTCATCCTTCCCTACAGCCTCAGCGAGGTGAGTGCTGCCCAGGCACTCACGGGGTGCCTGACCCCAAAACACAGGTGGGAGAGGTCCTTGAAACAGCTGGCATGGGTGGGCTGTTCCTGTCCCTGAAGCACTAGAATGGAACCTAGGCAGTGCCTCTGATTGTCACATGAGGTCAACTATGGCACAAGCCAGCCTGGGAGGCAGACTGTGGCCCTCAGACCAGAACTTGAGCCACATGCAGTCATAGCTATGTTTCTAGATGTCCTGTGTGCATGCTGGTTCTCACCAGCAATGGTTGGCCAGATCCGGCCCTTCACCTGGTTTTGCTAATAAAGTTTTATTGGCACATGGCCATACCCATTCATTTACATACCATCTAAACTGCTTTGGGGCTACAACAGCTAAGCAGAGCAGTTGCGACAGAGAACATCAAGCCCCAAAGCCAAAATAATGACCCGTGGTCCCTTCCAGAAAAAAATTTGCCCATCCCTGGCCTCTGGAACATGACACTGACTGCCCTTATGTAACTCCCAGCATGTGAGTCTCAAGCCTGTGATGCTAAATCTTGATAAGACGCCTCCCTCTGGTCTTTGCCCTAGCCTGGATGTTTTCTCTGTGCTGTATTTCTCTTTTATTTTTCCATCTCAAGAGCAGAGTCACTTGCAGCTTGTTTAATAACAGGAAAGTACCTAGTCACGGGGCAGTGGGGCCGGAGGGATTTTTAGCTTCTCATGAGATGGGAAGCTGCTGTGAATTTCAGACAGGCACCGGGGACATTCTGAGCCCACACGGGTCTGGGGCACCACGTGATGTTGCCAGGAAGTGGCTGCATAATACGCAAGACCTGAGCAGAGAGCCAGAAGCACCAGGCAGGGGCTGCATTCTGTGTGGCTCCATTTCCTTGACATCCAGGACATGCAAAATGAGGGGGACATGTTCCGGATCTTGTCTGCAGCTGAATACATCTGTCAGAGCTGAGACCTGAATATGTAAAAAAAAGCAAAAGCCCATTTATTCTATGTAGATTAGACCTTAAGAGCCTTTTTTTTTTTTTTTGAGATAGGGTCTCACTCTTGCCCAGGCTGGAATGCTGTGGCACAACCTCGGCTCACTACAACCTTCGCACCCCCCAAGTTCAAGTGACTCTCATGCCTCAGCCTCCCAAGTAGCTGGGATTACAGGTGTGCACTACCAGGCCTGGCTAATTTATTTTGCATTTTTATTTTATTTTATTTTGTCACAGAGTTTCACTCTTGTTGCCCAGGCTGGAGTGCAATGGCGTGATCTCGGCTCTCTGCAACCTCCACCTCCCAGGTTCAAGCAATTCTTCTGCCTCAGCCTTCCAAGTAGCTGGGATTACAGGCACACGCTATCAAGCTGGGCTAATTTTGTATTTTTAGTAGAGACAAGATTTTACCGTGTTGGTCAGGCTGGTCTCGAACTCCTGACCTCAGGTGATGTGCCTGCCTCAGCCTCCCAAAATGCTGGGATTCGAGGAATGACTCACCAGTCTTTTTCTCTTTCTTTTCTTTCTGCATTTTTAGTAGAGATGGGGTTTCGCCATGTTGTCCAGGCTGGTCTTGAACTCCTGACCTCAAGTGATCCACCCACCTCGACTCCCAGAGTACTGAGATTACAGGTGTGAGCCCCTGCGCCCAGTCACAAAAGAGCTTTGATGCACATGGTGACAGCCACGTGGCGCCCCCCGGAAGAACAAGGGACCTGCAGTTAGACCCTTCCCATCCCCTCCCTGAGCCTGAGTTTGTCCCTCAGCAGCAGTTTCAGTTGCTCTGAGGAGCGTGCCAGGGTATGGAGAGGCCTCAGAGCCCGTCCAGGGACCCCTGGGTCTGTTAAGGCCCCAGTGTGCAGGCACATCCTCTAGGACAGGGGGAAAGGTATGTGTTGGATGAGTCCAGTGTTGACAGAGGCCACCTTGGCATGTTGCAGTGACTCACGCCTGTAATCCCAATGCTTTGGGAGGCCAGGGAAGACGGATTGCTTGAGCCCAGGAGTTTGAGACCAGCCTTGGCAAAATAGTGAGACCCCGTATCTACAATAAAATTAAAAATTAAGGCTGGATGTAGTGGCTCATGCCTGTAATCCCAACACTATGGGAGGCCGAGGCAGGCGGATCACCTAAAGTCAGGAGTTCCAGATGAGCCTGGTCAACATGGCAAAACCCCATCTCTACTAAAAATATAAAAATCAGTCAGGCTTGGTGGCACACACCTGTAATCCCAGCTACTCAGGAGACTGAGGCAGGAGAATCATTTGAACCTGGGAGGTGGAGGTTTTAGTGAGCTGGGATTGCGCCATTGCACTCCAGCCTGGGCAACAAGAATGAAACTCCATCTCAAAAAAAGAAATATGAAGCAGTCGTGTTATGCAGCTGTAGCCCCAGCTACACAGGAGGCTGAGGCAGGGAGGTGGCTTGAGCCCAGGAGGTGAAGTTTGCGGTGAGCCAAGATTGCGCCAGTGCACTCCAGCCTGGACAACGGAATGAGACCCTGTGTCCAAAAAAAAAGAAAAATTCAAAAGGCCATCTTGGCTGGGCACGGTGGCTCATACCTGTAATCCCAGGACTTTGGGAAGCCAAAGCAGGCGGATCACCTGAGGTCAGAGTTTGAGACCAGCCTTGCCAACATGGTGAAACTCCCATCTCTAGTAAAAACAAAAATTAGCCAGGCATGGTGGTGCTCACCTGTAATCTCAGCTACTGGGGAGGCTGAGACAGAAGAATTGCTTGGACCCAGGAGGTGGAGGTTCCAATGAGCCGAGATCACGTCATTGCACTCCAGTCTGGGCGACAGAGCAAGACCCCAACACAGGACCCGCTGTGCCAGAGGTGAGCCACCCCTTCTGTGTCCACAGGCCATCACTGCCCGCGACTCCATGGCCAAGTCTCTGTACAGTGCCCTGTTCGACTGGATTGTGCTACGGATCAACCACGCACTCCTCAACAAGAAGGACGTGGAAGAGGCAGTCTCGGTGAGTGTCCCCATCTGCTCCCTTCAGCCAGGCCAGGGGAGGCCACATCCTCAGCACCAGCATCCTTGGTAGATGACCTGGAACATCCGGAGCTGAGGCATCTGCAGTCAAGAGGCTGGTTCCTCCCACAGGCAGGCCCAGGAAACAGGATGGGCTAAGGGACCCAGGGCAGTGTGAAAACACAGGGCCCGGCCGGGCGTGGTGGCTCACGCCTGTAATCCCAGAACTTCGGGAGGCCAAGGCGGGCGGATCATGAGGTTAGGAGTTCACCAGCCTGGCCAACATGGTGAAACCCCATCTCTGCTAAAAATACTAAATTTAGCCAGGTGTGGTGATACATGCCTGTAGTCCCAGCCACTTGGGAGGCGGAGGCAGGAGAATTGCTTGAACCTGGGAGGTGGAGGTTGCAGTGAGCCAAGCTCACTCCACTGCACTCCAGCCTGGGCAACAGAGTGAGACTCCATCTCAAAAAAAAAAAAAAAAAAAAAAAAAAAAAATTAGCCAGGCGTGATAATGAGCACCTGTAATCCCAGCTATTGGGAGGCTGAGGCAGGAGAATCATTTGAACCTGGAAGGCAGAGGTTGCAGTGAGCCAAGACTGTGCCATTGCACTCCAGCCTGGGCAAAAGAGTGAGGCTCCTTCTCAAAAAAAAAAAGAAAAGAAAAATCACAGGGCCCCTTATTCAAAAATGACAGATTCTGGCATGCACCTATGGTCCCATCGACTCAGGAGGCGGAGGCAGGAGGATTGCTTGAGCCCAGGAGGTCAAGGTTGCTGTGAGCTATGGTGGTGCCACTACACTCCAACCTGGGCAACAGAGCAAGACCCTATCTTTAAAAAAATTACGGGTTTTGTGCTGGTGATGGCAAAGTGTTCTGCCGAGCATCGGGCCCTCGGAACCTGACAGGTCACAGCCTGTGGAGCCAGCCCCTCTCATGAAGGCCGGCTCCTTTTCGGGGTATGTTTGGGCAGTGACCATGTTCTCTGTCTCTCCCAGTGCCTGTCCATCGGGGTCCTGGACATCTTCGGGTTTGAAGACTTCGAGAGGAACAGCTTTGAGCAGTTCTGCATCAACTACGCCAATGAGCAGCTGCAGTACTATTTCAACCAGCACATCTTCAAACTGGAGCAGGTGCAGAAAGCACTTTTTTGTCCATTCTTTTAACATGGTAAACTAGACATCATGTGAAATTTACCATCTTAACCGTTTGTAAGTACTCAGTTCGGCCACAGTAAGTACCTTCACACATTAGCGTGATCACGCAAACATCACCACCATACATATCTGGAACTCTTTCACTTTGCCAAACCAAAACTCTGCCCCCATGAAACACTCACCCCATTCCCCCTCCTGCAAGCCCTGAACTCACCCATTCCACTTCTTGTTGTTGCTGTTTTGTTTTGAGACAGGGTCTTTCTCTGTCACCCAGGATAGAGTGGTGTAATCATAGCTTACTGCAGCCTCAGACTCCTAGTCTCAAGTGATCCTCCTTCCTCAGCCTCCCGAGTAACTGGGACCACAGGCACACCAGCATGCCTGGCTAATTTTTGTATTTTCTATAGAGATGAGGTTTTGCCATGTTGCCCAGGCTAGTCTCAAACTCTGAAGCTCCCAAGCTCAGGCACTTCTCCCACCTTGGTCTCCCAAAGTGTTGGGATTACAGGCATGAGCCACTGTGCCTGGCCCATTCTACTTTCTGTCTCTATAATTTTTGACTACTCTAAGTGCCTCATGTAAGTGAAATTAGACATTATTTGCCTTTCTGTGACTGGCTTATTTCACACAGTATAAGTCCTCATGATTCATCCACATTGTAACATATGTTAGAATTTCCTTCCTTTTCAAGGCTGAATAATATTCCATTTTCTGGATATACCACATTTGTTTATCCATTCATCCTTCAGTAGACACTTGGGTTGCTTCCAGCTTTGGGCTATTGTGAATAATGCTTCTATGAACATGGGTGTGCAAATATATCTTTGAGAGGCTGCTTTCGGTTCTTTCAGGTATATACCCAGCAGTGGACTTGCTGGATCATATGGTAATTCTGTTTTGAATTTTTCTGAAGAACCACCATACTGTTTCCCATAACAAACAGCTGCAGCATTTTTTTGTTTGTTTGTTTTTTGAGACGGAGTTTCGCTCTTGTTACCCAGGCTGGAGTGCAATGGCGCGATCTCGGCTCACAGCAACCTCCGCCTCCTGGGTTCAGGCAATTCTCCTACCTCAGCCTCCTGAGTAGCTGGGATTACAGGCACGCGCCACCATGCCCAGCTAATTTTTTGTATTTTTAGTAGAGACAGGGTTTCAGCATGTCGACCAGGATGGTCTCGATCTCTTGACCTCGTGATCCACCCGCCTTGGCCTCCCAAAGTGCTGGGATTGCAGGCTTGAGCCACCGCGCCTGGCCAGCTGCAGCATTTTATAAGGAAATATGTCGTTGCCCACCCAGCCCAAGGGGAAAATGGAATGAACTAGAACTGGAATCTCCCTGGAGGCCCAGATCATCAGCGAACTTGCCCCAGAATTTTTCTCAGTCAAAAGAAAAATTCCAGAAACCCGACCCAGCCCAGAATGAGGCAAATGTCAGGGATGTTTTGAGACACTGTTCATTTGGGGGCTTCTCTGTCCTATCAAAATCCTTTTGAGGGAGAGAAACAGGGTCGCCTTTTAAGGATTTGCTTAGCTCAAGGACGCTGATAACCTATCTGACCTTTTTTTTTTTTTTTTTTGAGATGGAGTCTTATTCTGTCACCCAGAGTGGAATGCAGTGGTACAATCTCGGCTCACTGCAACCTCCACCTCCCAGGTTCAAGCAATTCTTCTGCCTCAGCCTCCCGAGTAGCCAGGACTACAGGCACCCACCATCACGCCTGGCTAATTTTTTGTATTTTTAGTAGAGATGGGGTTTCACTCTTGCTGGCTAGGCTGGTCTCAAACTCCTGATCTCAGGCAATCTGCCCACCTTGGCCTCCCAAAGTGCTGGGATTACAGCCGTGAGCCACCACGCCCGGCCCTGACGTGTCTTTTCACAGCTAAATAGTCAACCATCATTATTCATGTCTTCTCCTTCACATTGATGATTCTGATGGGAAAATGAAACTGGTAGGCTTATGTTATCCCTCTGATTTTCCTATTAAGCCTTCTGGCAGTGAAGCATCAGAAATGTAGCTAGTCAGAATTAAATCATGCAGGTAGGGTGACATACACACTAAATTGCAAAGACCTAGTACGTGAGAAAAAAGAACATAACTGTCTTAGCTCACTGCAGCCTCAAACACTGAGATTTAGCAATCCCACCACCACAGCCTCCCGAGTAGCTGAGACGATAGTTACATGCCACCACACCCAGCTGGCTTTTTTTTTCTTTTCTTTTTTGAGATGGAGTCTTGGTCCTTCACCAGCCTGGAGTACAGTGGCACCGTCTCAGCTCACTGCAACCTCCGTCTCCCGGATTCAAGCGATTCCCCTGCCTCAGCCTCCTGAGTAGCAGGCATGCACCACCATGCCTGGCTAAGTTTTTGTATTTTTTAGTAGAGATGGGGTTTCACCATGGCCAGGATGGTCTTGATCTCCTGACTTCATGATCCGCGCACCTCATGAGGATCTCCCAAAGTGCTGGGATTACAGGTGTGAGCCACTGTGCCTGGCCTCCAGCTGGTTTTTTATGTTTTATTTTTTGTAGAGACAGGGTCTTGCTGTGTTGCTCAGGCTGTTCTTGAACTCCTGGCCTCAGGCAATCGCCCCACCTCGGCCTTAGTTACACGTTAACGTGATCACATTTTAGATATTCAGGGTTAAATTAAGTGTATATTAAAGTTAATTTTGAGCCACACACAGAGGCACAGATCTGTAGTCCCAGCTACTGAGGAGACTGAGGTGGGAGGATCACTTGAGCCCAAGAGGTCAAGGCTGCAATAAGTGACAGCTGTCCCACTGTACTCCAGCCTGGGTGACAGAACAAGACCCTGTCTCAAAAAAAAAAAAAAGTTAATTTTACCTATTTTTTTACTTTTTACGTGTGATTATTAGAAAATTTGAGGCTGGGCATGGTGGCTCGTGCTAGCAATACCAAGGCTTTGGGAAGCCGAGGTAAGAAGATTGCTTGAGGTCAGGGGTTGCAATGACCTATGATTACACTACTGTACTCCATCCTGGGCAACATACCAAGACCCTGTCTCTAAAAAAAAAGAAAATTTTTCAGACGGGGTTTCTGCCAAAATATTTTTTTGGTAGCCAGGCATAGTGGCACATGCCTATAGTCCTAGCTACTGAAGAGGAAAGAAAAAAAGAAAATGTCAAGATTCCTGTTGGACAGCATAGCTCTTGAGCAGGGGCCAGCAAACCACAGCCTGTGGGTCAAATCCAGCCCCACAAATTGTTTGTATAAATAAAGCTTTATTGGCACACAGTCATTCGTTTACATCTCATCAGTGGCTGTTTTCACATCCTGACTGTTAGTTGCAACAGGCATCATCTGGTTCATAGGTACTATCTGGCCCATTACAGAGAAAGTTTGCCAACCTCTAGGTGATTTTAAGTGTAATTTTTTTTTTTTGAGACGGAGTCTCGCTCTGTTGCCTAGGCTGGATTGCAATGGTGTGATCTCAGCTCACTTCAACCTCCACTTTCCAAGTTCAAGCAATTCTCCTGCATCAGCCTCTCAGTAGTGGGGATCACAGGCGTGCTCATCCATGCCCTGGCTAATTTTTGTATTTTAAGTAGAGACAGAGTTCTACCATGTCGACCAGGCTGGTCTCAAATGCCTGACCTCAGGTGATCCACCCGCCTTAGCCTCCCAAAGTTGTGGGATTACAGGCGCCTGCCACCACGCCTGGCTAAGTTTTGTATTTTTTTTTTTTTTTTGAGATGGAGTTTCACTCTTGTTACCCAGGCTGGAGTGCAATGGTGCGATCTCGGCTCACTGCAACCTCCGCCTCCTGGGTTCAGGCAATTCTCCTGCCTCAGCCTCCTGAGTAGCTGGGACTACAGGCACACGCCACCATGTCCAGCTAATTTTTTGTATTTGTAGTAGAGACGGGGTTTCACCTTGTTGACCAGGATGGTCTCGATCTCTTGACCTCGTGATCTACCCGCCTCAGCCTCCCAAAGTGCTGGGATTACAGGCGTGAGTTGCCCACCTGACCCCATTCTTTTTTTGTGGCTGGGTAGTAATCCTTGATGTGTATGCACCACATTTCCTTTATCCATGTATGGGCATTTAGGTTGCTTCCGTTTCTTTGCTGTTATGGATAGTGCTGCAAAGAACACACACACGCAGATGCATTTATGTCAGCATGTCTATTGATACATAAATATGTTCCCATAGCGTGGGGATCCCCTATCCAAACTACTTGGGACCAGAAGTGTCTTGAGTTTGGGATTTTTTTAGATTTTTTCAATATTTGTGTTATACTTACTGGTTGAACATCCCAAATCTGAAAATCCAAAATCAAAAATGCTCCAATGAGCATTGCCTTTGAGCATCACATAACATTGGCAGTCCAAAGTTCTGGGTATTTTTTTTTTTTTTTTGAGATGGAGTCTTATTATATTGCCCAGGCTGGTCTCCAACTCAAGCCAGGGCTCAAGCCATCCTCCCACCTCAGCCTCCCAAATATTTAGGACGACTGGTACATGCCATCGCACCTGACTAGTTTTTTTTAATTTTTTGTACAGATAGGATCCTGCTGTGTTGTCCAGGCTGGTCTTGAACTCCTGGCCTCAAGCCATCCTCCCACCTTGACCTCCCAGTTACTTTTTATGTCAGTTATACATTAACATAATCACATTTTGGATATATGGTGTTAAATTAAGTGTATTATTAGGGTTAACAATTTTTTTTTGGAGACAGAGTTTCACTCTTGTTGCCTAGGCTGGAGTGCATTGGCGTGATCTTGGCTCACTGCAACCTCTGCCTCATGGGTTCAAGTGATTCTCCTGCCTCAGCCTCCCGAGTAACCGGAACTACAGGCGTGCACCACCACACCCAGCTAATTTTTTTTTTTTTTCTTTTTGTATTTTTAGTAGAGACGGGGTTTCACCATGTTGGCCAGCATGGCCACCATGGTCTCGATCTCCTGACCTCGTGATCCGCCCACCTCGGCCTCCCAAAGTGCTGGGATTACAGGCGTGAGCCACTGCGCCCGGCCCCTATTAGAATTAATTGTAAGCCATGCATCAGTTTAAAAAGTTTCCGATTTTGAAGCATTTCAGATTTTTGCATGAGGGATACTCGACCTGTATGGATACATGTTACATAGGTATTACATATCTGGGAGACTAGAAACTTACTGACCCCGCCCCAACCCTGCAGGAGGAGTATCAGGGCGAGGGGATCACGTGGCACAACATCGGCTACACAGACAACGTCGGCTGCATCCATCTCATCAGCAAGAAGCCCACGGGCCTCTTCTACCTGCTGGACGAGGAGAGCAAGTGAGTGTCCACACCCCATCCATCCCAGCACATGTGCACATGGGCACTGGGTCGGGTTCTACAGCCCCCAGAGTCTTACCCCAAATCCAGACTTGCCCAAGAACTCCTTTTTACCTGGGAAACAGGGTCTCACTCTGTCACCCAGGCTGGCGGGTAGTGGTGCGATCATAGCTCACTGCAGCCTTGACCTCCTGGGCTCAAGTGATTCCTCGATGTGAGCCTCTATGTAGCTGGGACTACAGGGTCACACCACCACTCCCGGCTAATTTTTCTATTTCTTTGTTTACTTTTTGAGGTGGAGTCTTGCTCTGTCGCCCAGGCTGGAGTGCAATGGCGTGGTCTCAGCTCACTGCAACCTCTGCCTCCTGGGTTCAAGCGATTCTCTTGCCTCAGCCTCCTGAGTAGCTGGGATTACAGGAGCATGCCACTACGCCTGGCTAATTTTTTTGTATTTTTAGTAGAGATGGGATTTCACCATGTTAGCCAGGATGGTCTCTATCTCATGACCTCATGATCCACCTGCCTCGGCCTCCCAAAGTGCTGGAATTATAGGCATGAGCCTCCACGCCTGGCCTAATTTTTGTATTTCTTTGTGGCAGCAGGGTGTCATCACGTTGCCCAGGCTGGTCTCGAACTCCTGAGCTCAAGGGGTCCTCCCACCTCGGCCTCCCAGAATACTGGGATTACAGGCGTGTGCCACCACACCAGGCCTTGTCCTGAGAATTTCTGTCTCTTCATTTCACTGGGCCACAAAACCAAAGCTCGTGAGTGCAAAATGCACAAACACCTCACTGTGAAAATATCAACCCGTGTGATTAATTGTGCACTTGGACACATCCGCCAGGAGTTTTCAGCAAAGGATTATGGGCCCGTGTCTAGAAACTAGAGACGGGGGCGGGCATGGTGGGGCATACTTGTGGCCTCAGCTACTCAGGAGTCTGAGGGAGGAGGATCACTTGAGCCTGGGAGGTTGAGGCTGCAGTGCATTATGATCATATCACTACACTCCAGCCTGGGCAGTGGAGCAAGAGACAGATTGGCAAGTCCTTGCAAAGGGGAGTGCAGTGTGTGGAGCTGTGATCTGGATGCCGCCAGGCTCTGGGTTCACTGCTGAGCCTTCATGCCTCTTCCCCGCAGTCCACAGGGCACCACAATGGCAGACAGGGAGGTCAATAAGGCGCCTCATTCCAGGCCACCCAGTTGTAGTGACTGAAATCACATAACACTGACCAAACTGTTTTCCTGTGGCTCCCCTAAGCAATCACTAAAAGCCAGGTCGGCTCTTGAGCCCAGGAGTTCAAGACCAGCCTGGGCAACAGAGAAAGATTCCATCTCAGCTGAGCGTGGTGGCTCACACCTGTAATTTCAGCACTTTGGGTGGCTGAGGTGGACGGATCATAAGGTCAGGAGTTCGAGACCATCCTGACCAACATGGGGAAACCATGTCTCTACTTAAAATACAAAACTAGCCGGGCACAATGGCACGTGCCTATAATCTCAGCTACTCAGGAAGCTAAGGCAGGAGAATCACTTGAACCCGGGAGGCAGAGTTCTTAAAACCACAGGAGTCTATTCTCTTATGGTTCTGGAAGCTGGAAGTCTAAAGTCAGTGTCTGCAAGGCCCTCCTCCCTCCAGAGGCTTCAGGACAGGACCTTCCTTGCCTCCTCCAGCTTCTGGGAGAACGGGCTTTCCTTGGCTTTTGGGCACATTGCTCCAGTCCCTGCCTCCCTCTTCACATGGATTTCTTCCCTCTGTCTCCATCTGTCATCTCTCAGTCCTGTCTCCTCCTCTTTTTTTTTTTTGAGACAGGCTCTTGCTCTGTTGCCCAGGCTGGAGTGCAGTGGCACAACCTCAGTTCACTGCAGCCTCAACCTCCCAGGCTCAAACCATCCTCCTGTCTCAGCCTCTGAAGTGCCTGGGACCACAGGCATGTGCCACCACACCCAGCTAAGTTTTCATTTTTTCTCTTTTTGAGATGGAGTCTTGCTCTGCCGCCCAGGCTGGAGTGTAGTGCCAACATCTTGGCTCAAGTTAATTGACGTCATCTCAGCGTAACCCCCATCTCCTGGAATCAAGTGATTCTCATGTCTCAGCTTCCCAAGTAGCTGGGATTACAGGTGCCTGCCACCACACCCAGCTAATTTTTGTATTTTTAGTAGAGATGGGGTTTTTTCACCATGTTGGCCAGGCTGGTTCAAAATTTTTTTTCAGAGATGGGATCTCCCTATGTTGCCCAGGCTAGTCTCGAACTCCTGGGCTCAAGCATTCCTTTCATCTTGACCTCCCAAAGTGCTGGGAGCATAGGTGTGAGCAACCACACCTGGCCCTGTCTCCTCCTTTTAGTAGGACGCCAGCTATATAGAACTAGGACCCACGCTAATGACCTCAGCTTACCCGATTCCATCTGCGAAGACCTTATTTTCTAAATAAGCTCACATTCAAAACAATGGTTGGGGGTTAAGACATACACATATTGCTGGCCAGGTGCGGTGGCTCACGCTTGTAATCCCAGCACTTTGGGAGGTTGAGGCGGGTGGATCACAAGGTCAGGAGATCAAGACCATCTTGGCCAACATGGTGAAACCCCATCTCTACTAAAAATACAAAAATTAACTGAGCATGGTGGCGCACGCCTGTAGTCCTAGCTACTAGGGAGGTTGAGGCAGGAGACTTGCTTGAACTTGGGAGGCAGAGGTTGCAGTAAACCAGGATTGCGCCACCGCACTCCAGCCTGGCAACAGAGCGAGACTCTGCCTCATAAGAAAGACACACACATATTGTTTCATCAGCAACCCTATCAGATCCATCCCTTGTCAGTGACATCTCCAAGAGACTGACCAGAGTCTCAAATGAATCAGGCACGTCCCCTACCTCAAACCTAGTTCCTGTCCAGGACAGGGGAACAGACACATCCCCTTGAGGCTGGGGTCCAGGTAGAGAATTCCAACACTTGTAATTCCACCTGTAATTCCAACACTCTGGGAGGCCGAGGTGGAAGATCACTTGACACCAGGAGTTAAAGACTGGCCTGGGCACCATAGCGAGACCCCATCTCTGCAAAAATTAAATAAAAATAAATCAGCTGGGCACAGTGGCATGCACTTATAGTCCCAGCTACTCAGGAGGCTGAGACAGGAGGATCATTTGAGCCCAGGGAGTCAAGGCTGCAGTGAGTTATGATTGCACCATTGCATTCTAGCCTGGGCAACAGAGCAAGACCCCAACTCTAAAAATTAAAAAAAAAAAAAAAGTAGAGTCAGCAGTAGGAGGAGCTACGTCATCACAACCCAAAAACTCCCTGGGCCGGATCAGGGGAAGCCCATGAGTCAGGGCCTGGCCCAGCAGAGTCGGGTCTCTTTTTTGAAAATCTTGCTATTTTTGTTCATCATGGATTTTTTTCTTTTCTTCTTGAACGTTGATTTGGATTTTCTGAAATTGTATGCTAAAATATTATCTATCTCAACAACGGAGGGTTTGGGGGGACACTCAAGGCAGACAGCTACCTCACACTCCCAACCCTGTTCACAGCCCTGGAAATGTGTCTCAGCTACAGACTCTCCCCTCCTCGGCTCCGTGAACTCGGAGCCCCAGGGTTGGGATCTGGGCATGCGTTCCAGTGCCTGTATTTTCAAAAGTGAGGCCGGGCTCCGGTAGGGTGTGCCAAAACAGCAGCATCATTTCCCTCCTGGGAGGCAGAAGCAGTCAGGCATAAGGAGTCCCTTGTTCTGCCCGCACAACCTCCCGCTCCCCGGAGCAGACCAGAGCCTGGCTTCATCTTCCTCTCCCTACCTCTCCTTCCAACTGTGGAGCAGGAGAAGGACCTCTTGTCCAAGGCATGGCATTCAGGTACAAATGGCTCCAAGACCAGAAGTCACCTGGGCCCAGGATTATTCTTAGGAGCTGCCCACGGTGGTCACAGATCCAGACTTCCAGGGGACAGACTTTGCAGACCCCACCAAGCCTGGTCAGCGACCTCTCTCCAAGTCCCCTAGAAAACAGCCATGTGGGGGCAAAGAGAATGTTACCCGGCCTCTGGGTAACATTCAGCGTTAATTTTGTAGCCCTGGCTGGGCTCCCACCCCTCTGCCCACAGAGTCCTGTGCCAATTCACTGCTCTGTCCACCCCATGCACCCACCCACTCGTGCACCAGAGGTCTGCAAGGTAAAATACACAGCAGGTAAATCATGCCTTGCCGCCATTCATGCCACAAAGGTTCCGTGTTCTGTTCCCAGCTTCCCCCATGCCACGAGCCAGACCCTGCTGGCCAAGTTCAAACAGCAGCACGAGGACAATAAGTACTTCCTGGGGACCCCTGTCATGGAGCCCGCCTTCATCATCCAGCACTTCGCAGGGAAGGTGAAATACCAGATCAAGGTAGGTGTCTGCTCGTCACCATGGGCAGAATGCCTGAGGGAAGCCACAGTCGGCCCAGAAGCCCACGTGGGAGGATCCTCCTCTGGGCAAGATTCGAGGGCTCTAAGAACACACCCCAAGTCCCCGGCTCCAATGTCCAAGGCGCCATAGCTCAAGAACTGTTATTTGCACTTAGGATGGTCCCCACCCCATGCCAGCCCTTCCTGCACCAGCCCTGGGTCTTTGGTAGGCACCAGTGAATGACTCCCCTCCAGTGACCGCCCACATCCATCCCCCACCAGGACTTCCGGGAGAAGAACATGGACTACATGCGGCCGGACATCGTGGCCCTGCTGCGGGGCAGCGACAGCTCCTACGTGCGAGAGCTCATTGGCATGGACCCCGTGGCCGTGTTCCGCTGGGCCGTGCTCCGGGCCGCTATCCGGGCAATGGCTGTCCTCCGGGAGGCTGGACGCCTGCGGGCCGAGAGGGCCGAGAAGGCTGCAGGTGGGAGCCGGGGCATGAACCCACAGGAGCATCACTGTCGAGAGGGGGGCACATCCAGAGTTCATCTTGAAGTGAACATTTCAGAGGCCTTTAGTACATTTGTTGTCATGCAGACGCCACCTGTCTACCTGCAGAAACTCGACCTGTGTGTGTAATTTAACCTCAGGGCCTGCTGTCAGCAACTCCATCTGGCCTCTCCTTTGCCAGTGATGACCCTGATCCCACTGGCCCTGGGAGTTTGCTGATTGTGATGATGTGGCTCTTCCTGGTGCCCAGCCTCTTAGTCTCTTCTTTCTATCTCCTTTTTTTTTTTTTTTTTTTTAAAGAGACAGGGTCGGCTAGGCACCATGGCTCACGCCTCTAATCCCAGAGTTCCAGACTAGCCTGGGCAACACGGTGAAACCCCATCTCTACTAAACTCCAAAAAATTAGCTGGGTGTGGTGGCGTGCACCTGTAATCCCAGCTGCTCTGGAGGCTGAGGCAGGAGAATTGGCTTGGACCCGGGAGGCAGAGGTTGCAGTAAGCTGAGATCACACCACTGTACTCCAGCCTGGGCAACAGAGCAAGACTCCATCTCAAAGCGCCCCCTCCCGCCGCCAAAAAAAGAGAGACAGTGTCTCTCTCTTTCTCTCCCAGGCTCGAATTTAATGACAAGATCTCGGCTCACTGTAGCTGGGACTACAGGCGCCCACCACCACACCAGGCTAATTTTTGTATTTTTAGTAGAAATGGGATTTCACCATGTTGGCCAGGCTGGTCTCGAGTTCCTGACCTCAAGTGATCCTGCCCATCTTAAGCCACTGTGCCCAGCCCCAGCTTCTTTTATCTGAACATTCTCTACCAGGAACCCAGCCTCAAGGGGACATTTCTGTTTCCCTGAGCTAGTCAGAGATGGTTTGAGGCATGGGGTGTACCTGATTCACTTGAGACTTTGGCCAGCCCTGTTGAGTTGCTGATAGAGGGATGACAGAAAGCTATGTCCTCACTTTACCTGGAGGCAACCTGAGGCCTGCACAGTCCAGTGGTTCACCCGGGTCTAAGGGTCCGACCTTCTGTCCTCAGCTTCAGTTTCAGTTACCAGCTGTGGCTTCTGTCTCCAGAAGGGGGTTGATGAAAAGGAGGAAGAATAAAGCTTTCATGAGAAATAGAAAATAGTGCTCTGTTTGGAGGATCCAAAACTTCACAGTTTCCTGACCGCCCAAGCTTGAGTAAGGAGCTGCTTTTTACGATGGATAGGCCAGGCATAGTGGCTCACGCCTGAAACCCCAGCACTTTGGAAGGCTGAGGCAGGCAATTGCTTGAGGTCAGAAGTTTAAGACCAGGCCAACCCAACATGGGGAAATCCCATCTCTACTAATAATACAAATATTAGCCAGGCGTGGTGGTACGTGGCTGTGGTCCCAGATGCCACTGGGAGGCTGAGGCAGGAGAATCACTTGAACCCAAGAGGCAGAGATTGCAGTGAGCCGAGATTGGGCCAGTGCACTCCAGCCTGAGTGACAGAGCATGACTGTCTCAAAAACTAAATAAATATCCTGAGAGCTAGACTGAAGTGATTGTTAAAGAAAAAATAAATAAATAAATAAATAAATAAATAAATAAAAAGATGGGTCAGAGTGTACGGGTGCAGTGGTGCACACTGGCCGGTAGTCCCAGCACTTTAGGAGGCCAGCGCAGCTCTCTCGAGGACAGGTGTTTGCGACCTGCTGAGGCCACTAGTGAGACCCCATCTCTCCAGAAAAGTTGAAATTTAGTTGTGTGTCAGCATGTGCCTGTAGCCCCAGCTACTTGGGAGGCTGAGGCAGGAGGATTGCTGGAGCCCAGGAGTCGGAGGTTACGTAAGCTATGATCACACCACTGCACTCCAGCCTAGGCAACACAGCAAGACCCTGTAGGTAAAAATTAAAAAAAAAAAAAAAAAAAGGGCGGGGGATTCTTGGTGGCTCACGCCTGTCATCCCAGCACTTTGGGAAGCCAAGGTGGGTGGATCACCTGAGGTCAGGAGTTCAAGACCAGCCTGGCCAACATGGTGAAACCCTGTCTCTACTAAAAATAAAAAACTTGGCTGGGCGCCGTGGCTCATGCCTATAATCCCAGCACTTTGGGAGGCTGAGGCGGGTGGATCACGAGATTGAGATTGAGACCATCCTGGTTAACAAGGTGAAACACTGTCTCTACTAAAAAGATAAAAATTAGCTGGGCATGGTGGCACCTGCCTGTAATCCCAGCCACTCGGGAGGCTGAGGCGGAGGTTGCGGTGAGCCAAGATCATACCATTGCACTCCAGCCTGGGTAACAAGAGCGAAACTCCGTCTCAAATAAATAAATAAATAACTTAGCCGGGCTCAGTGGCCTGTAGTCCATGCTACTCAGGATGCTGGGGCAGGAGAATCACTTGAACTTAGGAGGTGTAGGTTGCAGTGAGCCGAGATCACGTCACTGCGCTCCAGCCTGAGTGACAGAGCAATACGCCGTCTCAAATAAATAAATAAAATGAGTTAAAATGGTTGCAGCCTCCGCAGGAGGCCATCCCCACCACCATCCGCTCTGTGTCCCCAGCAGGTATGAGCAGCCCTGGTGCCCGAAGTCACCCAGAAGAGCTGCCAAGAGGAGCCAGCACCCCTTCGGAAAAGCTTTACCGGTGAGCAAGTCCCTGATTCGTCCAAACTGAAATGGTTAGGCAGCAGCATTGCTTCAAACAACTTGGGTTTCTACATTCTAAACCCAGGTTAAGGTTGCCCTGGATATCTGAGTCAGTCACTGAGTGACCGTTTGAACCAGAAAGACCCAGGACCAAGCAGCCCTGGATGGTTCTGCTTTTCTGGACACAGAATAGCAGGCCTCGGTGCATGATGCACTTCAGGGAGATGGGAGGGGGCTCAGTTTACAAATGATCCATTTGATGGCCTGGGGGGGCACTGGGAGGTGGGGCCCAAGCATCGCTGGTGGTACAGAGACGGGCTTGATGAGAGAGTTCCTCCCCCATCCTGCCCAGGACGCCCTGAAAGTGGTTCTGCCAAGTTACTTCATTCACAGACAGAAACACATACCCTCTGGTGTTGCACATGAGATGACACGGGGTCTTCTGTGGACCCTAGCAATGACCACGGGCCCTGCACGCACCCAAGCATGTGCCAGCGCCGGGGCAGAAAAGTGAGCAGGCTAGCCAGACGTGATGGTGCACACCTGTAATCCCAGCACTTTGGGAGGCCAAGGCAGGCAGATCCCATGAGGTCAAGAGTTCAAGACTAGGCTGGCCAACATGGCAAAACCTCGTCTACTAAAAATGCAAAAATTAGCCAGGCAGGGTGGCGGGTGCCTGTAATCCCAGCTACTGGAGAGGCTGAGGCAAGAGAATCACTTGAACCCGGGAGGCAGAGGTTTCAATAAGCCGAGATCAGATCACACCACTGCACTCCAACCTGGCCAACAGAGCGAGATGCTGTCTCAAAAAAAATAAAAGTTTTTAGAATTGCCTTTTTCACCCACAATGGGACATAAGAAAGGAGAATGCACTCCTCTATTTTTTTTAATCCCCCAAGTTCCCAACAGCTAGAAAGCTTCCTTCTGTTTGGTCGTGTCGATAGCATTTTTTTGGTTTGGTTGTGCTTGAGACCAGGCTGGAGTGCGGTGATGTAATCACAGCTCACTGCAGCCTCGACCTCCGGGCTCAAGCAGTCCTCCCACCTCAGCCTCCAAGTGGCTGGGACCACAGGCACTTGGCACCATGCCTGGCTGATTTTTTCTTTTATAAAGACGGGGTCTGATTATGTTGCCTAGACTAGTCTTGAACTCCTGGCCTCAAGCCATCCTCCCGCCTCAGCCTCCCAAAGTGATGGAATTACAGGCACGAGCCTCCACACCCAGTCCTCTTTTTTTTTGTTTGTTTGTTTTTCTTGCTTCCCTTACCCTAAAGACGAAGTGACTTCTGACCTGCAGTAGCAGAAGCAGCATCCATCTCCCCAGGGCCTGGCCACAGGGCTGTGGGTCCCGCCCCAGGAGCATGTTAAGTTTATACAGATTCTCCCTTTCAGCTGCTCAATGCTAGATTTCTCATTTGACGGCTCTGAGGAGTTCGATATTAACGCTTTTGAGGACATCATTGCTTTCTATGAAAGCAAGAAGTAAGTGCAGAAAGGCTTTGATCCCGAGGCCAGCGAGGCACCGAGAGGAGCCATCTTCCCCAGGCGCTCAGTGCTGCATCCAGGGCACAGACAGAGAGGACCTGATATTCAGGGAATGCCAGGGCCCTCGGGGGACGCTCCCACCAGATTTGCAGATTTAGCTGGGTCGGAGGGCTGGGGATGGGCCAAAGTCAAGGGCCGCGTTCCAAGCCATGGCCGCTGCACTGACCACCCTGGGTGTGGAGGCCACTCGAGTGTAGAGGTGATGGGTGACCCCTCTGTTGCCTTTGCTCTGCCTCCCTGGCGGGCTGGGGAGAGCAGGTAAGTGGGGCCGTGTGGGCACTTGGCATGGTGCATGGAGCACAGGGGCTGGGGTTGGGTCCCTCCAGGCCACCTGCCCAGAGCTAAAACATGTGCTTTGAACCACTGTCGACAGGGCATGGTGACATGTGCCTGTAATCCCAGTGCTTAGGGAGGCCAAGGCGGGAGGATCGCCTTGGAGTTTGAAACTAGCCTGGGCAACATAGCAAGACCCCACCGCTACAAGAAAAAATAAGTAAAATGTCTGGAATAAGGAATTAAAAAAAAAAAAAAAAAACAGGAAAAACCAGATCCTCATTTCTAGAAGTTCTCTCAAAAACGTGTCATTTAGACATTCCTCACTAAAACTCAGTTTGAAAGCAACCAGTTTCCATCTCTAAGACATTCCCATTCACACGTGGTGTCACCTCCAGCTTGCGTGCTCAAGCCTAAGCCAACAGTCATTAAACAAACAAAGGGAGTAAGGTGGAGTGCTTTGGGGCTGACTCAGTTTGGGAAGCCCCTCAAACTAGGGCTTCCCTGGCCATGTGCAGTGGCTCCCCCCGTAATCCTAGCATTTTGCAGGAGGCTGACTTGGGCGGATCACTTGAGGTCAGGAGTTCAAGACCAGCCAACCAATGTGGCAAAACCCCATTCTCTACTAAAAATACAAAATATTAGCCAAGCATGGTGGTGGGCACCTGTAATCCCAGCTACTCAGAAGCCTGAGGCAGGAGAATCACTTGAACCTGGGAGGCAGAGTGCAGTGAGCCGAGATTGCATCACTATACTCCAGCCTGGGCAACAGAGCAAAAAAACATAAAAAGAGAAAATGAGGGTTTTAGGGTTTCTCAACCTCAGCACTGTGCCAGGTCCTTCTCTGGATTGGGCACCTGACCTGTGCACTGTCGCGTGTTGAGCAGCCTCCCTGGCCTCCACCCAGCAGATGCCGGGAGAGTACGCCCCAAGTCACAACAACCATGAACGTCTGCAGACATTGGCAAATGTCCCTGATGGGGATGGAACCACCCCAGCTGCGAACCGCTGTGTTCAACCTGTGGCTCACGTATTCAAATTAATTCTTCCAAAGGCCTTAGTAAAGCCAACAAGGAGATTGACATCTGGCCACAAAATCCTGGAGAGAGACTAATTTGCTCCTCCTATGGAGACGGGGTTTTGCCATGTTGGCCAGGCTGGTCTCGAACTCCTGACCTCAGATGATCCACCTGCCTCAGCTTCACACGGTGCTGGGATTACAGGCGTGAGCCACCGCGCCTGGCCAGAAATGACCTGTTAAAAAAGATCAATGATCTGTGTTGCCAGGTCCAGTTTGCTTCAAAGCCCCACCCTGCTCCAGGGATTGGGGAGGCTGACCCAGTCCCCCTTTTTGGCAAAGGAGAGAGGGGCAGCATTGAGCACAGTGTCTTTCCCCAGCTGCATGTTTTGGCTCCAGTGGCCTGGGCACGGTCCCAATGGCTCTGGGAACCCCGAGGTGGCAGGCCTGCAGCTCTAACTCCATCTTCTTTCTGTCACTGCACCCCCTCAACCCCTCCCCTCAGCGATTTGCATAACCAAATGATCAAGAGCATCAAAGGATTGCCCTGGCAGGGCGAGGACCCCCGTAGGCTTCTCCAGTCCCTCAGTCGGCTCCAGAAACCCCGCGCCTTCATCCTGTGAGTCCCCCCTTCCCAAGGCCCTGCTTACAAGTGCAACAACCGCCTCCCGCTACTCCCACGACCCCAGTGGGGCCTGCAGGCTAGCCTAAGTTGCATCAGCCACTAAAACCACAGTGCTATCTCATGGCTCACTCCTGGCCGTCACTAGATGCCAATCAATAACACCCCTGGCCACTGTCCGCACTGTAGCCCAGGCACTGGCGCTTCCCAGCACATGGCGCAGCCTCCCAAGAGCACTCCTTCCTAGAGACATCTGATTTGCCACCTGCAAACACGCCGTCCTCCATCTCCTCCACGTGCCTGTCTGACTTGCACAGTGGCCCCCGCCTTTGCCACTGTGAGCTTACAGAGAGGCCGTCTGAAGCAGGGAATGCCATTTCTTGAGGGGACAGCCCTGCGCACTGCAGATGGCCACGTGAGCCAGTTGGGAGAGCCCTGAAGGTGCATAAACCGGGTGGGATCCCGACTGTTAGCGCACCGTGGAACCCAAGCGTTCTCTGCTTTTGGCCTGCAAATGGGGTAGTGACTCTCATGCTTCCATTAAGCTGACCAGCACCAGGCGGGCAGCAGCCTCAGCTGACGGGACATCCACTTGCGGTCACCACATCCCGCCTTTTAGTAGCCATTGGGACATGGCTGAGTGCAAAGCTTGCACCTGCATGGGAGCCGGTTTGTTTATTTATTTATTTATTTATTTTCTTTTTTAAGAGATGGGGTCTCATTCTGTTGCCCAGGCTAGAGTGTGGCAGTGACGCGATCACCGCTCACTGCAGCTTCGACCTCTTGGGCTCAAGCAATCCTCCTGCCTCAACCTCCAGAGTAGCTGGAGCTACAGGCGAGCACCACCACACTTGTCTAATTTTATTGTCTGTAGAGGTGGAGTCTTGCTATGTCATAGCCCAGGCTGCCAGGCTGGTCTCAAACTCCTGGGCTCACGTAAGCCTCCTGCCTTGGCCTCCCAAAGCACTGAGATTACAGGCGTGAGCCACCACACCCGGCGGGAGCCTGTTTCAAACTTTTGTTCTTATTTTTTATTGTTATGAGGTGGAGTCTCACTCTGTCACGCAGGCTGGAGTGCAGTGGCTCAATCTTGACTCACTGCAACCTCCACCTCCCGGGTTCGAGCGATTCTCCTGCCTCAGCCTCCCAGGTAGCTGGGATTACAGGCATACACCACTACACCTGGCTAATTTTTTTGTATTTTTAGACTTGGGGTTTCACTATGTTGGCCAGGCTGGTCTCGAACTCCTGACCTCAAATGATCCGCCCACCGCAGCCTCAAACTTTTGTTCTTGTTATGCCTTATTTTACCCCACAGGGATTCAGGGGAAACTGAATGCAACCTTGAAGACCTAAGCATCTCACAGACCTGCAAGATACCACCTCCTTAGCTTGTCTTCAAAAGGCACGAGGCCTTTCGAATAAATATTTGCTTATTATTTTCCCCTTGGTCTCCAAGATTCCATAAGGTGTCTGTGAACACAGGGCTGTCCCCTTCTTTACCTCGGCTAAAAGAGCAGCTTTGGGTTTTGGGTCTTTTTTGAGATGGTCTTGCTCTGTTGCCCAGCCTGGAGCACAGTGGCATGATCTCAGCTCACTGCAACATCCGCTTACTGAGTTCGGGCGATTCCCCTGCCTCAGCCTCCCAAGTAGCTGGGATTATAGGCACCTGCCACCACGTCCAGCTAATTTTTGTATTTTTAGTAGAGATGGGGTTTCACCACGTTGGCCAGACTGGTCTTGAACTCCTGACCTCAGGTGATCCACCCGCCTTAGCCTCCCAAAGTTCTGGGATTACAGGTGTGAGCCACGGCGCCTGGCCAGCTTTGGTTTTCTTCTGTCCCACCAGCATGAGCCTGAAAGGAGCTCCCACCCAGGCCCCACTTTGATTCTTTTGCAGGGCAAGTCCCTGCCGTGCCGTGCCGTGCCGTGCCAGCGGAGGGTTCCAGAAGGGCCTCCGTGTGCCTGCTTGGCATCTGCCAGCACATGGCAAAGACAGCCTGGTCACCCGGTCTCCACCAGGACTGCTCAGCCTCCCTCGGTACCCCACTCAGGGTATCCTGCCGTTATTTGGGGGGGATGTCAGTTCATCCATAGCGAGTCCTGTTCGATGCACGCCCCACCCTGTAGATTACGAGCCAGTCCCTCCAGACATCCAAATAGCCCCCAGACCAAATGTTCTTGTCAGCCTTGGGGCAGCCACCAGCAGAGTCAGGCTGCCGCTTTCTCAGGGAAACTGGTGTCCACAGACAGTGGCGGAGGCACGCCCAGGTATGCGGCGTGGAGAGGCGGCGGCGGCCCTGTTGCACATAACGCCTTCTCACTCTTTCCCCGCTCCCTCTGTCTCTTAGTCTAACCCGCAAGGCGTGGCTTGCTGAACTAACCCAGATCCCGACACTGTGTTCCTTTTGTTCACAAAACCATTTTTAATATTTTGACAGGAAAAGTAAAGGTATCAAACAAAAGCAGATCATTCCAAAGGTAAAAAAAAGAACACACCCCGCGCGACACATTCCAAGATGTCCTGCTTCTCTGCCCGTCTTGAGAGCTGTCCCTTCTGCAGTTTCTTTTATTTCCTCCTTCTTCCCACTGTCTCCCCCTCCCTCCAAGGAAAAAAACAATGTTCTCGTGTTGAGATGATTTGGAGCTGTCTCTTTCCGGGTTTCCCAGAAGCAGGGTCTGAGATGGGGATATGGCGGGGGGTTTGCAGAAGAAGGCATAGAGAAAGGGGTGAGGGAGGAAGCCGGGGTGTGAGCACAGCTGAAGTCTGACCTCAGTCTGGTCCCAGAGGGAGCTCTAGCGGTTCATAGCACCACGGGGCTGCTTCTGCCCCCAGGTAGTGGGACATCTTCAGTCCCTGGTTATGGGCGGCTTCCAGAGGGGACACAGCACCTCCCAGGGGCTCCGTCTAGTTTCCACATGCAAGTGCAGTCATTTAGGAAATTTGCAAAATGAGTAAGAATAGCCTCGCCGTCTAGTTAGCAGATGGGACGGGGCTAGTTCCTCTTGTCAGCGGTAGAATTGGCTGACACGGGGGCGGGGAGGCCTGTCCCGTGATCTCATGCAGAAGACAGAGGACCTGGCCCTTCTTGGCTCAAGCAACGTAAACTGTACGAGCTATGCAGAGGAGAGGGACGGCCAGGTTCAGTAGCCCTGGCTTCCTCTCCTAACCCAGAGGAAGAGGAAATGGGGCAGCCACGCAGGCTGTGAGAGAGGCTGTCATCAGCCCTCCCGGAACCAGCGCTGTGTGCAAGGTGCAACCCCAGCTCATTCCACTGGGCCGGCACCAGCAGTCCTAAGACCAAACCTAAGACCTGCCGCCCGGGCACTTGCTGCAGGGACGCTGTTCTGCCCTGGCTCCGGGGACACTTGTGATGCCTCCCGGTGCCCGTGTGGGCTGTGGGAGGGCAGGCCGGACCCCATGTGTCTGTCCTAGAACCTGTTGGACTCCAAGTCCCTGAAACTCATCATCAGCATGACCCTGCACGACCGCACCACCAAGTCCCTATTGCATCTGCACAAGAAGAAGAAGCCACCAAGCATCAGCGCCCAGTTCCAGGTAGGCAGAGCAGGAGGGGTGGGAGGCAGCAGTCAGCTCAGCCGCTTGTGTGGCTTCCCCGGACACCCTGCACAGGCAGCTCATCAGTTACTCCAAGGCCTCGCACAGAGGCACCACAGGCAGCTGGGGCCCGATCTTTCTCTTCCACACACTGCAGGGTGTTTTGTGTGTGTGTGTGTGTGTGTGTGTGTGTGTGTGTGTGTGTGTGTGTGTGTGTGTGTGTGTGTGTGTTTGAGATGGAGTCTCGCACTGTCGCCCAGGCTGGAGTGCAATGGCGCGATCTAAGCTCACTGCAATCTCCGCCTCCTGGGTTCAAGCAATTCTCCTGCCTCAGCCTCCCGAGTAGCTACTACAGGCATGCGCCGCTACGCCCAGCTAATTTTTTTTGTATTTTTAGTAGAGACGGGGTTTCATCATGTTGGCCTGGATGGTCTTGATCTCCTGACCTTGTGATTTGCCCGCCTCAGCCTCCCAAGTAGCCAGGTCTATGGGTGTGCACCACAACGCCTGGATAATTTTTTACATTTTTAGTAGAAACGGGGTTTTGCCATGTTGGCCATCCTTGACTTGAGTGATCTGCCCACCTTGGCCTCCCAAAGTGCTGGGATTGCAGGCATGAGCTACCATGCCCGGCCCACTCTAGGGTTTTTAGTCTCCCTGGTTGTGACAGCCAACTAGGCCACCATTTGTCCCTGAGGAGCAAAATTGTCCCTGGTTGGTTAAGAATTACTGAGTTAAAAGAATCATGAGTTAATGTGACCACTGAGCTATGTCCTTAGGTCATATTTCCCTTTTTTCCCTGGCTGCCAGGAGGCTCAGTGACACATTTTATTTGTTTGTTCATTTGTTTTTACTTAGGGCATCCACTAGCTGCCAGCCCTCTTCCCAGCTTTTTTTGTTCTTTTCCTCTTTCCTCAATCTGATTGTTCTGTTCCCACCTCAGCTTTTTTGGTAACCACCTAGTATGGGAGCTCCTTTAAATCCTTTTTGGAAACAGCAGGCCAAGGACAAAAACCACTACATCTGGCCAGGTAAAGTGGCCCACGCCTGTAATCCCAGCACTTTGGGAGGCTGAGACAGGTGGATCATCTGAGGTCAGGAGTTTGAGACCAGCCTGGCCAACATGGTGAAACCCCATCTCTACTAAAAACACAAAAAATTAGCCGGGCATGGTGGTGTGCGCCCGTAATCCCAGCTACTCGGGAGGCTGAGGCAGGAGAATTGCCTGAACCTGGGAGGTGGAGGTTGCAGTGAGCGGAGATCGCACCAGTGCACTCCAGCCTGGACAACAAGAGCAAAGCTGTCTCAAAACAAAACAAAACAAAAAACACCACATTCATTGTCCCTTCGGAGGCTGAGACATGTTTCAAATCTCCAGAAAGTGTTTGTCTGATCCTGCCCAGCCCGAGCCTTCCACCTGAGACAAAAACAACAGCTGGCAGCCCTGGGACCGTAGGGACCGCATAGCTCCCTGTCGTCTTCCAGGGGTCACACAGCCTTGGGTCAGAACGTCCAGCAGGAACCTCATGTCCCGCCACTGGGGACCCACATCTGTGCAGACCCCATCCACCGCACACTGATGCTAGAGCGTCCCAGGCCTCCTCCCATGGAACAGAGGCTGCCGGGGCCCCTGACTCAACCCAAACACTCTCTGTTTCCCTCAACAGACATCCCTTAACAAGCTCCTGGAGGCGCTAGGGAAGGCAGAGCCCTTCTTCATCCGCTGTATCCGTTCCAATGCTGAAAAGGTGAGTGGCTCTCCAGTGTTCCGGAGGAGAAGGCCCATGCTGGAGGGGTGTCGGTGTCCCTGCATCCAGCCCCAGCCTCCATGCAGGATGGGGGACGGTGCCAGGGATGAGGGGTTAGCAGGAGGCAGTGAGGGTGGCCCAGGTGGCCATTCAGGAACAGGGACATCAGCCGGGCACAATTGTTAAAACCTGTAATCCTAGCACTTTGGGAGGCCAAGGCAGGCAGATCATGAGGTCAAGAGATCGAGACCATCCTGGCCAAGATGGTGAAACGCCATCTCTACTAAAAATACAAAAATTAGCTGGGCATGGTGGCACCTGCCTGTAGTCCCAGCTACTCGGGAGGCTGAGGCAGGAGAATTGCTTGAACCCAGGAGGCGGAGGTTGCGGTGAGCTGAGATAGTGCCACCGCACTCCAGCCTGAGCCACAGAGCGAGACTCCATCTCAAAAAAAAAAAAAGAAGCAGGGATGTCATCTGGAACATGGAGGGGACCAGAGAAGGTTTGATCAGGGAGCCACAGGTCAGGGGTGCTCTTCAGATACATCCCAAAGAGTAGCTGGTGCAGGGAGTGTTCTGGAAAGCAGGGGCTGAGGTTACCCAGCAGCTGAGTCTCAGAGGCACACACAGCCTGCTGCTCACATTGCTAGTTTCTAGAGAGACCCTCAGAGCCCCAGTGGGAGCACCAGTGGGGGCCCCGGCCCAGGCTCAGCACTGGCCCCAGGCTTCCTTAACCCCAGAGGTCCACTCTGTCCCTGGGAGGACAGCTCAGGGACTTTACCAGGGACTCAGCAGGGATGTGGGCTCCCAGACCAATGTGAGCACACAGCCAGGCAGGAACCTCCCGCCAACTATACCTGGGGAGATGCCTCATCGTGCCAGTGGATTCTTCGCTGTGAGCAGATCCGTTCTGTTCTGTGCACTGGAGGTTGTCAGCTGGCATCCCTGGCCTCCACGTCCACCCTCATCACCACCCTCCCCATTCTCTCCCATTTGTCTTTTTTTTTTTTTTTTTTTTTTTTTTTGAGACAGAGTCTCCCTTTGTCACCCAGGCTGCAATTCAGTGTTGTGATCTCAGCTTACTGCAGCCTTGATCTCCCAGGTTCAAGCCATGCTCCAGCCTCAGCCTCCTAAGTAGCTGAGACTACAAGTGCCCTCCATGCCCAGCTAATTTTTGTATTTTTAGTAGACACGGGGTTTCACCATGTTAGCCAGGCTGGTCTTGAACTCCTGACCTCAAGTGATCCACCCACCTCAGCTTCCCAAAGTGCTGGGATTACAGGTGTGAGCCACCGCGCCCAGCACCGTTTGTCTTTATGACGACACCATGCCCCACGCCTCACTGCCCACCAGGGTGAAGTCCAGACCCCTGAGCTCCTGACTTAAAGCCCACTGTGGCAGCCGAATTTCCAGCCTCTTCTCTCTTCTGGCAGGAAGCATCTCCCTGTGTCCCCATCAGCCCCTTGGCTTCTTCCTCCTTTCCAGCTGATCCCCCGCATTCCCTCCTCAGGACTCAGTGCCCCATCTCCCCTCTCCTGGGACCCTCCCATGGGATGCTGGGTTTTGTCCACCCCATCACGTGTGTGTGTCTCCTGCCCCAGACCAAGCTCTCCTCTCCACCAAATCCCCAGCACTTACCCTGGTGCCTCACAGAGAACAAGCCCAAAACACATTTGCATTTGGGTTCTTGTTCTTTTTCTTTATTTTGAGACGGAGTTTCACTCTTGTTGCCCAGGCTGGAGTGAGTGCAATGGCTTGATCTTGGCTCATCACAACCTCTGCCTCCTGGGTTCAAGCAATTCTCCTACATCAGCCTCCCGAGTAGCTGGGACTACAGGCATGCGCCACCACGCCTGGCTTCTTTTTTTTCTTTTTTCGGTAAATTTATATGGCTAGAAATGCAGTCTCACTCTGTTGCCCAGGCTGGTCTCGAACTCCTGGCCTCAAGTGATCCTCCCATCTTGGCGTCATTCCAGAAAGAGTATCTGGAACAAGGAAGGACCCCTTGTCCAGGGGCTCCTGACTGCTATGCCATAAGACATTCCCAGGTTGGTTAGCCAGCACCCACGTGTGCCCCCTGACCCCATCTGTGTTCAGGATCCCAAGGGGCAGGAATCGCCTGGGAATCTGCCCTCATCTCTGAGTTCCCAGGCCTGGGTATCCTGTCAGGCCAAGGGCACCTGCCTGATCTCTCGCATTCCTGTTTCAGAAAGAGCTGTGCTTTGATGACGAGCTGGTCCTGCAGCAGCTGCGCTACACAGGCATGCTGGAGACCGTGCGCATCCGGAGGTCAGGGTACAGCGCCAAGTACACCTTCAAGGTAGGCCACACGCACACATACCTGGACACACCTGTCTCATGGCCAAGGTAATCACCCTCTGCCAAAGAGAGCTCCTCTCTGGAGTGTAAACCCAGCAGGCTGGCTGGGTATAATGGCTCATGCCTGTAATCCCAGCACTGTGGGAGGCTGAGGTGGGTGGATCACCTGAGGTCGGGAGTTCAAGACCAGCCTGGCCAATATGGTGAAACCCTGTCTTTACTAAAAATACATACCCACAAAATTAGCCAGGCATGGTGGTGCATGCCTGTCATCCCAGCTGCTTGGGAGGCTGAGGCAGGAGAATCGCATGAACCCGGGAGACAGAGGTTGCAGTAAGCCAAGATCATGCCATTGCACTGCAGCCTGGCCAACAAGAGTGAAACTCTATCTCAAAAAAAATTAGGCTGGGCGTGGTGGCTCACGCCTGTAATTTCAGCACTTTAGGAGGCTGAGGCAGGCGGATCACCTGAGGTCAGGAGTTCAAGACCAGCCTGGCCAACATGGGTGAAACCCTGTGTTTTAAAAAAAAATTGCCGGGAGCGGTGGCTCACGCCTGTGATCCCAGCACTTTGGGAGGCCAAGGCGGGTGGATCACAAGGTCAAGAGATCGAGACCATCCTGGTCAGCATGGTGAAACCCCGTCTCTACTAAAAATACAAAAAATCAGCTGGGCATGGTGGCGCGTGCCTGTAATTCCAGCTACTCGGGAGGCTGAGGCAGGAGAATTGCCTGATCCCAGGAGGCAGAGGTTGCGGTGAGCCGAGATCGCGCCATTGCACTCCAGCCTGGGTAACAAGAGTGAAACTCCGTCTCAAAAAAAATAGAGAACCACTGTCATGCCAAGAGCTGGTACTTGTATCACCCTCAGCCTATAGCCCAGGGGCTAGATTGTAACGTGCCTTTCTCTTCTCATCCAGTGAATAGAAATAGTTTCTTTCTAATCCTATGCTGATAAGAAAGGCAAAACTATAAAAATACAGAAATGCTGGTATGTTTTGCCAATGCTTGGCCCTTAAATACTTGAAATAATAATTTACTAAAAGGAAACGTCTGGGTGGATGCAGTGGCACACGCCTGTAATTCCAACACATTGGGAAGCCGAGGCAGGAGGATCAGTTGAGCCTAGGAGGTTGAGACCAGCCTGGGCAACTCTGCACAAAATTTAAAAGTTAGCTGGGCCCAGTGGCACACACCTATAATCCCAGCACTTTGGGAGGCCAAAGCAGGTGGATCACATGAGATCAGGAGTTCAAGACCAGCCTGGCTGACATGGTGTAACCCTGTCTCTACTAAAAATAAAAAATAAAAAAATTAGCCAGGTGTGGTGGTGTACGCCTATAATCTCAGCTACTTGGGAGGCTGAGGCAGGAGAGTGGCTTAAACCCGGGAGATGGAGGTTGCAGTTAGCCAAGATCATGCCATTGTACTCCAGCCTGGCCAACAAGAGGGAAACTCCATCTCAAAAAAAATTAACCAGGCAAGGTGGTGTGCACCTGTGGTCCCAGCAACTCAGGAGGCTGAGGTGGGAGGATCACTTGAACCCAAGGAGTTTGAGGCTACAGTGAGCTATGACTGAGCCACTGCACTCTAGCCTGGGTGGCAGAGCAAGACCGTGTCTTAGATTTAAAAAAACAAAAAATAGAGATCTGGTGCAGTGGCTCATGCCTGTAATTAACACTCTGGGAGGGCAAGACAGGCAGATTGCTTAAGCTCAGGAGCTCAAAACCAGTCCAGGCAACATGGTGAAACCCCGTTTCCACACAAAAGTACAAAAGCCAGGCATGCCGGCATGCAGTGTACTTCCAGCTATTTCGGGGACTGAGGCAGGAGGATTTCTTGAGCCTGGGAGGTTGAAGGTGCAGTGAGCCATGTTTATACCATGCACTCTAGCCTGGGCAACAGAGTGAGACTCTGTCTCAAAAAATAAAAGACATGTTCCTCCAGCTGTAATCCAACTCCCTCACAAGTCCTAGACTGTAAGCCCTGTCGCAAGGGTAGTCCCGGTTCCCAGCCACCCCTACCATCTAAAAGATCCAGCACCTTTTGTCTGCAGTGGTATTTCTTAAGATTACAGACTATTGGCTGGGCGCGGTGGTTCATGCCTGTAATCCCAGCACTTTGGGAGGCCAAGGTGGTTGGATCACCTGAGGCCAAGAGTTCAAGACTAGTCTGGTCAACATGGTGAAACCCTGTCTCTATTAAAAATACAAAAATTAGCAGGGCGTGGTAACATGCAACTGTAATCCCAGCTATTCAGGAGGCTGAGGCAGGAGAATTGCTCAAGCCCGGAAGGCAGAGGTTGCAGTGAGCCGAAATGGTGCCACTGCACTCCAGCCTGGGCAACAGAGCAAGACTCCATCTTTTAGTTCGAGACCAGCCTGGACAACATAGCAAAACCCTGTCCCTACAAAAAAAATTTTTTTTAATTTTTTTAATTAGCTGGGTGTGGTGGTATATGCCTATAGTCCCAGCTTCCAGGAGACTGAGGCAGGAGGATCACTTGAGCCCAGGAGTTCGAGGCTGCAGTGAGCTGAGATCACACCACTGCACTCCAGCCTGGATAACAAAGACCCTGTCTCTCTCTCTATATATATATTCAGACTACTATTACTTTTTTTTTTTCTTGAAACAGAGTCTTGCTCTGTCACCTGGGCTGGATTGCAATGGTGCGATCTTGGCTTACTGCAATGTCTGCCTCCCAGGTTCAAGAGATTCTCCTGCCTCCCGAATAGCTGGGACCACAGGTGTGTGCCACCACACCTAGCTAAGTACAGAAGGGGTTACACCATGTCAGTCCGGCTGGTCTTGAGCTCCTGACCTCAGGTGATCCACCCACCTTGGCCTCCCAAAGTGCTGGGATTACAGGTGTGAGCCACCATGCCCAGCCCAGACTATTTCTGAAAGCCTGAAATTCTAGATTTGTCATTAACATTCCCGTCAAACCCAATTTCCCCTTAACCAGGGAATCACCAGATTCCCTCAGCGCTGGCTGCAAGATTCACCCAGCTTCTCCTTTCTCCACCCAACCACCTAGGATTTCACTGAGCAGTTCCAGGTACTTCTGCCCAAGGATGCCCAGCCCTGCAGGGAGGTCATCGCCACCCTCCTGGAGAAGATGGATATAGACAAGAGGAACTACCAGATCGGCAGGACCAAGGTCAGTGCCCCGCCCCTCGGGGCACCACAAACTCGCACCCCACCTTCCTCTGCACACCATGTCTCCCCACGTCCCCAGGTGCCCTGGGCCACTCTCTGAAACATACAGGGCTCTGTCTAGGAAATACATTTTTTTTTTTTTAAACAGAGTCTTGCTCTGTCACCCAGGCTAGAGTGCAGTGGTGCGATCTCGGCTCACTGCAACCTCCACCTCCCGGGTTCAAGTTGGATTCTCCTGCCTCAGCCTCCCAAGTAGCTGGGATTAGAGGTGTGCACCACCACGCCTGGCTAATGTTTGTATTTTTAGCAGAGACGAGGTGTCACGATATTGGTCAGGCTGGTCTCGAACTCCTGACCTCATGATCTACCCGCCTTGGCCTCCCAAAGTGCTGGGATTACAGGTGTGAGCCACCGTGCCCAGCCTGTAGGAAATGCGTTTCTCAGGACCCAGCAGACCACTGCACCTAAGGGATAGGGGCTGCCGTGGCTGAGCCCCACCTGCTGTTCTTCACCAGGGCTCAGCGACTCCCTCCATGTCACCTGTTACTGCTGCCTCACAGGTAGGAAAGGGACGATCGTGCTAACTGGCAGGGTTTAGGAGCTGATCCGTCCCCTTCACAGTATCTGGTAAGAGGTGGCTTGCACTTGTCTTCCCTTTCAGAGATTGTCTCCCATATCTGGGCATGTGCTGGTTGCCTCTTGCTATGGGGGCATTACTCAGCCACCCTTGTTTAACAAGTGCCAAGGTCAGTTCCTCTGGAAGGCCTCACGTGGTATAAAGAATTCCCTTCCAGCCAAGCAAGGAAGCAAGTAGCTAAGCCCAGAGTCCCTTAGCTACTTGGAAGGCTATGGTGGGAGGATCCCTTCAGGCCAGGAGTTTGAGGCCAGCCTGGAAAACACACCGGGACCCTGTCTCTACACAAATTTAAAAATTAGTAGGGCTGGGCACGGTGGCTCATGCCTGTAATCTCAGTACTTTGGGAGGCTGAGGCAAGAGGATCATGAGGTCAAGAGATCGAGACCATCCTGGCCAAGATGGTGAAACGCCATCTCTATTGAAAATACAAAAATTAGCTGGGCATGGTGGTGGGCACCTGTAATCTCAATTACTCAGGAGGCTGAGGCAGAAGAATGGCTTGAACCTGGGAGGCGGAGGTTGCAGTGAGCAGAGATTGCACCACTGCAGTCCAGCCTGGGTGACACAGCGAGATTCCATCTCAAGAAAAAAAAAAATTGACCAAGTGCGGTGGCATACACCTGTGGTCCCAGCTACTTCTCAGGCTGAGGCAGTAGTTTGAGACTGTAGTGTGCCGTGATTGCACCACTGCACTTCAGTCTGGGTGACCGAATAAGATCTCATTTCTTCTTCTTTTTTTTATTTTTTTGTTTTCAAGACAGAGTCTCACCCTGTCGCATAGCTGGTGGCGCGATCTCAGCTCACTGCAACCTCCGCCTCCCGGGTTCAAGCCATTTTCCTGCCTCAGCCTCCAAGTAGCTGGAATTACAGGTGCCCGCCACCACACCTGACTAATTTTTGTATTTTTAGTAGAGACAGGGTTTCACTGTGGGCACACACCTATAGTGCAAGCCACTCGGGAGGCTGAGGCAGGAGAATTGCTTGAGCCTGGGAGGTGGAGGTTGCAGTGAGCCGAGATCGCACCACTTCACTCCAGCCTGGCAACAGAGTGAGACTCTCAAAAAAAAAAAAAAAGCCATGGCCAGGTGTGGTGGCTCATGCCAGCACTTTTGGGAGGCCAAGGCAGGCAGATCACTTAAGACTGGGAGTTCAAGACCAGCCTGGCCAACATAGTGAAACCCCATCTCTACTAAAAATACAAAAATTAGCCAGGCCTGGTGATGGGCACCTGTAGTCCCAGCTACTTGGGAGGTTGAGGAAGGTGAATCACTTGAACCCAGGAGGCGGAGGTTGCAATGAGCCAAGATGTCACCACTGCACTGCAGCCTGGGTGACAGAGCGAGACTCCATTTCAAAAAAATAATAAATAAGCTGGGTGCAGTGGCTCACACCTGTAATCCCAGCACTTTAGAAGGCTGAAGTGGGTACATCACCTGAGGTCAGGAGTTCAAAACCAGCCCAGCCAACATGGAGAAACCCCATCTCTACTAAAAATACAAAATTAGCTGAGTGTGGTGGTGCACGCCTGTAATCCCAGCTACTCGGGAGGCTGAAGCAGGAGAATTGCTTGAACCTGGGAGGTGGAGGTTGCAGTGAGCCGAGATGGCGCCATTGCACTGTAGCCTGGGCAATAGAGCAAGTCTCCATCTCATAGACAGATAAATAAAGCAAGCCCTGGCCAGTCAGCACACCAGCCTGGGTCTCACTCTGGGGTGGACTATGCAGACCTCCCAGGAGCAGAGGTGGTGTCGGGGGCAGCTCAGCTGATGCCACCCAACTCTGTGCCCACCAGGTCTTCCTGAAGGAGACAGAGAGGCAGGCCCTGCAGGAGACGCTGCACCGGGAGGTGGTGCGGAAAATCCTGCTGCTGCAGAGCTGGTTCCGGATGGTGCTGGAGCGCCGGCACTTCCTGCAGATGAAGCGGGCCGCCATCACCATCCAGGCCTGCTGGCGGTCCTACCGGGTCTGGAGGATGCTAGAGAGGACACAGGCCGCTGTGTACCTCCAGGCCGCGTGGAGGGGCTACTGGCAGCGGAAGCTGTACCGGCGCCGGAGACAGAGCATCATCCGCCTGCAGAGCCTCTGCCGGGGGCATCTGCAGCGCAAGAGGTGAGTGGAGCCAGCCCACGCTCCCCGGAATATTCCAGAAGCCAAGAGGGTAACTCACCAAATTACTGCCCATGATATATATGTATATATCATCTGGCCTGTGGCACTAAGGGGATGTCATTCTGGACAGGAGGGGTCGGTGGGAAACCAGATTCCTTGGCACACATGGGCTGCAGAGAGGCTGGCAGGCAGCACTCAGGGACAAAGCCCTGGTTTGCCATTGGCTGCACCCATTCTCTGTCCGGGGATCCCCTGTACCTGGGTTGGTCAGGGAACACCTGGACTCAGGGTTGGAGGGGCTGCCTGGACTAGCTCAACACTCAAAGGGACAGAGGATCCCCCCAGGAGGACATCAGCAGCTCCTGCACCAGCACCCACATCTCCGAGGCCAGCCCCTCTGACCCAGGCACCCTGTGCACCTCTCCCCTGCCCACACAGACACAGCTCTGCCACAAGTAAGGTCCCAGCTCCCGAAGCAGGCCCTACCCACACATGCAAAAGCCTCCAAGGCCGGGCACAATGGCTAACGCCTGTAATCTCAGCCCTTTGGAGGCCTCGGTGAGAGGATTGCTTGAGCCCAAGTGTTTGAGAACAGCCTGGCCAACACAGCAAGATGCCATCATAACCCAAAATTAAAGACTTAGCCAGGTGTGGTGGTACACATCTGTAGTCCCAGCTATTCAGGAAGCTGAGGCGGGAGGATCAGCTGGGCTTGGGATATTGAGGCTGCAGTGAGCTATGGTCACGCCACTGTACTCCAGTCTGGGTGACAGAGCCAGACCTGTCTCTAAAAACAAAACAAGGTGGACATAGTGGCTCACACCTGTAAGGCCAGCACTTGGGGGGCCAAGGCAGGCAGATCACATGGACCAGGAGTTCGAGACCAACTTGGCCAACATGGCAAAACCCCATCTCTACTAAAAATACAAAAACTCACCAGGCATGGTGGTGCATTTCTGTAATCTCAGTTACTAGGGAAGCTGAGGCACAAGAATCACTTGAACCTGTGAGGCGGAGGTTGCAGCGAGCCAAGATCGTGCCACTGCACTCCAGCTGGGTGACAGAGCAAGACTACGTCTCAAAAAAATGAATAAAATTAAAACAGACTGGGCGCAGTCGCTCACGCCTTTAATCCCAGCACTTTGGGACGCCGAGGCAGGAGGATCACTTGAGGTCGGGAGTTCGAGACCAGCCTGGCCAACATGGTGAAACCCCATCTCTACTACAAATATAAAAATTAGCCGGACGTGGTGGCGGGTGCCTGTAATCCCAGGTACTTAGGAGGCTAAGGCAGGAGAATCTCTTGAACCCAGGAAGCAGAGGTTGCAGTGAGCAGAGATTGCGCCATTGCATTCCAGCTTGGGGGACAAGAGTGAGACTTAATCTCAAAAACAAAACAAAAAGTCTCCTAGATAAAGACTCAAGGGAAAGCCCACAGAGGACCCCAAAGCAGTTCGGGGCTTCTTAACAGAACCCACCCACCACGTTCCCATCAAGGGTCCTCTCCCCTAACAAGGCAGCCAGGCAGACACAGGGCAGGGGTGTCTGTGACATGGAGGGGGCACCAATCTCAGCCTCCTTTCCTGGTCGAGGAGATTCCTACTTTCCAGAAGCATCTCTTAGGGCCACTAGGCACAGGCGCAGCCCAGCCCCATCTACAGCCCGCAGGCTGGGGCTCCCACTGGAACTTGGAGGGAGGTGGAGGGAGTGTTTGTTTCTGAACCAGCTCTGCTTTTTCCTCACTCCAGTTTCAGCCAGATGATCTCAGAGAAGCAGAAGGCAGAGGAGAAGGAGAGAGAAGCCCGGGAAGCCACAAGAGCAGGCACAGAGGATGGGCCCGACCAGGCAGCCGGCAGGCAGGGAGCTGAGCAGGGGCCAGAGCTGGTGGAGGATGGCGGGCACCTGGCATTGGAGCCTGAGGTGCGGCCAGGCGACAGGTCCCCCCCAGAGCACTCCCCACCCCAGAAGGAGGCCCCAAGCCCAGAGAAAACTCTCCCGCCCCAGAAAACCATGGTGGCTGAAAGTCACGAGAAAGTCCCCAGCAGCCGGGAGAAGCGTGAGTCACGTCGGCAAAGAGGGCTGGAGCATGTCAAGTTCCAGAACAAACACATCCAGTCTTGCAAGGAGGAGAGTGCCCTCAGAAAACCTTCCAGAAGGGTCACCCAGGACCAAGGGTTGAGCCTCCCAGAAGGCGAAAAGGAGAGCAGAGAAGATGAAACCCTTCTAGTCGTAGAGATGGAGGCTGAGGACACAACTCAGAAGCAGCCCACGGAACAGCCCCCGGCCATGGCAGTCGGCAGGGTCTCCACAGAAACCGAGAAGGCACCACCGGGTGGGAGCCCCAGGCCTGGCCAGGTGGAGCGGCCAACCAGCCTGGCCTTGGACGGCAGGGTCAGCCCACCGGCCCCCGGCAGTGCCCCTGAGACCCCTGAGGACAGGAGCAAACCGTGCGGCAGCCCAAGGGCTCAGGAAAAGCCCGACAGCCCTGGAGGCTCCACACAGATCCAGCGGTACCTGGATGCCGAGCGGCTGGCCAACGCCGTGGAGCTGTGGCGGGGCAAGAAGCTGGTGGCCGCCACCAGCTCCAGCACCATGCTCAGCCAGTCCCTGGACCTCAGCGACAAACACCGGGTCATGGGGGCCGCCCTCACGCCCACAGAGTAAGCCCTACAGCCTCTTTGTCTGAGCACCGGGGTCCAGGCCAGGGGCAGTGCCACACATCCCGAAAACAAATTAGTCATCATGCCCAGTGGGTATGCGGGAGCCCCAAGGGAGGAGGATGGGCAGGGCATGCAAAAAGCCAAGTGAAGACAAGGCACCCAGCCAGGGCCCAGGCTGGGACCCGGAGCCTTGAGAGGCCCCTGAAGGAGCTGTGCTCATACAGAAAGGCCCTGGCCTTGAGGAGGTGGCTCCTCAGGTCAAGCCCGGCTTCCCCACTCCCCAGCAGTCTTGGGCCTTGAGTTCTAATTGATGGACAGGACTAACTACACTCCTTGGGGTTAAAGGAGCAGGGGCTCGGCCAGGCGCGGTGGCTCATGCCTGTAATCCCAGCACTTTGGGAGGCCGAGGTGGGCGGATCACGAGGTCAGGAGATCGAGGCCATCCTGGCTAACACGGTGAAACCCCGTCTCTACTAAAAATACAAAAAGTTAGCCAGGCATGGTGGCTCGCGCCTGTAGTCCCAGCTACTTGGGATGCTGGGGCAGGAGAATCCCTTGAACCTGGGGGCAGAGGTTGCAGTGAGCTGAGATCAGGCCATTGCACTCCAGCCTCAGCAACAAGAGTGAAACTCTGTCTCAAAAAAAAAAAAAAAAAGATGGGTAGAGATGAATGATGAAGAGATGGATGGAAGACAGATGAAGATGCATGGGTGGGAGATAGAGACAATGAATAGAGGGATGGATGGGCGGACGGACGGATGGATAGACAGGGTCTCTTGTGCTAAGTCAAGGTTTCCTGCCCTCCACGCTGTCAACATCCGGGGCTGGGTCAGTCTCTGGGGTGGAGACCGTTCTCTAGGGTATTGAGAAGCATCCCTGGCCTCCACTCGCCAGATGCCAGAAGTGCCCACCCACTCCTTCCCCTCAGTGGTGACAAACAGAACTCTCTAGACGTTGCCAAGTGCCCCTGGGGTAGGGGACAGAACTGCCCAAGTGAGACCCCAAGAACCATTAAGACGAGAGCGACGCCGACTCACTTAGTCAGTAAAAGCCACATTTCTGATCCCGCAGGGAGAGGCGCATCTCCTTCTCCACGAGCGACGTCTCCAAGCTCCTCCCGTCCCCAGCCAAGGCTCAGGTAACAGCAACGTGGTGAAACCTCGTCTCTACTAAAAATACAAAAGTTAGGCCGGGCACGGTGGCTCACACCTGTAATCCCAGCACTTTGGGAGGCCGAGGCGGGTGGATCACAAGGTAAGAGGTCGAGACCATCCTGGTCAACATGGTGAAACCCCGTCTCTACTAAAAAAAAAAAATACAAAAAATTAGCTGGGCATGGTGGTGCGTGCCTGTAGTCCCAGCTACTCAGGAGGCTGAGGCAGGAGGAGAATTGCCTGAACCCAGGAGGCGGAGGTTGTGGTGAGCCGAGATCGCACCATTGCACTCCAGCCTGCGTAACTAGCGAAGCTCTGTCTCAAAAAAAAAATAAAAATAAAAATACAAAAGTTAGCCAGGCGTGGTAGCATGCGCCTGTAATCCCAGCTACTCAGGAGGCTGAGGCAGGAGAATCGCTTGAACCTGGAGGTGGGATGGTGGAGGTTGTGGTGAGCCGAGACCAAGCCACTGCACTCCAGCCTGGGGGACAGAGTGAGACTCGGTCTCAAAAAAAAAAAAGAGGAAGTGACATTGGTGGGATGGAGTGCATATGCTGCGGGCGCTTCCCCGTCTAGCACAGGCCTGCCAGCCTTTCCTTAGCAGTCCCTCCCCCACCATCTTGCAGCCTGCATCGGAAACCACGGATGGAGAGCGAAACTCGAAAAAGCCGGCTGTCCAGAAGAAGAAGTCAGGTGACGCATCCTCCGGCCCAGATGCCGGGCTGTCTCCGGGCTCCCAGGCCGACTCTAAGTAAGTATGGGGCTTGGGAAAGACTCAGGCCACCACAGGATGCCCGAGGCCCCTGCCAGAGCCTCGCAGCAGTGCGGCCTCCTATACCAGTCGCATTGACAAAGCATGCTCAGGAAGGCATTTGCTCAGTAGAAACTGCATGAGGAGGCCGGGCGCGGTGGCTCACGCCTATAATCCCAGCACTTTGGGAGGCCAAGGTGGGTGGATGACTAGGTCAAGAGATCGAGAGCATCCTGGTCAACAAGGTGAAACCCCTTCTCTACTAAAAATACAAAAAAAAATTAGCTGGGCATGGTGGTGCACACCTGTAGTCCCAGCTACGTGGGAGGCTGAGGCAGGAGAATTGCTTGAACCCAGAAGGCGGAGGTTACAGTGAGCTGAGATTGTGCCATTCCACTCCAGTCTGAGTAACAACAGCGAAACTCCGTCTCAAAAAAAAAAAAAAACTGCATGAGGATGCTGGGCATGGTGGCTCACTTCTGTAATCCCAGCACTTTGGGAGGCCAAGGTGGGTGGATCACGTGAGGTCAGGAGTTTGAGACCAGCCTGACCAACATGTCGAAACTACGTGTGGTGGCTCACGCTTGGAATCCCAGCACTTTCGGAGGCTGAGGCACGTGGATCACAAGGTTAGGAGTTTGAGACCAGCCTGGCCTATATGGTGAATCCCCATCTCAACTAAAAATACAAAAAGTAGCCAGTCACGGTGATGCACACCTGCAGTCACAGCTACTCTGGAGACTGAGGCAGGAGAATTGCTTGAACCCAGGAGGCGGAGGTATTTGCAGTGAGTTGTGATTGCACCACTGCACTCCAGTCTGGGTGACAGAGCGAGACTCCATCTCAAAAAAATAAAAATTAGCTGTGCATGATGGTACGTACCTATAATCCCAGCCACTCAGGAGGCTGCAGGAGAATCGCTTGAACTCGGGAGCTGGAGGTAGCAGTGAGCCAAGATCGTGCCACTACACTCCAGGCTGGGTGATGGAGGGAGACTCCATCTCAAAAAAAAGAAAAACCCCTCTAGGGCAGGATGTTTCCTGCCTCTTCTGGCTTCTGGGGGTTCCAGGTATTCCATGGCTTGTGGCGGCATCACTCTAATCTCTGCCTCTGTCGGCACCTGGCCTTCCCCTCCGTGTCTGTGTTTCTCTCTTCTGTCTCTTACAAGGATGTGGCTGGATGGATGCAGTGGCTCACGCCTGTAAGCCCAACACTTTGGGAGGCCAAAGTAGGATGATCACTTGAAGCCAGGAGTTCAAGACCAGCCTGGGCAGCGTGGCAAAACCTTGTCTCTACACAAAAATTTTCAAATATTAGCCAGCCAGGGTGGTGCGTGCCTGTAGTCCCAGCTACTCAGGAGGTTAAAACAGGAGGATCCTTTGAGGCCAAGAGTTCCCAGGCTGCAGTAAGCTGTGATCACACCACTGCACTCCAGCCTGGGCAAGAGAGTGAGACTCCATCTCTAAAATAACTTTTTTAATTAAAAAGATAATGAGCTAGGTGCATAGCTACTACCTGTAGTCCCAACAACTCAGGAGGCTGAGGTGGGAGGATTGTGCCCATGAGGCCAAGAGTTTGAGGCTGTAGTGAGCTATGATCACACCACTGCACTCCAGCCTGTGTGACGGAGTGACATGCAACTGTGACACCCCCTCTGACTTCCGTTTGGTGTCCTGTCTTCTTCACGCAACTCCCCTGCCAGAGAAAGGGCTGTTGCTCTTAATAAGATGATCCTCTTTTTTTTTTCGAGACAGAGTCTCACTTTGTCGCCCAGGCTGGAGTGCAGTGGCGCAATCCCGGCTCACTGTAACCTCCACCTCTCAGGCTCAAGCGATTCTCCTGCCTCAGCCTCCGAAGTAGCTGGGACTATAGGTGTGCACCACCATGCCCGGCTAATTCTTCTTTTTTTTTGTATTTTTGGTAGAGAAGGGGTTTCACCACATTGGCCAGCCTGGTCTCAATCTCCTGGGCTCAGCTGATCTGCCCACCTCAGCCTGCCAAAGTGGTGAGATTACAGGCATGAGCCACTACACCCAGCCAGATATATATATTTTTTTGACAGAGTCTCACTCTGTCACCCAGAGTAGAGTGGAATGGCATGATCTCAGCTCACTGCAACCTCTACCTTCTGGGTTCAAGCAATTCTCCTGCCTCAGCCTCCCAAGTAGCTGGAACTACAGGAGCCCACCACCACACCCAGCTAATTTTTTGTATTTTTAATAGAGGTGGGGTTTCGCCATGTTGGCCAGGCTGGTCTCGAATTCCTGACCTTAGGTGATCCACCTGCCTCGGTCTCCCAAAGTGCTGAGATTACAGGCTTGAGCCACCGTGCCCAGCCAGATCCTTTTTTGAGTTAGGCAGTGATGGAGCATTTGCTATCTGTCTAATCACAGGGAGGCAGGGCCTCATATCCATGTTCATTTCAGACGTAAAAGAAGCCACGTACTTTCTCCTGCAGATCCACGTTTAAGAGGCTTTTTCTGCATAAAACCAAGGATAAAAAATACAGCCTGGAGGGCGCGGAGGAGCTGGAGAATGCAGTGTCCGGGCACGTGGTGCCGGAAGCCACCACCATGAAGAAGGGCCTGGAAGGTTGGTCACCTGCAGCCTCAGGGACAGAAAGCAGAGCCACCAGTGCCCCTGGGGACATTCAGTGTCCCCAAACCAAGCCTTGAGTTGACTGTGGGCCAAGCCCTAGGCTCAGAGCCTGAGGTTTCTGACTCTGGATAAAGGCATGCCATAAGAGGTCTTCTGTATCCTCCCCCTGAACCCGCCCTCACCAGCTGCTTCCTGTCCCCCGACAGCCCCCTCCGGAAACCAGCACCGCCATGCTGCAGGTGAGAAGCGCACCAAGGAACCCGGAGGCAAAGGGAAGAAGAACCGAAATGTTAAGATTGGGAAGATCACGGTGTCAGAGAAGTGGCGGGAATCGGTGTTCCGCCAGATCACCAATGCCAATGAGCTCAAGTACCTGGACGAGTTTCTGCTCAACAAGGTGGGACCACTAGGCAAGGGCCAGGAGCACGAGGCTGGGCACCCAGAGCAACCGTCACAACCAGGCAGTTTTCTGAAATGCACCACGGGGCTTAGCAGGTCAAGAATGCAAAGCCAGGGCGAGTGCAGTGGTTGCGCCTGTAATCCCAGCACTTTGGGAGGCCGAGGTGGGCGGTCACGAGGTCAGGAGATTGAGACCAGCCTGGCCAACATGGTGAAACCCTGTCTCTACTAAAAATACAAACAATGAGCCGGGCGTGGTGGCGCGCACCTGTAGTCTCAGCTACTCGGGAGGTTCAGGCAGGAGGATCACTTGAACCCAGGAGGCGGAGGTTGCAGTTAGCCGAGATGGCGCCAGTTTGTTCCAGCCCGGGTGACAGAGCAAGCACTCCATCTCAAACAAAAATTTAAAAAATAGAAAGAATACAAAGTCCAGGTTCAGGCCGGGGACGGTGGTTTATGCCTGTCATCTCAGCACCCTGGGAGGCCAAGGCGGGAGAGTCACTTTGGCCCAGAAGTTCAGAACCAGCCTGGGCAACAGAGAGACCCCATCTCTACAAAAGGTTTAAAAATTCACTGGTGTGGTGGTGCACACCTGTAGTCCCAGATCCTGGGGAGGCTGACGCAGGAGGATCGCTTGAGCCCAAAAGGTCAAAGCACCATGAGCCGTGATCACACCACTGCACTCCAGCCTAGGTGACAGAACAAGACCCTGGCTCAAAAAAATAATGATGCGCATGGTCTCACAGCAAAGGCTGATGAAGCCAGTGACGGGCTTCTGATGCAGCGGAAGCGGAGGCGAACAGGCTGTGGCTGCCCTCAGGAGGGTTATACCCCATGGGGGTGGGGGGTGGGCAATCTTGCAACAAATAGAGCTCCATTTGGGAGCTGGACATGGGGCCAGTGGGGACAGAAGGATCAGGAAACCCTACTAGGAGTAGAGGCGTCTTGAAATGACCAGGCCATTGAAGGCCTCCCCGTCCTAGGGTATGGTTGGGTGTTGAACCCCTGTGTGTGGGGCAGCGGAAAGGACCTGAACTGACCTGTAGCTCTCATCTAGGGGGGATTCTGTCCTCCAGGGAAAACTGGCAATGTCTGGGGACATTCACAACCTGGGGGGAGGGTGCTGTTGGCATCTGGTGGGCAGAGGCCAGGGATGCTGCTTAACCTGCTGTGGCACATAGAGCAGGCCCACTGTGGAGAATAGTCCTGTCCTCAATGTCAGTAGCTTTAACTCTGGATTGAAACAATGAGACATCAGGCTTGGCCAGAGGGGCTGGCTTTTATCCCAAGAACCTAGGGGATGACTTAGAGAGAACAGAAGTGAAGAAGTGACCCCTGGGAACCTCCTCGGGCACACAGGTCACCAGGCCTGAGCCATGCAGGGTCAGCTGCTCTCTCCTTCCAGATAAATGACCTCCGTTCCCAGAAGACGCCCATTGAGAGCTTGTTCATCGAGGCCACTGAGAAGTTCAGGAGCAACATCAAAACCATGTACTCCGTCCCGGTATGTGGTGGCCCGGCCCTCAGCTTTTCCTGTGCCCTCCCCCGTCATTTCTGTCCGCCCCTCGCCCAGGCCCTCGGGGTGATGCCTGGCATTCCCACAGAATGGGAAAATCCACGTGGGCTACAAGGATCTGATGGAGAACTACCAGATCGTCGTCAGCAACCTGGCCACTGAGCGGGGTGAGAAGGACACCAACCTGGTCCTCAACCTCTTCCAGTCGCTGCTAGATGAATTCACCCGTGGCTACACCAAGAATGACTTCGAGCCAATGAAGGTGGGCAGCCCAGCATGCCACGCCCACCTGTGACATGCCACGCCCACCATGCCATGCCTTTATCACTTATGCCATGCCCACCTATGACTAGCCACACCCACCCATGCCTCCCCATGATCTTGTGTAGTACTTACCTATGACAGCCACGCCCACAATGCCCTGCCCACACACCACACCCACCATGCCATGCCATTATCATTTTGCCACTCCCACCTGACTGGCCACACCCACCCATGCCTTCTCATGATCTTATGCCACACTCACCTATGACATGCACTCCCACCCATGCACTGCCCATACCACACCCACTTGTGCCATGCCATGATCAGATACCCCATGCCCACCTATGACATGCCACACCTATGACATACAACCTGCTACACTGACCCGTGCCTTGCCATGAGCACATTCCACATCCACCTAGACCATGTCACGCCCATTTGCACCATCCCTATCTCCTGGTGGGGAGTGCTGCACCCTCCCCACCTCCCCACATACACAGGGACTCACTTCTGGGTCTGGGGTGTCTGAATTGGGGGGCAGTAGGGACAGTGATGCCACTCCAGGCAAGGAAAGGCTAAAGGTACCCAGACGCCTGGGTATGGGGTGCCAGGGGTGGGTTAGGGCTCATCCCAGGGCCTCTTCTCCCCACTATTGACCTCCTCCTTGTCCGTCACAGCAGAGCAAAGCTCAGAAGAAGAAGCGGAAGCAGGAGCGTGCTGTGAGTAGGCTGCACATGGATGAGAGCTAAGCAGGCGAGCGTTGGCGGGAGCATGCACGTGTGTCAGTGTCAGCGTGTACATGGGCCGGTGTGCACGCGGATGTGTGCGTGTATACATGCAAGGGGGTTTTCTCCCCCAGTACACAAGGAGCTGTAGTCTTGAATAGCAGACCCACCCCTGAGATCCCGTGGGCCATCATCCACCAGTGGCCGGGAGGGCTGCTTCCCCCTTCCCCCGCTCAGCACCTTCCTCTGGCCTCACAGGTCCAGGAGCACAACGGGCACGTGTTCGCCAGCTACCAGGTGAGCATCCCGCAGTCGTGTGAGCAGTGCCTCTCCTACATCTGGCTCATGGACAAGGCCCTGCTTTGCAGTGGTGAGTAGCTCCCCCAGGCCCCAAACCCCTCCACGTCCCCCACCACCCCTCACTGCTCAAGAGGTCTTCAGGCCCGGGCCCGGTCGCTCATACCTGTAATCCCAGCACTTTGGAAGGCCAAGGTAGGGAGGTCAGTTAAGGCCAGGATGGCGAAACCCCATCTCTACTAAAAATACAAAAATTAGCTGGGCATGGTGGCAGGCACCTGTAATCCCAGCTACTCGAGAGGCTGAGGCAGGAGAATCACTTGAACCTGGGAGGTGGAGGTTGCAGTGAGCCCCAAGATTGCACCACAGCACTCCAGCCTGAGCGACAGAGTGAGACTTTGTCTCAAAAAAAGAGGAAAAAAGAAGGCAGTCCAGGCCAGGCACGGTGACTCACGCCTGTAATCCCAGCACTTTGGGAGGCCGAGGCAGGCAGATCACCTGAGGTGGGCAGTTCGAGACCAGCCTGACCAACATGGAGAAACCATGTCTCTACTGAAAATACAAAATTAGCTGGGCGTGGTGGCACATGGCCTGTAATCCCAGCTACTTGGGAGGCTAAGGCAGGAGGATAGCTTGAACCTGGGAGATGGAGGTTGTGGTGAGCCAAGATCATGCCATTGCACTCCAGCCTCAGTGACAAGAGCGAAACTCCATCTCAAAAAAAAAAAAATAAGGCAGTCTGTGGCCCCCAGCCAGGTGGGTGGGTGGCTCCAGGAACCTGGGGTCCCCAGCGCCCTCTCTGACTCCCACCCTGTGACCTCCTAGTGTGCAAGATGACCTGCCACAAGAAGTGTGTGCACAAGATTCAGAGCCACTGCTCCTACACCTACGGGAGGAAGGTGAGTGCGCGAGGCCTGGAACTTTCTAGAATGACACTCCACTCAGGGCCAGGTACACAGGGAGGTGGTGCTTGGTGTGAGGGCCAAGCGAGGCATTGGGCAGCCAGCAGGGGGCGGCTGTGGCCCCTGGTTCTGCAGAACACGCCTTGTCCCTGGTTCTGTCCGAACCCCTTGAGGCCCCTAGGCAGGGCCCAGGCTTGTGCATGAGTTTCAGCTCCCCCAGCGCTGCTCATCCTTGCTCCTGAGAGAATCCTGAGCCACGCAGAGGGAGGTCCCCCAACTCTGTGCATAAGGACAGTGGGGTCCTGAGTGCTGGGGGTGCAGCAAGAGACAGGGTCTACTTCTGTGAGGCAGTTTTGGAGGCCAGGAATAGCTCTCTTCCCACGAAGGATCACCCATGCCTTGGGCAGCCTACGAAGGAAGCCCCTACCCAGTGGCTGCCACACTGGCCCCAGCTAACCTCTGCAGCCCCATATCCCTGACAGCCATGCAGAAGGGGACAGGGAGGGATAGAACATGCAGAGGAAGCCCCGAGGGCCTGGTGCGGGACTAGGAGGGAGGGACCCCCAGAGACGGTCGGAGAGGAAGACAACCAGCCCCAGACCTGACCCCCCCGCCCACAACAGGGCGAGTCGGGCGCTGAGCCAGGCCACTTCGGCGTGTGCGTGGACAGCCTGACCAGCGACAAGGCCTCGGTGCCCATCGTGCTGGAGAAGCTCCTGGAACACGTGGAGATGCATGGCCTGTACACCGAGGGCCTCTACCGCAAGTCAGGCGCCGCCAACCGCACTCGGGAGCTCCGGCAGGCGCTGCAAACAGGTGGGCGCTGGGGGCAGGTGGGCATGGTGCCAGGCCCCTGGTTCAGCCGTCCCGCCATCCCGCCAGCATGCCAGTCACCAGTCCCACCCTGCCCACCTCCCAGACCCTGCAGCAGTCAAGCTGGAGAACTTCCCCATCCACGCCATCACGGGGGTGCTGAAGCAGTGGCTGCGGGAGCTGCCAGAGCCCCTCATGACTTTCGCACAGTACGGCGACTTCCTCCGAGCTGTCGGTGAGCCCCACGGTGGTGTGGGTGGCAGCAGGCAGCCACAGTCAGGGTACAGCACTTGCTGTGGCCAGCCAGGGAGGTGGGACCACCCAGTTCACAAGCTGAGAAATGGAGGCCCGAAGCAGTCGGCCCAGCCAAAGCAGGTCCCCAGTGTGGGGTGGGGCTGGAACACCACCGTAGCCCTCCATTCTTGCCTGGGCACCACACGGTGCGTGGCACCCATTCATCTCAGGTCGTGTGGGTGGGCACCTTGGGGACCCTTGGGAGCTGACGCCCTCAAACCCCATCCCCCACAGAGCTGCCAGAGAAGCAGGAGCAGCTGGCTGCCATCTACGCTGTCCTGGAGCACCTTCCAGAAGCCAATCACAACTCCCTGGAGAGACTCATCTTCCACCTTGTCAAGCAAGTGCCTCCCCACCTGCCCTCTGTGGGGTTGGGGTCCACGTTGGGGAACCCCCAAGGCAGCATGTCCCATTAGGACCCGGGCTGGCGTTCTGTGGTGGTTGTGAACCAGGACGCAGACCACTGCTGGGGGTTCTGGGAGAGGGCCGTGCCCACCAGGATGCTGGGCCTCCCAGGTCTCGAGTCACCCCTCTGTGCTTCAGAAGCATTTCCCGGTGCTGGGCTGTGGCAATGCTGTCCCAATAGCCACCCCAGGACTCAGAAGTTCAGTCTGAGGGCTCCCTGGGACCTCCCTCCCTCAGCCATAGCCGTCCCCTAACTGCCAGTGGCTGTGCAGGGTGGCCCTGCTCGAGGAAGTCAACCGCATGTCGCCTGGGGCGCTGGCCATCATCTTCGCACCCTGCCTCCTGCGCTGCCCCGACAACTCCGACCCGTTGACCAGCATGAAGGATGTCCTCAAGATCACCACGTGAGTCCCCACCCCCGCCCCAGAGGCACGCTCAGGCAGCCCCACCAGGGACCCCATGACAGCTCCATCCAGCTCTGTGTAAATAAATGTGTCAGAAAAGCCCAGAGCCAAGTGCAGTGGATTACACCTGCAGTCCCAGCTATTTTGGGAGGCTAAGGCAAGAGGATCGCTTGAGGCCAGGAGTTTAAGACCAGCCTAGGCAACATAGTGAGACCTGTCTCTACAAAAGATTTAAAAATTAGCCCGGGCACGATGGCTCATGCCTGTAATCCCAGCAATTTAGGAGGCTGAGGTGGGTGGATCACTTGAGGTTAAGAGTTCTAGCCCGGCCAACATAGTGAAACTCTGTCTCTATTAAAAATACAGAAATTAGGCCGAGTGCAGTGGCTAATGCCTATAATCCCAACACTTTGGGAGGCCGAGGTGGGCAGATCACCTGAGGTCAGGAGTTCCAACACCAGCCTGACCAACATGGAGTAACTCCTTCTCTACTAAAAATACAAAAAATTAGCCAGGCCTGGTGGCACATGCCTGTAATCCCAGCTACTCCGGAGGCTGAGGCAGGAGGATCGCTTGAACCCAGGAGGCAGAGGTCACAATGAGCCGAGGTCATGCCATGCCAGCTTGGGCAACAAGAAGGAAACTCCATCTAAAAAAAAAAAAAAAAATTAGCCGGGCATGGAGGCATGTGCCTGTAACGTCAGCTCCCTGGGAGGCAGAGGCTGCAGTAAGCTGAGATCATGCCACTGCATTCCAGCCTGGGTGACAGAGTGAGACTCCAGCTAAAAAGGAAAATTAAAATAAGTATATATGGACATATATATATGTGTGTGTATATGTATATTAGCCAAGTGTGGTGACAGGCACCTGTAATCCCAGCTACTCGGGAGGCTGACGAAGGAGAATTGTTTGAACCCAGGGGGCAGAGGTTGCACTGAGCTGAGATTGGGCCACTGCACCCCAGCCTGGATGACAGAGTGAGACTCCATCCCCCCCGCCAAAAAAAAAGAGCAACTATCCAGATGGCAGGTGGCCCCAGCAGCTGTGTCTGTGCCGTGTGTTGTAGGTCAGCTTTGTACTCTCTAAATGTGCTCTAATGATTACACCCCATTGTACTAAAACGGAACTTTTAACAAAAGCTGGATGATAGGTGAATGTTAGTGGATTCCTCTCCCTGCTACAAAGCATCCCATCATAGGAGGATAAAGAAAAGAAGCAGCCCCTTCAGGTGGCACCATGGGGCTCACCCAAACTCAGTCCCTCTGGTACTGACCACTCCAGGCTGAGTCCCTCTGGTACTGACCACTCCAGGCTGAGTCCCTCTGGTACTGACCACTCCAGGCTGAGTCCCTCTGGTACTGACCACTCCAGGCTGAGTCCCTCTGGTACTGACAACACAAGGCTGGCCTTGACTGCCAAGTGGGCATACTGTGGGTCACAGCACATGTTCTGGAGCTCCTGGGGCTGTCTGCCTGCTGCCCCTGTGACAAACTGCCCAGCAGCCTGGACTTCCTTTTTTTTTTTTTGCGATGGAGTTTCGCTCTTGTTACCCAGGCTGGAGTGCAATAGCACAATCTTAGCTCACCGCAACCTCCGCCTCCTGGGTTCAGGCAATTCTCCTACCTCAGTCTCCTGAGTAGCTGGGATTACAGGCACGCGCCACCATGCCCAGCTAAGTTTTTGTATTTTTAGTAGAGACAGGGTTTCACCATGTTGACCAGGATGGTCTCGATCTCTTGACCTCGTGATCCACCCGCCTCGGCCTCCCAAAGTGCTGGGATTACAGGCTTGAGTCACTGCGCCTGGCCGGACTTCCTTTTTTTTTTAGGCCATTGTAATGGTGAACAGCCTGGACTTCTCTAGCAAGATAATCCTCACCCTGCTAAGTACTCTGACCCTCCTTTAAACAAGGAGGCATGCAGAGACAGGAGAATCAGGCTTAGAGAGGTAGAGTGAGCTGCCAAAGGTCACACAGCATGGGAGCTGGCACAGCCGTGTCCCAGGCACTGCTTGGTCTCTGGGCTTCAGCCACTGCCCACCAGGTACCAGCTAGTACCTCCCTGGATGTCAAACGTCCTCAGAGCGATAACTGAGTCACTTCTTCCCATGGGCCTTCTCTGCAGGTGTGTGGAAATGCTGATCAAGGAGCAGATGAGGAAATACAAGGTGAAGATGGAAGAGATCAGCCAACTGGAGGCTGCAGAGAGCATTGCCTTCCGCAGGCTGTCGCTTCTTCGGCAAAATGCTGTGAGTGTTGGTGATCGAGGGGGCGGGGCCTCGTTTGGTGATGGAGTCTCTGGTGCTGAGCTGGGCCTCGGTTGCTGGGAAGGCTGGTGGGCGGGGTCTTGGTGGGAGGGGCCTTGGGTGGGCAGGACCTCCCATGTCGAGGGTGGGACTGGGCGGTGGGTGTGGTCTCGGGCCTCCTGCCGCACGGTTTGCCACAATCAGCCTGGCCGGGGCCACCTGGCCAGGCAGGCAGGGGCAGATCTCCTACGTTGAACAAAGACCATGGTCTTCGCTCAGCCTCACTCCAACCGTGTCCCTCTAGATGGGGCAGGTAGGGGGCTGGTTGGCCACTTGCTGGTGGTTCAGGTCATTAGTCCAGGCTTGTCCCTTCTGACCTGGGCCCTCCCCACAGGGAAATGTCCCCATAGCAGGAGAATCAGGCCCACAGTGCAGGGGTATGTTAGTGAGGAGCAGGTACTGGGCTCCTGTGGGAACCAGGGACCGCCGCCCATCTTGGTGCGGGTCGTTGGATGTGTCCCCAGCTCATGCCTATGTCTGTCTCGGCCCGTGTGGTCACCCTGTGTTCATCTCTCTCCCAGCCATGGCCTCTCAAACTGGGGTTTTCGTCTCCCTATGAGGGAGTCCTGGTATGTACGCGTTTGGTGGGCCCACGGTGCATGTCTCCCGGTGCAGTGCATGCTGGGGTTCCCTGGGGCCCTGGACTCCTCGTAGGATAGATGGAGCCTGTCCTAACCTTCCAGAACTGCATGCTAGGGAGGTCCCTTGCCTGCTGACCTTCTGCGCTGAGGACGACTAATCGGCCACATGACCACCACTGTATCCCGTGGGATTCCTAGAGAAGTCTCACTAAGAGCCCAGCATGTCCACATCAGAACTAACCTCCTGCAATCTGCTCACACCTCCAGCACTAACTTTACCCACCCGGAAGTGTCAGTTGGACCCCCTGCTTCTTTGTTTCAGAACAAGAGTCCCAAGGCCCGGGACAACCAGGGGGAGGAGCTGGAGGTGCTGCTGGAGGAGGAGGCAGCTGGCGGTGACGAGGACCGGGAGAAGGAGATTCTCATTGAACGCATCCAGTCCATCAAGGAGGAGAAGCAAGTGGCCCGGTCCCCCTCCCTCAATCCCCCATGTTTAGGGCAAGCTGGAGGGCAGGTTCCGTCCCTGGTGGTCCACTTGGCCTCGCTAGGTTTTGTCCTGCCATCCCTAACACTGGGCAAACATACTTTTTTTTTTTTAAGATGGAGTCTCGCTCTATCACCCAGGCTGGAGTGCAGTGGTGCTATATTAGCTCACTGTATTCTCTGCCTCCTGGGTTCAAGCAGTTCTCTGCCTCAGCCTTCAAGTAGCTGGAATTACAGGCACCCACCACCACGCCCTGCTAATTTTGTGTTTTTAGCAGAGATGGGGTTGTACCACGTTGGCCAGGCTGATCAACTCCCGACCTCAAGTGATTGACCTGCCTTGGCCTCCCAAATTGCTGGGATTACAGGCGTAAGCAACCGTGCTTGGCCTTTATTTTTGACACAGGGTCTTGCTCTGTCACCCAGGCTGGATTGCAGTGGTGGGATCATGGTTCACTGCAGCCACAATCCCCTAGGCTCAAGGGGTCCTCCCACCTCAGCCTCCCCAGTAGCTGGAACCACAGGCGCACACCACCAGGCCTGGCTAATTTTTTTTATTTTTTGTAGAGATGGGGTCCACCTGTGTTGCCCAAGCTGGGTTTATTATTAATTTCTCTTGTCTTTTTGTTTTTTTTCCTTTTTGTGGAGAACAGGGTCTCGCTATATTGCCCTATATTGTCTTGAACTCCTGGGCTCAAGCTATCCTCCCGCCTCTGCCTCCGAAAGAGCTGGGATCATAGGCGTGAGCCACAGCGCCCATCCCAAGCTGGATTTAAACTCCTGGGCTCAAGCAGTCCTCGTGCCTTGGGCTCCCAAAGTGCTGAGATGATAGGGATGAGCCTCCACACCGGGGACCAGAGCAAACAGTACTGCACGGGACAGCAGTGTCCTTGAACTCCACCAAGAATACACGATGCAAGCTCTGCTTAAACACCATGCTAGACCACAGTGGCCCACAGGGGAGAGGAGTGACATGCGATGTCCCAACTTTTTCTTAAAGTCGGTCTTAGCTGGGTGACTCATTTACCACCCAGTCGAGGTGTCAGTGTGAAAGGAGCATCATTAAAAATTAATGGTGGGGCCGGGCTCGGTGGCTCATGCCAGCACTTTGGGAGGCCAAGGCGGGCAGATCATGAGTTTCGAGACTAGCCTGACCAACACGGAGAAACCCCATCTCTACAAAAAAGTACAAAATTAGCCGGGTGTAGTGGCACATGCCTGTAATCCCAGCTACTCGGGAGGCTCGGTAGCAGGGAGGGGCCTCCCCAGTTCCCCAACCCACTCCCACCACACTGTTGGCCACAAGCAGCCTGACTGGGGCCACTTGGCCATGCTGGCAGGGACAGATCACTTGAACCCAGGAGGCAGAGGTTGCAGTGAGCTGAGATCACGGCACTGCACTCCAGCCTGGGCAAAGGAGTGAGACTCCATCTCAAATAAATGAATGAATCCAGCCAGCTAGCCAGCCAGCCAGCCTAGGCAACAAGTCCCCCATCACTTAAAAAAAAAAAAGTTGGCTGGGCACAGTGGCTCACACCTGTAATCCCAGCACTTTGGGAGGCCAAGGTGGGCGGATCACCTGAGATCGGGAGTTTGAGACCAGCCTGACCAACATGGAGAAACCTCATCTCTACTAAAAATACAAAATTAGCTGGGCATGGTGGTACATGCCTGTAATCCCAGCTACTCAGGAAGCTGAGGAAGGAGAACTGCTTGAACCTGGGAGGCAGAGGTTGCAGTGAGCTGAGATCCCACTGTTGCACTCCAGCCTGGGCAACAAGGGTGAAACTCCGTCTCAAAAAAAAAAAAAATTAATGTCAGGAGAACAGGTGTGACCAGGTTGCTCTGCTGCCTTGGTCTTAGGAACTAGGAACAGGGAGCCATGCTCCAGGCTGAGGGAACCGCATTTACAGAGTCCCCAAGGCAGGAATGTGTTGGTGGCTCAGTGTTGGGGGCCACAGGCCTGACACCCTTGCCTGATGAGTTCCAGGGATCCAGGAGTGTTTCAAGCCAGGTGTGCTTGGGGTGTGGGAGGCTGGGGACAGGGAGTCACTTCAGGAGCAGGACAGCCTGCCCTGTTCCACACTGGCTGGCACTTCTGGTGGGGTGGTCTTGGACACCACGACCCTTTTCGCCCCAGGGAGGACATCACCTACCGGTTGCCGGAGCTGGACCCAAGGGGCTCGGATGAGGAGAACCTGGACTCAGAGACCTCGGCCAGCACCGAGAGCCTGCTGGAGGAGCGGGCCGGGCGGGGGGCCTCGGAAGGTCAGTATTAAGGTAGCGTCTGCTTTTCTCCTTCCCGTCCATCCCAGCAGGCCCCAGGGCAAGGGTCCTCTAGCTGCCAGCCACAAAGCTGCAGTAACCCTGCCATCTGTCTCTCAAAAGGGCCCCCTGCGCCTGCTCTCCCTTGCCCCGGCGCACCCGCCCCGAGCCCCCTCCCCACCGTGGCCGCCCCTCCACGTCGAAGGCCGTCGTCCTTCGTAACGGTCAGAGTGAAGACCCCCCGGCGGACCCCCATCATGCCCACGGCCAACATCAAGCTCCCACCGGGCCTGCCCTCCCACCTGCCCATCTGGGCACCAGGTGCCCAGGAGGCGGCTGCCCCAGTACGGCGCCGGGAGCCACCTGCCCGCCGCCCGGACCAGGTACACTCTGTGTACATTGCACCTGGGGCAGACCTGCCAGCACAGGGCACCCTGGAGCCGCTGGACGAGGACGGCCAGCCACCTGGGGCCAAGCGGAGGTACTCGGACCCCCCAATGTACTGCCTGCCCTCTGCCTCGGGCCAAGCCAATGGTTGAGGACCACGGCTGACAGTCTGCATGACCGAGGTGGGCCCCTGGGCCGGAGCTGAGCACCAGAGCTGCAGAGCTAGTGTTTGGCTCTCAGAGAAGGATCCAGAAACAAAAGCTCAAGAGCAACGTCAGGTGGCCATCGGCCCCAAGTGCAGAGTCAAGGCAGGGAGAGGCCGGCTGGAGCCAGGACCCCTCGCACCCGGCCCCCAAATCGCCGACATGCTCTCAGGGAGCGCCTCGTCTCCGCAGGTGGCCTCACAGCTGCCCACTCCCCTTGAGTATGTTTAACTGTTTCTTTGTATGTGGTATATGTAACTTTAAACTGTAACAGCCTTAATGGAAGACCAAATGGTTTTTTATATGTGTATGTACAAAGTTTTCTATTAACGCTGCCCATCTCCCTGGTAACCGGAGGTGAGCTGTCAGAGCGGAGGCCACCGGGCCACTGCCCGTCTGAGGCTCAGACTCCCGCTGTGGTTGGCTTGGGGTGGTCAGTGGGCTGGGACCCTCCATGAGAGTTTTGGACACTTGGGATACCTGATCTGCGCCTGTGTGACACGTGTCTCATGGGGACAGCCATCTGGCCAATGTGCATTTGAGGACATGCTGGAACCTTCCATGGGGGTCTAGGCTATTGGTTGGAGCCAGGACATGAGACAGGGGCACCATGGACCTCACATGCCAGGGAGACTTGAATGTGGTTGTCACTCTTCCGGACACCAGGGGCTGGCTGCAGGAGACTGCTCTTGGCACTACCCACACTGAGTGACACAACAGGAGCCTGTGACTCAGGACTGCTCACGGGCCAGAAGGGCAAGGCCTGAAGTCAGACCTCCTTACAGGTCAACCGGGACAGCCTGGGGATCTCTGGAGCAGGGCCCTCCTCTCTCAGGCCCAGCCCACTCCCCTAGACACCTGGACACATGGCCACAAATCTGGGACAAGGAACCCCCTGCACAGTGCGAGAAATAAAAAGTGCCTGAGAAGTGTGTGCATGGGACACCTACTCACGTGGGATCGGGGTTGGAAGAGCAGGGCCAGCGGGTGGGGTCTGGCGTGCAGCCTCAGCCAAGAGGGGTGCAGGATGGGGTGGAACACTGTCCTCAGATCTGCCTTGACCCTCTGGCAAACAGGGAGCTCCCAGCAGGTGAGGAGCACCTGCTATCCTGGAAGCCGTCTCTGGCTTCCCTGTTTCAGTGCCCAGCTGAGATCTAAATGTCCGCTACAGCAGACACCCATCCAGCGGTGGGGCCAATGCCTGGTGGGCCCAGCAGAACAGGGACAGATGGGCTCCCAGGCTGCCATCGGATGGGAGTCGTGGGAACTGGCTGGCTGGTGTTTGTTGGGGAGAACATGAAGAACCCAAGTCCAGACCGCATATGCTAGAGGTTTCGGGGCTTGTCCAAGGACACACAGCTGGGAGGGGCACGACTAGGATTTAAACTCTGCCCTGTCAGCCTCTAGAGGCCCCTTCTGTGGACCCTGGGTTTGGTCTCCATAGTTTCTTGTTGTGGGTTTTTGTTTTGAAACAAGGTCTCGCTCTGTCACCCAGGCTGGAGTGCAGTGGCACGATATCGGCTCACTGCAGCCTTCACCTCCTGGGTTCAAGCAATTCTCCCGCCTCTGCCTCCAAACAAAGCTGGGGTTACAGGCATGCACCATACCCGGTTAATTTTTGTATGTTTAGGTAGAGACGGGGTTTACCATGTTGACCAGGCTGGTCTCAAACTCCTGACCTCAACTGATCCACCTACCTCATCTTCCCAAAGTGCTGGGATTACAGGCGTGAGCCACTGTGCCCCACCCTCCATGGTATTTTTCTTTTCTTTTGAGACAGTCTCACTCTGTTGCCCCAGCTGGAGTACAATGGCGTGATCTCAGCTCACGGCAACATCCGCCTCCCGGGTTCAAGTGATTCTCCTGCCTCAGCCTTCCAAGTAGCTGGAATTACAGGCTCCCATCATCACACCCAGCTAATTTCTATATTTTTTAGTAGAGACAGGGTTTCACCATGTTGGCCAAGCTGATCTCGAACTCCGGACCTCAGATAATCCACCCGCCTCAGCCTCCCTAAATTGTGGGGTTACAGGCGTGAGCCACCTTGCCCAGCCATCTATGGCATTTTCCAAGGACATCAGGCCCACTGGTGTGACAAGGTACAGTGACCTAAGGTGTGGGAAAAGATGAGGGCTGCATGCCAGGCCCTGGTCCCTGTGAAGCCCCCATCCTCACCCTGTCAGTCCAGAAGAGTGGCAGTGCAGGCGCAGGGGTACTCAGCTTTCCAGTACTGAGGTGGGCTAGGAAGGAGTTCTCTCCATGGGGGTTTGGGCGTTAGGAGGGACCCAGCCCCACCTTGCTCACTGTCAGGCAAAGTTGGCTCATGTCCTCCTTGAGGCAGGTACTGACACACTGTCCATTTCCCCCCGGGAGAAGAAACGGATCCAAAAAATGTTAAACTCGCCCAGGGCCAGGGATGGAGTCAGAGCTGGAGCTGCGACCTGGAAACTCGTAGCAACAATACAGATGAGCCCCTCTGAGGTGGGGGAAGCCTTGGATTCCTAAATCCCAACCTAGAGCCCCTCCTACAAGAGAAATCGGGCCGGGAGCGGTACCTGGCACCTGTAATCCCAGCACTTTGGGAGGCCGAAGCAGGTGGATCACGAGGTCAAGAGATTGAGACCATCCTGGCCAACATGGTGAAACCCCATCTCTACTAAAAATGCAAAAATTAGCTGGGCGTGATGGCAGGCACCGGTAATCCCAGCTACTCGAGAGGCTGAGGGAGAAGAATAGCTTGAACCTGGGAAGCGGAGGTTGCAGTGAGCCGAGATGGCGCCACTGCACTCCAGCCTGGCAACGAAGCGAGACTCTGTCTCAAAAAAAAAAAAAAAGAAAGAGAATTGGGAATGGCGCGTGGAGGCGAAACACCTCCGTCAGAGAAGAATCTAGTACTCTGAGCAGGCATATCAGAACAAGAGGGCACACTGCACGCGGGTCTGACACCCAAAGACTCCGGTCCTCCGACACGCTCTCGAGGAAAAGCATGAGTAAGGAAGAATGGGGTGGCGCCTCTCCTATTTTTTAAAAATAGAGGTAGGGTAGCGCTACGTTGCCCGGACTGGCCTCGAACTCTCGGTCTCAGGCGATCCTTTCTAACCTCCACCTCCCAAAATGCTGGGATTACAGCCCTGAGCCACCCCTCCTGGCCCAGCGCCCCGCCTCAAAACAAGATACTACTTCCGCCCCAAACAAACATGGGCCAGCGAACGGGAGCGGGGGAAACTCGTCCTCCCAGAAGACCAAGTGAAGGCATTTCCGCCCTCCCTTAACATGGCGGTGGCGGAAGGGGCGGGACACGGCCTGGCAATAATGGCGGCATCAAGGCTGGAGCTGAACCTGGTGCGGCTGCTATCCCGCTGCGAGGCGATGGCAGCGGAGAAACGAGACCCGGACGAGTGGCGCCTGGAGAAGGTGAGGGGATCTCGCACTGCCGCGTAGAGCCCGACTCACGCAGGGGTGGTTCCTAGGGTTGGAAGCCATCCGGCCCAACTCCCCAGCCCCAAGAGGCTCTCTGGCCGCGCCCTTTCCGGTCAGTCCTGCCACGTCTACCTGTAGCTTCCGCCCCTGTCCCTGGGACTCCGCCCCTCCCCCCACTGGCCCTGACTCCTTTACACTTGACCCCTCCCCATATGTCGGCCCCGCCTCGGTTCGGGCCCCGCCCCCCTCTGCCTCCAATGAGCAGGACATGGGAAGGACCCCCGGGTGAGAATCCACTTTTCCTCCCCAGTACGTGGGAGCCCTGGAGGACATGCTGCAGGCTCTGAAGGTCCACGCGAGGTGAGTGCAGGCAGCCTCAGGGCTTTCATATCAGCATGTGGCTGTTCCGTTGAGACATCCCAGGACCGCAGTCCCAACTGGGACCCTTCCCTTAGCTGGGGACCGTGGACAGGTGTTTTTCTTCTTCCTGGCTTCTAGCAAACCGGCCTCTGAAGTGATCAATGAATATTCCTGGAAGGTGGATTTTCTGAAGGGGATGCTGCAGGCCGAAAAGCTGGTGAGCAGGGATGTCCCTGCCCGCTCAGACCCCATCACTGCTCACTTTGGTCCCCAGGACCTGCCCCTCCAGTAACATCTCTTCCCACATTTCTGCAGACCACCTCGTCAGAGAAAGCACTAGCCAACCAGTTCCTGGCCCCTGGCCGTGTGCCAACCACAGCCAGAGAGCGAGTGCCCGCCACGAAGACGGTGCATCTGCAATCACGGGCGCGGTACACCAGCGAGATGCGGAGTGAGCTGCTAGGCACGGTAGTGCTCCTTCCCTGGTCCCTGGGAAACCCTTGGCTTGCAGGCAGCCAGACCCACAATACCGTCAGATACCGGCACCCAAGGGGGTCCTGCAGTCTCTTCCCTGGGCCATCACACAAGGCTGCCTGACAAGGGTACTGTGGCTAGGGCTTTGCAAGATGAATAGGAATTTGGTACAAGGCAAAAATGGAATGTGTCTGGTTAAGCCCCAGAGTTGGCCCAAGAGCGGGGTTTGGCTCCTAGCTTGCAACTTACAAGACAGATAAGTTTCTTCGGCTGTTAAAGAGGATGATATGTTCCTTTCTGAGCACTTTATGTGGATTAGCTCAACCTTTCAAAATATGAGCTGTTGTTGTTAGCAGTTTGTAGTTGAGGAAACTGAGGCTCAGGGGTCATGGGATTTCCCCAGGGCCCTAACTGAAGGTGAGGAGGTTAAGATCAGAAGGCACAGGTTCAGGAATGAGACAAACAGGGTGACTTCAGAGGTCACTTCATGGCACTTACTTTTTTTGGTTTTTTGAGTTGGAGATTCCCTCTTATTGCTCAGGCTGGAGTGCAGTGACATGATCTCAGCTCACTGCAGCCTCCACCTTCCAGGTTCAAGTGACTCTCCTGCCTGAACTTCCTGAGTCGCTGGGACTACAGGCACCCACCACCACACCTGGCTAATTTTTTGTCTTTTTGGTGGAGACGGGTTTCATCTTGTTGGCCAGGCTGGTCTCAAACTCCTGACCTCTGGTGATCTGCCCACCTCAGTCTCCCAAAGTGCTGGGATAAGAGGCGTGAGCCACCGTGCCCGGCCTCATGCCACTTAATTCTTTCCACAGGACTCTGCAGGTGAGTCACCATGGACACAACAGGACTTGAGGGCCAGCTGCCAGGACAAGACATGTATCCTTGCTGCCCTGTGGCCTCCATGCCCAGCCTGACTCCAACAGGGCCTTCCCCAGCCAGGGAGAATGTCACCAAGGGAGCATCACCAAATTACACCTGGAGGAAGAGCCAGGACAGAGGAAGTGGTCCCCAGAGGAAATAAAGCTAGGCACTCCTGCTGGGCACAGTGGCTCATGCCTGTAATCCCAGCACTTTGGGATGCTGAGGCAGGCACATCACCCAAGGTCAGGAGTTCGAGACCAGCCAGGCCAACATGATGAAACCCCATCTCTACTAAAAACCCAAAAAATTATCCGGGCATAGTGGAGTATGCCTGTAGTCCCAGATACTCTGGAGGCTGAGGCAGGAGGATTGCTTGAACCCAGGATGGGGAGGTTGCAGTGAGCTGAGATCACACCACTGCAGTCCAGCAAGACTCTGTCTGAAAAAAAAAGTGGGGGCCAGGTCCCGTGGCTCATGCTTGTAATCCCAGCACTTTGGGAGGCTGAGGTGGGTGGATTACCTGAAGTCAGGAGCTCAAGACCAGTCTGACTAACATGGTGAAATCCCATCTCTACTAAAAGTACAAAAAATTAGCCAGGCGTGGTGGCGGGTACCTGTAGTCCCAGCTACTTGGAAGGCTGAGGCAGGAGGATTGCTTGAGCCTAGGAGGTGGAGGTTGCAGTGAGTTGAGATCATGCCACTGCACCCCAGCCTGGGTGACAGAGAAACTGGTGTCTCCAAAATAAGCAAATAAATAAATATTTTAAAGCTAGGTCTCCTAGTCTGTGGGGCCAAGGCTAGGTTGGAGGCAGGGAGCTGGCGTCTGAGGGAACCGAGACAGGAGTAAGGAGACCCTCGTAGAAGAGGGGCATTCAGGCATGGTCAGAAGTCAGAATATGACCGGGCAGCAGATGAGATGAGGAAACAGCATTCCAAGCAATGGACCCAGCACAGGCAGTGGGCAGGATGCTGGAAACGGGAAACCAACGCTCGCCTTTTTGCTTGGCCTGTTTTGTTTCAGAGCCTGAGATGGACGTGAGGAAGAGAACGTGAGTGTCTGCAGCTCTGGGGCAGTAGAGGGAACTGGGCGGTGCAGCGGGGAGGGGCTGGCATGGGCCAAACCCTGGCTCACTGAGCACCACCCTAGGGATCTAAACCCACCCACCAGCCGCTTTTGGGGGTGCTCTTCCCAGAATTCAAAGCAGGCCGGGCTCAGTGGCCCACGCCTATAATCCCAGCACTCTGGGAGGCTGAGGCAGGCGGATCACCTGGGGCCAGGAGTTCAAGACCAGCCTGGCCAAAATGGCAAAACCCCATCTCCACTAAAAGCACAAAAATTGGGCCGGGCGCGGTGGCTAACACCTGTAATCCCAGCACTTTGGGAGGCAGAGGCGGGTGGATCACGAGGTCAAGAGATCGAGACCATCCTGGTCAACATGGTGAAACCCCGTCTCTAATAAAAATACAAAAAAATAGGTGGGCATGGTGGCGCGTGCCTGTAATCCCAGCTACTCAGGAGGCTGAGGCAGGAGAATTGCCTGAACCCAGGAGGCGGAGGTTGCGGTGAGCCGAGATAGCGCCATTGCTCCAGCCTGGGTAACGAGTGAAACTCCGTTTCAAAATAAATAAATAAATAAAGTACAAAAATTAGGCAGGCGTTTCAAAATAAATAAATAAATAAAGTACAAAAATTAGGCAGGCATGGCGGCGCATGCCTGTGATCCCAGCTACTCAGAAGGCTGAGGCAGGAGAATCACTTGAATTTGGGAGTTGGAAGTTGCGGTGAGCCGAGAGTGCGCCTCTGCACTCCAGCCTGGTGACAGAGCGAGACTCCGTCTCAAAAAAAAACAAAAAGCCAGGCACGGTGGCTCACGCCTGTAATCCCACCACTTTGGGAAGCCGAGGTGGGCAGATCACGAGGTCAGGAGATAGAGACCACCCTGGCTAACACAGTGAAACTCCGTCTCTACTAAAAATACAGAAAATTAGCCTGGTGTGGTGGCACGTGCCTGTAGTACCAGCTCCTCTGGGAGGCTGAGGCAGGACAATCTCTTGAACCTGGGAGGCAGAGGTTGCAGTGAGCTGAGTTTGCGTCACTATACTCCAGCCTGGGCAACACAGCAACACTCCATCTCAAAATAAAAAGGGGGCCAGGCGCGATGGCTCACGCCTGTAATCCCAGCACTTTGGGAGGCCGAGGTGGGTGGATCACCTGGAGTCAGGAGCTCGAGACCAGTCTGGCCGTGGTCAAACCCCATATGTACTAAAAACACAAATTTAGCCCTGCGTGGTGGTACGCACCTGTAATCCCAGTTACTTGGGAGGCTAAGGCAGGAAAATCACTTGAACCTGAGAGGCAGAGGTTATAGTGAGCCAAGATCATGCCATCGCACTCCAGCCTGGGTGACAAGAGCAAAACTCTTCTCAAAAAAAGAAAAGTCAAAGCAGTGGAGGGGGAAACTGCGTCCCTACCAGGGCTGTGGCTGGAACCATGACCTTTGGGTCCCTTAAAAATGTTTTGGTCTTCTCCCCTCTCCTACTCCATCTTTCATGCCCTCCTTCCTCCCGTGTGTGGGATCAGTGGCATGGCAGGGTCCCAGCCAGTGAGTGAGAAGCAGTCTGCAGCCGAGCTAGACCTGGTCCTGCAGCGACATCAGAACCTCCAGGAAAAGCTGGCAGAAGAGATGCTAGGACTGGCCCGGAGCCTCAAGACCAATACGCTGGCTGCCCAGACTGTCATCAAGAAGGACAACCAGGTGTGGGGACTGGGGGAGTTCTCCAGCCTCTGCCCTGGGGCATCAGAGAAGGCTTCTCAGCACAGGAGCATGGTGGCTGGGGCTTTGAGGGATGAATAGGAGTTTGCACAAGGCACAAATGGCATTCCCAGCAGAGGGCACAGCATCAGCAAGCAACAAGAGGGCAGGCCTGCTCTAGGGAAGTAGAGATTGGCCATACTTGGCCCCAGTCCTGTTGACCCCCTTTTCTCCTAACCCACAGACCCTGTCACACTCACTGAAAATGGCGGACCAGAACCTGGAGAAGCTGAAGACGGAGTCAGAGCGGCTGGAGCAGCACACGCAGAAGTCAGTCAACTGGCTGCTGTGGGCCATGCTTATTATCGTCTGCTTCATCTTCATTAGCATGATCCTCTTCATTCGAATCATGCCCAAACTCAAATAAAGACCCCGCCCACCTTGTCTGTCTTCTGTCTGTCCCCTGCCCCCGCTCCAGCAGTGCTTTTTGGGCAGTGAGATCTGAGGGTCTTTGGAGGTCCCTGGAGAGCCATAGACAGTGCATGAGCAGGGGAAGAACATCAGGGCCAGGTGTGCTGGCTCATGCCTGGAATCCTAGCAATCCTAGGCAGGTGGATCACGTGAGGCCAGGAGTCGGAGATCAGCCTGGCTAACGTGGCTAAACCCCGTCTCTGCCAAAAAATACAAAAATTAGCCGGGCGTGGTGGCACACACCTGTAATCCCAGCTACTCAGGAGGCTTAGGCACTAGAATCGCTTGAACCCGGGAGGCAGAAGTTGCGGTGAACCGAGATCATGCTGCTGCACTCCAGCCTGGGTGACAGAGCAAGACTCCGTCTCAGAAAAAGAAAAAGTAGATCATAAGAAAGAGACAGCCAGGCATGGTGACATCCACCTGTAATCCCAACTACCAGGGTAGCCGAGACAGGAGGACCCCTGGAGCCCAGGAACTGGAGGCTACAGTGAGCAGTGATCATGTCAGTGCACTCCAGCCTGGGTGACAGACTGAGACCCCCTACTCAAAAAAAAGGAAGTTTATGCCTGAGACACAAAGATGATTCCTTACGACTCCTTAGGAAGCCACGTTGCCCGGGTCGCTGAGGCTCACACCTTGTAATGCTAGCACTGTGGGAGGCCAAGGCGGGAGGATAACGAGCTAAGGAGTTTGAGACCAGTCTGGGCAACGTGATAAAATGCTGTCTCTACAAAAAATACAAAAATTAGTGGGCGTGATGGGGCAGACTTGCCATCCCAGCTGCTTGGGATGCTGAGGCAGAGGAATCACTTGAACCTGGGAGGCGGAGGTTGTGGTGAGCTGAGATCACGCCATTGCACCCCAGCCTGGGCGACAGGAAGGAAACTGTCTCCAAAAAAAAAAAAAGCAAAGAAAAGAAAACTAAATCACATGCTGAAATGACACGTCCTACTGTTTTGCGTCCATTACTCAAAGTCTCCTAATTGAAAAAGAAAACAGGTTATTTTCCTCACTTAAAAATCTCAACCTGGCTGGGTGCAGTGGCTTAAGCCTGTAATTCCAGCACTTTGGGAGGCTGAGATGAGTGGATCACGAGGTCAGGAGATCGAGACCATCCTGGCTAACACGGTGAAACCCTGTCTCTTAAAAAAAAAAAAATCTCAAGCCAAAGGCAGCATCAACTTCAATTGGCAAATACTTAAAATTTCTACCATCACAAGGAACAGGCGCAGCGCGGCTCATGCCACCTGTAATCCCAGCACTTTGGGAGGCCGAGGCGGGCAGATCACTTGAGGTCAGGAGTTTGAGATCAGCCTGGCCAATATAGTGAAACCCTGTCTCTACTAAAAAATAGAAAAATTAGGCCGGGCACGGTGGCTCACACCTGTAATCTCAGCACTTTGGGAGGCCGAGGTGGGTGGATCACGAGGTCAAGAGATCGAGACCATCCTGGTCAATATGGTGAAACCCTGTCTCTACTAAAAATACAAAAAATTAGCTGGGCATGGTGCCGCATGCCTGTAATCCCAGCTACTCAGGAGGCTGAGGCAGGAGAATTGCCTGAACCCAGGAGGCGGAGGCTGCGGTGAGCCGAGATCACACCATTGCACTCCAGCCTGGGTAACGAGCGAAACTCCATCTCAAAAAAAAAAAAAAAGATTAGCCAGGCATGGTGGCATATGCCTGTAATCCCAGCTACTTGGAAGACTGAGGCAGGAGAATCGCTTGAACCTGGGAGGCAGAGGTTGCAGTGAGCCACGATCATACCACTGCACTCTAGCCTGGGCAACAGAGCGAGACTCTGTCTCAAAAGATAATAATAATAATTCAGGTGTGGTGGTGTGCACCTATAGTTCCAGTTATTCGGGAGGCTGAGGCAATGATCACTTAAGCCAGGAGTTCAAGGCTGCAGTGAGCTATGATGGTGCCACAGCACTCCAGCCTGGGCACGGGGTGAGACCCCATCTCTAAAACAAACAAGAAGAAAGAAAGAAATTATATTTTAAAAAACAAGAAAAGAAGGAAAAGAACAATAAGGAATGAGAAAGCAAAATTATTTGCAGATGAGATGACTATATACATGATAGACCCAAGCAATGTGACTAAAGATATTTCTTTCTTTCTTTTTGAGACGGAGTTTCGCTCTTGTTACCCAGGCTGGAGTGCCATGGCGCGATCTGGGCTCACCGCAACCTCTGCCTTCTGGGTTCAAGCAATTCTCCTGCCTCAGCCTCCCGAGTAGCTGGGACTACAGGCGCGCACCACCATGCCCAGCTAATTTTTGTATTTTTAGTAGAGACGGGGTTTCACCATGTCCCCCTAAATTTTGTATTTGTTGTAGAGATGGGATCTTGCTATGTTGTCCAGGCTGGTCTCAAACTCCTGAGTTCCAGTGATCCACCCACCTCAGCCTCCCACAGTGCTGGGATTAGTGGCATGATCCTGTAATCATGCTCGGCAATTTTTTTTTTTAGATGGAGTTTTGCTCTTGTTGCCCAGGCTGGAGTGCAGTGGCGCGATCTTGACTCATTGCAACCTCTGCCTCCTGGGTTCAAGCAATTCTCCTGCCTCAGCCCCTGAGTACCTGGGATTATAGACATGTGCCACCACGTCTGGCTAATTTTGTTCTTTTTAGTAGAGACAGGGTTTCTCCATGTTGGTCAGGCTGGTCTTGAATTCCCAACCTCAGGTGATCTGCCCACCTCAGCCTCCCAAAGTGCTGGGATTACAGGCGTGAGCCACTGTGCCCAGCTCTTGCTGACTTTTAGTCTTGGCTCACTGCAACCTCCGCCTTCTGGGTTCAAGCAATTCTCCTGCCTCAGCCTCCCGAGTAGCTGGGACTACAGGCGTGCACCACCATGCCCAGCTAATTTGTGTATTTTTAGTAGAGATGGAGTTTCACTTTGTTGACCAGGATGGTATCGATCTCTTGACCTCATGATCCACCCGCCTCGGCCTCCCGAAGTGCTGGGATTATAGGCATGAGCCACCGCGCCCGGCCACTAAAGATATTTCAACAAGAGAATTCCATAAGCTAGCAAGAAACTTACAGACATTTAAAAATTCATTTCTTGTGTACTATATATGTATATAGCTGCAAAATGTTTTAAAGCATCCCATTTATAGCAGCCATAAAAAAAGGATACACTGCGTGGTTAAACTAATTTTCTTGACATTTGAAGAACTTTTTTTAGAGCCTTGCTCTGTCGCCCAGGCTGGAGTGACAAAGTGGTGCTATTATGCCTCACTGCAACCTCCATCTCCCGGGTTCAAGTGATTCTCCTGCCTCAGCCTCCCAAGTAGTTTGGATTATATGTGCGTGCCACCACACCCGGCTAATTTTTGTACTTTTAGTAGAGACAGGGTTTCATCATGTTGGCCAGGCTAGTCTTGAACTCCTGACCTCAAGTGATCCACCCGCCTCGGCTTCCCAAAATGCTGGGATTACAAGTGTAAGGCCACCTAGTCCGGCTGAGATTTGAAAAACTTCTAAAAGTCAGCAAGAGCTGGGCACAGTGACTCACGCCTGTAATCCCAGCACTTTGGGAGGCTGAGGCGGGCAGATCACTTCAGGTTGGGAATTCAAGACCAGCCTGACAAACATGGAGAAACTGTCTCTACTAAAAAGAACAAAATTAGCCAGACGTGGTGGCACATGTCTATAATCCCAGGTACTCAGGGGCTGAGGCAGGAGAATTGCTTGAACCCAGGAGGCAGAGGTTGCAATGAGTCAAGATCGCGCCACTGCACTCCAGCCTGGGCAACAAGAGCAAAACTCCACCTAAAAAAAAAAAATTGCTGAGCATGATTACAGGATCATGCCACCAATCCCAGCACTGTGGGAGGCTGAGGTGGGTGGATCACTGGAACTCAGGAGTTTGAGACCAGCCTGGACAACATAGCAAGATCCCATCTCTACAAAAAATACAAAATTTAGGGGGACATGGTGTCACCTGTGCTTCCAGCTACTTGGGAGGCTGAAGTGGATCAGTTGAGGTCAGGAAGAAGGTCGAGGCAACCGGGAGCAATGATCATGCCCTCCAGCCTGGGAAACACAGCCAGGCCTTGTAACGAAAAAAAAAAGGCCGATTTTGGGTGCACTGTCTGAGTTAGCCATGCACTGCAAGGAACAGTACTGTCAGTAAAAGACTGCTGTCTAGCCCAGTGCTGTGGCTCACGCCTGTAATCCCAGCTCTTAGGGAGGCAGAGGCGGAAGGACAGCTTGAGCCCAGGAGTTCGAGACCTGCCTGGGCAATACATTCAGACCCACAAAAAGGATAAACAAAAAGACAAAAAAAAAAAAAAAAAAAAAAAAAGACTGCTGTCTAATACCACCTGCTCACCCTTAAAATAAATAAAAGAGGGCCGGGCGCGGTGGCTTACGTAATCCCAGCACTTTGGGTGGCCGAGGCGGGTGGATCACGAGGTCAAGAGATCGAGACCATCCTGGTCAACGTGGTGAAACCCCGTCTCTACTAAAAATACAAAAATTGGCTGGACATGGTGGTGCGGGCCTGTAGTCCCAGCTACTTGGGAGGCTGAGGCAGGAGAATTGCCTGAACCCAGGAGGCGGAGGTTGCGGTGAGCCGAGATCGCGCCATTGCACTCCAGCCTGGGTAACAAGAGCAAAAACTCCGTCTCAAAAAATATCTCTATATAATTGCTGAAAAAACAAAGTTTAAATTTGCAAAACCATCCCGTTTTTTCAGACAAATAAACTTGAGGGGCGAGGTCGGAGTTGAACTTCTTTCGCAGGTGTGCGGCCAAGCCCAGCCAGGCCAGCCCCGCCCTCACGCCGTCAGGCCCAGCCCCCTCTCGTCAGACCCCGCCCCGCCGCCTTACAGAGTGACCTCGCCAGTCGGGTCCAGCCTGCAGTTAATGCACAAGCGGAACGCCAGTGCCTCTCCGACAACGGACCAAGGGTTGGAGCCCCAGACGCTGGGACAGGTGACCCGGGGCGGTAACGAGCTGGGCGGCCTTGCAGGCGGGGCGGAGGTCCCGAGCAGCTCCTCGGACGCGGTTGTCCGTGGGCTCTTCGTGCCCCAGAGGGCGAGGCTCCGGCAGCGTAGGGGTTAACTCGAGCTGCTCGGCGACGTCAGGGCTCGTTTGCATTCTGTTCTTCCGTGTTATGCAGTCGGGGGCGGGGTCTGGAAGTGGCTACGGACCAATCGCGTGCGTCTATGCAAAAACCATAGACGGGGTGAGAGTTGGCAGCTCCCGGACCCGCCTCCCCACGCCTCGTGTCTCTGTGCGCGCCGCCAGGTGTGTCCTTTCCACGTGTCCACCCGCAGGCCGCCCGCAGACCACCCCCGCCGCGCGCGGGCCACGACGCCCCCCGCAGGACCCACCGATCAGCCCGGAAACCACTGAGCTGCGTCTCCCAGAGACCGATGCCCACCCGGGAGCCCCCCAGGACTCGCGGCTCTCGGGGGCACCTGCTGCAGAGCCACCCGCCTGGGCCAGGGCCCCCGGTGAGCCTGACCAGGACGGGGTCCTTAGGCCGGGCTTCTAGGCAAAAGATTTAGTCCCCCCAGTTTGAGGGACTCTGGTTTCCCGATACCCCGATTTAACTCCAAACCACGACTCCTGTGGCAGCTTCAGGGACTGACACCTCGAGGCCTCAAAACCAGCGTCCCCCGCCCTCCGTGCCAGCCCCAGCCGGGACCCCACAAGGCAAGGCCCAAGACGATTGTGTTTGAGGATGAGCTGCTCTCCCAGGCCCTCCTGGGCGCCAAGAAGCCTGTTGGAGCCATCCCTAAGGGGCATGTGCCTAGGCCCCACCCAGTGCCCGACTATGAGCTGTGAGTGTCCCCCAGGTGATTCTTCATGCCTGGGATCAGGAGGGGGCACCGAGACTGGGGCTTTGACAGTTGAATAAGAGTTTACCAAAGAGTAGCTGGACACAGTGGCTCAAGCCTGTAATCCCAGCACTTTGGGAGGCTGAGGTAGGTGGATTACTCATCTGAGGTCGGGAGGTTGAGACCAGCCCGACCAACATGGAGAAACCCTATCTCTTCTAAAATTACAAAACTAGGTCGGGTGCGGTGGCTCAAGCCTGTAATCCCAGCACCTTGGGAGGCTGAGACGGGTGGATCACGAGGTCAAGAGATGGAGACCATCCTGGTCAACATGGTGAAACCCCGTCTCTACTAAAAAAAAATACAAAAAATTAGCTGGGCATGGTGGCACATGCCTGTAATTCGAGCCACTCAGGAGGAGGCTGAGGCGGAAGAATTGCCTGAACCTGGGAGGCGGAGGTTGCAGTGAGCCGAGATCGTGCCATTGCACTCCAGCCTGGGTAACAGGAGCGAAACTCCGTCTCAAAAAAAATAAATAAATAAAAATAAAATAAAATAAAATTACAAAACTCGGTGAACATGGTGGCACAGGCCTGTAGTCCCAGCTACTCAGCAGGCTGAGGTAGGAGAATCGCTTGAACCCAGGAGGTGGAGGTTTTGGGTGAGCCAGGATCTCGCCATTGCACTCCAGACTGGGCAACAAGAGCAAAACTCTGTCTCAAAAAAAAAAAAAAAAGAAAGTTTAGCAAATAATAAAAAGAGAAAAGAATCTCTTGCTGATCAGTAGTGGGATTGCCCCCGTGAGTAAGCGGTTGCACACCAGCCTGGGCAACACAGCAAGATCCAGTCTCCGTAAATTAATTAACGTTAGTTAATTAATTAATTTTTTTTTTGAGACAGAGTCTCGCTCTGTCACCAGGCGCCAGGCTGGAGTGCAGTGGCGCAATGTTGGCTCACTGCAACCTCCACCTCCCAGGTTCAAGCAATTCTCCTGCCTCAGCCTCCCTGGTAGCTGGGACTACAGGCACATGCCACCATGCCCAGCTAATTTTTATATTTTTTTAGTAGAGATGGGGTTTCACTATGTTGGCCAGGATGGTCTCAATCTTTTGACCTCGTGATCCTCCCGCCTTGGCCTCCCAAAGTGCTGGGATCACAGGCGTGAGCCACCGCACCCGACCTATTAATTAAAATTTTTAAAAAATATGGCCAGGTGCGGTGGCTCACGCCTGTGATCCCAGCACTTTGGGTGGATGAGGCAGGTGGAGCACGAGGTCAGGAGTTCGAAACCAGCCTGACCAACATGGTGAAAACCTGCCTGTACTAAAAATATAAAAATTAGCTGCGTTCAGTGGTGGGTGCCTGTAATCCCAACTACTCAGGAGGCTGAGGCAGGAGAATCACTTGAACCTGGGACATGGAAGTTGCAGTGAGCCGAGATCGTGCCACTACACTCCAGCCTTGGCGACAGCAAGATTCCATCTCAAAATATAAAAATAAATAAATAAGCCGGGTTTGATGGCTCACGCCTGTAACGCCAGCACTCTTTGGGAGGCCGAGGCAGGCGGATCACCTGAGGCCAGGAGTTCAAAACCAGCCTATCCAACATGGTGAAACCCCGTCTCTACTAAAAATGCAAAAAAGTAGCTGGGTGTGGTGGTGTGCGTGCCTGTAATCCCAGCTACTTTAGGATTTTTGAGACTCCATCTCAAAAAAAAATAATAAATAAAAAGAGGGAGAGAAAAGGGACATTTTTAATAGGGGACCCAGCATGGACAAAGAAAAGCCAATTACACTGACTGGGGAGAGAGTGGGTTTCGTTACACTCACACTCTGACCCCTTCAACCTGCTAGTAAGTACCGACCAGTGAGCAGTGCGAGGGAACGGAGCCGATATGTCGCAGTGTTCCAGGACCAGTACGGAGAGTACTTGGAGCTCCAGCGGGAGGTGGGGTGCGCACAGGCAAAGCTCAGGCAGCTGGAGGCCCGGCTGAGCTCCCTGCCCCCACCCCAAAGCCAGGTCAGCGCTGGGGAGAAAGCCCTGCCCCCACAGCCCTTGTGAGTGGCCCGACCTAAGCTTCTGGGATACCCACTGGGTCCAGATCTCCAGGACTCTTTCTCCTCTAGGCTGGCTGGGTGCCGTGATGCATGGCTAAGGTCAGCCCTTGAAGTCCCCGCTAGATGGGCATTTAGTCTGGCTGAGCCTCAGTTTCCCTATCCCTCCTTGAGTTCAACTCTCCCTAAACCCTCTCTCTCCTTCTCCTCTTGCAGAAGGAGGCCCAAGTTGCAGCCCGAGTTTGGAGGGAGTTTGAGAAGAAGCAAACGGTGAGTCTTGCATCCCCTGCCACTCCCATGAGGCCCAGTTTTTTTTTTTTTGAGACAGAGTCCTGCTCTGTCGCCCAGGCTGGAGTGCAGTGGCATGATCTCTGCTCACTGCAACCTTCACCTCCTGGGTTCAAGCAATTCTCCTGCCTCAGCCTCCCAAGTAGCTTGGGACTATAGGTGCGTACCACCATGCCAGCTAATTTTTGTATTTAGTAGAGGCTGGGTTTCATCATGTTGGCCAGGATGGTCTTGATCTCCTGACCTCATGATCCACCTGACTTGGCCTCCCAAAGTGCTAGGATTACAGACATGAACCACCGCACCCAGCCAGTTTTTCTTTTTCTTTTTCTTTTTGAGACAGTCTCGCTCTGTAGCCCAGGCTGGAGTGCAGTGGCATGATCTCAGCTCACTGCAACCTCTGCCTCCCAGGTTCAAGCGATTCTCCTGCCTCAGCCTCCTGAGTAGCTGGGTTCACAGTCACCCACCACTATACCTGGCTAATTTTTGTTTTGTATTTTTAGTAGAGGTGGGTTTCACCATGTTGGCCAGGCTGGTCTCAAACTCCTGACCTCAAGTGATCCACCCACCTTGGCCTCCCAGACTGCTGGGATTACAGGCGTGAGCCACCTTACCCGGCTCACCTGGCTGCCTGTGCCCAGTTTTAAGGAGAAACACTGAGGTTCTAGAATGAAAGGCAGACGCTTGAGCAGCTGGAGGGCTGCGGGGCAGACTGCTGCAAGGACTTCGGGTTCTCGCCCTGCCTAGGATCCTGGCTTCCTGGACAAGCAGGCTCGCTGCCACTACCTGAAGGGTAAACTGAGGCACCTCAAGACCCAGATCCAGAAGTTTGATGACCGAGGAGACAGTGAGGGCTCTGTGTACTTCTGAATGCCCCTGCAGACAGGCAGAGGGACATGTGGATGCAGGTTCCTGGCTTTTCTTGGTATCTCTCAGCCTTTCCTCTTGCAGTTCCCCCTACCAGGGGTAGCTTTCTCCACAACTGCAAATGCCTCTTCATTTTGGACTCAGCTTTGACAGCCCCTTGTCCGGGCAGGCCTCCCAGGACTTCCTTCTCTAGGACCTCTAGCTCTGACCCTACAGGGACTCCAGATCTCAACCTGTTCTCTGGAAGTAGGTCCTGCTCTCCATTGCAGTGAAATAAACATGTATTAGACACCTACTGAGTATAGTTGCCTAACACTTCTGATTGCACTCATTTGTCACACACACAAGTTGTTTATTTATTCAGAGACGGAGTTTCACTCTTGTTACCCAGGCTGGAGTGCAATGGCGCGATCTCGGCTCACTGAAACCTTCACCTCCCAGGTTCAAGCAATTCTGCCTCAGCCTCCCGAGTAGCTGGGATTACAGGTATGCGCCACCACGCCTGGCTAATTTTGTATTTTAATAGAGATGGGGTTTCTACCTGTTGGTCAGGCTGGTCTCAACGTTGTGATCTGCCCGCCTCAGCCTCTCAAAGTGCTGGGATTACGAGCGTGAGCCACCACGCCCAGCTGTCTTTTTTGTTTGAGACTGTGTCTTACTCTGTCACCCAGGCTGCAGTGTGGTGGCGTGATCATGGCTCGCTGCAGCCTCCACCTCTCAGACTCAGTCTTCCCACTTCAGCCTCCTGAGTAGCCGGGACCACAGACATGTACCATGACACCCGGTTAATTGTCTATTTTTTGTAGAGATGGGGTCTCTCTCTGGTCTCAAACTCCTGGGCTCAAGCGATCCTCCTGCCTTGGCCTCCCCAAGTACTAGGATCACAGGCATGAGCCACTGCGCCCAGCCGTATTCCTCCATTCTCCATGTCTCCCTAGCACTTCAGGACAGCAACTGACCCCAGGCACTGTGTGGGCACAGTTCATATGCCTGGCCTGGGGGAGGGTCCTCCAGTGCCCAACCCATGCCAGGCCCTGAAACAGATTTTTAGTTCTATGTAAGAAAAAAAAATTGATGTCAGTTGGACTCAGGCAAAAAAGGGGGAAGTCTGAGTTCACAGAACGTAAAACACCCAAGGGTTTCAGGTACATTACAGGTGCACACCACCACACCATCAGGTATGGCTTGATCCACGGGCTCCAAAGGCATCTTGGGAAATTGATCTTCCATCCTTGGCTCTGCTTTAATTAGATCCTCCCAGTTCCAAATCCTGCTGTAGAATCTCACTGGCTGGTTTGGAATCTCAAGCCCATCATAAACCAATCGCTGCGGCCCAGGGAATGGTGGGCTCTGATTAGCTGGGCTGAGATCATGTGGCAGGACTGGCCCCCAGAGGTTTCTCCCAAGGACATCGGAGTGCAACCCATGAGCTGGGGCAGTGGCTCATGCCTATAATCACACTTTTGGAGGCCGAGGCAGGTGGATCACCTGTCAGGAGTTCGAGACCACCCTGGCCAACATGGCAAAACCCCATCTCTACTGAAAGTATATCAGCTGGGCGTGGTGGTGTGCACCCGTAATGCCAAATACTCAGGAGGCTGAGGCAGGAGAATCGCTTGAACCCAGAAGGTAGAGGTTGCAGTGAGCCAAGACTGCACCATTGTATTTCAGCTCAGGTGAAAGAGTGAAACTCCATCTCAAAAAAAAAAATTATGGGGTCCAAAGTGGCTCCGGCCGGATGTCGTGGCGCTTGCGAAGGCGAGGCTGAGTTCAAGGCCAACCTGAGCAGCCTTACAAGCTCTCATTGATTGGCAAAAAAAAAAAAAAAAAAAAAAAAAAAGATTTAAGTGCTGACCAAAGAAAATAACCGAGGCTAGGCAAGGTGGCTCCCGCCTGTAATCCCTGCACTTTCGGAGGCTGAGTGGGGACAGATCACCTGGGGTTAGGAGTTCAAGACCAACGTGGTCAACGTGGTGAAACCCCATCTCTACCAAAAATGCAAAAAAACTAGCCGGGCGTGGGGGTGGGTGCTTGTAGTTTCAGCTACTGGGGAGGCTGAGGCAGGAGAATTGCTTGACCCTGTGAGGTGAAGGTTGCAGTGAGCCGAAACCACACCACTGCACTCCAGCCTGGGTGATGGAGTAGGACTGTCTAAAAAAAAAAGATCAGGGAGGCCGGGCAGGTAGGAAATGTCTTTATTCTTGGCTTTGATTGAGTCATCATGTAGTGTCTGACGTAGATTACACGTCCAGAGGATCTGGCCTGGCACACGCTAGCTACCCCTGCCCGCTGGAGTGGCCCCTCTGGTCCAGACGCCAGGCCTTTGTCCATCACACCAGGGAAGCCGCCCCCACCATCCCATAAGTTCATGCTCCATCTGGGCCAGGGGTCCTGGGAGGACGAGGCTGAGACCTGGATCACCAGTCTCTTTTTGGTTTCATGATCATTTAAAAAACAGAAAAGACAAACATTTCACAGTCTTTACAAAATAGAAGTCTGAGGAGAAAAGCCAGGGTCCTAGGCCCCGGGAGGCCCCTCGAGGCCTCAGCGTTCCCTGTCCCTTGAGGTCTGTCTGCAGGCCTGGCCACGGCGCACGTGGCCCCATCGTGGTCACTGGCCCGAGCCATAGGGCCAGTTGAAGGTACTCCCCGACAGCAGCATGTCTCTAATCAGCGTCTCGATGGGCGTCTTCCCCACCAGGCGCATGAAGAACAGCTGGGAGATGAGGGAGGCAGGGACTGCACGCAGGGCAGGGAGCCGCAGCAGCAGGCGCCCGAAGCGCTGGGGCTGGGACGGGTACTGCGCCCGCACGTACTCGGTGAGGGCCACCTGTGCCTTTTCCTGCAGACTCTCCACGTGGGCCGGGTCCGAGAGGCCACAGGCGTCTGGGGGAACAAAGGGAAGTCAGACGGGGTGGGAGGCAGCAGGAGAACACAGGGCCCACAGGGAAGACTAGGGGACACCAATCGCAACTATAGGTAAGAACGGGGTGGGGGGGCGCGGGCAGGCGTGATGGCTCACACCCACAGTCCAAGCACTTTGGGAAGCCAAGGCAGGAGCATCATCTAAAGCCAGGATTTGAGACCAGCCCAGGCAACATAGTGAGACCCTTTCTCTACAAAAACAAATTAGCTGGGGCCAGACACAGTAACTCATGCCTACGATCCCAGCACTTTAAGAGGCTTGAGGCAGGTGGATCACTTGAGTTTGGAAGGTCAAGATCAGCCTGGCCAACATGATGAAACTCCATCTCTACTAAAAGTAAGAGTAGCCAGGCATGGTGGTGCACACCTGTAGTCCCAGCTACTTGAGAGGCTGATGGGAGGATTGCTTGAGCCTGGGAGGCAGAGGCTGCAGTGAGCTGGGATCATGCATGCCACTGCACTCCAGCCTGGGCAACAGAGGGAGACCCTGTCTCAAAATAAATATGCAAATAAAAAATAGCCAGGTACCTCATGCCTGTAATCCCAGCATGTTGGAAGGCTGAGGCGGGCAGATTGCCTGAGGTTGGGAGTTCAAGACCAGCCCGGCCAGCATGGTGAAACCCCATCTCTACTAAAAACATACAAAACTTAGCCAGGCGTGGTGGCAGGCACCAGTAATCCCAGCTACTCAGGAAGCTGAGGCAGGAGAATCGCTTGAACCTGTTAGTCGGAGGTTGCAGTGAGCTACAATAGAACCAGTGCACTCCAGCCTGGGCAACAGAGCAAGACTCCATCTCAAAAATAATAATTAAAAATAAATAAATAAAAATCAGCCCGGTATGGTGGGATATGCCTGTAGCCCCAACTACTCAGGGAGAAGGCTGAGGCAGGAGGATCTCTTGAGGCCAGGAGTTTGAGGCTACAGTGATCTGTGATCATAGCACAGCCGGGGCGACAGAGTAATAAGACCCTGTCTCAAAAAAAAAAAAAAGGACTTAAGACCTAACACCATAAAAACCCTGCGGCGGGGGTGGGGGAAGGAGACAGGAAGTGGGTGATGGTACCTCGAGATGCAAATGGGAGAATCTAAGGTTCCTCCAGAGATAGTGAGGCGGTCTCATCTACCCACAGGGGTGCAGGCAGTGATCCTTCAAGGGCGGCTGGCGCCCAACTGATGCCTTTGGCAGGGAGATAGGTTCTAATTTTTTTTTTTTAAGATGGAGTCTCACTCTGTCTCCCAGGCTGAAGTGCAGTGGCACAATTTCAGCTCACTGCTCCGCCTCTGGGTTCAAGTGATTCTCCTGCCTTAGCCTCAAGAGTAGCTGGGATTACAGGCACGTGCCACCATGCCCAGCTAATTTTTGTATTTTTAGTAGAGACGGGTTTTGCTATGTTGGCCAGGCTGGTCTTGAACTCCTGACCTCAAGCAGTCCCTCCACCTCGGCCTCCCAAAGCGCTGGGATTTTAGGTTTAAGCCACCTCGCCCAGTCAAGGAGACAAGTTTTTTTTTTTTTTTTTTTTTTTGAGATGGAGTTTCGCTCTTGTTACCCAGGCTGGAGTGCAATGGCGCGATCTCGGCTCACCGCAACCTCCGCCAAGGAGACAGGTTTTAAGGAAGCTTGCTGGGAAGGGAATTTGAGGAGGACGACAGAGCCCAGAAGGGCCTGTGCTGTGAGAGAATGTGGTAGTGTCTAAAGAGAGACCCAAGAAGATGGGAACCCCAGAAAAAATCTTCTGGGAAAACTATAAATAAAGCCGTATTTATTGGTTTTTGAGACGTGGTCTCACTGTTGTGCAGGCTCGAATGCAGTGGCGTAATCAGAGCTCACTGCAACCTCAAACTCAAGCGATTCTCCCAACTCTGCTTCCCAAAGTGCCCTGATTGCAGGCCTAGGCAACCTTGCGGGCCGTATTTATCAGATGAAAGCCACCTCCCAGAGTAGCCTGGATCTGCTTCCTAGCCCCAAAGATACATATGATGGGATCTAGAGCCTTCCAGTAGGGGAAAGAACTCCCAGGAGTCAGGCGGGAGAGATGTCTATCTAAAGGCACAGCACCCTAATGCCTATAACTCTAGTACTTTGGGTGGCTGAGGCGGGGGGATTGTTTGCGCCCAGGAGTTCAAGACCAGCCTGGGCAACATGGTGAGACCCTATTGCTACAGAAAAAAAAATTTTTTTTGAGATGGAATTTCGCTCTTGTTACCTAGGCTGGAGTGCAATGGCATGATCTTGGCTCACTGCAACCTCTGCCTCCTGGGTTCAGGTAATTCTCCTGCCTCAGCCTCCTGAGTAGCTGGGACTACAGGCACGCGCCACCATGCCCAGCTAATTTTTTGTATTTTTAGTAGAGACGGGGTTTCACCATGTTGACCAGATGGTCTCGATCTGTTGACCTCGTGATCCACCCGCCTCGGCCTCCCAAAGTGCTGGGATTACAGGCTTGAGCCACCACGCCCAGCCCAGAAAATGTTTTTTAAAAAATTAGCCGGAAATAGTGGTGCACGCCTGTGGTCCCAGCTACTCAGGAGGCTGAGGTGGGAGGGAGGATTGCTTCAGCCCTGGAGGTCGAGGCTGCAGTGAACCGTGTTAGGTTCCCAGTCCCAAAATATAGAAATACAAATAAAAAGATAAGGTGGAAAAACAAAGCTGGCTGCACTTTCAGGTACTGGAACACGGTTGGGCTGCCACTGCTAGAAACTGGGTGTTTATGATTCTAGGGCTGCCCCGCCCCTCAATGGGAAGGGCCTCCGAGCCACGCCCCTACCTAAACCCCTACGTCCCTGGCAAATCAGGCAGTGAGGGCCTGAGGGGTCAGGACCTTCCCTCCCACATACCCCCAACTTTGTGCTATCAGGGCTCACTAAGCATAAAGGGCCATTTAGTGAGGGAGGAGGGGTCTCAGGGACCCTGGGAACAGGAAGATGGGTCTGGTGTCCAGGGTTCAGAGTTCCCCAAGCGTCTTGGGATCACGGAGTGGGGGTGTCACAGCGTCACACTGCTTACATCACCTCTCTATGGCCACCCACGACCACTCGCTCTTAGCGCGTGCAGGGCAGCAGGCCTGAGGTGCGGGGCACTATGGGGGCTGGAGTCTGGGTCCTGGTCACCCTCTTCCCAACCACCCTTGGGTCCCCCCGCTCCACTGCCCCCTTTGGAGCACGGCTCACCAGGTGTGAAGAGCGCGATGGCCTTGAGGCAGCCGTACTCGGCCGAGTCGACCTGCAGGCGGCCCAGCTTATCCACCTGCTCCTGGAAGGCGCGCACCTGGTCCATGAAGGCCACGGCGCGCTCGGCGGCCATGGGCGCGGCGTGGAGACCGGCGGCAGCCAGCAGCGGCGCCGTGTGCAGGGGCAATGCCGCCTGCGCCGCGTTCAGCACGAAGAGCTCGCTCCAGCTCAGGCGCAGCAGCGCCACCTGGTCGGCCACCGGTAGCTCGGGGAAGAAGGGCGCGTGGCGCGCCCACTCCACGGTGCTGAAGAGCAGCCGCGCCGCCAGCTCGCACACGTTGTCGATGCCCAGCACCGCGCCTGCCGCGCTGCCCCCCGCGCCGAAGCGCCCGGCCGCCGCGGGGTAGGGCTCCGCGCGCAGTAGCTGCGCGATCAGCTCGGACACCGGCTGCCCGGGGAAGAGGTCTCCGCCGCCCGCCACCGCCGCCAGCGCCGAGCCCGGGGGGCTGCCCGAGGAGGCGGCCACAGCGCCCGGCAGCGAGTGTGGGATGCGGCCACGCTGCACCGCTGCAGGAGGCGGGGACAGGAGGGACGTGGGGGCGGGAGGGGAGGCGGGGGCACCGCAGGAAACAGGGGAGGGACAGAAGACGGGGAGGGGAGGGCGGGGCACAGAAGGCCAGGAGGAGTGGGGACAGGAGATGGGGGAGACAGGAAGGGGCACGAGGGGTATAGACAGAGCAGAGAGACGGAAGAGAGGGGAAGGAATGAGGGGCCATGTAGATGCCCAGAGAGACAGAGGGCGGGGGTGGGGGGTGGGGTCAGGTGGGGAAAGACAATGCAGGAAAAGTAAGGAAAATAACGGGGGAGCCGGGGGAGACAAAAGTCATCAAGGGGTCACTCAGGCCCTCCCCTCCAAAGCTCCCAGGCCCATAGCCTTTCTCAGAAGGCCCAACCCTATCCCATGGGCGCCAGGCTGTTTAGAAAGTCAGGGGCCAGGAGCCCTCGTCCAGGTCTAGCCACCCCCCCCCCCACACCCCAGCTGCTGGGGACAAGGAGGGGCATGCCTTGGAGCCTCAACCTGTTAGTCCCGGAGTTCCCAGAGCTGAGGATGGGGCCACGGAGAACTTGGGGCACCCTGGCCAGCTTGGTCCCCAAAGCAAGAAATCAGTACCCACCGGGCACCAGCTCTCGGGTATGGAGAGGGGACCATTTCTCTACCTTCCATCCCCTCCCCACCACATGGTGACCCCTGAGGGCAGGTTGGTCTCTCTGGGTCCCTGCAGAGGCCACAGTTCAGGGAAGGTTTGGGGGAGCCCCACAGTAGGGAGGGGTCCCGGGGGGGCTGCAGTAGGTCCTCAGTAAACATTAGCTGCTATCAGTGGCTTTGAAGCGGAGAGGCCCTGTTGCTGGTCTGAGCACATGTCTGCAGTGACCAGGTGGGTGAGAAAGGGGAAACTGAGGCATGAAGTGGAAAAGGGCCACGTGCCTGCCTGGCTGGTGCTGGGGTGGCAGGGCAGACTGGGCTGGTTGCCAGCAGACTAATTAATGAGCTCTAATGAGTTGGCATGCCCCATCTCATCACCCCTGTGAACTCCAGGTCAACTCGTGTAGAGAATGGAGAGGGGAATGCGGGCAGATGCCAGGGGCTAACGGAGCTGAGCGGAGAAGCAGGGGCCTGGGTTCAAGCCCGCTCCAGGGGGTCCCTGAGTCTGAGTCAACTGTGAAATGGAGAGAGCTAGACCCGGCCCAGAAGTAGCTCCCTGGTCCTCCAGGGAGCTTCTTCCTCGCTTTGCTAACGGTTGTGAGCAACCTCCACTCCCTCACCAGGCCGCGTTCCCACCCCAGGGCCTTTGCACTTCTTGTTCACTCTTCCCCAAACCCTTCCCAGCTATTCAGCCCAGACTCTGCAGGTTCCAATCCCAATGACAACTCTCTTGCTCTCTGACCAATGGCCTCACCAACCCATGTGTGCCTCAGTTTCCTCAACTGTAAAATGCAGACAGTAGCTCCCATTTGCAAGCCCAGCACTTTGGCAAGCTGAGGCGGGAAGATCGTTTGAGCTCAGGAGTTCAAGACCAGCCTGGGCAACATAATGAGACCCCATCTCTATAACAAAAAATTAAGAAATGAGCCCAGCATGGTGGCGAACGCCTGTAATCCCAGCTACTCAGGAGGCTGACATGGGAGAATCACTTCAACCAAGAGATTGAGGCTGCAGTGAGCTACGATCACACCACTGCACTTCAGCCTGGAAGATAGATAGAATGAGTGAGACTGTATCTCAAAAAAAGAAAAGAAAATGAAAAAGAGGACAAGCGCGGTGGCTCACACCTGTAATCCTAGCACTCTGGGAGGCTGAGGTGGGTGGATTGCCTGAGCTCAGGAATTCAAGACCAGTCTGGGCAACACAGTGAAACCCCGTCTCTACTAAAATAAATAAAAAATTAGCCAGGGCGTGGTGGCGTCTGCCTGTAGTCCCAGCTACGTGGGAGGCTGAGGCAGAAAAATTTCTAGAATGCAGGAGGTGGAGGTTACAGTGAACCAAGATCACGCCACTACACTCCAGCTTGGGCAACAGAGCGAGAGTCCATCTCAAAAAAAAAAAAAAAACAACTTCAATGCAGGAGAGGCTCAGGTCAGACATTGAAAAGAACTGCCAGCCTGGCCCATGGCACAGTCCCCCGGGGGGAACCTGAAACCCAGCATGGGAGAGATCTTGTCCAATAGGCTAGATTCTATTCCTGAACCCCAGAAATCCATGTGGAAATCTCTGGGTTCTACTTGAATTCTAAGGGGGTTTGGCAGAGTTCTAGGCCCAGCAGCGCTCCCGTCCACCCAGGTCCCCTGAGCAGAGAGACACAGCTGGGCCTCACTCTGACTCCCAGCACCCAGGGTCAGGAGAAAGGGTAGGCTGCCCTTTGCCTTAATCGGGCAGAGTTCCTGCCTTGGGCAAACAAAAAGCATGGGTGAAGGGTGGAGGGGAAGCAAATCAAATAAAAAAAACACACACATCCTTGTTCAGAAAGCAGTGTCCGGGCTCGGAGACAAGGAGGTCACCAAGGTGTCAGGGTCAGGGGACCAGCCTCTGAGGCTAGGGCTGGGGATACTTGGGGAGGGAGCTCCTGCAAGAGAAGAGGGCTGGGGAAAGTCCCTCATGGGCCCAAGTAGTGACGTCCCTGCCTTTCAGCTCCGCGGCAGCAACCAGGGGGCCATGGATTCTAATTGGATTCCTCCAGCCTGGAGCCAGACCATATCCCACGGGATCAAGGGATCGGTGGTAATGAGGTTAGCAGGCGCTGGCCCCGGCCCCGAGGCTCCCAGACCCCTGTGAAAGGGAGGGAAGGGAGGAAGCTGTTTGCTCACCCTGGCCCCAGCTGCTATGATCGTCCCCAGCGTGTACTCACCCTCCTTCCTCATGCCCACCCGGAAGCACTTCTTGAGACGGCAGTACTGGCACTGGTTCCGGTGGTGCTGGTCGATCTGGCAGTCACGGTTGGACCTGGGGTATTCAGAGACCAGGGCTCCCTGAGACCCCTATGTCCTCTCCCCAAACCAGCCTCTGAGCTGCCTTTGGAGGCTGCCCCTCAGGAATACTAGGAGGGGCCCTCTAGATGGGGGAGATAGCCCCAAAGGGGAACCGGAGCTCAGCTTACAGGTCTGCAAAGCAGACAAGATAACCTGGATGGGTGGTGACGGATGAAGAGGAGTCTGTGGAAAAGCAGATGGGCACCCCAGGGAGGGCACATTGGCACTGGGTTTTGAAGGATGAATAGGAGTTCTCCAGGTGAATGGAGAGGTGATCCCAGGGAGAGAGTACAGCCAGAGCAAAAGGGTTGAAATGCACAAATATGGACGCCTAAAGGGTTTCATTTTATTTGGTCACCGTCAGGCTCAGCAGGGTCATTGTCTCTAAAATGACGTGAAAGCAGAGAGGACATGGACAGGGAGCTGGGCTTTGTGAGTTAACCAGGGGTCAGGCCAGGGTCTAGTGGTCTAAGGGGTCACAGCACTCTCACCCTCAAAAGGCCCACACCAATGAAGGAATAAGTAAAAGTTGCTCCGGTCCTCCGTTCTGAAGACCCCACATCTATAGTCCTGTTCCGGGAGGACCACCCAACGCCTAAGCAAGCCCGAGATACTCCTGGTCAGCCCTCAGTGAATGCTGCTGCCTCTTGCAGGGACGAGACAGGTGGCCCCACCTTGAGAGGCAGTGAGCTCCCCGTCCAGGGTCAGCCCCAAGCAGGAAGGTCCAGGCCCTTATTCTTCAAATGTCCCCAGAATCTTCTCCCCTTGGCCACTCCCCTGCTGGTGTCTTGCCACCAAGAGCCAGGGGTTCTCCAAGGCCCGGGCCTGGAGCTACTACCCCTGGGGTCCCAGCTACATACCCAGAGGACAAGTAGGGACAGTCACAGAGTTGAAGAGCCACTTAAGGGAATGAAACAGATGCATCTCCGCTGGGTGCGGTGGCTTACGCCCGAAATCCCAATACTTTGGGAGGCTGAAGCAGGCGGATTGTTTGAGGTCAGTTCCAGACCAGCCTGGCCAACATAGTGAAACCACATCTCTACTAAAAATACAAAATGAGCTGGGTGTGGTGGCACATGCCTGTAATCCCAGCTACTTGGGAGGCTGAGGAAGGTGAATCGCTTGAACTGGAGAGGTGGAGGTTGCAGTGAGCCAAGATCGGGCCACTGTACTCCAGCCTGGGCGACAGAGATTCGTCTCAATACAAAACAAACAAAAAAAACCAGATGCATCTGAACTGCAGACACCCAGCCCCGCCCCTCAGGTGGTGACTGCCCCACTCAGCCTTGGTCTCCTCACCTGGCAATGGGACACCAGATACCTCCATGGGTCAGGGGAGTTCACCGGAGAGGACAATGTCGAGAAAGACCCAGGCCCCAGCCCAGGAAGCCATCGGCAAACTTAGGAAAGTCGAGGCTCTGCGCCTACCCCCAACCCCACCCCCCCCATCCTGCATCGCCAGCGCTGAGCCCCTGGGAAGAGGCCTCTCTGGGGCAGAGGGAGCTCAGGCAGAACCAGAACAAAGCCCAGCGCAGGGCGGTGGGAGGATACAAAGCAGCCGGGTGGAAACAGCCCTGCCTGGGGCGGCCCTGCAGGCAGGCAGGCAGGCCCCGGCTCAGAGGCCCCTGACCTCAGGGGAGGCCCTGAACCTTCTGTCCCAACTTGCCCAGCTATGGAATTGGGACAGACCCGTCCCTCCAAGGAAGGAAACGGTTCTTCCTGTTATCCCACCTAAAGAGTACATGGTTTTTTTGCCCAACCCCATGGCCCAAAGCAGCCTCCTCCCTGGCTTCTGGCCACCAGTCCAATTTGATCAGATCCCTCCCTTGCTCACACACGCTCTATGGCTCCCCATTACCCTCAGCCAGCATTTCCGGCCCACCTGGCTCTGACTTCTCCCAAGGCTGTGCAGTCTCCTCTTACAGCACAGCCCCGCCAGTGTGCCCCTAAGTGTTTTGTCTGGCTGGCATGCCCCTGTGGCCTTCCACCTGCCAATTCCATGCTTCGAGGCTCATGTCCCAGAGCCTCCTCTAGGGAGCCCTCTCTGACTTCCAGGCAGAGTCTCTGCTCTCTCCCTGGGACCCCAGATGTCACAGGCTTGGGGCATCTGTCTCACTGTGTCTCCTCCAGACTGGGGGCTTCTTGGGTGCTAGGCTTGGAGCTGGGGTCTCTCTGGAGGGGCGAGCTTCAAACCACCCAGGCTGGGCCCCAGCAGACCCCCGCCAAATCCGTCTGAGACTCAGGATGGAATGGTGACTTCACCAGGTCACACAACTCACACAGCACAAAGCTGCCAGCTCCAAGCAAGGCCCCCCAAAACTTGGTGCTCCCTGATCCCACCCTCAGGAAGCCCCTGGGACCCCAAAATTGCCTGAACCCCCTTCCTTGCCCTCCCCAAAGATATGACCAGAAAGCAGGCAGTTTTCCAGCAGCAAGAATGAGGCCAAAGTCTAGTGGCCCAGTTTGTGCTCCTGGAGGAGGGAGCAAGGCAGCTCTGCGCCACACAGGGCCACGCCAGGCCAGCCCTGACCCAGGACCTGGGGCCAAACTCCACCCTCGGGTACCTGGGGCCCTATTTGATGGCCTCAGCCAACAAGTCTTCCATCAGCCGTTCTCCCTGGGGACACCCCAATCCGGACTCAGCGGTCCCTCCCTAGCCCCACAGTTCCCCCTGCAAAGCCCCAACTCAGGAGGGTCCCTACGTGTGCCACGGATGGCAGGCACCTGGACCTCTCTTTGGGCCTCTATTTTGTGCAGCTGGGAGATGAGACTGTCTCGGCCCGCCCTGCGGAGACCTTGCAGTACCTGGGGTGCAGAGTAGGGGCTTGTAAACGGATAGACAGGATGCTCAGGCGCGAACCGTGGGAAAAGAACTCCGGGCTGCACAAGCCAGATCGCTTTCCTTGGGGACCTTCCGCCAGAACAGCTAGCGAGGCCACGCCCTGCCAGAAAGGTCTCCGACCTGGGACAGCCCGGGGCGCCTTCTCGGAAACGTTTCACACCCAGCCCGTCTCATAAACACCCAAAGTTTAAGGGATTTTTCCAGGAGCCCCAGGTCTGCACCCACCTCTGGGGGAGGGGGACGTTTCAGTCAATTCCGGTGGCCCTGCCGGCCCTCCAGTGGCGATTTCCGGTGACCCAAGGCCCAGAGTGAGCCCAGGGGGGTTCCCCGGGATGGGCAGGCCCAGCGCCCACCCCCATCCCCACCGCTGGGCCCCTCACGCGAAGAAGGCCACCCCGTGCCACCCCAGCCTCCCTCTGTCTGCCGCCTCGGTAGCCACAGCGACTTTGGAAGTGATATTTGACCCCAAGGGCGCGCCGTATCGATCCGCGCGGCCGCAGACAATGGCCCCTGGACGCTGCGAGCTCCACGGTCCAAGTTTCACGTTCGATTCCCTTGAGGGCATCCCGCGAGCCGGGATCCCCGAGAGCGGGTGCCCTGGGGTCGGGATGCCACCCCTGACAGCACCCCTCCCCCCCAGCGCGGAGATGACCCCTCCCCAGAGAAAAGGCGGGGAGGAAGAAGGAGCAAATAACTGGGGCAAAAGCCTCCAGGGACCACCTGATGGGGGGAACCTGCAACGATGCAGCGCCGACTGTATACATAATCCCAGCCATGGAATGTGGGAGGCAGTGCTGTGCCCCTATCTCAGAGGGGGCAGTGGAGGCCCAGGGAAGGTCAGTGCCAGGCCCAAGGTGACCCAGCGGGTCAGAGGCCCGCCCCAGGTCGGGGCCCGGTGCACGCGGCGGCGCGCGGATGGGGGCTCACCGGCAGGTGTAGCTAAGGTTGCGGCGGATGCTCCGCTTGAAAAAGCTCTTGCAGCCCTCACAGGTGAAGACGCCGTAATGCTTGCCGCTCGACTTGTCCCCGCACACCACGCAGTCCACCTGCAGCCCCGGCCGCTCCTCGTCGCCCGGCTCGGCGTCGCTGGCTGCACCGGGGGGCGAGGCCGAGTCGTCCTCAGCCGCGCGCGGGTAGCCGCCCGCCTTGTCCACGCCGTTCGTGTCGCCGCCGGGGCCGCCCCAGCCGCCGGTCACCATGGCCATAGCCCCAGGGCAGCGGGGCCGGGGCGCCCCCTCCGCGCTCTTCCCTCCGGGCACCCCTCTCAGCCCGGGGGAACCTACGCGGCGCGCATCCGGCCCCGGCGCGCGGGGGGCACGGGCTGCACCCCCCAAAAAAGTTTTGCAGCAACTTCCTGCGGCCGGTCCGCGCGCCCCGGCGGAACTGGTCGGGCCGGTTCCAGGCCAACTTTCCCACGCGTGCGCGGGGCCGGGCCCGGGGCCGGGAGGGACGCGCTAGAGGCGCGGGCCGGGGGCCCCGAGGACTCGCGTCCCGCCACCCTGGGGCCCCGGCGGGGGCGCGCGGGCCATGGCCCGGCCCGAGCCGCGCAGGGGGCGCCCTCTGGCCTGGCCGCCGCTCGCCCGGGGGCTGCGGCCAACTCAGCGGGCCGCCATCCGAGCGCGGGAGGTCGGGGGGAAAGTTTGGCCGCAAGTTGCGCGGCCGCCAGTGGCGGGGGGGGAGGGGCGGCGGGCGCGCGCCGGGGCCGGTCGCCGCGCCCCCCGGGTTCCCCGGCGCCCGCGACTGTCGCTGCGGGCCTGCCGGGCCGCGGGGCCGGCGCCTCCGGAGCTGCCGCCCCCGCTGCGGCCGCTCCCGCCTGGCCTGGGCCTGCGCCTGGGCCCGAGCCTCGCTCTCGCCGCCGCCACAGCCGCCGACCCCGCGCGCCGGCCTCGCGCTGCGGCCGGTTTGACACACAGCGTTCCATTCGCGGGGCGGGCGGGGGGCGGGGGCGGGGGCAGGGGCGCGCGCCGCGGGCTGGGGGCGGGCGCTCGTTGCCCCGGCGACGGCCGCCCTTATAAGGGCATGGGTGGCCGCGCGCGGCGCCAGGCGATCGGGCCGGCGGGAGGGATGGGGGCCGAGCGCGGGGCCGCGGGGCCGCGGGGCCTGACCCTCCCCCGCCTACCCCTGCCCCTCCCCCGCACCCCCGCCCTCGCCCTCGCCCGGCTCCAGCCTTAACCCCTGCCGGGCCGCGGCGGGAGCTTGAGCCGCGCCTGCCCTCTGCCCTTCTTGAGCCTCGCCAAGATGTCTCTCCAAGGCCCTCCCCCTCCACCTATGGCCTTGGACGTTGGTTCGCTCGATCACCCTCGAAGCGCCCCTCGGAACCTCCCCCAGCCCCACCGTTCCCGGCAAAGCAGCGATGGGGGTCCAGTGGCACCCGGGGGGGCACGCCCCTGCGCAAGACACGCGCGCGAGACACACACACACACACACACACACACACACACACACACAGCCTAGATTGTGTTTGCTTCCTCTTCCAGAAAGTCGCGGTGTCTGACCCCCACCCCACCCATTCTCTGCTTGGGTTAACACCTGGTGCCCGGAATCTCTAGGGGGAAGGGATGTGGTCTGAGACCGGCTGGCCGGGGCCGCGAGGTCGGGGGCCGGTCTCCAGAATTTCTGGCCTTCGGGGGCAGGGCGCCCATCCGCCCCGCGGCTGGAGGCGACAGGCTTGCCCACCACCCCTGCGGAGGACCTGCCCCTCTTCCCTTTTAATTTCCTTTTCTTTCTGTGCTTTACAGAAAGGGCTTGGCCTGGCGGCCGGCTGGACTGCAGATGTCTCTTCCAGGCGCCCTGGAGCCTCGCAGCTGCCGCCGCCGCCAACTCACCGCATCCCCCAGAACCGGGGCTGGGGCCCAACCAGCATTTAGTAGGCACCCTTTGTATGCGATGCCCGGGCTCGTGAGCTGGGGAAGCCTGGGCCTCTGGCTCTGGGTGGGTTAACCTTTAACCGGCTGGAAAAGCCCTTCCAGGAGTGACCTTTCACCTCGGAATCCTGCAGCCCCAGCCTCCCAGAATGTGATCCCACCCTGCCCTGAGCCCAGAGCTGGTCACCAGAGCTTGTGGCTCGGCATCTCAGAGCTCCGGCCAGGACAGTGCCCTCTACACCTCCTTCTCTGCCTCCCACTCCCCTCATGAGACTTGAAGGATTGCCCTCCCTGGAATAGGGGGAAAGATGCTTAGAGATCTTGCAACACTTAAAAAGAAACTAAGGTTCTGGGAGGGCCAGGCACACCCAGCCCTCGGCCTCTCAACCTCCTTCAGGGACGCTCGGCTGCCTGCGAGGTGGAGGTGGTGTTAGTAAATACAGAAAGCAGGAAGGACTACGATTAGACATGAGCAAGGACTTCCCATGGGTCTAGAGTCAGGTTCTGCCCACGGCCTGATGTAATCCCTGCTAGCAGAGAGGAAGGTGTGGGTGGGCAGAGAAGACCCTTTGGTTCTGAAGCTGCATGGGAATGTGACTGGTTATGTGGGGCAAGGACAGGATCCTAGGTCCCTTGCCTGGACCTGCTAGGATCTTTGGTGGGGGGTCTCAGAGAAGGGATTGAAAAGAGGGATTTATACCAGAGACAGGCGTGGTGGCTCATGCCTGTAATCCCAGCGCTTTGGGAGGCTGAGTCAGGAGGATTTCTTGAGGCCAGGATTTCAAGACCAGCCTGGGCAATAAAGTGAGACCCGTCTTGAGTCCAGGTGTTCAAGGCTGCAGTGGGCTATAATCACGTCACTGCACTCCAGCCTGAGCAAGACCCTGTCTGAAAAACAGAAAAATAAAAAATAAAGAGGGAGAGAAGACTCAATCAGGGGACTGTGAAGGAGAAGGAGCAGAGAACTAGACTTGAGAGAGACAAGAGTGGGCTGAGGGCTGGGTGGGGGATGGGGGGAAGAAGGGCCACTGAGATCGCAGAAACTCCAGCAGTTCCAGTTCCCGAAGGCTGGTCCACCCCCTCCCAACAGCCCGGCCACCCCTGTGCCCCCCTGGGGCCGCCTGGGGGTGAGTTGAGGCTCAGCCCCGCCTCCCTGACCCCTGCCCGCGGCCCCGAGGTAACATTTGACCTTGTGGCAGCCGCAAACCAGGGACAAAGGGACCTGGGCCCATCTGCCGTGGGAATGGCGGATCCTGCTGGAGCAGCCTGGGAACCTGTCCCGCCCCACCTCAACATGTGACCTTGGCTCCCAGTGCCCCTCCAAGGGCAACCTGGTGGGACTGGGAGCTCTGTGGGGGGTGAGGGGAGACAGGGACAGAGAGGAAATTCAGTTTCTCTACCCAGCCCCAACATGAGCAAAGTAGTCTGATCTGCCTCCATTTCCCTGCTTTCTTCAAAGCTGGCCCAAGTCCAGAGACAGCATGCTGGTCGGAAGGTCACTAGCCCCACCCCTCACTGGAGGGGACTGTGCTCCCCCCGCCCCGCCTCCCCGCTCCACTTCTTGTTCTGTTTCTGGGGTCAGGTTGACTGGGTTCGAGTCCAGGCGGCTGACTGGCACTGGCCTCAAGCTGGCAGGGTCCTGCCCTGGGAGAGGCTGTGAACACACCTGCACAGGTGAGGCCTGGAGCACCCGCCCCCACCCCCAGGCAGGGAACAAAAACTTTTCTAATCCCAGTCTCGGGTTTCAGCTGCTGCCCTGGAGGGGCCAGCTGGCCACTAATCCAAGCCTGACTGGGTGGTTCCAAAGTCAGCCACTCCTGGTGTATAGAGGCCAGGAGGTGTGGTATATGCAAATGACATGCTAATCCATGGCCTGCTATTAACCTGCTCCCAGGCCCCCACGAGAAAGCCGGAACTGGCCACTGTTGGCATTTATTCTCAGTTTCTCTTGAAGTACAAGGCCACCTGAGTCCCAGACTGTTACCTCTGCTGTGCCTGTCCCCCACCCAGAAACCCTTTACCTTACTTTATTTTTGAGACAGAGTCTCCTATTTTGCCCAGGCTGGTCTTGAATCCCCTGGCCTCAAGCAGTCCTCCGGCCTCAGCCTCCTGAGACGCTGGAATTACAGGCAAACTCGACCACACGGAGTCCAGAAACCCCTGACCTTAGCTTTGACTTAGTAGCAACTCTTCATCCACACCCTGAATCTGAACCATTCCAGCTTCATTCTCTACTCTGGGATATGGCATCTTCTTTGTTTTGTTTTGTTTTGTGGGGGTTTTTTGGTTCGTTTTGTTTTTGAGACAGAATTTCCCTCTTATTGCCCAGGCTGGAGTACAGTGGCGTGATCTTGGCTCACTACAACCTCCACCTCCTGAGTTCAAGCAATTATTCTGCCTCAGCCTCCTGAGTAGCTGGGACTACAGGCACATGCCACCACACCTAGCTAATGTTTGGATTTTTAGTAGAGACGAGGGTTTTACCATGTTGGCTAAGCTGGTCTCAAACTCCTGACCTCAGGTGATCTGTCTGCCTCGGCTTCCCAAAGTGCTGGGATTACAGGCATGAGTCACTGAGCCAGGACTGTTTTGTTTTTTTGAGACAGGCTCTTGTTCTTTCACCCAGGCTGGAGTACAATGGCATGATCGCAGCTCACTGCAACCTCCGTTTCCCAAGCTCAAGTGATCCTCCCACTTTAGCCTCCTAAGTAGCTTTATAGGCACTTGCCACCATGCCTGGCTAATTTTTGTATTTATTTTTTTTGTAGAAATGGGGTTTTCAGGTTGGGCACAGTGATGCATGCCTATAATCTCACCACTCTGGGAGGCCGAGGTGGGCAGGTCAGGAGTTCGAGACCAGCCTGAACAACATGGTGAAACCCTGTCTCTACTAAAAATACAAAAATTAGCCAGGTGTGGTGGCAGACACCTGTAATTCCAGCTACTCAGGAGGCTGAGGCAGGAGAATCGCTTGAACCTGGGAGATGGAGGTTGCAGTGAGCCCAGATCTTGCCACTGCACTCCAGCCTGAGTGACAGAGCAAGACTCTGTCTCAAAAAAAGAAAAAAAAAGAAATGGATTTTGCCACGTTGCCCAGGCTGGTCTTGAACTCCTGGGATCAATTGATCCACCCACCTTGACCTCCCAAAGTGCTGGGATTACAAGCATGCACCACCACACCCGGCTCCCTTCAGGAAAATCTGCCAGGCAAACCCAGCATCTCCCTGGGAAGGGGATGCCAGGAGAGGCTGTGTCCAGTCCCCATGAATCCCTCCCTGAGAGTTTCTGGAGACAGAGGACAGTTGGAACTTCAGCTGTGGCTATGCAACCTCACGGACCCCCAAACTGTGCCAGTCCCAGGGACCTGCTCCCACAGCACACGTTGCTTCTGGCTGACCCTATTGACATGTGAAGTTCACATTCCACATGGTGCCAGACCGAAGACACCCGAGACTTTCTGCAGTGCCTGGCCACACCCCATCAGGTCCTGGACACCCATGAGCACCAGCCTCCCTCACATCAAATGTGCCCCAACATGCCAAATCATATAACATGACATGATGCCACTCCAGGACAGTTTATGACATGCCGCAGCTATCTGGTACATCCAGACGTGGCTGGAGAAGGGGCTACAGAAAGGTCTCCCCCAGCTGGGGTGGTGGGAGGGAAGGCCTGGGCTTCTCCAGGGCCCTTGCAGTAGCTTCCAGCACCGCCACCTCCTCGGCTTGCTGAGCCTCCAAGAGTGCCATCTGCTGCTCCAGCTTCCGGCGTTGCTCTTCCTGCTTCCGGTGGGCTCCTCGGAAGGCCAGGACCAGGGCGCTGGAAGGGGTGGGTACTGGGTCAGGAAACAGTCCCCAACTCCACCCAAGGCAGGGCCGTGGACTCCCGCTCCCAGAATGGGGGTCTTAGACATTCGGTTTCCCAGGGTCCCAGCTAGCTGGTCTTTTTTTTTTTTTTTTTTTTTGAGATAGAGTTTTGCTCTTGGAGTGCAGTGGGGGGATCCTGGCTCACCCCAACCTCCGCTTCCCAGGTTCAAGTGATTCTCCTGCCTCAGGTAGCTGGGATTACAGGCATACAACACCATGTTGGGCTAATTTTGTTTTTGTTTTTATTTTGAGACCAAATCTCGCAGTGACCCAGGCTGTAGTGCAGTGGCGCGATCCTGGCTCACTGCAATCTCTGCCTCCTGGGTTCAAGCAATTCTTCTGCCTCAGTCTCCCAAGTAGCTGGGACTACAGGCATGCACCACCACACCCAGCTAATTTTTTTGTTTGTTTGTTTTTTAGACAGAGTCTTGCTCTGTCACCCAGGCTGGAGTGCAGTGGCTCGATCTTGGCTCACTGCAACCTCTGCTTCCCGTGTTCAAGTGATTCTCTTGCCTCAGCCTCCTGAGTAGCTGGGATTACAGGCGCACGCCACCAACCCAGCTAATTTTTCTTTTGTATTTTAGTAGAGACGGGGTTTCACCATGCTGGCCAGAATGATCTCAATCTCCTGACCTCATGATCCACCCGCCTCGGCCTCCCAAAGTGCTGGGATTACAGACGTGAGCCACCACGCCCGGCCCTAATTTTATATTTTTAACAGAGACGGAATTTCTCCATGTTGGTCAGGCCAGTCTTGAACTCTCGACCTCAAGTGATTCCCCCGCCTCGGCCTCCCAAAGTGCTGGGATTACAGGCATGAGCCACCGTAATGCAATGGCAACATCTCCCCTCATTGCAACCTCTGCCTCCCGGGTTCAAGTGATTCTTCTGCCTCAGTGTCCTAAGTAGCTGGGATTGCAGCTGCCCACTGTCACACCCAGCTATTTTTTGGTATTTTTTTTACTATGTTGTCCAGGCTGGTCTCGAACTCCTGACCTCAAGTGATCCACCCACCTCGGCCTCTCAAAGTGCTAGGATTACAGGGGTGAGCCACCGCGCCCAGCCTGTTGTTTGTTTTGAGACAGAGTCTTGCTCTGCCGCCCAAACTGCAGTGCAGTGGTGTGATCTCTGCTCACTGCAACCTCCACCTCCTGGGTTCAAGCAATTTTCCTGCCTCAGCCTCCTAAGTAACTGGGATTACAGGCGTGTGCCAAGACTCCCAGCTAATTTTTGTATTTTTACTAGAGATGGGGTTTCACCACGTTGGCCAGGCTGGTCTCAAACTCCCGACCTCAAGTGATCTGTCGGCCTCAGCCTCCCAATGTGCTGGGATTACAGGTGTGGGATTACAAGTCTTCACTATCTTGGGATGGGGGGGAAGCTGAGACCCAGAGAGAGCCAGGGATACTTCTGAGATCCTGGTCGTGGACAGTGCCAGGGGGATTGGCGGGGTGCAGAACAGGGGTCCCACCTGTGGGCTTTGCATAAGTCCCTGTTCAGCTCGGCACTCTGAGACCGTCTGGCTCGCCCCTTCTGAGCCACGCGTTCCAGCTCCCCATGCAGAGACTGCAGCTGTTCCCGCAGGTCCAGTGCCCTGATGCGAAGATGGAGAAGAGAGGGAGCTCACAGCCCAGCCGATCCTATTTCCCACCTCTCCTCCCCCCCACCTGCCCACAGTATTGTCACATAAACACACCTGTACACAGATGTGCACCTGAGCTGCTACTGCATACGACACCCCACCCCGGGGGCCCTCACATAAACTGTCCAACCCCCGCCCCCCCCGCCCAGCCCGGGACCCAGGCACACACCTGGTGAGCGACGCTGCCAGTTCCTGGGCTAACTTCTCTGGGTCCCATGCTTTGCCCACCTGGCCACCGTCAATGCCACCAGGGACAGCAGGAAGGCCCTAACGGAGGGAGAAGACAAGAAAGTGACATTGGCTAGGCCAAGTACATGCTTGGCCCACGCTGGACACTGAAGCTGCCCAGATAGCAGCAGCTGCCTTCTCAGAGTCCCCAGTCCGGTTCCATACCCCCATAGGAGTGAAATTACCCTCCGATACGGGAAATATTTAATTACAAAATATGGCTGGGCATGGTGGCTCATGCCTGTAATCCCAGCACTTTGGGAGGCTAGGGTAGGATGAGGTTGGGAGTTTGAGACCAGCCTGGCCAAACATGGTGAAACCCTGTCTCCACTAAAAATACAAAAATTAGCCAGACATGGTGCCTGGTGCCTGTAGTCCCAACTACTTGGGCAGCTGAGAGGCAAGAGAATCACTTGAACCTGGGGGGCGGAGGTTGCAGTGAGCTGGGATCGCACCACTGCACTCCAGCCTGGGTGACAAGAGCAAAACTCCATCTCAAAAAAAAAAAAACAAAAGAGATGAGATCTTGCTCTGTGGCCCAGGCTGGAGTTAAATGACATAACTGTGGCTCACTGAAGCCTCCAACTCCTGGGCTCAAGTGATCCTCCCACCTCAGCCTCCCGAGTAGCTGGGACCACCATGCCCAGCTAACATGATAAGGGAGATAAATTTTTTTTTTTTTTTGAGACGGAGTTTCGCTCTTGTTACCCAGGCTGGAGTGCAGTGGCGCGATCTTGGCTCACCGCAACCTCCGCCTCCTGGGTTCAGGCAATTCTCCTGCCTCAGCCTCCTGAGTAGCTGGGATTACAGGCACACGCCACCGTGCCCAGCTAATTTTTTGTATTTTTAGTAGAGACGGGGTTTCACCATGTTGACCAGGATGGTCTCAATCTCTTGACCTCGTGATCCACCCACCTCGGCCTCCCAAAGTGCTGGGATTACAGGCTCGAGCCATTGCACCGGGCCCTGATAAGGGAGACAAATTTAACAGGGGACTCAGATAAGGCTGATGTCCAGGAGGACTTCCTCGAGGAGGTGATGTCTAAGCTGAGATCTACAGGAGGTTGAGGACTTTATGACACAAAGAGGGAAGTGACCGATGTTCCTGGCAGGAGCACGGAATGTACAAAGGCTTGGGGGTGGGAGAGATGATTTCAAGAGCTGCATTAAGGCCAGGCACACTGACTCATGCCTGTAATCCCAGCATTTTGGGAGGCCGAGGCAGGCAGAACATGTGAGACCAGGAGTTCGAGACCAGCCTTGCCAACATGGTGAAACCCCATCTCTACAAAGAATACAAAAATTAGCTAGATGTGGTGGTGCATGCCTGTAGTCCCAGCTACTCAGGAGGCTGAGGCAGGAGGATTGCTTGAACCCAGGAGGCAGAGGTTGCAGCGAGCCAAGATCGCACCACTGCACTCCAGCCTGAGCAACAGAGCAAGACTCCATCTCAGGGAAAAAAAAAAAGAAAAAGCGTGGACTCTGAGGATTCTTGAAGCCACTGAAGGCCTTAAGCAGAGAACAAACATGTTCAGAAGTGGAAAAAAGAAAGGCTTCAGGGAAGAGGCTGGTGCCAAAATCTAGGAGGTGAGGTAGAGACTGGGGCAATTGCCAGGGGGAGAGGATGGAGTAGGGACAGGCCTTCAGTGGGAAGGAGGAGACACACGTGTGAGTGGAAGACGCTGTGCCCTTTTGGGCTTATTGGGCTCAGTACTCTCAAAGAAAGAAAGCCTTTGGCTGGACGTGATGGTTCATGTCTGTAATCCCAGCATTTGGGGAGGATCACTTGAGACCCAGTATTCGAGGCTGTGGTGAGTTATAATCACGCCACTGCACTCCAGCTTGGTGACAGAGCAAGACCCTGACTCGAAAGACAGACAGAGAGAGAGAGAGACAGAAAGAAGAAAAGAAAGGAAGGAAAGAAAGAGAAAGAAAGAAGAGAGAGAGAGAAAGAAAGACGGGCATGTGGCTCACGCCTGTAATCCCAGCACTTTGGGAGGCCAAGGTGGGCGGATCATCTGAGGTCAGGAGTTTGAGATCAGCCTCACCAACATGGAGAAAACCGTCTTTACTAAAAATACAAAATTAGCTGGGTGTGGTGGTGCGAGCCTGTAATCCCAGCTACTCGGGAGGCTGAGGCAGGGGAATCACTTGAACCTGGGAGGCGGAGGTTGCAGTGAGCTGAGATCGTGCCAGTGCACTTCAGCCTGTGCAACAGAGCGAAACTCTGTTTCAAAAAAAAAAAAAAGGAAAGAGGCTGGGTGTGGTGGCTTATCCCTGCAATTTGGGCGCTTAGAGAGGCAGAGGTGGGAGGATCACTTGGGCCCAGGGGTTTGAGACCTGCCTGGGCAACACAGAGAGACTCAGAAGAAGGAAGGAAGGCAGGGAGGGAGGAAAACCTCATAGCACAGGTGTGAGTTTGACATAAAGCTTAATCATGCGACTTGCTTCTTGGTGCAGAAGTGGAAACTGAGGCTCAGAAAGGGCTGTGATAAGGCCAGGTGCAATAGCTCACGTCTGTAATGCCAGCACTTTGGGAGGCCGAGGCGGTCAAGAGTTTGGGACAAGCCTGACCAACATGGCGAAACCCCATCTCTACTAAAAACACAAAAATTAGCTGGACATCGTGGTGTGTGCCTGTAGTCCCAGCTACTCAGGAGGCTGAGGCAGAAGAATCACTTGAACGGGGGAGGCAGAGGTTGCAGTGAGCCAAGACCGTGCCACTGTACTCCAGCCTGGGCGACAGAACAAGACTGCCTCAAAACAAAACAAAACAAAACAAAACAAAAACCAACTGCAATTGACCAGGGCTATGTTCCCATTAGAAGCCACTACCAGGTTCAGGCAGGGCAGCTCACCTGGTACCACCCCTCCTCGCCCCCGCTGCTGTCACCTCCACTGCTGTCTCCGCCACCGCTATTTGCCCCACCAGCCCGGAGCTCTGTCCATTCCCAGCGCAACTGCTCCAGCAGAAGCGCATGAGCCGGGCCCAGGGCTCGGAGGGCAGCCTCCCGAAGCTCTAGGCCCCGCTTCTCACGTCGCACCAGCTGCAGCCGAAGCATCAGGTCTGCCAGGATCTCCTGTGGGACCAAGGGGAGGACAGAGAATTTATGCTTCTGGGGTCAACTGCAAGGAAACTGAGGCCCCAGGAGGCACCCACTGAGGACTAATCTGGCAAAAACTGTGGCCTTTGGCCAGGTGCGGTGGCTCACACCTGTAATCCCAGCACTTTGGAAGGGCGAGGCGCGTGGATCACCTGAGGTCAGGAGTTCGGGACCAGCCTGGCCAACGTGGTGAAACCCCATCTCTACTGAATATACAAAAATTAGCCGGGTGTGGTGATGCGAGCCTGTAATCCCAGCTACCCAGGAGGCTGAGGCAGGAGAATCACCTGAACACGGTGGGGTGGGGGGATGTCGGAGGCTGCAGTGAGCCAAGATAGCACCATTGTACTCCAGCCAGTGTGAGAGCAAGACTCTGTCTCAAAAAAAACAAAACAAAAAACTGGGACCGTTTGCATGTTCTTGTGAGGTAGAAATATATTCCTCCTATAAAAGCTACAGCTGGAGAAATGGCATTTTCTAGAGGCAAGTAGCTTATATAGGTCAAATAGCAGTTCTGTCAAAATTTCTAGGTCTCTCCACCTCCAGAACTTCAAGTTTTTCATGCCAAGCTCCAAACCCAAGATTGTGTTCTTTGCTCCCATCTCTTTCCATAGGAAGGCCATTTTGGAGAAGCAGATTTGGAGTCTAATGAGAAACTGAACCCCAGAAGACAAACTCCTATTCATCCTTCAAAACCCCACCTCCAATTCTCCCTCATAATGCCTGCACCCAGTCCAGCAGAATTCTCCTTTGCTCCTTGGCCCCGCAACCACAGGACCTCAGTAAAGGATTTTTGTCCCACCAGGAAAGACTGACACAGTGGCCACAGCCCTTTGTACCCTTGTGGCCAACAGGTCCTGTTGAATTTGTGTCTTCTCCAGCCGGGGCAGAGCTGGGCCAAGCTGGGTCCCCAGAATGGCCTGCACCATGACTTCTGCACGGGGCAGAGTGGGGATGGGTGCCAAGGTGGGGCCAGGCTCTGAGAGAATCTTTACTTGAGCACAACGCTCCTGGAGACGCCGGACATAGCTTCGGAGCTGGAAAGCCACTTCCTCTGTGGGCTTATCCACACTGCTGCCCTCAGGGCTACAGAAAACAGAAGAGGTGTCTGCGTCAACACTGCAATCGTAAGTGGGCTAACGTCATGCCAACCCTGGTAGGGTCCATCATCTCCCATCTCACTGGCCACGATGGAGCCTCCATCATCTGTGGTGTGCCCCTGTCACGCCAACATGGTGGGCACCATACTATAAACCCCACTCGGCACCACCTTCCGTCAGGGCCACATGTGGCCAGGTGCAGTGACGCATGCGTGAAACCCCAGCACTTTGGGAGGCTGAGGCGGGAGGATTGCTTGAAGCCAGAAGTTTGAGACCTGCCTAGGCAACAGAGTGAGAATCCATCTTTATAAAAAATTAGCTGGTCTTCAGTGAGGATGTGTGTTCATAACAATAAAGAAATAGCTGGACGTGGTGTTACGTACCTGCAGTCTCAGCTATTTGAGGGGCAGAAAGCAGGAGATTGAATGAGACCAGGAGTTTGAGGCTGCAGTGAGCTATGATGGCACCACTGTATTGCAGCCTGGGTGACAGAGCAAGACCCTGTCTCCAACAAAACGTTACAAAGAAACAAGCAGGCCGGGCGCGGTGGCTCACACCTATAAGCACTTTGGGAGGCCGAGGCAGGTGGATCACGAGGTCAAGAGATCGAGACCATCCTGGTCAACATGGTGAAACCTCGTCTCTACTGAAAATACAAAAAATTAGCTGGGCACAGTGGCGCGTGCCTGTAATCCCAGCTACTCAGGAGACTGAGGCAGGAGAATTGCCTGAACCCAGGAGGCGGAGGTTGCGGTGAGCCGAGATGGCGCCATTGCACTCCAGCCTGGGTAACAAGAGCGAAACTCCGTCTCAAAAAAAAAAAAGAAAGAAACAAGCAAACAAAAAAGAATGTGGTGAGCCGGGCACGGTGGCTCACGCCTGTAATCTCAGCGCTTTGGGAGGCCGAGGCAGGTGGATCACCTGAGGTCAGGAGTTCGAGACCAGCCTGGACAATATGGCGAAACATTGTCTCTACTAAAAATACAAAAAATCAGCCAGGCGTGGTGGCAGGCGCCTGTAATCCCAGCTACTTGGGAGGTTGAGGCAGGAGAATCACTTGAACCCAGGAGGTGGAGGATACAGTCAGCTGAGATCGTGCCACTGCACTCCAGCCTGGGTGACAAGAACAAAATTCGGTCTCAAAAACAAAAAAAAAAAGAAAGAAAACATGGTGGGTGCCATTACAACAGCTCACTAGGCACCGTTGCTCATGCCACCTTGCTGGACACCATCACGCCAACCCAGTGGGCACCTGAGCAGCAGGCCCAGGACGACCCTACTAAGCACGATCATGCCAGTTCTTTTTTTATTTTTTCAAGACAGGGTCTCACTGGGCGTGGTGGCTCACGCCTGTAATCACAGCACTTTGAGAGGCTGAGGCGGGTGGATCACCTGAGGTCGGGAGTTTAAGACCGGCCTGACCAACATGGAGAAACCCTGTCTCTACTAAAAATATAAAATCAGCCAGGCATTGTGGCAGGCGCCTGTAATCCCAGCTACTCGGGAGGCTGAGGCAGGAGAATCGCTTGAACAGGAGGTAGAGGTTGCAGTGAGCTGAGATCACACCACTGCACTCCAGTCTGGGCAACAAGAGCAAAACTCCATCTTAAAAAATAAAAGATAGGGTGTCATCCTGTCTCCCAGGTTGGACTGCAGTGGTGCAATCTCAGCTCACTGCAGCCTCCACCTCCCAGACTCAAGCCATCCTCCCACCTCAGCCTCCCAAGTAGCTGGGACTACACGGGCACACCACCACACCCAGCTAATTTATTTGTACTTTTGGTAGAGAAGAGCTTTCTCCATGTTACAAGGGCTGGTCTTGAACTCCTGAGCTCAAGCAATCTGCCTGCCTTGGCCTCCCAAAGTGCTGGGATTATGGGCATGAGCCACTCTGCCCGGATCTAACCAGTAGGCATCATCATCCATCTTCACGCCAACTGCAATGTTTGTCAACCACCACGCCAACCTCGCCAAGTAGCAACAGGCCAACTGCAACTGGGCGTCATGTCAGCCAACCACAGGGAGTTCCATACCGACCTTGCTGGACTCAGCCACCCCAAGACCCTAAACGTGGTGGACTGTGGGAGCCCCATACCCCAATCAAGACCCCACTCATCAACCAGCCTAGTTCCCAGGGTTCCCCGGGGGTACCTTGGCTGTGGATTCTGCAGTGCCCCTGCGTCCATAGTGGTCTCCTCTTGTGCCAGCAGCCTCCATGCTTCCTTTTCAGCTGCCTGCAGGTCGCCCATGGGGGCTTCGGCTCCTGCTCCTGAGTCGGCCTCCCGCAGAGTAAGCAGGACCCTGTATGCCTCCTCACAATGCTCACTGTAGGACACTGGTTCTGAGTACTTTTGGACACTCAGCTCGGCTGGGCACAGTGGCCCTTGCCTGTAGTCCCAGCACTTTGGGAGGCCAGAGTGGGAGGATCACCTGAAGTCAGGAGTTCAAGACCAGCCTGGCCAACATGGTGAAAGCCTGTCTCTACTAAAAATACAAAGATTAGCCAGGTGTGGTGGTGTGCACCTGTAGTTCCAGCTACTCAGGAGGCTGAGGTACTAGAATCACTTGAACCTGGAGGCAGAGGTTGGAGCGAGCCAAGATCGCACCACTGCACCCCAGCCTGGGTGACAGAGCATGAATCCATCTCCAAAAAAAAAAAAAAAAAAAAAAAAGGCCGGGCGCAGTGGCTCACGCCTGTAATCCCAGCTACTCAGGAGGCTGAGGCAGGAGAATTACCTGAACCCAGGAGGCGGAGGTTGCGGTGAGCCGAGATCGCGCCATTGCACTCCAGCCTGGGTAACAAGAGCGAAACTCCACCTCAAAAAAAAAAAAAAAAAAAAAGAACACTCAGCTCCATCTCACCCTGTAGGTGCCAGTTCCCACTTGCTCTTGAATCTCTCTCTTCTCCCCACTGCCCTCACCTCTGGAAGCATGCAGACTCCTTTAACACCCCTGAACTAAAATTGCCTTAAATTAATTTCTGGGCTTGTCGTGGTGGCTCATACCAGTAATCCCAGCACTTTGGGAGGCCGAGGTGGGTGGATCATGAGGTCAGGAGTTCGAGACCAGCCTGGTCAACATGGTGAAACCCCATCTCTACTAAAAACACAAAAATTAGCAGGCGTGGTGGTGCTCGCCTGTAATCCCAGCTACTTAGGAGGCTGAGACATGAGAATCACTTGAACCCAGCAGGCAAAGGTTGGAGTGAGCTGAGATCATGCCACTGCACTCCAGCCTGGGTAACAGAGCAAGACTCTGTCTCAAACAAAAACTAAAACAAAAACAAAAACAAAATTAACTTCTGAAGTGGTGGAAGGTGCTCTCCTGTGAGGGTCCTGTTGCCCTCTGTGGATTGGGACCATCCTCAGAAAGCCCATTCCCTCCCCAGCTGGTGACATCACTGGCAGGGTGCACTGACCTGTACTGCAAGGCCAGATGCAACGCTGTGGCCTCAGCCTCCCGCTGACCCAGCTGCATGCTGAGGCCCTCACAACGGCCCTTGTATCCCTGGAGCACAGCCGATAGCAGACGGTTAAAGCATTTGAGCTTCTCAATGTTCCTGTCCCCACAGGTGGTGAAGAGGGAAAGTCACAGGCCCTCTAAGGTAGTCAGGCCTCAATTTCCACCCTTTCCCTCCCTCCTGTTGCAGCTCCAGACTCTTTGCTTTATAACTCAGCTGGAGGATGTGCCTGTGCCCTTATGAGCTCAGCATTCAAGTCTCTTACCCCTGGAGTTGCTCCATCTGGGCTTCCATGATGCGCACCTCAGGACTGAAGGGTTGAGTGGGGAGAGGCCCAAGGATCTGGGTGCTAGAATGGCTGTGGAGGCGCTGAAGCAGGGGGTGAGCCAGAGAGAAGGAGTCCTGCCAAGAAGAGATGATGTAATGGACCCCAATTGCCACCAAGAGCCTGGGATTGTAGGCATTTTCCAACCCCAGAAGCTGTTGGATCCCATGACCAAGATTTGAGTCTCATCCCCCTGAATGTTAAGGACATCAAGACCATGGATTTGAACTTCTCATACTCACCTGAGTCTCCCAGGGTTCCCTGTCTGCCTCAGAGCTGCTAGAGCCACTGTCTGAGCCACCTGCTTGGCTGCGGGAAAGACGTGGGAAGGACTCCAGCCTCAAGAGGGAATCCTGCAGCTCCTGAACCTGGGAAAGATGAGAGAGGATGTCAGGCCTGGGACTCAAACCAACCTCCAGCCCTCCCTCCTGAAGGCCTGTTCTTGGGGAAGTGGCAAGAACCCTAGCTGGAAGGCAGGAGGCTTGGATAGTTAGCCTGCCCACAATCTCACTATCTGACCTTCAGACTGTTTCTTAGCTGCTGAAGATTTTTTTTCCTAGCAGAAAAATGGGTCCCACTCTGGAAGAAAATGAATCCCAGGGATCCCACAGCCCCGAGTTTTTTTCACCAGCCTGAGATGAGGGCTTACCTCTCAACACCTCATTCAGCCACATGGCTTTTTAATTTTATTTATTTATTTACTTAAAAAAAATATATATATATATATTTATATTTATATTTTGAGACAGAGTCTCTCTCTGTCACCCAGACTGGAGTGCAATGGCACAATCTCAGCTCACTGCAACCTCCGCCCCCTAGGTTCAAGCAATTCTCTTGCCTCAGCCTCCTTAGTAGGTGAGATTACAGGCTCTCGCCAGCATGCCTGGCTAATTTTTGTATTTTTAGTAGAGTCAGAATTTCTCCATGTTGGTCAGGCTGGTCTCGAACGCTTGACCTCATGATCTGCCTGCCTTGGCCTCCCAAAGTGCTGGGATTACAGGCATGAGCCACTGCACCCCGCTGGCTTTTTTATTTTTATTTTTAAGATGGAGTCTTGTTCTGTCACCCAGGCTGGAGTGCAGTGGCACATTCTTGGCTCACTGCAACCTTACTTCCCGGGTTCAAGTGATTCTCCTGCCTCAGCCTCTCAAGTAGCTGGGATTACAGGCATCTGCCACCACGTCTGACAAATTTTTGTATTTTCAGTAGAGATGGGGTTTCACCATGTTGACCACTCTGGTCTTGAACGCCTGACTTCAAGTGATCTGCCTGGCCTGCCTCAGCCTCTCAAAGTCCTGGGATTACAGGCATGAGCCACCGTGCCTGGCAGTCACAAGGCTTTACATGCCACCTATGTGCTAAGGAAGCTCAAATGTCTCCCTTCTGCCCTGCAGTCTCCCCTGAACCCTGGACTCAGACATATCGCTGCTCCCTTGAGGACCCCACGTGGATGTCTCATGGGCACTTGAGTTAATCAAGCGCCAAAGAGATCTGGTCACCCCCAACAAAACCTGCCCACCCTGTAGCTCCTCCATCTCTCCCTTCTACTCCTGTAGATCCCAAAGCCTGGAGTTGTCCTTGACTTCTCTCTAGCCTTCATGCCCACACCTGTCAGTTCCATCTTCAACATCACCCAGCGTTCGTCTGCATCTCTCCACGTCGCACGTGTCTGGACCAGTGAAGTCTCTGGGTCTCCAGGAGTCCACCCTCACCTCCGAAGACTGTTCCTCACTCTGCCACCAGAGGGCGCCTGTGAACACCTGTGCCGAGCACTCCCTTCCTCTGCTCTGAACCCTCCGTGGCTCTCACCTGACTCAGAGCAAAGTCCAACTCTCTCCTTGCAGCCCAGGAGGCCTTGTGCGGTCTGCACCTGTCCTCTTTCTGTTCTGGCTCCCCACACTCTCCCTGTTTCCCCTGTGTTCCAGCCACATTGGCCTCCCTCAGGTTCCTTGAACAGACCAGCCCTCTGGATCTGTTGAAATTCTTTTTTTTCTTTTTCTGGACTGGGTCTGTAACGCAGGTCCCCAGATCCTGGCATAACCCCTCCCTCACTTCCTTCTGGTCTTTATTTTATTTTTTCTTCGAGATGGAGTCTTGCTTTGTCACCCAGGCTGGAGTGAATCTCCTGCCACAGCCTCCTGAGTAGCTGGGATTACAGGCACCACCACCATGCCGAGCTAATTTTTGTACTTTTAGTAGAGATGGGGGTTTCACCATGTTGCACAGGCGGTCTCGAACTCCTGACCTCAGGTGATCCGTCCACTTCGGTCTCCCAAAGTGCTGGGATTACAGGCATGAGCCACCGTGCCTATCCTCCTTCTGGTCTTTGTTCTCAAGTGTCACTTCCTCAGTGGCCTTCCCTTAAGAAAGATTGCAAGGGGTCTTTATCTGGTCAGCAGGCTCGGGAGTCGAAAGGTTTTTTTGTTTGTTTGTTTCTGTTTTTGAGATAGAGTCTTGCTCCGTCACCCAGGCTGGAGTGCAGTGGTGTGATCTCGGCTCACTGCAACTTCCGCCTCCTGGGTTCAAGCGATTCTTCTGCCGCAGCCTCTGGAGTAGCTGGGACTACTGGCGTGAGCCACCATGCCTGGCTAGTTTTTTTGTATTTTTAGTACAGACGGGGTTTCACCATATTGGCCAGGATGGTCTCTCACTCCTGACCACAAGGAAGCCACACACCTCAGGCTCCCCAAGTGCTGGGATTACAGGCATAAGCCATCATGCCCGGCCAACCTGGCTAATTTTTACATTTTTTGCAGAGGTGAAGTCTCACTGTGTTGCCCAGGCTGGTTTGGAACTTCTGGTCTCGAAGGATCCTCCTGCCTCCACCTCCCAAAGTGCTGAGATTATAGGGGTGAGCCACCACACCCAGCCTCAAAAGGTTTTTTGAATTAACAAGTGAATGAATGTTGCCTATATCTGGCCCACCTCCTCCCTCAGACAGGGGGCTCTGTGTGACTCAGGATGGCCCCACTCACCTCTCTCTGCAGCGTCTCCTTCTCAGCTCGGATAGCCTCCAGGGAGGCCTGCGTGTGGACCAGCTCATCCTCTCGGGTACTTAGGGCCAGCCGGAGCCAGGCATTTCTCTCGGCCAGGCGAGCTGCCTCTTGCTGGCAGCTCCCTGCCCCTTCCTGCTTCCCAAGGGGTCCTGGTCCCCCTTTGCTTGTGCCCTCCATCAGCCCAGGATAGCTGGGAGGCTGGTGGCGCCAGGCAGCAGCCGCCGCCTCCAGGGAATTCAGAGCGTGCTGGAGGGTCTGAAACACATCGGGCTCCCCAGTCCCAGGAGGCAGAGTCTCCTCGCACTGTAGGGCTGATTCTGGGGACTCGTGGGCTTCCGCTGCAGGTTTGTGGGGCACCTCGGGGGCTGAGGCTGGTCCCCTGCCAGAGTCCCCATCAGTCTTCTTGTCGGTCCTGTAGACACCAACTCAAGCACTTGAGTCATTCGAAGCTGGGCCAGAAATTCTTTTATTCTTCTTTTCTTTGAGACGAAGTCTCGCTCTGTCACCCAGGCTGGAGTGCAGTGACGCGATCTCGGCTCATTGCAACCTCCACCTCCCGGGTTCAAGCAATTCTGCTGCCTCAGCCTCCCAAGTAGCTGGGATTACAGGCACCCACCACCACGCCCAACTAATTTTTATATTTGTAGTTGAGACAGGGTTTCACTATGGTGGTCAGGCTGGTCTTGAACACCTGATCTAGTGATCTGCCCACCTTGGCCTCCCAAAGTGCTGGGATTTCAAGCATGAGCCATCATGACCGGCCAAGAATTATTATTATTATTATTATTTTTTGAGACGGAGTTTCGCTCTTGTTACCCAGGCTGGAGTGCAATGGCGCGATCTTGGTTCACCACAACCTCCGCCTCCTGGGTTCAGGCAATTCTCCTGCCTCAGCCTCCCGAGTAGCTGGGATTACAGGCACGCGCCACCATGCCCAGCTAATTTTTGTATTTTTAGTAGAGACGGGGTTTCACCATGTTGACCAGGATGGTCTCGATCTCTTGACCTCGTGATCCACCTGCCTCGGCCTCCCAAAGTGCTGAGATTACAGGCGTGAGCCACCACGCCCGGCCTGAATTATTATTTTTTTTAAGCTGGAGTCTCACTCTGTTGCCCAGACTGGAGTGCAGTGGTGCGATCTCAGCTCACTGCAACCTCTGCCTCCCGGGTTCAAACAATTCTCCTGCCTCAGCCTCCAGAGTAGCTGGGATTACGGGCACCCACCACCATGCCCGGCTAATTTTTGTATTTCTAATAGAGACGGGGTTTCTCCACGTTGGCCAAGCTGGTCTCAAACTCCTGACCTCAGGTGATCCGCCTGACTCAGCCTCCCAAAGTGTTGGGATTACAGGCGTGAGCCACCGTGCGTGGCCCTGGGCAGGGAATTCTGGGGGCTTAGCTTCGTGGTCTTGGGAACGTGTAAGCGGGGCAGAGTTGGCAAGAGCTGTGTGTTCTGGGACTGGCATACCAGGGCGAGACTGGGGGGCTGGGAATTCAGGGAAGAGGCTGGACAGAGGGGTGGAGGAACTGCAGGGGGAGTCCTGGGCCTGAGAAGGAGAGTGCAGGGTAAACTGGAGTGTGACAGGCACTGGGAAAGGCCTGAGGGTGAGAGACAGAAGCTTCTGGAAATGGGGTCTTTTGGGGCAGCAGCTCACAGTTGTAATCCCAACACTTTTGGAGGCCAAAGTGGGCAGATCACTTGAGATCAGAAGTTCAAGTCCAGCCTGGCCAACACAGTGAGACCCTGTCTTTATTTAGCCTGCTTGGTGGTGCGCAGCTGTAATCCCAGCTACTTGGGAAGCTGAGGTTCCCGCTTGAACTTGGAAGGCAGAGGTTGCTATGAGCGGAGATCGCACAACTGCACTGCAGCCTGGGCAACAGAGCACGACTCAAAAAACAGAAAGAGAGAAGGAGACAAAGAGAGAAAAAGAGAAAGAAAAAAGAAAGAAAGAAAGAAAGAGGAAGGAAAAAAGGAAGGAAGGAGAAAGAAAGAAGGAAAGAAATAAGAGAAAGAAAGAAAAGAAAAAGAAAGAAGCGGGCGTGGTGGCTCACGCCTGTAATCCCAGCACTTTGGGAGGCCGAGGTGGGTGGATCACGAGGTCAAGAGATCGAGACCATCCTGGTCAACATGGTGAAACCCTGTCTCTACTAAAAATACAAAAATTAGCTGGGCATGGTGGCACGTGCCTGTAATCCCAGCTACTCAGGAGGCTGAGGCAGGAGAATTGCCTGAACCCAGGAGGCGGTGGTTGCGGTGAGCCAAGATCGTGCCATTGCACTCCAGCCTGGATAACAAGAGCGAAACTCCGTCTCAAAAAAAAAGAAAGAAGAAAGAAGAAAGAAAGAGGAAAGAAAGTCAGTTCAGGCTGGGGGCAGTAGGGAGCCATGGCAAGTGAATGAGCAGAGGAGGCGCACCGGCGGAGGAGGCACACCAGACCTGTAGGGGTCAAATATGCGTCTGGACTGGACCGAAGGGCATAGACCAAGCGGGTCCTACCTGCTTCCTAGGCTTTGGCCACTGACCTCCTCCATGGGGCCCAGGTGCTCCGGCCCAGAGCTCCCCAGAGGTGGGGCAAGGCTGGGCTTGGAGCTCCCACCGGCTGCCTCGACCTCCTCTGAACTCTCAACCACAGGGTCCAGTTCACCCTGCAAATGAACCCCGGGGCCCAGCTCTGAGCGAGGCAGGACAGGACCTTGGTGTCCCAAGGAGCTGGGTGTGGAGGGGAGAGGGACACTTACGGGTGGAACATGCCTCCCTCGCCGGCTTCGGGGCCGCGTGGCCCAGGCACTCATTGCTGTCCAGAAGCCAGTGCCCTCTGAATGCTTCTCCTTCGTCACCCACTAAAACCACAACCTGCTGTGAGCTCTTGCCTTCGTTGTCCAGGACAAAGGACAACCTCAATTTCCTCTGCAGTGAAGTGAGGCATTGACTACTCCTCTAGAAGGGATTTTGTTATCAAGGTTGATTGGGCACATTTGAATGCCTCCCTGGACAGGCAGCTCACTACCTAACAAGGCTGTCCTGACCTTCCCCTTCTCTGCCTTCTTTACCTTCACTACCTCTTTGTCCCCTTCCCTCTTCTATTAGTGCCTGAGAAGAAACCTCAAGAATTCCCTCTCCTCCCCGGGCCCTCCTAAATGAGGGGTTCAGCTCTCTCTACCTCTCTGATCCTCTGGGGTTAACTTGATCAGAGGCCTGAGTCCCTGGATACTCTCTTGGGGTCACTTTGGCCACTGCCTGTTCAGGCCTGGGCTGGCCAAGCTTGGCCTGGGAGGGGCCGGGAAACAGGAAACTCCCTCCCCTGGTCACGTGATTTGTTATTGTGTTGTTTCCTGAGGATAGTGGTTTCCTGCAGCCCTAGCGGGGCTCGCATACCTGACTCCCAAGGTTTCAGCCCCCCTCATCTCAGCCTCCAAGCCCATGGCCCTTCCACCTCTCTCTCTCTTTTTTTTTTTGAGACAGGGTTTCGCTTTATCTCCCAGGCTGAAGTGCAGTGGTGTGATCCTGGCTCACTGCCACTTCTGCCTCCCAGGTTCAAGCGATTCTCCTGCTTCAGCCTCCCAAGTAAATGGAATTACAGGCACCCGCCACCACACGCAGCTGATTTTGTATTTTTAATACAGAGGGGGTTTCTCTGTGTTGGTCAGGCTAGTCTCGAACTCCTGACCTCAGGTGATCTGCCCACCTCAGTCTCCCAAAGTGCTGGGATTACAGGTGTGAGCCACTGCGCCCGGCCCACCTCTGACTCTTGGATTTTATTTCTCAAGAGCTAGAATGGACCAAGCACCAAGGCTCACACCTGTAATCCCAGCACTCTGGGAAGCTGAGGCGGTTGATCACTCGAGCCCAAGAGTTTGAGATCAGCCTCAGCAACATGGCAAGACCCCTGTCTCTACAAAAGAAACAAAAATTTGCCAGGACTAGTGGTGTGCAGTAATTGCCTGTAGTTCCAGCTATTTGGGAGGCTGAGGCAGTAGGATTGCTTAACACCTGGAGGTGGAGGCTGCAGTGAGCCATGGTCACACCACTTCACTCCAGTCTCGGTAACAAGGCGAGACCCTGTCTAAGAAAGAAAGAAAGAAAGAAAGAGAGAGAGAGAGAGAGAGAGAGAGAGAGAGAGAGAGAGAGAGAGAGAGAGAGAGAGAGAGAGAGAGAGAGAGAGAGAGAAAGAAAGAAAGAAAGAAAGAAAGAAAGAAAGAATGTTCCCCGAGCTGATAGTTTTCATCCGGCTCCTCTGTGAACTCCTTGTTATAAGCAAAATTTTGGGCCGGATATGGTGGCTCACACCTGTAATCCAAGCACTTTGGAGGCCAAGGCGGGTGGATCACCTGAGGTCAGGAGTTCAAGACCAGCCTGACCAACATGGTGAAACCCCGTCTTTAAAAAAAAAGAAAAAGAGCCGGGCGCGGTGGCTCAAGCCTGTAATCCCAGCACTTTGGGAGGCCGAGGCGGGTGGATCACGAGGTCAAGAGATCGAGACCATCCTGGTCAACATGGTGAAACCCCGTCTCTACTAAAAATACAAAAAATTAGCTGGGCATGGTGGCGTGTGCCTGTAATCCCAGCTACTCAGGAGGCTGAGGCAGGAGAATTGCCTGAACCCAGGAGGCGGAGGTTGCGGTGAGCCGAGATCGCGCCATTGCACTCAAGCCTGGGTAACGAGAGCGAAACTCCATCTCAAAAAACAAAAAATAAAAAAAATAAAAGAAAAAAAGAAAAAGAAAAAGTAAAATTTTGATGCCACAAAAGAAATAGCCTCTCAGCAAGGCGGTTTACTTCTACAGAAGGGTGTGGCTCACGGATGGAGCAATGGTGGTCGCACACTTGGACAAGGGGGAAGGGGTACCTGTGCCTGATGGGGGTCACCCCTACTGCCGTGTCGTTCCGCTATTGGTTAGGGTTAGACCACACAAGCTAACTAAATCCTTGTTGGCTATTTTAAAGAGAGCAGGGGTCTGAGCTGGATGGCTTTGGTGGGAAGGACGGTTACTGGCGGGTCAGAGCAGGTAGCCAGGGGTGACCTAGGTCAATGAAGGTGAATGGAGCAGGTGACCAGGATGAGTCAGGACGGAGCCAGGGGCGGGGAGCGGAGCAGGAAGCGGGAAGCAGATGTGAACTACTGATTAGAACCGGTGCAGAAGATTGTTTACTGGAATTAGAAGGAAGTTAAACTTTAAAATAGGGAATTAAAGAATAAGAGCTGAACATACTGACATATTGATTCTTTGAAGAGAAACTTGGGATTCACTATAACATCCTCTTCTCTGCCTGTCTCTTCTTCATTCTGGGGTGACTTTTTTTTTTTTTTGAGACAGAGTCTATTTCTGTCACCCAGGTTAGACTGCAGTGGCCCCATCTCGGCTCACTGCAACCTCTGCCTCCTAGGTTCAAGTGATTCTCCTGCCTCAGCCTCCTGAATAGCCAGGATTACAGGTGCCCGCCACTACGCCCAGCTAATTTTTTGTATTTTTAGTAGAGATGGAGTTTCACCATGTTGGCCAGGCTGGTCTCGAACTCCTGACCTCAAGTGATCTGCCGGCCTTGACCTCCCAAAGTGCTGGGATTACAGACCTGAGCCACTGCACCTGGGCTTGCACTTGGCTTAAATTGTGCAGAGTGATTCTTCCTGCCTACATGTCTTCCCAGAAAAGAGGTGGTGAGGAGAGAAGTTACAATTTGCTGACTTAAGAGTCCCTAATGGGACTGAACTCTGCACTCTTAGCCACTGCTCCAGACACGTTAACCTGTCAGAGGCCCCAAGACAATTCTAGGGCTCTTTGAAGGCTCTAGGCCTTTGCCCAGGCAGTTCCTTCTGCCTGGAATGCTGTTCCTCCTGTTGTTTTTCTGGCAAGTTCTTAATCTTTAAGGATCAGCTTAGTCCCTCCTGGCTATTCTCAAATTAGAGCCTGGCCAATGTGGCAGCCTTCTTTGACCCTTTAAAAAATAAACTGAGGGGCCACGTGTGGTGTCTCATGCCTGCAATCCGGCACTTTGGGAGGCTGAGGCGAGTGGATCAGGAGTTCCAGACCAGCTTGGACAAGATGGTGAAACCCCATCTCTACTAAAAATACAGAAATTAGGCCAGGCACGGTGGCTCACACCTATAATCCCAGCACTTTGGGAGGCCGAGGCGGGTGGATCACAAGGTCAAGAGATCGAGACCATCCTGGTCAACAAAGTGAAACCTCGTCTCTACTAAAAATACAAAAATTAGCTGGGCATGGTGGTGCATGCCTGTAGTCCCAGCTACTTGGAAGGCTGAGGCAGAATTGCTTGAACCCAGAAGGCAGAGGTTGCGGTGAGCCGAGATCGTGCCATTGCACTCCAGTCTGGGTAACAAGAGCGAAACTCCGTCTCAAAAAAAAGAAAAAAAAAATACAGAAATTAGCCGGGCATGGTGGTATGCGCCTGTAGTCCCAGATACTCGGGAGGCTGAGGCAGAAGAATCGCTTGAACCTGGGAGGTGGAGGTTGCAGTGAGCCGAGATCATGCCACTGCACTCCAGCCTGGGCAACAGAGTGAGATTCTGTCTATAAATAAATAAATAAATAAATTTATAATACTTCTGGGGCTGGCCTTGTGCAGTGGCTCATGCCTGTAATCCAATACTTTGAGACGCTAAGGCACATGAATCACCCAAGGTCAGAAGTTCAAGACCAGCCTAACAACATGGCAAGAACCCATCTCTAGCCGGGCGCAGTGACTCACACCTGTAATCTCAGCACTTTGGGAGGCTGAGGCGGGCTGTTCACGAGGTCAGGAGTTTGAGAGTACTCTGACCAACATGGTGAATCCTCGTCTCTACTAAAAACACAAAAACTAGCTGGGCGTGGTAGCACGTGCCTGTAATCCCAGCTATTCAGGAGGCTGAGACAGGAGTATTGCTTTAAACCGGGAGGTGGAGGTTGCAGTGAGCTGAGATCATGCCATTGCACTCCAGACTGGGCGACAGAGCGAGACTCTCTCTCAGAAAAAAAACAAAACCCCTCTCTACTAAAAATACAAAACAAAAAAAATTATCCAGGCATGGTGGCGTATGCCTGTATTCCCAGCTACTTGCGAGGCTGAGGCAGGAGAATCACTGGAGGGCACAGGTTGCATTGAGCCGAGATTGAGCCACTGCACTCCAGCCTGGGCCACAGAGCAAGACTCTGTCTCAAAAAATAAAAATAAATAAATACTTCTGGGGATAAGGGGGAAGTGTGCATTAAGAAAGAAGACAACGGTAGCCTGGGCGACAGAGCGAGACTTAGTCTGAAAAAAAAAGGAGGCCGGGTGCGGTGGCTCACCCCTGTAATCCCAGCACTTTGGGAGGCCGAGGCGGGTGCATCACGAGGTCAAGAAATCCTGCCAAGAGGGTGAAATCCGTCTCTACTAAAAATACAAAAATTAGTTGGGCGTGGTGATGCGTGCCTGTAGTCCCAGCTACTGGGGAGGCTGAGGCAGGAGTATCGCTTGAACCCAGGAGGCGGAGGTTGCAGTGAGCCGAGATCATGCCGCTGCACTCCAGCCTGGTGACAAAGTGAGACTCCGTCTCGAAAAAATAAAAAAAGAAAGAAAGAAACAAGGCTGGTTTAACCTGATGCGGTGGTTTTCGTTATCGCCTGTAGTCCCAGCTACGTGAGATCGCTTGAGTCCGGGAATTCCAGGCTGTAACGACTAGCCATCATCGCGTGACTGCACTCTAGTTTGGGCTACAGAGCGATCCCCGTCTCTAAAAATAAGAACGAAAAAAGGCATGAAAAAGGAGGCAGGCTTGCAACAGGCCCGACTTAGTTCCCCTCCACCTACAAAGACCCAATAAGACCAGAGTGAGTATTTTCTGTCATGCAAATATATGTAAAATAAGGAGCAGGAATTAAGTAATTGAGAGGGACCCTGGAAGTTCAGGCCACGCCCACGTGGAAATACCTGCCCTACACGGAAGCGCAGGCCAGCTCCACCAATCACCAATTAGCTCCTCCTCTCTACCTAAATCGGCCTTTTCCATCCCTCTGAGCCTATCACATTGCAACCTCCACCCCTATTCCACGTTTCAGCCTGTCACGGTAGAAGCACTGACCATTGCAGTCTGATTCAGCCAAAACCAAAAATTCACTATCTTTTTTTATCCAATCATATTTCATACTTTGCTCCAGTGTAGCCAGTCACATTCCAGGTCCCGCCCCACCCAGGTCCTGCTAGTCTGTCGCACTCCAAACCCCACTCGTAGCGCAGTTTCCGCTTATCAGCTTCCAAGTCCTTCCTAGCCTAAACCAGTTTCTCTCTCCGCTTGCTCTGCGGCCCGCTGAACTACATTTCCCAGGAGGCGTCGGGGCTGCGACGCGCAACTTCCGGTTGAAAAGATGGCGGCTTCCTAGAGAGTCGGTGGCTGATTTGGAGGGAGGTTCAGGCTACGGTGAGCCCGAGTTGGGTGGAGAAAGCGTGCGGGGTCGGTTCCTGGGGACCCAGCTCCCTTTTCCCCAAGAGATCCAGCTCCTCGCCTTCCCGGGGCTTCTGCCTTTATTTCTGGTTTCTCCTGCAGTTTAGCCTCCATCCTTCTTGCTGCCGCTAAAGCTTTGTTTTCCTTAGAGGTGTGGGGGCTGCAAGGGCTCTCAGAGACCATCTTTAGAAGCCCGTGACTATTGCCCAGATAGACAAACTGCTTAATTCGTGTCCTTCTCTCCAAGGGGAACCGCAACACTAATATTTTGCTTCTCCTTCATGCAGACACCCGCTAGGCACGAGGATGTCCCAGAGATTAGTATTCCTTTATTCACCAAGACATTTTCCGTTTTAGGTAACAGAAAACCCTGCTTAATCTGGCTTAAGCAAGAAAGGGAAGTTAGTAGCTTATAGATTGGGTCTAATAGGAGCTGGGTCCAGGTGGTCAGAATTCGATCTGCAGTTTTCTTGGTGGGGATCGTTTCGCTTTTTATCTTAGAGACGAAAAGAGGCCCTTCGCAGCTCTGCAACTCTAACGAGAGTCTCTTTTCCTTGATGGCACTGCTGGAAGTTCCAGAGCTGCCAGTCAATGGCCTGGTTTGGGTCATGTGCACATCTCTGAGCCATTTTCAGTGACCAGAGAGCTGGGATTAGCAATTGGCCGAGTAGGGGCATGGGGCTACCACTACGTTAAATTAAGATGGGGGACTGTTATCTTTTTTTTTTTTTTTTTTTTTTTTGCGACGAGTTTCGCTCTTGTTACCCAGGCTGGAGTGCAATGGCGCGATCTCGGCTCACTGCAACCTCCGCCTCCTGAGTTCAGGCAATTCTCCTGCCTCAGCCTCCTGAGTAGCTGGGATTACAGGCACACGCCACCATAACCAGCTAATTTTTTGTATTTTTAGTAGAGACGAGGTTTCACCATGTTGACCAGGATGGTCTCGATCTCTTGACCTCGTGATCCACCCGCCTCGGCCTCCCAAAGTGCTGGGATTACAGGCTTGAGCCACCGGGGGGACCGTTATCTTTTGTGGGAGAGGCTGCTCGGCTGATGGGTGTAAAAGGCACCCATTCTACAACTAAGGAAACTGACTCCCTAAGAGGAGTGACTCATCATCAGTAAGCATCTCACGGCCCCTATTCCTTCTTAGTAACCAAAAAAAAATTTTTTTTGAGACGGAGTTTCGCTCTTGTTGCCCAGGCTGGAGTGCAATGGCACGATCTTGGCTCAGGGCAACCTCCGCCTCCCGGGTTCAAACGATTCTCCTGCCTCAGCCTCCTGAGTAGCTGGGATTATAGGCATTCACCATCACACCCCGCTAATTTTGTATTTTCTCCGTGTTGACCAGGCTGGTCTCGAACTCCCGACGCCAGGTGATACACCCACCTTGGCCTCCCAAAGTGCGGGGATTATAGGCATGAGCCACCGAGCCCAGCTGTAACCAAATGTTTTTAAAACTCCCAAGGGGAGGATTCTGGCTTCCCCTGTCCCTGTTCCATCCAGCCACACAGGAGCCATGGAAGTGGCAGAGCCCAGTAGCCCCACTGAAGAGGAGGAGGAAGAAGAGGAGCACTCGGCAGAGCCTCGGCCCCGCACTCGCTCCAATCCCGAAGGGGCTGAGGACCGGGCAGTGGCGGCCCAGGCCAGTGTGGGCAGCCGCAGCGAGGGTGAGGGTGAGGCTGCCAGTGCTGATGATGGGAGTCCCAGCACTTCAGGAGCCGGGCCTAAGTCCTGGCAGGTGCCCCCACCGGCCCCTGAGGTCCAGATTCGGACACCAAGGGTCAACTGTCCAGAGAAGGTGGTAAGTAGAGGGTGTGGCCTGGGGCTCTGAGATGTTAGGGAACCTAGCATCTTGTCTTTTGGGATTCACTCTGCAAACATTCCCTTTGTATTAGTTACCTGTGGCTGCCACAAGTCACCACGGACTTAGTGACTTTTCCACAAGAGAAATTTACTTTCTCACAGTTCCTGGAGCCAGAAGTCAGGTGTCGGCAAGGCCACGCCTCCTCTGGAGGCTCTAAGGGAGGATTCTTTCTTGCCTCTTCTTTCTTTCTTTCTTTTTTTTTTTTGAGATGGGGTTTCGCTCTTGTTACCCAGGCTGGAGTACAATGGCGAAATTTCGGCTCCCTGCAACCTCTGCCTCCTGGGTTTGGGCAATTTTCCTGCCTCAGCTTCCCGAGTAGCTGGGATTACAAACATGCTCCACCATCCCTGGGTAGTTTTTGTATTTTTAATAGAGACGGCGTTTTACCACGTTGGCCAGGCTGGTCTCACTCGAACTCCTGACCTCAGGTGATCAGCCTGCCTCAGCCTCCCAAAATGCTGGAATTACAGGCATGAGCCGCCGTACCCAGCCCTTTCTTGCCTCTTCTAGCCTCTGGCGGCTCCTGGCATTCCTTGGCTTGTGGTTGCATCACTCGAGTTCTGCCCAATTCTGTCCAGTGCTCATAAAGCCTTTCTCGCTGTGCCTTCTCCACTTCTTACTTCTATAAGGACACATGTCATCAAAACAAGATGTTATCTCAAGACCCTTCCCTTAATGACATCTGCAAAGACCCTGATTCCAAATAAGGTCACATACTCTTTTTTTTTTTTTTTTTGAGACGGAGTTTCGCTCTCGTTATTCAGGCTGGAGTGCAATGGCACGATCTCGGCTCACCGCAACCTCCGCCTCCTGGGTTCAGGCAGTTCTCCTGCCTCAGCCTCCCGAGTAGCTGAATTACAGGCATGCAACACCACGCCCAGCTGATTTTTGTATTTTTTAGTAGAGACGGGGTTTCACCATCTTGGCCAGGCTGGTCTCTATCTTCTGACCTCGTGATCTGCCCACCTCAGCTTCCCAAAGTGCTGGGATTACAGGCTTGAGCCACCTGTACCCAGCCTCTTTTTTTTTTTTTTTTGAGACAGTTTCACTCTGTTGCCCAGGCTGGAGTGCAGTGGTGCAATCTGGGCTCACTGCAGCCTCCCCCTCCCAGGTTGAAGTGATTCTCTTCCCGTGTAGCTGGGATTACAGGCACCTGCCACCACACCCGGCCGTTTTAAATATTTCTGGTAGAGACAGGGTTTCGCCGTGTTGGCCAGGCTGGTCTCAAACTCCTGACCTCAACTGCTCTGCCTACCTTGGCCTCCCTAAGTGCTGGGTACAGGTGTGAGCCACTGTGTCCGGCCAAATAAGGTCACATTCTGAGGATCTCGGTGGACTTGTCTTTTGGGAGCCACAGTTTGACCCACTGTGTCTTTCTTTCTGTGTTCCCGTGTTACACATTCTCTGGATCATTTATTTGTTCACCTGCTGGGACTCTCAGTTCAGTGCCCTTTCTTTGAAGCCATTGCTTTCCAAATTGCATGGCTTGGCTGGGGCTTGGGCTGCTTGAAGAGGGCCAGTGAGTGGTGTGGGGGCCAGCATTAAGATCAGAGGACACTCACTGCCCTCCCTCTACCTTGCAGATTATCTGCCTGGACCTGTCAGAGGAAATGTCACTGCCAAAGCTGGAATCGTTCAACGGGTAAGAGGGACGTTTTAGGGCTTGGACATGCAGTCATGGCTGGGAGGGGCCAGCCCCCGCACCCCCATGCAGTGTAACCTGTACCTCCAAGGCCTTATCGTGGGGCTGGTGCTGGGTTCTGAGATGAGGGTCGCTGAGGGAACCTTGATTTCCCTCCACTCTCTGCCTCCCCAGCTCCAAAACCAACGCCCTCAACGTCTCGCAGAAGATGATTGAGATGTTCGTGAGGACAAAACACAAGATCGACAAAAGCCACGAGTTCGCGCTGGTCGTGGTGAACGATGACACGGCCTGGGTGAGGCTGCGGCAGGCGTGGGTAGCCCTGGGGTCCCCTGGGCACCGGGGAGCACCGCGCTGAGGCCTCCGCTTCCCTGCAGCTGTCTGGCCTGACCTCTGACCCCCGAGAGCTCTGCAGCTGCCTCTATGATCTGGAGACGGCCTCCTGTTCCACCTTCAGTATCCTTCCTGGCAGAGGTGTCCCGGTAAAGGGGACTGTCCCCTCCTGTCATCCTTGGGCCCTGGGAAAGTCTGAGTCATGACTCGGGATGGCTGAGGTTCAGATCCCAGTTCTGCCAGGTCTGGGAAAGTCACCCCCCTGAGCCTTAGTTTCCCCATCTGTACCGTGGAAGGCACAGAGCTACCTACCCCATGGAGATGCTGTAATAATACAGAAGCAGAAGTGCCCGACTTGGGCCGGGCATGGTGGCCACGCCTGTATCTCAGCGACGTGCAAGGCTGAGGCACAAAGAATCACTTGAACCCAGGAGGCGGAGGTTGCAGTGAGCTGAGATTCGCCACTGCACTCCAGCCTGGGCAACAGAGTCAGACTCTGTCTTTAAAAAAAAAAAGTTCTGATTTCTACTCAGGAGGTCCAAAATTCACCAACATGTCTAGCTAATTAGGTATTTTTTGTAGAGATGGGTCTTGCTATGTTGCCCCGGTAAGTCTTGAATTCCTGGGCTCAAGTGATCAGCCCACCCCAGCCTCCCAAAGTGCTGAGATTACAGGCATGAGCCACCATGCCCGGCCTCATTCAGTCTTGAAACATAAATTATATATATTTTTTTGTTTTTGAGACGGAGTTTTGCTCTTGTTACCCAGGCTGGAGTGCAATGGCATGATCTCGGCTCACCGCAACCTTTGCCTCCTGTGTTCAAGCAATTCTCCCGCCTCAGCCTCCTGAGTAGCTGGGATTACAGGCACGCGCTACCATGCCCAGCTAAATTTTTGATTTTTAGTAGAGACGGGGTTTCACCATGTTGACCAGGATGGTCTCGATCTCTTGACCTCATGATCCACCCGCCTCGGCCTCCCAAAGTGCTGGGATTACAGGCTTGAGCCACCGCGCCCGGCCTCCATAAATTAGATTTTATTCTATCTCTGCTTCAAAACCACCATGGCTCCCTGTGGATCTTATTGTTTATTTATTTATTTAATTTCTTTTGAGATGGAATCTCCGTCTTGTTGCCCAGGCTGGAGTGCAGTGGCATGATCTTAGCTCACTGCAGTCTCCACCTTCTGAGTTTAAATGATTTTCCTGCCTCAGCTTCCCAAGTAGCTGGGATTACAGGTATATGCCACCATACCCGGCTAATTGTATTTTTAGTAGAGATGGGGTTTCGCCATGTTGGCCAGGCTGGTCTCGAACTCCTGACTTCAGGTGGTCTGCCCGCCTTGGCCTCCCAAAGTGCTGGGATTACATGCATAAGCCACTGTGCCTGGCATACCAGGGGTCTTAAAAGTCATCTGATGCCAGCACCCTATTTTGTGATCCATGCTGGCAGGAAACCAAGTCTCAGAGAGGGCAAGTAACTTGCCCAGGGTCACACAGTGCGTCTCCAGGGGTGCAGGGTCTCTTCTGGCGTCATGATCGGGGAAGCCACCTGTTCCGGCTCACGCATGCTCTGCTGCCTTCTCCTTAGCGTCCCCATCAGATCTGGAAGGACTTTTCAGCCTCATGTAAGTTCCCTGTGGGGAAATTGTTACTCACCTTCAGAGAGAATGATCACTTCTGGAAGAAGCTCCAAACAGCACAGAAATAATCTAGGGAACCAGAAAGCCTCCTCCCTTCTAACCTCGCCCTGAGCGATTCCTCATTTATCTGTCTTGGGAGCATGGGTCCTGGTGGGGATGCAGGTGCAGCTCCAGCTGAGGGTGGTGATGGGGGATGCTCAGGACGCCGAGGGCGGCCCAGACGCGGTGGCTCAACCCGGAGCCCCAGCACTTTGGGAGGCCAAGGCAGGCGGATCACCTGAGGGCAGGAGTTTGAGACCAGCCTGACCAACATGGGGAAACCACATCTCTACTAAAAATACAAAAATTAGCTGGGTGTGGTGGCGCACGCCTGTAATCCCAGCTACTTGGGAGGCTGAGGCAGGAGAATTGCTTGAACCCAGGAGGTGGAGGTTGCAGCGAGCCGAGATCGTGCCATTGCACTCTAGTCTGCGTAACAACAGTGAAACTCCGTCTCAGAAAAAAAGAAAAATAAAACAGGGTGGTGAGAGCAGGCTCCAGCCTCTGGGTCATCGAGGCCTCTCCAGGGCAGCAGCAGAAGCCAGTCTGAGAGGTGATGCTGGGAAGGTGCTCAGGGCAGAGGGAACTGCCTATGGGAAGGCTCAGAGGCAGCAGTGAACTGGGGAGACATCAGTGGGGCCTCACCTGCCCGTTGAGCTTCTGGCGTCTCTCTGAGGGTGATGGGGGCAGGTCCCCACAGGCTGCTCTGATCAGTCCCTCCTCCCACCTCTGCAGCCAGCAGAAAACCGAGCTTCCGGTCACAGAGAACGTGCAGACGATTCCCCCGCCATATGTGGTCCGCACCATCCTTGTCTACAGCCGTCCACCCTGCCAGCCCCAGTTCTCCTTGACGGAGCCCATGAAGGTGGGTGAGGCCGCAGAGAGGGAGGGATGCCTGCAGCCATGAGGATGGTGGTTAGACACCACACAGGCTGGGGTTCCTAGAGGCAAGTTCCTGGAGTCTGAGGCAGAAATGGGGTTTTAGTCATGGGGCTTGGGAGAGGCTAGTGTTCTTTACATCCCTGCAGAAAATGTTCCAGTGCCCATATTTCTTCTTTGACATTGTTTACATCCACAACGGTGCCGAGGAGAAGGAGGAGGAGACGAGCTGGAAGGTAAGAGGCCGCAGCAGGTGTGGGTGGCAGGCGGGTGTGGACAGGATGTCTTGGAACACGCCTGCACTGGGTCTGGGGTCTCCACCTCCATTTGGTGGCCCTGGAGCCCTGGCTGTGGTAGGTCATGGGCATTCGGTCATCCAACAGCCGTTTCTCAGTTGTCGGCTGTGACCGATGGGGTGGGAGCCATTGGGACAATGGTTCCCGGCAACGTGCTCAGTCCTGCCTCCCCCAACCCCAGCATTCCCTTCTTCCCTTTCTTTTTTTTTTGGAGACCAAATCTCACTCTGTTGACCAGGCTGGAATGCAATGGCATGATCTTAGCTCACTGCAACCTCTGCCTCCTGGGTTCAAGCAATTCTCCCGCCTCAGCCTCCCGAGTAGCTGGGATTACAGGTACCCGCCATCATGCCCAGCTAATTTTTGTATTTTTAGTAGAGGTGGGGTTTCACCATGTTGGCCAGGCTGGTGTTGAACTCCTGACCTCAGGTGATCTGCCCATGTCAGCCTCCCAAAGTGCTGGGGGCGTGAGCCATGGTGCCCAGCCCCTTCTTCCGTTTCTTCCTGCTTTTGGCCTCGCTGTGCCCTCAGCTTGGAACACCCATTCCTCTTGGACTCCCCAGGCCCTGTTGGGCCTTCACATCCCAGACCTGAACTAACTGTGGGACTTGAGTAGGACTTACTTCTCTGAGCCTCAGTGTACCCATCTATGAACAGGGGAAACTGAGACTAGCTCCTCCTCATACCTCAATACCCAAATCAAAAGTCCCTCCTCTAGGCTGGGTGCAGTGGCTCATGCCTGTAATCCGAACACTTTGTGTGGCCAAGACAGGCAGATCATAAGGTCAGGAGTTTAAGACCAGCCTGGCCAATATGGTGAAACCCCATTTCTACTAAAATTACAAAAAATTAGCTGGGTGTGGTGGCAGACGCCTGTAGTTGCAGCGGCTCGGGAGGCTGAGGCAGGAGAATCACTTGAATCTGGGAGGCAGAGGTTGCAGTGAGCCAAGATCATGCCACTGCACTCCAGCCTGGGCGACAGGAAGACTCCATCTCAAAGAAAAAAAAAAAAGTCCCTCCACTAGCTGGGCATGGTGGTGTATGCCTGTGGTCCCAGATATTTGGGAGGCTAAAGCAGGAGACTTGCTTGAGCCCAAAAGATAGAGATTGCAGTGAGCTGTGATCAAGCCACTGCACTCCAGCCTGGGCAACAGAGCAGAAACCCTGTGTCAAAAAATAAAAATAAAAAGTGCCTCCTCTGAGAAGCCCTCCCTGTTTTTCAAGAAGGATCAAAGTGGGGGCTAGGAGAATGTGTCTGTATCTGACTGTGTCTCTTCACACTGGGGACTCTTCGGGGACCATGACAGGGACCTCTTTAGGTCCCTAACTCTGGGTCCATGGCAGGGAATGTTTGCTGAATGTGTAAATGGTTTCTGCGTAGCAAACTCCTCTTCACCCTTTAGAACCCACCCCAGATGTCCCAAGCTCTCCAGGGATATGATACCTCTCCAGGGGCTGTTGGGGGAACCTCTGCCTGAATAGCCCTTCACTGACCCCCTAGGACATGTTTGCCTTCATGGGCAGTCTGGATACCAAGGGGACCAGCTACAAGTATGAGGTGGCACTGGCTGGGCCTGCCTTGGAGTTGCACAACTGCATGGCAAAACTGTTGGCTCACCCCCTGCAGCGGCCCTGCCAGAGCCACGCTTCCTACAGCCTCCTGGAGGAGGAGGACGAGGCCACTGAGGTCGAGGCCACTGTCTGAACCTCCCCTGTACATCTGCACCTTCTTGTGCAAGAAATCCCTTGGCCTGAAGCCTTGGTTCTCCAACTGGGTTCCTTGAGGCGTCTGGGGGGTTCCAGGAGGCACCTAGGATACCTGGGAGGGAAACCCAGGATTCCAGGAGGGATCCCGGGAACTCTGGGCACCTGTCTTCCACGTTTCCCTGCCCATTCCCACTCCTAGTTTGCCATGGATAATTTTCGTCCTTTCCTGTGTGATTTTTGTCATCAAAATAAAAATTGAGAGTTGTTAACTGGAGTCCACGCCTGTCACTTTGTGTTAATTTGGATCATCTTGGTTGTAAGTGACAGAAAACTTCTGCACTGAGCAAAGGTGAGTGGCTGCTTTCTTGGTGATGAAAAAGTCCCCGAGACGTGGAGGTTGCAGTGAGTTGAGATCGCACCACTGTACTCCAGCCTGGAGACAGAGCAAGAGCCTTACTCATTTAATAAAAAAGAAAAATGTGGCCGGACGAAGTGGCTCTCGCCTGTAATCCCAGCACTTTGGGGGCCTGAGGAAGGCAGATCATGCGATCGGGAGTTTGAGACCAGCCTGAGTAACATGGTGAAACCCCATCTCTACTAAAAAAAAGAATTGCTTTGTGTGGTGGTGCGTGCCTGTAATCCCAACTACTCAGGAGGCTGAGGCAGGAGAATCCCTTGAAACTGGGAGGCGGAGGTTGCAGTGAACCAAGAATGTGCCGCTGTACTCCAGCGTGGGTGACAGGGCAAGACTCCATCTCAAAAAAGAAAAATTCAAAAATAAAAATGCTGTAATCCCAGGATTTTGGGAGGCCGAGGTGAGCAGATCACAAGGTCAAGAGACCGAGATCATCCTGGCCAACATAGTGAAACCCCATCTCTACTAAAAATACAAAAATTAGCTGGGTGTGGTGGCATGTGCCTATAGTCCCAGCTACTTGGGAGGCTGAGGCTGGAGAATTGCTTGAGCCTAGGAGGTGGAGGTTTCAGTGAGCCAAGATCGTGCCACTGCACTCCAGCCTGGGTGACAGAGTGAGACCGCATCTCAGGAAAAAAAAAAAAGGGCCTCACTCTGTTGTCTGGGCTGGTCTCAACTCCTGCGCTTACAAAAAGAAAAGAAAAACCAGCAACAGCCAACTGCTAAGCTCAAGTGATTCTCCCACCTCAGCCTTCCAAAGCACTATAGTTAAAGGAGTGAACCGGGTCCCTTGGCCTGGGGGTTGAATATTGAAGCCTCTTATTTATTTATTTATTATTTTCTGGGACAGAGTTTTGCTCTGTTGCCCAATGTAGGGTCCAGCCCTACAGGGTTCTGTGAGCCACTCCTGGCTGGTGCTGAGATGAGAAATTATAGAAATACAAGACACAGGGCTGGGCGTGGTGGCTCACACCTGTAATCCCAGCACTTTGGGAGACTGAGGTGGGCGGATCACGAGGTCAAGAGATTGAGACCCTTCCGGTCAACATGGTGAAACCCTGTTTCTACTAAAAATACAAAAAATTAGCTGGGCATGGTGGCGCATGCCTGTAATCCCAGCTACTCGGGAGGCTGAGGCAGGAGAATTGCCTGAACCCAGGAGGTGGAGGTTGTGGTGAGCCGAGATCGCGCCGTTGCACTACGGCCTGGGTAACGAGCGAAACTCCATCTCAAAAGAAAGAAAGAAAGAAATACAAGACACAAGACACAGAGATAGAGAATAGAGAGTTTGGGCCCAGGGGTCCACTGCTACCCAAATTGCAGAAACCAGCAGTGGCCCCGAATGCCTCGGGATGCTCTCACTTTTATTGAGCTGCAAATCTGGGGGCAGGGTCAGTAGGGCGGGGCAATGATAGGGTCAAGTAGATCACGTGTCACTCAGGTAGGGGCTCAGGAATTTCTGGCACCCAAATTGAGGTCAGGAGCATAACGGATCAGCACTTTTTCCATACTTGAAAGAACTAAAACATTAAGATTATGTTACTATTACTGGTTATCTTTTCTAAGACAAAAGGAACCAGGTGCAGTAGCAGAAGATGAGGGTAGACATGGAACGTGACCACTGAAGCACAGCATCACACAGACACAGTTAAGCCCCCGGATGTCTGCGGGCTTCCCTGACAGCCGTCAGGCCTTGCCACAAGAGCTTGGAGAAGCGGAGTTTTCTCCTAACTTCCCCAGGAAGGAGATGTTTTGGCAATTTTGGACATCTCCTCCCCTAGCTGGCTAAACAGCGGGCGCTTTTCCAGCGGTGGCGCTGCGGCACAGCCAAGGCACCCTCCAGCAGCACTTATGCGGGTGTGACAGAGGGCTCAGCGTCTTGCCTTAGTGTCATTCATTTCACAATGTCACCCCAGGTTCACACTTCCGACCTGAGAGGCAGTAAAGGAATTAAGATCATCTATGAATAACTAAGATCACATATGAATAACTAACTACTACCGTTATGTTTCTAGTTACTTTCTTCTTCATGATTTATATGGAAATAGGCTGAGGCCTTTTGCTCCTGCCTTGGCGCTTATGGATCTCCCTGCTACAGCCCAGGCTGGAGTGCAGTGGTGCAATCACAGCTCACTGTATCCTCAAACATCTAGGCTCAGGAGAGCCTCCCAACTCAGCCTCCCAAGTAGCTGGGATCACAGTCACAAGCCACCACACCCGGCTAATTTTTTGTATTTTTTGTGGGGACAGGGTTTATCCAAGTTTCCCAGGCTGGTCTCGAACTCTGGGACTCATGCAACCCTCCCGCCTGGACCTCCCAAAGTGCTGGGATTACTGGTGTTAGCCACCGTGCCAGGCCGAAGCCTCTTATAACGCCGTGTGCCCTCCGAGAGGCCACTCTGGCAAAAGATTTTCCGAGACCTAATGCCCTGGGCACCCCGGACTTTCCTCATCGTAGCTGCACCCACTCGAGCATGGGGCGTTTGTGTTTCCCGTTTTGAAATGAGATAATGGCACACCCGGTGGCATCCTCCCGCCCGGGCTCTTATCGGCGGCCTCAGCCCCTGCTTGCGGGCCTCTGGTTGTCTTGGGCCCCTGCGGACACTAATGCGCTCGAATCCCGATGAGGGCCATGGTGCGGCGCGGGGCAGCCTGGCTGGGGACCCTGCTCAGCCCGGGAGGGGGGCGTCCGGAGCCGAGGGGCGGAGCGGCGCATGCCCACAAGTCCGCCGCGGGAAGTAGGAAATCAACTGGCCGGGTGGTGCGCTTCGAACCCGGCCAGGGCATGTGCTCCGCGGCCCGCCTGGCGCGCGGGTTGCGGGAGGCGCTGCGGAAGGAGGAGTCCTGGTGAGGGCGGGGCCGGGGGCGGGCCAGGAGTGGGGGCCTTTGGCCGGGGTCCACTCTGACCCCGGTGTTTGCAGGGCGGTGGAGGAGCTGCTGCGCCGCGGGGCTGACCCTAATCTGGTGCTGGAGGACGGTGCAGCGGCCGTGCACTTGGCGGCCGGAGCCAGGGACCCGCGCGGGCTGCGCTGCCTCGGGATCCTACTGTGTCGAGGCGGGGACCCCAACGCTCGGTAAGGCGGAGCCTGGGTCCGCGGCGGGGTCTCCAGAAGCCGAAGTCTGGGATTCCGGAAAGGGACGCCCCACTATCCGGGGCCAGGGCCTCAGGGCCCGAGGGTGGGGTTTGGGGGCTCTTGGAAAGGGAACTTTGGGGGTCCAAGGGCAGGGGCTAGGGCTCGAGGGAGGCGCTGGGGTCCCAGACCGAGGGCGGGGAATGGGACGGCGCTAGGACCAAAATGAGGATCAAGGGTGCAGATCTGGGGGTGGAAGCTCCAGGGTCAGACGGAAGAGGTTTGGGTCCTGGCCTGAGGTCATAGCTTCTAGGTTCCAAGGGCAGTGTCCCAGGCTGGACAGTGGAGATGGGGGGCCGAGAACTAAGACTCCGGGTCCCCAGAGTGGAGATTGGGGTTCCTGCCGGGAGGCTGAGTCCGCAATGACCCCTTTTGCGCTGCTGCCCTAGATCTGTCGAGGCGCTGACACCGCTGCATGTGGCCGCCGCCTGGGGCTGTCGCCGTGGCCTGGAGCTGCTGCTGAGCCACGGAGCGGACCCGGCGCTCCGCGACCAGGTTGGCAGGCACTTCGCGGGCAAAGAAAGGCCGGAGAGCCCAGAGGGAGGGAGGGAGTGGGGGAGGGAAGGGAGAAGGGCCTCGGACGCCCCCTGCTGACCGCGCCGCTGTAGGACGGACTCCGGCCGCTGGACCTGGCCCTGCAGCAGGGCCACGTGGACTGCGCGAGAGTCCTGCGGGATCTCCACACGCGGACCAGGACCCGGACGATCGGGGCAGAGGCCCAGGAGCAGGAGCCTGCGCCTGGCAGTGAGTAGGGCCTGCGGGGCTGCTGGGGCTTGACTTCTGCACCAGTCTCTGGCATCCACCATTTCCCCACCCCACCCATTGGTTGTGACTGTCTCATGTCCACTGTCTGTGGCCACCTCTTTCTGTCTCAGACACTCCGATGTCCTTTTTCTGTCTGTTGGATCCTATTCCCATCCCTGTCTCATCCCTCCTCCTCCCCTCTCTGGCCCTCACTCTCACCTGAAGCCCCGGGCCTCTCTGGACCTCCCGATGAGACGCTGGACTCCATCGCACAACAAATGCAGCCATGCAGAGGTGACAACAGGGACATGGGCTTGGATGCTGACCCCGGACCCCCCAGCCTCCCTGTTCCCCTTGAAATTGTGGACAAAGATGGGAGCTCAGCATCCCCTCCAGGGCACTGGGATAGCGGCTCCGATGCCTCTTTCATCACTGCATTTGAGGTCTCTGGAGCGGAGGACCCAGCCTTGGACACTCCCCCTTGGACTGGTTCATTGCCTCGGACCAGGCAGGGGCTCCTGCATGTTGTCCGTGCCACCCAGAGGGTACATAGGTCTCAGGGCACAGAGGCAGAACTGAATACCCATCTGCAGGCGCTGACTCTGACCCCACCAAATACTGCCGGCTTCCAGTCCTCCCCCTCCTCCACGCCTCTCCTGGACAGCACGCCGGCTTATACCCCCCCACAGACACCACCCCCTGGAGCCTCTAACTGCCACTGCCTTCGGGAGGATGAGGCATCCATCTATAGTGACATGGCCACACTCTGGCTGACAGAGGACGAGGCAAGCTCTACAGGTGGCAAGGACCCTGTTGCCCCTTTCCAGCACCTGTCAATGCCCACTCTGTGTGACCTGGAGTTGCTGCAAGGGCTCCGAGCGCTTGGTGAGAATCCTGGCCCCGTCATACCCTTCACCCAGCTGTTCTACCTCCAACGGCTGCAAGAAGCCCAGATTGTCCCTGGTTAGTCTGTCCCAGGCACACAGAATCCAGGGAGCCTCCAGGAATCTCCCAGAGAACCCCGGCTCTCCGTCCAACTTTCCTCCTCATCTTACAACCATCCTTCCTCCATCTCCCTTGACTCCCAGGCCCAGACTTTGCAGGACACAGCCTCGAACTGGCTACAGCCCTGCGGACCGGCCGTATTCCAGATGCCCAGGCAGATGAAGACGCATTGGCCCAGCAATTTGAGCGGCCAGATCCTGCCAGGAGGTGGCGGGAGGGGGTCGTGAAATCTAGCTTCACATATCTGCTGCTGGACCCCAGGTACTCAGGGTAGGAAAGCCCCAGAAGTAGAAGCTAGAAAATTTGGGAATTGGCTTATTTGCTGTGTGGCCTTAGGAAAGGGACTGGTCTGCTCTCATCAGCTTTTTTGTTTTTTAGAGACAGGGTTTCACCATGTTGGTCAGGCTGGACTTGAACTCCTGACCTCAGGTGATCCACCCTCCTCAGCCTTCCAAAGTGCTGGAATTAGAGGCATGAGCCACCGCACCCGGACTCCCTTCTTTTTTTTTTTTTTTGAGACGGAGTCTTGCTCTATCGCCTAGCTGGAGTGCAGTGGTGCGATCTTGACTCACTGCAACATCAGCCTTTCGGGTTCAAGTGATTCTCCTGCCTCAGCCTACTGAGTAGCTGGGACCACAGGCATGCACCACCATGCCCGGCTAATTTTTGTATTTTTAGTAGAGACAGGGTTTCACCATGTTGGCCATGCTGGTTCCAAACTCCTGACCTTGTGATCTGCCTGCCTTGGCCTCCCAAAATGCTGGGATTACAGGCTTGAGCTACCACGCCTGGCCTCTTTTTTTTTTTTTTGAGACGGAGTCTCACTCTGTCACCCAGGTTGGAATGCAGTGGTGCAATCTTGGCACATTGCAACCTCTGCCTCCTGGGTTCAAACGATTCTTGTGCCTCAGCCTCCCAAGTAGTTGGGATTACAGGCATATGCTACCATGCCTGGCTAAATTTTTTATAATTTTAGTAGAGTAAATTTAGTAGAGTTTCACCACGTTTGTCAGGCTGGTCTTGAACTCCTGACATCGTGAGCCGCCCGCCTCGGCCTGGGAATACAGGGGTGAGCCACCACGCCTAGCCATGTTGTGATTTTAAGGACTGTCATTGGGGACCACTCTGTCCACTTTTCCTCGCCTGAGCCACCCCCCAACATCCAGGGAGACTCAGGATCTGCCAGCCCGAGCCTTCTCACTGACCCCAGCTGAGTGCCTTCAGACCTTCGTCCGTGCCATCTTCTACGTGGGCAAGGGGACGAGGGCCCGGCCGTATATCCACCTCTGGGAGGCCCTTGGTCACCGTGGGCGGACAAGAAAACAGGTGTGAGGATGAGGATCAGGTCCAGCAAGGGCATTGAGGCCGAAGAGGAGGGAGGGGATCAGGGGGCTGACTCCTGACTCTGCCCTGGCCGCCCCCAGGCCTGCCCCAAGGTACGTCACATCTTGGACATCTGGGCCAGTGGTTGCGGCGTTGTCTCCTTACATTGCTTCCAGCATGTGGTCGCTGTGGAGGCTTATACACGGGAGGCGTGTATTGTGGAAGCCCTAGGTGGGTACCTGGTGCATAGGATGGGGGTCATATGAGGGCATTTTTCCTTCTGAGGGGTGTTCATTGAGCAATTATTGAGCACCAATTTGCTGGGTGCGGTGGCTCACACCTGTAATCCTAGCACTTTGGGAGGATGAGGTGGGTGGATCACCTGAGGGCGAGAGTTCAAGACCAGCCTGGCTATCATGGTGAAACCCCATCTTTAAAAAAAATTTAAAAAGGCCGGACGCAGTGGCTCACGCCTGTAATCCCAGCACTTTGGGAGGCCGAGGCCGGTGGATCACGAGGTCAAGAGATCGAGACCATCCTGGTCAACATGGTGAAACCCCGTCTCTACTAAAAATACAAAAAATTAGCTGGGCGCGGTGGTGCGCACCTGTAGTCCCAGCTACTCGGGAGGCTGAGGCAGGAAAATTGCTTGAACCCAGAAGGTGGAGGTTGCAGTGAGCCAAGATCGCGCCACTGCACTCCAGCCTGGGTAACAAAAGCAAAACTCCATCTCAATAAATAAATAAATAAATAAATAAATAAATAAATAAATAAAATAAAAAAGAGCACCAACTTTATACCTGCACTTGCATGTATTTTACTCCATGGGTTTATTCCCACTCAAGGGCAATACACATTGGGTTTGCTGTCACATGGTTTTTTTTTTGTTTTGTTTTTTTTTTGAGATGGAGTCTCGTCTCTGTCACCCAGGCTGAAGTGCAGTGGCACGATCTCGGCTCACCGCAACCTCTGCTTCCTGGGTTCAAGCAATTCTCATCTCAGCCTCCCAAGTAGCTGGGATTACAGGCATGCACCACCATGCCCGGCTAATTTTTGCATTTTTAGTACAGACGGGGTTTCACCATGTTAGCCTAGCTGGTTTCATACTCCTGACCTCAGGTAATCCGGCTGCCTCAGACTCCCAAAGTGCTAGGATTACAGGCATAAGCCACCGAGCCTGGCTGCTGTCACATACTTTTTTGTGTGTGTGTGAGACTCTGTTGCCCAGGCTGGAGTGCAGTGGCTCACTGCAGCCTCTGCCATGAAGGTTCAAGCGATTCTTGTACCTCATCCTCCCACGGATTATAGATACCTACCACTATACCATGTCAAGCTAATTTTTGTATTTTTAGTAGAGACAGGGTTTCACCATGTTGGCCAGGCTGGTCTCAAACTCCTGGCCTCATTTGATCTACCCGCCTCAGCCACTGCACCCAGCCTGCTGTCACACACTTCTGCTGGATGGGGAGGGGTCCCTATGGCTGCCCCTCTCACTCCACATCCAATTTCTCCAGGGATCCAGACACTCACCAACCAGAAACAAGGGCACTGCTATGGAGTAGTGGCAGGCTGGCCACCTGCTCGTCGCCGGCGCTTGGGGATACACCTGCTGCACCGTGCCCTCCTTGTCTTCCTGGCCGAAGGCGAGCGACAGCTTCGTCCCCAGGACATCCAGGCCCGGGGCTGAGTGCTGGGGAATTGGCCATCCAGCCTCGGAAGAAATGTTGGAATGTTCCAGCTGCCCTGTACTGACAGCAGCCCCCATCTCTGGTTTCAGAGGAGTGTGTGTGTGTGTGTGTGTGTGTGTGTGTGTGTGTGTGGTCCAGGGAGCACCAGGGCAGATCTCCCCCAGGCTGAGGGAGGACTTTGTTACAGATGTTACTGCTGGAGAGGTAATGAGTAGTGAGCTCCGCATCATGGGAGAAAGACAAGTAGGGAAGCAGAAGGTGCTTTGGAACAGTCGGAACTTATGTCAGGGGCGTTTGAACCTGGGCCACTCCATCTTGAGTAGGAGCTGGGTGAAATAAGGCCGAGACCTACTGGGCTGCATTCCCAGACAGTCAGGACATTCTAAGTCACAGATAACAGGTGGTCGGAAAAAGAGACAGGTCGTAAAGACCCTGCTGATAAAACAGGTCGCAGTTGCTGGGTGCTGTGGCTCACGCCTACGATCCCAGCTTTTAGGGAGTTGTGGGCAGGAGGATAGCTTGAGCCCAGGAGTTCCAGACCTGCCTGGGCAATGTAGCAAGACCCCGTTCTCAAAAAAAAAAGAAAAGAAAAGAAAAGAAAAAGGTTGCCGTAAAGAAGCCGGCCAAAACCCACCAAAACCAAGATGGTGGCAAGAGTGACCTCTGGTCGTCCTCACTGCTACACTCCCACCGGCATCATGAGTTTACAAATGCCATGGCAGGCCGGGAGCGGTGTCTCATGCTTGTAATCCCAGCACTTTGAGAGGCCAAGGTGGCCGGATCACCTGAGGTCAGTAGTTCGAGACCATCCCGGCCAACATGGTGAAACCCCTTCTCTACTAAAAATACAAAAATGAGCCGGGCATGGTGGTGTATGCCTGCAATCCCAGCTACTAGGGGGGCTGAGGCAGGAAGATTGCTTGAACCCGGCAGGCAGAGGTTGCGGTGAACGGAGATCGCGCCACTGGACTCCGGTCTGGCCAACAGAGTGAGACTCCGTCTCAAAAAAACAAAAACAAAAACAAAAAAATGCCATGGCAACATCAGGAAGTTACCCTTTAGACCCTATATGGTCTAATAAGGGGAGGCACGAATAATCCACCCCTCGTTTAACCTATCATCAATAAATAACCATAAGCGTGGGCAACCAGCAGCCCTGCCCAGTCTATGGTATGGAGTAGCCATTCTTTTATTCCTTTAATTTCTTTTTTTTTTTGAGATGGAGTCTCACACTGTCACCCAGGCTGTAGTTCAGTGGTGTGATCTTGGCTCACTGATCTCCACCTCCTGGGTTCAAGCAGTTCTCCTGCCTCACTGGGACTATAGGGGTGTGCCATCACGCCCAGCTAATTTTTTTTGTATTTTTGGTAGAGACGGGGTTTCACCATGTTGGCCAGGATGGTCTCTGTCTCCGGACCTTGTGATTTGCCCACCTCACCTTCCCAAAGTGCTGGGATTACAGGCAAGAGCCATCGCGCCCGGCCCCTTTAATTTCTTAATAAATTTGCTTTCACTGTACTCTGAACTTGCCCTGAATTCTTTCTAGCGTGAGATTGAAGAACCCTCTCTTGGAGTCTGGATCGGGACCCCTTTCTGGTAACACTTTGGCAGTTTGGCCCTGTCAAAATGGATAGAGTCTGATGTTACCTCCCAGACACAGGACACCCCCACATGGCGGGATGAACTGGGGGATCCTCAGGTACAGTCAGGGTATCTACCTAGCTCGAGAGCAAAGTTCACTGCTTCCCAGCTGTGAGACCTCAAATCAGTATTTTTTTTTTTTTTTTTTTTTTTTTTTTGAGACTGAGTTTCGCTCTTGTTACCCAGGCTGGAGTGCAATGGCGCGATCTCGGCTCACCACAACCTCCGCCTCCCGGGTTCAGGCAATTCTACCTCAGCCTCCTGAGTAGCTGGGATTACAGGCACGCGCCACCAGGCCCAGCTAATTTTTTGTATTTTTAGTAGAGACGGGGTTTCACCATGTTGACCAGGATGGTCTCGATCTCTTGACCTCGTGATCCACCCTCCTCGGCCTCCCAAAGTGCTGGGATTACAGGCTTGAGCCACCACACCCAGCCTCGAAATCAGTATTTTAATTTGTCTGAGCCTCAGTTTCCTTCGTTGTACACTGGGGCAGTAAGGAGGTCCCACTCCTGGGGAGTCAGTGGAGGGATTAAATGTGGTCACGTGGGGGCTGGGCATCATGCCTGTAATCTCAGCATTTTGGGAGGCTGAGGCAGGAGGATAGCATGGGCCCAGGAGTTTGAGAGCAGCCTGGACAACATAGCAAAGACTCTATCTCTACAAAAAGTAAAAACATTAGCTAGTGGTGGGTGGGCCTGTGGCCCCAGCTGCTTGGGAGCCTGAGGTGGGAGGATTGCTTGAGCATGGGAGTTAGAGGCTGCAAGGAGCTGCGATCACAGCACTGCACTCCAGCCTGGGGATATCGAGATCCTGTCTCTTAAAAAACTAAAATTTAGCACCAGGCCCGGCGGCTCACGCCTATCACAACACTTTGGGAGGCCGAGGCAGTCCGATCACGAGGTCAGGAGATGGGAGACCATCCTGGCTAACACGGTGAAACTTCGTCTCTACTAAAAATAAAATAAATAAATAAATAAATAAATAAAAGCTGGGCGTCGTGGCGCGCACCTGTAATCCCAGCAACTCGAGAGGCTGAGCCAGGAGAATCGCTTGAACCCAGGAGGCAGAGGTTGCGGTGAGCCGAGATCGCGCCACTGCCCTCCAGCCTGGGCGACAGAGCCAGACCCCGTCTCATAAATAAATAAATAAATACATTTAATAATCCAATTTCATAGCGATGCTATGCGACTTCAGACCATTCGCGTGCAAAGATCTTCAGTAAACACCAAGCCGCCATCCCGGTGAGAAGCCAGCCGTCTGGTTACGGGAGGGCGGGCGGAGGAGCGGGGTCGAGGGCATTTAAGCTTCTGGAAGTCGCTTTTTCAAAGGACCCAGTGGATTTAGGGACTTGGAGAGATCCGCGGCCTCATTGGCTTCAGGACCTGCCCGTCATCACGGCGCTTTAGCCAACCAGGTCCCGCGGGGGGCGGACTGTGACCCGGGCCGAGGTTCCACAGGCCTCTCCGTTGCTGAGCCCCCGCTGCTCCTGGGGGAATGGCTGGTATTGTCGTTGGGGGTCCAGTCTCTGGAGTGGGTTTGGGCTTGACTACTTGTAATCGAGCTGAAGAAACTGCTCTCTGAGCTTCACTTTCCTCAAGTGTAAAACAGGGGCCTGAAAGGTGGCTCACTCCTGTAATCCCAGAACTTTGAGAAGCCGAGGCGGTTGTATCGTACACCTGAGGTCAGGAGTTCAAGCCCAGGCTGGCCAACAGGGTGAAACCCCGTCTCTATAAAAATACAAAAATTGGCCAGGCGCAGTGGGAGGTCGAGGTGGGCGGATCACAAGGTCAAGAGATGGAGACCATCCTGGCCAACAAGGTGAAACCCCATCTCTTAAAAAAAAAAAAAAAAAAAAAAAAAAAAAAAAAAAAAAAAAAAAAAAATTACTCGGGTATGGTGGTGGGTGCCTGTAATCCCAGTAGCTACTCGGGAGGCTGATATAGGTGAATTGCTTGAACCTGGGAGGTGGAGGTTGAAGTGAGCTGAGATTGCACCACTGCACTCCAGCCTGGGTGACAGAGACGAGACTCCATCTCAACAAACAAACATACAAAAAAACAAAGGCCGAGCAAGGTGGCTCACGCCTGTAATCCCAGCACTTTCGGAGGCCAGATTATGGGGTCAGGAGTTTCAGATCATCCTGGCTAACATGGTGAAACCCCGTCTCTATTAAAAATACAAAAAATTAGCTGGGCATGGTGGCGTGTGCCTGTAATCCCAGCTACTCAGGAGGCGGAGGCAGGAGAATTGCCTGAACCCAGGAGGCGGAGGTTGCGGTGAGCCGAGATCGCGCCATTGCACTCCAGCCTGGGTAACAAGAGCGAAACTCCGTCTCAGAAAAAATAAAAAAATAAAAAATAAAAAAAATTAGCCATGCGTGGTGGCATGCATCTGTAGTCCCAGCTATTCAGGAGGCTGAGGCAAGAGAATCGCTTGAACCCGGGAGGTTGAGGTTGCAGTGAGCCAAGATCGTGCCATTGCACTCCAGCCTGGGCGACAGAGACTCATCTCAAAAACAAGTAAAACAGGAATGCCTCCCAAGTGCCAAATCTAATAAAGCCACAGGAGTTAGGACACTGTGCCATCACCCCAGAATACATAAACAGAACTTTGGCAAAGAATCCAGAGCCTCCAAAAGACCCAAAAGAGATGGCATTTGTCTAACGCAGAGTTTCCCAATCTTGGTCCTAATGACATTTGGGGTTGGTTTATTCTTTGCTGTGGGGTCTGTTCGGTGCAATGCAGGATGATGAGCACCCCTCACCTCCATCCACTAGAAGCCAGCAGCACCCATTCACCCCCAACATGGCGATTAAAAATGTCTGCAGAAGCTGCCAATGGACACCATTGCCCCCTGGTCTAAACTAAAGATGGGACTCACAAACCAGTGGGGAAGGGACAGAATGGAAGGAAAGATTTCATCCCTCCCCCCGTAATTCACACAAACCGCAGATAGGCCTAGATATATATGCACCAGAATAAAATGTAGGTGGGGTGCCGGGGCTCACACCTGTAATCCCAGCACATTGGGAGGCAGGAGAATTGCCTGAACCCAGGAGGCAGAGGTTGCGGTGAGCCGAGATCGCGCCATTGCACTCCAGCCTGGGTAACAAGAGCGAAACTCCGTCTCAAAAAACAAAAAACGAAAAACAAAATATATAAAAATTAGCTAGATGAGGTGGCACGCACATATAGTGCTATTTGGGGGGGCTGAGGCAGGAGGATCGCTTGAGCCTGGGAGGTTGAGGCTGCAGTGAGTTGTGATCACATCAGTGCACTCCAAGCCTGGGTGACAGAGCAAATTCCTGTCTCAAAAGAAAAAAAAAAGCCAGGCATGGTGGCTCATACCTGTAGTCCCAGCTACTCAAGAGGCTGAGGCAGGAGATTTGCTTGAACCTGGGAGGCAGAGATTGCAGTGAGCTGAGATCTCACCATTGCACTCCAGCTGTGGTGACAAGAGCGAAACTCTGTCTCCAAAAAAAGAAAATAATAATAGAGGCACAAATGCATGGACTGGGGCTGAAAAGTCCTTCAGCAGGACATAAAAGGAAAAGACAGATTTGGTGGTTTCAAAAGAAAATTCTTCATGAAGAAGGTGACCCTAAACCAAGTTGAAAGGTATAACATGGGGATAGTGAAAGGTCCTAACTTGCTGGGCGGGGTTGGGTGAGTGGAATTCAGTGAACCAGTGGGTGGCAGGGACTCAACACACAGCCTGGAATCCAGTGGGCATTCAATTATGGCAGCTCTAATTCCGTGCAGTGCCTACTACCTAAACCTCAGTTGGATCTCTTCCGGCCAGGGAAGGGCTCACCTCTTTTTTTTTTTTTTTTTTTTGAGACGGAGTCTCACCCTGTTGCCCAGGCTGGAGTGCAGTGGAAAGATCTTGGCTCGCTGCAACCTCCACCTCATCAGTTCAAGCGATTCTCCCGCCTCAGGTGCGCACCACCATGCCTGGCTCATTTTTCTGTTTTTCATTAGAGCCGGGGTTTCACGTTGTTGGCCAGGCTAGTCTTGAACTCCTGACCTCAGGTGATCCTCCCGCCTCCGCCTCCCAAAGTGCTGGGATTACAGGCATGAGCCACCATGCCCGGCCAGGCTCACCTCTTGATAAGTTGCCTCCTGCCCTAGGGATGCTGTCCAAGGAGAGCCCCTGCCTTGTGAGGTGGGAGGGGAAATTCAGGAAGCTAACCTGGACCCCCGGCATTGTCAGAGTCCATCCTGAGTGCAAGGCACCAGGCTGAGCCCATTCTTCAGATAGGAAAACTGAGGCTCTGGGCGGTGAACACCCTTCTCTATGGTCACCCAGCAGCAGGTCCGGAGACTCCGATTGTCACTTCTGTTTATTGAGTTACAAGTTGAGATGTGCAGGTTCGGTGGCGCCAGCCCCCCCATCCCTCCCGCCTTGGGCAAAAATAGCTCCCAGCGCCGAGGAATGTGGGGTAGGGAGGGTCTCGGGCAACGGGACGGGGCCCCGAGGGTCCCTGCAGGGCTCGTGGGTCCCGGGATCAAGCACGGCTGACACTGAAGACAGAGAGCGGGGTGGGGAGCCTGCCTCGGCCGTGGCGTTGAGGGGAAGGTGAGGAAGAGCTTCTGTACAAGGTCATCTTCCGCAAGGGTCCCGGCTGCGGCCCCGAAACGCCGATGGGCACCGCGGGACGGAAGCAGAGAGCGGAGTGTCCGCTGGGCTCCCTCGGATGTCACGCCCCGCCCAGCCAGCCTGGGGGCGTCTCCCTGACCTGGCCACGCCCACCGGAGCGAAAGGCCCGCCCAGGTGGTCTGCGCTGCAGACCCGGCACGGGCTCCGGCCTCTCCTGCTGTGGCTGTGCTCACCAAGCGATGCCTCGCCGGCCTGGCGGCTACTTCTTATCTTCTAGAGGCGCCGGCAGTGGCTCGGGCAGAGCCCTGGGCGAGGGCTCGGGCTCCCAGAGCAGGAATTCGTGGAGCAGCGTGTTGACCGTCTCGGGGCATTCCAGCATCACCATGTGGCTGCCCTCGTCGATGAGCTTCAGGAATGCCAAGAGCAGGATCTGCCGAAGACGCGGGGCTCAGGATAGGCGGGGGCAGGAGGGTGGGGCGAGAGGCCAGGCTTCCCTGGGACACCGCCAACCACACGTGGCCCAAGGCATCCAAGCGTCCCTCTTCCCATCTATCCTGGCTCCCTCCACTTCCACCCGACGGAGAACTGGAGAATGGCCTGTTGCCCTGCGGGAGCCCAACTAGTATTCAGGCATCCAGCATTTATTAAGTGCCTACAGTATGCCCGGAGGAGGATTTTCTTTTTCTTTCATTCATTCATTCATTCATTCATTCTTTCTTTCTTTTTCTTTTGCAGCCTCCAAAGTAGGTGGGATTATAGGCATGCACCACACGCCTGGCTAATTTTGTATTTTTTAGTAGAGATGGGGTTTCTCCATGTTAGTCAGGATGGTCTCGAACTCCTGACCTCAGGTGATCCGCCCACCTTGGCCTCCCAAAGTGCTGGGATTACAGGTGTGAGCCACCACGCTCGGCCTTTTTCCTTTTTTTAATTTTTTGAGACGGGAGTCTCGCTCTGCCACTCAGTCTGGAGTGCAACAGTGCGATCTCCGCTCACTGCAACCTCCACCTCCTGGGTTCAAGTGATTCTCCTGCTTCAGCCTTGTGAGTAGCTGTGATTACAGGTGCCTGCCACCGCGCCCAACTAATTTTTGTATTTTTAATAGAGACGGGGTTTCGCCATGTTGTCCAGGCTGGTCTCCAACTCCAGCTCAGGTGATCTGCCCACCCCGGCTTCCCAATTCCCAAAGTGCTGGGATTACAGGCGTGAGCCACTGCGCCCAGCCCGGAGGAGGATTTTCTCAACGTCAACTCTACCAACATTCGGGGCTGGATCATTCTTTGGTGGAACGGGGGGTGATGGAGGGGGTGGGTAGCTGGTGTGGGGGGTGCTATCTTGTGCATTTGTAGAGTGTTGAGCAGCATTCCTTAGCCTCCACCCACCAGATGCCAGTAGTACCCCCTCCCCCTCAGTCATGACACACAATTAATGTCTCCATGCATTTCCACGTGTTCCTTGGGGACAGACTCCTCCTTAGTTAAGAACCATCAGTCCAGGCCGGGTGCGGTGGCTCACGCCTGTAATCCCAGCACTTTGAGAGGCTGAGGTGGGTAGATCACGAGGTCAGGAGTTCGAGACCACCCTGCCTAAGATGGTGAAACCCTGTCTCTACTAAAAATACAAAAATTAGCCAGGCACCTGTAATCCCAACTCCGCAGGAGGCTGATGCAGGAGAATCGCTTGAACCCGGAAGGCAGAGGTTGCAGTGAGCCGATGGTGCCACTGCACTCTAGCCTGGGCGACAGAGCAAGACTCCATCTCAATATAAATAAATTAATTAATTAAATAAAAACCACCAGCCCAGAGCTTTTTTTTTTTTTTTTTTTTTAGAAATAGGGTCTTGCTCTGTTGCCCAGGCTGGAGTGCAGTGGTGTGAGCATAGCTCACTGCAGCCTTGAACTCCTGGGTTCAAGAGATCCTCCCCACTCAGCCTTCCAAGTTGCAGCGATAATCAGTGTGAACCACCTCACCTGGCTAGTATCCAGGTCTATTCTAGGTGCTAAGGATCCCCAGACCCTTTCTAATCTGAACTGGCTAATTAGAGTTTCTAATCTAAACATCCCCTGGTGCCCCTCTCCTAGAATTATATAGGTCACTGGTCTCTTACACAAATCCTCTGCTGTGAGGAGAGCCTTCTTACATGTGGCGGGGACAGTGCATAATTGCTAACACCTGTCCAGGGCAGCCCAACTTTCTAGATTCTACCTAATGCTCCTGTTTGCTTGGGATCAGAATGCAAGATAAAGCATCTAGAGACCACGCCCCCACGGCGGCCACGCCTCCGGGAAGAAAGCACGCCCAGCAAATGATACTGTGCCCCCCTCCTCTCCTCTCCCCCTCCTCTCCTCACACCCCCACCCCCCGCCCACGCAGAGGCCAAGGCCCCCCGGGCTGCACCCTGGGGATTTGTAGCTGTGGCGCGGGTGCCCGCCTCTACCTCGGCCATGCGCTGGTCTTCCTCCACGGGCACAAACTTATCGTGCATGCCGTGGACAAGCAGGACGGGCACGGTGAGCTCGGCGTGGTAGACCTCGTCACCCTCGGGCCAGTACTGTCCGCTCATCATGGCCCGAAGCACGAAGGATGACACGTTGAAAGCGTTGCCCTCCTTTAACAGCTGCTTCTCCTTGGCTCCTTGGCGGGCGAAGCCGGCCCTGGTGGTGGTGGAGGCACCGTTAGAGCCCCTCATGCCAGCCTGGCTGCCACAGGGTGCCCGCGATGCCAGCCCTAGTCCCAGGGGTACAGCTTCCCCTCCCACCCAACTCGGGGAGACGCTTGGGTTCACCAGGGCTAGCATCATGGTCTTTGGGGTGGGGGCACTCACTTGAGGAAGCTCCAGGCCAGGCAGGGCGACAAGCAGTGCAGAACGCAGGTGGGCATGTTGAAGATTGAGCAGAAGCTGGGCTCCAGCGCCGTAGGGCCTCCGCCATTGATCATGATCACCTTGTGCACTAGGTCTGGGTACTCATGTGCCAGGAATGTGCAGAAGGAGACACTGCCCGGAGTAGATGGGGTAATGGGGAGGATTGAAGAAAGGCAGTCAGCAGGATACAAGCAGTGACCATTTTGTTTTGTTCTGTTTTTATTTTTCTTTGAGAGGGGGTCTCACTCTATTGCCCAGGCTGGAGTGCAGTGGCCTGATCTCGGCTCACTGCAACTTCTGCCTCCCTGGTTCAAGCAGTTCTCCTGCCTTAGCCTCCAGAGTAGCTGGGATTACAGATGGACACCACCACATCCAGGTAATTTTTGTATTGTTAATAGAGACAGGATTTCACCATGTTGGTCAGGCTGGTTTCAAATTCCTAACCTCAAGTGATCCACCCACTTCAGCTTCCCAAAGTGTTGAGATTACAGGTGTGAGCCACAGGGCCCAGCCTTGTTTTTATTTTTGAGACGGAGTCTCACTCTGTTGCCCAGGTTGGAGTGCAGTGGTGCGATCTTGGCTCACTGCAACTTCGGCCTCTCAGGTTCAAGTGATTCTCCTTCCTCCGCCTCCTGAGTAGCTGGGAGTACAGGCATACACCCACCACGCCTGGCTAATTTTTGTATTTTTTAATAGACAGGGTTTCAGCATGTTGGTCAGACTGGTTGAGAACTCCTGATCTCAAGTGTTCCACCCGTCTTGGTCTCCCAAAGTGTTGAGGTTACAGGCGTGAGCCACTGGGCCTGGCCTGTTTTGTTTTTGAGACAAGGTCTCACTGTCGCCTAGGCTGCAGTGGTGCACTGCTGTGATCATAGTTCACTGCAGCCTCGACTTTCTGGGCTCAAGTGATCCTCCCACCTCAGCCTTCTGAGTAGCTGGGACTACAGGCATGTACCACCATGCCCAGCTAATTTTTAAATTTTTTTGTAAAGACAGGTTCTCCTTATGTTGCCCAGGCTGGTCTTAAACTCCTGGGCTCAAGTGATCCTCTGGCCTTAGCCTCTCAAAATGCTGGGATTACAGGGGTGAGTCGTGAAACCTGGCTTGGTGAGGGGGTTCATGTCCTCCCCTTACACAGAAGGCATGTCCTTGAAAGTCAAGATTCTTCCCCTGAGGTCCAAGGACACCTGAAGGGGTGAGGGATAGATGGGGCATATCAAATACCATGAAATTGTGAAATTGAGTGTTGAGGGTGAAACTTATTTTGAAGAGAGAATCTAAATCCAGAACTTTCACCAATCTTTCTTGCTCTGTTGCCAGGCTGGAGTGCAGTGGTGTGATCTTGGCTCACTGCAACCTCCGCCTCCGAGGTTCAAGCGACTCTCCTGCCTCAGCCTACTGAGTAGCTGGGACTACAGGAGCGTACCACCATCCTCAGCTAATTTTTTTGTATTTTAGTGTAGATGGGGTTTTACCATGATGGCCAGGATGGTCTTGATCTCCTGACCTTGTGATCTGCCCATCTTGGCTTCCCAAAGTGCTGGGATTACAGGCGTGAGCCACCGCACCCAGCCAGAGACTTTTAATTTTAATTTTAAAAAATTTTTGGCTGGGTGTGGTGGCTCACGCCTGTAATCCCAGCACTTTGGGAGGGCAAGGCAGGTGGATCACGAGGTCAGGAGTTTGAGACCATCCTGGCCAACATGATGAAACCCCGTCTCTACTAAAATACAAAAAAATTAGCCGGGTGTGGTGGTGTGCACCGATAATCCCAGCTACTCGGGAGGCTAAGGCAGGGGAATTGCTTGAGCCAGGGAGGTGGAGGTTGTAGTGAGCCAAGATCACACCACTGCACTGCAGCTTGGGTGACAGAGTGAGACTTTGTCTCAAAAAAAAAAAAAAATAATAATAATAATTATAGAGATGGGGGTCTCACTATGTTGCCCAGGCTGGTCTCAGACTTCTGAACTCAAGTGATCCCTCCACCTCGGCTTTCCAAAGTGTTGAGATTTTAGATATGAGCAACTGCGCCTGGTCCTCATCAGATTCTTAAAGTCACCATGACCCAGAGAATCACTTGAACCCAGGAGGTGGAGATTGCAGTGAGACGAGATCACACCACTGCACTCCAGCCTGGGCAACAGAGTAAGACTCTGTCTCAAAAAAAAAAAATTGCTATCTGACCCTTTAAGGAAACGTCCAGCCCCTGCTGTAATGAGGACACGATACAGACAGGAGTCAGGCAGATGTGACCGTGTCAGGGACCTGCTGTGTGCCCTTGGCCAGGTTGCTTCACCTCTCTGAGCTTCAGCCTCCACATTCCTGACCTCACAGCATTGTTATGGGGTCATGGGAACTATTGTAGGTGGGTGCTCATTTAATTAGAGGAATCATCATAATCATCAACTTTTGAGGATGTTATCATATAAACAAATAAGAGTTGTTACCTCTTAGCCTGGATTCCTTTCTTTTAGATACTTATGTAACTTCTTTGTTCTCTTTTTTTTTTTTAGTTTACTTCTTAATTTTTTGTAGACATGAGACCTTGCTATGTTGCCCAGGTTGGTCTCGAACTCCTGAGCTCCAGCAATCCTCCCATCTCAGCTTCCCAAAGTGTTGGGATTATAGGTGTAAGCCACCATACCTGGCACTTATTTCTTTTTCTTGTCTAATTGCATAGGCTAAAATCGCTAAAACAGTGGTGCTCAACCTGTCTGACTGTTCCAATCTTGCCTTTCTTCCTGGATAAGGAAGAGAATGAGGCCACTTCATAGTGGTCAAGCCCTGGGGAGCAAGTCTTCCATGGAGGGGTTCTTGGTAAGTTTTAGGTTGTATTATCTGCTCTTTAAGCAGGAGTGAATTACAGCAACCTATGCCTTTGTAAACACCTAGAATTTCCAGGATTCCAATGAACCGTTCCTGAATGCACAGGGATCTCTAGGGCAGCTGATTTTTGAACTTAGTCTAAGGCAGTGGTTCTTAACCAGGAGTAATTCTGCCCACCAGGGGACATTTGGAAACTTCCGAAGACATGTTTGACCATCATGATCAACACTAGATGATTGTGTAGTGGCATCAAGTAGGCAGAAGCCAGGGATGCTGCTAAACATTCTACAGCCTAGTGCTGAGATTGTTTGTTTGTTTTTTGGGACAGAGTTTCACTCGTTGCTCAGGCTGGAGTGCAATGGCGCGATCTTGGCTCACTGCAACCTCCGTCTCCTGGGTTTAAATGATTCTCCTGCCTCAGCCTCCAGAGTAGCTGGGATTACAGCCACGCGCCACCATGCCCAACTAATTTTTTGTATTTTTAGTAGAGATGGGGTTTCATCATGTTGGTCAGGCTGGTCTTGAACTCCTGACCTCAGGTGATCTGCCCACCTCAGCCTCCCAAAGTGCTGGGATTACAGTGTGAGCCACCATGCCCAGCCCCTGGTGCTGAGATTGAGCAACACTACTTTTTTGGTTTTTTTTGCAGAGTCTTACTCTATTGCCCAGGCTGGAGTGTTGTGGTGTGATCTCGGCTCACTGCAATCTCTGCCTCCCAGGTTCAAGTGATTCTCCTGTCTCAGACTCCCAAGTACCCAGGATTACAGGCATGTGTCATCATGTGCGGCTAATTTTTTGTACTTTTAGTAGAGATGAGGTTTCACCGTGTCGGCCAAGCTGGTCTTGAACTCCTGACCTCATGAGATCTGCCTGGTTTGGCCTCCTAAAGTGCTAGGATTACAGGCATGAGCCTCACCTAAGCAACACTGCTTTAGAACAATGTGAAATAAGGCCAGGCGCGGTGGCTCAAGCCTGTAATCCCAGCACTTTGGGAGGCCGAGGCAGGTAGATCACGAGAGATCGAGACCATCCTGGTCAACATGGTGAAACCCCGTCTCTACTAAAAATACAAAAAATTAGCTGGGCATGGTGGCGTGTGCCTGTAATCCCAGCTACTCAGGAGGCGGAGGCAGGAGAATTGCCTGAACCCAGGAGGCGGAGGTTGCGGTGAGCCGAGATCGCGCCATTGCACTCCAGCCTGGGTAACAAGAGCGAAACTCTGTCTCAAAAAAAAAAAAAAAAAAAAAATGTGAAATAATACCAGTGATGACAGATATCCATTTGATTACATATGTTAATGGCATTTTTCGACCAGGTATAGTGCCTCATGCCTGTTATCTCACCACATTGGAAGGCCAAGGACAGAGGATTGCTTGAGCCCAGGAGTTCAAGACCAGCTTGGGCAACATAATGAGACCCCCATCTCTATATAATTTTTAAAACTTAAAAATGAAGGCTTAGCGCGATGACTCACACCTGTAATCATACTCTTTGGCAGGCTGAGGTGGGAGGATCACTTGAGCCCAGGAGTTCGAGAACATCTCTATTTAAAAGAAAAAGAATAAAAAAATTTAAAAATTAAATAATAAAAAAATGAAATTTTTCACGGAGAAAAATTAGATTTTTTGTTTGTCTTAAGAGATGGGGTTTTGCCATGTAGTCCAGGCTCCTCTCCGGCGATCCATCCATCCACAAAGTGCTGGGATTACAAGTGTGCACCACCTGGCCTTTGTTTTTGTTTTGTTTGTTATTTTATTTATTTATTTTTTTGAGACAGAGTTTCACTCTTGTTGCCCAGGGTGGAGTGCAGTGGCATGATCTCGGCTCACCACAACCTCCACCTCCCAGGTTCTCAAGCAATTTTCCTGCTAAGGCTCCCAAGTAGCTGGGACTACAGGCGTGCCATCACAATGGGCTAATTTTTGTATTTTTAATAGAAACAGGGTTTCGCCAGGTTGGCCAGGATGGTCTCGATCTCCTGACCTCGTGATCCCTCTGCCTCCTCCTCTCAAAGTGCTGGGTTTACAGGTGTGAGCCACTGCACCCTGCCTTTTTTTTTTTTTTTTTTTTTAAAGAGAGACAGGGTCTCACCATGTTGCCCAGGCTGGAGTGCAGTGGTGTGATCACAGTTCACTGCAGCCTCAACCTACTGGGCTCAAGCGATCTCCTGCCTCAGCCCCTCAAGTAGCTGGAACTAGATGCCTGCGCCTCCTCACCTAGTTACTTTTTGTACTTTTTGTAGAGCAAGGGTCTCCCTATGTTGCTCAGGCTGGTCTCAAAGTCCTTCCCTGAAGATATCCTCCCACCTTGGCCTCCCAAAGTGCTGGGATTATAGGCGTGAGTGACAGCCACAGCACCTGGCCTGAAAACTCGGTATTCTGTGACTGTCAGTCCCTTCTGACCCCCATCTCTCACCCCCAACCCACTCGCCAGGGTTCGCTTACCCATAGGAATGACCAATGAGCACATTTCGCTTCTTGGCATAGCGCTTGAAGATCGCTCGCATGTCCTCAGCCAGCGCGTAGAAGGTATAGGCCGCGGCCACCTGCGGCGCAGAGCTGGCCCCGTGGCCGGCCAGGTCGGGAGCCACCACCTCATAGCCTAGGCGTACAAAGAAGTCCAGCTGCTCCTTCCAGATGGCCAGGGAGCCGCCGACACCATGGATGAAAAACAGCACCACGTCGGCCTGGGCGCCTTTGCAGCTAGTGATGCGCTTCTCACAGTCAATATGGATGGTCCTCTTGGGGCGCCGGGCTCGCCGCCGCCGCCCACCACTGCCACCGCCGCTGCCGCTGCAGCTGCCGGCACTGCCAGGAGCCGAGCGGACATCGCTGCCCGCCGGGTCGGCCAGCTCCACTTCCAGGGCGGCCGGCGGCTCCCCAGAGCCATTCTGCCCGTTCAGGAGGTCAGCTCGAGGGGCTCGGCCCAGGTTTTCCACCAACAACCGCCCATTGCGGTACACGGTGATGCGGCGCTGACAGCGGACCAAGCCGGAGAGGTCCCCCTGGGCGGCATCCGAGGACGCGGATGATGGTGGAGGTGGGGCAGCGGTCGGGGCGGGTCCTGCATGCTTCACCCGTAGCACGCGGCCGGGCTTGACCTCTACAAAGGTGTAGCCATCGCTGGACTCGACGCTCTCCAGGGGCCCCACCGCGTTGGGGGGCGTGCCCAGCAGGCAACAGAAGATACCGTCGGTCACCCCGGTCAGCATGCTGTGTCCTGTGAGTGGGGACAGCAGCCAGTTCAGGTGCTGTCTCAATAAGAACCCTCCACCCTGCAGCACCCACTCTCTGAGCCCTGGGAGAACCCTTCCAGACTCCAGTTTGTGGAGCGCCAGAGCAAGTGAGTCACGATCTTTTGCTTTTTTTTTTTTTTTTTTTTTTTTGTGTGTGTGTGTTTTGAGACAGTCTGGCTTTGTCGTCCAGGCTGGAGTACAGTGGCACGATCTCGGCTTACTGCAGCCTCCACCTCCCAGGTTCAAGTGATTCTTCTGTCTCAGCCTCCCGAGTAGTTGGGACTACGGGGGTGAGCCACCATGCCCAGGTAATTTTTGTATATTTAGTAGAGATGGCGTTTCACAATGTCGGTCAGGCTGGTCTCGATCTTCTGACCTCAGGTGATCCACCCACCTTGGCCTCCCAAAATGCTTGGATTACCGGCGTGAGCCACTGTCCACTAAGATGCTTTTCTGGGCAGTGCCTTCATGGCTGTCAGACACCCTCCTGGGCTACCCTAGTCTATTCTCAGAGAGAGAGCCTTGGCTATGGCTTACCCCGTAGGGTGTCCACAAGGAAGGTGGTGGGGTCTGGTGGGGGATGTTCCTTAAAGAAGGGGACATTGTGGCAGATGTGGTCCAGCCCTGGAGACACCCCCTCCCCACCACCTGGAGTTTATAACATTTATGGCCTCCCAACTCATTCATTCAGGTATGCACTCACTAACTCACATATCCTATCCGAGTGCTTCCTAAGGCATCTCAAATGTGCAAATCTTTGGTGAGCCCCCAGCGAGGCTCCTGGCTCTGAATTTGATCCAAAAAGGTGAGGCCTTGGGGGAGGGGGCTGGGGACTGAGCCACAGAAAGCCTTGCTTAGCTCCTCTACCTAGACCGGTGTGAGTCGGGGTCTGTTTCACCGAGGGCCAAGCTGAGGCCCAGACACTCTGAGAGGAAGCTAGACTCTGAACCCCCTCCTCGGTACCCTGGGTGCTGGGGATCTGCCACACAAGTCCCCGACAGACGGGGGAGGTAAGGCCCTGGCTGGGGGCCTCCGAGCCTCCATCCCACTCCTTGGGCCACCCCCACCCCCGTGTCCATGGCAACCACAGGCCGTTACATAACCTAAGGGGGATACCCGAGCAATGCACCCTCATTGTCTCGGTGTCTAGGGCCTGGAGATGGGGCCAACTGCCTTCCTGCTCCCCAACCCAGGTTGGGCGCCGCTAAGGTAACGCACGGACGAGACTGAGCCCGCATTGGACCCAGGCATACTGGAGCGGAAGCAGGCCGTGCCCCCCACCTCGAGTGGGGCCCTAATCCCGGATTGCGGAGGGCAACGCACAGGCGCCACCCCAGGCCCGCTTCCCCGCGCCCGGCCCCCGCCTTCCAGGTGTTCGTCATCCCTGCGGCGGGGTCCAGCCCACTGGGCTCCGTGGCTTCCTAGGAGCCCAAACGCGGGGTTGGTGGACATCACTCCTCCGAAGTGGAGGCCCCGGGGCTTCGATCTCTCCTTTTGGGGCCCGCTCCCCGCTCACCTCATCGAGGGCCGCGGGGCCCGGGTCGGGGCGGAGGGGGTCCCGGGCGGAGAAGCCAGCGTCCTCCTGCTGGCTCCGTTTACATGGTGGCGCGGTGTCAGACCGGGTGAATCTACGCGGGCGGGCACCGGCCCCTGGCGGTCAGCGCAGGGGCATCCCGCGGCCGCGGAAAGAACCGGCCCTTTAAGTTCCTCCCCCGAGTAGGCGGAGCCGCGCGCCGATGAGCGGTCACCTTGGCCTATCCCAGCTGCGGACTGACCTGGCCTAGTTAGGCGCCCAATCAGAGGTGGCAGTTCTGGAGTGGAGGCGGGCTCTGCGAGTAACGGCCCCGCCCCTTTTGGGGTCTCACCGGGGTGGGGGGAGGGATTGGGCCTGGCTCTAGGCGGAGAAGAGGTTTGCAGTCTGGGGTCTGCCCGACGCCTGGGAGTGCATGGCCGGGACCCTTTCTCTGCAAATGGGTCTCCCAAGCCCCTGCCTTGGGCCCCTGCCTCTGAATTACCCTGTTCCTCTCCAAACGAGGCCCCCATGCTCTTCTCTCTGTATTGACCTTTCTAATCTAGAGGCAGACTCCAAGATCTTTTTCCAATCTTCGGTGGTGAAACTGAGGCTCATAAGGGACAAAAGAGCATAAATCAAGCAAAGGGCAAAGCTGGGACTTGAACCCAAGGCTGTGTGATTCCAGCACCTGGGAACCATTATTCGCTGACCTTCTCCACCCCCTTGATTCTTGGTAGGGAGGAGGTCTCAAACTCCGGGCTTCAAGCAATCCTCTAGCCTCGGCCTCCCAATGTGCTGGGATTACAGGCGTGAGGCATCATGACGGGCTTCTCTAAAGCTTTCAAGGGAAGTCTTGGTGCTAGAGTAATTAGGGAGTTTGAATTTCATAATCAGCAGATTTAACCTACGGCTGCCATGGTTCTGCGGTCCTGGCGGGGCCGCGGTAGACCCCCAGAAAAGCCCATCTCTTAAATCCAGCCTCTGCCCTTTGCTGATGTGTGACCTTGGGCAAGTCACTTCACTTTCCTGAGCCTGTTTATTTCTCTATGAAATTAATCCTCTGATAAGTCTGCTATTCGGGCAAAGTACTCATCATAGTGTCATGCATATAACAAGTGCTCCATATATTATGGGCATTATTGTGGTGGTGATGTTTTGCTAAATGATGCTGCAGGTAGGATGGTCTTTGGAGGATGAAGGGTTAAATGCTCCTTGCTGCTTGGCCACTCCCATCCTCTGGAATTTGCTGCCAGGGCTGGATTCGGTCCAGCCACCCACTCTTGCCCACTAAGGGCACTTCTGGGAGACTATACCGTTTATTCATTTAGCAAACACTTCTCTGTATGAACCCCAAGCTGGCACTTGTAGAGATACAGCCCCAGACCTGGCCCTTGTGGAGCGCCTGAATTTGAGGGAGAGTTAAGGGAAGGCAGTTGGACCAGAAGAATGGACAGGGGTTGAGAGAAGAGGACTATATATATATATATTTTTTTGAGACAGACTCTTGCTCCGTTGCCCAGGCTGCTGAAGTGCAGTGGTGAGACCAGGCTCACTGTAACCTCTGCCTCCCGGGTTCAAATGATTCTCCTGTCTCAGTCTCCCGCGTAGCTGGGATTACAGGCGCCTGCTACCTTGCCCAGCTATTTTTTGTATTTTTAGTAGAGGTGGGGTTTCATCATTTTGGCCAGGCTGGTCTCGAACTCCTGACCTCGTGATCCGCCCACCCAAGCCTCCCAAAGTGCTGGGATTACAGGAATGAGCCACAGAGCCTGGCCTCTTTTTCTTTTCTTTTCTTTTTTTGAGATAGGATCTCACACCGTTGCCCAGGCTGGAGTGCAATGGCGCTATCATTGCCCACTACAGCCTGGATCTCTTGGGTTAAGGGAATCCTGCTACCTCACCTTCTGAGTACCTGGGACTATAGGTGCTTGCGAACATGCTCTGTTAATTTTTTTTAGTTTTAGACACAGGGGTCTTGCCATATTGCCCAGGCTGGTCTCAAACACCTGGCCCCAAGGGACCCTCCCTCCTCTGCCTCCCAAAGTACTGGAATTACAGGCAAGACCCACACTCAACCCTTGCCTCCAGAGGGTCGGGTGTGGTGGCTCATGCCTGTAATCCCAACATTTTGGGAGGCCGAGGCGGACAGATGACCTGAGGTCATGAGTTCGAGACCAGCCTGGCCAACATGGTGAAACCCCGTCTCTACTAAAAATACAAAAATTAGCGGGCATGGTGGCGGGCGCCTGTAATCCCAGCTACTTCAGAGGCTGAGGCAAGAGAATCGCTTGAACACAGGACGCAGAAGTTGCAGTGAGCCAAGACTGTGCCATTTCACTCCTGCCTGAGTGACTGAGCAAGACTGCGCGTCAAACAAAACAAAACTAAATAAACAAACAAAAAACAGGAAAATTCTTATAGTTCCAGAAATGGGGGCAAGCTTGCAATCCATGAGTTTTACGGATTGAGAAAGCCCAGAGAGGCTGAGGGACCACCCCAAGGATACCCAGCGAGCTTGAACTCAAGCCTCCTCGGCTTCCTGCCAAGAGGCGGAGACTTGGCTGCGGCCAAGACAAGCTGTCAGCCAGCTGTGTGCCATCTGTCCAGCTCCCGCTGCGGGTGGGAAGATCCACCAGCCGCTTCCTGCGGCTGCCACCAGCTGCGCCCAGCCACCGCGGAACACCCTCTGCCGGTCAACAAGAGAGAAAACTACAACTCCCAGCAGACCCCGGGAGATAATGTCTTTTGCGCACGCGCATGCTGGAAAGGCGCCGTTCGCCTGCTATCTGTTGGTTTATGTGCAGAACTACACTGCCCCGCGGATACAGACTGGCGCGCCTCAGTTGCACAGGCGCAGAACTAGAGTTTCAGGGTTTTTCCCCAACGGCCATGTTTTTTTTTCCATGTTAGGAGAAACTACATTTCCCATAATCCTTTCTCCCAGGGTTGCGGCGCCTCTAGGCTCCGGAATTGCTGGCGGCCGGGACGGCCGGACCTACAGCCGACATGGCTCTCTTGGCTGGATCGTTGTTGGGCCCTGCGTGTAGGTCGACAGTGTTGCTGGGTGGCAGGTAAGTCCTCAGGGGGACCTTTCCCCAAATCTGGGGATAAGGGCGGCGTCTGAGGCTGGCGCCGCTGTTTACTGCCCGCACGACCTGCCAGTGCCTTGCGCATTTATGGAGCGCCTGTTGCAGCCAGGCTCTGTCCGCGGGAGCCGAGGCTCAGATTGAGCGCCGAGGTCACCCAGCGCCCCGTCTGACCTTTCTCTTCGTCTCTCTACCCACGCAGGTGGCTCCAACCCCGGGCCTGGCTGGGGTGCCCGGACGCCTGGGGCCTCCCCACTCCGCAGCAGGCCCGGGGCAAGGCTCGCGGTAACGAGTATCAGCCGAGCAATATCAAACGCAAGCGCAAGCACGGCTGGATCCGGCGCCTGAGCACGCCGGCCGGCGTCCAGGTCATCCTTCGTCGAATGCTCAAGGGCCGCAAGTCCCTGAGCCATTGAGGATCGCGACGCTGCCGGCCGGACCCCCATGAAAGCATCACCCTCGCTTTGGACCTCGCCTGGCGCTGTTTTTGCAGGGAGCTGGGGAGCAGGAACGCCTCGCACCTGAGTGTTCTTCATATTGTCGCGTTGAAGTCTGGATGGGAACTTGCCAAGTCCCTTTTTAGGCTTTTGAATTAGGAAGAATGTCGAACCTGCGAAACAGACCGCAGGACAGTGCAACGAACCGCCGTGTACCCTGTACACAGCTCTGACTACCAACTACCTACAACTCATCCCTGCCCCATCCTAGGTTCTTTTCCAGTGTATCTCAGGCATCAGATTATTTCTTCTGTAAATATTTCGAAATGGATCTCTCCACGATAAGAGCTCATGAAAACGTAATTACAAAGCTTATTACATCCAAAAGAATTATCAATAATTTTAAAATATTATAAAATGTGTAATAAATGTTCAAAGTTTCACTTGTCTTTTTTATTTTATTTTTAGGGTTAGGATTAGGAATTACAGATTAGGGATTAGGGTCAGGGTAGTTTTACTTGTCTTTTTTTTATTTTTGAACATCTGTTTGTTAACCACTTGTCTTACATGTGTCATAACTCTTTTTTTTTCTTTTTTAGATCGAGTCTTGCTCTGTCACTCAGGCTGGAGTGCAGTGGCATGATCTTGGCTCACTGCAACCTCCACCTCCTGGGTTCAAACGATTCTTCTGCCTCAGCCTCCTGAGTAGCTGGGACTACAGGCGCCCACCACCACACCCAGCTAATTTTTTTTTTTGAGGTGGAGTGCCACTCTGTCATCAGGCTGGAGTGCAGTGGCGTAATCTCAGCTCACTGCAACCTCTGCCTCCTGGGTTCAAGCGATTCTTCTGCTTCAGTTTCCTGAGTAGCTAGGACTACAGGTGCGTACCACCACACCCAGCTAATTTTTGTATATATGTATTTTTTTTAGTAGATATGGGATTTCACCATGTTGGCCAAGATTGTCTCCATCTCTTTTTTTTTTTTTTTTTTTTTTTGAGATGGAGTTTCGCTCTTGTTACCCAGGCTGGAGTGCAATGGCTTGATCTCGGCTCACCGCAACCACGGCCTCCTGGGTTCAGGCAATTCTCCTGCCTCAGCCTCCTGAGTAGCTGGGATTATAGGCACGCGCCACCATGCCCAGCTAATTTTTTGTATTTTTAGTAGAGACGGGGTTTCACCATGTTGACCAGGATGGTCTCGATCTCTTGACCTCGTGATCCACCCGCCTTGGCCTCCCAAAGTGCTGGGATTACAGGTGTGAGCCACTGCGCCCGGTGGTCTCCATCTCTTGACTCATGATCCGCCTGCCTCACCCTTCCAAAGTGCTGGGATTACAGGTGTGCACCACCACACCCGGCTAATTGTTGTATTTTTAGTAGAGACAGGGTTTCACCATGTTGGCCAGGCTAGTCTGGAACTCCCGACCTCAGGTGATCTGGCTGCCTTGGCCTCCCAAAGTGCTGGGATTACAAGCGTGAGCCGTCATGCCCAACCTGTGTCATAACTTTTATAAGTCTGGGAAGGCTGGTGGAAAGGTGGGGTGGAGTGTTTGTTTTTGAAACAGGGTCTCCATCTGTTCCATGCTAGAGTGCAGTTTCCAGATCCCTGCTCACTGCAACCTCTGCCTACTGGGTTCAAGCAATTCTCGTGCCTCATCTTCCAGAGTAGCTGGGATTATAGGCACCTGCCACCACACCTAGCTAATTTATGTATTTTTAGTAGAGACCGGATTTTGCCATGTTAGCCAGGCTGGTCTTGAACTCCAGCTGGTAAGGAGTTTGAATCTTCCACCTGCCCTTGGGGATGTGTGATTTTGAGCAAGGACTTAGCTCTGAGAGGTGTATTTGTTGCCTATAAAATAGAGCGCTCCTTTCTCCTCTGCTCTGTTGCTGTTAGAGTAATAATACTTAGTAGCTTCCAGTTAGTAATTTTTTTTTGAGACGGAGTCTTTCTCTGTTGCCCAGGCTGAAGTGCAGTGGCACCGTCTCAGCTCACTGCAACCTCCGCCTCCCGGGTTCAAACGATTCTCCTGCCTTAGCCTCCTGAGAAGCGGGGAATACAAGTGCCTGCCTCCACACCCGGCTAATTTTTGTATTTTTAGTAGGGATGGGAGTTTACCATGTTGGCCAGGCTGGTCTCGAACTCCTGACCTCGTGATCCTCCCGCCTCCACCTCCCAAAGCGCTGGGATTACAGGTGCAAGACACCATGCTTGGCCCATTTAGCAACTTCACTGTGCAACTGCTATGTGCTGGGTGCTCAGTCTTTGCCGTGGAAGTGAGGGAGGCAGTTTGGACACAGTAGTGTCAGGGTTGGGAGAGAGATTGTGAGTGCTGTAGGAGCTCAGTGAAGGTATCTGACTTGCCTTTTTTTTGTTGTTGTTTTTTAATCTGACCCCAATTTGCCAGAACTGACTTGCCTTTTTTGAAGAATGCAGTCAGGGAAGTATTATTGGAGGAAATCAGGGTCTGGGAGAGCCCGGACGTAGGAGTGATTGGTTAGAGGTGAGGACACAGGTGGGTGATGAAGGCCGCAGGGGCCCATAAATGGGGCCAATGAGGTAGGATTGAATACTTGGGAGATACGAAAGGTATTTGAGCAAGAGGATCTTGAGGAGGAGATAGGGAGTGTTATAGTTCTCCTAGTGCTGCTTTAAAAACATAATTAACACAAGATGATGCATGCATGATGGCTCCCAGAACTTTGGGAGGCCGAGTCTGGAGGATTGCTTGAGGCCAGAAGTTTGAGACCGGCTTGGGAAACATAGCGAGGCCACCTGCCCCCCACTCCGTATCTTAAAAACACACAGACGGTTGGGCGCGGTGACTTACACCAGCACTTTGGGAGGCTGAAGCAGGTGAATCATGAGGTCAGGAGTTCGAGACCAGCCTGGCCAGCATGGTGAAACCCCATCTCTACTAAAAATACAAAAATTAGCTGGGCATTGTGGCAGGCGCCTGTAATCCAGCTACTTGGGAGACTGAGGCAGGAGAATTGTTTGCACCTGGGAGGAGGAGGTTGCAGTGAGCCAAGACCGTGCCTTTGCACTCGAGCCTGGGCGACAGAGTAAGACTCTGTCTCAAAAACAAAAAAAAAACAAACCAGACATGGGTGGGCGCGGTAGCTCATGCCTATAATCCCAGCACTTTGGGAGGCCAAGGTGGGTGGTTCACCTGAGGTCCGGAGTTCGAGACCAGCCTGGCCAACATGATGAAACTCCGTCTCTACTAAAAATACAAAAATTAGCTGGGCGTGGTGACGCACATCTGTAATTCCAGCTACTCGGGAGGGTGAGGCAGCACAATCGCTTGAACCTGGGAGGTGTAGGTTGCAGTGAGCTGAGAGGGCACCAATGCACTCCAGCCTGAGAGACAGAGTGAGACTCCGTCTCAAAAACAAAATAGTAATAAAAATAAAAAATAAGAACAAAGAAATATATTTTAAAAAACCCGCAGACACACACAAGCCCTAGAGACACTCTTGTAGATGTAAACTACAACTCCCAATAGATTTCGCGGCCGAGGCCTCCGCCCACTTCCGGATCTCACTTTCCATTGCTTCCAAGTCCTGGGCGGGGCTTTGTTCTTCAACCGAACTTGACCACAAAGGGAGGAGGCGTGGCAGCCAATGGACGCATGAATTAGCTGGATGCTGCCAATGGGAGCGCGCAAAGCTCTCATGTAAAGGGCGGGGCTCGAGTGCGGACCAATGATGGGGCGTGGTGGCGCCATCAGTGTGGGCTGTGCCGAGGCTGGAAGTTACTGTGAGGCGGCGGCTGTGGTGGCGGCGGTGGTGGCGGCGGTGGTTGCTGAGGCGGCGGCCGAGGCGGCTACGGAAGAAACAGAAGATGGTGAGGATGGCCTTCAGGCCTTTGCTCCCCCTCCGCTCGACAAAATGGCGCCTTGGTCCCACCCACATCCAGTATCCTCCTAGACCCCTCTCCGTCCTTCCCGATCTCCTCGGCCCCGCTCCCGCCCCTCACCTGTGACCTTCGACCCCCGGACCCTACCAAGAGCTTCCTGCCGATCCCACCACCACTCCTTCTCCGACCCCTGACCCCATCTAGGATACCAGGCCCTGACAACTCATTCATTTCCGGGTTACGGCTCCCCCACGGAAATCGTCTGGGGCGGGGTTGGGGTCCCGTAAGACCCCCTGGTCTGGCCTTGTCCTCGGCGCGCCGGGGCTGGATGTCTTCAGTTCAGGATGATTAGGGAGCCAGTCTGGGCCCCGGGGCGGGGGAGGGGGCTTGGCATGGCGATATGCAGGGCTTTGTCGTCAAAGGAAGTGCGACATCGCCGACTGTCCGTGTCCCCCGGGTCCTGACCCCACCTCCGCTATTCTGGGCCCTTACCTGCTCCGAAGAATGAACAGCTTTATCTCTCCGGTCCGCATGAGGTTGCCCCTGTCAAATGAGAGTAGCAGTAGTCTGAACCTCACAGGATAGTGACAATTTAGGCAACTGACGTCGTAAAGGACCCAGGACAGTGAATGCTCAGCAGATGAGCTGGGCGACTCGAGGCCAGTGACATTCTCTTCTAGCTGTCCCCTTATCATGAAGTGTGGATCGTCCCCACCTGACTCTTGGAAGGTTGAAATTCCTTCAGAGCTCCTCAGTCTTCCTGGAATTTGGGTCTGGTGGTTCTTTGGGGTGCAGTCTCCTCACTTGAAAAGTGGGATGGTAACCCACCCTCAGAGGGGAGCTAAAGCCTCTCCCCAACCCCCACTAGTTGGCATCCTCAGGGCTGGGAAGGGTGATGGGAAGTTTGGGCAAGGAAAGTCAAGACCCCTTTGCCCGCCGACCCAGAGTCCCAGCCCACAATCCACAGTCCTTGGGATGTGGTCGGGATGAAAGGAAGGAAATAGGAAGGTGCGTTTCTAGTGTGCGGGTCCCCAAGCCTGGGTGTTGTCCTTAATGCCTTGGTCTGGTCTTATATCTGCAGCCAGTCATAAGTGAATTTGATTAGCTTTGTCTTCAGAACACACCTGAATCCCTCCATGGCTTCATACCCTAGTGCAGGTGCTGCTACCTCCCACCTGCGTACCTGCCCCAGCCTCCTCCCTGGTCTCCAAGATTTGATCTCACTCCTTTGACAGTTCATAATGCACCTGAACCAGAAGAAGTTGTTTTTTGGAGGCAGGGTCTCCCTCTGCCACCCTGGCTGGAGTGCAGTGGAGCGATCACAGCTCACTGCAGTCTCCACTTCCCAGGCTCAAGAGATCATTCCACCTCAGCCTCCGGAGTAGCTGGGACCACAGGCACATGCCACCATACTCTGCTCATTTTTGTACTTTTTGGAGAGATGAGGTCTCCATATGTTTCCCAGGCTGGTCTCGAACTCTCGGGTTCAGGTGATCCTCCTGCCTCAGTATCTGAAAGTGCTGGGATTACAGGCGTCAGCCACTGCACAGGGCCTCAGAAGGAGCTTTTAAAGATGTGCATCAAGTGATATTACATTCTTTCTTTTTTTTTTGAGTTGGAGTTTCACTCTTGTTGCCCAGGCTGGAGTGCAATGGTGCAATCTCGGCTCACCGCAACCTCTGCCTTCCAGATTCAAGTGATTCTTCTGTTTCAGCCTCCTGAGTAGCTGAGGTTACAGGCATGTGCCACCACACCTGGCTAATTTTTGCATTTTTAGTAGAGACAGGGTTTCTCCATGTTGGTTAGGCTGCTCTCAAACTCCTGACCTTAGGTGAACCATGTGCCTTGGCCTCCTAAAGTGCTGGGATTACAGGCGTGAACCACTGCACCTGGCCCAAATGATACCACTTTCTAGCCTATAAAATACTCCAGGGCTTCCTATTGTAACCCGGATGACCCTGGCTGTCCTCACCCTGAGGCCCCTGGCTACCTTTATGACCTCATCTCCACTGTGTGAGCTCCAGCCACCCCTACCCTGGCCTTGTTTTCACTTCCTCACATTCCAGGTTCCTGCCACCCCAGTGCCTTTTCACCTGTTGCTCTTTCTGCTCAGAACACTCTTCCTTTTGTGATCGAGGCCCTTCCTGACTTTGGGGGGCCCCAAGTCTCTTTGCTGTCAGTGCAGCGCTTCTTTTCCTCATCTCTGTTGGGTCCCTGGCAGGCTACCTGCAGTGGGACTCTGTCCGTGTGTGTCTGCTGAGGCAGTGGATGGCTGCAGGGCCCAGCTGTGGCTGGCAGTTGTCTGGCTGCGATGAGGGTTCCCTCATCCCCTGACTCCCATGTCTTGAGGCCTTGTTTTCCAGCTTAGCAAGGGTGGGAAGGCTGCACGAACCCCACCTTCATTGATTTGTTCAGCACAGACATGTTGATCCTAGAGGCTGCCCTTCAGGGAGCTCCAGGCAAAGCTTTCTCCTTGTTGTCTTATGACTCAGAGTAACCCTGGGAGGTAGCCCTGTTGGAATGCTTCCTTTCACCGGGAGGCCCAGAGGATGGGAGGTCACTCATCCCAGGTCACACAGCCAGGGACAGGCTGAGCCAAGATTGAGAGCAGAACACCCAGATACCTGCACCTCTTGCCACTCAGCCTCCAGGCCCCATGCAAGCCCTGCCAGGGTTGAGTCAACCTTCAGCCCTCAGGGTGGTACTAGTCCAGCCAGGGAGGTGGATGTGTAAACAGATGACCTCGCCAGGATGTGACGGAGGCTCTGGGAGAGGCTCTCGAAGTGCGGGGGGGAGCAGAAGGGCAAGGAATGGGTTGGAGCTGGTGGGGAGGTTAGCAAGTATTTGCCATATGGAGACATGAGGGTTATTGCTAGAGGGTATGTATGACAGAGGTTGTGGGTGACAGGAGCCCAGCAGGGGCAAGCTGGGCCAGGGCTGTGAAGGGGGACAGGGCCCCCTCCTCACCCTTCAGGTCTCAGTGCCTGCATCCCTGCATCTGGGCAGCCCTCCCTGATGCCCCAAATGGACCAGAGCTCTGCCCAGTGCCCTTGAGGCACCCTGTCCCGCAGCCACTTCCGGTGCACTGTGCAGCTCTGTGCCCCACACCATCCCAAGGCCAGGTGCAGCTCCATGGTGGCTCAGTCCAGTGCCCTGGTACCTGGTAGGGCCCCAGAAGACCTTGTAGAATGAATGAAGCTGGTCCCAGAGCCGGGGACTGAGCTCAGGCTGACATCTTAGGATGGGAGGGGAACCAGGTTTGAGGGACTTTCAGCTGGTCCTGGGGCAGTAGGTCATCCAGATGTAAGGACTGTCTCCTGGGTGGGAGGGGGAGGCCCACCCAGGCACATTCCAGCTTCCTGAGAGGGACCAGCAGAGGAGGGGTTGGATGTCATAGGAACTGCTGCTTCCGCCTGTCCCAGGGAGTGGTGGGAAATTGTCTGAACAGCAGCTGCTGCCAGGGCAGCTCTCTTGGGCCTCAGGAATTGAGGGATGGCCCTTTCTTCTAGCTCTGTAGCCTTCAGGGGCTCTAGTCTTTGATTTCAGGCATGTGATGAAGAGAAGGAGGTTGGCTTCCAAGACTGGGCACACATGGGTTCGAGTCAGCCCCCTGGTTTTCTGGCTGAGACTGGGTGACCTCTCTGCCTTTGTGTCCTTGCCTTTGATAGGGAGACACTACCCACTGGCTCGTTGGGTCGAGATACATAATGAGCTCAGGAGGGCCCCATTCAGGACAGGCTATGTGGGAAGGCCTGCAGCAGGCAGCCCCACCACTGTCCGACTCCAGGCCTCACTGGCTGGTTGAAAAGGGCTTTTTTGTTTTCTTATTTGTTTTTTTTGAGACAGAGTCTGGCTCTGTTGCCCAGGCTGGAGTACAGTGGCATGATCTCAGCTTGCTGCAACGTCTGCCTCCCAGGATCAAGCCATTCTCCTGCCTCAGCCTCCCAAATAGCTGGAATTACAGGCGCCCGCCACCATTCCTGTCTAATTTTTGTGTTTTTAGTAGAGACAGGGTTTCACTGTGTTGGCCAGGCTGGTATTGAACTCCTGAGCTCAGGTGATCCGCCCACCTCGACCTCCCAACGTGCTGGGATTACAGGTGTGAGCCACTGTGCCCAGCTGAAAAGGGCTTGTGAAGAGTGAATGGATTCTGTTGTTGCTCTCTGAAGCCACTTGGGCCTGAACACTTAGGTGGCCAAGCCCCCTGCCGCATAAACCAGCAATAGGGAGAGGACATCCTGCTTCTCTCAGGCTGTGGTCCTCTCCCCGTAAGGGGCCCAGGTTCCATGCCATGGACAGGGCGTTCTCCCCTCACAGGGCAGCTTCAGACCTTGTGGCCAACTTCGAGGTCTGGGAACCCCAGGAGCAGCCCTGGAGCTGACCATCCCAGACCCTGGTTGCTTTAGTCCACACAGTGTTTGCTTTTATTGATTTTATTTTTATTTGAGACAGAGTCTCGTTCTGTCCCCCAGTCTGGAGTGTAGTGGTGCAATATCGGCTCACTGAAGCCTCTGACTCTCAGGTTCAAGCGATTCTCCTGCCTCAGCCTCCCAAGTAGCTGAAATTACAGGTGTGCGCCACCACACCTGGCTAATTTTTGTATTTTTAGTAGAGATGGGGTTTCACCATGTTGGCCAGGCAGGTCTTGAACTCCTGGCCTCATGTGATCTGCCTGCCTCAGCCTCCCAAAGTGCTGAGATTACAGGCGTGAACCACTGTGCCCGGCCTCACACAGCATTTTCTAAAAAGTTAGCTTTAAGGGACTGGATGTGGTGATTCACACAACACTCAGCTACTTGGGAGGCTGAGGCACGAGAATTGCTTGAACCTAGGAGGTGGAGGTTTCAGTAAGCCGAGATCACACCACTGCACTCCAGCTTGGGCAACAGAGTGAGACTCCATCATAAAAATAAAAAAGTCAGCTTTAAAAACCTGAAGAGAGGCCAGGCATGCTGGCTCACACCTGTAATCCCAGCATTTTGGGGGGTCGAGTCAGGGTGGATCACTTGAGGTCCGGAGTTCGAGACTTGGCCAACATGGTGAAACCCCATCTCTACTAAAATACAAACACAAAATTAGCTGGGCATGGTGGCAGGCATCTGTAATCCTAGCTACTTGGGAGGCTGAGGCAAGAGAATCACTTGAACCTGGGAGGTGGCGGTTGCAGTGAGCCGAGGTAGCGCCACTGCACTCTAGTCTGGGCCGCAGAGTGACACTGTCTCAAAAAAAAAGAACAAAAAACCTGGAGAACAGATTCAAATGCAGATTTCTGGGTTTGATCAGACATAGGAAGCTTGGGGAACTCTGAGCTCCTGTTCCTATGTAGCTGAGACCCCCATAGGCCAGGCCCCTGCTCCCTGAGCTCTGTTTACACTGTCGCATGGGTTTCTTTGGATGGAGTAGTCTCTGTCCTAGGACCCTGTCAAAGGTGGATTGGTGGAAACCAGCCCTAGGAGTTTAATGTGTTACTGAGCACAGTTGTGCCCAGGGGGCCGCGGCCACCCCTTCTTTGTGGGCCGTTGGGAGGGCCCAGGTCTGACTGTCCACCCTGCTGCTTACTCGCTGCGGTGTGACTTTTTTGTTGTTTTTTGAGATGGAAGCTCACTCTGTCGCCCAGGCTGGAGTGTAGTGGCATGATCTTGGCTCACTGCAGCTTCTGCCTCCTGGGTTCCAGTGATTCTCCAGCCTCAGCCTTCTACGTAGCTGGGATTACAGGTGTGCACCACCACGCCTGGCTAATTTTTCTGTTTTTAGTAGAGATGGGGTTTTGCCATATTGGCTAGGCTGGTCTTGAACTCCTGATTTCAGGTGAACCGCCCACCTCGGCTTCCCAAAGGGCTGGGATTACAGGCCCGAGCCCGACGCAGTATGACTTTTAACCAGTGGCCTGTTCTCTTGCAGCCTCAATTTCCCCACCTCTTACCTAGTTAGGGGGCTGCCATGAGAACCCCCTGAAGGACGTGCACATAGCCTGGCTTGGTTACTTTTCTCTGGTTCCGGCAGTGTATCCAGCAGCCAGCTCAAGGGTGTGTTCTGGAAAACTTGAACTACAAAGAACAGTGGGAAGAAGGAACCCAGCAGTCACCCTGCAGGTGCTCCAGGGATGCCGGCACGTTGCCTGGTTTCTCATGTACCATCTTCCGTGTCTTCTAGGCAGATTTTTTGAAAGGACTGCCTGTCTACAACAAAAGCAATTTTAGTCGATTTCACGCGGACTCCGTGTGCAAAGCCTCGGTGAGTGCCTGTTCTGGGGCTGGGAGGGATTGGGACACTTCCAGGGGGCCTGGGGGCAGCTCGTGTCCTCTGATTGGGATCTTGGCTGGAACAGAGGCTGATCTTCAAGCCCAGCCCCATCCACATTCTTGACTGTCTTCCGATGTGCACTGAAGGGTGGGTGCCAAGTCGAGGGATGAGACCCCAGGCCCATGCGCTCTCTTAACCCATCCCTTCCCAACCCTCCTGCAGAACCGACGGCCCTCAGTCTACCTGCCCACCCGAGAGTACCCGTCTGAACAGAGTAAGTGGCCACTGTCAGTCTGTCCCATTCTGGCTACTGAGGGTCGGGTAGGTTATCTTCCCCGAGGCAGCATCGCACGGGGAGGTTATCTTCAATCCCCGCCCAGGTCATACACTTGGTTTAGGTTCACATGCTGGCTACTGAATCCAGTTAGGTCAGGGAGGGTTTCTGGGGAGGTGCAGGAGGGACCGTGGGGGCTCCAGCCTGGGGATGCACACGTGGATGCCTGTCCACTCCCAGCCTCTGGGGATAGCCAGAAAACCTGGCTTTCCCTGGACATCTCCTAATTGGGACACACTGGGATCCACAGCCAGCCCAAAGTGGCCCCCAACTTTCCCTTGTCTGCTACTCACTGGCCCTTTCCCCTCCCTGGCAAATGAGGTCAGGCGAGAACTCCGATCCCACAACGAGTAGTATTGGGCAGGGAGGCCGCAGTGGGCTACAGCAGCCTGGGCTGGGGATCCAGCCAAGCCTGGGTGGCAGTGAGGGGAAGGGGGTCCAGGTGGAGGGGCCCACAGCACAGGAAGACTTGGTCCTGCTGTCTTAGTTTAAATGTTCAAAAAGACTCCACACCAGGTGGGTGGCTCCCGCCTGTAACCCCAGCATTTTCGGAGGCCAAAGCAGTAGGATTGCTTGAAGCCAGGCGTTCAAGATCAGCCTGAGCAACATAGTGAGACCCTGTTTCCACCAAAAAGCATGTATATGTATATGTATATATATATATACACACACACATGCATATATATACATATTCATATATATATATATATACACACACATATACACATACATATATATATGTTAGCTGGGCATGGTGGCGTGTGTGTATAGTCCCAGCTACTTGGGAGGCTGAGGCAGGAAGATCACTTGAGCCCAGGAGCTCCAGGCTGCAGTGAGCTATGATTACTCCAGTCAGGGTGACCGAGTGAGACCCTGCTCTGAAAGCATTTATCAGATCAGAGCCTGCAGGGTAGGGCTGTGTGGTCACTGGGTACAGTGACACACCATGTGCTCCTAGTCTGCTGGGAGAAACACAGGCACGAGAGCGTCAGTGCCGGGGCTTGGAATCCTTTGCACGGGGAGCAGGGGCCCTGCAGGCAGCTGGCTCAGGCCTCTGGGAGTGGCCGTGTGTGTTCAGAAGTAAAAACCTGGGACATTTGGAGATCTGGGGAGTTGGGGGTATTGAATTCCAGCCCCAGAATGACCTCCTAAGGGCAGTGTCAGGCGAGGAGCCCAGGGAGGGGAGGTGTCTGCGACTTTCTCTGTCTTTCCTCCTTAGTCATCGTGACAGAAAAGACAAACATCCTTCTGCGCTACCTGCATCAGCAATGGGACAAAAAGGTGAGGCCTGCAGGGCTCCGGTGCTGGGATTTCGGGTGGACAGAGACGAGGTGCCTGGCAGGGGCTCTGAGCACAGGAAGGACTCTAGTGACTGGAGCAGAGCCTTGAGGGCTGGGTAGGAGGGCCCTGGGCGATCCAGGAGAGGGAAGAGCGTTCCAGTGGCAGGAACCGCTGTGTAGAGGCCACAGGACACCGGTGCTCAGGAGGCTGGACACCAAAGCCTCAGGCTTCCCATGGCCCTGGCATTAGGTAGACTGTATTGGTATGAACTAGATAAAATCTATTCTGAATGGTGAAATACGTACACGTGATTAAAAATCTATAGCCAAATTAGGGCTGGGCCAGGTGGCTCATGCCTGTAATCCCAGCACTTTGGGAGGCTGACGCAGGTGGATTACCCGAGGTCAGAAGTTTGAAACCAGCCTGACCAACATGGTAAAACCCTGTGTCTACTAAAAATACAAAAATTAGCCAGGCATGGTGGAGCACGCCTGTGATCCCAGCCACTTGGGAGACTGAGGCAGGAGAACCGCTTGAACCTGGGAAACAGGTTGCGGTGAGCCGAGGTCGCACCATTGCACTCCAGCCTGGGCGACAAGAGTAAAACTCCATCTTAAAAAAAAAAATCTAGGCAACAGGAGCGGGTGTGGCTGGGTGTGGTGATTCACGCCCATAACTGCTCTAGAGACTGAGGCGAGAGGATGGCTTGAGGCCAGGAGTTTGAGACCAGCCTAGGCAACATAGCAAAACCCTGTCACTAAAAAAGAATTAAAAAATTAGCCAGCCACAGAGGCATGTTACTGTAATCTCAGCTACTCAGGAGGGTGAGGCAGGAGCATTGCTTGAGCCCAGGAGATCGAGACTGCAGTGAGCTGTGATTGTGCCATTGCACTCCAGCCCGGGCAACAGAGCCAGACCCTGTCTTTAAAAAATACAGATTAAAAATGAGAGGCTGTAGTTGGAGTGAAGAGTCATTTTTCCCCGCCTCTGGTGCCCCAACTCCCTTCCCACAGGCTGCCTCTGCACATGGGACATTTTTTCTCCTTTTTCTTTTCTTTTTTATTTTTTCGAGATGGGGGTCTCACTCTGTCACCCAGGCTGGAGTACAGTGGCGTGATCTCGGCTCACTGCAACCTCCTCCTCCCAGGCTCAAACCATTCTCCCGCCTCAGTCTCCCAAGTAGCTGGGATTACAGGCATGTACTACTATGTATTTGTATTTTAGGAATTTCACCATGTTGCCTAAGCTGGTCTTTTTTTTGTTTTGTTTTAACAGAGCCTCATGCTCTCGCCCAGGCTGCAGTGCAGTGACACTATCTCAGCTCATTACAACCTCCGCCTCCCAGGTTCAAGCAATTCTCCTGTCTCAGCCTCCTGAGTAGCTGGGATTATAAGTGCACACCACCACTCCCAGCTAATTTTCATATTGTTAGTAGAGACAGGGTTTCACCATGTTGGCCAGGCTAGTCTCAAACACCTGATCTCAAATGATCCACCTGTCTCGGCCTCCCAAAGTTCTGGGATTATAGGTGTGAGCTCCATGCTTGGCCGCCGCCTTTTTTTTTTTTTTTTTAATGAAAATCTGTTGTTTTCTGCAATGTGGTCAGTTTGATATTTTTCTAACATTGAACAGTGGATGGCGACCTGCCCAGGACAAAGTTGGAAGGTGGGGGGGACTCTGTGACAAAGTGACTGCTTCGGAAAATCCAAGCTGCTGGGCCCAACCCTGCCCCTTCTGCCCCCAAGGCCTTGGTTCCCACAATGGGGAAGGAGACATGTGCTTCTCTCTTTCGTGTCAATGTGCGGCATCCCCATTGGCTTCCAAAGGGCCTTTGTCCCCAGGCTGGGTGGATTGCGCCTCTTGAGTGCTTGAGAAACCAGCCCTGTGTGGGTCACTGAAAGCGGTGGTGGCGACTCCTCCAGGTGCACAGGAAACACCTGTCTATCACCAGCCTTGGGTCCAGGATGTGCCCTGGGCAGGGCTTAGCAGGGCAGGTCCTGGTGGTAGGAGGGGCTGCCCAGCCAGGTATTCTGGGCCGTCCGCCCTACTGCACTCCAGGCCTACATCTGTGATGCTGCTGCAGGGGGCCTGGGCTGGCATTAGGACTCTGGGCGCTTCACCCACTTGAAGACTCACAGCTTCGGGCTGGGCAACATAGTGAGACCCCCGTCTCTACCGAAAATAGAAATATTAAGCATGGTGGTGTGTGCCTGTAGCCCCAGCTATTCCGGAGACTGAGCTGGGAGGATCACTTGAACCAGAAGGTTGACACTACAGTGAGCTGTGACTGTACCACTGCACTCCAGCCTAGGCAACAGAGTGAGAACCTGTCCAAAAAGAGACAGCCCCTCTCTTTCCCCTGTCCCCAGAATGCTGCCAAGAAGAGAGACCAGGAGCAAGTGGAGCTGGAAGGCGAGAGCTCGGCGCCTCCCCGCAAGGTGGCGCGGACCGACAGCCCAGACATGCATGAGGACACTTAAGACTCTCGCTCCTGATAGGCGCCTCCTGCCGTGTCTGCTCCTCGGTCACCCACCCGCCCGCCCACCATGTGTAAGCACCCTGCCCGCCCGCCCATCCACACCCTGCGTCACCACCTCCAACCTCATAGGAGCCGATGTATTTATTTTCCTTGAGTTTTTATTTATGCTGTAACCTGTATCAAGCGTTGGTTAAAGGGGACATCAGACCCAGTAGTGTGATGTTGGTAGATGCTTTTTAAAAAAAAAACAACATTGTCCCCCGACCCCTGCCTTCCACCTGGCCAGTTCCCCGACTCCCACCCCCAGTTCTCCTCCAGAGAACCAGAGCGTGTTTGTGAGGGTCTCTAGCGGGGGCTTCACTGTGGCCGGGCAGCAGGGGCAGGCCCGGGGTGGCCGGACCCACCAGGACAGCCGAGCAGCCTTCTCTCTCCCAACACCAGTCCAGGCCCTTGAGCCTCGGTCTTGTCCCACATTTCGCCCAGAACTCTCCCATGCCCAGACCTCACTCTGAGCATGTGCGCATATCGGGGAGAAGTTGGCCCTGGGGATCTTTCTCTTGAGTCATTTTATCATGGACTAGTGAGTGCTCCGTGTCCACCCCAATAAAAGGGTCTTTCCTACTTGACCTCGCGTCTTTGCTCCACACACCTTGACCGCAGAGGATGGAGCCTCTGGGAGTCATCCCTGTCGTCACCAAGAGGAATGAGAAGGGTCCCCCATGCCAGGGGCCCCAGCACCAGCTGGATTCTCTCATGGGCTTGCTGAGGCCATCATGCTCAAGGCCAAGACCTGGTGGACCATCCCCTCTGCCTCTCCTGCCAAGGTGACCCCGAGGACAGGTCATTCCTGAGAGACGGTCTGTAGTGCTGAGGATGGAGCACGGTTGGCCTTCTGCCTGGGTTACCGCTGAGCAGGGCAGCACACCTGTGAGCTACCGCAGAGATGGCCGGCCTCACCTGGGGGCCTGGGGTCTAGGGCCTCTGCCACTCCTCTGAGGCACAGTGACAGTGCAGATGGCATCTGGCCGGTCTTGCTGGCCTGAGTGGTGGCCTCACCCCTGCTGGGTCATAGAGAAGCTGCATGGAATCTTGGGCAGTTGGCATGTGCCATGGCTGCTCATGGGGCCCCTCCTCCGCCATCAGGGCTGGCTTTTGGGCTGAGCTTGGGTATGTAAGGGGTGTTCAGGCTCTGGGCAGAAGGTTTGTGGCCCTGACCTCTAAGCCTAGGGCTGGGGAAACACCACTTCTCCCTTAATTGCCCCCACTTGGCGGGGGGGGGGGTCTCAGTTTTCCTTTGTTTTGTTTTGTTTCTTTGGAGATAGGGTCTCACCCTGTTGCCCAGGCTGGAGTGCAATGGTGTAATCACAGCTCACTGCAGCCTTGACCTCGAGCATTCCTCCCATCTCGGCCTCCCAGGCGCATGCCACCACGCATGGCTAATTTTTTTTTTTTTTTGAGATAGAGTCTTGCTCTGTCGCCCAGGCTAAAAGTGTAGTGGCAAGATCTGGGCTCACTACAACCTCCACCTCTCATGTTCAAGTGATTCTCCTACCTCAGCCTCCCAAGTAGCTGGGATTATAGGCGCCTGCCCCCACACCCAGCTAATTTTGCTATTTTTAGTAGAGACAGGGTTTTGCCATGTTAGCCAGGCTGGTCTCAAACTCCTGACCCCAGGTGATCTGCCTGCCTCGGCCTCCCAAAGTGCTGGGACCGAGCATGGCCACCTGGCTAGTTTTTAAAAAGTTTTTTGTAGAGATGGGGTTTTGCTATGTTGCCCAGGCTGGTCTCAAACTCCTGGGCTCAAGCTGTCTGCTGTCCTCAGCCTCCCAAAGTACTGGAGTTACAGGCGTGAGCCACCGTGCCTGGCAGAGGTCTTGGTTTTGAGAGCTGAGTCTGAGGGCATTGGGATGGTGTGTGGGGTTGAGCCACAGAGCCAGCAGAGACGCCAGGCTATGGAGGGTCTGCCTGCCCCAGATTCCACTGGAGGGCCCTGCCTGTGTCAGACCTGGCCTGCGTGGTCCATCTCTCCCAAGGACAGATGGTGCCAGGAAGGGCTCTCATCCTACACAAGGAGTGGCTGAGCCGGCCCCAGCCTAGCACGGCCACCCCCGCTGTGCCTCTCAGCTCTCAGCAGTGTCTACACCACAGGGGTAGGGTATGTTCTCTTAGGGTCTGTGTGGTCACAGGGCAAGTGGTCAGGAAATGCACAGTTGACTGTGGTCAGTGGTGCGGGTTGGGCTGAGCGCCCTGGAGGCTGCAGGCCAGGTGTGGAGTCCCAGTCCCCAGGGTTGGTGTGACCTGGGCAGGCCTGTGGTGTCCATCTGTGAGTGACTGAGATGGTGGGACTTCAGCTTCCAAGGCCAGGGGCCAGAGTGGCAGCAGAGGGTACCCCTGCCCTTCCCGTCAGCCTGTCTACACCTCTCCAGCCCCGGGTTTCCACTTTGAGTGGCTGGGGGCCATTTCCTGCCTGTACTGTCTGCCCATGGCTCTGTAGGGCTCCCATGCAGGCACCTCCTTCCCCTCCCCTGCCTCTGCTCTCTCAGATGGGGTCTTACAGCTGTACCCCAGCTCTGCCTCCCTGTGGCCTCCCCCTAGAACCCCTAGGTCTGTCAGGACATGCCCTGTCTGGCACACACCCTCCGTGGCTCCCACTGCCTGTGGGAGGACACTGGGCCCCTGAGCTAGCCTCTGCCTACCCCTCCTGTCTTTGGGGTCCTCCTCACCCCACTCTTCCCCCAAACTCTGTCTTCCACCTTCTCCGCCTTTGCACAGACTATTCTCCTGCCTCCAGTGAACTCACTTCCCCACAGACTCCTGAAGTGCCCCTACACTGGCCCCCAGCCGGGCCCTCTGGCCCAACCCTGCAGTGTGGCCACATGGGCCTGAGCCTTACATTTCTGCATGTGGACACATTTGTCCTCTTCCTGACAAACGTGAGGGTCTGAGAGGCCACGTTCCTGTTCCTCAGTCATAAGACAGTCCCAGTGACTTGAGTCTGACGTCCATTGCACAGCGGAACATCCCCATTTCATCTCAGTACCACCCTGTGTATGTTCTGGGGACACCCAAATGTGCCATTCCCTCAGTATGGCAATTAGGGGGCTCAGGTGCCAGGTGCCTTTGGATGTTCATGCCATAAGCTCTTCCTGCCAGCCCTGGCTCCCCCCAGATGACGTTCTGGGAGGTGAGCATGCCAGAAAAGGCGGGTCTTGCAAACCGCTGCCCTGCCCGTTTGAGAAGGAGGCTTATTCAGGACCTGGCCCGTGCACATATTACCACCTCTTTTCAGCACTTTGAGATTTCTTCCTTTGTCTAGTGGCTGAAGCCAGAACTGAAGTTGGCCTCTAAATCTGGGCCGTCTCAGAGGCAGCACAGCCTGGAGTTTTCCATCTGTGGCCGAGACCCAGTTTTTGGGAGGAGGCCCCCACGGGTCAAGCCAGCCTGTACCAGGAGGAGGGGGGGAAGGGTGACGCCCAACCCAGGCCCCAGCCACTCAGACTCCCCCCACCTCCACTCCCTTTTCCAGCTCTGACCTCGGGCACTGTTGAAATATACTTTTTATTGCATTTCTGCCGTTTTACAAAAATATGACAAAATAAATTAAAAACAAATAAATAATCGCCTGTTCTGTGTGTGTGCCTGTGTGTGTTTGTGTTTTCTGTTGGTTTTGTGGGTTTCCTTTCAATTCCCTTATCCTGGTTGAAAGGAAAACGGCAGATGGGGGGCGCCGGCCAATACTGGGGCCGTGGGGGCTGAAGCGCATCTTGCATTTTGGGGGCCGGCTGCCCCTGTGAATGACTGATATTGCATATGAGAGGAGAAGGCAGGGCGGGCAGAGCTAATGCCAGCCGCTGGGCCAGCACACGGCCTGGGGACTGGGGCTGGGGCTGGGTGAGGGCGCTGGGGTCTCGCGGGGCTCCGAGGTGGGCGGCAGTGGTGGGGGCGGGAGGCTGTAAAAGCTGGCATCCCCCGGCAGGGGCTGGGGGGCGGGTGGGGGCCCGGCCATGGCACAGGGCGGGCACTCGGCGGCAGCCAGGGCCTGGCGGGGGGCGGCGCCCTCGCCCCCGCAACCCCAGGGCCCGTCCCACTGCCAGCAGCCGGCGGGCGGCGTCGGAGGCCGGGGCAGCGGCATTGGCGGCGGTGGCGCGGGGCTCCGGCTGCGGCGGGTACGGAGGGCAGGGGCGCCCACGGGGGCCAGCGCTGTCCCTGCGGAGGCGAGAGGGGCCGTTCCGGGGGGATGCCGCCCCCGCCAGACCCCGCCGGGCTGGCGACCCTGCCCATAGTCCCTCCCGGGCTTCCAGGCACGTAAAGGCCTTATTGCTTCTGATCAGAGACCGAGGTGGGCGGCCCCCTGGGCGGCTTCCGGTGCATACCCTGCCTCTGGGCACGGCCCCTCCCAGTCACAGGGGGAGGACAGTTTGAGGAAGTCCCTCTGGCTTCTGACCTATGGCTCTTGTGCTGCAGCTGCTACCTGGTGGGCTCCTAGGGAGGAGCTGCTGGAGCTCAGGCTGGAATTGGGGCGGGGGAGGTAGTGGGATGGTAGGGGTGAGGCCTGCACCTCTGCTTCAGCACTGTGGGAGCTCCCTGGGTGGGCAGCTCCAGCCCCACCTCCAAGGAAGGCCTTCCTGAACAGCTGGGCTGCAGGGTATGGATTTGCATAGAGGCCTGGGGGGTCCAGTCCCCCCCCAGAGTGAGCTGGAGCAGGAGAAGGGCCAGCTGGATGGGAAATGGGCCTCCCTCATCTCTCCTGGCACTGGAGCATGGTGGGGGAGGGGGGTCCCTGGGTGCAGTCCTGGGACAAGGGGCTTTGGCATCCCTCTCTGGGAGGGTCAGGCACAGAGCTCCGGGCTAACAAAGGCCCTGGGGACACTAATCAGGCTTTCACTGAGAGGTTCTGTGTGCCACAGACCCAGGTCCCCACCAGGACCCATGACCGGGCCTCCTCAGTCCCCTTCAGCCCGTCTCCCCAGGCCTGGCCACCCTACCCTACCCCCAAAGCCGGCCCGGCGTCCCCACCCCCGAGTTAAAGCTTGTGACCTGAGCCTTCCTCTTCCGGCCGGGGGGCTTCCAGCTCCTCAGCCATGGCCTCGTCCACCGGCCCACTCCTCTGAACCCGGCTGCTGCCACTGCTGGGGGTCCCGTCCGTCCGGGCCTGCCCGCCCGCCCCGTTGGACCCTGGCTCGGCCCGGGTGCCACCAAAGGGGAAGAGCTTGCTGGCGTGGAAGGCTTTGGGCGGCGAGTGGCTGCGCTCTGAGTCCCGCCGGGTCTCGGGTGACTTGAGGAACTTGAAGCTGAGGAAGGCAGGCAGGCGGGTGTCGCTCCCCGTGGGCGACTGGGCAGGGGGAGGCCGGGCAGTGGCCCCGGCCCCTGCAGCAGCCAGTGAGGATGTGGCCCCCGACGAGAGGAACTTGCCCTGCAGTGGGATGATCTGCTTCAACTTCATGACGTTGTTGGGCGCTAGCAGGGAGCCTGGGCGCTTGGGCCGTTCAGGCCCGTGGCCACCTGCAGCACTACCCTTGGCCTTGGCAGAGGCCTTCTCGGAGGAGGTGGCGGGATCCAGCCCGGAGCCCTCAGCCCTCGCCTCCTCCCGGCCACCAGCATCATGCTCTCGCCGGGCGTGGTGTTCCGCGTGGCGCTGTCGCTCCTCTTCCTCCCGCCGCCTGCGCTGCTGCTGCTGGTATCGGTGCTGGGCCTGGCGCTCGTGTCTCTGCAGGTAGAGTCAAGCCATTACAGGACTAAGAAAGGGTGTTAGCAGGTGCCAGCCAAGGCTGGTGCATGCCAGGGCTCTCTGTGGAAGTGGGGGATACTTAATGTGTATTGGGCTCCAACTGCATCCCTGCAACCACACTGGGGGCTCCCTGCAGAAGTGGGAGTGAGCCAATCACTTATTCAGTGCCAACTGCATTCCCAGGCACACGCTGGGCCTCCCTTATTGGGGCCCGGCATGGTGGCTCACGCCTGTAATCCCAGCACTTTGGGAGGCCGAGATCACTTGAGGCCAGGAGTTGGAGACCCGCCTGGCCAACATGGTGAAACCCCATCTCTACCAAAAATATAAAAATTAGCTGAGTGGCTGGGTACGGTGGCTCATGCCTGTAATCCCAGCACTTTGGGAGGCCGAGGAGGGCAGATCACAAGGTTAGGAGTTCAAGATTAGCCTGGTCAATATGGTGAAACCCCATCTCTACTAAAAATACAAAAATTAGCTGGGTGTGGTGGCTTCAGCTACTTAGGAGGCTGAAGCAGAGGAATCACTTGAACCCAGGAGGCAGAGGTTGCAGTGAGCTGAGATCATGCCCTAGACTCCAGCCTGGGTAACAGAGAGAGTACATCTCAAAAAAAAAAAAAAAAAAAAAAAAAAGCTGACCATGGGGGCACAAGCCTGTAAATCCCAGCTACTTGGGAGCCTGAGGCAGAATTGCTTGAACCCAGGAGATGGAGGTTACGGTGAGCGGAGATTGTGCCATTCCACTCCAGCCTGGACGACAAAGCAAGACTCTGTCTCAAAAAAAAAAAAAAAAGAAAAGGCTTACTGGATACCAACTGCATCTCTGGGCCTGCACTGGAGCTCTCTGCAGAAGTGGGAGACATCCAATCACTTATTGGGTGCCAACTGCTTCCTGGGCCCACACTGAGGTTCTCTGGGGAAATGGAGAGATTCTGAGGCTTATTGGGTGCAACTGAATGAATCCCTGGACCCACGCCGGTACTTTCTGGGAATTGAAAACAAACATTCACTGGACATCAACTCTGTCCCTGGCTGTGTGCCAGACAGCATCTTAGGAATTGGTAAAATGGAAACCAAATCTGAGCCTCAACCAGAGAACAGGCAAGAGACCTTGCCTCCCAGAGAACCTGCTTCCCAGCGAACAGGCAAGACAGAACTGTGGCTGCAGGCCGGGTGTAGTATCTCACACTTATAATCCCAGCACTTTGGGAGGCCGGGTGAGGGGGGCAGATCACTTGAGGTCGGGAGTTTGAGATCAGCCTGGCCCACATGGTGAAACCCCATCTCTACTAAAAATACAAAAGTTAGCGGGGTGTGGTGGCATGTGTCTGTAGTCCCAGCTATTTGGGAGGCACGAGAATTGTTTGAACCTGGGAGGGGGAAGTTGCCGTGAGCCGAGATTGTGCCACTGCACTCCAGCCTGGATAACAGAGCGAGAGAGAGACTCTTTATCTCTCTCTCTCTCTCTCTCTCTCTCTCTCTCTCTCTCTCTCAAACAAACAAACAAAAACCCCTGGCTGACTATAGCCAGGCAGCCATGTGCGATACTCCGTCAATGTAAACTTCAATGCATTCATGCTCAATAAAATAAAAAGTCAGTTTCTTGCTCGCAGCAGCCCCACTTCAACATGCTCACTGTAGCTAAAGGTTACAGGGACAGTGCAGAGACAGGCCACTGTCATCCTCGAGGAATGTTCCCTGTGCAGGCACTGGGGAGCTCCTTGGCCCATTCTGTAGCTTTCTGAGGAATGTGGAAGGAGCTGGGCTTCTAGGAAGCATCTGCTGTGTCCCTGGCCCCCTAACAGGGTGCAATCAGGCAAGCTGGTGGATGGTAGAAGGTTCTGAAGGGCCAGCCTGGTCCTGGATGCTGCCAGGATTCCAGAAGCCACTGGACCCGTTGTGAGCACTAGCTATTATTACTTATTATTACTCTTTTTAGAAACAGCGTCTTGCTCCATCACCAAGGCTGGAGCGCAGTGGCGCGATCACAGCTCACTGCGGCCTCGAACTCCTGGGCTCAAACGATCCTCCTACCTCAGCCTTCCAAAGCACTGGGATTATAGGAGTGAGCCACTGCACCCAGCCAGGGAGCACTGATTATGGTACCCAGTTCTATGCAGTCTCTGCATTTGCCCTCATGCTGAGGAATTGGCCACCAAGATCAGAGACCCACCAGCAGCCCCACCAATGAGAAAACCGAGCCCAGCCTGGCCCCCCTACCTTAAAGGCCTCGCGCCGCTGGTACTCCAGCTTGGCCATTTCCTCAGCCACCCAGCCTGGGATGTCGGGGATGGCCACGTGGATGAGGTACTTGAGGAGCAGAGCAAAGTGCTGCAGGGGTGGCACAGAGAGGAGGCTGCAGACGCTGGGACCGCCCTCCCGCCTCCCAGCCGCCCCTGCCCCTGCCTCTGTCAGCAGCCCCACCTCGAGCACCACCACGGATACGATGGCTGCCTCCGGGCTCAGCCAGGGGAAGAGGCGCTGCAGCTGCCCGCACTGGCCAATTAGGTAGCAGTTGACCACAATCGCTAGGACACCCATAGCCTCCATCACCTTCTGCAGAGCGGGAGGAGGGCTCAGGTGGAGTACTGCCGGCCTCCCCAGACCCCAGGCTCCTTCCAGCTGCATCTGGGCTCCCTCTGGGCCTCAGCTCGGAGCTCTTGGCTTCCCCCCACCTGCCACTGGCCGATGCTCTCCACGCGCTGGCCGAAGGGCCGCTGCAGCCCGGTGCACAGCTTGAAGGCGTCGCTGCGGATCTCAATGAGGTTGTTGACCAGGGCGCACAGTGCTGCCAGGGGGAAGGCGGACGAGAAGAGCACGACGTAGCCAAACTGCACGAACATCTCCTGGTAGTCCTGGAACGTGTCCTGCGGGGGGCGGGCCTCAGACCTGGAAGCCTCTTCCCTAGGACAATCTTCCTCCCATCCAGCCCGCCTCCCTCACGGGGACCCAGGGCCTGTCCCATCCTTGGCCAGTCCAGAGGCTTCCTCCATCTGGCTAGGCCTTCCTCTCCTGCAGCATCCCAACAACATCAAGGGCCCTGTTACCGCCACCCCCGACCCCTGCGGCCTCCACCCTCGGACCGTGTGCCCCGCCCCCTGAGGCCCCGCCCCCTCCTCACCTCGTACTTCTTCATACAGCTCTCCAGCTCCGCCTGGGTGAGCTGAGGCGAGTGTTCCTCTTCGGGCGGGTCAATCCAAGACGACCGGTTCTGCCGCCTCTGCCTCCGTGTCGGGTCGCTGTTGGAGCCGGGCTCCGGGTCCGGGCCTCCATCGGGACCCTGGTCTCGGCCTTCGCCCCCGGCCCGGCGGAGCAGGATGGCTGGGGGCTCCCGTTCAGGGCTGCTGGGAGCCCCCTCTGCCTCGTCGTCCTCCTCGGCCAGGGTGAACACGCCCGGCTCCAGCCCCTTCTCTACCATGGTGGGGCTCCCCTCTTCCAGGAGGGCCTCCGGGCTTGGGCCGGGTCGACGCCGCCCCGCCCCGCGCTCAGCGAAGCTGACCTTCTTCAGCCGGAGCCCGCAGTCCAGGAGGCCCCCTTCCTCGCCCTCCTCCTCGTCCTCCTCGTCCTCCTCTTCCTCCTCCTCCTCGTCGTCTTCCTCGTCCTCCTCCTTGCCCCCGGGAGGCCCGTTCCCCTCCTCCCCGCCTTCCCCCGCCCGCCGCCGCTCCACCGGCGCGGCCTCCTCCTCCTCCTCTTCCTCCGGCGCCCCGCAGCCCCCGCTGAGGCACCTGCGCCCCCCCGCGCCGCCCCCGCTCTCATCGGCCTGGGGTTCGAGGCGGCGGGGCGCAGGGCGCCGGAGGCTCAGGAGGCCAAGCAGGGCTCGGGCCAGCTCCCAGACGGCCCGCAGGCCCAGCTCGCTGCGGCCCAGACGACGGTACAGGTGCGGCTGCAGGACCTCACGCACGTTCTGGAGGAACTGGCGGGTGATCAGCAGTGTGGCCAGCATCTGGGGGCAGGAAGGGGGCGGAGAGAAGCGCGTGGGGGGCAAGCGGGGCGCCAGGATTGGGGTACTCATTCTCCCCGGGAGCCCCGCCGGAGCACCTTGCCCAGATACACGCCGAACGCGGTTCCTAACTCCGCTGCTTTGGACGCACCTGGACGCGAGGGCCCCAGCGCTCAGCCACAAACCACAGCCGCGCAGCGCTCCTCGCGGACCTCCCGGGCAGGCCCAGCGGGTCTCCGTCCCACCGCGGGCTTGCGGACCCCCGACACCCCCCTCCGCGCATGCGCCTTCAGCTCGGTGCGCCCGGCCCCCCGGCCCAAGCCACGCTGCCCACCCCGGCGAGGCCCCGGGGGCTCGCCACCTGCCCGTACTTTGGCCCGGGCCGCGAGCAGGAGGCCCCGGAGGGAGAGGAGGAGCAGGCGGAACCGCAGGGCCGCGAGCGGGACCAGCACCGCCCGCAGCTGCCGCTCGAGGCTCTGGGACAGGGACAGGACGAGCAGGAGCTGTGAAGGGACCGACGGACAGATGGACGGACAGATGGAGAGGACGACAGGCAGAGAGAGGACGCACAGACAATGGACGGACAGACAGGAGAGAAGGATGGAGGAGGGGAGGGAGGGGCTGGAGAGCCCTTGGACCCCTTGCGCCATGTCTGGCCCCTCGCTGGCCGCCATGGGGGCGGGGGGACTGCCGCTGGGACGGGAGTCTCACCTCTTTCAAGCGCTCCATGTCCTTGAGGTAGAAACCGATGTAGAAGAGGCTCAGGTACGAGTTGACAAACTGGAACTGCAGGAAGGAAGCAGGCGGTCGTCACCCTGCACCCCCATCCCACTGCCAGGAACCTTCCCTGTGCCCCCATACAGATCCCACAGCTTCCTTTCTGTCCCCCTGCCTGCCCGATGGTGGCGACTCACCAGGACAACTTTGATGATGAGGTGCTTCTCATAGGCACTCTCCAGCCGGTAATTTTCTAGAAGCCGAGGGGAAGAGTGAGAGGGCAGCTGCGTCCCCTCAAGGGTGGCAGGGATCCTAAGGGGCAGTGGGGACCTTCCTCCCTAGGACACCCTGGCAGCGCGTACCCATGTCGTTGAGCCAGATGGCGAGCTTCTTGTAGCCCTCGGCACTCACACTGACAAGCAGGGCCAGCATGACCTTAGGCAGGAATCGGGTGAGACGGGGCAACCCCTTCACGCTCAGCACCAGCTCCTGTGGGACAGGGGGCTCAGGGCTCATCCCGGCTACAGGACAGCTCCAAGGTGGAGCTGGGCATCAAGGACAGGGCGGGTGGAGGTACGGGGGTCACCTGCAGCTGGAAGCAGCCAAGCATGAGCAAGAAGACACAGACGAGGCACGCCAGGCATAGGGGGAGGCTGACGAGCAGCTGGAAGAGCAGCCGCTTCCAAGGCGGGTAGTAGAACTCCTCCGCTCGCGTGACGGGGCTGATGCGGCGCACACCCTAAAGGTGGGCAACGGCAGGTTCAGCATGAGCTCAGAGAGGCCACCTATGCCTCCCGCACCCCTCTCTATCCTCAGAACTCAATTTCCCTCCATCATTCCTTCTCGGGTCACCCACCTAGGCCACTGTTCCCAGTCCCTCAAATCCATCCCCTTGGGAAACACACAGCCCGCCTTGGTTTGGCATACCCTCTTTGACGGAGCAACCGTATTTCACACCTTGCTTCTGCAGTGCCCCCAACCATTTACCTTTACCCGGTCTCCATGACCCTGGACTCAGGCCCCAACTGACCCTGAACTGGGGGCGTGGCTCCTCCACGGCTTCCCCAGGTGAGTCCAGCGTCCCCCACTTGTATGCCAGCTCAGCCCCTCTCCGTTTCCATTCCTCGAGAAAAAGTGTTGACCAGATCACATTGAAGAGGGCAAAGACCACGCAGGAAACATCCCGGCTTGTCTGTGAGTAGCAGAAGAGAGTTGAGTCATTGTCTGTGCCAATCCAGAAAGGAGGGCACCTCTGGGTCCCCCAGGCCTTGCAAGGTCCCCTCCCAGTACCTGATCAACCTCTGTGAATGTGTACAGGACAGACCCGAAGACAGCTGGATATACCATAGCTGATGTGTAGAAGCCCAGCCAGGCGAAATACATAGCAATCTTCACGCCAAAGTAATCACAGATGTCATCTGCCAGAGGACAAGAGGGTCCCAGTCACCCCCTGCCTGTCTGCTGTGACTCCCTCCCATCCCCCCAGCCCAGGCCGCACCTAGAGGCTGGTTTTCACACACGGCCTGCACCCATGACTTCATGAGGCGGTTCAGAATACGCTGCTCGTGGACAGGGAACACCTGCTGGATGATTCCACGGGCCGCCAGCTCGGGGACTGTGGATAGAGGAGCACAGGTGATCCCTGCCCCTCCACCAGAGCCCAGCCTGACTAGCCCCCTTTGTCTGAAGCCCAAGTCACAGCTTTTTGCCTGCTCTTAAACCTCTAGAGCTCTTTCCAGGGGAGGAGTTCTAGACGGATAAAAAATCTGATTCTCCTGCAGAATTCGGTAGGTGCTGGTGCAGGCAGGGAGGATGCAAGGGAACCGGGTGGGGTCCTGGTGAGGAGCCATGTTTTTATTTTTTACTCTATGTATTTATTTGTTTAATTTGAGACAACGTCTTGGTCTGTCATCCAGGCTGGACAAAGTGCAGTGGCGCTACCGTAGCGCACTGCATCCTCGAACTCCTGGGCTCAAGTCATGCTCCTGCCTCGACCTCCCAAAGTATTGGGACTCACACCTCACGGCGTGAGCCACCGTGCCCGTTCCCATGTTTTAAATACAGCTCAGTTTGTGGACCCGAACATCTGAGGAATGGTAAAAAGTTGCTGTTGGAAGGTGAACTTGGGTGGCTGGTTTCCTGGTGGGGAAACCAAGGTCCAGAGCCGCACCATGCAGTAAGTGGAGGGCTGTCCATAGTCCCTGCCTCCATCTTATCTCAGACTCAGAAAAGGGCCTCTTCTGTACCCACCTCCCAGAAATAAGTCTCACCTTTTGGCTAAAGCCACGCCCCCTCAGCTCATTGGTTTCCCAACTTTTTGCCAACCCCTAACTGGTTGGATCTAGGCCCTGCCCTCCTTCCCTGATAAGCTGTCCTCTAAGAGCTCCACCCAACTCAGGAGATAAGCTCCACCTTTCATTGAGACCACACCCCTTTAGCGCATTGGTTTCCTCTTTGCCAATCCCTGATTGGTTGGTGCTAGGCCCCGCCCTCCTGCTCTGATAGGCTGCCTTTGAAGAGCTCCACCCTACTCTCTGCCTGTGATTGGTGTTGGTCCCGCCCTGCTCACTGATTGGCTGGTCCTCCAGGAAGCGCACGTTGTGGAGCGCCTCTCCCTGTTTGGCACGCAAATTCTGCAGCCAGAAGCGGATGATGCTCTGGCGTTCCTGCGAGAAAGAGGGCGTGAGCTCAGGAAACTCATAGATACAGGATGCTTGCGGGGCTCCAGAGCCGGCCTCACCTGGGAGGTGAAGAAGCGCAGCTCGCTCTCCACATTCTCATAAATAAAGTCCTCCTCGCAGGAGAAGCCGCGGGTGCCCCCGCCAAATTCGGCCTTCACTGCCTTGCGCAGACCCAGCTCGTCGGCCCCTCGGAGTAGGCTGTGAAGAAGGTGGAGGAGGTGGGCTCACAAGGAGGCCCCGGCCCACCATCCTGGACCTTTGGGACAAACGCAGGGCGGCTGGATAGCATGGTTGGCACTTGGTGGAGCAGGGAGCCGAGTGGCAGGCTCAGCGAGAGGCCGGGGACAGGGGACTCGCCTCTCATACGTGGCGGTGACAAAGAAGGCGTAGGCACGCGTGTGGCGGTGGTGGCGGACTTGCACGATGAGCTCGGGGATGCCCACGCGGATGTGGTTCAGCAGCCATAGCAGTGTGTGGTCATCGGTTGTGTCTGCCAAGGGGCACAGGGACTGATGGCTCTTGCCACGAGGGGGCCCAAGGCCTCCTACATATTCCCGCTCTGGGAAGCTGAGCTCAGGAGAGCCGCATCTGGGCACTGGGCACTGGGCGGGCGTGCGGGCGTGCGTGGGTACCTGGGAAGGTCATCAGCACGTCGCAGTTCTCTGTAGGCACCGTCTTCATCCATGCCTTGTGGGACACCAGGTAGCGACCCGCCTGCAGGAGCCGCTTCCCGAAAAGCTTATCTGGGGGCGGCGTAGCAGGCCCAGGTCAGGCCACAATGGGATCGAGACCCCAGTCTCCAGTCTCGGTCCCTCTGGTCCCCGCCAGGGCTCCTCACCACTCCGCCTGGCATCCAAGGCCCCAGGAGCTCTGGCCTTGGCTTGTTTTTTCCTCCCTCCACGTCCTTGCACCAGCCAGGCCTTCCTCCAGAAATGCCCTTCCCCCCAGGTCCTCCCTTACAAATCTTACTCATTCTTGAGGCCCAGCTCCGCCTCCAAAACCACAATCGATGGGGCGCTCACTAGCAGCCCTGAGCGCTTCACCACATTATGACAGCGCCGTCCTTGCAGCAGCCCCAGGAACTGGGTGCAGTTCTTACCCCCATTTCACAGGTGAGGAAACTGAGGCCCAGAGCGTTTAAGTCACGCGCCCAAGGTCACACAGTCGAGCTGGGATTTGAACCCAGGACCGTATGATTCTCTATTCTTCGCGGAGAGGCTCTCTCAAGCGCATGCCTGCCCCGCCGCGATCCCACAACCCCCCCCTCCCCGGTAGCGGGGCGCACCCCAAGGCTGGGGCTTTCGGAGGGGCGTGTCCACATCTCCGTTCCGGGACCCCAGCCCGATGCACCGTCCCAGCCCCGCCCGCCGGGCCGCAGCCGCAATGCCGGGAGGAGCCGGCCCCTCATCCAGACACCACGCCAGGGACGTTTGACCTCGATCCTCCTCCCTGTGCAGTCGGCGCGGGCTCCCCAGGCACCTGCAACCCTGTCTGGTCCAGCCGCCACACACATACCCAGAACTCCGGACGCCGGGGCTGCAGGCTCTCCCTCCGGCGGGGGCCTCTTGCCACGCTCGCCCTCCAGGGATGTGCTCCCCGCGCCGGAGGCGGCCTCGGCCATGGTGAGGATAGGTCAGGTCAGGGGCTACGGACGGCCCGGGCGCCAGGGGGCCACGGGCTCATGGGGCCGGTGTCGCCGCCGAGCGCGCGGGAGGAGGAGACAAAGGCCGCGCCCGCCCGCGCCGGCCGCCTTCCTCGCTTGCCAGAGCGCTGCTTCTCGTCCCCGCCCGAGCCGAACCTCGATTCTCCTTCCCCGCCGGGTGCACGTCACTCTTGAGTTCTCAGCTGAGTTCTCCCGCCTAGCTCTTTGGTTGTCGTCTCCGCCCGTGTTGCTTTCTGGGTTTCGTTCTCGCCCGCCCACGTCGCTCTCTGCTGCTGGTCCCCGCCCGCACTGATTGTGCATTCTCCAATTCGTCCCCACCCATGCTTCCTTCTGGTCCCAGCCTCGGAGCCTGTTTCCCCATCTGCAAACTCCGGACCCTGGAGACGCGGTTTGGAATGTGAGATGGGCATGATTTGACTAAGAGAAGACGTGGGAAGGGAGGGCCTGGTTGGGGAAGATTCCTGGTGACAATAACTTCAACCACCCCAGTAGAGCTGTGATAGATAATTGTAGCAAGCCCTGCCTTAGGAACTTTGCACGCGTCACTTAGGAGCCTAGAACACTCCTCATACATTCTTTGTCCAGTTAACACCGACTCCCTTCCGGATGTAACCTCGGAGAGGATCCCATAGAGTTGTCAAGCAAATAAAAATACAGTGCGCCTAGTTAAATGTAAATTTCAGACAAAAGAATAAGTGTTAGCCGGGCGTGGTGGCGGGGGCGCTACTCGGGAGGTTGAGGAAGGAGAATCGCTTGTGCTTAGGAGGTCGAGGCTGCAGTGAGCCCAGATTTCACCACTGCACTCGAGCCAGGGCGAGAGAATGAGACCCTGTCTCAAATTCAAACATACATAAATGTTTCTTTCTTTTTTTCTTTTTGAGACAGAGTCTCGCTCTGTTGCCAGGCACCAGACTGTAGCGCAGTGGCGCGATCTTTGCTCACTGCAACCTCCGCCTCCTGGGTTCAAGCAATTCTCCTGCCTCAGCCTCCCGAGTAGCTGGGACTACAGTCTCGCGCCACCACGCCCAGCTAATTTTTTTTTTTTTTTTTTTTTTTTTTTTTTTTAGTAGAGACGGAGTTTCACCGTGTTGGCAAGGACGGTCTCTATCTCTTGACCTCGTGATCCGCCTGCCTCGGCCTACCCAAGTGCTGGGATTACAGGCGTGAGCCACCACGCCCGGCTTCATACATAAATGTTTCTATGTCTCCGGTCTACATAGGACATAGTAGCACTAAAACATTATTTATTTATTTATTTATTTTTGAGAGGGAGTTTAGCTCTGTTGCTCAGGCTGGAGTGCAGTGGTGCAATCTCGGCTCACTGCAACCTCCACCTCCCAGGTTCAAGCAATTCTCCTGCCTCAGTCTCCCGAGTACCTGGGATTACAGGCACACGCCACCACACCCAGCTAATTTTGTATTTTTAGTAGAGCTGGGGTTTCACCATGTTGGCCAGGCTGGTCTCAAACCCCTGACCTCGTTATCTGCCCGCCGTAGCCTGCCAAAGTGCCGAGATTACAGGCCTGAGCCACCGCATCTGGCCCTCACATTATTCATCGTTTATTTGAAATTCACATTTAGCTGGGTGACCTGCGTTTTATCTGGCATGCGGCCAACCCCTGACCATCCTGAGTAGCCCAGTCTGTTAGACTGAAAGAAAGCCCCGGGAGGGTAGGGGCCAGGGGCCAGGTCTGGTTCTCAGTGCGAGCACACAATAGGCACTTGCTGTATACTTGTTACAGCTGAAACAACTAGAGAATGGCAGATGGAATATGTCATCGTTTGTTCCTATTTTACAACTTAAAATATTAAAGCCTCGGACGGGTGCAGTGGCTCTCACGCCTGTAATCCCAGCATGTTGGGAGGCTGAGGTGAGTGAATCACTTGAGATCAGGAGTTTGAGACAAGCCTGACCAACATGGCGAAACGCTGTCTTTACTAAAAATATAAAAAATTACCCAAGCATGCTGGCACACGCCTGTAATCCCAGCTACTAGGGAGGCTGAGGCAGGCGAATCGCTTGAACCCGGGAGGCGGAGGTTGCAGTGAGCCGAGACCGTGCCATTGCACTCCAGCCTGCAGACAGAGCGAGACTCCGTCTCAAAAAAAAAAAAAAAAAGTCTGGGCAACATAGTGAGATTCCCGTCTCTACCAAATACACACACACACACACACACACACATTTATGCACACAAAAAAATTAGCTGGGCGTGGTGGCTCTCGAGCCTGTGGTCCCAGCTATTCGGGAGGATCCCTTGAGCCCAAGAGTTGGAGGTTGCGAGAGCCATGATCGCGCCACTGCACTCCAACTCGGGCGACAGAGTGAGACTGTTTCAAAAATAAAATAAAATAATAAAGTAAATAAAAATATTGAGCAGGGCGAGGTAACGGAGGGTTAGAATGCTATTCTGTCCGACAGATTTTTCTTAACGCGCCAAGTGTGCCGCCCGCCCGCTCGCTCTGATCCAGAAACAGAGAATCCGCCGTGCGAAGGCACTCGCAGGGACCCCGCCCAACCAGTGCCTGGAATTCCACCATCAGCGCTTTCTTCCGCGGTTCAGTGCTGTCCTGGGTTAACCTGAAAGCAATCTCCGAGGCTTCCCTTTTTGGCTTTCGGGGAGCCAGAGACTGCCCGGACACTTGGCTCTGCAGGTGCAGACTGGGCCAGAGAGAGAGAGCGGGCCAAGCCAGTCCACAGTGGAGAGAGGGCTGTGCTGGGGGCTCCAGGAAGACTTCCTGGAGGAGGGGATCTTGGAGCTAGGCCTTGAAGATGAGTTTGTCAAATGAGGAAGGGCATCCGAATCCGAGGGAACGGCAAGAGGCAATGCTGGGGAGAGGCGAGAATCTGGAGAGTTCCGGGAAAAGCAAGCAGGAATCTTTCCAGAAGTTTGGGCAGGATATTCCCTGGGCCAGGTCTTGGGTTCTCCAGTATTCATCCCTCTCGGTCACTGAGATGCTCTGAGCTTCCGGTCTGAACCTGGACGCGAGGAGGTGTAGTCCCTCCTTTCTTGAACGGGAAAACTAAGCTCACATAGGTCCTTGCCAAGCGTAAGGCTGCAGAGTGAGCAGATGAAAAATGCGGGACTCAAAACCTCACCTCGCTGTAATTTGCACCGCCCTGTGCCAAGCTCTGTCCTTTCTTCCATTCCTCGCTCCTACTGTCAGCCTCGCTGCGCTAGGACCCTAAAAATTCGGTCTCATGTTGCCCAGGGAACAGCATTTCGCTACACCCACCTCCATGGAGTCCCCGCCCTCTCTCCCTTGCACCAGCCAATGGAAGCGAAGATCTTCAGACTGTGGGCGGGAGGTATCCTAAGGCACCCAATGATGGTCGAGAATCATTGAGCACTTTACTAGTGGTGCCGCTAGTAAAGTCCTGCCCAGACTTGAAGCCACACAGGCGGGTCGGGCAGGCGGGTCGCAGGTTGTAAATCCATGTGGCGGGGGCTTTGGATCCTGGCGGCCCAAGCGGCACGTGGGCCTCGCAGGTGGGGCTACGGAGGAAGGGTGTGACAGATTGGGGTGCTGCTTGGACCCCAAACCCACTCCCTGGGTTTTAGGGGCCCAATTTCCTGCGGCAGAGGACTCATTTTCGTTCTTCCCTGCCTAAATCATCCATCCCCCTGCCGCAGGGTCCACATCTGGGTCTCCTTCTGGCCTCAGAGTCCCTAATCCGGTCACCCTTCGGCCTTCAGAACCTCCAATTTGTGCATCCCCCAGCTGCAGTACACCCCCCCACCTGGGGCATCTCCCGATCATCGAGCCCTTGGTCTACTTGACGCTGAGGCTGAGGCTCCCAGACGCGCTGATTCGCCTCCCCTCCGGTTCCAGACTGTGCACGCGGAGGAGCAGCGGCGCACCAGTCCCCGGCTCTGGAGCCACCATCTTCGCGCTAAGCTCCGGTCAAGGCCGCTGCGGCGTCGCTGTGATCCGGACCAGCGGCCCGGCTAGCGGCCACGCCCTCCGGATTCTCACGGCACCCCGAGACTTGCCCCCGGCTCGCCAAGCCAGCCTGCGCTTGCTCAGCGACCCCCGCTCTGGGGAGCCTCTGGACCGCGCACTGGTGCTCTGGTTCCCAGGTGAGGGTCCCCAGGTTCCGAGCCTCCTGTAGGTCCCATCACCCAGTTTCCCCCTTCAAGGAGTTTGCACTGCCTGTACTGTTCTCCTGACTGTCAGCTCTCTGCCACACTAGGTCCCAAGAGTTTCACCGGTGAGGACTGCGTGGAGTTCCACGTTCATGGAGGCCCGGCAGTGGTCAGCGGTGTCCTGCAGGCCTTGGGTGAGTTGCAGCCTTGGGTGAGATGCTTGGTCTTCCCGATGGGCTTGGGTGGGGACCAGGGTGGGGTCTCAGACCGGGACCTTTCTGCAGGTAGCGTGCCAGGGCTTCGACCGGCGGAGGCGGGCGAGTTCACCAGGCGGGCGTTTGCCCATGGGAAGCTGAACCTGACTGAAGTGGAGGGCCTGGCAGATCTGATCCACGCAGAAACCGAGGCGCAGCGGCGGCAGGCCCTGAGGCAACTGGACGGGGAGTTGGGCCACCTCTGCCGTGGTTGGGCCGAGACCCTCACCAAAGCAAGTCCCCCATTTGTCCCTCCGAGACCCCATCTGTGCAACCCCTGCGTGAGACCCCCTCAATCCCTAATTCATTCCCTTCGTGAAAGCTTCTGGCCTATGAGCCACCAATCTGGTCCCTGAAGTCAGGCTGGACTTGGACAAATTGGGTGTGGGACGGTGGGTTTCTGGGTGCACACACCACCTGTGGTCTCCCTGCCCCACCAGGCTCTGGCCCACGTGGAGGCCTATATCGATTTCGGCGAGGATGACAACCTGGAAGAAGGTGTCCTGGAGCAAGGTGGGCACCTGGGCTTGGGGAAGGAAGATGCCTCGTGTTTCACACCCAAAGGCTCCCCTCACTGTCTTCCTCTGCCTGCCTTCCCTCACCCACAGCGGACATCGAAGTACGGGCACTGGAGGTGGCCCTGGGTGCACATCTACGAGATGCCAGACGCGGGCAGAGGCTGCGCTCAGGGGCGCACGTAGTGGTCACTGGACCCCCCAATGCCGGGAAAAGCAGCCTCGTGAACCTGCTTAGTGAGTAGGAGGCGGGCAGGGGGCGGGGCCTAGTGCCAGGGGTGGGCCAAGAATGGGGTAATTGAATTCTTCAGGTCTGAAGGGGGGTAGAACCTGGGGGAGGAGTTCCCTTGTCTCCACCCTTTCCTCTTCTTCTGACCCTCTCCCAGGTCGGAAACCTGTGTCCATCGTGTCCCCGGAGCCTGGGACCACCCGTGACGTGCTGGAGACCCCAGTCGACCTGGCTGGATTTCCTGTGCTGCTGAGCGACACGGCTGGGTTGCGGGAGGGCGTGGGGCCGGTGGAGCAGGAGGGTGTGCGGCGTGCCCGGGAGAGGTGGGCAGGCAGGGTGTTGATAGGAGGGGCGGGACCCTTCCTCTGCCTTTTCTCCCTGTTGCCTTTATTTTTTCATTCTTCCTGAATCAGAGAACCTGCTAAACTCTTGCAAGCAGGGATCTCAGTGGTTTGGTTCTTTCTTTCTTTTTTTTTTTTTTTCTGAGACGGAGTCTTGCTCTGTGGCCCAGGCTGGAGTGCAGTGGCACAATTTCAGCTCACTGCAAGCTCAGTCTCCCGGGTTCAAGAAATTCTCCTGCCTCAGCCTCCCAAGTAGCTGGGATAACAGGAGTGAGCCACCATGCCCAGCTATTTTTTTTTTTTTTTTGTATTGTTAGTAGAGACTGTTTCACCATGTTGGCCAGGTTGGTCTCCAATGCCTGACCTCGTGATCCGCCCGCTTCGGCCTTCCAAACTAGGATTACAGGCCACCGCGCCCGGCCTTTTTTTTTTTTTTTTTGAGACGGGAGTTTCGCTCTCTTTGCCCAGGCTGGAGTACAGTGGTACGATCTCGTCTCACTGCAACTTCCGCCTCCTGGGTTCAAGTGATTATCCTGCCTCAGCCTCCCGAGTGTCTGGGATTACAGGTGCCCACCACAATGCCAGGCTAGTTTTTTGTATTTTTATTAGAGACAGGTTTCACCACGTTAGCCAGGCTGGTGTATAACTCCTGACCTCAGGTGATCCACCTGCCTCGGCCTTTCAAAGTGCTGGGATTACAGGTGTGAGCCACCACACCTGGCCCTTGATTTGGTTCTGATTAAGTCCTGCCTCTGGCCCTCCCATATTTGGCCTCATCCCTAAACTCTCTGCCGGCCCCACTCATTCCGCCCCGCCCTCTCGAGCTCTATCCCGCCCTGGCCAACGCTCTGTTCCTAGCAGTCTACCCCATTCCCTGTGCTCTGCCGACCCCCTGCACTGTGCCCGCCCCTCGTGCTCCCTGTGGTGTGTACGGCCCCTCTCGCTCTGCCCGCCCCTCACGGTCGCCCCACTCCCTGTGCTATACCCAGCCTCTTTTGCTGTGCTCAGCCCCTGGCACTTTGCCCCGCCCCCTGCACTGTGCCCCGCCCCTCTTGCTCTGCCCCAACTCCTGTGTTGTGTCCGGCCTTATTTGCTCTGCTCCTCCCACTGCACTGTGCTGTGCCCCGCCCATTTTGCTCTGCCCTGCCCCTCTGATGTGCCCCACCCCTCTAGGTCTACCCCACCCCTTGCGCTGTGTGGTCCACTCCTCTTGCTTTGTCCCCTACTTGCACTATGCCCCGCCCCTCTGTCTTTGCTCCACCCCCTGCACTGTGCCCCGCCCCTCTGTCTTTCCTCCACCGCCTGCACTGTGCCCCGCCCCTCTTACTCTGTCGCACCCCTGTGCTCGGCTTGGGCCCCTGACAGTCTGCTGGACCCCTGGTACTCTACTACCTTCCCTACCTCACGCTCTGCACCTCCCCAAGTGCTCTGCCTGGCCCCTCTCACTGTCCCTCTGCCCAGTGCCTTCAGTTGCTCAACTTGGGACCCCCCCGCCCCCCCGCCCGCCCCGCTCAGTTGACCTCCTTGCTCCCCCAGGCTGGAGCAAGCTGACCTCATTCTGGCCATGCTGGATGCCTCTGACCTGGCCTCTCCCTCCAGCTGCAATTTCCTGGCCACTGTCATAGCCTCTGTGGGAGCCCAGAGTCGCAGCAGCAGCAGCCAGCGCCTCCTCCTGCTGCTGAACAAGTCGGACCTGCTGTCTACGGAGGGTCCAGGTCCCGGTCCTGACATGCCTCCGCATCTGCTGCTGTCCTGTGTGACGGGAGAGGGGCTGGACGGCCTCCTGGAGGTGCTGAAGAAGGAGCTAGCTGCAGTGTGAGCCCCTCCCACCCCTAGCCTCCCCTGGCCCAAGTTCAAGTGTGGGCTGACCCATGCCTGCCCAACTTCAATTTCTGTACTTACAAAATGAGTACAACCATTTCCCCTTCAAGGGATGGTTGCAAAAGATCGGGAGAGACCATGTCTCTTGTCTCTTCCAGGTGTGGGGATCCGTCCACAGGTCCCCCGCTCCTGACCCGTGCAAGGCACCAGCACCACCTCCAGGGCTGCCTGGATGCCCTCGGCCACTACAAGCAGTCAAAAGACCTGGCCCTGGCGGCGGAGGCACTGCGAGTGGCCCGGGGGCACCTGACCCGGCTCACAGGTGGAGGGGGAACTGAGGAGATCCTGGACATCATCTTCCGGGACTTCTGTGTGGGCAAATGAGGGGATCCAGTCAAGTCACGCCCAGGCTGCGTGGAGACCCAGGAGCCTCGGGGATCTGGAAACAGCTTAGCTAAATGGGATTCTCATTTGCCCGGGAAAGAACTTGATTGTCAAACAGTGAAGCAACACAGCTCAGGGATAGTGAGCTCCCTGCAGGGGACTCCCTGGACATTGAGGCCCTGGAATGGGGCTGAATGGAGGTCCTGTGGAACGCTAGATGCTGGGTGATCTGGGTTGAGATGGAGATAGGAGAATCTCAGGGGTTTTGTTTCATTGTTTTTAATTTATTTTGCAAACACCAAAGGAATGTAAAAAAACTCAGGTGACCTAGATGTGGTTTTTGTTTGTTTTTTTTTTGAGGTGGAGTCTCAATTTGTCACCCAGGCTGGAGTACAGTGGTGCAGTCTCAGTCCACTGCAATCTCCACCTCCCCAGCTTAGGTGATTCTGCTGCCTCACCCTCCTGAGTAGCTGGGATTACAGGCATGTACCACCATGCCTGATGAATTTTTGTTATTATTATTTTTTGAGACGGAGTCTTACTCTGTTGTCCAGGCTGGAGTGCAGTGGTACGATCTCAGCTCACAGCAACCTCGGCTTCCCAGGTTCAGGCAATTGTCCTGCCTCAGCCTCCCGAGTAGCTGGGACTACAGGGGCCTGCCACCATGCCTGACTAAGTTTTATAATTTTAGTAGAGACAGAGTTGCACCATGTTGGCCAGGCTGGTCTTGAACTCCCAACCTCAGGTGATCTGCCCGCCTTGGCCTCCCATCATGCTGGGATCACAGGCATGAGCCACTGCACCCAGCCCCAGAAGTTCCAATGTGGAAAATTTTCTTAGCCCTTCTCCAGTTGCCATGGCTTAATGTGTGTCTTTCCAGAACTTTCTCTGAATGTTTGGATACTTGTGGATGTACCTGACAAATATGTTTGTTTTGTGTTTTGTATATAAATGGTATTGTCTTCATTGCTGTACAAATTGTTGTTGTTGTTTTTTAATTTATCTCAGCTCCAGGTAAGGTTAAAGTTTTTAAAAAATTTATTTATTTAAATGTTTATGTGCCAGGCACGGTGGCTCAAGCCTGTAATCCCAGCACTTTGGGAGTCAGAGGCGGGCAAATCACAGGTCAAGAGATCGAGACCATCCTGGCCAACATGGTGAAACCCCGTCTCTACTAAAAATACAAAAATTAGCTGGGCATGGTGGTGCGTGCCTGTAATCCCAGCTACTCAGGAGGCTGAGGCAGGATAATTGCTTGAACCCGGGAGGTGGAGGTTTCGGTGAGCCGGGATTGTGCCACTGCACTCCAGCCTGGCGCCTGGCAACAGAGCAAGACTCTGTCTCAAAAGAAAAATAATAATAATGAAAATAAATGTTTATGGATGTGGGTTCTCACTGTGTTGCCCAGGCTGGGTCTCGAGCTCTTAGACTCAAGCCATCCTCCTGTCTCGGCCTCCCAAAGTCTTGGGATTACAGGTATGAGCCGCTGTGCCTGGCCTTAATTTATTTTTCAGTCTTTAGTCTTTTTTTCTTTTTGTGTGTGTGTGACAGTCTTGCTCTGTCACCCAGGCTGGAGTGCAATGGCGTGATCTCAGCTCACTGCAACCTCTGCCTCCTGAGCTCAAGCCATTCTCGTGCCTCAGCCTCCCAAGCAGCTGGGATTACAGGTGTGCCCCACCGCACCTGGCTAACTTTTGTATTTTTAGTAGAGATGGGGTTTTGTCATTTGTCCAGCTCCTGGCCTCAAGTGATCCACCCATCTTGGCCTCCCAAAATGCTGGGGTCACAGGCGTGAGCCACTGCACCCGCCCTTTTTAAAAGAATTTAAATTTATTTATTAGTTTATTTTTATTTTTTTGAGATGAAGTCTCACTTTGTCCCCACGGCTGGAGTGCAGTGGTGCAATCTCAGTTCACTGCAACCTCCACCTCCTGGTTCAAGCAATTCTCCTGCCTAAGCCTCCCGAGTACCTGGGATTACAGGCACCTGCCACTACACCCAGCAAATTTTTGGTATTTTTAGTAGAGATGGGGTTTCACCATGTTGGCCGGGCTGCTCTCCAGCTCCTGGCCTCAAGTGATCTGCCCATCTTGGCCTCCCAAAGTGCTGGGGTCACAGGTGTGAGCCACTGCACCCACCCTTTTTAAAATAAATTAAATTTATTTATTATTTTATTTTTATTTTTTTGAGGTGGAGTCTCACTCTGTCGCCAGGGCTGGAGTGCAGTGGCGCGATCTTGGTTCGTTGCAACCTCCACCTCCTGGTTCAAGCGATGCTCCTCCTCGGCCTCCCAAGTAGCTGGGATTACAGGCGCCTACCTCTACACCCAGCTAATTTTTGGTATTTTTAGTAGAGACGGGGTTTTGCCATGTTGGCCAGGCTGGTGTCAAACTCCTGACCTCATGATTCGGCAGCCTTGATCTCCCGAAGTGCTGGGATTACAGGCGTGAGCCACTGTGCCCGGCCACATTTATTTATTTTTTACTCTGTAACTCAGCTGATGAAAACTGTAGTATTAGTCTGGACATTTTGCCACTTCTTTTTTTTTTGACAGGGTCTTGCTCTGTTTCCTGGGCTGGAGTTCACTGCAGCCTCGAATTCCGGGGCTCAAGCAGTCCTCCCACCTTGGCTTCCCAAAGCACTGGGATTACATGTGCAGGCCACGGTGCCCAACCCTGCCTCTTGTATCTTTTTAAAAATGTTTAATTAGTTCAATTATTCATTAACTATTTTTGAGATAGGGCCTCTCTCTGTTGCCCAGGCTGAAGTACAGTGCCGCAGTCATGGCTCACTACAGCCTCAAACTCTTAGCCTCAAGGGACCCTCCTGCCCGGGCGCTTCGAGTAGTTGGGACCACAAGCACCCACTACCACGTCTGGCTAATTTCGTATTTTTTATAGAGATGGGGTTTCCCTGTGTTGCCCAGGCTGGCCTTGAACTTCTGGACTCAGTTGATCTTCCTGCCTCAGCCTCCCAAAGTGCTGAGATTACAGATATGAGCTACCACACCAGGCCAACCTCATGTATCTTAAAAATGACTGACAAGGCTGTGTGTGGTGGCTTACACCTGTAATCCCAGCACTTTTGGAGGCTGAGGCAGGAGAATCCCTTGAATCCGGGAGATGGAAGTTGCAGTGAGCCATTGCACTCCAGCCCAGGCAACAGTACAAGACTCCATCTCAAAAAAAAAAAAAAGACTAGCAAGAACTAGGGACCTTTCTCCCTTTATAAGTGTAGGGTCCAGCCCTACTAGGGTCGTGAGTGTCCCCTATCGCTGTGTTAAGGCGCTGGATCCGAGAAATAAGAAGACAGGACACAAAGGATAGGATAAGAGCAGCTGGGCTCTGGGGGCCAACGCCACTTACAAGCGGAGACAGGCGAGGCCCCCGAGCATTCAGGGGCATCTGTGTTTATTTGGCATAGGTGTGGTGGGGGAAGGGTAGTGAGTGAGGTCATCCTGAAGATAGTGATAGGGTCAAGACAATCACAATAAGCTAAGGGCCCCCCATTAGGTCACCGAGGCAAGGAGGGGGCGGTGTGCAGCGAGGAGGGGGCGGTGTGAGGCATCTCTTATCTAGGGGAGGCAACTTCTAAGGCTTTCCACAGGAGGATGTTTTGAGCCAGCACAGTAGCAACAGAGCTGTCAGGGCGCAATTGTACCTGATCAGACGTTCTCAGGATTGCTGGCCTGAGGCCAGCTTTCCATAAGAACTGGATGCAAGATACTACAGCTCCCTTACAGGAGGAGTGATTCTTGCGCCAAGCCTACCATACAGAGGGTATTTTTATGATACTGATCGCTGCTGCCTGGGCCGGCCTGCCGTGTAGTGCATGCCATTGCAGGCAGGGACACTACTGTCTGTGCCATAGATTCTTGTCCCGGTATGGCTGTTTTCCCTAGTTCGTGCTCTGCGCCGTGTCTGCTCTTGACACTCTTCCGACTACAAACGAAGAACATAATTATATAAAAGGATTATATAAAAGGAAATGAATGAGCAGTAAGGTATTCTTCAGACACTAATTGTGCTGGGAGTCTGCTTAGCTCTCCTTCCTCGGTGCCCAGAAGGGGGATTACCCACAATAAGCTGAATATTTATTCATTTACTTCATGAATATTTATCAAACTTCTGCGAGGATCCAGCATCGTAAACATCGTTCTATTGAACCTTCACCACAGCACAATGCTGTGGGTATTTTGTTCCAGTTTTGCAGATGAGAAAACAAGCTCACAGGAGTAATTGCTTCCTGGAGATCCCCCAGCTTTGGGGATTGAACAAAAGTTTGTTTGACTCCAAATCTGAGTTTGCTGAGTGCCTCCTGTGCAGTGAGCAGGGTGCTGGGGTCACAGAGGGGAGCAACAGGCATGGTCCCTGTCCTCATTACAGAATTGACAAGAGGCCAGGTGTGGTGGCTCACAACTGTAACCCCAGTACTTTGGGAGGCCAAGGTGGGGAGATAGCTTGATACCTGGAGTTTGAGACCAGCCTGGCCAACGTGGTGAAACCCCTTCTCTACAAAAAATACAAAAATTGGCTGGGCGTCAGTGGTGCATGTCTGTGATCCCAGCTACTCAGAGGCTGAGGAAAGAATCACTTGAACCCAGGAGGCAGAGGCTGCAGAGAGTGGAGATTGTGCCACTGCATTCCAACCTGAGTGACATAGCAAGACTCTGTCTCAAAAACAGCAGCAACAGCAAATAATCGACAGGAGATCATTACAGTGAGGCCCGATAGCTGCTTTTTTTTTTTTTTTGAGATGGAGGCTTTGCTTTGTTGCCCAGGCTTGAGTGCAATGGCACGATCTCGGCTCACCGCAACCTCTGCCTCCTGGGTTCAAGCAATTCTCCTGTCTCAGCCTCCTGAGTAGCTGGGATTACAGGCATGTGCCACCACGCCCCGCTAACACCTGACTAATTTTTAAATTTTTTTAGAGATGGGATCTCACTATGTTACCCAAGCTGGTTTTAAAGTTTTGGGCTTGAGGGCTGGGCACGGTGGCTCAAGCCTGTAATCCCAGCACTTTGGGAGGCCGAGGTGGGTGGATCACGAGGTCAAGAGATCGAGACCATTCTGGTCAACATGGTGAAACCCCGTCTCTACTAAAAATACAAAAAAATTAGCTGGGCGTGGTGGCGCGTGCCTGTAATCCCAGCTACTCAGGAGGCTGAGGCAGAATTGCCTGAACCCAGGAGGCGGAGGTTGCGGTGAGCCAAGATCGCGCCATTGTACTCCAGCCTGGGTAACAAGAGCAAAACTCCATATCAAAAAAAAAAAAAAAAAAGTTTTGGGCTCAGGCGATCCTCCTGCCTTGACTTCCCAAAGTGTTGGGATTACAGGTGTGAGCCACCATGCCTGGCCTTTTTTTTGGGGGGGGTTGAGGTGGGGTCTCACTCTGGAATACAGTGGCACAATCATGGCTGACTGTAGTCTTCGACCTTCTGGGCTCAGGTGACCCTTCCCCATCAGCCTCCTGAATAGCTGGGACCACAACCACCACTCTCGGCTAATTTAAAAAATTTTTTTCATAGACAGGGTCTTGCTATTTTGCCCAGGTTGGTCTCAAACCCCTGACCTCAAGTGGTCGTCCGCCTCAGCCTTCCAAAGTACAGAGACTACAGGCGAGAGCCACCGCGCCGGGCCAGAGGTGGTGAGTGACTGGAGCAGAGGCAGGGAGGAGAGAGAGGAGTGAGACCATCGGAGGAGTCACGAAGGGGTCTGACGGGCAGGCGTTCGTCTGAGATTCTTGGGGGAGCCTGACGTGGCGGGGACCGACCAGCAGAGGGCGCGTCGCGCTAACAAAGGCGGTACCTGGTGTTTCTCCCATCAACGCTCCCCGAGGTCCCCTTTGGCGGATTCAGGCCTCCACACTCACCTGGTGTCGTGTGAATGGTTAACTCCCCTTGACACAGGTGGAAACTGAGTCTCAAAGATAATCAGGATCTTTTCTGGAATCTGAAAAAGATCTACCTCCAGTGGTTGAAGATACTAACTCTCTGGTTTCAGAGAACACGGAGCCAGAAAGGCATCGGGACAGACAGAGGCACAGAAAGGGCCTAAGGAGGGCGGGGGCGGGGCGGGCCCGCAAAGCGGCCTCCGCCCCCACCCAAAATAAAAATAAAAAATAAAAATGGAAAAGGGCTTAAGGAGGCCCGCAGAGTTTCTCCACCACCCAACTAAAGGAGACTCCAGGGCCGGGCGCGGTGGCTCATGCCTGTAATTCCAGCTCTTTGGGAGGCGGAGGCAGCCATATCACCTGAGGTCAGGAGTTCGAGACCCCTGTGACCTACATGGAGAAACCCGGTCTCTACTAAAAATACAAAAATGAGCCGCGCGTGGTGGCACACATCTGTAATCCCAGCTACTCAGGAGGCTGAGGCAGGAGAATCGCCTGAACCTGGGAGGTAGAGGTTGCAGTGAGCCGAGATCGTGCCACTGCACTCCAGCCTGGGAAACAGAGTAAGACTCTATCTCATGTTTATAAAAAAAAGAAAAAAAGAAAAAGGATCTCCACCTCCAGTGGTTGAAGATAGAAACTCTCTGGTTTTGGAGAATGCAGAGGCTGAGAGGCATCCCGGGCAGGAGGCCCCCAGAGTTTCCCGACCACCCAACGAGAGGAGACCCCGGCCCGTTTTATTTACAGGCTTCCTGACAATATGTCACGATATGTTCATTTCCTTGCTTGTTCAACAAAATCAACGAATTGGGGCGGGAGGGGCGGTGGCCTGAGTAGAAAGGGTCACACCGTGAGTTGAGTCCACAAATGTTACTATTGCCCCATCAGGAACCCAAACCATGCCCACAGCGGAAAAGCAATAATGTGGGTCCAGGGGTCGGGGCTGGGCTGGCAGTGGGGAGGGTCCTGAGGGCCCTCAGGAGGGCTGTGCTGGACCTGTGGCTGGATGGGGTTGGAGATGCTCTTTGGACAGGATGCTCGGGCCCCGCCTGCCTTCCCCAGGGCCCTGGCACACAGCTGGCCCGAGGTCCTTGGCCACAATACTTTTTTTCCAAGAAGGGTGAGGTGGTTTGTGGGAAGCAGCCATGGGGGTTATTTATAGAGGCTGCAGGAAATCCCCAAAGAGTCTGGGTTTCGGCAGGCGCTGGGATACCTCAGGGTCAGGAAGAGGCCCCGATCCGCCAATTGCTCGACCCCCCACCCACTGTATTCAGTCCCCACCCGGTTCCTGAGGAGCTATCAGCCTGGGAGAGTCAGAGCTTTAGGGTCAGGGCTGGAAAGAGGGAGGGATGAGGCTGGCCTGGAGGTTTCCAAAAGGGGAAGCAAGGGCTATATCTGGGGCATGAAGAAGGGCTTTCTGGAGGAAGAGGTCTCTGGAGCTGGTCCTCAGAGGAAGATGGGTTCATTAGGCATGAAAAATGCAAGGGCACAGCGTGAATTAATGCATGTTGAGTCTTTTAAAGAGAATTCTTCTCCAGGATAGCAGGAGGCGAGAGGGGAGTCACAGATGTGCTAAGGAGCTAGACTTTGTTCTAAGGGTAATAGGGAGCCATGGAGGGTGTGTGAGCAGGAGAGGGGCTTGGACAGAGTCTGTAATGGAAAGACCCCACTGGACCAGCACATGAGCCATACCAGAGGCCGTGGCTAAGTGTGCAGGGACTGAGCCAGGGCAAGGTTACTGGGTTGGTGACAGGGATGATGGCTCCTGGAATGCTCTGGAAGGCAAAAACTGATGAAGGATCAGAGGCCTGTGCCCACATACCTGGAGTGTTTAGAATCATTACTATTATTATTATTATTATTTTAGAGACAGGGTCTTGCTCTGTTGCACTGGCTGGAGTACAATGGTGTAATTCTAGCTCACTGTAGCCTCCAACTCCTGGGCTCAAGCGATCCTCCTACCTCGACCTCCCAAAGCGCTGAGATGATAGGTATGAGCCCAGCCCTAATAAAACTTTATTTACAAAGACAATGCCTGGCCTTAGAATTATTATTAAACTCATTGCTTGGATGAGAAAATGGAGGCTGGGGTTGACTGAGCCAAGATTCAAACCCGGGGATGTGTGGCTTTGAAATCCTAAGTCAGGTCTTCTGGGGTGGCCAGGACTGGCTGGCATCAAAGCCTAAGGACTCTGGGCTTTGAGTCCTTTTCAGAGAACTAAAAAGTCCAGGATAGCAGGAGGCAAGAGGGGAGTCACAGATGTGCTAGAGAGCTAGAATTTGTTCTAAGGGCAATAGGAAGCCTCCAGCCCAGCCTGTCTGGGCGGTCTGGTGGGGCTGACCCCCCTGCTCTGTCTTGGCAGAGCTCCAGCTGAATGTTTCCTGCGGTGACCATCTCTCGCCCTTGTTTCCGCATCCCGGAAATATCGCTCCTTTGTCCCTCCAGACTAGCCTGCCCTAAGCGTGGCGCTGCCAGCTCCGGGCTCCTTGTGACTCATCTGTCCCAGTCCAGGACCCCAGAGGATAGACTGGGAGGGAATGGAGGGGGTGGGAGGGGTGGGAGAGACAAGCTGAGATCCTAGACAGCAATGTTGCTGTTGTTGGTTGCTTTTTTTGAGACAGAGTTGTGTTGTCATCCAGGCTGGACTGAAGTGGCGTGATCTCGGCTCACTGCAGCCTCCACCTCCTAGGATCAAGGGATTCTCCTGCTTCAGCCTCCTGAGTAGCTGGGATTACAGGAATGTGCAACATGCTTGGCTAATTTTTTGGTATTTTTCATAGAGATGAGGTTTCACCATGTTGGTCAGACTGGTCTTGAACTCCTGACCTCAAGTGATCCACCTGCCTCGTCTCCCAAAGTGCTGGGGTTACAGGCGTGAGCCACTGCGCCCGCCCTAGACAGCGATATTAAGTCTGTCTTTCCTCACAGCTATTGGCTTTGTGTCCAGAAGTTGTTGTTTTTTTGTTTTTTGGTTTTTTTTTGATAGAGTCTAGCTTTGTCACCCAGACTGGAGTGCAGTGGCGCGATCTTGGCTCATTGCAGCTTCCACCTCCCGGGTTCAAGTGATTCTCCTGCCACAGCCTCCTGAGTGGCTGGCCTCCTGACTAATTTTTTGTATTTTTAGTAGAGATGGGGTTTCACCATATTGGTCAGGCTGGTCTCAAACTCTTGACCTTGTGATCTGCCCACCTTCGCCTCCCAAAGCGCTGGGATTACAGGCGTGAGCCACTGTGCTGGGCCGTGTCCAGAAGGTTTTGCTTGTTAGAGATAAAGCACAGGAATGGGGTTACTGAGTCAAAGGGTTTGTGCATTCATTCATTCATTCATTTATTCATGCATGCATTCATTCATTCGAGACAGGGTCTTGCTCTGTCACCCAAGTTGTTGCAGAGTGGTAGAATCAGAGCTCACTGCAGCCTCAAACTCCTGAGTTCAAGCGGTTCTCCCACCTCGGCCTCCCAAGTAGCTGGCACTATAGGCAAGCACCTCATACCTGTTTTTCTTTAAATTTTTCATAGAGATGAGGTCTCACTATATTGCCCAGGCTGGCCTCAAATTCTGGAGCTCAAGCAATCTTCCTACCTAGGCCTCCCAAAGTGCCGAGATTACAGGTGTGAGCCACCGTACCCAGCCTGATTTTACTAGGTATCACTAAAGTAGTTTCTGGAAGGGCTATCACAGGGCTTGAATTTCTACCAGTCTTGTAGGAAAAGGTCCTTTTTTCTACATCTTTACCTGCAGTGGGTGTTAGCTATTATGGCCTTAAAAAGATGTTTTTGGGCTGGGCGTGGCGTGTCACACCTGTAATCCCAACACTTTGGGAGGCCGAGGCGGGCATATCATGAGGTCAGGAGCTAGAGACCAGCCCAGCCAACATGGTGAAACCCCGACGCTACCAACTAATACAAAATAATTAGCTGGGTGTGGTGGCAAGTGCCTGTAATCCCAGCTACTTGGGATAAAACCCCATTCCTGGGGCTTCATCTCTAACAAATAAAAACTTCTGAGGCAGGAAAATTGCTTGAACCAGGGAGGCAGAGGTTGCAGTGAACTGAGATCGTACCATTGCACTCCAGCCTGGGCGACAGAGTGAGACTCCAACTCAAAAAAAAAAAAAAAAAAAAAGACATTTTTCCAATCTGCTAGGTGCAACGTGATATCCCTGCATTCTTTCGATTGGCTTTTCCCTGACTACTGGCTGAGATAGTGATATCAGTGAGCCAGTGTCTTTAAAGTGGACACTGCTGCCTTTTCTGGAGAATTATTTGCAAACCTAGAATTTTCTTTCTCCTTTTTTTTTTTTTTTTTTTGTTGAGAACGGGTCTCCCTCTGTCATCCAGGCTGGAGTGCAGTGGAGTGGTGTGATCTCAGCTTACTGCAACCTCCGCCTCCTGGGGTTCGAGAGATTCTCACGTCTCAGCCTCCCGAGTAGCTGGGATTACAGGCGTGTGCCGCCATGCCTGGCTTTGTGTTTTTTGTAGAGATGGAGTTTTGCCGTGGTGGCCGAGCTGGTCTCAAACTCCTGGCCTCAAGTGATCCGCCCACCTCAGTCTCCCAAAGTGCTGGGATTATAGGGACTACAGGCGTGTGCTACCATGCCTGGCTAATTTTTAAAATCTTTTGTAAAGGCAAAGTCTCACTATGTTGCCCAAACCGGTCTTGAACTCCTGGGCTCAAGCGATCCTCCAGCCTTAGCCTCCCAAAGTGCTGGGATTACAGACGCGAGCCACCTTTCCTGCCCTGCTGTTTAAAGGAAACCCTAAATATAACAGCAATGCCGTCGCAACGCGGTGCCTTATAGCCACTGCATCCAATCCTCTTTGGCTATCTCTGCCACGTCCCTTTGTGTATAGAGATGCTTGTGTCTTGGGAGGCTGCTGGTGTTCCCCCAAGGTTGTTCCAGGTTGAAGCATCTTCCAGCCCGGAGAAGTTGGGTAGGGGGTTCCCTGGCTGTCGTCTTCCGTCCAGTCTTTTCTCCTTCACAGCCCTGTGCTTCTTTTTTTTTTGTTTTTTTTTTTTTTTGTTTTTTTTTTTTTTTGCTTCGTCGCCCAGGCTGGGGTGCAGTGGCTCGATCTCAGCTTACTGTAGGCTCCACCTTCCAGGTTCAAGAAATTCTCCTCCTTCAGCCTCCTGAGTAGCTGGGATTACAGGTGCGTGCCACCATGCACAGCTAATTTTTGTATTTTAAGTAGAGATGTGGTTTCACCATGTTGGCCAGACTGGTCTCGAACTCCTGACTCAAGTGATCCTCCCGCCTTGGCCTCCTAAAGTGCTGGGATTACAGGCATGAGCCACCGCACCTGGCAACCATGTAGTACTTTTAAAAGCAGAAATCATGGCCCGGTGTGGGAGACTGAGGCAGGTGGATCACGACGTCAGGAGTTCAAGACCAGCCTGACCAACATGATTAAACGCTGTTTCTACTAAAAATACAAAAAATTAGCCAGGCATGGTGGCACACGCCTGTAATCCCAGCTACTCAGGAGGCTGAGGCAGGAGAATCGCTTGAACCTGTGAAGCAGAGGTTGCAGTGAGCCAAAATCATGCTATTGCACGCCAGCCTGGGCAACAATAGAGCGAGACTCCGTCTCAAAAACAACAAAAAAAGCAGAAATCATCTCTCTGGAGTCTTTGAAGGATTTACTAACATTTATTAAGTGCCACTAATATTTCAAAGGGGCCACAGGCAGGGCTAGGAGTTGGGGGGAGAAAGGGTGCACCTCCTGACAGCAGGTGTCCATCACCCTGGGATCAGGGCCCCAAGAGAGGTCTGGAAACGCTCACGCTCAGGGTGCAGAGGTGAACGGCTCCCTGTTCTCACCCCTGGGGCCAGGCACTGCAGGCGAGGAGGTGCTGGGAGTTAGGGAAGCTGGAGGAGGGGAGGTGCTGGGAGTTAGGGAAGCTGGAGGAGGGGAGGTGCTGGGAGTTAGGGAAGCTGGAGGAGGGGAGGTGCTGGGGCCCAGGAATGCCATGGGTACCTTGGCCCGGGTGCCAGGGTCGGAGGGATGTGACACTAGGTAAGGATTAGGCAGAAAGTGTGTGTGAAAGGACGTGTGTGCATGTGATGTTGATGCCATATATGTGACGTTGTCATGGTGTGTGCAAAGTTGTCACTGCGTCTGTGTGTGTGACATTATCACCTTCTGTGTGATGCCATTGCTGCGTATGTGTGACGTCATGACACGTGACGTCAACACGGCCCGTGACGTCTTCACTGCATTTCCAAGTTCCCCATGTCTGTGCGCCACGTAGTACACCCATGTGGCGCCATTGCTAGATCTGTGTGTGACGTCCACACGGCTGCGTAACGCCATCACCCCGGGACGCGTGACGTCACCACCTCAGGGACGTGTGACATCACCACGGTCTGCGTGACGTCATCACAGCGGCAGCGTGTTCTGGGAGAGGGACCATGAGGCGCAGGTGCGGGTGTGAGAGAGTACAAGGGGTTTGCATGCAGGAAGTTGTCTGATGGTGGCCATGGGTGGCGGGCGGCGGCTGGAGAGGGTTGTGGCGGGCGCCGCGAGCATCTCACTGCATTCTCCGCAGACCGCCGAGTCGCGCCACCCCTCAGTCCTCAGGCCTGGAGCCTCCTCAGCCACTAGGGCAGGAAGGGGTTGGTGACACAATAGTGGGTCAGACAGAGGGAAGGGCAGACCTCGGCCGGGCCCTGGAGGCTCGTCCTCAGCGGGGGCACAACATCCTGGGGACCCCGGCCCTGCCTCCTCCTACCCTGGGCCCCTACTTGTCCCTCAGGACCCCAGAGCTCCTTCGAGTTCAGCCTCCCCATGAGACTCTCACGTGTTGAACCTCCCCAGGATGGTGAGACTGAGGTGTGTTCCTCCCCATTATACAGATGAAGAGACTGAGGTTCAGAGCGGCCACTTCACTCCAAGCCTCTGCTGCAGCTTGACTCCAACGTTCTGGGGATGTTGAGAATTTACCCCAAAGCTTCTGCTCCTCCAGACCCCTACGCTGGTCCCCAAAGCAAGGCTTCAGTCTCCCTCTTTTGTCTACACAGAAATGACCCTGCTCCTGCTCACACGTCCTCCATGGCTCCCCAGTGCCCTCAGAATAAAGCCCAAGCCTTACACATGGCATTCAGGGCTCCACCCCTCTGCCCCTGCCAGGCCTCCCCATTGGGGACTCCTGTATTGCCAAAGTCCCAACAATTCCAAGAGCCATCACACGGCTTCTGCACCCCTCCCAGGCCCCAGCGCCTTTGCAGGAGCTGTCGTGCTGTCTGGAATGCCCTCCCCCTCCTGGGCCTGGCAGAGGTTCCTGCAAGGGGTCAGGGGTCGGCGCAGAGGCTGTTTCCTGCTGGGGGAGGAGGGGGCTGCGGCCAAGTCCTGCTTCCGCTGGTCCTCTCCCTTCCTTCCCCGGCTCTTCCCTGGGGCCCGAGCAGCCTCACGTTCCTTGGTTGGCTCTGGTCCCTGGCCCTGGCCCCTGGCCCTGGCCCCAGGCTCCATCCTCAACCAGGATTCACTCAACTCAGTACCCTGCTGCCAGCCTGCAAGGCTCCAATTTTTCAGAGACGGAGGCACCGAAGCCCCCATGATTGCTTGGACTAGTGCAGTCCCCTCTGCCCTGGTCCCCAGCTCCTGCCCTTGTCCCCCAGTCTGTTCCCCAACAGTGACCAGAGGTACTTGTGGATGCTTGCTTTGGGTCACGCACATCCCTGTCTGCTCAGGTCCTCACAGCAGCGACATGCAGGACTTGATCAGCCCCGATCACTTCCCTGCCCTCACCTTCTCCTCCCCTCAGTTACTCTGCTCCAGCCACACTGGCCTCCTCCCTCAAACACGCAAGGCATGGTCCCATCTTGGGGCCTTTGTCCCCGGCCGTGCCCTCTGTCTGGGGAACCCTTCCTGGGATCCCCCCCATGGCTCCTCCCTCACCTTCTTTGGCTCTCTGCTTCAATATCACCTCAGTAGCCTGCCCTGTCTCTGATGGAAAATTCCAAGCTTCTTACACGTCCTGCCCCTTTATTCTGTCTTGCCCATCACCAAAGGGCCCTCAGGTAACCCATTCATTTGATTTACCGTCCATGTTTCCCACTAGACTGTGAGCCCCGTGAGGGCAGTGGCTGCTGTGCCTTGTTCCAGCACCCAGCAGCTGCTCAGTAAATACGGCTTGAATGGACAAACGAATCTGAGAGTGGTAACAGTGAACTTGAACATTCACCCAGCTCAGAGCCAGGTCTGGACACTCACTGCACTCCAGCCTGGGGGACAAGAGTGAGACTTTGTCTCAAAAAAAAAAAAAAATTAACCAGGTATGATGGCTTGTACCTGCAGTCCCAGCTACTCAGGAGGCTGAGGCAGGAGGATTGCTTGGGAACAAGAGGTCAAGGCTGCAGTGAGCTGTGATCATGCCACTGCACTTTAACCTAGGTGACAGAGGAAGACTCTGCCTCTAAAACATTTTTTAAAGGGCAAATATTAAGTACATCTTGGTCCAGAAGCTATGTGGCTGAATATGGCAAAATTGCAATGGGAAGGGCTTTTTAAAAAAAGATTTTATTGTTTCTTTTATTATTATTTTTTGAGATGGAGTCTTGCTCTGCCACCCAGGCTGGAATGCACAGTGGCATGATCTCGGCTTGCTGCAACCTCCACCTCCCAGTTTCAAATGATTCTCCTGCCTCAGCCTCCCGAGTAGCTGGGACTACAGGCGTGCACCACTATGCACAACTAATTTTTGTATCTTTAGTAGAGACGGGGTTTTGCTATGATGGTCTTGATCTCTTGACCTCATGATCCACCTTTCTCGGCCTCCTAAAGTGCTGGGATCACAGGCGTGAGCCACCACGCCCAGCCAATTTTTTGTATTTTTGGTAGAGTTGGGGTTTTACCATGTTGACTAAGCTGGTCTCAAACGCCTGACCTCAGGTGATCTGCCCACCTCAGCTTCCCAAAATACTGGGATTACAGGCATGAGCCACCACACCAGGCCAAGATATTATTTTGAATTAATTTTATTTTTTGAGACAGATTCTTGGTCTGTTTTCCAGTCTGGAGTGCAGTGGTGTGATCTCAGCTCACTGCAACCTCTGCCTCCCGGGTTCAAACAATTCTCCTACTTCAGCATGTGGAGTAGCTGGGATTAGAGGTGCCCGCCACCACACCTGGCTAATTTTTGGATTTTTAGTAGAGACAGGGTTTAGCCATGTTGGCCAGGCTGGGTTCGAACTCCTGACCTCAGGTGATCTGCCCTCCTCAGGCTCCCAAAGTGCTGGGATTACAGGTGTGAGCCACTGCACCCGGCCGCCTGGTTAATTTTTAATTTTTTTTTTTTTTTGATAGAGACTGGGTTTGGCTTTGCTGTCCAGGCTGATCTCAAGCAATCTTCTCACCTCTGCCTCCCAAATTGCTGGGATTACAGGTGTGAGCCAACATGCCCAGCCATTATTTGTCTTTATATCTTTTTGTTGTTGTTGTTGTTTTGTTTTGTTATTTTGAGATGGAGTCTCACTCTGTCACCCAGGCTGGAGTGAAATGGTACAATCTCGGCTCCCTGCAACCTCCCACTCCTGATTCAAGCGATTCTCCTGCCTGAGACTCCTGAGTAGCCGGGATTATAGGCACGGGCCACCATGCCCAGCTGATTTTTGTATATTTAGTGCAGATGGGGTTTCACCACTTTGGCCAGGATAGTATCGATCTCTTGACCTCATGATCCGCTCGCCTCGACCTCCCAAAGCGTTGCGATTATAGGCGTGAGCCACCACGCCCAGCCCTTTATATCATTTTTACACTTTGGGACGCTGAGGCGGGTGGATCACCTGAGGTCAGGAGTTGAAGACCAGACTGGCCAACGTGGTGAAACCCCGTCTCTACTAAAAATCCAAAAGTTAGGCTGAGCAAGGTGGCTCATGCCTGTAATCCCAGCACTTTGGGAGGCCAAGGAGGGCAGATCATGAGGTCAGGAGATAGAGACCATCCTGGGTAACACGATGAAACCCCATCTCTACTAGAAATACAAAAACAAAAACAACAAAATTAGCCAGGCATGGTGGCGCGCACCTGTGGTCCCAGCTACTCAGAAGGCTGAGGCAGGAGAATCCCTTGAACCTGGGAAGTGGAGGTTGCAGTGAGCTGAGATCGCACCACTGCACTCCAGCCTGGGTGACAGAGTGAGACTCCATCTCAAAAAAAAGAAAACATTCCAGTGACTGGCCCCAAATTGGCCAGTGAACCTAGAGCAAACAGGCCCAGCCCACTTGCCCCAAGCCTGTCTCAGGGGAAGGCCAGTCAAGGCCAGAGCCCAGCAGTGCCAGAGGCCCTTGCTGCGACCCCGAAGAGAGGAGCCGGTGAGGCCCAGGCCCAAGTACACATTGTTTTCTTGCCAGGTGCACGTCATTTTGGGGTAAACAATGTCAAGAGCTTCCCGAGTTCTCAGCCGAGGCCCTGACAGTCCTGGGCCGGGAGCCCGGCCCTGTCCCTGATTCTCCGCTCTGTGACCTCAGGCTGCTCACTTCCTTGGGGCCTCAGTTTCCTTCTCTGAGAAGTGGGGATAATAATAGAACCTCCTTCCTTGCCATGAGGGCTTTGGGCCAAGATGGAGAGAGGAAAATTGTGTTTGCTTGGAGCAAGAAATCTCCCGCTCACCTTTTTATTTCCCTCCCTGTGGGCTGCTTGGGGCTGAGAACTTTCTCCCAGGCAGAGCCATCTAGAGCAAAGGGGTTGGGAGACAGCTTGGCAAGAGGTGAGCCCCCTGTCTGAGGGGCTATGCAAGAAGAAAAAAATAAAAAAGAAGAGGTGGAGATGGAGGTGGACGTGATGCATCCTGGGGAGTTGGTGGCAAAGCTTTCGGAAATCTACTTGGCCAGAAATCCCATATTAGTCCTCTGAGGCTGGAAAAGACCCAGATTGACAATAGCCCAGTGGCAAAATGGTCACAGGGACAGCCTTTGGGATCAAAGGGATCTGACTTAAAGTCTTGGTGCCTTCCTGAGCCTCGGTCCTAAACTGCAAATGGCAATGCCAGGCCCTGGCTCCTCTGTCACTGGCGTAAGGGACCCCAGAGACAGAACAGCCTGTTCTTGGGGCGGTGGCCTGAGTCACCATCCCTGTGACGCACAGGCCGCCCTCTGAAAAATGACTGACCCTGGGAGGAGGCGAGGGGGCACAGGCATCGAGCCATGAGCGTGTGCCAGGAACCCTTGCTGCTTCCTACGAGCCCCAAGCCCCTTGTCCGGCCATTTTTGGACAGGACCTTGCAATTAACAAAGCATTTCTAGGCCCTTTACTTCAGAGACTGTGTTTTTTTTTTTTTTCCAAGACAGAGTCTCTGTCTCCTAGGCTGGAGTGCAGGGGGGCGATCTTGGCTCTCCGCGGACTTGACTCAGGTGATCCTCCCACCTCAGCCTCCCCAGTCACTGGGACTACAGCTGCGTGACACCACACCTGGCTATTTTTGTTGTTGTTGAAATAGGGTCTTGCTATGTTGTCCAGGCTGGTTCTTGACCTCGTGGGCTTAAGTGATCCACCCAGCTCACCCTCCTGAGTAGCTAGGACCACAGGGGCATGCCACCACACCCAGCTAAATTTATACGTAGATATATTTTAGAGATGGGGTTCTGTTATGTTGCCAATGGCTGGTCTTGAACACCTGGGATCAAGAGATCCTCCTCTCACCATGCCCTCCCAAAGTGCTGGGATTACAGGTGTGAGACACCGTGCCTAGCCTGGCCAAAACTCCTTTTGTGGGGGCAGGGGACGGAGTCTCACTTTGTCACCCAGGCTGGAGTGCAGTGGTGCTATCTCGGTTCACGCCAACTTCCGCCTCCCGAGTTCAAGCGATTCTCCTGCCTCAGCCTCCCGAGTAGCTGAGACTACAGGCATGTGCCACCATGCCCAGGTAATTTTTATATTTTTAGTAGAGACAGGGTTTTGCCATGTTGGCCAGGCTAGTCTCGAACTCTTGACCTCAGATAATGTACCTGCCTCGGCCTCCCAAAGTGCTGGGATTACAAGTGTGAGCCACTGTGCCCAGCACGGCCCCCACTTTTTTTTAGAGACAAGTTTTGCTCTTTTGCCCAGGTTGGAGTGCAGTGCTGTGGTCATAGCTCACTGCAGCCTCTGCCTCCTGGGTTCAAGTGAGCCTCCTGCCTCAGCCTCCCGAGTAGCTTGGACTACAGGTGCGCACCACCACACCTGGCTAATTTTTGTGTTTTTTTGTACAAATGGGGTTTGCTATGTTGCCCAGACTGGTCTTGAATGCCTGGGCTCAAGCAATTCTCTTACCTCAGCCTCCCAAAGTGCATGGTGCCTAGCTGAGACTCTCTCTCTCTCTTTTTTTTGGAGACAGATTCTTACTCTGTCACTCAGGCTGGAGTGCAATGGCACAATCTCAGCTCACTGCAACCTCTACCTCCTGGGTTCAAGCGATTCTCCTGCCTCAGCCTACTGAGTAGCTGGAATGACAGGTGCCTGTCACCACACCCAGCTAATTTTTGTATTTTTTAAAGTAGAGACAGAGTATCACCCTCTTGGCCAAACAGGTTTTGAACTCTGGACCTCAGGTGATTTGCCTGCCTTGGCCTCCCAAAGTGTTGGCATTACAGGCATGAGCCACCGTGTCTGGCCTCTCTCTCTCTCTCTCTCTCTCTCTTTCTCTTTTTCTTTGAGACAGGCTCACTCTGTCACTCAGGCTGGAGTGCAGTGGCGTGATCTTGGCTTACTGCAACCTCTGCCTTCTGGGTTCAAGTGATTCTCCTGCCTCAGCCTCCTGAGTAGCTGGGATTCCAGGCATGAGCCACTGTGTCCAGCTGAGACTCATTTTCTAGAAAGTAAAGGTGAGGAGTCACTCCTGGATGCCACTTCCCCTCTCTCTCCCTCTGCTCATGACCTTCCCTTACCCCAGTCCAGCTTCCAGGCCTTCTGCCGGGGTGTTCCCGCTGCCTGGACCACTGTCCCCTTGCATTCCCAGAGACCAGCTCCTCATGCTCCAGCTTCTCCTCAGCAAGGCTCTCTCTTGCCTGTTTGGGATCTGATGGCCTGGGTTTGTGTCCCAGCTCTGCTGTGCTCCCTGGGGTACAATGCATACCCTCTCTGTGCCTCACTCTCCTCATCTGGAAATTGGACAGAATAGTGGTTTGCCCTACTAGTATTGTTAGGTTGTGAAGATTACGTGAACTAATAACGCAAAGTACTTAGAACTGCATAGGGCTCACAGTAGGTGCCTAATAATTGTAGGCTCTTTGGTAGTCCCGTCTGACATTGTTTCCCCCACTACTCCTCAGGGAGTCTCATGAGGACAGAACTGGATGTGTCCTGGTTACTGAGGTGTCCTTCACACCCAATCATACATGACCTAGTATACAGCAGGTGCTCAATTAAGAAGCAAGTGTGAGATCAGCCTCCCTCCACCCCCAGTCCTGGTTCTAGCTTTGCCCACAGCCCTAAGACTGGAGCATTGTAGCCTGCCCAGTGCCTTACCTGGATGGGGCTGCAGAGATGACTGCAGGGGGCCTCTGGGACTCCAGAACCTTCCTCTTAAACTCCTCCAGGGCGGCAGGCTCTGTGGAGGGAGGGAGAGGCAAGGCTTGACCTACAGCTTCAGCAGCCCCTGTCCCTGGGCTAGGGATGGGCTGGCAGCCCAGGGGAATGGGATAGCAGGGCTGGAGTGGGGTGCGAGGTGGAGAGGGTCCCTTCCCCCATTTGCCTGTCTTTTGTCACTCACCGATAATCCGGGGGTTGGGGACAGAACCCATGGTCCTTAACCCTGGCGTCACTGGCTGCGACTGTGAAAGAAAGGTGGAGGGAGGTTGGTAGGAGCCAGGCTTCCCAGAGAGCCTTCTGCCTGCTCTTTCTTTCTTCCTTTTTTTTTTGAGACAGAGTCTCACTCTGTCGCCCAGGCTGGAGTGCAGTGGCATGATCTCAGCTCACTGCAACCTCCACCACCGGGGTCAAGCGATGCTCCTGCCTAAACCTCCCGAGTAGCTGGGATTACAGGCACGCACCACCACGCCCCACTAATCTTTTGTATTTTTGGTAGAGATGGGGTTTCACCATGTTGGCCAGGCTGATCTCGAACTCCTGACTGGGTTGATCCACATGGCTCAGCCTTCCAAAGTGCCTGGATTATAGGCGTGAGCCACTGCACCTGGCCGGCTTCTGCCCTTTCATGCCCTTCAAGACCAGTCTCTAAGGTTCTTCCAGGGCAGGGTAAAAGACCCCATGTAGAAAGACAGACATGATCATGAACATACAATCACTTGCACCCACCATAAGCCTTCAGATGGCTTGGGGACTCCTGGGACTGATCACCTCAGCAGTTCTGAGGCTATGTGCAACAGAGCTGGCCTACCCCTGTCTCCATCAGAGACTCAGGGCAAATCCAGTTTCAACCCGTGACCCCATCAGAGTCTACTCACCAGGGTAAAGTACTCATCGGAGCTCCCTTCAGACTGAAGCCAACCTGCCCTGTAGACCAACTGGACCCTGATCCTAAATGCTACTCTGGAATATCCCTGAGCCAATCCCCCAAAACCTGAAATCCAAAGCCAATTCTGAACTCAGTCACCTAAAATCTGATCCCAACATTAGAAGTCAATCTCCCAGCTGGGCATGGTGGCTCATGCCTGTAATCCCAGCACTTTGGGAGGCCAAGGTGGGCGGGTCACGAGGTCAAGACCAGCCTGGCCAACATGGTGAAACCCGTCTCTACCAAAAATACAAAAATTAGCTGGTCATGATGGCGGTCAACTGTAGTCCCAGCTACTCAGGAGGCTGAGGCAGGAGAATCACTTGAACCTGGAGGCAGAGGTTGCAGTGAGCCGAGATCGTGCCATTGTACTCCAGCCTGGGGAACCGAGTGAGACTCCATCTCAAAAGAAAAAGAAAAAGAAAAATCAATCTCCCTTAGACTCAAACCCAAACCTAAACCCAATCCTAATTATAAACGGGATCTGACCATATCTTCAGATCTCACTCTGACTCCAGCCATCCTCTTGACCCAACTGCTATGAAAACCTCTGTTTCCCCACCCTCCGCCCTGGGCTCCACCGTGCCCTCCTACAAACACTTGCCCAGTGCCATGCTCAACCCCCACTCAACCCCAGACCCCAGCCTCTACCCAGCTCCCACCCTAAACCCATCTTCAGTTCCCATCCCAACCCAAACTTCACCCCAACCCTAAGGCCCTATGGAGCCCTGATCTTAACCTGAAACAGTACTGAGCTGGTCATTACCCCAAACCCACCTGAACCCAGTTCCACCCTGAGACTGGCATCTACTCCAGATTTACTCTCAATCCAGCCCTGATCCTCACTCAACCCCAGTGTCTCCCCAGCCATAACTGGGGTCACCCAACCCTTCGCCTCAACTCCAAGCCCACTCAAGCTTAGGTTACACCAGTCACCCTAAACCGACTCAGCCTCAGCTCCTCCTAATCCACTGTGAATACCAAGCCCTATGTCAGTGTCAGTGAAATCCGAAATTCACCCTTGGCCACAACCTCTAAGCATCTCTAGACCCCCCAGCTACCTCCGACTACCGGAGCCTCAAATCCTGCTTCAGTGCTTCAACTCAGTCCCAAAGCAACTGAGATTCTAGATCATTCTTCACCCAACCCCGCACCCCACAAGCATCCCTGACTCAATTTGCAAACTCTTCTCACCATCCGAATTCCAAATTCAACCCCAATTCTAAAATCAATGAAATCCCAAGTGAAATCCTAACCTTAACTCAAATCAACTCTAGACAGAGCTGTGACCAAAAACTCATCTCAGCCCAACTTAAACACGAGTTCAAAGTTCATATCCACGCTTCCCCTAGATATCCTTACCCCAGTATCACTCCTAACGTGAAACCAACGCCCCTGGTTTCTCAACTCAACTCAAATACAGGATTTTTAATTTATTTTTACTTCATTATTATCATTATGTTTAGAGATGAGGTTTCTCCATGGTGGTCAGGTTGGTCTCGAACTCCCAACCGCAGGTGATCTGCCTGCCTTGGCCTCCCAAAGTGCTGGGATTACAGGCGTGAGCCATCGCACCCGGACCAAATACAGGATCTTAACTCTGACCCCAACCCCCATCCTGATCCCAACCGCAGAAGAACCCACCAGCTCCCTGCACTCGATCCCAGCCTCAATTCTTTCATTTTTCTCTTTTAGGATTTGGAGCAGATTTTATTTTATTTTAGATGCAGTGGGGATATGTGCAGGTTTGTTACATTGGGTATATTGCAAGATGCAGAGGTTTGGGTTTCTTTTTCTTTTGAGACAAAGTCTCGCTGTGTCACCCAGGCTGGAGTACAGTGGCACGATCTCAGCTCACTGCAACCTCCGCCTCCTGGGTTCAAGCGATTCTCTTGCCTCAGCCTCCCAAGTAGCTTGGGATTACAGGCGCCTGCCACTATGCCTGGCTAATTTTTGTTTGTTTGAGACCGAGTCTCACTCTGTAGCCCAGCCTGGAGTGCAGTAGCTCACTTCAACCTCCACCTTCCAGGTCTCGGTTCAAGCAATTCTCCTGCCTCAGCCTCCCGAGTAGCTGGGATTACAGGCACGCACCACCATGCCCAGCTAAGTTTTGTATTTTTTTTTTTTTGAGATGGAGTTTCGCTCTTTTTACCCGGGCTGGAGTGCAATGGCGCGATCTCGGCTCACCGCAACCTCCGCTTCCTGGGTTCAGGCAATTCTCCTGCCTCAGCCTCCTGAGTAGCTGGGACTACAGGCACGCGCCACCATGCCCAGCTAATTTTTGTATTTTTAGTAGAGACGGGGTTTCACCATGTTGACCAGGATGGTCTCGATCTCTTGACCTCGTGATCCACCTGCCTCGGCCTCCCAAAGTGCTGGGATTACAGGCGTGAGCCACTGCGCCCGGCCCAGTTTTGTATTTTTTAATAGAGACAGGATTTCACGATGTTGGCCAGTCTGGTCTTGAATTCCTGACCTCGTGATCCGCCAGCCTTGGCCTCCCAAAGTGCTGGGATTACAGGCATGAGCCACGGTGCCTGGCCATAGAGGTCTGGCTTTCTAATGGTCCCATTGCCCAAGCAGTGAACATAGTACCCAAAATGTAGTTTTTCAGCCCTTCCCCATCCCATTTCCGTTTTGGAACCCCAGTGTCTGTTGCCTTTATCCTTGTGTGTACCCAATATGGGGCTCCTACTTATAAGAGACAGCATGCAGTATTTGATTTTCTGTTTCTGCATTAATTCTCTTAGGATCATGTCTCCAGCTTTGTCCCTGTTGCTGACAAGGTCATAATTTCATTTTTTAAATGCCAGCCTCAATTATTTTCTTTTCTTTTCTTTTCTTTTTTTTGAGATAAGGTCTCGGTCTTTCACTCAAGCTGGAGTGCAAGGGCGCGATCCTGACTCACTGCAGCCTCAACCTCCTGGGCTCAAGCAATCCTCTCACCTCTCAGCCTCCCAAGTAGCTGGGAATATAGGCACTTGCAACCACACCTGGCTAATTTTTTATGTTTTTAGTAGAGATGGGGTTTTGCCATGTTGGCCAGGCTGGTTTTGAACTTCTGACCTCACATGATCTGCCTGCCTTGGCTTCCCAAAGTGTTGGGATTACAGGCGTGAGTCACTGTGCCCGGCACTCTAATTCCAGTCTTTTTTTTTTTTTTTAAAGACGGGGTTTCACCATGATGGCCAGGCTGGTCTTGAACTCCTGACCTCACGTGATCCACCCACCTTGGCCTCCCAAAGTGCTAGGATTACAGGCATGAGCCACCGTGCCTGGCCTAATTCCAGTTTTAACCCTACACTCCTCTCAATGCCCATCCTCATCCCCAGCTCTATCCTGACCTGAATGCCTGATCCTAGAGAGTCGTAACTCAGCTAATCTAGACCAGGAAGCCATCCTCAAAGCCAGCTCCAACTTCAAGTTGAACATCACCACCGCCCCCTTGGCATCTGGACCCAACTCCATGCCAGCCTCCCTCTGGAGCCTACAAGCCCACCTTGGCCCTGATGCAGGTGTCCAGGGCCGAGTTTCTGACGGCCAGCTCTAGCCTGAGCTGCTCCGCCTCCCTCTTCTTCTCTTCCAGCTCTTTAGCTAGGCTGTCTCGTTCCTTCCGCAGCGCCGCCTTCTCCTCCAGCGCCAGCTGGGTCTGCCGGGAGCATTCGGCTTGGAGCTTGGCCTCTCGGGCCTGAGCCTCCTTCTCTACCTTCTCTTTGGCCTCCTGACTGGCCCGCAGGCCCCGCTCGGCATCCAGCTTCTGGCGTTGGAGGTCTGAGTTCTCGCGGGCCACGCGGTCGATGCCGGTCCGGAGGCTGCGGGCCAGCTCCTCCACCTTGGAGGTCATGAGGCTGGGCATGTGGTCACAGGCTCTGCGGATGGAGGCCACTTCCGAACCCAGGGGATGGTAGATGTTGTAACTCATGCTGTCCAGGTTGCGTGGGATAATGGAGTCCCTCCACAGGTTACGAAGATCCGTCTCGAACTTGTCCTTGTCCAGGGGCAGGCAGAGGGACTGCACCTTTTGCAGCTGCTCCTGGGCCAGCTGGCGCTCTTGGCGCTGCAGCTCCTGTGATTTCACGCACTCGGCCAGCTGTTCCTCCGCCATGCGTTTGCTCAGCAGCATGCCTTCCTTATCCTTCGTGCAAACGGCCTTCTCCTTTTCTATCTCCACCTCCAGCGTCTTCGCCTTCTGACCCAGCATGAGGAGCAAGGCTAAGGAAACAGGATCAGGAGACTCAGGAAGATCGGGGTCTGTAGAGAGCACTGGGCGGAGGAGTCACCACCCCAGCCTTAGCACTCACCATCGCAGCTCTTGTTCATCTCCTTGAACTGATCTCTGCACTGCTTCTCACTAAGGATGATGGCAGCCACGTACACCTGATCATTTACATAGATTACCTGCCCGGGAGGAAGGGGAAGGACGCAGGACAGAGCTTAGTGTCTTGCCCCTGGGGGCCAGACCTAGATCAGACACCCAGGTGGCCAGAGTGAGCTGAGTTCACAAGGGCATGGTTCCTTTTTTATTTTTAAGACAGACACTCGCTCTGTTGCCAGGCTCGAGTGCAGTGGCACAATCTTGGCTCACTGCAACCTCTGCCTCCCGGGTTCAAACGATTCTCCTGCCTCAGCCTCCTGAGCAGTTGGGACTGCAGGCGCCCGCCAACAGGCCTGGCTAATTTTTGTATTTTTCGTAGAGACTGGGTTTCACTATGTTGGCCAGGATGGTCTCGATCTACTAACCTCGTGATCCACCAGCCTCGGCATCCCAGAGTGCTGGGATTACAGGCACCTGGCCAAGGGCATGGTCCCTTTATGAGGGGATGTTGGAAGCCAGGTGTGGTGGCTCACCCCTGTAGTCCCAATTACTCGGGAAGCTGAGATGGGAGGATCACTGAAGCCCAGGGGTTTGAGAACAGCCTGGGCAATGTAACGAGACTGCATCTCAATGAAACAAACTCTAGAAATAAAAAGGCACAAAGTATAAATATATGCTACAACATAGATTAACTTTTAAAATATTGCATCTGAATTTTTTTTGAGACAGAGTTTTGCTCTTGTTGCTCTCACCCACTGCAACCTCTGCCTCCTGGTTCCAGTGATTCTCCTGTCTCAGCCTATCAAGTAGCTGGGATTACAGGTGCTCGCTACCACAACTGGTTAAATTTTTTTTGTAATTTTGGTAGAGATGGGATTTTACCATGTTGGCCAGGCTGGTCTTGAACTCCTGACCTCAGGTGATCTGCTCACCTTGGCCTCCCCAAAGTGCTGGGATTACAGGCTTGAGCCACTGAGCTCAGCCAAAAAATTTTTAAAAATTGAGATGGGTCTGCCAGTCATGGTGGCTCAGGCATATACAACCATTCCTAGCTGGAGAATCATTTTTTACAAAACAACAACAAATAATAATAATAATAATAAAGGGCAAAGGGTCTGAATACACATTTCTCAAAAGAAGATATGCAAATGGGCCAGGTGTGGTGGCTCACGCCTGTAATCCCGGCAGTTTGGTAGTCCAAGGCAGGTGGATCTCCTGAGGTCAAAGGCTCAAGACCAGCCTGGCTAATGTGGCGAACCCTTGTCTCTACTAAAAATACAAATATTAGCCAGGTGTGGTGGTGTGCACCTGTAGTCCCAGCTACTCTGGAAGCTGAGGCAGGAGAATCGCTTGAACCTGGAAGGCAGAGGTTGCAGTGAGCCGAGATCGCACCATTGTGCTCCAGCCTGGGTAACGAGAGCGAAACTCCATCTCAAAAAATAAAAAATAAAAAAAAAGAAGATATGCAAATGGCCAAGAAGCATATCAAAATATCAAAAGTTATTCAAAATCATTAGTCATTACGGAAATGCAAATCAAAACCGCAGTGAGATACCACTTCACACCCACTAGGGTGGCTATTTTAAGCACCCATAAAACCCCAAAATGAACAGTAGCAGGTGTTGATGAGGATGTGGGGAAATCAGAATTCTCAGACAGTGCTAGTGAGTATATACAATGTGGCCACTGCTTTGGGAAACAGTCTGGCAGTTCCTCAAACTGTTAAACATAGTTACCACATGACCCAGCAATTCCACTTCTCAGCATATATCCAGAGCAATAACATATTCTCATATCAGCTCGCCAGGGATGTGCCCAGCAGCTCAACTCACAGTAGCCGAAGGTGAAAACAGCCCGAATGCCTGTCAGCAGATGAGTGGACGCACAAAATGTGTTCCTTCCACACATGGGATATGATTCAGCCATAAGAAGGAAGGAAGCGCTGATCTGCGCTGCCGTGTGGGTGAACCCCAAAAACACGATGCCCAAGTGAGAAAGCCAGACACAAAAGGCCACATCGTGTGAGATTCCCTTGACATGAAACACTCAGAACAGGCAAATCCACAGACAGGAAGCAGATTAGCGACTGCCAGGGGTTGAGGGAGGGGAATGGGGAGAGACTACGGATGGGAACGGGCTTTTCTCTTTCTTTCTTTTTCTCTCTCGTTTTCTTTTGAGATGGAGTCTCACTCTGCTGCCCGGGCTGGAATGCAGTGGTGAGATCTCGGCTCACTGCAACCTCTACCTCCTGGGTTCAAGTGATTCTCCTGTCTCAGCCTCTCGAGTACCTGGGATTATAGGCGCATGCCACCACGCCCGGCTAATTTTTGTATATTTAGTAGTGATGGGGTTTCACCATGTGGGCCAGTCCGGTCTCAAACACCTGCCCTCGTGATCTGCCCACCTCGGCCTCCCAAAGTGCTGGGATTACAGGCATGAGCCACCAAGCCCAGCCTAATGGGGTGGGGTTTTCCTTTGGGAAGGCGAAAATGTTTTAAAATGGACTGTGGTGATGAATGTACAATTCTGTGAATGTAGGAAAAAAATTATCAAATTTTACACTTTAAACATGTGGATTGTATACTATGTAAATTATATCCCAATAAAGCTGTTTTTAAAAATTGTTTAAAAAAAACGAAAAAAAGAAAAAAAAACACAAAAAAAACAACAAAAAAGAAAACAAAATAAAACAAAAACCAAGAAAAAAATTGTTTATTATTTTTATAATTGAGATGGAGTCTCGCTCTGTTGCCCAGGCTGGAGTGCAGTGGCGCTGTCTGGATTCACTGCAACCTCCGCCTCCCGGGTTCAAGTGATTCTCCTGCCTCAGCCTCCCAAGTAGCTGGGATTACAAGTGCCCACCACCATGCCTGGCTAATTTTTGTATTTTAGTAGAGATGGGGTTTCACCATGTTGGCCACACTGGTTTTAAACTCCTGACCTCAAGTGATCCAACTGCCTCAGCCTCCCAAAGTGCTGGGATTATAGGTGTGAGCCACCATGTCTGGCCAGCTGTTTTTCTTTTCTTTTCTTTTCTTTTTTTGAGACAGGGTCTTACTCTGTCACCCAGGCTGGAGTGCAGTGGTACGTTCATGGCTCACTGCAGCCTCAGTCTCCCCAGGCTCGGGTAATCTTCCCACCTCAGCTCTCGAGCTGGGATTACAGCGCCTGCCATGATATTTGCATAATTTTTGTATTTTTTGTAGAGATGGGGTCTCACTATGTTGCCCACACTGGTCTCAAAGTCCTGAGCTCAAGCAATCCTCCCACCATGGCCTCCCAAAGTCTTGGGATTACAGGTGTGAACTACCATGCCCCGCCAGCAAAGCTGTTTTTAAAGAAAGTGTTCACAATTTAACAAACGATGGCCATACTTGCAAACTTTGGAAGAGAACCCACTGCAGAAATATAGGAAGTATGAAGAATGAGGAGCGGTTGTGTTTCTGAAACTCGCTATCCTTCCTCCTTTTGGAGCTTGCCCTGGGTGAATGCCCTAACACTGGGGAGTGCCTTCTGTTCTCAAAAGCCTTAGTCATTGGGAGGCTGAGGTGGGAAGACTGTTTGAGGTCGGGAGTTTGAGACCAGCCTGGGCAACATAGTGAGACCGTGTCCTTTAAAAAATAAATTAGCTGATGATGGTGACATGTGCCTGTGGTCCCAGCTACTTGGGAGGCTGAGACGGGAGGATCACTTGAGCCCAGGAGTTCGAGGCTGTGGTGAGCTATGATCACACCACCACACTCCAGCCTGGGTGATAGACTGAGACGTTGTCTCTTTAAAATAAATAAATAAATAAATAAATAAATAAATAAATAAATAAATAAAAACTATAATTTTAGAAGTTTTTTTCTTTAATCTTTACTTTATTTTTTATTCTATTTTTTTTTTTTTTGAGGTAGAGTCTCACTCCGTCGCCCAAGCTGGAGTGCAGTGGTGCGGTCTCAGCTCACTGCAACCTCCGCCTCCCAGGTTCAGGTGATTCTCCTGCCTCAGCCTCCCAAGTAGCTGGGATTACAGGCACGCACCACCATGGCCAGCTGATTTTTGTAGTTTTTTGTAGAGATAGGATTTCACCATGTTGGCCAGGCTGGTCTCGATCTCTTGATCTCATGATCCGTCCGCCCGGGCCTCTCAAAGTGCTGGGATTATAGGAATGAGCCACCACGCCCAGCCAATAAATAATTTGTTTAAAAAAGACACCAGTTAGCCAGGTTCAGGTCTGAGAGGGGAGGCAGGGCCCTATCCTGAGGATCTGTGTTTCACCCCATCTTGGGGGGCTGAGGTGAGACTCACCATACCCTGGGCATCTGTGGGGACAGTGCTTTGTCCTGAGGTTTTAGGGGATGGAAACCGGGCTCTGTGCTGAGGGGTCTGAGGTGAGGAGACAGAGTTCTGCCTTGGGCTGATCTGAGGGGGCCAAGCTCAGCTTCCTGCCCAGTGGGGAGGGCTGGAGGGTCTGAGGTCCAATGGAAGGCTTGTCTCTGCCACTGCCTTGGCCATGGCCCTGGCCAGCCAGGTCACCTCATTGGAAGACCCTGAAGCTGTCCCTTTAGCTTCTCTCACGCCAGCCTCCACCTCTCACCCACCTCACCCTTAAGGAGAGACCCGCACACCCACTCCCCTCAATGCCTCAGTCTGGCATGACCCCCCCGCTCCAGGGAGAAGTTGTGTCTGAGAACATGGGGACAGTTGTCTACTGTGTTTGTCACAAGCGGGGGTGCGAGGGTAGGCGCTGGCCTCCAGGAGACCCCACATCTGCAGCTGTGGCTCTGCCCAGAGAGCCTGTCTGTTTCTGCCACCTCTGGAAATCCCCCTCCCCTCTCACGCTTCCACTTTCCTGCCTGCAAAGGGTTTAATTTATTTTTTTGAGATGGGGTATCCCTTTGTCGCCAGGCTGGAGTGCAATGGTGCGATCTCAGCTCACTGCAACCTCCGCTTCCCGGGTTCAAGCTATTCTGCTGCCTCAGCCTTCCAAATAGCTGAGAATACAGATGCCCACCACCATGTCCAGCTGATTTTTTTTTAAGTTTTAGTAGAGATGGGTTTTACCATGTTGGCCAGGATGGTCTCGATCTCGTGACCTTGTGATCCACCTGCCTCGGCCTCCCAAAGTGCTGGGATTACAGGCGTGAGCCACCATGCCTGGCCTCTGGAAAAGGTTTCAAACTTCTCCCAGCCAGGCACAGTGGCTCGTTTCTGTAATCCCAGCACTTTGGGAGGCCGAGGCGGGCAGATCACTTGAGGTCAGGAGTTCGAGACCAGCCTGGCCAACATGGTGAAACCCCATCTCTACTAAAAATACAAAAGTTAGCCGGGCTTGGTGGTGTGTGCCTATAGTCAAGCTACTCAGGAGGCTGAGGCAGAAGAATCACTTGAGCCTGGGAGGCAGCGGTTGCAGTGAGCCAAGATCGCACGGCTGCACTCCAGCCTGGGCGACAGAGGGAGATCCTGTCTTAAACACAACAAAACATAACAAAATAAACTTCTCTCTGCTTCCTGGGATTTGACAATGAGTTGATATTTCTAAATTCAACACCCAGAATACAGCAAATATGAGCTGTTTATACATGCTGGAACTGAATAGCTGAATAGGAACAAAACATTCTGAGCTTTTATTCAGTCTATCCTTTTTCGGTTGTTGTTGTTTTCCAGACAGGGTCTCGCTGAGTTGCCCAGGCTGGAATGCAGCGGCACCATCTTGGTTCACTGCAGCCTTGACCTCCCGGGCTCAAGTGATCTTCCGTCTTCAGCCTCCGAGTAGCTGGGACTACTGGCACGTGCCATCATGCCTGGCTAATTTTTGTATTTATTTTATTTTATTTATTAATTTTAGATGGAGTCTTGTTTTGTCACCCAGGCTGGAGTGAAGTGGCAGGATCTCTGCTCACTGCAACCTCTGCCTTCCGGGTTCAAGCAGTTCTCCTGCCTTAGTCTCCTGAGTAGCACACACCACCATGCCCAGCTAATCTTTCTATTTTTAGTAGAGACAGGGTTTCACCATGTTGGCCAGGATGGTCTCCATCTCCTGACCTTGTGATCCGTCCGCCTCGGCCTCCCAAACTGCTAGGATTACAGGCATGAGCCACCATGCCCAGCATCTGCAAAGGGTTTAAAATTTCTCCTGGCCAGGGGGGGTGGCTCACTCCTGTAATCCCAGCACTTTGGAAGGCCAAGGCAGGCAAATCACTTGAGGTCAGGAGTTCAAGACCAACCTGGTCAACATGATGAAACCCCATCTCTACTAAAAATACAAAAACTAGCTGGGCATGGTGGCATGCACCTGTAGTCCCAGCTACTCAGGAGGCTGAGGCAGAAGAATTGCTTGGAGCTGGGAAGCAGAGGTTGCGGTGAGCTGAGATTGCGCCACTGCACTCCAGCCTGGGCAAAAGAGCAAGACTTCGTCTCAAAAAAAAAAAAAAAAAGAAAATGTTGCTGGCTGGGAAAGGTGGCTCATGCTTTTAATCTCAGCATAGGAGGGTGAGGCTAAGAGCTCAAGACCAGCCTGGGCAGCATAGTGAGATTCTGTCTCTAAAAAAAAAAAAAAAATAGCCAGGGCCCAGGGTAGGATAGGGTGGCTCATGCTGTAATCCCAGCACTTTGGGAGACCGAGGCAGGTAGATCACCTGAGGTCAGGAGTTTGAGACCAGCCTGGCCAAGATAGTGAAACCCTGTCTCTACCAAAAATACAAAAATTAGCTGTTGTGATGGCACACACCTGTAATCTCAGCTACTCGGGAGGCTGAGGCAGGAGAATCACTTGAACCTGGGAGTTGGAGGTTGCAATGAGCCGAGATCGTGCCACTGCACTCCAGCCTGGGTGACAGAGTGAGACTCCATCTCGGCCGGGCGCGGTGGCTCACGCCTGTAATCCCAGCACTTTGGGAGGTCCAGGAGGGAGGATTGCTTGAGCCGAGAATTTTAAGACCAGCCTGGTCAACATAGCGAGACCCCATGTCTACTAAAAATAAAAAGATGAGCTGGGCATACTAACACATGTCCATAGTGCCAGCAGCTCGAGAGGCCGAGGCAGGAGGACTGCTGGAGCCCAGGAATTCAAGGCTGCAGTGAGCTCTGCTCACATCACTGTGCTGCAGCCTAGGTAACAGAGTGAGACTCTCTCTCTAAAAAAAAAAGGAAGAAAAAAAAATTAGCTGAACACAACGCCCCACACCCGTAATCCCAGCACTTTGGGAGGCCGAGGAGAGAGGACTGCTTGAGCCCAGGAGTTTGAGACCAGCCTGGGCAACATAGTGAGACCCCATCTCTGCAAAATATAAAAATATCAGCTGGGCATGGTGGCACATGCCTGTATACGGTCCCAGCTACTCAGGAGTCTGAGGCAGGAGGATCGCTTGAGCCCAGGAGATTGAGGCTGCAGTGAGAGCTGTGATCGCAATTGCACTCCATCCATCCCAGGAGACAGACAGAGACCCTGTCTCTTAAAAAAAAAAATCTATCGGCTGGGCACAGGCTCGCGTCTATAATCCCAACACTTTGGGAGGCTGAGGCAGGCGGATCACTTCAGGTCAGGAGTTTGAGACCAGCTTGACCAACACGGCAAAACCCCATCTCTACTAAAAATACATAAATTAGCTGGTCATGGTGGCACGTGCCTATAATCCCAGCTACTTGGGAGGCTGAGATAGCAGAATCACTTGAACTTGAGAGGCGGAGGCTGCGGTGAGCCGAGATTGCACCACTGCACTCCAGCCTGAGACAGAAGGAGACCATATCTCAAAAGAAAAGAGAGTGTTGGTCCTGTGACGGTGCCCGTCTCCTGGATGAGGAAACTCAGGCTCAGCGAGGTGAGGAGGCTTGCACAGGGTCCCCAGGGCGAGTGCCCTGCCCGCAGCCTTACCCGGTCGGCCTGGCACTGGCGGAAGCTGGCGTTGATGCGGTCCAGGTCTCGGCGGGCATTCAGCAACATCTGCATGATGGCATCCTTGGCGCGGGTGGTGAGGTTGAGCTCCTTGGTCAGGTTGGCCTGGGAGGCCGAGAGCCCCACGACCTGGCTGTACAGGCCTTCAGCTCGGCGCTCGGTGGCTTGCAGGTTGGACTCTGTGCCCACATGCACATTACCGTAGACCATGAAAAGCACGAGCCCCAGGATGATGAGGAATTGGATGAGGGACACGAAGAGGAAGAAGTAGCGCAGGTAGTACCAGCAGCCGTGAGAGCTGCTGCCCGACCGAGCGTAGGATGCTCCATGCTCCATCGCCAGACCCATTTGCTCCCGTTGCCAGCGGTGCACCGTCCCCGCTCGCCACCCGGCCTGCTCTGGCCCCCGCCTCGCTGGGGGGAGTGCTTATATTACTCCTCTTAATACTTCCTCTGCCTGGCTCCTTCCTGGCCCGGAGGAAACGGGGGCTGCGGGTTATCACAACACTCCTACCCTGGCTGTGAGAGCTTGGGGGAGGGGCTGGGGGCCCAGAGCCAGGGCAGGGCATGGCTGGACACCTCTGATAAATGCTGGGTGGGACGCTGGCTGGCTGCTCAGGCTTTCTTGGCCTTTTGGAGTCTTGCTTTTGCCTTGACTTGGTGGCGGGTGCTGTTCTCAGTACCTGCTGCAATTAGGTCACTGAGTTATGCCAGGCCTGTTACTGTCTCTCTTCGGTGGTGGGGGAAACTGAGGCACAGGGAAGAGAAGGCGCTGCCTCGGGGTCTCATGCTGTTAGTTCACGGAGCTTCACTTACCTCGAGACAGGCTGGCTACAGACGTGGACCCACTTCCCTGGAGCAGTGCTGATGAAATGCCACAGAATGTGGGAAAGGCACCGGGCGAGGTGGCTCGAACCTGTAATCCCAGCACTTTGGGAGACCAAGGTGGACAGATCGCCTGAGCTCAGGAGTTTGAGGCCAACCTGGACACCATAGTGAAACCCCCATCTCTATTCAAAATACAAAAATTAGCCGGGTGTGGTGGTGCATGCCTGTAATTCCAGCCACCCGAGAGGCTGAGGCAGGAGAATCGCTTGAACCCAGGAGGCAGAGGTTGCAGTGAGCCGAGATCGCACTACTGCACTCCAGCCTGGGCGACAGAGTGAGAGGCCGAGGCAGGTGGATCACGAGGTCAAGAGATCGAGATCATCCGGGTCAACATGATGAAACCCCGTCTCTACTAAAAATACAAAAAATTAGCTGGGCATGGTGGCGCATGCCTGTAATCCCAGCTACTCAGGAGGCTGAGGCAGGAGAATTGCCTGAATCCAGGAGGCGGAGGAGCCGAGATCGTGCCATTGCACTCCAGCCTGGGCAGCAGGAGTGAAACTCCGTCTCAAAAAAAAAAAAAAAAAAAGTATAACATGCTTAGCTAGTTCAGGGAGGGACAAACAGTAGGTGATCAGTAATTGCACAGGAGGGTGTCACGGAGGGCTGAGTCATGGATGGTGGTGGCGCTGGCTCCCCAAGCTCTGTCATTGCTCCCCGATGCCCTGTTCACTTAGGTGCTCAATACATGCTCCAGGAAACTGCGGCACAAGAAATGGGGAGAGCCGGCTCCGCTCTGTGTGAGCTTGGGCAAGAGACCGCACAGGTCTGTGCCTCAGTGTACCCCTTTGTGAGATGAGGCATGCCCGGTGCTTGGTCACTCTGTAGCTGTTGTTATGATTAGGGTCATTTCTTGCTGGAGTCACTGCTGGAGGCTCCATGAGATGGTGACTGACAAGTGGTGGATAGATGGGACTCAGCTTCCTGCCCCAGACACTCAAAACCCCATGGGCGGCCGGACACGGTGGCTCACACCTGGAATCCCAGGACTTTGGGAGGTCGAGGTGGGTGGATCACCTGAGGTCGGGAGTTTGAGACCAGCATGGCCAACATGGCGAAACTCTGTCTCTACTAAAAATACAAAAATTAGACAGATGTGGTGGCGGGCACCTGTAATCCCAGTTACTCGGGAGGCTGAGGCAGGGAATCACTTGAACCCGGGAGGCGGAGGTTGGCAGTGAGCCGAGATCTCTACTGCACTCCAGCCTGGAGACAGAGCGAGACTGCCGTCTCAAAACAAAAACAAAAACAAAAACCAACAAACAAAGAAACCATGGAGGTCACTGTGGGTCACCTCCCTGGTGGGCCTGGAGGGAATTCGGGGACCAGGAAGCAAAGGATTCTGTGTGTCCTGCCCAGCTCCCAGAATCAGGAGCTCCAGGGAAACCCTCCCTGCAAGTCTCTGCTTTGTTTGGTGCTGGTTGATGCCGGGTCCCCAAAGAGGCGTCAGCCCTAAGCCCAGCCACAAGCAACTCCCAGTCTTGGGAGACAGACTGGGACAGACACCCCTTGCCCCGTGGAGTCAGGGTGGGCTGGAGGGACAGCAGCCGGGAGCTGGAAAGAAGGCTGGATCCCAGACAGGTGACAATCGTGCAATTGTTGTCCTCTGCCCGGCAGTGTGAAGGCTGGGGTGCGGGGACCCATCCCCCCATGAGCCAGGGTAACGAAGTGGGAGGGATGGTGGACAGAGCGTAGGGGTCCTCTAGGGTGGTGCGCAGTGAGGGGAACGTCGAATCGGGAAGAAGGAAGTTCCCAGGGGTTGGCAGGAAACCCACATCTGACTTTTGACCTCTGCAGCTACCCAGCAGTTCCTGGACCCTTCCCAGCCCACGGCTCCTGGTGGGGGAAGGAGGGCTGGGGGCTGCCACGGGTGCCCAACCAGCCATTTCTCCAGGTTGGCCAGACCCACCCAGAGCCCCCCAGAGCAGGGCAGGAGGAGGGCATCTTCCACAATGGGGGCAATGTAGTGTGAGGGAACCCAGCGTTACAGTTTAGGCTTCTGGAGTTGAGTTCTGATTGTGTCACCTACCAGCTTTGTGGCCTTGGAGAAGTGACTTTTCCTTCCTGGGCCTCAGCTTTCTGCCGTCTGAAGTGGAGATAGCCGGGCACAGGGACTCACACCTGTAATCCCAGCAATCAGGGAGGTAGAGGTGGGAGAATCGCTTGAACTCATAAGTTCGAGACAAGCCTGGGCAACATAGCGAGACCCTGTTCTAAACGCCCCACCCCACTCCCCCCCTCCCCCGCCCAAAACCAAAACCAAAACCAAAAGCAAGTGAAGACAGCATAGCGAGTTTTGAAGTACTTGACACCGTGCCTGGAACATACTCAGTCTTAATAAATGATGGCTTTTTTTGGTTTGTTTGTTTTTTGTTTAGATGGAGTCTTGCTCTGCCGCCCAGGCTGGAGTGCAATGGCGCAATCTTGGCTCACCGCAACCTCTGCCTCCTGGGTTGAAGCAATTCTCCTGCCTCAGCCTCCCGAGTAGCTGGGACTACAGGTGTATGCCACTACCACCTGGCTAAGTTTTGTATTTTTAGTAGAGACAGTTTTCACCATGTTGGCCAGGCTGGTCACAAACTCCTGACCTCAGGTGATCAACCTGCCTTGGCTTCCCAAAGTGCTGAGATTATAGGCATGAACCACCAAGTCCGGGGATGATGGCATTTTTTAAGATGTGAGGGCTGGCTCGTGCCTGGCCTCTGATGTCAGGCTGAGGAACTGAGACACAGAGGAGGGGCAGTATCTTCAGCTGCTGGTTCCTCAGGCCTGCAAGAGCACTGGAGAAAGGAGGGCATGATGGGGATGAAGTGTGGGTGACCAGGGTCCGGTGGAGGAGCTGAGACTGGGTGCAGTGTCTGGGCCAAAGCCAGGAGGTGTGGGTCTTGGTGCGCACTTAAGGTCTTGGCTGTTCTTCATTGTATATTGCAGATGTTGCATCTTTGTAGGTATGAATGTGATATCAGTTGACAAGGAAAAATAAAGGCAACCTCAAACTCCCAGAAAACCGAAAAGCCCCGCCCCCCGGTCCTGATGGTACTGATGTGCCACGATTTTGAGCAGTTGTCACCGTGTGAGAAGCAGTTTTAAATATACATACTGATGTCATTTGTATCAAGCTCAAAAACAATATTTGACGTCCTTTCCTAATTTGATCTCACACCTTTAATTCATAATGTTTGTTTTGAACCTGTTATATTAGCTGATTTAACTTTGTAACTTATGTTTTTGTTTGTTTGTTTTGTTTTGAGACAGAGTTTTGCTCTTATTGCTCAGGCTGGAGTGCAATGGCGTGATCTCAGCTCACTGCAACCTCTGCTTCCCAGGTTCAAGAGAAGCAGAACTGCTTCAGCTTCCTGAGTAGCTGGGATTACAGGTGCACACCACCATGCCCAACTAATTTTTTGTTTTTTATTGTTTAGTAGAGACGGGGTTTTGCCTTGTTGGCCAGGGTGGTTTCGAACTTCTTCTTTTTTTTTTTTTTTTTTGAGACGGAGTTTCGCTCTTGTTACCCAGGCTGGAGTGCAATGGTGCGATCTCGGCTCACCGAAACCTCCGCCTCCTGGGTCAGGCAATTCTCCTGCCTCAGCCTCCTGAGTAGCTGGGATTACAGGCACGCACCACCACGCCCAGCTAATTTTTTGTATTTTTAGTAGAGACGGGGTTTCACCATGTTGACCAGGATGGTCTCGATCTTTTGACCTCGTGATCCACCTGCCTCGGCCTCCCAAAGTGCTGGGATTACAGGCTTGAGCCACCGCGCCCGGCGGTTTCGCACTTCTGACCTCCCGTGATCCGCCCACCTTGTTCTCACAAACTGCTGGGATTACAGGCATGAATCACTGCACCTAGCTTGATTTTTTTTTTTAAACAAAAGAGGTAAAACTAGACCTTCCTCTTTTTGCTCAATATTATGTGTTTGAGATTCATTGACTTCTTTTGCCGACTGTTTAGGTTTTCGCCAGATACATTACCATAAAATTACAAATGGGCACTTAAATTGTTTCTAAGTTATTTGTTTCAATAAATAAAAGAAGATTGAAAATCAAATTTCCTAGCTGTGTGCGGTGGCTCACATCTGTAATCCAAAGCGCTTTGGGAAGCCAAGGCAGGCAGATCGTTTGAGTCCAGGAGTTCGAGACCAGCCTGGGGAACATGTTGAAACCCTGCCTCTACAAAAAATACAAAAATTGGGCAAGCATGGTGGTGAGCACCTGCAGTCCACTATTTGGAAGGCTGAGGTGAGAGAAAAGCTTAGGCCTGGGAGGCAGTGTTTGCAGTGAGCTGAGATCGCACCACTGCACTCCAGCCTGGGGCTTGGGTGACAGTGAGACCCAGTCTCAAAAAAAAAAAAAAAAAGAAAAGAAAATTTCCGGAAATGAAATTACTGGGTCTGGGCTAGGTGTGATGGCTCATGCCCGTAATCCCAGCACTTTGGGAGGCCGAGGCAGGTGGATCACGAGGTCAGAAGTTCAAGACTAGCCTGGCCAAGATGGTGAAACCCCGTCTCTATTAAAAATACAAAAATTAGCCGGGTGTGGTGGCGGCCACCTGTAATCCCAGCTTCTTGGGAGGCTGAGGCAGGAGAATTGCTTGAACCTGAGCAGCAGAGGTTGCAGTGAGCGAAGATTGTGCCGCTGCACTCCAGCCTGCGTGATAGAGTGAGACCCAATTTCAAAAAAAAAAAAAAAAAAAAAAAAATTACTGGGTCTTTTTCACATTCTAACAGTTGTCACTAGTTTGTCCTTTAAAGAGGTTGTTTTCATTGACATCTTTGCCTGCGATGTCTAAAATCTCTAAACAGGGACTTTATGGAAATGTTCTGTCTGTTTTTGGCCAGAAGAATCCACCGGGAGATGGTGAGTGCCTGGCTGAGACTCCGCATGAGCTCAGAGGCATCGGCCCTGATGTGAGCCGGTGGTTTTTTTCCTGAAAACAATTTGTCATGTTTACAGGAAACTTTGCGCATGAATCCCTTCAGATTCCCTTGGAGGGGCCTCAGAAAGTCAGGCTTGCGTTTTAAAGCCTTTTGTTTTTCTAGACCGAAGACAATGGACTTGGTTACATTTGTTCGTTTGAGTGGGGAAGGGGAGACTGTCATGAGGAAGTCAATTCTGTGTCACTCCCTGAAAAGTGACACTGAGGTCGTCGTGGAGACACGAGGTTAAAAAAAAAAAAAATCACTCAGGACTTCAGGAAGGTCCCTGAGGAAGTGATATTTCTGGTGAAGAAAGATTTCAGTGAAGTTCAGAAAACCTTCCACTATTTCGTTTTTTGAGGCAGAGTCTCACTTTGTGGCCCGGCTGGAGTGCAGTAGCGCTATTTCAGCCCACGGCAACCTCCACCTCCCAGGCTGCAACAATTCTGGCTCTGCCCCCTGAGTAGCTGGGACTACAGATATGCACTACCACCCCCGGCTAATTTTTTTTTTTTTTTTTTTTTTAATGCAGTCTATCTCTGTCACCCAGGCTGGAGTGCTGTGCCACAATCTTGGCTCACTGTAACCTCTTCATCCTGGGTTCAAACGATTCTCCTGCCTCAGCCTCCTGAGTAGCTGGGATTTCAGGCACGTGCCACCACACCCGGCAATTTTTGTACTTTTAGTAGAGACCGGGTTTCACCAGGTTGGTCAGGCTAGTCTCGAAGTCTTGACCTAGTGATCTGCCCGCCTCAGCCTCCCAAAGTGCTGGGATTACAGGCACGAGCCACTGCGCCCAGCCAGCCCTCCACTTTTATGTCCACGTGTTTGGTTTTTGGTTAATTGAAGTGAAATTAAGTTTTGTGGTTTTCGAGGTGGCGGAGGCGGCAAAGAGTCTCTCTGTGGGGTGGCGGAAGCCCGTGCTCTCTGGGACTCTGTGTTCCCTGCTGAAAACCAGAAACCCACTTCCTTGCCTGTGATTTGGGGGCTGCAAAGGTCAGGTTGCAGCTGGCCCACGTCCCCTCCTGCGATGCTACTACGGGCTTTCCATTTTTGACCCCTGCTCCTGTACCTCCAGCTATGGGAGGGGAGCTCCAGTGTGGCCACGGCTAGGGCTTACCCAGGATGGTGCCCTGGAGACAGGAGTAGACAGACAGAGATAACCAGAGACGGAAAGATACTTTGGGAGAGGACCCGCAGAGGCCGGGCGCTGTGGCTCATGCCTATAATCCCAGCACTTTGGGAGGTTGAGGCAGGTGGATCACCTGAGGTCACAAGTTTGAGAGCAGCCTGGCCAACATGGTGAACCCCTGTCTCTACTTAAAAACAAACAAACAAAACAACACAAAACAAAAACAAAATTCACCGGGTGTGGTGGCACGCACCTGTAATCCCAGTTACTCGGGAGGCTGAGGCAGAAGAAGCACTTGAACTCGGGACGTGGAGGTTGCAGTGAGTTGAGATCGCGTCATTGCATTCCAGCCTGGGCAAAAAGAATGAAACCCCGTCGAGAGAGAGAGAGAGAGAGAGAGAGGTAGAGAGATGACCAACAGTGTCCAAGAGGGATCGTTAGACGGGTGGAGGCAGGGAGACAGGACAAAGACGGCTGAGGGGCTGGCTCTGTATGCTGGGAGGCAGGTCTCACTACGAAGTGCTGTTGGCCTCCCTGGGCATCGGGAGGCTCAGTGCAGCCCAAGGACTGGGCCTATCCTCCTCTCTCCTTGTCACCAGGAATATTCACCAACTCTCTGCCTTGTGACGTCCCTGGGGTTCAAAACCTCCAGCCTCAAATTCTGTCTTCCTAACATTCTTTGACACCACTTCTGCCTGTGCCCTTCCCACGAACACATCTGCTGTGGCTCCCTATCACCTCCATCCTCAGAACTGATTTTCTTTTTCTTTTTCTTTTTTTTGAGATGGAATCTCGCTCTGTCTCCCAGGCTGGAGTGCAATGGTGCAATCTCGGCTCACTAAAACCTCTGCCTCTGGGTTCAAGTGATTCTCGTGCCTCAGCCTCCTGAGTAGCTGGGATTACAGACACCCACCACCACACTCAGTTACTTTGTGTATTTTTAGTAGAGACAGGGTTTCACCATGTTGGCCAGGCTGGTCTCAAATTCCTGATCTCAAGTGATTCGCACGCCTTGGCCTCCTGAAGTGTTGGGATTACAGGCGTGAGCCACTGTGCCCGTCTCAGAACTGATTTTCAGGGGTCCTCGGGTACGGTCGGGATGGAGCCAGCAGTATAAATAAATAAATGCATAATTGGTGATGATGACTTAGTTGCCTTGGACAGCCCTGTGCCCGGCCCCACATGGGCCTATTCTTGGATCCCACAGCCCGATGGTGAGGGGGTCTTGCATCCCTGGGGTCCTGATTGGGGCGAGGCCAGTCTCCAGGCTTCCAGCTCTGGCGGACTCCAGAAGGAGGAACCGTTTCCTGCTGTCTTCTGGACTGACGCCAGGGCCGAGGGAGGGGGGGTCTCAGACCCACCCTGTCCGACTCTCAAACTCTCAGCCCTCAGGAGGCAGCAACCAGATCTGCTGGCTGGGGCGACCCCTGGTGGCCTGTAGCGGAACACAACGGCCAGATTTCCCCTTCCCGCAGCCTCATTTTCCCCATGGGCAGGGCCTCCAGGTGAGCCCCATCTCAGGTGAAGGCCCTGATCAGGCACGTACAAGCCTTAGGTGCGTGGGAGGATCATGAGCAGAACTGACTAAACGGGGTGGTGTCAGAGTTCCAAGGGCTTCCATTCCCCTCTCTACACCAGCCTCTTAGGAATTTTTAAAATTAATTTTTATTTACTTAGTTTTTGAGTCAGGGTCTCATTCTGCCACCCAGGCTGGAATGCAGTGGTTGCAGTCTCGGCTCACTGCAACCTGCACCTCCAGGATTCAAGCGATTCTCCTGCCGCAGCCTCCCGAGTAGCTGAGACTACAGGTGCACACCACCATGCCCAGCTAATTTTTATTTTTGTTTTTGAGATGGAGTCTCGCTCTGTGGCCCAGGCTGGAGTGCAGTGGCATGATCTCGGCTTACTGCAACCTCTGCCTCTTGGGTTCAAGCTATTCTCCTGCCTTAGCCTCCCAGGCACCTGGGATTACAGGCGCCCATTACCTCGCCCGGCTAATTTTTGTATTTTTAGTAGAGACTAGGTTTCACCATGTTGGCCAGGCTGGTCTCGAACTCCTGACCTCAGATGATTCACCTGCCTTGGCCTCCCAAAGTGCTGGGATTACAGGTGTGAGCTACCGTGCCCAACCTATTTATGTAGTTTTTTGAGACAGGGTCTCACTCTGTCACCCAGGCTGGAGTGCAGTGGCGCAATCTCGGCTCACTGCAACCTCCACCTCCAGGGTTCAAGTGATTCTCCTGCTTCCACCTCCCAAGTAGCTGGGACTACAGGTGTGCACCACCATGCCTGGCTAATTTTTAAACTTTTTGTATAGATGGTGGTCTCACTACATTGCTCAGGCTGATCTCCCACTCCTGGGCTCAAATGATCCTCCTGCCTCAGCCTCCCAAAGTGCTGGGATTACAGACAGGAGCCACCATACTCAGCCTGGACATTTTTTACAAACAAATTTTAGTTTTAAATTTTGAATGAGTAACACACGTGCATGGTTTTAAAAAATGCAATCTTTATAAAAGGTACATAGAGAAATGTGAGAATATGTACCCTACCAATTCCCAGACCCCTGGATTGCTCCCCAGAGGCAGAGGCTGTGATCAGTGTCTCCTTCAGAGATATTTGAATAAAAGTCCCCTCCCCAAGCCCTACATTTAAAAAATACACAAAATATCACTCTCCTGCTTTTCATATTAATGTATCTTAGAGAAGATCTGCTTTGGCCATTTAAATGGTGGTTTAATAGTGTTCCACTGTGTGGAGGGACACTTTGTTTCTTTCTTTCTCTCTCTCTTTCTTTCTTTCTTTCCTCTCCTTCCTTCCTTCCTTCCTTCCTTCCTTCCTTCCTTCCTTCCTTCCTTCCTTCCTTCCTTCCTTCCTTCTTTTCTTTCTTCTTTTTTGAGACAGGGTCTCATTTTGTTGCCCAGGCTGGAGTGCAGTGGCGCAATCTCGACTCACTGCAACCTCCATCTCCCAGATTCAAGCGATTCTCCTGTCTCAGCTTCCCTAGTAGCTGGGACAACAGGTGTGTGCCACCACCCACGGCTAATTTTTTGGATTTTTAGTAGAGGCGGAGTTTCACCATATTAGCCAGGATGGTCTCCATCTCCTGGCTTCGTGATCTGCCTGCCTCAGCCTCCCAAAGTGCTGGGATTACAGGTGTGAGCCACCGCGCCCAGCTTGCCTGCTTTCTTTCTTTCTTTCTTTCTTTTCTTTTCTTTTTTTTGAGACAGGGTCTCACTCTGTCACCTAGGCTGGAGTGCAGTGGCATGATCATGGCTCACTGCAGCTTCCACCTCCTGGGCTTAAGTGATTGTCCTGTTTCAGCCTTTTGAGTAGCTGGGACCACAGGTACATGCCACCAAGCATGGCCTGGCTACTTTCTCTTCTTTGTTTTGTTTTGCTTGGCTTGAGACTGGGTTTTTCTCTGTCACCCAGGCTGGAGTGCAGTGGTGTGATCTTGGCTCACTGCAGCCTCTGCCTCCCAGGCTCAAGCAATCCTCCCACCTAAGCCTCCTGAGTAGCTGGGACCACAGGTGCACACTACCACGTCCAGCTAATTTTTTTGTATTTTTGGTAGAAACAGGGTTTCACCATGTTGCCCAGGCTGGTCTCAAACACCTGAGCTCAAGTGATCCACTGCCTCAGCCTCCCAAAGAATTTTTTTTTTTGAGATAGAGTCTCACTCTGTCACCGAGGCTGGAGTGCAATGGTGAGATCTCGGCTCACTGCAATCTCTGCCTCCCAGGTTCAAGCAATTCTCCTGCCTCAGCCTCCTGAGTAGGTGGGACTACAGGCGCACGCCACCATGCCCAGCTAATTTTTGTATTTTTAGTAGAGATGGGGTTTTGCCATGTTGGCCAGGCTGCTCTAGAACTCCTGCCCTTGTGATCCACCCACCTTGCCCTCCCAAAGTGCTGGGATTACAGGTGTGAGCCACCGCGCCCAGCCCCAAAGAATTTTTAAAAAGTTATTTGTAGAGATAGGGCCTCCTTATGTTGCCCAGACTGGTCTTGAGCTTCAGGGCTCAAGAGATTCTCCTGCCTTAGCCTCCCAAAGCATTGAGCTTATGGGCATGAGCCACCATGACTGGCCTCATGATTTTTTAAATAATTTTTTTTCTGGCTCATGCCTGTAATTCCAGCACTTTGGGAGGCTGAGGCAGGCAGATCAGAGGTCAGGAGATTGGGACCATCCTGGCCAACATGGTGAAACCCCGTCTCTCCTAAAAATACAAAAAAATTAGCTGGGCATGGTGGTGCATGCCTATAATCTCAGCTAATCGGAAGGCTGAGGCAGGAGAATTGCTTGAACCAGGGAGTCGGAGGTTGCAGTGAGCTGAGAATACACCGCTGCACTCCAGCCTGCTGACAGAGCAAGACTCCATCTCAAAAAAAAAAAATTAAAGCTTTTAATTTTCAAGTTTTGAGAATATGTCCCCCGACAATTCTCAGACCCCTGGATGGCTCAGAGGTGAAGGCTGTGATCAGTGTCTCTGTCTTGCTCTGTCACTCAGATGACTGGAGTGCAGTGGTGTGATCACAACTCACTGCAGACTTGTGGTCCTGGGCTCAAGTGATTCTGCTGCCTCGGCCTCCTGAACAGCTGGGTCTACAGATGCATGTCACCATGCTCAGCTAATTCTTGTTATTATTTGTAGAGATAGGTTTTCTCTATGTTGCTCAGGCTGTTCTCAAACTCCTGGGCTCAAGCGATCCTCCTGCCTTGGCCTCCCAAAATGTTGGGATTACAGGTGTGAGCCACCACACCTGGCCAGCCTTGAGTTTGGTGGAGATCAGCCTGGGTGATATATAGAAACCCTATCTCAAAAGCCCAGAACAGAACAAAAACAAAAACGAAGTTAACACTTCAGGAATCTGGGTGAAGGATATCCAGAACTTCTTTGTACTAATAAACCAATTTTTCTGTAAGTCTGTAGTTACATTTAGATAACAAGCTAAAAATGTTTAAAGATTTGAAAAATAAGCCAGGCATGGTGACTCACACCTGTAATCCCAGCACTTTGGGAGGCCAAAGCAGGCAGATCATGAGGTCAGGAGATCGAGACCATCCTGGCCAACATGGTGAAATCCCGTCTCTACTAAAAACACAAAAATTAGCCAGTGATGGTGGGTGCCTGTAGTCCCAGCTACTTGGGTGGCTGAGGCAGGAGAATCACTTGAACCCGGGAGGCAGAGATTGTAGTGAGCCGAGACCGTGCCACTGCACTTCAGCCTGGAGACAGAGCAGGACTGTCTCAAAAAAAAAAAAAAAAAAAGAAAGAAAGAAAAGAAAAAAAGAAAGAAAACCCACCAATACAATCATGTGAAACTGAGCAATATAAAAGTGTCCATATTTCAATGATTTTTGACCGATAGGAACAGTACTTTCACGAGATTCTCTTCCTTTTCATTGTACCTTTTATATTTCTTGTGTAATTGCATTGGCTAGTATGCCCAGAAAAATAACTACTTGACAGTGGATGTCCTTACCATGGCACTGATTTTGATGTGTTTCCTCCCAACAATTTATAAATTTTCTCATTTGATCTATTACTATAGTGATTAACAGACTTGGGAATATTGAATCACTGCTCCATCTCAGGCATGTCACCTTTGTCGCAGTGTAGGTTAAAAACATGGGCTGGGCACAGTGGCTCACGCCTGTAATCCCAGCGCTTTGGGAGGCCGAGTCGGGTGGATTACCTAAGTTCGGGAGTTCGAGATCAGCATTGTGAAACTCAATCTCTAATAAAAATACAAAAATTAGCTGGGCATGGTGGCGGGGGCCTGTCATCCCAGCTGCTTGGGAGGCTGAGGCATAATTGCTTGAATCCGGGAGGAAGAGGTGGCAGTGAGCCCAGATCATGCCATTGCACTCCAGCCTGGGTGACAAGAGTGAAACTCCATCTCAAAACCAAACCAAACCAGCCAAACAAACACGTTACTTGGTTCTTTTTGTTTGAATTCCATCTGAGAGTTTTGTATCCTTCTCACAGGGTTAGGGATTTGCGGTTTTCCTATTGTGCCACTTTCGGCAGCTTGTGTTGTCAGATCAGCTCCCTATCATGAGTCCAATCACCCATTCTACAGATAGGATAAACTGAGACGCAGAGAGGGAAAGTGACCGTTTTAGGTCACTCTTGAGCCAGGGCTAGTCCTCAAGTCCTCCAAAATTGAGGGCAACACTATTGTTAGAGGAGACTTCAAATCCCAGCTCAACACTAGCTCACTGCATGATCACGTGGGTCTCAGTTTCCCTGCCTGTAGAATAAGCACTTCACACGGTTGGAGAGAGAGGGCTGAGGCTCCTTTCTGTGCAGTGTCCATTCAGGGCGGCTTCAGGGTCTAGAGCTGAGCATCGCATCCAGCGTGGGGACGCCTCGATACACGTCCCGCAGAGTCCCTCCCACCAATGTCTGTCCTCCTGGCTGAAGCCCCCTTCCGGCTGGGGCCGACTCACCCTCGTGCGCGCCGCGCCGGCCGCCGGCAGCCCCCGGAGGGTCCGGAGCGAGATCGCGAGCGAGGGCTGGGCCGGGGTCGGGACCCCGAGCGGGACCGAGGCCGGGGCACTCTGCGCTGGTGGCTCATCTCGGTTTCCAGGGCGTTACTGCCGGGAAGAGGGAAGGGGGCTGTCAGCCTCTCGACCACTGTCCCCAGACATCGCCAGCCCTCATCCGCCCGAGCGCCCCTTTGCTGGGAACTCCAACCCCAGAGATCGCATCTCCCAGGGTCTCCCAGTCCTCAGGATCCGTCATCCGTTCTCTACCCGCAGCCATTCCCGGGACCACTCCCTAGAGACTCCCAGCTCCATCCCCAGAAGCTCTGTCCCCAGACCACCAGCCTCTCCCTCCATACTCCCTTTTCCTTGCACCCTTCTCTTCCGTTCCCCGTCCTTCTCGGGGCCCCCACCGACGCCGAATCCTGGGGACGCAAGTTTCTAGAATGCCCGCCCCAGCCTGGAACCCCAAGAGAGTCCACTCCCCTCTCCATCCTCAGGTTCCAACTCCAGAATCCTCCCAGTAGATCAAACAATGCCCCGCCCACAATGCCACACCCAAAGTAATGATTGGCCGAAATAATGTACCTTGCGCAGCCATTGGTCGCGCCCTCCCTGTCCCATCCCCGCCCTCGGGCCCGCCCCTCACTCACAAGCGTTCGCTCAGCACCGCCTCCCGGGCCGCGCAGGCTTCGCTCTCAGCCTCCGCTACACCTGCTCGCCGCTGAGCCTCGTCCAGCCGCCGCGCAGACTCCGTGGCCACCGCCTCCCAGCGCGCCAGGGCTTCTGCGGGCGCAGGGGGCGGGGTCAGGCTGGAGACCCCTCCCCCACTCGCCCCAGGCACGCCGGAATCCGAGTTGATATTCTGCATGCCATTTGCATGCTTTGCTTTATTTGAATTAAATTTGTGTGTGCCGTTGCCTGGCTCCACATGCTATTTGCATAGCTTTTCATAGGTTTGCATTGCTTTTGTGAGTCGTTTAAAAGGCGTTGGCGTGTTTTGTGGCATTTGCGTTGTTTTGTGACATTTGCATGACCTCTGCATGTTGGTTGCATTCGCTTCATAAGTTTTTGCGTTTATTTCAGTGTTATTTGCATTACGTTTGCGTGCCTTTTTTGTATAACTAGTATTCATCTAGGCTCCTCCCACCTTTAATCCCGGCCCACTCCCTTGCACCGCAACGCACCTGTCAGCTCCCCGTTCTCGACCCCCATCTGGGTCCCCTGTGCCTTGGCTTCGTCCATCTCAATCTTCAGTGTCGTTAGTTGGGTCTGAAGCCGGCTCTGAGGAGTGGAGGGGAAGTGGGAGGGGGTGTAGGCGGAGGAGGGGAGGAGTGAATAGGCCTGGCCTTTTTGGGAACAGTGAGAAGACACCGAGGACCCTGTGTCCTGAACTTTGTGTGGAATGTCCTTTTGGGCCTTGTAATTGTAGAATACAGAAGTGACTTCTGAAGCCTGGGGCACTGAATGGTGACAGCTGCCTGCCTGGAGGAAGATCTCTGCCCAGGTTCAACACCAGCAACCCTAAGCCACCGGAAAGTGGAGACTGCTTAGCTCTGCAGTCAGATTGAGGTTCCACTTTCAGCTCCATCTGGGACTCGCTGATGGGGTTACAAGCCAACACAGGGGCCGGGTGCGCCGTGGCTCACACCTGTAATCTCAGCACTCTGGGAGGCTGAGGTGGGTGGATCGCTTGAGGCCAGGAGTTTGGGACCAGCCTGGCCTACATGGCGAAACCCTGCCTCTACTAAAATAATACAAAAATTAGCCGGGTGTGGTGGTGGGCGCCTGGAATCCCAGCTCCTCGGGAGGCTGAGGCAGGAGAATCACTTGAACCTGGGAGGTGGAGGTTGCAGTGAGCTGAGATCCCACCACTGCACTCGAGCCTGGGCAACAGAGCAAGACTCTGTCTCAAAACAAAACACACCAAAACCCAGCAGCAACAAAAACGAACGCAGGGCAATTTGATGCTTGACAATGATTGAATTTCTGGGGTAGGTGTCCGTTGTCTCTGTAGGACACTCTGCAAAAGGGCTGGTCCAGCCTCCTCAGTACATCTTACAGCAAGGTGGCAGAGCCAGAACTTGAACTTAGGGTAGGCTGCTGTTAACCTTGACTGCTCTAGTCCCTTCCCTTCTTGGTGGGGGCAGAAAAGGGGTAAGGGTTTATTTTTATTTATTTTGTTTTTTGAGACAGGGTCTCGCTCAGGCGGGAGTGCAGTGGTGGCATCTCAGCTCACTGCAACCTCCGCCTGGGATTACAGGCACCTGCCACCACACCCAGCTGATTTTTGTATTTTTAGTAGAGAGAGAGTTTTACCACATTGGCCAGGCTGGTCTTGAACTCATGACCTCAAATGTCCACCCACCTTGGCCTCCCAAAGTGCTAGGATTACAGGCGTGAGCCACTGCTTGCTCCCCATTCTGATTTTTAAAATTCAGATGCTGCCCTACCTTGGCTGGACTAGGAGGGTGGGGTGGAGTGGGAGGTGTACACAGAGGTATACAGTAGTTACTCCAAAAATGGAAATGGTTGGGATTTTTAGGACAGTTCTTTTGGCAGGCTCAGGGCTGGAAAGGGTTAAGAAAAAGTCTGAAGGGTGAGCCAGAGGAAAAGGAGGATCTAGCAGGTACCTCCCCCAAGAGGCCAACTTTAGCCTCCTAATTACAGGTGACTTGTGTGTCCTGCTCTCAAAATAGGGCTGCTGGAAACTGGCTGGAGTGGGGCTGAGTGGGGACATGGGGGGCATGAGGGAGGGCCTCGGGTGGTCTGGGGTCTCTCCAGACACCATTTATCTGGAAAATGGCAGAGGACAGTGAGACTCTTTTTTTTTTTTTTAAGAGACAGAATCTCGTTTTGCTGTCCAGGCTGGAGTGCAGTGGCATGATCTCAGCTCACTGCAACCTAACCTCCAGCTCCTGGGTTCAAGTGATTCTCCTGCTTCAACCTTCCAAGTAAGTGGAATTACAGGTGTACACCATCATGCCTTGCTAATGTTTATATTTTTAGTAGAGACAGGTTTTCGCTATGTTGGCCAGACTGGTTTTGAACTCCTGACCTCAGGTTATCCACCTTTTTGACCAGAAGGTAGACTCCATGGTGAACTAACGTTGTAAGAGTTGGAAGGCATTAGGGTGCTATTCTCAATGCCTTCTCAATTTGAGGAACTGGGGAAACCTAGACACAGGGAGGGAAACCTGGGGATGTGTGGGCAGGCCCTCTCTTACCCCAACATTCTGGATTCCCAAGCTCCCCCTCCACCCGGCCCACCTACCTGGCGGCCCTCACAGGCCTTTAATGCCTTCTCCAACTCACGCCGGATACCTTCTGCCTGGTGCAGCTGCCTGGCTAGGGCTTCCTCCCGCTCGGCAGCCTCTGCCAGCCGGCGTCGCAGGTCATCGACCCCAGGCGGCGGGTCCCCGGGAGGCACTGTGGCATTGACCCCTGGCTCCGGGCAGTGAGGTCCCCGAGCAGCCGAGGCGGCCAGATTCCAGGCTACCAGGGCTCCGCCAGCCGCCGCTGCGGCCAGGAACACCGCCACCCCGCACAGGGCGAGCACCCGCCAGGCACGCCCGGGCTCCGGCCCTGGCTCGGCCATGCCGCCGTCCACAGCTCTGGCCTCAGACTGCCACGAGCATTTAATTGGCACCCTGCGGCGCCAGGGACACCCACGGTTCCGCCCAGCCTGGCCGTGGCTTCCCGAGTCCGTTGGGAGGGGTTGGACCCCCTCCAGGGGCTGGTCCATCCCGTCAAGCCCAAGAAAGAACTAGGGGTCCTGAGTTCCTGCATCCCGAGCATGCTGCCCTCCTCTATGCCTCAGTTTCCCCCTCTGTGAAAGGGGGAGACTATTAACTCCTGCTCGGTGGGGTTTGATAGGAAATAAGACGGCACATTTGTGGAAAGCCCCGAAGACCGCATCTGCAAAGGAGGTGCTTGGCTGTCGTTTGGGGTTGTTTCCCCCATTCTTTTAAAATCTTATTTATTTAGTTAGTTAGTTGCCCAGGTTGGAGTGCAATGGTGCAATCTTGGTTCACTGCAACTCCGCCTCTCCGGTTGAAGCGATTCTCCTGCCTCAGCCTCCCCGGTAGCTGGGATTACAGGCGCACACCATCACGCCCGGCTAATTTTTGTATTTTTAGTAGATATGGGGTTTCACTGTGTTGGCCAAGCTGGTCTTGAACTCCTGATCTCAAGTGACCTGTCCACCTCGGCCTCTCAAAGGGCTGTTCATGTCAAAATCCCAACAGCCAGGCAGGATGCAGGGGCTCACGCCTGTAATCCCAGCACTTTGGGAGGCCAAGGTGGGCAGATCACATGAGGTCAGGAGTTCGAGACCAGCCTGGGCAACATGGTGAAACCCCATCTCTACTAAAAATACACACACACACACACACACACACACACACACACACACACACACAAAATTAGCTGGGCATGGTGGGGCATGCCTGTAATTCCAGCTACTTGGGAGGCTGAGGCAGGAGAATCACTTGAACCCAGGAGGCAGAGGTTGCAGCAAGCCAAGGTTGTGACATTGCACTCCAGCCTGGGTGACAGAGTGAGACTCCATCGTCTCAAAAAAGAAAGAAACAACAACAACAACAATAAATAAATAAATAAATAAATAAATAAAGAGGCTAGGAGTTGTAGCTTATGCCTGTAATCCCAGCACTTGGGGAGGCCAAGGTGGGCGGATCGCCTGAGGTCGAGAGTTCGAGACCAACCTGACCAACATGGAGAAACCCAGTCTCTACTAAAAAGACAAAAATTAGCCAGGCATGATGGCAAGTGCCTGTAATCCTAGCTACTCGGGAGGCCTGAGGCAGGAGAACTGCTTGAACCCAGGAGGTGGAGGTTGCAGTGAGCCAAGATCGCGCCACTGCACTCCAGCCTGGGCGACAGAGTGAGACTGTCTCAAAAACAAACAAACAAACCAAGGCCAAAGCAAAAAGAATCCTACAATCCACCAGGATGGTCCTCACCCAGAGATCCATCCAGCCCAAACCACCAACAGTGCTGAGGCTGAGACCCTGCCTTGGACCTTGGGAGTGGGGAACGGGTGCTCCAGGCAGCAGGCAGAGCTTGGGCAAAGGCCTTGAGGCAAAAAGGAGGATGGCACGAGGAAAGGTGGAAGCGGTGAGCAAGGGGAAGTAAGGGGCGAGAGGGCCTGGGGGGCCTGGGGAGGGGAGGTATTTGGGGACCCTCTCCCTGAGAGAGGTGGAGGCCTATTTTTTTTTTTTTAAACAGAGTCTTACTCTGTCGCCCAGGCAGGAGTGCAGAGGCTCAATCTCAGTTCACTGCAACCTCCACCTCCTAGGTTCAAACTATTCTCCTGCCTCAGCCTCCTGTGTAGCTGAGACCAAACCATGTGCCACCACCCCCAGCTAATTTTTTGTATTTTTAATTAGAGATGGGGTTTCACCATGTTGGCCACACTGGTCTCGAACTGAGCTCAAGTGATCCACCCGCCTTGGCCTCCCAAAGTGCTGGGATTACTGGCATGAGCCACTGTGACTGGCCAGAGAGCTTTTTTTTTTTTTTTTTTTGAGATGGAGTTTCGCTCTTGTTACCCAGGCTAGGGTGCAATGGTGTGATCTCGGCTCACCACAACCTCCCCTTCCTGGGTTCAAGCAATTCTCTCGCCTCAGCCTCCCGAGTGGCTGGGATTACAGGCATGCGCCACCATGCCCAGCTAATTTTCTTTTGTATTTTTAGTAGAGACGGGGTTTCACCATGTTGACCAGGATGGTCTCAATCTCTTGACCTCGTGATCTACCCGCCTTGACCTCCCAAAGTGCTGGGACTATAGGCGTGAGCCACCGTGTCCAGCTGGCTTTTTTTTTTTTTTTTTTTTTTAATCTCACTGACCATCTGGGCCAGGGACTATGGGACTGAAGACAGTGCAGAAGTCTGGGACGAGGGGCTCCTGGCCCCATTACCACAAACAGGAAGTTGCAGTTGCAGAAACAATAGCTGGGCTTCTTAGAGAACTTGGAGGAAGGAAGATAACAGAGAGGGAAGTGACTATGGGGCCTTCGAGGACCAACAAGGTAGGTGAAGGGTCTTTTGGGATTGCAGACCTCAGCTGTGGAGAAGCAGAGAGACTCTCTGGGGGAGGGGTTCCCAGAGCTGGGTACTGCAGAATGAGTAAGAGTTTGGGGAATGGGGTCGGGTGTGATGGCTCATGCCTGTAATCCCAGCACTTTGGGAGGCCAAGGTGGGTAGGTCAGGAGTTGGAGACCAGCCTGGCCAACATGATGAAACTCCCTCCTCCACTAAAAATACAAAAATTAGCCAGGTGTGGTGGTGCAGTCCTGTAATCCCGGCTACTCGGGAGGCTGGGGCACAAGAATCACTTGAACCCAGGAAGCGGAGGCTGCAGTCAGTCGAGATTTCGCTACTCTATGCCAGCCTGGGCGACAGAGAAAAATTCTTTTTTTTTTCAAAAATAGAGATGGGGTTTCACCTTGTGGGCCAGGCTGGTCTTGAACTACTGACCTCGTGATCCACCCATCTCGGCCTCCCAAAGTGCTGGGATTACAGGCGTGAGTCACTGTGCCCAGCTGAAAAATTCTCTTTAAAAAAAGGGGGGGGGGGGCTGGTCGTGATGGCTCATGCCTGTAATCCCAGCACTTTGGGAGGCCAAAGCAGGCGTATCATCTAAGGTTAAGAGTTCCATCTATCTCTCCTAAAAATGCGAAATTAGCCGGGTGTGGTGGTGCATGCCTGTAGTCCCAGCTACTCGAGAGGCTGAGGCAGGAGAATCGCTTGAACCCGGGAGGCAGAGGTCGCAGTGAGCTGAGATCGCACTATTGCACTCTAGCCTGGGCAACAAGAGTGAAACTCCATCTCAAAAAAAAAAAAAAAAAAAAGGCCGGGCACAGTGGCTCGTGGCTGTAATCCCACCACTTTGGGAGGCCGAGGCAGGTGGATCACCTGAGGTTGGGAGTTCGAGACCAGCCGGACCAACATGGAGAAACCCTGTCCCTACTAAAAATACAAAAAAATTCGCTGGGCATGGTGGTGCATGCCTGTAATCCTAGCTACTCGGGAGGCTGAGGCAGGAGAAGCACTTGAACCCGGGAGGCAGAGGTTGTGGTGAGCCGAGACTGCGCCATTGCATTCCAACCTGGGTAACAGAGTGAAACGCTGTCTCAAAAAAGAAAAAGAGAGAGTTTGGGGGATGAAGGAGGGGAAATTTCCTGATGAAGGTACGGCTTGTGTGTGTACAGATCCCGGTTTAAATCCCAGGCCAGCATTTTCTGCAGGCGGGAGGGAAGTAAGACAAGGTTTCTCTCAGACGCAGCCTCAGTTTCCTCCCTGGAACCCCAGGCATCGGGAGAGGCTATAGGGAGGAAATGAGAATATAACACCGGGAAAAGGGTGAGTCCTGATGAGGGTGCATAGTTCATCCTTATGTGGATCCCAGCAGAGAAGAGGGCTGGGAGGAACTGGGGTGGTGCCTGCCCGAACTCCGAGGGCTCCCGAAAACGCCCTGGGGTAGGGAAGGCGAGGTGTTGTCGTCAACGGGGATCCACCCTCACCTGCAGGGGAGGCCCCAGACGCTTGGGCACTCACACAATGACACTCCAGGAACTCGAGTAAGGTGTGCCCCCCCAAAGGAAGCGTTTATTTTTGGAGCTCAAAGCCTCCAGAAAAAAAGCACCTCCCCCCAAGAAAAACCAGGCAGCAGGTGCCACGGTACGGCACCCCATGCCCAAACTCAGGGCGGGAGACAAGAGGAGGGAATCATTCCCTGCCCGGCTCTGGAGGGAGGCAGCTCTGTGTCCCCACACCCAGGACTGCCCCATGGCCTCTCCAGACCTGCTGCCCCATGACCCTTCCAGAACCGATGAGATCACGGGAGTGTCCAAGCGAAAAGCTGAGCAGGAACCGGCCCTTCTAAGCTGTGCCTAAAGGACCAGAAGAGGCACTAAGGGCCGACTCGAGGGAGCAGACACTGGCCCCGCCCCCATCGATAGACCCGCCCCACTATTTACATGCCCTTCCCCTCCGCCCATAGACCCGCCCCTCATTATTTATAGCCCGCCCCCCTCAGTCGACAGACACGCCCCCATCGATGGCCCCGCCCATATAGCTGTAAGCTCCGCCCCGCTCCGGGGCTCCCTTCTCTTCTCACTGGATTCCCCTTCCCTCCCGAAGACCCCTCTCCTCTGCGCCCAGTCCTCTCCCCTGCAGCCCCTCTCTCTAGACTTCGAAGTCCCTGCTTCCCTGCTCCCCTTCCCCAGCTTTCTTCTCCCTCCCGGGGCCGCCCCTTTCTCACTGACCGGCTTCCCGGGATCTCAGAGGAGCCGAGCGCCTAGGCCCAGCAGCAGAACCAGGAGCAGAGGCGCCGCCGCGGAGCTGGTGTCCTTCAGGGAGCTGGCGGAGGCCTTCTGGTCCGCGATTCTCGCGCTTAAGTCCTGGTTTTTCCTCCTGCGGTACAGACAGGGGCAAATCAGGCATCTGCCCGACCGGGCTCCTGCCGCCCTCCCTGTAAGTCCATCGCCCCCTGGAGTTCCCCCCGTACCGCTCCAATCCAAGTCCTTGGGGAGGGAATGGACAGCGGCCACCCAGGGCTCTCTGACCCTAGGGCCTAAGTTGTCCTTTTGTGGGACTCGAACCTTACCCCCTGGGGCAATGGGGATTTTGGGAGCCAAGGAGATCCTCGGTCTCCGGGTAGGAACGCGGGGGTGCGAGGGGTGTGGCAGGTGGAGGGTAGCAGAGGGAAAGGTTATCTCTGACCTCAGTCGCTCCACCTCCGTAGAGGCGTCCTGAAGCTTCCGATTCAATGTAGTGATCTCTCCTGGTGGAGTGCGAGGACAGAAATAGGGGGCGAGTCAGCACGTGGCCAGGCTCTGGCCCTGCCCCACTCTGGGACAGGACTTCCCCCTTACCCCAACCTCCAACCCTGGTCTCCCTGCCCCTACCCTCTCTTCCATTCCTGACTTACCCCTCCTCCGCCCCTTCCCTTCCCTCTTCCTTACCCTCAAGCTCCTCCACTTTCTTCTCCGCATCCAGGGAATGGGCCTTCTCCTTATCCAGGGAAGCCATTAGGGTCATCTAGGACAGAGGGCAGGGTCAGAATCTGGGGTTCTGGCCCTGGGCTGTTGCCCCTGGGACCTGGACCTCCTCCCTAGGTCCTGGGGCTTAAATACAAACCCTTTTCGGGTTTTCTTCCAACCCTCTTCTGCACCGTGATCTTTAAACTTGAAGAACAGCCACAACCACACAGTCACCCAGGGCCACCCATAAGCGTGTGAGGCCCCTGCCCCCCGCACATGGCAACTTGGAGGCTCTCGATAACCAAAGTTTAGTAGACATTTCCAGATGGCCCAAGAAAAGTTAGAGGGCCCTACCAAATCCAGAACGCAGTGGGACTTCCCAGCCCAAGTGACATGCCCAGTGACAGTTTCAAGAGCCCCCATATCGGGACCCGGGTGAATATATTTCAATTTCTCGGGGATGAAGTGGAAATTTCAAGAGCCTCCTTTTTCAGAGTCTGGCGAGGGCCCCATTCAACCCTGAACAGGGATTCCGACTCCCGCAGGACTGGTGCCCATGAGGAGTTTCAAGCCCCCCCATACCAGTGCCCTGGAAAGAATTTATAAATTCATCTAAGTCCCAGTGGGGATACTGAGGTCCCTGATCTGGGGGATCTGGGGACTTTTAACGCCTTGCCCCTACACCAGTGTCCCGGACTGGGTCAGAGGGCCCCAAACCCTGGTAGGTAAACCTAGGTCCCTTGACTTGGGGACCCAGAAACTGTTTCCAGACCCCCCCTGCACCTCCCTGGAGACCCACCCTGTGTCAGATTTCTGGGGAGAGTTTCTCGGCCCCCGACCCCCAGCACTAGGCCATCCAAAGGAATTGAGATGCTTACCACAGTCTGGTTGTAGGTGGCAACCTGGGCCTCAGCATCCCGGAAGCCGTCCTGGGCCCGGGTCAGCTCTTGTTCCAGGAGATGGGTGACATTTTGACACTCCATCACTGCTCGGCGGCCCTCCTGGCAGGCCTCACTGTTGGCCCTTTGGACATAGATGATCAGGAGCACCCCCAGAGCCACAGCCACTATGACCAGGAGCACCACAACTCCTGTCCCCACTGGAAGCTTACAGCGCTCCTTCCTCTCATGCTTCAGAAAGTCATCCATGGGCACTAGGGAATAGTGAAGCAAAGTAGGTGACATCTGGATCTCCCCACTAGCTGAAGGGAGTCTGGCCTGGAGTTAGAGGAGGGTGCTGGAATCTTCTGCGGGCCTCCCATTATTAGCATAGTCCTGACCAATAGCAAGATCCAGGAAGTACTCTTAGCAGCAGCTCCCACGTGGGCCACCTACAGGCAGAGGATTCTTAGGCTTTCAGTTTCAGTTTCCCAGAAGGGAGATGGCCTTGTTTTCACCCTGTTTTAAAAGGCCTTGGACCCTTCCCAACTGGGTGCCAGCCAGACCTCTTGGAGTAGGGAAGCTATGGCTACTTGGGACAGCATCTCAAGTCCCTGCACCTCTCCTGTGAGTTACTGAGTGCCTAGGCCATGCCAGCCTGCATTCATCTGTACCATGACCTGAAGAGGCAGAGGCTGTTTCCCCAGTCCCCACCTGGGGAAACTGAGGTTGCACAGTTGAGTGGTGGAGTGGGGGCAGGGCCTGGGCCTGACCCTAGAGACTAGGTTTTGTGTTCAGGTGTCTCCGTGGTGATGAGCAGGGCTTCATTCAGTGCCCCTGTCCCCACCAAGGGGACTATGGGAGCCATGGAGGGTGTGTGAGCAGGAGGTGAGACTGGAGCCAGCAGGAAGCTGGGAGACCCCATAGGCATACACGGCCCAGACTGCAGTTCTGCATTTGGCCACCAGGGGACGCCCCAGCCAACAAACAATATTGGTTTTTGTCCTGCCACCGGCAGGAAACGGGCTCCTACTTCCAGAAAAACTGCTCCTGCGACTCCAGGATGCCATGTAAACTCTCTGAGCCTGCTTCTTCATCTGTAAAGGGACAATAACAGGGCCAGCCTCTCCAGGACAGGCGAGGGAGGAGGTGCCAGTAAAGTGCTTTGGTATCCAGTAGGTGCTCAATGGATGCACACACCACCTGCCAGGCCCGTGGCTCAGGGCAGATGGATGGGAAGATAATGGTGAGGATCTTTCTTTCTTTCTTTTTGAAATAAAGTCTCCTTCCGTCGCCCAGGCTGGAGTGCAGTGGAGCCATCTCGGCTCCCTGGACTCTCCCTCCCAGATTCAACTGATTCTCCCACCTCAGCCTCACCAGTAGCTGGGACTACAAGTGCGGGCCACCACACCCGACTAATATTTTTTGTATTTGCATTTTTTTTTTTTTTGAGACAGAGTCTCGCTTTGTCACCCAGGCTGGAGTGCAGTGGAGCGATCTTGGCTCACTGCAACCTCTGCCTCCCAGATTCAAGTGATTCTCCTGCCTCAGCCTCCCGAATAACTGGGACTCCAGGTGCACGCCACCACACCAGGTTAATTTCTTCTGTTTTTTAGTAGAGACGGGGTTTCACCATGTTGGCCAGGCTGGTCTCGAACTCCTGAGCTCAGGCAATCTGCCTGCCTCGGCCTCCCAAAATGCTGGGATTACAGGCTTAAGCCAGCTTGCTCCGCCTAACAAGGATTTTTCTTTGAGGAAAGATAGTTGGCTCCATTTGGGATGTGCTAAACCCAATGGGCCTGGGAGACATCTGGGGAAGAAACCTGGGATGGGGCGGGTGCTGTGGGGGTGGACACTGGGGTGAGGCACTCAGGCTGCACTGAGCTGCTGTCCATGTGGCTAAGAGAGCCAGGGCTTCCTGCAGGAAATCAGCACCATTATCAGTGCCCAACTGCTGGGCATGACCGCAGGAAGAGGGCTGCATATTTTTCTTGTAGCTTCTTCAGCCACAGCCTGACCACAGCCCAGATTCTGTTGGGTCTGCCATTTCCGTGTGTGTGTGTGTGTGTGTGTGTGTGTGTTTGAGACAGAGTTTTGCTCTTGTTGCCAGGCTGGAGTGCAATGGCATGATATTGGCTCACCGCAACCTCCGCCTCCCAGATTGAAGCCATTCTCCTGCCTCAGCCTACTGAGAGCTGAGATTACAGGCGCTCACCACCGCGTCCCGCTAACTTTTGTATTTTTCGTAGGGATGGGGTTTCACCATGTTGGCCATGCTGGTCCTGAATTCCTGACCTTGTGATCCACCGGCCTCAGCCTCCCAACGTGCTGGGATTACAGGCGTTAGCCACTGCACCGGCCTTTTTTTGTTTTTTGTTTTTGAGATGGAGTTTTGCTCTGTTGCTGAGGCTGGAGTGCAATGGCCCGATCTTGCCTCACCGCAACTTCCGCTTCCCGGAGTAGCTGGGATTACAGGAATGCACCCCCATACCTGGCTAATTTTTGTATTTTTAGTGATTTGTGTTTTTAGTAGGTTTCTCATTGTTGGTCAGTCTTGTAGGGCTGATGGCCCCACAGGGTCGTGGGGTGAGCCTTATGCTGTGCTGAGGCACAGGATCTGAGATATAAAGAGACAGGACACAGAAGTACAAGAAAAACACAGCTGGGCTCGGGGGGCCACGCCACCTATAAGCAGAGTCAGGCGAGGCCCCAAATGTCCAGAAGCCTGAGTATTTATTGTGTTTAGGTTAGGGGGCAGGGCAGTGAGTGAAATCATCTTTAAGGACAGTGATAGGGTCGTGAGCAATAAAACATGGGGTCCACCCCCATTAGGTCACCTAGGCCAGGAGGTGCACAGTGCACAGCAAGGGGCCCGTTCCTACGAAGGCAAGGGCCGTGCGCAGTAAGGGGTCCACCCCCATTAGGTCACCGAGGTTTGAAGGTGGGCCGTGCGCAGTGAAGAGGGTGCAGTGTGCAATACTTCTATCTATGGGCAAACTACTTCTAAGAAGATTTATAGGAGGATGCTTTAAGTCACATAGCAGTGACAGAGCTGTCAGGGTTACTGCCACCTTCTGGCAGCTTCCAATGGGTTCTATGGGAAGATGCTTTTCAAGCAGCACAGTAGCAAGGGCTGATAAAGTTCACAGTCACCAAGGTGGATTGCCGGTCTGAGGGCAGCCTTCCACAAGAACTGGAGCAAGGTCCTACAGCTCCTTTATCGGGAGGAGTGGCTCTCGCCCCAAGCCTGCCATACAGCGGGTATCTTTATGATACTGAACGCTGCCGCCTGGGCCATGGATTCTTGTCCTGGCATAACTGTTTGTCCCTTAAATCATGCTCTGCACTGTGTCTGCTCTAGGCATTCCTCCGATTATAAGCTGCTTATTCCTTAATTCATGCTCTGTACTGTGTCCACTCTAGGCATTCCTCCGATATGAACTAAGATATAATTATAGGTATATATGTAGGGAAATATTCTTTAGGCACTCATACTATCAACTATTATATGGTTATATATAGAAGATTATATAAAGGGATTCGTCAAGCCCTATTTCTATAAACTAATATATGATTATGTAAAGGATTATATAAAGGAAATAGCTGAGTAGTAGCACTATAAAGTGAGATATTCCTCAGGCCCTAACTGTGCCAGGGTTCTGCTTAGCTCTCATTCCTCGGTGCCGATATGGGGGGTTACCCACAAGTCTAGTCTCGAACTCCTGACCTCGTGATCTGGCTGCCTCGGCCTGTCAAAGTGCTGGAATACAGGCATGAGTCCCCACGCCCCAGCCATTTCCATGTTTTCTTTTCGGCAGGGCCAGTCGGGAGGTAAGGTCAAGGCCAGAGCCCAGGCCTCCCAGAAGGGCTGGGGAACTCCCCCCAGACCCTCACTCCAACATCCCTCTTCCTAAAAGGACCCCATTAAAGCCACTTACAGCCGGGCATGGTGGTGTACATAACTGTGGTCCCAGCTACTCAGGAGGTTGAGGCAGGAGGATTGCTTGAACCCAGGAGTTTGAGGCTGCAGTGAGCTGGGATTGTGCCACTACACTCCAGCCGGGGTGAAACCCATCTCTTAAAAAAACAAACAAACAAAAATCACTTAGAACCAAGAACCAATTAACAAGCGGTGGGAGATGATCTTGCTGAAAAGTCCAAGGGTGAACTTTTCCCATGAGGAGGGACCTATCAGCACTGCCAGGACTCCAGGTTCAAAGACACGACCTTTACCTGACTTACCTGAGCAGGAAACTTTAGGGTCAGTTTGGGACCAGGTCAGAAGTCACGATTTCATGAACTGAACTGCAGGTTGGAGGCCAGGGTGATTCACCCCTAAGTGAATGACTTTCCTCTCAGCATTGATTTCCCCAGCTGTAAAATGTGGATAATAATAGATTGGCTTTGGGAGGCCGAGGCGGGCAGATCACAAGGTCAGGAGTTCAAGACCAGCCTGGCCAACATGGTGAAACCCTGTCTCTACCAAAAAAAAAATATATATATATATATATGTTTATATATATATATATGTGTGTGTGTGTGTATATATATATATATATACGTATATATATATAAAATTAGTCGGGCATGGTGGCATGCACCTGTAGTCCCAGCTACTCGGGAGACTGAGGCCGAAGAATCACCTGAACCCAGGAGGCAGAGGTTGCAGTGAGCCGAGATCAGGCCACTGCACTTCAGCCTGGGCAACAGAGTGAGACTCTGATTAAAAAAAAAAAAAAAAAAAAATAATAATAATAGATTGGTGTCCTCCCTAAATTTTGTACCTGCAAACAGTCCCAGACCTCCAAACTGAAAGTCTGTTGCTCTTTCCTTTAAAATTATAAATGGTGGGCCAGGTGCAGTGGCTTATGCCTACAATCCCAGTACTTTGGGAGGCCGAGATAGGAGGATTGCTTGAGGCCAGGAGTTTGAGACCAGCCTGGCCAACATAATGAGACCCTATCTCTATTTAACAAAATACATATATATATATATATTTTATTTTATTAATTTATTATTTTGAGAGAGAGTCTTGCTCTTGTCGCCCAGACTGGAGTGCAGTGGCGCAATCTTGGCTCACTGCAACCTCCACCTCCCAGGTTTAAGCAATTCTCCTGCCTCAGCCTCCTGAGTAGCTGGGATTACAGGTGCCCACCACCACGCCCAGCTAATTTTTTGCACTTTTAGTAGAGACGGGTTTCACCGTGTTGGCTAGGCTGTTCTTAAACTCCTGACCTCAAGAGATCCACCCGCCTCGGCCTCCCAAAGTGCTGGGATTACAGACATGACCTATGGCATCCGGCCTATATTTTATTTTACATTTAAAAATATATATACATAATATGTTTATATATTAGGTTGGTGCAAAAGTAATTGCAGTTTCTTCCATCACTTTTTTTTTTTTTTTTTTGAGATGGAGTCTCCTACTGTCACCCAGGCTGAGTGCAGTGGCGCGATCTCGGCTCACCGCAACCTCTGCCTCCTGGGTTCAGGCAATTCTCCTGCCTCAGCCTCCCGAGTAGCTGGGACTACAGATGCGCACCACCATGCCTGGCTACTTTCTGTATTTTTAGTAGAGACTTTAGGTTTCACCACATTGGCCAGGCTGGTCTCAAACTCCTGACCTCAAGTGATCCGCCCGACTTGGCCTCCCAAAGTGCTGGGATTACAGGTGTGAGCCACCACACCCAGCCTGCCATTATTTGTAATGGTATTAATATTTTTTTTTTGAAAGGAGAGAAGAAAAGAAAAAAAAGTAGTGAAGGAGAGAAAGAAAGAGGAAGAAAAAGAGGGAGAGAGAATGGGAACGTTGCTTTATTCTAAAAATGGGTATTAATAATGGCCGACCAATATTTCATTTAAACCTCTGAGTAGGTGTGATGTGGTATTGACAAGAATGTATATTTTGTGTATTTAAAGTGGAGAGCTCTATAAATATTTATTAAGTTTACTTGTTCCGGATCTGAGTTCGAGTCCTGGATATCCTTATTAATTTTCTGTCTCCTTGAGTCTAAGTCTCTATGTATCCGGGTGTTAGGATCGTTAGCTCTTATTGTTGCATTGATCCTTTTACCACTATATCTTTGTTGCTTTAAAATCTATTTTATCAGATGCGAGAATGGCAACTCCTGCTTTTTATTTATTTATTTATTTTTGCTTTCCATTTGGTTGGTAAATCTTTCTCCATCCCTTTGTTTTGAGTCTTTGTGTATCCTTGCATGTGAAATGAATCTGGATGTAGCATATCGTTGGGTTTTGGCTGTATCTTTTGGTTGGGGGATTTAGTCAATTTAAATTTAGAATTACTGCCATTTGATGTTAACTGGCTGTTGTATCCATTTGTTGATGTAAATTCTTCTTTATTTTGATGCTCTTTACTTTTTGGTATATTTTTAGAAAGGCTAATACTGGTTGTTCCTTTTTATGTGTAATGCTTCTTTCAGAAGCTCTTGTAAAGCAGGCCTGGTGGTAATAAAATCTCTGAGTACTTGCTTGTTCACAAAGGATTTTATTTTTCCTTCAGTTGTGAAGCTTAGTTTGGCAGGATATGAAATTCTGGGCTGAAAGTTCTGTTCTTTAAGGATGTTAAATATCAGCCCCCACTCTCTTCTGGCTTGTGGGGTTTCTGCTGAGAGATCTGCTGTAAGTCTGATAGGCTTCCCTTTGTGGGTAACCTGAACTTTCTCCCTGGCTGCCCTTAGTATTTTCTCCTTCATTTCAACCCTGGTGAATCTAATGATTATGTGCCTTGGGGTTGCTCTTCTTGAGGAATATCTTTGTGGTGTTCTCTGTATTACCTGGGGTTGAATATTGTCCTTCTTTGCTAGGTTGGGAAAGTTTTCCTGAATAATATCCTGAAGAATATTTTCCAGCTGGGATTCATTCTCTCCATTGCATTCAGGTACACCTATCAAACGTAAATTTGGTCTTTTCACATAGTCCCATATTTCTTGGAGACTTTGCTCATTCCTTTTTATCCTTTTTTCTCTATTCTTGTCTTCTTGTTTTACTTCATTAAGTTGATCGTCGACCTCTGATATCCTTTCTTCTGCTTGTTCAATTCGAGTGTTTAAACCTGTGCATACTTCTCGGAGTTCCATTAATTTACTTATATTCCTCTCTAAATTGTCTATTCTCATTAGGATTTCGTCAAACCTTTTTTCAAAGTTCTTAGTTTCTTTACATTGGGCTAGAACCTGTTCTTTTAACTTACAGAAGTTTCTTATTATCCATCTTCTGAAGCCTGATTCTGTTAATGGAATGCACTTGTTCTCCATCAAGCTTTGTTCCCTTGTTGATGAGGAACTGTGATCCTCTGTAGAGGGAGAGGCATTCTGATTTTGAGTATTCTCAGCCTTTTTATGCTGGTTTCTTTCCATTGTTGTAAGTTTATCCACCTGTCGTCTTTGTAATTACCAACTTTCAAATTAGGTCTCTGCATGGACGTCCAACTTGTTAATTCCCAGGGCCGAAATCTGAGCAACCCACTGTGCCAGCCAAAACAGCGGCATTAAGACTGATGGTGCTTTTCTGCCCGGGAATCTCCAGTCTGGCTTCCTTCTTGGGTCTGTAATAGGCGACTCTGCCTTCCCGGAGCTCCAAATCTCGGTCAGAAGGGGGACCAGTCCCGTTTACTCTGCACCAAGAGCTACCACGCTGAGGCGCCGGCAAAACTGTTGCGCCGGCCACAAGAGTCGCACTGGCGACTTGTGGGGCTCCTCCGCTGTGAATCTTCTGGTCCGTGAGTGACAAAAATTCGTCTGAAAGTGTGGCATCCTCTCTTTCTCTACGCTTTCACTGGGAGCTGCAATCCCGAGATGTTAGCGATCAGCCATCTTGGATCATCCCGGTATTAATTATATTAATTAAAAGTAATGGCAGAAACCATAATTACTTTTACAATAAAATTACAAATGGAAACTGTCATGCTGCCATTCTTGTTTTTCTTTCTTTTCTTTTGAGACAGTCTTGTCCTGTCACCCAGGCTGGAGTACAGTGGTGCAGTCATAGCTCACTGCAGCCTTGACCGCCTGGGCTCAAGCAATCCTCTCACCCCAGCCTCCTTCGTAGCTGGGACTACAGGTGTGCACCACCATGCCTGGCCAATTTTCTATTTTTTTTTGTAGAGATGGGGTCTTACTATGTTTCCCAGGCTGGTCTCAAACTCCTGGGCTCCAAAGATCCTCCTGCCTCAGCCCCAAAATGTTGGAATTACAGGAGTATGCCACTGCAACCAGCCGCCGGCACTATTTTGGTTTTAGCTGGGCACGGTAGTTATGCCTGTAATCCCAGCACTTTGGAAGGCCAAGGTGGGCGGATCACGTGAGGTCAGGAGTTTGAGACCAGCTTGGCCATCATGGTGAAACCCCGTATGTGCTAAAAATACAAAAATGATCTGGGCGTGATGGTGGGTGCCTATAATTCCAGCTACTCGGGAGGCTGAGGCACGAGAATCGCTTGAACCTAGAGGTGGAGATTGCAGTGAGCTGAGATTGTGCCACTGCACTTCAGCCTGGGCGACAGAGTGAGATTCTGTCACAAAAAAAAAGAAAGAAAAGAAAAAGAAACATTTTATTTTAGAATAGTTTCAGATTTGCAGGAAAAAAAAAGTGAGCCTGGTACAAAGAATTTCCCGCATTCCCTACACCCAATTTCCCATCATTTATTTATTTATTTATTTAGACAGAGTCTTGAGCTGTCGCCCAGGCTGGAGTGCAGTGTTGCGATCTCAGCTCACTGCAACCTTCTCCTGGGTTCAAGCTATTCTTCTGCCTCAGCTTCCTGAGTAGCTGGGACTACAGGCGCGCACCACCATCTCCAGCTAATTTTTGTATTATTAGTAGAGACAGGGTTACACCATATTGGCCAGGGTGGTCTTGAATACCTGACCTTATGATCCACCACCTTGGCCTCCCAAAGTGCTGGGATTACAGGTGTCAGCCACAAAGCCCAGCATTTTATTTGCTTATTAATGACAGGCTTTTGCTCTGTCGCCCAGGCTGGAGCACGATCATTGCTCACTGCAGCCTTGACCTCCTGGGCTTGGGTGATCAATCCTCCCACCTCACCCTCCTGAGTGGCTGAGACCACAGATAAATAGTAATACACATGGCTAATTTTTTATTTTTTGTGGAGATGGGGTCTCACTATGTTGGCCAGGCTTGTCTCAAACTCCTGGGCTCAAGCGATCCTCCTGCCTCAGCCTCCTGAGTAGCTGAAACTACAGGCACTCACCACCATCATGCCCAGCTAATGTGTGTATTGTTTGTAGAGACAGGATCTTCCTATGTTGCCCAGGCTGGTCTCCAACTCCTGGGCTCATGTGATTCTCCCTCCTCAGCCTTCCAAGGTGCTGGGATTATAGGTGTGAACCACTGCCTCCGGCTAAGAAAAAAAAAAATTGAGTGGGAAGATTGGGAGGGATAACATTAGGAGAAATACCTAATGGAGGTGATGGGGGATGGAGGAAACCCCATGGCACGTGTATACCTAAGTAACAATCCTGCAGGATCTGCACATGTACCCCAGAACTGAAAGTATAATAATAAATAAATAAAATAAACTACTTAAAAACATTTAAGAGGCAAAGATCATCCACAATCGACCCTCAGTTGTTTCATTTCTGTTTGTTATCACACTACATGTATATTTCACTTACTTTGGGCTACTGAGATGTGGCCCTCGGTCTGCATCTAAGGTCGTCTCCATTCCTGTAGGAAGGTGCTGGCCCCAGAGCGCTCACTGCGCAGGGGTGATTCTGCTTCATGGGACATTTTTGTTGCCACCACGGGTGCTGGGAGTTCTCCTGGCATCCGGGGATGTCAGCCAGGGATGCTGCTCTACACACATCGGTGCACAGATCGGCCCCCACAGTAAATGATCAAGCACCAAGGGTGACAAGCCCTGCCCTGGGGATACCTGAGTGCAGCTTTGTGCTAGCCTGCCTGACTCTGTCTTAGCTGTGAACTCCATTGTAGCCTCTCCCTCCCTGCCATTTCTCCCTCAGGTGCATTACTGGGTCACGCTCTACTCAGAGCCTTGAACGGTGAGGTTTGGGTCATGCTGTTCTCAGGACGGGTACCTAATGGAACCATGTCCTGCTTGGCAAGCCCGCCTGCTCCTGTAAATACCTCTCCTTGAACCGCCCCCAATTGGTAAGTAATTGTATAAAAAGTCCCCCCTGCTATCCTCTTAATAATTGTATAAACATACTCTTAGTAACCAGCAGCTATGGAAACCTCCTGCCTCCTGGTTACCAGCCTCCTCCTCCTACTAACTTGCCTGCTCTGCTTCTGTAAAATTCCACTTCAGCTAAACTCCCCCTCCCCTCCCCTAAGCAAGGTGTATAAAAAAAAAAAATCAAGCCCCTTCCTCAGGGCCAATACAATTTTAAGCGTTAGCCACCCACCTTGGTCGCTGGCAATAAAAAACTCAATCGAAACTCAAACTGAGGGGCTTTCTCTAACTCGAGCAGTTATAACATTTGGAGTCAGACTTGGGCTCAGATTCCATCGTGATGGACCAGCTCCTTTCCCTCTGTCCTCTGCTTTTCTTTCTTTTCTCTCTCTCTCTCTCTTTTTTTTTTTTTTTTTTTTTTTGAGATAGAGTCTTACTCTGCTGCCCACGCTGGAGTGCAGTGGTGTAATCTTGGCTCACTGCAACCTCCGCCTCCCAGATTCAAGCGATTCTTGTGCCTCAGCCTCCCGAGTAGCTGGGATCACAGGTGTGTGCCACCATGCCTGGCTAATTTTTATATTTTAAGTAGAGACAGGGTTTCACCATGTTGTCCAGGCTGGCCTCAAAACTCCTGACCTCAGATGACCACCCACCTCGGCCTCCCAAAGTGCTGGGATGACAGGTGTGAGCTACCGCGCCCGGCCAACCTCTGCTTTCTTACAGCTGGGGTGTGGTAACAGCTGCTTCCCAGTCTGTTGGAATGTTCATGCAAATTACAGACTGAAACAGTATCTCCATCAACCAGAAGACAAGAAAAAGAGAGTAGGAAATGGGATTTCTCATTAGTTACATTCTTCTGACTTTAATTGGTGCCCAGGGAAACTGAAACTATGGCTACATATAAGATAAGGTAAACACTTGAGAGGGAAAAAGAAAGATTAATTTTGCAGCTCTCTCAGGGTCTGGTGGAGGGTTGATGGATGTTATCCTGTCTTTGTTTTGCACCGGGGAAAGTAAACTTGTAATCTGTGCTGTCAGTATGAAATTCAACAGACTGGTTCCGCTTGCAAACCTTAAGTTACATGTCTTGCCAACACATCTTTGTTTATGACAGGCTGGACATCCTGTTAAGATTTAGGGGCTAAGCAAATAATTTACGTATGAACAATTCATGAGGGCGATCATCTGATGTGTGAGGACTTTTTTTTTCTTTTTGTAGGCATCTGGCTTAAGGTACAACACTTAACAACAGCCTTGGATTTGGGAAAGGAATGTCAGCGTTGTGCAGCTCAGTCTCTAGACCTAACTTTCCCTTTGGGACGGATGCAGTGGCTCATGCCTGTAATCCCAGCACTTTGGGAGGCTGAGGCAGGAGGATCGCCTAAGCCCAGAAGTTCAAGACTAGCCTGAGCAACAAAGTGAGTTTCTCTTCACCCACACCCCCCACCCACACCCCCCCACCCACATCTCAACAAAACATTTAAAAATTAGCTGGGCGTGGTGGCTGTGTCTGTGGTGGCTGAAATGCAGTGGTGTGATCTTGGCTCACTGAAGTCTCTGAGTTCAAGTGATTCTCCTGCCTCAGCCTCCTGAGTAGCTGGGATTACAGGCACCTGCCATCATGCCTGGCTATTTTTTTGACCTTTTTTTTCCTTTTTGTGGAGAATGGGGTCTCGCTATATTGCCCAGGCAGGCCTCAAACTCCTAGAGTCAAGCTATCCTCCAGCCTCTGCCTCCCTAAGAGGTGGGATTACAGGCATGAGCCACTGCATCTTGCTAATTTTTGTATTTTTAGTAGAGATGGGGTTTCACCATATTGGCCAGGCCGGTCTCCAACTCCTGACCTCAGGCGATCTGCTACTAGGGAGGCTGGGTGTGGGGGAGGATCCCTTGAGCCCAGGAGGTGGAAAATGCAGTGAGCCATGTTCATTCAACGGCACACCAGCCTGGGCAACAGAATGAGACCATATCTCAAAAACAAGCAAACCAGGCTGGGCGCAGTGGCTCACCCCTGTAATCCCAGCACTTTGGGAGGATGAGGCAGGTGGATCACAAAGTCAAGAGTTCAAGACCATCCTGGCCAAGATGGTGAAAGCCCGTCTCTCCTAAAAATACAAAAATTAGCCGGGCATGGTGGCCGGTGCCTGTAGTCCTAGATATTTGGGAGGATGAGGCAGAGAGTCGCTTAAACCCGGGAGGCAGAGGTTGCAGTGAGCCAAGATTGAGCCACCGCACTGCAGTGAGACAGTGAGACTCCATCTCGAAAACAAACAACAACAAAAACAAACCAACACAAACAACAACCGTAACTTTTCCTTGGCATAATGCCTTTGGAAGGTCCTCATATTTTTATTTTCTTTGACAGGAAAAAGCAGTATACGGAAAGGCTTAGCTGAGCACTTCGTATGTGACAGCTCCCCCTCAGAGTCCGCTCTTGTCATTTCCTAAGTTTTGGATTTGACTGCAGCCTTTTCTTAGACTGAACTCCCAGAAGTGGGGTTACTGGGTCCAACGGGATGCCTATGTCCCAAGCTCTCACTTCCCCTAAAGAAGAATTCAGAATTTGGCCAGGTGTGGTGGCTCACGCCTGTAATCCCAGCACTTTGGGAGGCTGAGGAGGGAGGATCGCCTGAGGTCAGGAGCTGAAGACCAGCTTGGCCAACATAGTGAAACCCCGTCTCAACTAAAAACACAAAAATGAGCCAAACATGGTGGCGCATGCCTGTAATCCCAGCTACTTGGGAGGCTGAGGCAGGAGAATTGCTTGAACTGGGAGGTGGAGGCTGCAGTGAGCCGAGATAATGCCACTGCACTCCAGCCTGGGCAAGAGAGTGAGACTCTGTCTCAAAACAAAGAGTATTAAGATGTTTCCTCTGATCAGTGGGGTGGTTCACGCTTGTAATGCCAGCACTTTCGGAGGCAGAGGCTGGTGGATCACTTGGGTCCAGGACTTTGAGACCAGCCTGGGTGGCAGAGCAAAACCCCATCTGTACTAAAAATACAAAAATTAGCTTGGCATGGTGGCATGAGTCTGTAATTCCAGTGGAGGCTGAGGCAGGAGTATCCTTTGAACCTGGGAGGCAGAGGTTGAGATCCTGCCGCTGCATGGGCAACAAGACTGAAACTCTGTCTCAAAAAAAAAAAAAAAAAAGCCTTCCTGCACCCATCTGTTGAAACCACCATTGCAAAAGTTGTATCAGTGAGAAAATTAGAACAGTAAGCTAAGCTAACCCAACCCCCACCTAACTTTTCCTGTAATTATTCCTGTGCTATTGGGCCAAGCCAACTCTGGAAGACATTTAGGCTGTGGTTTAAATGATAACAGGCCTTGCCAAAAATGCAATCGCTTGTTTTTTTTTTTTTTTGAGACAGTCTCATTCTGCATTCAGAATGAGTGGCTAATTTTTTTGTGTTTTTAGTACAGATGGGGTTTCACTATGTTGGCCAGGCTAGTCTCCAACTCCTGGCCTCAAGTGATCCATCCACCTCGGCCTTCCAAAGTGTTAGGGTGACGTGTGTGTCACTGTGCCCAGCCTTAACTGCCTTTTTTTTTTTTTTTTTTTTTTTGAGACAGAGTCTCACTCTTTCACCCAGGCTGGAGTGCAGTGGCGTGATCTCGGCTCACTGCAACCTCCACCTCCCGGGTTCAAGCAATTCATCTGTCTTAGTCTCGCGAGTAACTGAGGCTACAGGTGTACACCACCACACCCAGCTAATTTTTACACTTTTAGCAGAGACGGGTTTCACCATACTAGCCAGGCTGGTCTCAAACTCCTGACCGCAGGTGATCCAGACGCCTCGGCTTCCCAAAGTGCTGGGATTACAGGTGTGACCCACGGCGCCGGGCCTCAACCGCTTTTGATGGGAGAAGACCAGTCATTATTCCAGAAGCTGTAAGATACACAACTTACCCAATTACTCCTGCAAATAACACCACTGTTGTAGACTAGTCTTTAGAGAAGTCTTTCCAAGTTTTTTGCATGTCTGACACCCATGGCGACACCTGGACAGACATCCCCGCTCCTGTGGCCCCACCAAAAAGCGATTCAGCCTGCCGGAGGTCAGTTTCAACCCCTTATGATTTCATCTCTGCCCCAACCACTGATTAAACAGCAATCATCTGTTCCACCCCGTTCCCCAAACTGCCCATGAAAAACCCCTATTAGCTTTGTGAGTTTTTTTTTTTTTTGAGACACCATTTCACGCTGTTGCCCAGGCTGGAGTGGTGCGATCACGGCTCACTGCAACCTTGGCGTTATCAATACTGCGCAAAGCCCTTTTCAACAGACAGCATAAACCCTATCCTATAAAACCTCTAGCAAGCCTTTGTTTCTTTCTGCTGGCTGCCCACTGTCTTCCTAGCAATGTATTTTCCTACTTCCCCCCACCGGCCTTTTTTTTTTGAGGAGTCCTCTCGCTATGCCACCCAGGCTGGAGTGCAGTGATGTGATCTCGGCTCACTGCAACCTCTGCCTCCCGGGTTCATGCCATTCTCCTGCCTCAGCTTCCAGAGTAGCTGAGACAATAGGTGCCTGCCACCACCTCCTGCTAATGTTTTGTATTTTTAGTACAGACATGGTTTCACCATTGTTGGCCAGGCTAGTCTTGAACTCCTGACCTCCACCCACCTTGGTTTCCCAAAGTAATGAGGAGTGAGCCATCGTGCCTGGCATATAAACAGTTTTTTTCTTCCTTCTTCATCTTCCTCTCCTACTTTTTTCCAGGCAACTTTAGCAGGACCCTCTGTACCATCAAACTTTACTTTAGACATATAGTTAGCAATATCCTTCTTGTATCTTTCCTTTTTTTTTTTTTTTTTTTTGAGGCAGTCTCACTCTATCACCCAGGCTGGAGTGCGGTGGCGTGATCTCGGTTTACTGAAACCTCTGCTTCCCAGGTTCAAGTGATTCTCCTGCCTCAGCCTCCTAGTAGCTGGGATTACAGGTGCCCACCACCCCACCCAGTTAATTTTTGTGTTTTTATAGAGAAGAGGTTTCATCATGTTGGCCATGTTGGTCTCCACCTCCTGACCTCAGGTGATCCACTCGCCTTGGCTCAAGGGATCCTCCCACCTCAGCCTCCCTGTTACCATTACCAGGAGAGTCCTGATGAAATAACTGGGAGTTTTTTTTAGCCCCCTCCCCCCAAAAAGCACAGCTGCTTAAAGATTTCCAGACAGCCAGGGATGACATCACAGAGCTTCTTGACCCCTGACCAGATACCAGAGGAAGAAAAGACCTCTAAATCGGTACAAACTAGAACAGACGACCTCTGGTTGACTTTAGATCACGAATATTATCATTATAATGCTAAACTTCCCTCTCTTAAAAGAAAATCTCCATTTTGTGCACATGGGTTGTATGAAGACATATGTTCATGAATTGAGCCTGCGTGTCTCGAGTCCCACCATGCACATGTTAACATTCCTCTCCCTTCCTGTACTCAGGGAAGGAAACAATAAAACGTTATGCTTTCTATTGTTGAGGGAGAAGGGGCGGTTAGAGCGAGAGCCTCTCCTTCTCCATTCCTGTCCAGTGAGTAAAACCCAATTGCCTTTTCCGATTGGATGTTCCTTCTTTGCTAGCTACACAAGGTGGGGAAAGAACTGGTGGCATCCCAAGTAGCTGGACTACAGGCAGTAAATGCTTTTATACCTCGTTTTTTAAAACGTATTGTTCCTGTCAACAAGTCTTCAAGTTATACCAAAGATTTCATGGCTCATGATGGTCCATAGTTTTCGCTCTTTAAATCGATAGCTGCATATCCCACGACGATTTTGCTTTGGGATGATTTCCCAGAACTGGAATTGCAGATTCTTCACAAATCTCCCAACTTTTCTGGTAAACACCGAGCTTTTCTCTAGACTAGCAACTGAGGCCGCAAGCAATTCTGGGGAACGTAGTACAGATTTGCAGAGAACGAGTCCCTTGGTCCTGCGTCATAGCATTTTCCGGCGGAAGTTGCTGGGCGTGGAAAGCCAGCAAGCCCTTTTTCCGCAATCGTTGCTCTCGCGCGCACGTGAGCGACGCAGGGGGGGCGAGGCCCCGCCTCCCCACGCCATTGGCCAGCAGCTCCTTGGGTACGCGTATACTGCGCTTCCGGGCAAGCTTCTCCCCGCATGGCCTTCTGGGAGTTGTAGTTCGATCGCGAACACTGCCGTCGGGAGGCTGCTCTGAGGACTGAGGCTGAACTCCGCGACCCCGCCTTCTGCGCTCGGCTCGCAGGATGGATCCTGTACCCGGGACCGACTCGGCGCCGCTGGCCGGCCTGGCCTGGTCGTCGGCCTCTGCACCCCCGCCTCGGGGGTTCAGCGCGGTGAGCGGCGTCGAGGGGCGGGGGGGTCGAATGGAGGCAGAGGCAGACGCTGTGGGGTGGGTGGGAGTCCGGCGCTGACCCGCATCCTCCCCGTAGATCTCCTGCACCGTCGAGGGGGCACCCGCCAACTTTGGCAAGACCTTCGCGCAGAAATCCGGCTACTTCCTGTGCCTTAGTACTCTGGGCAGCCTAGAGGTAAGGGGTGACCACCTTCGGGACCTCCAGGGTCCGCCCACCTCCTCTGGGGTCACGATGCCCTATGCCAGGCGCGCTGTCTCCGCTGCTGGGCCACTCTCGCCGTGTCCCCCTTCCACTCGCAGAACCCGCTGGAGAACGTGGTGGGCGATATCCAGATCGTGGTGGACAAGAGCCCCCTGCCGCTGGGCTTCTCCCCGGTCAGCGACCCCATGGACTCCAGTAAGGCCTGCGTGGGAGAAGAGAGTTGTCTGGGTCCCTGCAGGGAGGAGCGGGGAGGAGGGAGGACGGGCGCGGGGAATCTGAGCCTCGGCCGTCCCCTGGCACTCGGGGTGATGACAGGGTTGACTGAGGACTCAGAGCCCTGCCCTAGGGTGGACCGACATCCCCTGTCCCGATCCAGAGTGTGTGATGTGATTGGCACAGCCTCTATTCCCGAGTTAAGAGTTCAGTCCACGCCACCTGTTTTATTGCTGTTGTGCTACCTGTGTCTCTTTACACCACGGCCCAGCAAAACCACTGCGCAGTCTCTTTCATTTCCAGCCTTTGCACACATTTCCTCTGCCTGGAGCACGTTTTCTCTCCTCTTTGCAGCTCGTTCTTTGTTCTCCCTCAGGTGTTAGTTACCTCACCCTTCTTTTCCGGGGCCCACAACCCTAGTGCGGCCCTCCCAGCCCCACCGATCTTTCCCACCCTTTCTTGTCAGTTTTTTTTTTTTTTTTTTTTTTTTTTTGAGACGGAGTTTCTCTCTTGTTACCCAGGCTGGAGTGCAATGGCGCGATCTCGGCTCACCGCAACCTCCGCCTCCTGAGTTCAGGCAATTCTCCTGCCTCAGCCTCCTGAGTAGCTGGGATTACAGGCACGCGCCACCATGCACAGCTAATTTTTTGTATTTTTAGTAGAGACGGGGTTTCACCATGTTGACCAGGATGGTCTCGATCTCTGGACCTCGTGATCCACCTGCCTCAGCCTCCCAAAGTCCTGGGATTACAGGCATGAGCCACCATGCCCGGCCTTTCTTGTCATTTTTATTTGATTCAGGCTCTATTCATTCATAGTAGAGTTGGCAAACTTTTTTTCTTTATTTTTTTCTTAGAGTTGGCAAACTTCTTTTTAAATTTTTTTCTTTATTTATATATACATTTTTAAGAGATGGGGTTTCACCATGTTGGCCAGAATGGTCTCGATCTCCTGACCTTGTGATCCACCCACCTCAGCCTCCCAAAGTGCTGGCATTGTAGGCATGAGCCGCCCAGCCCACCCTAGAGTTGGCAAACTTTTATGTAAAGGGCCCAATAGTAAATATTTTAGGTTTTACAGGATATTCTTTTTTTTAAACAATTCCTTAAAAATGTAAAAATCATTCTTAACTCATGAGCTGTATGAAACCAGGCCTTAGGCTGGGTGCAGTGGCTCACGCCTGTAATCCCAGTACTTTGGGAGGCTAAGGCAGGTGGATCACTTGAGGTCAGGAGTTCCAGACCAGCCTGGCCAACATGGTGAAACCCCATCTCTACTAAAAATACAAAATTAGGCTGGGCTCAGTGGCTCACTCCTGTAATCCTAGCACTTTTGGAGGCCAAAGCGGGTGGATCACAAGGTCACGAGTTCGAGACCAGCCTGGCCAATGTGGTGGAACCCCGTCTCTACTAAAAATACAAAAATTAGCCGGGTGTGGTGGTGGACATCTCTAGTCTCTGCTACTTGGGAGGCTGAGGCAGGAGGCTGGGTTCACTTGAACCCAGGAGGCAGAGGTTGCAGTGAGCTGAGATTGTGCCACTGCACTCCAGCCTGGATGACAGTGCGAGACTCCTTCTCAAACCAATAAAATAAAATAAAAATACAAAATTAGTTGGGCGTGGGGGGCAGGGGCGCCTGTAGTCGCAGCTATTCAGGAGGCTGAGGCAGGAGAATCATTTGAAACCCAGGAGGTGGAGGTTGTAGTGAGCCGAGATCGCAGCACTACACTCCAGCCTGAGTGTCAGAGTGAGACTCTATCTTTTAAAAAAAAAAAAGAAAGAAAGAAAGAATAAGAAAACAGGCCTCGAGCCAGATTTGGCTCATGGGTGCTAGATGGCCAACTTCTATAGGATTAGGGAACTCAGGGAAAGTAAGGTTTGAGGGCCAGGAAGGGCACCCAGCTTTGTCTGAGTCCACAGCTAGCCCCTCCATGAATTCACCTCCATATCACCAAAGATCAGCCTGCTCCAGTGGCCCCTAAAAGCTGCCTGGAATCCCCTCCTTCATCTGTACCACTGATGATTTAACCACTCCTCCCAACCTCCATCCCTAATGCTGTCCATGTGGCTGCCTTAAACAGCACCCTGGCAAGCCTCATCTAGAGTCATCTTTGGGTACTCCCACCCTTTCCTGGCTTCCATCTCTCACTCCAATGCCACCCCCATCAGAGGCCTCTGTGTCCAAGAAGAAGCGCATGTGTGTGAAGCTGTTACCCCTGGGGGCCGCAGACACCGCCGTGTTTGATGTCCGGCTGAGTGGGAAGACAAAGACGGTGCCTGGATACCTTCGAGTAGGGTAGGCCACCCCCTGGTGTCTACTCACGTTCCCTGCCCTCCCAACTTGTGATCTCACCCATCTGACCCCTGTGGTCTCTTCTGCCACCTTCCTTTTTTTTTTCTTAGATGGAGTCTGGCTCTGTCGCCCAGGCTGGATTGCAGTGGCGTGACCTCGGCTCACTGCAACCTCCACCTCCTGGGTTCAAGCAGTTCTCCTGCCTCAACCTCCCAAGTAGCTGGGACTATAGGCGTGCACCCAGCTGATTTTTTTCTTGTATTTTTAGTAGAGATGGGGTTTCACCATGTTGGCCAGGATGGTCTTGATCTCCTGACCTCATGATCCACTCGCCTCAGCCTCCCAAAGTGCTGGGATTATAGGTGAGCCACCACTCTTGGCTCCTTCGGCCCCCTTCTGAACCTCAGATTCTGCATGTTAAAACAGGGACATGGCCGGTTGTGGTGGCTCACACCTGTAATCTCAGCACTTTGGGAGGCTGGGGCGGGCAGATCACAAGGTCAGGATTTTGAGACCAACCTGGCCAGTATGAGGAAACCCCGTCTCTACTAAAAGTAGAAAAAAATTAGCCAGGCGTGGTGGTAGACACTTGTAGTCCCAGCTAGTTGGGGGGCTGAGGCAGGAGAATCACCTGAACCCGGGAGGTGGAGGTTGCAGTGAGCCAAGATCATGCCACTGCACTCCAGCCTGGGTGATGGAGCGAGACTCCATCTCAAAACAAACAAACAAACAAAATGGGACATGTGTACCATCTTGTAGGACTGTAATTGGGAGTCAGTGACTTAGTGTCTAACGTAGACAGAAACCAGGTGCGGTGGCTCACTCCTATAATCCCAGAACTTTGGGAGGCTGAGGCTGGTGGATCACTTGAGACCAGGAGTTCAAGACCAGCCTGGCCAACATGGTGAAACCTGTCTCTACTAAAAATACAAAAATTAGCCAGGCATGGTGGCGCACACTTGTAATCCCAGCTACTCGGTGGCTGAGGCACAAGGATTGCTTGATCCTGGGAGGTGGAGGTTGCAGTGAGTAGAGATTATGCCACTCCAGCCTGCATGACAGAGTGAGACTGTCTCAAAAATAAAAATAAGGCCGGCGCGGTGGCTCATGCCTGTAATCCCAGCACTTTGGGAGGCTGAGGTGGGCGGATCATGAGGTCAAGAGATCAAGACCATCCTGGTCAACATGGTGAAACCCTGTCTCAAAAAAAAAAAAAAAAGATTACAAAAATTAGCTGGGCATGGTGGCAGGTGCCTGTAATCCCAGCTGCTCGGGAGGCTGAGGCCGGAGAATTGCTTGAACCTGGAAGGCAAAGATTGCAGTGAGCCGGGATCCCACCACTGCACTCCAGCTTGGGCGACTTGAGCAAAACTCCATCTCAAAAAAAAAAAAAAAAAAAAATCATCCCTTAAAAGACAAGGTCACCTGGAGGCCCAGGTCCCCTGCCTTCCCCGGGGACCATCCTCAACCCTGGCTCCACACGGGGCCAGCACCCCTCCCACCTTCCCTCCCACTCCAGGGACATGGGCGGCTTTGCCATCTGGTGCAAGAAAGCGAAGGTCCCGAGGCCGGTGCCCAAGCCCCGAGGTCTCAGCCGGGACATGCAGAGCCTGTCTCTGGATGCACCCAGCCAGTCCAGGTGAGCCCTCAGGCACCAGAGTTGGGGTGGCTGTGGCCCGAGGATGAGGTCTGACCTGGGTCCTCCCACCTTCAGCAAGGGCGGCCTCCTGGAGCGGACACTGTCAAGGCTGGGCCCTCGGGCATCCACTCTGCGGAGGAATGACTCCATCTACGAGGCCTCCAGCCTCTATGGCATCTCAGGTGAGCACAGAGTGGGGAAACTGAGGCACGGGGTGGAGGGTGTGACTGGCTTGAGATTACATGGCCAGGAAGGGTCGATTCTGTAAAGACTGATAGCCGGGCTGTGAGGGGCAGGTCTCTCTTGGCAGAGTGGGCAGCTCCCTCCACCTCACCTCCTCTCCTGGCATGTTTTTCAGCTATGGATGGGGTTCCCTTCACACTCCACCCCCGATTCGAGGGCAAGAGTTGCAGCCCGTTGGTGAGTCAGGTCTCCAGGAGCCAGGGTCTGCGCCTGCCATCATCACACCGGGTGCCAGGGCATTCTTGTATCCAGCACCCCAGCACAGAGGGCCATGTCCTGGGTTGAGGCTGGAGTGTGTCACCTCCAGGTGGCAGCTGGAAGGTCCTCAGTCTCAGAATGGGGAGGGGTCCATCCGGAGAAGCTGGTAGACCCCAGTAGCAAGAGGCTGTGGCAAGAAGGGGAGGGATGCTGGGCGAGGTGGCTCATACCTGTGATCCCACCACTTTGGGAGGCCAAGGCAGGTGGATCACTTGAGGCCAGGAGTTCAAGACCAGCGTGGCCAACATAGTGAAACCCAGTCTCTACTGAAAATACAAAAATTAGCAGGGTGCGGTGGCTCATGCCTGTAATCCCAGCACTTTGGGAGGCTGAGGTGGGCGGATTGCCTGAGGTCGGGAGTTCCAGACAAGCCTGACCAACATGGAGGAATCCCGTCTCTACTAAAAATATAAAAACAGCTGGGCATGGTGATACATGCCTGTAATCCCAGCTACTCGGGAAACTGAGGCAGAAGAATTGCTTGAATCCGGGAGGCAGGGAGCCGAGACCACGCCATTGCACTTCAGCCTGGGCGACAAGAATATTCGGGAGTTGGGGGGCCAGGGGACAGGACTCCTTGAATACGAGGGAGAGGGTTTCAAGTTGGGATCGGGCCCAAGACTGACCCACCTCTGCCCGCCAGACCTTCTCTGCATTTGGGGACCTGACCATCAAGTCTCTGGCGGACATTGAGGAGGAGGTGGGTGCAGGGCTAGGGAGGAGGTGCTGGAGGAGCTGGGACCCCCATCCCGCCCCAGGCTGTCCCAATCTTCCCCATCTCCCCTTTCTCCCAGACACATCCGTCTCTCCAGGGTTTAAGACCACTTGAGTCCCTAAGTACCCCCCATTCCTCAGTCACCCCCCCTTTAGCCTTCCCTTCACTCTGGCACCTGCTCACTCTCGCTCTCTCCTTCCCCAAGTATAACTACGGCTTCGTGGTGGAGAAGACCGCGGCTGCCCGACTGCCCCCCAGCGTCTCGTAGTCCCTCACCCGTCCGCAGAAAGAGCCCCTTTCCGTCACCCGCGAGCCTGGGGGCCACCCCGCCTCATTACATCTTGGGAACCTCCTCCCTGCAAGGCATTTGCCATCTTCGGCCACTGGGCGGAGCTGCAGCCCTGGAGGAGGGGGCGGGTCGAGGCTTTGTGGTGATAGAGTCTCCACCCCCAGGCCCTGCTGGGCGGGGCTGGAGCTGGACGGAAGCCAGTGCCTTTAAGTCAATCGTGTCAAAATCTTCTGGGGTCCGGAGGCTCCGCGTGTGTCCTCCTGCCAATAAACACTACCCGGTTCTCATCCTCTGGAGTCCTGATCCTGCCGCGGGTCCACACCAGGCTCGTGGAACTGAGACTCTGCCCCTCTTGCATCGGGCAAGTGGGTGGAATCATGGTGGGGAGGCGGTGCTGCTGGGTCTCGTTTTTTTTTTGTTTTTTAGTTTAGTTTTTTTTTTTTTTTTCCTGAGACGGGGTCTTCTTCTGTGGCCCAGGGTGGGGTACAGTGACATAATCTTGGCTCACTGCAACCTCCGCCTCCGGGGTTCAAGTGATTCTCCTGCCTCGGACTCCCGAGTGGTTGGGATTACAGGCACCCACCAACACACGGGGCTAATTTTTAAATTTTTTTCTATCGACAGAGTTTCACTGTGTTGGCCAGTCTGGTCTTGAACTCTTGACCTCAGGTGATTTGCCTACCTCGGCCTCCCAAAGTGCTGGGATTACAGCTGCCCACCACCACGTCTGGCTAATTTTGTATATATTTTTTTAGTAGAGATGGGGTTTTTGCCACATTGGTGAGGCTGGTCTTGAACTCCTGACCTCAGGTGATCCACCCTCCTTGGCCTCCCAAAGTGCTGGGATTACAGGCGTGAACCACTGTGCCTGGCTTGGGTCTCTCATTCTACAGAGTGGGAAACTGAGTAAGTCCAGATTCTAGATCATACAGAAGACCCCGTCGTCCTGGCCCTCCATCCTTGGGCATAATAATAAAACAAGTACTGTTTCTATTGCAGTGGCCACACCCCCAACACACGATGCATCATCATTACCTCATTTAGTCTTCCCACCAACCACTGGGAAACCCAGGTTTTGTTGACATTTTCCAGACAGAGAAACTGAGATAGGAATCAAATCCAGAAATTTCTGTCTTTTTTTTTTTTTTGAGATGGAGTCTCCCTCTCTGTTGCCCAGGATGGGTGCAGTGGCACAATCTAGGCTCACAGCAACCTCTACCTCCCAGATTCAAGCAATTCTGCCTCAGCATCCCCTCCTGCCCCTTGCTGTCCAGTAGCTGGGCACCATACCCAGCTAATTTGTTGTTGTTGTTGTTGCTGTTTTTTGTTTTGAGATGGAGTTTCGCTCTTGTTACCCAGGCTGGAGTGCAATGGCGCGATCTCGGCTCACAGCAACCTCTGCCTCCTGGGTTCAAGCAATTCTCCTGCCTCAGCCTCCCGAGTAGCTGGGACTACAGGCACGCGCCACCGTGCCCGGCTAATTTTTGTATTTTTAGTAGAGATGGGGTTTCACCTTATTGACCAGGATGGTCTCCATTTCTTGACCTCATGATCCATCCACCCACCCGCCTCAGCCTCCCGAGTAGCTGGGACTACAGGCGTGCACCACCATGCCCAGCTAATTTTTGTATTTTTAATAGAGATGGGGTTTCACCTTGTTGACCAGGATAGTCTCGATCTCTTGACCTCGTGATCCACCCACCTCGGCCTCCCAAAGTGCTGGGATTATAGGCAATAGCCACCGCGCCCAGCCTAATTTTTTTTTTTTTTTTGTACTTTTAGTAGAGATGGGGTTTTACCATGTTGGCCGGGCTGTTCTCAAACTCCTGACCTCAGGCAATCTGCCCACCTTGGCCTCCCAAAGTGCTGGGATCACAGATGTGAGCCACTGTGCCCATCCCAGGTCACACCGTTTTCATCCACAAATTCATACAACCTTGTTTTATGTATTTTTTTTTTTGAGACGGAGTTTCACTATTGTTACCCAGTCTGGAGTGCAATGGCGTGATCTCAGCTCACTGCAACCTCCGCCTTCTGGGTTCAAGCAATTCTCCTGCCTCAACCTCCCAAGTAGCTGGGACTACAGACGCGAACCACCATGCCCAGCTAATTTTTGTATTTTTAATAGAAACGGGGTTTCACCTTGTTGACCAGGATAGTCTCCATCTCTTGACCTCGTGATCTACCTGCCTTGGCCTCCCAAAGTGCTGGCATTATAGGCGTGAGCCACCGCGCCCTGCTATGTACTTTTTTTTTAAAAGACACCTTATTTAATATCTATGGTGGATTCATTCACCTTGAACTCACAGCCAATGGCACTGAAACTCATGTCTGCATGAAGCTTCTCTAAAACAGATTTTCTTCGTGTATCACAGACTTTTTTTTTTTGAGACGGAGTCTCCCTCTGTGGCCCAGGCTGGAGTACAGTGGCACGATCTCGGCTCACAGCCACCTCGGCTTCTCGGTCCTGGTTCAAGCAATTCTCCTGCCTCAGCCTCTGGAGTAGCTGGGATTACAGGCATGCGCCACCACGCCCAGCTAATTTTTGTATTTTTAGTAGAGACGGGGTTTTGCCATGTTGGCCAGGCTGGTCTTGAACTCCTGACCTCATGATCCACCTGCCTCAGCCTCCCAAAGTGCTGGGATTACAGCTGTGAGCTACCACACCTGGCCCTTTTTTTCTTTTTTTAAGTATTTTATTTTTGGAATGATTATAGTTCACTGCAGCCTTGACCTCCCAGGCTCAGGTGGATCCTCCAATCTCAGCCTCCTGAGTAGCTGGGACTACAGGCTACAATGGGCTAATTAAACAAATTTGTTAGTGCTAATGGGGTCTCCCTGTATTGCCTAGGCTGGCCTTGAATTCCTGGCCTCGGGCCGTCATCCTGCCTCAGCCTCCCAATGTGCTGGGATTACAGGCTTGAGCCACTGAGCCCAGCCATCATGGCCTTTGGTACTCAAGAACTCTGAACAGCATTTTGGTATCTGGGGCCATTTTAGTAGCCAACAAAAACCACAAGAACGTGGCCGCACACAGTGGCTCACGCTTGTAATCCTAGCACTTTAGGAGGCCAAGGCGAGCAGATCACCTGAGGTCAGGTGTTAGAGATAGCTTGGCCAGCATAGTGAAACCCTGTCTCTACTAAAAATACTGGACATGGTGGCACATGCCTATAATCTCAGCTGCTTGGGAGACTGAGGCAGGAGAATCACTTCAACCTGGGAGGTCAAGGTTGCAGTGAGCCAAGATGGCACCATTGCACTCCAGCCTGGGCGACAAGAGTGAAACTCCGTCTTGTTGAGGGTGGGAAAGAGGGCCAGGCTTGGTGGCTCACACCTGTAATCCCAGCACTTTGGGAGGCCAAGGCGGGCAGATCACGAGGTTGAGAAATTGAGACCAGCCTGGCCAACATGGTGAAACCCTGTCTCTACTAAAAATACAAAAAAATTAGCTGGGCATGGTGGCGCGTGCCTGTAACCCCAGCTACTCAGGAGGCTGAGGCAGGAGAATTGCTTGAAACCGGAAAATGGAAGTTGCAGTGAGCTGGGATCACGCCATTGCACTCCAGCCTGGTGATAGAGCAAGATTCCATCTCAAAAAAAAAAAAAAAAAAAAAAAAGAAGACCTAAGGCTGTCATACTTGGAGTCTCTCATCTGTAATCCTGACACTTTTGGGGGCTGAGGCATGAGGATCACCTGAGGCCAGGAGATCGAGGCAGCAGTCTGCTGTGATTGCACCACTGCACTCCAGCCTGGGTACAGAGTGAGACCTGTCTCTGAATAAATAAATAAGCCAACAGCCTGGGTGCAGAGCAGAACCCTATCTCTAAGTAAATGAATAAATAAATAAATAGCAAAGCTAAGCCTTATTTCTCAGCAACAATAGACTTTGTTAGTTGTAGTGCAGAATCCTGCCTAAGGGGAAGGCCGTTATTTCATCTCACAGTGAGTACAGTGTCATCTAAAGAAACATCCCAGCTGGCCGGGCGCGGTGGCTCAAGCCTGTGATCCCAGCACTTTGGGAGGCCGAGGCAGGTGGATCACAAGGTCAACAGATCGAGACCATCCTGGTCAACATGGTGAAACCCCGTCTCTACTGAAAATACAAAAAATTAGCTGGGCACGGTGGCGCGTGCCTGTAGTCCCAGCTACTCAGGAGGCTGAGGCAGGAGAATTGCCTGAACCCAGGAGGCGGAGGTTGCGGTGAGCCGAGATCGCGCCATTGGACTCCAGCCTGGGTAACAAGAGCGAAACTCCGTCTGAAAAAAAAAAAAAAAAAGAAAGAAACATCCCAGCTTTTAAATAGTTGGCCACCGTAGTGGCTCATGCCTGGAATGCCCGCACTGTCAGAGGCTGAGGCAAGAGGATCGCTTGAGACCTGGGAGTTTGAGACCAGCCTGGCCAACATGGTGAAACAGGGCAACGCAGCAAGGCCCTGACTGTACTAATTAAAAATTAGCCGGGCAAGGTGATATGTGCCTGTAGTCCCTGCTACTTGAGAGGCTGAGGGGTGCAGTGGCTCCCACCTGTAATTGCCTGAGTCTACGAGGTGAAGGCTGCAATTGTGGAGAGCCAGAGTAGTCCACTCTCTGGGGGAGTCGGCAGCAAGGCTGCTGCGAACTTCGGGTGGACTCCAGAGAAGCAAACCCTTACTAGGGGAATGTGTATGTGTTGGAGAAGAGCAGAGAGGCCTAGAAAAAGAAAACCAGCTCTCACGGACCTCGCTGCAAGATAGCGGTTAGCTGAAGCGTGTTAACTAAAGTGTGAGAATTTTAACCACAGGCCGTTCTAAGTAAGTGCACCCTCCCTCTGCTATGTGCTTTGTAAACATATAAAATAAAGTACTCTGAGGCAGGTCGGGTCGAAGAGACTGACATCATCAGCTTTTTGGACCGCCTGGCCTAGCTTTCCGTATGTCTGTCTGTGTGTCTCTCTTTATCCGCCACCGTTCCCTCTTAGGTCTTTGAACCCTTGTGCAACGTGGGACGCAGCACACGCCAGAGCAGTGAGCTATGATTGCATAACTGCACTCTAGCCTGGGTGACAGCAAGACCCTGTCTCAAAAAAAAGAAGAAAATCTAGGTCTGGGTGCAGCCGTGGCTCACACCTGTAATCCCAGCACCTTGGGAGGCCACGGCCAAGCTGGGAGGATCTCTTGAGCTCAGGAGATCAAGGATAGCCTGGGCAGCAGTGAAACACCATCTCTGCGAAAAATACACATGCACATATAATTCTGATGATTTTTTTTTTCCTTTGGAGACAGAGTTTCGCTCTTGTTACCCAGGCTGGAGTGCAATGGCGCGATCTCGGCTCACCGCAACCTCCGCCTCCTGGGTTCAGGCAATTCTCCTGCCTCAGCCTCCGGAGTAGCTGGGATTACAGGCACGTGCCACCATGCCCGGCTAATTTTTGTATTTTTAGTAGAGACGGGGTTTCACCATGTTGACCAGGATGGTCTCGATCTCTTGACCTCATGATCCACCCGCCTCGGCCTCCCAAAGTGCTGGGATTACAGGCTTGAGCCACCGCGCCCAGCTGATGATTGTTAAAAGTAGACAAGACCTTATTCAAGACGACTGCATGCCAGATTGAGCTCAACTCTGAATCCACAAAGTTGTTGACAAGTGGGATTTACAGCCACGGAGCAGGGCGAGTGGGGTCAGTGGCTAGAAAATTAGAAAGGCTTGGGGAGTTGCCTTAAACTTAACAGGATCCTTGCTGAAGGCAGGCCAGGGCGATCAGATATCAAGAAACTGACTTAGCAGGATTCTTGCTAAGACTGGGTGAGACTGATCAAAGACAGGACAGGAGCCAAGGTCGAGGTCCGATGCAGGAGCGATTTCAGAGGACTCTGACTCACGTTTGTCAAGAAGAGAGTCTTTGTCAGGGAGGAGACCTGGCCTGGCCTTGGGAATCTGAGAGGAGGGACAGTGAGCTCTCCTGGAAGGGGAGGTGAGCAGAGATGATGCAAAATGTACCCTCACTCCTCAAACTTTTCAGCTGCCTTGGAAAAACTAGGTCTCTGGTGCTAAGGCACCTGCCTGCCTTTCCCGGCTCCCAGCGCGTGGGGCGTCTGCCAGGTCCCGCCCAGGCTCCTCTGGCGCCGGCCAGGGAATCCGATCCAGCCAGAAAGCAAATGACATTTATCCTCTCTGCCATCCTTCCCCACTGCCCCGAAAGCAGCCCCAGATCTCATTTCGGGGTGTCTGTGTGACCAGGGGCCTGAGGATGACCCATCCTGGCCTTGGATCTGACTAGACCAATTGTCATTGATGACAGGGCCACTCACCCTGCAAAATCCCAGGCCTCTGAGCCCTGGCAGGCCTGGGGACTGCATCACACACGGGTTGGAGGGGCCTGATGGAGCTCTCCCCACCTGCTCCCGACTTGGGTCTTATGAATCCTAAAATTTCTAGGCTGAGCTTACACCGTCTTAGGCTACAGAGGAGGGAGCTGAGGTCCCCAGGAACCACAGCACTTAGTCCAGAATGCGGACCTATCCTTCTCTCCTTTTATTTTTTCTTTGTTTGAGATGGTGTCTCACTCTGTGGCCCAGGCTGAAGCACAGTGGTTCGATCTCAGCTCACTGCCACCTCTGCCTCCTGGGTTCAAGTAGTTCTCCTTCCTCAGCCTCCTGAGTAGCTGCGGTTACAGACACCAGCCACCACACCCAGCTAATTTTGTATTTTTAGTAGAGACAGGGTTTCTCTATGTTGGTCAGGCTGGTCTCAAACTCCTGACCTCAGGTGATCCACGTGCCTTGGCCTCCCAAAGTGCTGGGAGCCACTATGATGGCTTTGTTTTATGTTTGTGTGTGTGGGAGGGAGCATGATGGCATGCCCCTCTAATCCCAGCTTCTTGGGAAGCTGAGGTAAGAGAATTGCTTTAGCCAGGGAGTCCCATCTCTATGAAAATAAAAAATACAAAAATTAGCCGGTGTAGTGCGCCTATAGTCCCGGTTACTCTGGAGGCTGGGTCAGGAGGATCGCTTGAGCCCAGGAGGTCGAGGCTGCAGTGAGCTATGATCACAACACATCATTCCAGTCTGGGTACAGTGCAAACCCCTCTTTTAAAAAAATGTTTAAGTGAAAATCACATTAACATATAATTAACCATTTAAAAGTATATGATTCAGGCCAGGCATGGTGGCTCACGCCTGTAATCCCAGCACTTTGAGGGACTGAGGTGGGTGGATTACTTAAGGTTGGGAGTTCGAGACCAGCTTGGCCAACATGGTGAAATGCCATCTCTACTAAAAATGTAAAAACTAGCCAGTGTGGTGGCCTGTGCCTATAATCCCAGCTACCCAGGAGGCTGAGGCAGGAGAATCTCTTGAATCTGGGAGGCAGAGGTTGCAGTGAGCCGAGATCACGCCACTGCACTCCAGCCTGGGCGACAGAAGAAGACTCTGTTTCAAAAAAACCCACAAGAAAGGAAAAACAAAAATTAGCTGGATGTGGTGGCCTGAGCCTGTAATCCCAGCTACTTGGAAGCCTGAGGCAGGAGAATCGCTTGAACCCGGGAGTCGGACGTTGCCTGAGGTGAGATGATGCCTGGGTGACAGAGCAAGACTCCATTTCAAAACCAAACAAAAAAAAACGGGTGGAACACAGGTCCCAGACTGGGGCCTACCAGGGCCATGCCCTGGGCCTCACTCCTGCCCTCCCCCCGCCCCACCCAAGTCTCACCCATGGGCCTGGGCTTGGTCACCCAGCACAACTGAATATTGATTAACACACAGATAGTGACTATCAGAGTTTATTTGTGGGTTGTGCAAGACAGGAGACCTTTGGAGACCCCTCTGTCATTTCCTGGAGCCCCAGAAACGACCCATGTCTATACCCCAAGCAGCAGCAGCATGAGAACGATTAATACCCTTGAGGACCTATTGTGTCAGGGCCTCCCCAGTATGGCTCACATGAAGTCACGTGTCTTGTGGGAACCCTTGGAGGCGGGGCCCCTTCTTGTCTCCATATTACAGATGAGGAAACTGAGGCACAAAGCGGCTAAGCCCTCAGCCATGAGTCCACAGCCAGGAACCTGGGTCCAGCCCTCCAGCCATGCGCCTGGCCCTGGGCTGCTCTGAGCTGAGGGGTGCAGCAGGGATTTGCAGAGTCTGAGACTTTCACATCAGCAGCTTGGAGATTACGGGGTGCAGGTGAGAATCCTGGCTCTGGCTCTCAGTCCTGGCCGTGGGCCCCCTGGTGAGTCACTGCCTCTCTTGGGGCCTCGGTTTCCTCATCTGTAAAATGGATGGAGACATTTAGAGAATCACTGCCTAAGCCCCCTGCTCCCCTTCTGCCAATAACAGTCTCATTCATCTGGGCAGCCGCATTTCCCAGCCTCCCCTGTGGCAAGGTGTGGTCATTTTGCTCTGTTCTTGCCAGTGGGATATAAAAAGAAGGGTTATGGCTGGGTGCTGTGCGGCGGCTCATGCCTGTAATCCCAGCACTTTGGGAGGCTGAGGCAGGCAGATCACCTGAGGTCGGGAGTTTGAGACCAGCCTGACCAAGATGGAGAAACCCCATCTCCACTAAAAACACAAAATTAGCCAGGCATGGTGGCACATGTCCATAATCTCAACTACTCGGGAGGCTGAGGCAGAAGAATCTCTTGAACCCAGGAGACGGAGGTTGCGGTGAGCTGAGATCTCACCATTGCACTCCAGCCTGGGCAACAGGAGCAAAACTCTGTCTCAAAGGAAAAAAAAAAAAGAGTTTCAAGGCTTCCTGGGAAGACTTCTTCCAGGAGACCCCCAGCCAGCACTGGCCTCTGACCTTCCCTCATAAAGAGGAGGTGAAGGCTGGAGCTCTGGGAACTATTTTGTGCCATGAGGCAACCTTGAGGACAAAAGCCAAGGTTGCAATGAGATGAGAGAAAAATCAAGTCCTTCTGCTACTGCAGCTGAACCTTAACCTATCTCTATGGTTTCCTTTTCTTACACCAGGTCTCTATTCTTCATCCCTGGGCTCACACCAGTGTGGAGTCCTTCCCTGTGCTCCCCAGCCTGTGGCTCAACATTCGATGCATCTCGTGGGTGACCCCGTCCCAGCGCCCCAGGCCGGCCGACAGTGTCCGGTGCGTTCGGGGTGTAGGCAGGCCACTCTCCCAGCCTCCCCCCAGAGCTGCAGGTGCTGTGGCAGTGGCCATGGACCCAAGGGGGTCCCCAGGTTCTGGACGGGTTGAATAGGGGGTCCGACGATGGGTACCCTGCTGAGGCTGAGCTCTGGGGCTGGCCTTGGAGACTTCGGCAGGGCGGGTGAGGTCATCTTCAAAGGATGGCGGGGACAACTCGTGGAGCCCACGGCGGGTGGTCCGGGCGGCCCGGAGGAGCGTGTGGGTCAGCATGGCCACCAGAACCAGAGCACCCGAGCTGAGGATGGAAGCAGCTGCTGCGCCTGTCTCGATCTCGAAAAGTAGCAAGGCATAGATGGACAGTGCTAGGGAAGGAAACAACTCTCATTTATTCAGTCAACAAATATCTGCCCTCCAAGCCCTCAGGGAACTCCTGCACAAAAAACCCTGCCACGTGACGGGCACATAGAATAAGCATCTAATCTTCCTACACCCCACACGTGGTATATCAGGATCACGTCCATTTTACAGAGGAGAAAGCTGAGGCCCAGAGAAGTTAGAGGACTCCTCAAAGCCACACAGCCAGTAAGTGACAGAGGTGGGATTTTTTTTTTTTTTTTTTCTGAGACGAAGTTTCACTCTTGTTGCTCAGGCTGGAGTGCAATGGTGCAATCTCAGCTCACTGCAGCCTCCACCTCCTGGTTCAAGCGATTCTCCTGCCTCAGCCTCCCAAGTAACTGGGATTACAGGCATGTGCCACCACACCTAGCTAATTTTGTATTTTTAGTAGAGATGGGGTTTCTCCATGTTGGTCAGGCTGGTCTTGAACTCCCAACCTCAGGTGATCCACCTGCCTTGGCCTCCCAAAATGCTGGGATTATAGATGTGAGCCAGCGCGCCCAGCAGAGGTTGGGTTCTAACTCAGGTCGGTCCGCTCCAGAGTCTGTGCGCTGAAGCTCAGGGCTGCCTCCGAAGGTGACAACAGAAAGACATTCATTTCAGTGCTGTGGGCAGGGGCTTCCCTGAGGAGGAGCTATCTGAGCTGAGACCATGGGGAAGAGGAAGGAGCTCCTGGGAGAGTGGAGGAGGATGACGGCTGTGGGGACACAGCAAGTGCAGAGTTCCTCAGGTGAAACACCCAAGAGTGTCTGAGGCTCAGAGAAAAGCAAAATGGGTTCTGACCAGGTGCGGTGGCTCACGCCGGTAATCCCAACACTTTGGGAGGCTAAGGCGGGAGGATCACTTGAGGTCAGGAGTTCAAAACCAGCCTGTGCAACATGGTGAAACCCTGTCTCTACAAAAAATATAAAAATTAGCTGGGCATGGTGGTGGGTGCCTGTAATCCCAGCTCCTTGGGAGGCTGAGGCAGGAGAATTGCTTGAGTCTGGGAGATGGAGGCTGCGGTCAGCTGAGATGACATCACTGCAATCCAGCCTGGGCAACAGAGTGAGACTCAGTCTGAAAGAAAGAAAGAAAGAGAGAAAAAGAGAGAGAGAGAAAGAAAGAAAGAAAGGAAAAAAGAGAGAGAAGAAAGAATAGAAAGAAAAAGAAAGAGAGAGAAAAGGAAAATGGGTTTTGTAGCTGGAACAGAGCTGAGAGAGGTGGGGGAGAGATGAGGAGTTAAGGAAGGAGTGGGTGTTAGGGACGAGACAGGGTGGGGGCCACAGAAATGAGTGTCGGTTTTCTTCTTCTTTTTTTGAGACAGCGTCTCGCTCTGCCACCCAGGTTGGAAGGCAGTGACTTGGCTACGGCTCACTGCAACCTCGACCTCCGCAGGTTCAGGTGATTCTCCCACCTCAGCCTCCCAAGTAAGTGGGACTATACGTGCATGCCACCATGCCTGGCTAATTTTTTTTTTTTTTTGGAGACAGAATCTAGCTCTGTTGCCCAGGCTGGAGTACAGTGGCACGATCTCGGCTCACTGCAACATCCACCTCCTGGGTTCAAGCGATTCTTGTGTCTCAGCCTCCCAAGGAGCTGGGATTACAGGCATGGACCACCACATCTGGCTAATTTTTATATTTTTAGTGGAGACAGGGTCTCACCATGTTGGCCAGGCTGGTCTCGAACTTCTGACCTCAGGTGATCTGCCCACCTCAGCCTCCCAAAGTGCTGGGGTTATAGGCATGAGTCACTGCTCCCAGCCTAGTTTTTGTATTTTTAGTAGAGTTTGAGTTTGGCCTTGTTGCCCAGCCTGGTCTCGAACTCCTGAGCTCAAGTGATCCTCCAGCTTTGGCCTCCCTAAAGGGCTGGGATTACAGGGGTGAACCACTGCTCCCCACTGGATTTTCTTCTAAGAGCAACGAGTAACCAGGGGATAGGTTGGAGCTGGGGAGGAACAGGACCTGCTCTATCTTTTTTTTTTTTTTTGAGATGGAGTCTCGCTCTGTCACTCAGGCTGGAGTGGCATGATGGGTCACTGTAATCTCTGCCTCCCACGTTCAAGTGATTCTGCTGCCTCAGCCTCCTGAGTAGCTGAGACTACAGGCATGTGCCACACCATGCCTGGCTGATTTTTTGTATTTTCAGTAGAGACGGGGTTTCACCATGTTGGTCAGGCTGCTTTTGATCTCCTGACCTTGTGATCTGCCCGCCTCAGCCTCCCAAAGTGCTGGGATTACAGTCATGAGCCACTGGCCCGGCTTTGTTTTTTTTTCTTTTTTTTTTTTGAGATGGAGTCTTGCTCTGTCACCCAGGCTGGAGTGGTGTGATCTCAGCTCACTGCAACCTCCGTCTCCTGGGTTCAAGCAATTCTCCCACCTCAGCCTCCTGAGTAGCTGGGACTACGGGTGCCTACCACCATGCCCGGCTGATTTTTTTATATTTCCAGTAGAGACGGGGTTTCATTCCGTTAGTCAGTCTGGTCTTGATCTCCTGACCTCATGATCCGCCCACCTCAGCCTCCCAAAGTGTTGGAATTACAGGCATGAGCCACTGTGCCCGGCTACCTGCTCTATCTTTTAAGAAGCTCCCTGTTGGTGGGATACCCCATATGAGGGAATATGCTGCAGGCCGGAAAGGGATGAAGTGCTGTTCCATGCCACAGCATGGACGATGTGAGTGAGAGACGGCAGGTCCAGTGGCCACAGAGTGTGAGATGCTACTGACCTGAAATGTCCAGTCCAGGCACCGTGGCTCATGCTTGTCATCCCAGCACTTTGGGAGGCCGAGGTGAGTGGACTGAGACCAGCCTCACCATGTTGGTCAGGTGTTCGAGACCATCATGGTGAAACCTCATCTCTACTAAAAATGCAAAAATTAGCTGGGCATGGGGGCACTCACCCGTAATCCCAGCTACTTGGGAGGCCGAGGCAGGAGAATTGCTTGAACCCGGGAGGTGGAGGCTGCAGTAAGCCCAGCCTGGGTGACAGAGCAAGGCTCCCTCTCAAACAAACAGACAAACAAACAAATAAAAAGAACTAGGCAAATCCATGGAGACAGTAGATTAGCGACTGCCAGGGATGAGGAAGGGGGAATGGGGAGGGATTGCTAATGGGGACAGGGTTTCCTGTTGGGTGACAAAAATATTCTGGAACCAGATAGTAGCAATGGTTAGCTAAAACCGTGAATGTTCTAACTCCCACTGAATTGTGCACTTTAAAGTAGTTAAAGGCTGGGTGCCGTGATTCACATCTGTAATCCCAGAACTTTCGGAAGCCGAGGTGAGAGGATTGCTTGAGGCCAGGAGTTGGACACCAACCAGCTAAGGTAACATACAGACACCAGTCTCTACAAAAAATAATAAACAGTCTGGGAATGGTAGTGCTTGCCTGTAGTCCCAGCTAGTTGTGGGGCTGAGGCAGGAGGACTGCTTGAGCCCAGGACAAAGAAAGCTGCAGTGAGCTGTGATCACACCACTGCATTCCAGCCTGGGTGACAGCGACACCCTGTCTCAAACAATAAAAATAAAATACACTGGTTAAAACGGTAGTTTTTATTACGTGTATTTTGTCACAGTTAAAAAAACTGCAACTGGTCATGGCGGTGCATGCCTGTAGTCCCAGCTACTTGGGAGACTGAGGCAGGAGGATAGCTTGAGCCAGGAGTTCAAGTCCAGCCTGGGCTACATGGTGAGACCCTGTCTCTGCTAAAAATACAAAATGAGCCAGGCGTGGTGGTGCACGTCTGTAATCCCAGCTATTTAGGAGGCTGAGGCAGGAGAATCGCTTGAACCTGGGAGGCGGAGGTTGCAATGAGCTGAGATCACTCCACTGCACTCCAGCCTGGGCAACAGAGCAAGACTCTGGGGGTTGGCGGGGGGGCGGGGGAGAAGGGACTTTGAGACCTGAACTAGCTAGCCCTCTATCAGCCTCTCCAGCATACAGTTTGGCACCATTAGCAGCTTCTACCCACTAGATGTCAGTAGCGTCCCACCCTCAGCTCGGTGGCGACCACCAAAAAGATGAAAAAAGTCTTCTGAGGCCAGAATCACTCTCAATTGAGAATCCCTGATCTGGCCCCTATCTCTACACTGAGGAATGGATCTGAGATCAGAGACCCACTTAGGCATCAGTGATGTCCTCATTGGACCAGGCTCAGCCAATCAGAGCATTCATTACATCCCCTGATGTTAATGATTGGTGGAGGAATATTACATGTCCCAAGCTCAGCCTATCAGAGTCAGTCTGGGGACTTTAGCCTGGGCTATTGGGACAGAGCAATTTTCCTGTAGCGTCTGGGGTGTTGGTATTGGTAGGCGAGGGGCCCTGAACAGATGGGGACTTTTTTTTGGCACTTTCCAGGCTGTGTTTTTGTTTGTTTTGAGACAGAGTCTCGCTCTGTCGCCCAGGCTGGAGTGCGGTGGCGTGGCGTGATCTCGCTCAGGTCACTGTAACCTCTACCTCCCAGGTTCAAGCGATTCTCCTGCCTCAGCCTTCAGAGTAGCTGAGACTACGGGTGCCTGCCACCATGCCTGGCTAATTTTTGTATTTTTGGTAGAGACAGGGTTTCAGCATACTGGCCAGGCTGTTCTCGAACTCCTGACCTTGTGATCCGCCTGCCTCGGCCTCCCAAAGTGCTGGGATTACACGCGGGAGCCACCGCGCCTGGCCTTTTCCAGGCTGTTTTTATGCGTTCTCTGGCTCTGTACTATTGGTTTGGAAGATACTACACTGCATGATGTCTGACATATGAAAGCCAAGGACTTTTCTTCCTTTTTTTCTTTTTCTTTTTTTGCTGGAAACATTTTGAAAGGGATTTTGTAATTATTCTTTTAGTTCTAGCTAGCAATGAATGGATGATTAGTTGGACGTGCTTGGGAATTCTTGCTGAATGAGGTCACCTAGCCTCAAAAACAATCTAAATAGGAGGTGAATGAATTCTCAATTTTACGCTTAGTGAGGCTGACATAATATTACCTTTTTTTTCTTTTGTAATTGTTCTTGTATTTTAGAATGAGGATATTCCCTAGGTCTTGAATATTTCTGTTGGCCTGTGCAAAGACCCAAGCTCGAGGAATCATGTCAGAAGTGCCTACATATGGGCATCTTTCCCAAAGGGAAGCCCACTTAGGGAACAGCAGATGAATCGGTGAAGTGAGAAGCATTTCTTTTTCTTTTATTATTATTATTATTATTATTATTATTATTTTTGAGACAGAGTCTCTCTCTGTCACCCAGGCTGGAGTGCAGTGGCGCAATCTCGGCTTACTGCAACTTCTGCCTCCTGGGTTCAAGCAATTCTCCCGCCTCAGCCTCCCGGGTAGCTGGGATTACAGGGGTTCGACACAATGCCTGGCTAATTTTTGTATTTTTAGTAGAGATGGGATTTCACCATGTTGCCCAGGCTGGTCTTGAACCCCTGACTTCAAGTGATCCATCCGCCTTGACCTCCTAAACTGCTGGGATTACACCACACCTGGCTGAGAGGCATTTCTGATAACCTAATTTTAGTGCCTGGATCCAGCCACACCTGAGGCCAACTTTCCCTGATAATTTCAGATGCACGAGTCATCTATCCCCTCTTCTTCTTCTTTTTTTCTTTTTAAACTCTACATCTGGAACATTTCATTAATCAAACAACAAAAGTTATGCAGTATTTCCTGCACTTCATGTATATAAATTTCCACAGTGAATTTTAGGCTCACATCTCATTAAAATATTTTAAATCTATCTATCTATCATCTATCTATCTATCAATCATCTATTTTTTAGATGAGATTTCACTCTGTTGCCCAGGCTGGAGTACAGTGGTGCGATCTTGGCTCACTGAAACCTCCACCTCTCAGGTTCAAGCTATTATCCTGTCTCATTCCACCACCATGCCCAGATAATTTTTTTGTATTTTTAGTGGAGAAGGGGTTTCAGCATCTTGGCCAGGCTGGTCTTAAACTCCTAACCTCAAGTGATTCACCCACTTTGGCCTCCCAATGTGCTGGGATTACAGGTGTGAGTCACTGCACCCGGCCTAAATATCTTTTTAGACTTCTATTTTCTATGGTGGACTATAAAAACATAGTAATAGCAGATCCTGCTTTTTAATCAGCAGGATATTTTTTCTTCCTGTAAAGTGGATCGTTTACAGGGCTGGCAGGGACTTATGTATGATTCAGCATTGGGTCCACGGCATCATCAACACATCTGTTTCAAGATTAAAACCAAATATAAGGCATTAGGCGTCTCGTGAAAGACACTTAATGATTTGATTTCTTTCCCAGCCCTGATGAATGAAAGAAAGCTGATTGAAGAACAGTTATTACAAATCAGGAAGGAAAGACAGTGCGGTGTGTTCTGGCATCTGGGTTATTCTTTTTTTTTTTTTTTCTTAAGCCATTTTTGGGCTGGAAATTGATTTTTATTTTCTCTCTCGAGACAGAGTCTCATTCTGTCGGCCAGGCTGGAGTGCAGTGGTGCAATCTCAGCTTACTGCAACCTCCACCTCCTGGGTTCAAGCAATTCTCTGCCTCAGCCTCCCGAGGACTTGGGACTACAGGTTCATGCCATCATGCCTGGCTAAGTTTTGTATTTTTACCAGGGACGGTGTTTCACCATTTTGGCCAGGCTGGTCTTGAACTCCTGACCTTGTGATCCAACCACCTTGGCCTCCCAAGGTGTTAGGATTACAGGCATGAGCCACCGCACTGGGCTGGAAAGTGATGTTTATAATCCAAATACTCATTTTATTTCAATCTGTGAAATGCTATCTTTTTTTTTTTAAACGGAATTTCGCCCTTGTTGCCCAGGCTGGAGTGCAGTGGCTTGATCCTGGCTCACTGCAATCTCTGCCTCCTGGGTTCAAGCAATTCCCCTGCCTCAGCCTCCTGAGTAGCCAGGATTATAGGCACCCACCACCATGCCCAGCTAATTGTTTTGTATTTTTAGTGGAGACAGGGTTTCATCATGTTGGCCAGACTGGTCTGGATCTCTTGACCTCATGATCCTCCTACCTTGGCCTCCCACAGTGCTGGGATTACCGGCATGAGCCACCGCGCCCGGCCAAAATGCTATCTTTAGATAGCATGAAAATTTTTGTTCAAATCAAATGTACAAAACTGATGAATCACGCTCGGTGGGTCACAACTACAATCCCAGCACTTTGGGAGGCCGAGGTGGGCGGATAACCTGTGGTTGGAAGTTCGAGAGCAGCCTGACCAACATGGAGAAACCCCGTCTCTACTAAAAATACAAAAATTAGCTGGGAGTGGTGGCGCATGCCTGTAACCCCAGCTACTCGGGAGGCAGAGGCAGGAGAATCGCTTGAACCCAGGAGGCTGAGGTTGCAGTGAGCTGAAATGGCGCCATTGCACTCTAGCCTGGGCAACAAGAGCGAAACTCTGTCTCAAAAAAAACCCAAAAAAACCGATGAATCAAAAATGTTCTGATGACAGCTAGCATTTGTGGAATTCCTGCTGGAGTCAGATGCCATCCATGGGCTTTTTTTTTTTTTTTTTTTTAATGAGACAGGGTCTCACTGTATCACCCAGGCTGGAGAGCAGTGCAGTGCTGCAATCATGGCTCACTGCAGCCTCAACCTTCTAGGCTCAAGTGATCCTCTCACCTTACCCTCCCAAGCTGTGTGCCACCACACTGAGCTAATTTTATTTTATTTTTGTCGAGATGGGATTTTGTTAGGTTGCCCAGACTGGTCTCACACTCCTGGCCTCAAGTGATCCTCTCACCTTGGTCTCCCAAAGTGCTGGGATAAGGGATGTGAGCCACTGCTCCCGGTCCAATGGACTTTCATAAATGTTAAATCTCAGAATTTCGGGCCGGGCCCGGTTGCTCACGCCTGTAATCTCAGCACTTTGGGAGGCTGAGGCGGGAGGCTTATGAGGTCAGGAGTTCGAGACCAGCCTAGCCAACATGGTGAAACACCATCTCTATTAAAAATACAAAAAATTGGCCAGGCATGGTGCGGGCATCTGTAATCCCAGCTACCTGGGAGGCTGAGGCAGGAGAATCGCTTGAACCCAGGAGGCAGAGGTTGCGGTGAGCGGAGATCGCGCCACTGCACTCCAGTCTGGGTGACAGAGCAAGACTCCATCTCAAAAAATAAATAAATAAATACATAAATAAAATAATAAACAAATAAATAAATCTCAGAATCTCCTCAAGTGATTCTGTGAGGTGAAGACGGTTATTCCCCGTGTACTGCCGAGGAAGTCAAGGCACAGGGAGATTTGTCCAAGGCATCAAAGCAAGGAAGTATCAGAGCCTGGAGCTGAACTCAAGCAGGCTGTCTGTGAAGTTGATCGCAGTTAGGGGACCATTACTGCTCTTTCCCCAACCCAGGATCCTATGCCCCGTGTTCTATTCCAGCACACACCTGCTAAGTAGACGGAGACCCCACAGCAGAAAAGGCCAAGGGCCACGTGTCTGAGGAGGCGGCAGTCGTAGAGAAACCAGTCAGACCTGGGATAGAGGGGAGCAGGAAGAAAAAGGGCTCAGGAAGTGGAGCTGATGGGGGGAGGTCAGTAAGGAGAGGGAGGCAGAGCTGCTTAAATGAGACAAGGACCCAGCTTTCAGGGACCAAAAATCTAGAGTACCTAACTATCATCCTTCTACTTGCCCACACATTTACATTCATTTACTTATCCACTCTCCATCCATCTATCCATCCATCTATCCATCCATCCATCCACCCACCCATTTATCCACTCATTTATCCATCTATCCATTTATCCACCCATTCATCCGTCTACTCATCCATCCATCCATCCACCCATTCATCCATTCATCTCCCCACTCATCCATCCATCCATTGATTCATCCATCAGCTCATCCATCCACCAGTGCATCCATCCATCCATCCACCCACCCACCTACCTATTTATCCACCCATCCATTTATCCACCCATTGATCCGTCTACTCATCCATCCATCCATCCACCCACCCGTCCATTCATATGCTCATTTGTCCATCCATCCACTTGTCCATCCATCAGCCCAGTCACTCATCTACTCATTCATCCATCCATCCACTTATCAGTTCATTCATGCATCCACTTATCCATTTCCATCCATCAGCCCCATCCATTCATCCTGCCACACAATCATTTAGACACCCACCATCCACCCATTCAATATCTATCTATGCTCCACCCATCCCCCCTTCATTTTTCCAAGTCAGTGTCCACCATCCATTTTTCATTTATATTCATTGATTATGCAACCAGAACTCATATACAGTCTTCCATCCATTTAACCGTATGCTATTAATCCATCTATCCATTCATTCCAACACCCTCCACTATCCTATCCATCCCTCACCCACCCATCCACTGATCATCCATCTCCCATTCACTATCCATCCACCCTCATCCCTTCCCTCTCTCCCTCCCTCCCTCCTTCCTTCCTTCTTTCCACCATCCATTCTCTTTCCCTTATAATCCACCTATATACATGAGTCCACTTAAACACCCAACACTTGGGAAGCAGCTACTATGTGCAGATACTTGCTACACACCTGGCTTCCATTATTTTACAGACCACAGGCTTCTTTGAGAGATGAGGAAACAGTTTCACGTGCTATTATTGACGGTACAAACAGCGACTCCAAGAGATGACACTGACTGAGGAGGAAATGGAGACTCTGAGAGCTTCCATCCTCACTCGGCTCCCATCAGTATAATGAAAGTGGACGCCTTCCTGGTCTTCCTGCTGCCTTCCCTCCTGTCCCCTTTTCAGCACAGTGGCTAGAGGGGGTCATTCGAAACCTAAATCAGATTATCTTCCTCCTCACTCACAACCCTCCTAAGCAGGAGAAATCCAAAAGTCCTATCCCATCTCTGTTTTCTTTTCTTCCTGATGCTCATCACGATCTGCCATTATTATTATCAGACATGGAGTCTCACAATGTTACCCAAACTGGAGTGCAGTGGTTATTCCTAAGCATGGTCATGGCTCCCTGCAGCCTTGACCTCCTGGGTTCAAGGAATCCTGCCTCAGCCTCCCAAGTATATGGGACTACAGGCATGAACCACCACACCCAGCTAATTACACTTTTTTCTTTTTCTTTTTTGGAGACGGAGTTTTAATCTTGTTGCCCAGGCTGGAGTGCAATGGTGCGATCTCGGCTCACCAAAATCTCCGTCCTCCTTCTCCCCCACCAGGGTTCAAAAGATTCTCTTGCCTCAGCCTTCTGAGTGGCTGGAATTACAGGCATGCACCACCATGCTCAGCTTTTTTTTTTTCTTTTAGTAGAGATAGGGTTTCTCCATGTTGGTCAGGGTGGTATTGAACTCCCGACTTCAGGTGGATCCGCCTCCCTCAGTCTCCCAAAGTGTTGGGATTACATGCGTGAGCCACTGTGCCCGGCCATTAATTTTTTTTCCTGTTGTAGAGACAAGGTATTGCTATATTACCCAGACTGGTCTCAAATTCCTGGCTTCCCAGCACTTTGGGAGGCCACGGTGAGTGGATCATTTGAGGTCAGGAGTTCAAGACCACCTGGCCAACATGAGTTGGGAGAATCACTTGAACCTGGGAGGCGGAGGTCCAAGTGAGCCGATATAGCACCACTGCACTCCAGGCTGTCTCAAAAACAAAAAGAAAAAAAAAAAAAAAGAAAAGAAAGAAAGTATTCCTGGCCTCAAGTGATCCTCCTGCCTCTGCCTCCCAAAGTGCTGGGAATGCAGGCGTGAACCACTATGCCTGGCCCTTGTTATGTTTCCTTATTTTCTGTGACTCCATGAGAGCAGATCTGGGTCTACTTGTTCCCTGCTGTGTCTCTGACGCCCTGAGCCAGACCCAGCCCCTGCAGGCAGGCACCCAACACACATTTGCTGACCCATGGGACCATGCATTTATTTCATTGTCCCTTGGGTGGAAGCTGTGTGGTCTGGATAAAATCTACCCCAGTGGTGGAAGTTCTCATCTGCTCAAATTCACAGAATTCTGGACCAGAATTTGGGCTCCTCTCTCCCAGCATTCTGGAGGGAAACACTACCACGTGGGACAGCAGAGTCCTGGGCTCAAAGGGGGTTCCTCCTTCCACAACCACTGTCCCTGAGAGAGGCCCCTCAATGACCACATCCCTGAGTTCAGGTCCCTGAGAAAGGACCTCAATTCCAGGCCAGGACACAGGTTCTGGCTGGCTGTACCCAGAACCAAGTTCAAGTCCAGCACTCCCCCGCATCCACCCCGCTTCCAAGCCAGGCGGCCTGGGAGCTCAGCCTCCCCTGTTTGAGATTCAGGCAAACTGATCCTGGGACCCCTGTGAGCCTCAGTTTTCTCATCTGCAAAACGGGGGACACAGCAGTGGTTGCACCTGCTGCAAAATTTAACAAATATAGAATGGAGGGAGGGAGAGAGGGGGGAGGAAAAGGGGAAGGCAGACGCATGGGGTGGCGGGGGAGGGAAGTGGGGAGGGAAGCTGTCCCCCCCAGCCTGAGACCAAAAGAGGGGAAGAGGCTCATCCAGGCTCCCCCAGCCCCCAGCCGAGCCTCTAGGGCGGTGAGGCCGGTCCTCCTACCTCCTGGGGCCAGGCCCCCGCGCCAGCTCCGCGCCCAGGTGGCCACAGAGCGCGGCGAGCAGCAGGCAGGTGAACGCCAGCACGAGCGCCAGCGCGGCCAGCGCGGCGGCCAGAGGCAGCAGCGCCCCGGCCGCGTCCTCGGGCAGCCCGGGGCCGGCGCCCAGCTCCTGGCCGAGCCCGTCGGCGCGTAGCCCCCGCAGCTCCGCGCGGCCCGCCTGGAGCTGGAACAGCAGCTGCGCGCTCAGCGCCGCCAGCACGGCCGCCGCAATGCCCAGCAGAGTCACCGCGGCCAGTACCCGCCCGCCATACGAGCGGGCCATGGCGGGGGTTCCTGCGGGCCCGGGGAACAGGTGAGGGATCCAAGTGGTTTTAAGGGGCAGGGGAGTTGGGGGGAGTCCGAGGGCCCCCAGGGGGTCTCCGAGGGGGCGGGGCCGCAGGGAATGTATGAAAGTTCGGGGGCTGGGCTGGGGGTCGCCAGACGGACGTGGGCTCCGGGGTGCTGGTCGCAGCGGGGACGCCGAGTGTCCGCGAAAACTTGGGACAAAGTCTTTTCTCTTCCCTCCCGGGGCCCCGCGGGCGCCCCCTCTTGATCGGCTGGGCCTGGAGGGCGGGGCCTGGCTCGGGGCTCGGGGCGGGGGGCGGGGCCCCACGGGGGGCTGGATCGTGGGAACCCCGTGGCTCTCTAAGTTCAGAAAGGGACACCACCCCGCCCCCTGCCGCCCTAAGTATCGATTTTATTGCTTGTTAAAAAAAGAAAGAGAAAGGGGCCCGGCGCGGTGGCTCACGCCTGTAATCCCAGCGCTTTGGGAGGCCGAGGCGGACGGATCACTTGAGGTCAGGAGTTCGAGACCAGCCTGGCCAACCTGGTGAAACCCTGTCTCTACTGAAAAAACAAACAAAAAGTGGGAAAAAAAATGTTAGCCAGACGTGGTGGTGCACGCCTGTAATCCTAGCTACTCGGGAGACTGAGGTGGGAGGATTGATTGCTTGAACCCAGAGATGGAGATTGCAGTGAGCTGAGGTTGCACCACCACAGGCTCCAGCCTGGGTGACAGAGTGAGACTCCGTCTCGAAAAGCGAGAGAAAGGGCTAGGTGAAGTGGCTCACACCTGTAATTCCAGCACTTTGGGAGGCTGAGGCAGGAGGATGGCTTGAGCCCAGGAGTTTGAGACCAGCCTGGGCAACATAGCCAGACCCCATCTCTACAATAAGGCAGTTAGCCTGGTGTGGTGGGGTGCACCTGTGGACCCAGCTACTTTCGAGGCTGAGCCAGGAGGAGGCTTGAGCCCAGGAGGTCGAGTCTGCAGTGAGCTGAGATCAGGCCACTGCACTCCAGCCTGGGCGACAGAGCAAGCCTGTGTCTCAGAAACGAAATAACAAAATCGAAAAATTCACTTTGTCATTTGATCTCAACCCAGGGACTCTGTCATTGGCTAGGATTTCCCCTCCGCTTACCTCCATCCTCCAGGAGTCTAGGGAGAGTCCTGGTCCCCTTCCCCAACTGATGTCCCAAATGATCCCCACAGCACTTTAAACAAATTGAGAAACAAAATTAACCATTTTATTCAGTGGCATCTAGAGTTGTACAACCATCACCTCTGTCTAGCCCTAGAACATTTTCATACCCCCAAAAGGAGACCCTGTCCCCATTAGCGGTCACTCCCCATCCCCCTCCTTGAACAGCTGACAGCCATCAATCTACTTCCTGTCTCTGTGCATTTCCCCGTTCTGGATATTTCATAGCAACGGACTCATACAAGAGGTGGCATTCTGCTTCTGGTTTCTCTCACTCGGCATCATATACTCAGGGTTCATCCAGGTTTTAGCATGGATCAGTGCCTCATTCCTTTTTACAGCTGTGTAATATTCCACAGTGTATCTGGAACACATTGTGCCCATCCATTCATCCATCGATGGGTATTTGGGTTGTTGCTTCCTTTTGACGAAGGTGAGTAATGCTGCTATCAACATTTGTGCACAGGTATCTTCTTGAGTCACTGCCGTTCATTCTTGTGGGGAGTGGACTCCTAGGAGTGGAGTTGCTGAGTCACGTGATCACTCGAATTTAACTATTTGTGAAACCCTCAAACTCTTCCACAGCAGCTGCACCTGTTTTCCATTTCCACTAACAATGTCTGAGGTTTTTAAAAATAATTTTCTCTGCATCCTCCCCAACACGTGTTTCCTCCTGCCCTCCTCCTCCTCCTCCTCCTCCTACTTCTCCTCCCTCTTCTTCTTCTTCTTCTTGTTTTTTTTTTGGCCAGGGCCTTGCTCTGTCACCAGGGCTGGATTGCGAATTGCAGTGGTGTGATCATAGCTCATTACAGCTTCGACCACCTTGACTCAAGTGATCTTCCTGCCTCAGCCTCCAAAGCAGCTGGGACTACAGGCAAGCATCAACATGCCTGCCTGGTGCTAAAATTATTATTATTATTATTTTTTTTTGAGGAGTCTCACTCTGTTGCTAGGCTGGAGTGCAGTGGCCTGATGTTGGCTCACTGCAACCTCCATCTCCCGGTTCAAGCAATTCCACTGCCTCTGCCTTCCCGGTAGCCAAGACTACAGGCACGTGCCACTGCACCTGGTTAATGTTTTGTATTTTAGTAGAGATGGGGTTTCACCGTGTTGGCCAGGATGGTCTCGATCTCCTGACCTTGTGATCTGCCTGCCTCAACCTCCCAAAGTGCTGGGATTACAGGCGTGAGCCACCACGCCCAGCTGTGCCTGGCTAATTTTAAGCGTTTTTTTTTTTTTTTTTTTTTGTAGAGATGGGGTCTTGCTATGTTGGTCTGGTCTCAAACTCTTTCTACCCAAGTGATTCTGTCACCTCAGCCTCCCACAGTGCTGGGATTACAGGAGTGAGCCATCACATCCAGCCTCCTCCCTCATAATAGCCATTCTTTTTTTTTTTTTTTTTTTTTTTTTGAGACAGAGTCTCACTGTTGCCCAGTCTGGAGTGCCGTGGTGAGATCTCAGCTCACTGCGACCTCCACCTCCCAGGTTCGAGCGATTCTTTCCCCAGCCTCTGGAGTAGCTGGGATTACAGGTGCCCACCATCTAACTCAGCTAATCTTTGTATTTTTAGTGGAGATGGGGCTTCACCATGTTGGCCAGGCTGATCTCAAACTCCTGACCAAAAGCGATCCTCCTGTCTCGGCCTCTGAAAGTGCTGGAATTACAGGTGCGAGCCACCACACCCAGCCAGTTTTAAAAAATTGTTTTGTAGAGATGGGGTCTCATCTCAAACTTCTTATGCCCAAGAGATCCTCTCACCTCAGCCTCCCAAAGTTCTGGGGGTTACAGGGGTGAGCGACCTCACCCAGCCTCCTCCTCCCTGATAACGGTCATTCTGGTGTTTATAAAATAATAGCTCATTGTGGTTTTTATTTGCATCTCCCTAATAACAAACGATATTGAGCATCTTTTCATGAGCTTTTTGGCAGTTCACATATCTTCTTTGGAGAAATGTCTATTAAAGTCCTTTCTCCATTTAACTTTAATTAATTAAATTTTCATAGAGTTGGGGTCTTACTATGTCATCCAAGCTAATCTGGAACTCTTAAGCTCAAGGGATCCACTGTCCTGGACCTTCCAAAGTGCTGGGATTACAGGCATGAGCTACTGCGCCTGGCCTGGAATTATTTTTTCATGTTTGAAATTTTTGGGGTCCCTTGAGAAGAGTTTGTGGGCCCTGTGCCCTCAGCCTTGTAGGTAAAATGGCCCTAAGGAAGAGTACGGGGTGACCCTTCACTTCCGGGTGGCCTCCTTTGCTGTGTGGCTTTGGGCACATCCCTTAACCTCTCTGGGTCTTCTCATCTGTAGGAGGAACCTGTTCCTTCTTTCAATTCATTCATTCATTCATTCATTCATTCATTCATTCATTCATTCATCAGGCCTTAGTCCAACCCTCACTCTTTCATCATCACCCGTGTTAGGGTGAGTTTTCCATGTTTTTCAGGGGCTCAGCAATTCATTAGGATCAGGGCTCCAGTTTTGCTCTGGGTGGTGGGAATACAGCGCTGTATGATACTTTCATTTATTCATTCAACAAACACCAGTGGAGAGCCCGTCTGTGTGCTGGGCTCTGAGGACCGAGGGGTGATCAAGACAGACCCAGCTCTCCCTTCTGGTGCTCACAGTCAGGTGAGGGAGGTGGAAACACACATGAAACCCCACCATAAGGGAACAGTTATCTAAAATGGCCAAAATTCATTACAGTGCTGTCTTAGGTTTTGCCATTATTTGTTGGGGGTTGGGGGAACACAGATACCAAGGTCTGGTCCTGCTGTTTGTATGTGGGATGACTCTCTAGTTTGGGGGTGTCTGGCTTCAACTTGGAAAGTTAACCCTGCAAGCAGGCTCCAAGGTGAGCTATCTACCTTGGCCTTTTGCTAAGTGCCCTTCTTATTCCAGCTCAGACAGGCAGGGAGTGGGGAGGCAGAGAGGGGAGGAGAAGGCTTGGAGAATTCCAGCATACAGTCCAAGTCACACAGCCCGACAGGGACAGAGAATGAAATCCCTCAACCTCACCGCCCAGACAGGGACAGCTGGCTACTGCATGTTGGCTGGAATAACAGTAACAATGTTGACAGGTTATATGGCCTGTGATTTGTTGGAAAAGGGCAACCTGGTATGAGATGGTATGAGATATAGATAATTTAAGTGATTTTTTTTTCTTTTTTTTTTTTGTAAGAGACAGGGTTTCACCATCCTGGCCAGGCTGGTCTCAAACTCCTGACCTCGTGATCCACCCACCTCAGCCTCCCAAAGTGCTGGTATTACAGGCGTGAGCCACTGTGCCCTGCCTCGACTCTTTCTTTTTTTTGAGACAGGGTCTCTGTTGCCCAGGCTGAAGTGCAGGGACGCAATCTTGGCTCATTGAAACCTCTCCCTCCTGGGTTCTAGCGATTCTCGTGCTTCAGCCTCCTAAGTAGCTGGGACTACAGGCACGTGCCACCACGCCTGGCTAATTTTTTTTTTTTTTTTTTTTTTTTTTGTATTTTTTAGTAGAAACGGGGTTTTGTCACATTGGCCAGGCTGGTCTTGAACTGCTGACCTCGAGTGATCTGATTGCCTCAGCCTCCCAAAGTGCTGGGATTACAGGCGTGAGCCACCACTCCCAGCCTCAATGCACGCATTTCACAGATGCGCCTAGTGAATTCCAGAGAGGGCTATTGGAAGCATCAGAGGCTGCATAAAGCATCAGGCAGCACCAGAGTCCTGAGCCTCCATTTTCCAACCTGGAGGTTGAGAGTGGAGGTGAGCAGGAAATGAGGCGGTTGTTCCGTATTCAGGCCCCTCTGGCTTCCCAGGCCCCCAGCCTCTTTCCGCCAGTCAGCCAGATTCCCGCGCACCGTAGTTATGTTTGGTAGTTTCCATGGACACGCGTGGCCTCCTAGGAAACCCTTTCCGGAGACTGGGCACGAGAGGAGGAGTTTGCATGTCATTTGCATGTTAGGCCACGCCCCGAAGGTGTGCCATCTCATTCTGACGCTAGGAGGCGCCAGAGGCCAAACCCAGCAGTTCCTCTGCCGAGCGAGCACCTGTTCCGCCTTCTCCGCTGACCTGCCTGGAAGGAGCTGGCTTTAAGGTTTAGATAAAGGGAGGTGATCTCACAGTCAGAAAGCGAGGAGATAGTTCTAGATTGGAGTTTTTGATTTCTATATTCTGCTGTCTCCCCTGATGATGCCCCGGGTCTACGAGGGGCAGAGGAGACCTGGAAGACTTGGCTCCTGCTGGCAGCCCGGGACCCCAGCGCACGTGGTACCAAATATTGAAATGCAACCCGTGTAACATAGAAATCTGTTGTTAAAGGATTGTGATTTTCCGTGTGAAATATGTGGGCAACCTGGCGTTTTCAGTGTTTGTTCTATTTTAGTTTGCGTTTTCTCATTTTTGGAGCCATTAACTACTCCCCCTCAGCCAGGTCTCAGAAATATTTATAGAGAAAAATTAAAAAGTAATAATATAAAACAAATTAAAAAAAAGAAAAATAATACAAAAAAAAAGAGAGGAATATTTCTAGAGATCCTTGAAAAGCTCTCCCTACTTTATCGCCCTGGCCGGGGAGGCTCAGATGCGCACCTGGAAGACCAGAACAGACCCCTGGGGGTGAGAGGATGTCTCAGGACTGAAAACCCCCTACCACTCGCTCCATCCTAGCTCCCACCCTCCTCAGCATGGAGATCAGAACGGACTCCCCGGGTCCTGTCTCGCTTCTCCCCGGGCATCTCATCACAGCCCCTCCGCCCTGAGCCCTCTTGGGGGTGAGCTCAGAACCGACATCACCCCTCCCCCTCCCCCTCCCCACTTCGCGTCCACCCCTCTTGATCATGGGAGCTCAGAACAGCCCCGCAACCTCGCGTGCCCCCAGAGGAGTGCTCGAAACCCAGACAGTCCTCTACGTGCTCCGACACCAGGCTCCGTCCCGCCTTACTCCTGCGGAGATTTCGGACAATCCCCTCCCTGTCCCCTCGCCTCTGTTCCCAAGAGGCTCATTACGGAATCCCCTCCCGTGGCCTGCCCACCTGGGGCAGAGGAGGACTCAGAACAGCCTCCCCACTTCCATCCAACCCTCTCACCCTGCAGTGGGGGGCAGGGTTTTCATAGACCCGCCACCCCTCCAGCAGTCTTCCCCAACTACGGGGTCACAACAGCCCCGCTCGGCCCCGCCCTCCGCGCTAGCCTCCTACCCCACATCCCCACCCCCACTCCCTCCCAGCTTTCTACCTCTGGGGTGGAGGGTTCATCACTAAACCCCAACTCCTCCACCCTGGGGGTCATAACAGCTCCCCTCGGCCCTGCTCTCCGCCCTGGCCCCACCCCCACCCCCATCCCGATCTCCTGCGGAGGCGGGGCGGGGGAGGAGAGTTTCTTTTTGTTTTTTGGGGACAGGATCTCCCTCTGTCGCTCAGGTTGAGGTGCAGTGTGTAGTGGTGCGATCGCGGTTCACTGCAGCCTCCTGGGCTCAGATCCGTCCTCCCACCTCAGCCTCCGGAGTAGCTAAGCCACAGGCGCGTGTCACCACGCACGGCTGATTTTGAATTTTTGTAGACTCGGGGTCACTCTCTGTTGTTCAGGCTGATCTCGAACTCCTGGGCTCAAGCGATCCTCCCGCCTGGGCCTCCCCAAGTGCTGGGATTACAGGCGTGCGGGGGTGGGGCGGGGGTGGAGGTTCGTCACCAAACTCCACTCCTCTCCCCTCTCCTCCGCTCTCGGGGGTCAGAACAGCCCCCCGGCCCCGCCCTCCTCCCCTCCCCCTCCCCCGGGGTCGCGCCCTCCTCGCGCCGCCTTTTCCACGCGGTACTTGCGGCGGCGCAGGCATTCGGTCAGGCTCCGAGGCTCCTGGTCCTCCAGGTCCTCGGGCAGCAGGAAGTTGCGGTCCAACACCTCGGCCGCCTCCTGCCAGTTGGCGAAGCAGGCGGTGCCCAGGCGCTGGATCTCGTCGGCCCCGTCGCGGGTGAGCACGTCCCCGTCCGGCTTGAGCACTACGACCGCCGGCAGGCGCTCCACGGAGAACTGGCGCCCGAGGTCCCTGTGGGGCGGGCAGGTGAGTCTGGGCGGTTCCACATCCCTGATCCTGAACCAGAGAGCCCCACGTCCAGCCTCCCATTCTCCCATTCCTTAGGCAGTCCTTCTGTGTGCACTGTCTCTTGCCGGGCACCGGGTGGGTGCAGGCGAGGACCTGGACAGGGCCAGACACTGTGGTCCCCGCGCTATGCCTCCATCACCCCAGGCATGCTGCAACCTCGGGGCATTTGCACTGGCTGTGCCCTGCGTCTGGAGAGCTCTCCTCAGACTTTCGCAGGTTAAGATCTTGTAGTGGCGGGGCGTAGTGGCTCACACCTGTCATCCCAGCACTTTGGGAGGCCGAGGCGGGTGGATCACGATGTCAGGAGATCGAGACCATCCTGGCCAACATCGTGAAAGCCCGTCTCTACTAAAAACACAACAATTAGCTGGGTGTGGAGGCACATGCCTGCAATCCCAGCTGGGAGGCTGAGGCACGAGAATGGTTTGAACCCTGGAGGAGAAGGTTGCAGTGAGCTGAGATCCTGCCACTGCACTCCAGCCTGGGTGATAGAGTGAGACTGTACCTCAAAAACAAAAACAATCAACCCTGTAGTATGCAGACCTCAAATCGCAAGGCACTAGGGTAACCCTGTCTCTACCCAAAAAAAAAAAAAAAAAGCAGGGTATAGTGGTGCCCTCCTGTAGACCCCGGTACTGGGGAGGCTGAGGCAGAAGGACTGCTTGAGCCCAGGAGTTTGGGGCTGCAGTGAGCTATGGTTTCACCACTACACTCCAGCCTAAGTGACAGAGCCAGATCCTGTCTCAAAAATAAAATGAAACAACATCCCAAGGCAGTGTTTTTCTCCGAAGTGCCTTTCAGCATCCAACATCATGTATGGTTTTTAAAATGCTTTGGCCAGCACTTTGGGAGCCCAAGATGGGCTGATAACCTGAGGTCAGGAGTTCGAGACCAGCCTGGCCAACATGGTGAAACCCCATCTCTACTAAAAATACAAAAAAATTAACAAGGTGCGGTGGCGAGTGCCTGTAGTCCCAGCTACTCTGGAGGCTGAGGCAGGAGAATCACTTGAACCTGGGAGGCGGAACTTGCAGTGAGCCAGCCAAGATTGTGCCACTGCACTCCAACCTGGGCAACAGAGCAAGACTTCGTCTCAAAAAAAAAAAAAAAAAAGAGAGAGAGAGAGAGATTAAGCAGGGTAAGGGGTTGCTGGCTAGAGAGCATCTCTCCAAGGAGGCAGTCTCTGAGCTGAGAACTATGGGATGAGGGGGGCTGGAGAACTGGGGGCTGGAGAACAGGCAATACGCATAGGACATGCAAAGGCCCCGAGGTGGGATGGTCATTGGAGTACAGCCCTGATCACGCAGGCCATGCGGGGTCATGGTAAGGAGTTTCAATTTTGTTCTTTTTTTCTTTTTCTTTCTCTCTCTCTTTTTTTTTTTTGAGACGGAGTTTCCCTCTTGTTACCCGGGCTGGAGTGCAATGGCGCGATCTCGGCTCACCTCAACCTCCGCCTCCTGGGTTCAGGCAATTCTCCTGTCTCAGCCTCCTGAGTAGCTGGGACTACAGGCACGCACCACCATGCCCAGCTAATTTTTGTATTTTTAGTAGAGATGGGGTTTCACCATTTTGACCAGGATGGTCTCGATCTCTTGACCTCATGATCCACCCGCCTTGGCCTCCCAAAGTGCTGGGATTATAGGCCCGGCCCTTCTCTCTTTTTTTTTTTAAGAGACGGGGTCTAGCTATGTTTTCCAGGCTGGAGTGCAGTGGCTATTCACAGGTGCCATCCCACCATCAAAATTCAGCACGGGAATTTTGATCTGCTCTGTTTCCAACCTGGGCCGGTTCGCCCCTCCTTAGGCAACCTGGAGGTCCCCCGCTCCTGGGAGGTCACCATATTGATGCCGAACTTAGTGTGGACACCCGATCAGCATAGCGCACAGCAGCCCAGAACTCCTAGGCTCAAGCGATACTCCAGCCTCAGCCTCCCGAGTAGCTGGGACTACAGGCACACGCCATCGCGCCTGTCTCTTTTTTTCTTTTTCTTTGAGACAGCCTCTTGCTGTGTCACCCAGGCTGCAGTGCAGCGGTGCAATCATAGCTCACTGTGGCCTCGACCTCCCAGGCTAAAGCAATTGCCTGGCCTCAGCCTTCTAAGTAGTTGAACTACAGGCTCGCATCACCACACCTGGGTAATTTTTAAATTGTTTTTTCGAGTCTGGGTCTCACTATGTTGCCTGAGCTGGTCCCAAACTCCTGAGCTCATGATCCTCCTGCCTCAGCCTCCCAAAGAGCTGGGATTACAGGCGTGAGCCACCGCACCCGGCCACGCTTTTTATTTTTGAGACAGCGTCTCGCTGTGTTGCCCAGGCTGGAGTGCAGTGGTAGATCTCAGCTCAGTGCAACTTCTGCCTCTCGGGTTCAAGCAAGTCTCCTGCCTTGGCCTCTCAAGTAGCTGGGACCACAGGCATGCGTCACCATACCCAGCTAAATTTTGTATTTTTAGTAGAGACGGGTTTCACCATGTTGGCCAGGCTGGTCTCGAACTCCTGACCTCACGTGATCTTCCTGCCTCAGCCTCTCAAACTGCTGGGATTACAGGGGTGAGCCACAATGCCCAGCCTTGCTATTACATAGTCGAGTCTCTCTTTTGCACCTGTTCTTCTCACTCAGCTATAAGCTCCCTCGGGTGGCATGGAAGCCAGCACATGGAAGTGGGCACCCCCAAGTCCCCAGTATATGGACTGGCACACAGGGGCTGCTCATTCACTCCAGTCAGAATGGATGCTTCACATTCAGTGAACATGACCCCTCCTCCAGGAAGCCCTCCCCACCTCTCCTCACCTCCTCAGATCATCCTCAAAGGGCAGGAAAAGCCACTTCTTTGGCATGTCCTTGAGGAACAGGTCCTGCTGCTCCTCCGTGGGGTCCTGGGACACGTACACCAGGGCCAGCTGCGCCGCCCGCAGCACATAGAACTCATCTGTGAGCCTCACGAAGAAATCCTTGAGGATGGGCACGAAGGCCTGGCACTGCGGACAAGCCCCGGCGCCGAAGAACAGCAGCACCAACCGGTTCTCCAACCTGCGACTGACCTCGGCCTCCGTGTCCAGCTCGTCCTGGTCACTGTTGTTTCGGATCAGGACACGCCCAGAGAACAGGGAGGCCATGGTAACCCGGGCTGGGTGCCGGGGACAGCGCGGCTGTGCAGTCCCCGGTCTGCTGACTGGCTCCTCTCCCAGAAATAGAACTCTTGAGGAAGCCAGCTTAGGACCTCACTAATCTGCCTAAACCTTAACCTGAGGGGCCTCTAAGAGCAGGGGGCAGGGCTCCCTGTGTGGCCCTTCTCAAGAGAGAGCTGCAACGCATTAAGAAAAACAGGTAACAGATGGGCGTGGTGGCTCACGCCTGTAATCTCGGCACTTTGGGAGGCAGAAGCAGGCAGATCACTTGAGCCTGGGGGAGTTGGAGACCAGCCTAGGCAACATGAGACTGTCTCTACAAAATATACAAAAATTAGTCGAGTAGGGTGGTGTGCACCTGTAGTCCCGGCTACTTGGGAGGCTGAGGTAGAAGGATCGCTTGAGCCCGGGAAGTTGAGGGTGCAGTGAGCTGAGATTATGCCACTGCACTCCAGCCTGGGCATCAGAGAGAGACCCTGTCTCCAAAAAGAAAAAAAGAAAAAGAAAGCCAGGCGCGGTGGCTCATGCCTGTAATCCTAGGACTTTGGGAGGCTGAGGCGGGAGGGATCACCTGAGGTCAGGAGTTTGAGACCAGGCTGACCAGTATGGTGAAACCTCCGTATTTAAAACGAAAGAAAGAAAGGAAAGAAAGGAAGGAAGGAAGGAAGGAAGGAAGGAAGGAAGGAAGGAAGGAAGGAAGGAAGGAAGGAAGGAAAGAAAGAATCCCTACTGCGATGGGCATTTAAATTTGTCTGGGAGAAATTTTTCCCTCCTACAGAGCGCTTGTATTCTACTTAGAGTGAAACCCCCATGCTATGATCTTGTGGAATTTTATTTTGATATTGCTTATTTTCTTTTGTTCTTCCTGAAAGTTCCAAAAACGTTCTTTACTGTGGCAGTCCCTGTGATCACCCAGGGGAGGGCCCATTGGGAGTCTGAGCACAATGGGTAATTGATAAATGTTTATTGGCCAGATGTGGTGGCTCCTGCTTGTAATCCCAGCACTTTGGGAGGCTGAGGCGAGTGGATCACCTGAAGTCAGGAGTTCAAGACCAGCCTGACCAACATGGTGAAACCCCATCTCTACGAAAAATACAAAATTAGGCCGCAAGGTGAAATCCAGTCTCTACTAAAATTAGGCCAGGCGTGGTGGCTCATGCCTATAATCCCAGCACTTTGGGAGGCCGAGGCAGGTAGTCACCTGAGGTCAGGAGTTTGAGACCAGCCTGGCCAACATGGCAAAACTCCATCTCTACTAAAAATATAAAAATTAGCCAGGTGTGGTGACGCATGCCTCTAATCTGAGCTACTCGGGAGCTGAGAGGCAGGAGGACTGCTTGAACCTGGGAGGCAGAGGTTGCAGTGAGCCAAGATTGTGTGACTATACTCCAGTCTGGGCAACAGATCGAGACTCTGTCTCAAAAAAAAGAAAAAGAAATTAGCCAGGCACGGTGGCAGGTGCTTGTAATCGCAGCTACTTGGGAGGCTGAGGCAGGAGAATCACTTGAACCCGGGAAGTGGAGGTTGCAGTGAGCTGAGATCACCCCATTGCACTCCAGCCTGGGCAATTAGGGCAAAACTCTGTCTCAAACAAACAAACAAAATAAATGTTTATTGGCCAGGTGTGGTAGCTCCTGCCTGTAATGCCAGCTCTTTGTTTTGTTTTTTTGAGATGGAATTTGTGCTCTTGTCACCCAGGCTAGAGTGCAGTAACTCAATCTTGGTTCACTGGAAACTCTGCCTTCCATGGTCAAGCAATTCTCCTGCCTCAGCCTCCTGAGTAGCTGGGATTACAGGTGTGCTCCACCACGCCTGGCTCATTTTTGTATTTTTAGTAGAGACAGGGTTTTGCCATGTTGGTCAGGCTGGTCTCGAACTCCTGGCCTCAAGTGATCTGCCCTCCTCAGCCTCCCAAAGTGCTGGGATTACAGGGGTGAGCCACTGCACCTGGCCTGTCCTCAGTTTCTTTACCTGTCAAATGATCACAGCAGTGCTACCTGGACAGGTAAGAGTGCAGCTGTAGTTATTGGTCATTGCTGACTCTTCCGGGCCCAGAAAGCGACAGGCCAGTGGCTGGCTCTGAGCCTGTCCTCCGGATCTTCCTCGTGGTCCCCCATTCCAGCCACCCAGCTGCCAGCAGGGACCAATGGCAGCGTAAGGGGGTGAGCGCCTGCCCAGTCCTGTCTTCCAAATGCATTGGAACCAGGCCCTGGGCGGCCTCCCAAGGAGAACGCTGGAAAGGTCGGCCAAGCAGGGCAGAAAACAAGCAGTGGTGGAGTCGGCGGTGGGGCATTGAAGGGGGAGCTGGAAGGGAAGAACCGCAAAGCAGGAGCCCGCACAGTGGGCACATCGCACCCAAGAGGTGCCCAAGAGTCTGCAGAAACAGAAAGGTTCCCGGCCTCAGACTCCTAGTCCCTGCCTGCCTCCTGTCTGAGCTTCTGGGAGACTGAAGGCACCGCTTGCAGCTTAAGGTCAGCCGAGAACAGGGTTGTGGGTGCCCCCACGGCAGCGCTAGCCCGCGCTGGGGGGAACATCTAGGACCCTGGAGTGAAAGTAAAGGGCCTGTGGGTGCTTCTAGGAAGGATGGGGACCTGGCGTATGGATTTTGTCCTCCCTGGTATCTTGGGGTGTGACGTTGAGGCTTAACCGACTAGGCTTCGGGACATGGATTAAGAATTAGCCGTGTCCTTAAATTACACGTTTAAGACCGCGGCGGGGTTTACAATTAGAAACTTCTGAGGCTCCGAGGTTTGAGTTGAGCATTCCCCGGGGCTCTGAAATGTGTTTTTAAGACCGAAAGAGGCTTTGGGGCTTGCATTTAGGACAAACTAGGGCAAGAATCCAGCCCAGCGGGCCGTGGAATATTTTTGGTCCCCGGGGGTGGGTATCCTACACGTCGCCTAGGGCTCCGGTCCTGCGATCTTGTGAGCCACGCCACACAGCTGCAAGACGCGCGCATTTCCTTGAGGAGGCGGGGCAAGGCTTGGTTGTCATGGAGACAGCGGCCGTCCTCGGCCCGCCATTCTAGCCCTCACATCTCGTTGGCCGTCGCCTCTCTGGCCCAGTTGCCTCTCTATGATCGTGGCTTCTGGAAGAGGGTCCTCCTCGGCTCTGAGGGCTGAGCCGGAGTGAAACCCAGGAGGTGGTGACTCGGCCGAAGCCTGAGGGCGGGGCTCGTGGCCAGGATAGAATCTGAGTCCAGGAACATTGCCTAGGCCTGGGACTGGGGTGGGGCTTGAACGGACGCGGGCGGGGTCTAGTTCCGGGAGGGCGGGGCGTGTGTGTGCGGGGGCCAAGGATCTAACCTAGGGGTGGGGCCTGGCTAAGAGAGGCGGGACGCTGAGGGAGAGGTCTTGTGCCTGTGCGTGGGGCTAGGAGCCAAACTGAGGGTGGGGCCCAGTGACCGGCGAGAAGGCCACGGGGTAGAGACAGGACCAGGAGGAAAGGGGACAGAACGTGAAGGGGAATTCGGGAATTGAGGTTAGAGGCTGGGCGAAGGCACGTGGCGAGGCCTGACAGTGACCGACAAGAGTGGTCTAGCTTACTCTGGGGGCGGGGCCTGTTGTAAGATTGGCAGGGAAGGGTGGGCTCAAAAATGTGTGATAGAGCTGAGCCAAGGTCCGGGGGCGGAGTCTGGCCGGAACCTGGCCAATTCCTGGCCTGGGGGCGGGGTCTGGTTCTAGTTAGGGGCGTTAACTGGAACTGGAAAGGGGATGGTGCCTGGCCTGAGGACCTGATCAATCCCAGGCCTGGGGGCGGAGTCTGACTTGGAGCGCCCTTCCCGGACTCGCGGGGGACGGAGCTGAGTCCTGGGGGCGGGGCTTGCCCTAGGGATGGGGCGGTGCCGGTGGTGGGGCGGAGTCTGGGAGGCCCGCGGCCTCAGCGCTCTCTGCCTCCCCAGGATGCGGGCTCCGGGTGCGGGCACGGCCTCGGTGGTCTCGTTGGTGCTGTTGTGGCTGCTGGGGTTGCCGTGGACCTGGAGCGCGGCAGCGGCGCTCGGCGTGTACGTGGGCAGCGGCGGCTGGCGCTTCCTGCGCATCGTCTGTAAGACGGCTAGGCGAGACCTCTTGTGAGTGTTGAGGGTATCCGGCCAGGGCCGGGGGCGGGGCTGAGGGGTCTAGGGCGCACGGTGGGGGGACTAGATTGCAGGGACAGCTTGGAGGGTCCGGAGAGTTGGGGGTGCTTTGTAGTTTGGGGGCGGGGGCGGGGACGGGGCCTGAGAGAGTGACTAGTTGGGGGGCCCTGAGCGGACTGCGGGGGACACTTTAAGGGTTTCTCGGGAGACGAGTAGCCTCCAGGGTCTTGGGGTGTTGCAGACTGCTTAGGAGATCTCAGGGTATTTGGGGGGCGACTTGGGGGTCTTTGGGCAGCTGGTGGAAGTTCCAGGGAGCTGGGGCTGATTGGAAAGCTGTGGCGGTGTGGGGGTCTCTCTGGAGCCTTGATGACTGTGAGAGACTTCTGGGGGCTCTCCAGTGGGTCACTGGGGCTCACAGGGATGACTCAATAGATAGTCTGTGGGGACTGCCAAGACATTTTGGGTCTATCTAGGGCTTTCTCTGAGGAATGAGCGAGCTGTTTAGGAAATCTGTAAAGGACTTGCAGCGTCTCTGAAGGTGTGTCGTTCCTCGGAACTGTTTACAGCTGGGGCACTGTGTGAGAGTTTCGAGTGTGTGTGGGACTTTGGGACTGAACCCATTGTAAGGGGGCGCAGAGGGTGTGGAGATGGGAAGGATCCCACTGTAAGTTGACTGGTTCTGAACTTTCCTTTTTTTTTGAGATGGAGTCTTGCTCTGTTGCCAGGTTGGGAGTTGTTCCGCGTGTGTAGGGAGGCTGCTGTGTATTCCAGGGCTTGATTGGAGGTCTCTTCTGGAGACTGGGAACTGGGTTCAGGCTATGGGGGCAGATTCTGGTGTCCTGGGCAAGTATGCTTGGAGGGTTTCTGCGGTGTCTCTGAGGTACTTAATCAAATGAGCCTTTGGGGGTCCTTCTGGGGTGAAACAGGCATTGCTAGAAGTTCCTATCAGAGCAGATCTCAGGAACAGCCCCACATGGGAGCAGGTGAGCACTGGCTGAGTGGGGGCAGGGTTCAGCACCGTCATAGTTCCTTGTAAGATGGACTTGCAAGAGGGACTGAACCCATTGTAATGGGGCGCAGAGGGTGTGGAGATGGGAAGGATCCCACTGTAAGTTGACTGGTTCTGAACTTTCTTTTTTTTTTTTTTTTGAGATGGAGTCTTGCTCTGTTGCCCAGACTGGAGTGCAGTGGCACAATCTCGGCTCACTGCAACCTCTGCCTCCCGGGTTGATTCTCCTGCCTCAGCCTCCCGAGTAGCTGGGAGTACTGGTGTGACTAGAAGGGCACCACCATGCCCAGCTAATTTTTGTATTTTTAGTAGAGACGAGTTTCACCATGTTGGCCAGGCTGGTCTTGATCTCTTGACCTTGTGATCCATCTGCTTTGGCCTCCCAAAGCACTGAGATTACAGGCCTGAGCCACTGTGCCTGGCCAGTTCTGAACTTTCTAAAACTCATGTCTTCTTCTCTATGCCATGGCCCCGGCCCTTGGCCCCTCGGTTGTTCTAATGTGCAAAACTGCCTGTGCCCTCTGCTCTCACATTTTCCAATGGCCAGCCCATCCTCTGCAGAAGGAAGACTCAGTCCCTAGCTGGGCTCTGAAGGTCCTACCATCTGTTCCCTACCCGCTCACCACTCCCCTGCTCCGTAATTCACCTGGTCCCCAGAAAGACTTGCAAGCTGAAGCTGCCCAGAACATCCTGGGCCCCTTTTAGCTGGGGCAGGCTCTCCCTCTGGGAACCTTTGCTGAATTTACCTGCTCAGCACCCTCTCATAGTTCCTTGCTGCCCTCAGAACGGAGGCCATACTTCTGAGCGTGGTGCACGTGGTCCTTGATGTCTCAGCCTCCGCCTGCTTCCTTCTAGTCACCCTTCCAGCTGCACTTGCCTCTTGGCTATTCCCTGTTTGTTTGTTTGAGACAGAGACTCGCTCTGTGGTCTGGGCTGGAGTGCAGTGGCACGATCTCGGCTCACTGCAACCTCCACCTCCTGGGTTCAGCGATTCTCCTGCCTCAGCCTCCCAAGTAGCTGGAACTACAGGCACATGCCACCATGCCCGGCTAATTTTTGTGTTTTTAATAGAGATGGGGTTTCACTATGTTGATCAGGCTGGTCTCAAACTCCTGACCTCAGGTGATCCACCCACTTTGGCCTCCCAAAGTGCCGGGATTACAGGCGTGAGCCACTGTGCCTGGCCCCCCTTTTTTTTTTTGAAACAGGGTCTCCCCTCTGTTGCCCAAGCTGGACCAGCCTCTATCTCCCAGGCCTAAGCAATCCTCTCACCTCGGCTTCCTGACTAGCCGGAACTACAAGCACCTGCCACTGCTCTTGGATAGTTACAAGATTTTCTATAGAGATGGGGTCTTGGTATGTTATCCAGGCTGGTCTCAAACTCCTGGTGTTAAGCAGTCCTCCTACCCCAGCCTCCCGAGTAGCTGGGGCAACAGATGCACACCACCACACAGGGCAGATTTTTGTACTTTTTGCAGTATCATGGTTTTGTCATGTTGCCCAGGCTGGTCTCAAACTCCTGGCCTCGAACTCCTGGCCTCAGCGATCCTCCCGTTTCAGCCTCTTAAAGTGCTGGGATTACCGTGCCCAGCCTGGACTGCTTTCATCCGTGTTGTCTACTTGAGGACTTTCAGACACCCAGATGGGGTGGTTGGAGTTGCCAACTCATGTGAGGTTATGAGTCACCACAGAGATTTCACCCCTTCCTCCTAACAGCAAAGGCTCTGAGATACCAACCTTCCTTTCGGTTCCTGGGGTGTGTATGTTAAGGAAAGATCTTGGCCGGGCACGGTGGCTCATGCCTGTAATTCCAGCACTTTGGGAGGCCAAGGCAGGCGGATCACGAGGCCAGGAGTTCGAGACCAGTTTGGCCAACACGGTGAAACCCCGTCTCTACTAAAAATTCAAAAATTAGCCAGGCATAGTGGCGGGTGCCTGTAATCCCAGCTACTCGGGAGGCTGAGGCAGAAGAATGCTTGAACCTGGGAGGCAGAGGTTGCAGTGAGCCGAGATCACGCCATTGTACTTTTTCTAGTCTGGGCAACAGAGTGAGACTCTGTCTTGGAGAAAAAAAAGGAAGATCTTATTTTGGTTTCCAGTTCACCTTTATGTTGAATGGGCATCATTCGAGTGTCTATCAGATTCAAACCTGCCTTGTCTGACACCTAAGCTGTCCCCATCTTGGGACAATGACATTTTGGCCTCTGACTGGTCCTTATTTTCTGATCATTTTGTTTCTGCTTTAATAAAGATTTGACTTGGCCAGGCCCAGTGGCTCTCGCCTGTAATCCCAGTACTTTGGTAGGCCAAGGGGAGCGGATGATCTGACGTCAGGGGTTTGGGACCAGCCTGACCAAGATGGAGAAACGCCATCTCTACTAAAGATACAACAAAATTAGCCAGGTGTGGTGGCGTGAGCCTGTAGTCCCAGCTGCTCGGAAGGCTGAGGCAGGAGAACTGCTTGAACCTGGGAGGTGGGCACCGCAGGGGCACAGAAGGAGACTGTGTTGGTCTTGGCATCGTGGCCCTGTGCCCCTCAGGACTGGCACATAGCAGTAGCGCAGGACATGTTTGTTAGGTGGAAGGTTGTCCCTTCCTTCTTGGGTTCACCCAGGCCCATCCCTCCCTCTGCTCCCAGGAGCCCCATGGCAACTCTGCTCCCATGGGCTGTCCATGCCTGGTTTTGTCTCCCCTGGGGACAGCGCAGGAGATGGGTCCACTCTAAGTTCCTGACTTGCCTGGAGGAGGCAGCCTTGCAGATGGCCCCAGGGACCTGTGTCTCCTGCTCTTCCCGCTCTTGCATGGTCCCCTCCCTTTGAGTATGGGCCGGACCTAGTGACTCTTCTTCTTTTCTGTTTTTTTGAGAAGGAGTTTCGCTCTGTTGCCCAGGCTGGAGTGCAGAGGTGTAATCTAGGCTGACTGTAACCTCCGCCTCCCAGGATCAAGCGATTCTCCTGCCTCAGCCTCTCGAGTATCTGGGATTACAGGCACACCCCACCATGACCGGCTAATTTTTGTATTTTTAGTAGAGACGGGGTTTCACCATGTCGGTTAGGATAGCCTTGAACTTCTGACCTTGTGATCCGCCCACTTCAGCCTCTCAAAATGCTGAGATTATAGGCGTGAGCCACTGCACACAGCCTTTTCTCTCTCTCTCTCTTTTTTTATTTTTTTTTGAGACAAAGTTTTGCTTTTGTTACCCAGGCTGGAGTACAGTGATGCGATCTCAACTCACCACAACCTTCACTTCCATGGTTCAGGCGATTCTCCTGCCTCAGCCTCCCAAGTAGCTGGGATCACAGGCGTGCGCTACCACACCTGGCTAATTTTTGTATTTTTAGTAGAGATGGGTTTCACCACTTTGGTCAAGCTGGTCTTGAACTCCTGACCTTGTGTTTCATCTGCCTTGACCTCCCAAAGTGCTGGGATTACAGGAATGAGTCACCGCACCTGGCCTTTTTTTTTTTTTAAAATGGAGTCTCTCTGCCGCCCAGACTGGAGTGCAGTGGCAGGATCTTGGCTCACTGCAAAATCCACTTTCTGGGTTCAAGTGATTCTCCTGCCTCAGCCTCCCAAGTAGTTGGGATTACCGGTACCTGTCACCATGCCCAGCTAATTTCTTTCTATTTTTAGTAGAGACAAGTTTTTGCTGTGTTGGCCAATCTGGTCTGGAACTCCTGACCTCAGCTGATCCGCTGGCCTCAGCCTCCCAAAGTGCCGGGATTACAGGCTGAACCACCACACCCTAGTGACTCCCTTCTAATGAATAGAATTCATCAGAAGTCATGGAGGCTGGGTGTGGAGGCTCATGTATGTAATTCCAGCACTTTGGGAGCCCAAGGTGGGAGGAATTCCTAAGGCTAGGAGTTCAAGACCAGTGTGGGCAACATGGTAAGACTCCATCTCTACACACAAAAAATTAGCTGGAGGAGTGGTGCTCTCCTGAGGTCCCAGCTACTCAGGAGGCTGAGGTGGGAGGATTGCTTGAGTCCAGGAGGTCAAGGCTGCAGTGAGCTATGATTGCCCTGTTCACTCCAGCCTGAGCTAGGGAGCAAGACTCTGTCTCAAGAAATGAAGGGATATTGACAAATCCCATTATGCATATGAGAGAACCTGGGCACAGAGAAGGGAGGTCATTTGCCCAGGAACACACAACAGGGGAGGGATAGGACTCCAGAGTGTGTGCTCTTAGCTGCTGTGCCACACTGGTGTGGTGGGGGTGCTAAATTTAGACCCTGACTTCAGAAACTATTTCAGTACCCTTCCCTGGCTCTCCTAACGTGCCCTGTACTTCCTGCATGAAATCTGATCGTATTCATCCTTGTTGATTTCTTCCGCCCCGGAGTCCTGGGCCCAGAGCCGGACAGTGGGCTCATTGTCCCTGGGGTGGGGGTGGCTTGAGCAGCTGCCAGGCAGGGCTGCCCAGGCATGTGGCTGGAACCAAGTGCCGAATCCACTGCCTGCCCACGTGGGCGTCCTTGAGAGAGAACGAGTGAGACCAAGAGAGCGGGAGGCTGGGGACGAATCCTCGTGTTCCCGCATCTAGCCCTGGTGTTTGCCTGAGAGTGACCAGATGTGGCCTCAGTTCCTGTTTCTTGTTCTGTTGCCTCTGGATGGGGAGCCTGCTGTCAGGCTCTGGTTGTTTCCTGTGGTTATTTCCCCAGTAACGGCCCTCTCCCCATGGCTGGAGCATCTGTACCCCATCATGGAGTTCTCAGGATGCTCTGTCAAGTTCACTCACAGGAAGCCCTCAGAGCAGAATCGGGTGAATAATAGGTGCTCTGGGCTGGGCGTGGTGGCTCACACCTGTAATCCCAGCACTCTGGGAGGCTGAGGTGGGTGGATCATCTGAGGTCGGGAGTTCGAGACCAGCCTGGCCAACATGGTGAAACCTCATCTCTACTAAAAATACAAAAAAAAAAAAAAAAAAAAAAATAGGTGGGTGTGGTGGCAGGTACCTGTAATTCCAGCTACTTGGGAGGCTAAGGCAGGAGAAATGGCTTGAACCTGGGAGGAGGAGGTTGCAGTGAACTGAGGTCGTGCCACTGCACTCCAGGCTGGGTGACAGAGTGAGGCCCTGTCTCTAAAAAATAAAATATAAAAAGATTCTCAGCTGGGCACAGTGACTCACACCTGTAATCCCAGTACTTTGGGAGGCTGAGGCAGGTGGATCACCTGAGGCTAGAAGTTCAAGACCAGCCTGGCCAACAAAATGAGATCTTCTCTACAAAAACAAAACAAAAAAAAATCCCTTTACTGGCAGTTTTGGAGACACAGGGAGGCACGAAGGCCAGTCAGTGTCTTTGTACTGGATTTGCTGTCCTTGCCATGAAATCACTGAATTTTCCCACATGCTTTGAGCCCCGTTAGTCATCACCCTGCAGTGGGGGGTCCAGTTCTTGCTCGGGCTGCCCAGTCTTCTGTGGTCAAATCAAGCCATTGTGTAGGTCATCCCTTCTCTGCTGTAGGGCGTTCGGTGTTTTTCTGATCTTCTGCACTTTGGAAGCTACAGTGAATAGTGCTGTTATTTCCCACATGTGACTTTAATATGCCGACTTTTTTATTTTTAAAATTTTTGAGACATATTTTATATTTCTCTTTCTTTCTTTCTTTCTTTCTTTATTTTTTGAGACGGAGTTTCGCTTTTGTTACCCAGGCTGGAGTGCAATGGCACGATCTCGGCTCACCACAACCTCCGCCTCCTGGGTTCAGGCAATTCTCCTGCCTCAGCCTCCCGAGTAGCTGGGATTACAGGCACGCGCCACCATGCCCAGCTAATTTTTTGTATCTCTAGTAGAGACAGGGTTTCACCATTTTGACCAGGATGGTCTCGATCTCTTGACCTCGTGATCCACCTGCCTCGGCCTCCCAAAGTGCTGGGATTACAGGCTTGAGCCACCGCGCCCGGCTGTTCCTGCCTTAATTTGCTTAGGCTCGTGGCCTCTAGCTGCATCTGTGTTGCTCTAAAGCACATGATTTAGTTTTCGTTTGTGTGTTTGTTTGAGACAGTCTCGCTGTCACCCAGGCTGGAGTGCAAGGGCGCAATCTCAGCTCACTGCAACCTCTGCCTCCCAAGTTCAAGCGATTCTCCTGCCTCAGCCTCCCAAGTAGCTGGGATTACAGGCACCCACCACCACGCCTGGCCTCTATTTACATTTTTAAAAAATGATTAAAAAATTTTTTGACACAGGGTCTCACTCCCGTAATCCAGGCTGGAGTGCAGTGACACCATCTCGGGTCACTGCAGCCTTGACTTCCTGGGCTCAAGCGATCCTCCTGCTTCAGCCTCCTGAGTAGTTGGGACTACAGGAACATGCTGCTACGCTGGCTAGTTATTGTATTTTTAGTAGAGACGGGGTTTCACCACGATGCCCAGGCTGGTCTTGAGCTGCTGGGCTGAAGCAATCCTCCCACCTCGGCCTCCCAAAGTGCTGAGATTACAGGCGTGAGCCAGCATACCTGTCTGGCTGATTGACTTTAACTTTTTTTTGAGACAGTCTCCCTTTGTCACCATGCTACAGTGCAGTGGCGAGATCTTGGCTCACTGCAACCTCCACCTCACTACAACCTCCACCTCCTGGGTTCAAGTGATTCTAATGCCTCAGCCTTCCCAGTAGCTGGGACTACAGACGGGTGCCACCACGCCTGGTTAATTTTGGTATTTTAGTGGAGATGGGGTTTCACCATATTGGCCAGGCTGGTCTCGATCTCTTGACCTCATGATCCGCCCGCCTCGGCCTCCCAAAGTGCTGGGATTACAGGTGTGAGCCACCGAGTCCAGCCTGTTTGACATTTTTTGAAGGTCTCCTCTTAAGCAGGGAACTCTCCAATTGGAAATGTTAATTCATCAGCAGCCTGTGAGCCACCCAGACAGCAGCAGGGCGGGTCCCCACAGGGAGACCTGGTGGGCCAGAACCTACCCAGGGTTCTGAGATGGGGCTGGGGCCGGGGTGGCTGCTGTCTTCTAGGTCTACAGGATTCGAGCCTGATCTGAGAGCCCCAGACACCTCTCTTCCCTAGAGATTATTTGTAGCAAGCTCTCTGTGCTCCAGGAGGGCAGGGCCTTGGGCTGTCTCCTCCTCTGCTGTCTCTCTGGGGCTAGAATGTAACAGATGCAAGCCTTTGTCTGCCCAGAGCAGGGAGAGACAGGTCAAGGACAGGGTGGTAAATGAGGACATTGAACATGGCATTTGAAGACTAGAAGTGCCGTGGAAAAAAAAATATAGCAGAGACAAGCAAAGAGAATGTAGGAAGTGGATCAGTAACAGATGGGTGTTCAAGAATGGCCACCTGAGGCCCAGTACAGTGGCTCACACCTGTAAACCCAGCACTTTGGGAGGCCGAGGTGGGTGGATCACCTGAGGTGAAGAGTTCGAGACCAGCCTGGCCAACATGGCAAAACCCCATCTCTACTAAAAATACTAAAATTAGCTGGACATGGTGGCGCATGCCTGTAATGCCAGCTACTTGGGAGGCTGAGGCAGGAGAATCTCTTGAACCTGGGAGGTGGAGGTTGCAGAGAACTATGATCATGCCACTGCACTCCAGCCTGGGTGACAGAGCAAGACTCCGTCTCAAAAACAAAAAGAATAGCCACATGGGAAGCTGACACTTGAGCCAGCCCCGAGGGGAGGAGTCATGTGGATGTTGGAGAAGAATGTTCCTGGCAAAGGGCACAGACTGTGCAAAGTGCTAGGATTATGGGTGTGATCCACCGTGCATGGCCTAAGCATTTCTTGTTTGTTTGTTTGCTTTTAAAGTTCATTCTCGGCTGGAGGTCATGGCTCATGCCTGTTATCCTAGCACTTTGGGAAGTGGGGACTGGAGGATCACCTGAGGTTGGGAGTTCGAGACCAGCCTGACCAATATGATGAAACCCCATCTCTACTAAAAATACAAAAATTAGCCAGGCATGGTGGCATGCGCCTGTAGTCCCAGCTACTTGGAGGATGAGACAAGAGAATTGCTTAAACCCAGAAGGTAGAGGTTGCAATGAGCTGAGATCACGCCACTGCATGGCTGCCTAAGCCACAGAGTGAGACTCCACCTCAAAAAAAAAAAATTATTATCATTCATCTAATAGCAAGTGGTGCCCGCTCACCTCCATATAGTCATTCAGGAGCCCGCTCCTTTCACTGGGGGCTCTGGTGCCTCTGCCCTTTATATCCACTAGCGAGTGGGGAAGCGGAACATCGAGCCCTCTAGCAGGGCTTAGCATTCGTTCCTACACCCCCAATCTACTTGTGCATCTCCTGGCCCTACTTGGGGCAGGGGCACCCTCTCCCCAATTGGGGGCACACATGCTGGATGCTTTAGCCATCTGTCCCTGGTGCCACCAAGTGACCTGGGGGCAGAGCAGCTGCCTAGCTTGGGGCTGGACCCTGGGGATCCTGGTTGGGGTTGGGGTGGCCTGAGCATGAAGAATCCAGGCTGAAGGCAGTGGAGGATGGTGTCAGGTGCTCCAGGCGTCTCAGGGGACAGAAAGGAGGATGGCATCAGATTCCAGCTCCACCAGGGCCACCAAGCCAGCTGTGGTGTGGGGGGGAGGACAGGGTGACTGATTTATTTATCATGCTTTGAAAATTTACCTACTTCCTGGCTGGTTGGTAAATGGCCCTTGCCCTTGGTCCCCTGAGAGATCGAGCTACCGAAAGGTTCACCATAGACCTCATCAAAGCCCTGGCTGCCCTGGGATCCTCCGGGGAGAGGCTGAGGCTCCCGAAAGCAAGGCTGGGCGGGGCTCCAGTGACGCTGTGCCCTCCGTCCTCCCTCCCAGCGGTCTCTCTGTACTGATCCGCGTGCGCCTGGAGCTGCGGCGGCACCAGCGCGCCGGCCACACCATCCCGCGCATCTTTCAGGCGGTGGTGCAGCGGCAGCCTGAGCGCCTGGCGCTGGTGGACGCCGGGACCGGCGAGTGCTGGACCTTCGCGCAGCTCGACGCCTACTCCAATGCGGTGGCTAACCTCTTCCTCCAGCTGGGCTTTGTGCCGGGTGACGTGGTGGCCGTCTTCCTGGAGGGCCGGCCCGAGTTCGTGGGGCTGTGGCTGGGCCTGGCCAAGGCGGGCCTGGAGGCCGCACTGCTCAACGTGAACCTGCGGCGCGAACCCCTGGCCTTCTGTCTGGGCACCTCGGGCGCCAAGGCCCTCATCTTTGGTGTAGAAATGGCGGCGGGTGAGGCCAGGCGCGGGCATCAGGTGGGCGGGGACCTGGGGCATCCCCTGGGCGGGCGGAGAGATGCTGCGCCCCAGGCCTCGGAAGGCGGCCGCCCTGGATGTGGCCATGAGGTTCTTGGTCTGGGTATGCCCCGAGCAGGGAGTTGGTGCAACCCAGCCCTCGGGAGGGGGCCTGTCTGGCGGTGACTATAACCCATGTGTTGGGGACCACAGCGGTGGCCGAAGTGAGCGGGCATCTGAGGAAAAGTTTGATCAAGTTCTGCTCCGGAGACTTCGGGCCCGAAGGCGTCTTGCCGGACACCCACCTCCTGGACCTGCTGCTGAAGGAGGCCTCCACTGCCCCTTTGGCACAGATCCCCAGCAAGGGCATGGACGGTGAGTCAAGGGTGGGCCCCTTCCATGCCTGCCCTATCCCCCGTTCCCTATCTGCCAGCCCCGCCCCCAACTCCCAGGCCACGCCCACCCCGACGCCTAGGCCACGCCCCAATCCCGACCACGCCCCAAGCCCCAGGCCCCACCCCCAACACCTGTGTCTCCTGCAGATCGTCTTTTCTACATCTACACGTCGGGGACCACGGGGCTACCCAAGGCTGCCATCGTCGTGCACAGCAGGTGAGGGGCCCACGGGCATCGTGCCTTCAGCAGCTGAGAGTGACCCAGGCTGTCTTGCCAGCCCAACCTGCCCCTCAGCTCTTGTGGGGTCAGTGGGCATCTCCTCCTTACCCTGGAGACAGAGAGGGCAGCCCATGTTTCCTGAGCACTTAACTCTGTGTCCAGAACAGGGCTAAGCCCTCCACGTGTACACTCATTGCAACCCTAGGGCTTGGGGCTGGACGAGGGCATCACACCCATTTTCACACCCATGGCCCATCTTGGGACCTGGTTGCCCTGTGCCCAGTACTCTGGGTCACCTCTTATTCCCCTACCTGTTCACCACATCCAGCCCATCAGCAAAACCCATCTTGTTCATCTGTCCACTGCTTTCCATGCCCCCCGCCCCCGCCACCTGGACCTGTGCCAGCCCCTCCTCGGCTCCTCCTGCTCCCCCAACTCTCCCCTCCACCCAAGATGGCCCAGCTCCTGCCAGCAGCCACAGGAGGGCTGAAAATCCTAAATCAGACCTCCCCTCTCCTAAACCTCCCTGCACTTACCTTGACCCTCAGAATAAAACCCTCTTTCGGGCCAGGCACGGTGGTTCACGCCTGTAATCCCAGCACTTTGGGAGGCTGAGGCAGGCAGATCACTTGACTTCAGAAGTTTGAGACCAGCCTGGCCAATATGGCGAAATCCCGTCTCTACTAAAAATGCAAAAAATAGCCGGGTGTGGTGGTGCATGCCTGTAATTCCAGCTACTCAAAAGGCTGAGGCAGGAGAATTACTTGAACCCAGAGGCGGAGGTTGCAGTGAGCCGAGATCGCGCCACTGCACTCCAGCCTGGGTAACACAGTAAGACTCCTTCTAAAAAAACAAACAAACAAACAAAAAAACCCTCTCTCAGTTCATGTGGCCTCTGCCACTACCCTGATGTTATTTTCCTCCCCTTCACCCCTTGCTCACTCCTCCTCAGCTCCTCAAACTTCCTCAAACCCATACATCCTTCTAGCCTCAGGGCCCTTGCATGCTCTGTGCCTGGGCATTCTCCCAGCTCGCCCCTACAGCTCTTTCTTGCTAGGTCTCAGATCATGCTTCACCTCCCCAGACAGGATCCCGCAAACCCCCGGCCTGCGTCACCATCAGCGCCTCCCTGCTCCTTGACCCTGCTATATCCCTGGTGACACCTAACACCACCACCAGTTGTTCGTTGCGTGTTTTCTTCCTGCCAGCCTGTGAACCCAGAGTTGTGCTGGTTCTGCCTGGGTCCACACCCAGCACGCTTCTTCATGCCCATACCCTGGGGGATTTTGGTTCTAGCCCTCGCCCTCTCGGCTTCACCTCCCCCCGCAGGTACTACCGCATCGCAGCCTTCGGCCACCACGCCTACTGCATGCAGGCGGCTGACGTGCTCTATGACTGCCTGCCCCTGTACCACTCGGCAGGTACTACGGGGCAGCCTGGGTAGGGAATGGTGGGTGGGGGCGGGGAACCCCCTCACCGAGGCCACCCTCTGCAGGAAACATCATAGGTGTGGGACAGTGTCTCATCTATGGGCTGACAGTCGTCCTCCGCAAGAAATTCTCGGCCAGCAGCTTCTGGGATGACTGCGTCAAGTACAACTGCACGGTCAGGACCCGCCCCTCCCAGCCAGGCCCCACCTCCTCCCAGTCAGGCCTCACCTCCTCCTGGTGAGGCCCCGCCCCTTCCAGCAAGACCCCACCCACTCCTGGTCAGGCCCCACCCTCTCCCAGCCTGGCCCCGCCCCCGACCTGGCCCTACTACCTTCTGCGCGCCCTCAGGTCCACCTGCTGGCGCGATCATCTCTGGGGGTTGGGGGAAGGAATGTCTGTCCAGGATGGGTACAGAGACAGCAGTGTTTCCTGCATGCTTGCTCTGTGTCCAGACCAGGGCCAAACCTTCCACCTGTAAACTCAATGCAATCCTTATAACTGTTCAGTGGATGGTCAAGGGCATCACACCCATTTTGCAGATGAGGAAACTGAGGCTTATAATGTGACGAGGATTGGGCCCGGGGTGCCTGCCTGAGCTCCTTAAGGCAATGCCTTCCCTATGCCTCCTGCCCCGTGGGTCTTCCCTGCTGTTGACTGTAGGGAATTGAGACCAGTGGGTACCCTGGGGTGGGAAGAGCTACGAGGCTGGGGCTTCCAGGTGAGGAATGCGCAAGGTGGAGGTGGAGGAATCTGCTATTTCGGAGAGGAGGGCAGGTGGAGGTTAAGAGCAGGGATTCTCCTTTCCCCCCCATGGTGAGAGGAAACCAGGCTGAGGGTTTCCATGCTGTAAGGGGGGTTACAGGAAATATAGGTGGGAAGTACAGGAAACAGGTGTGGAGCCCGGAGGAAGTAGCAAGGCTGGCTGGGTAAGGATTGGGGGAGAGAGCGCTCCGCTGCACTCCAGCCTGGAGTGACACAGCAAGACTTCCTCTTAAAATATAAGGGACTGTGGCAAATTGGCAGATGCAGATTGGACAGATGCAGCCCAGAGAGGTTCGGCCACCTTCCCAGGTCACACAGCTGAGCAGGGATGGGGAGCTTTGGACTGAGCATCCTGGGGTACACCATAAAGTCCACAGCTGTGCTTGGCTCCACTTTTGAGGAGCTTTGGTTCTGCTTGGAAGGCATTGGGAAAATTACTAATCTATGTTGAAATACAAAAGCATCTTGTAATTTTATTTATTTATTATTATTCTTGAGACAGAGTTTTGCTGTTGTTGCCTAGGCTGGAGTGTGATGATGTGATCTTGGCTCACGGCAACCTCCGCCACCGGGGTTCAAGCTATTTTCCTGCCTCAGCCTCCCAAGTAGCTGGGATTACAGGCAGGCACCACCACACCTGGGTAGTTTTGCATCTTTACTAGAGACGGAGTTTCTCCATGTTGGTCAGGCTGGTTTCAAACTCCTGACCTCAGGTGATCCATCCGCCTCAGCCTCCCAAAGTGCTGGGATTACAGGCGTGAGCCACCACCCCTAGCCTATTTATTATTATTATTATTTTTGAGACAGGATCTCACTCTGTCGCCCAGGCTGGAGTACAGTGGCATTATCATGGCTGACTGCAGCTTCAGCCTCCTGGGCTCAAACAGTTCTACAGCATCTGCCTCCCAAGTGTCTGGGACTACAGGTGTGCCACCGGGACTACCACACCCGGCTCATTTTTATATATATATTTTTTTTAGAGATGGGGTTTCGCCATGCCCAGGCTGGTCTCAAACTCCTGGGTTCAAGCGATCCACCCATCTTGGTCTCCCAAAGTGCTGGGATTACAGGCGTGAGCCACTGCACCCAGTCCAAATGTATCTTTTTAAAAAAAGATTACAGAGGGTAGCAAATACACATACATGTGAAAAGTATAGAGAGTTCTGGTGCATCCCTCGGCTGGACCCAGGGGTGATCAGATATCCTGCCCTTCCCCTCAATTCCCCTCCACATCCTTCACTAGGCAGTGGCGCCACGTAAAGCATCCCTGAGAGAGCCTCGTGCTTCCTGTGTAGCTTTCAGTATAATCTTTGAAGGATGAGGACTTGTTTCAAATTCAAGTGAAATTCATACAAATTAGCCATATTAAAGCAAATAATTGGGCCAGGCACAATGGCTCATGCCTATAATCCCAGCACTGTGGGAGGCCAAGGCGGGCAGATCACTTGAGGTCAGGAGTTTGAGACCAGCCTAGCCAACATGGTGAAACCCTGTCTCTACTAAAAATACAAAAAACTAGCCTGTCGTGGTGGCAGATGCCTGTAATCCCAGCTACTTGGGAGGCTGAAGTAGGAGAATTGCTTAAACCCGGGAGGTGGCAGTTGCAGTGAGCTGAGATTGTGCCACTGCACTCCAGCCTGGGTGACAGAGTGAGATGCCATCTCAAAAAAAAAATAAATAAATGAATAAGTGAATAATTTGGTGGCATTCACAATGTACAATCACCATGTCTGTCTAGATCCAGAACATTCTCATGCTCCCCAGAGGAAATCCCATCCCCATGTACTTCCCTTTTCCCCACCCCCGGCCCCTGGCAACCACTAATCTGCTTCCTGTCGCTGTGATTTGCCTGTTCTGAGCATTTCGGATCAATGGAGTCAGAAACTGTAACCTTTGTGTCTAGTAAGGATATTTTTTTTTTTTTTTTGAGATGGAGTTTCGCTCTTGTTACCCAGGCTGGAGTGCAATGGCGCGATCTTGGCTCACCGCAACCTCTGCCTCCTGGGTTCAGGCAATTCTCCTGCCTCAGCCTCCTGAGTAGCTGGGATTACAGGCACGCGCCACCATGCCCAGCTCTTTTGTATCTTTAGTAGAGACGGGGTTTCACCATGTTGACCAGGATGGTCTTGATCATTTGACCTCGTGATCCACCCGCCTCGGCCTCCCAAAGTGCTGGGATTACAGGCTTGAGCCACTGCGCCCGGCCAGGATTGTTTTTAGGTAACAGTGATTTCTCAGCGTCGTCAGCAATCTGGGCAGTGGCTCAATCCTGTCTCACAATGTCAAAAATGTGTTTTTTCTTATTTTCATAACTAAAAAAAAATCCACAGCCAGCATTATGACTGGTTGATGTGTCTTATAAGAATTCTTGGCTGAGCGCGATAGCTCATGCCTATAATCCCAGCACTTTGGAAAGCCAAGGCAGGAGGATCACTTGAGCCCAGGAATTGGAGACCGGCCTGGGCAACATAGCGAGACCTCATTTCTACAAAAAACTTAAAAACTACCTGGATGTGGTGGTTTCTGCCTGCAGTCCCAGCTGCTTGGGAGGCTAAGGTGGGAGGACTGCTTGAGCGTTTCCTCTCTGGGCCTCGGTGCCTTCACTCCAGACTCAGCTCAGAGTGTGGCGGTGGTGTCTGCTCAGCACATTGGTTTAATCATCAGCTATTTAGTCAGTGCCTTCTCAGGAAGCCCACCCAGAGATGAGAACGCAAAGACACCATGGGGCGCCTGGCAGGTGACCCCGGAAAGCCCTTGCCGGGCTGGAGAATGTGTGGCAGGGAGGGAAGATGTCCTGCTTCTCCAGGGCTCAGCTGGGGGCACAGGGAATGCCTCAGTGATGTCTGAGCTGAGACTGAAGAGTCCCAGCAGATGCATCTGGGGGAAGACTGCTTCAGGCAAAAGGCGTAGCATGTGCAGAGTCCCTGAGGGGCAGAGTCTTCCGGGGAGATGGAGGGAGAGGCAGGCTCGAGGGCGGCAGGGCCAGATCCAGCTGTCCACATTTGCAGCTGTTAGGGTCCATCAGGCGGGCAATCCCTGGCATGCAACTGTTGTATTCCCACTCTGGGGCCACGATGCCTGGGTTCAAATCATTCTGCCACTTCCCAGCTCTGTGATCTTGTTCCAGTTCCTCACCATCTGTGAGCCTCAGTTTCTCCATCTGTAAAGGTGGGTGTGAAGCCCACCTGGAGATGAGAACGCAAGGACACCGTGGGGCACCTGATGACCCCAGGAAGCCCTTGCGCGGCTGGAGAATGTGTGGCAGGGAGGGAGGATGTCCTGTAGGGGGAGCCAATGAGCAGGCGGCTCCGTCGGCACCTGGGGCTCAGTGTAGAGGCAGAGCAGACTAGTGTGTGCACCCGGGAGTGGTCCGCCCAGGGGTGAGGCTCTGGCCAGCCCAGGCTCAGCCAGGGGGCTCTGCAGGACAGTGTAGGCTCCAGGCCGAGGGTTGCCCTGCGGGGTGTCAGCTCTCCTGCTAGTCCTGCCCTGTGTGCCTGCTGAGGCTCAGACTCGGATGTGGTATCTCCAGGAAGCTGCCTGGGGGAATGGAAGGACCATGAAGGGACTGGGGGGCGGCACTGAGGGAACGGCGCGGGGTGGGTAGAAGACACTGTCTGCATCTACTTGGATACCAGTTGCATCTGTCTAGGCACAAGTAGATCACGCCTGAAATCTCACACTTTGGGAGGCTGAGGCAGGAGGATTCAGGAGTTCAAGACCCGCCTGGGCAACAGAGCGAGATTCCCCCATCTCTATAAAAAATCTGTAGTCCCCGCTACTTGGGAGGCTGAGTCCGGAAGATCACTTGAACCCAGGAGTTTGAGGCTGCAGTGAGCCATGATCACGCCAGTGCACTCCAGCCTGGGTGACACAGGGAGACTCTACAACTGAAAAAATAATTAAAGCTGCATCCTAGGCCCTTTGCAAGAGATTGATCAAGTCCTAGGAGTCAATGTGGACCCTAATAGAGTGTGGACGATTCTGCAGCTATCATCATCCTTAGGCTATTTCGCTCATAGGATTAGCTCCCTGGATGGGGCCGTCTCGGGGTCTCTCCTCTGGCCTGGGCTCCCCACCGCCTGCTGGGCCCATCGCCCACTTCTCCAACCCCCTCAGGTGGTTCAGTACATTGGGGAGATCTGCCGCTACCTGTTGAAGCAGCCGGTGCGCGAGTCGGAGAGGCGACACCGCGTGCGCCTGGCGGTGGGGAACGGGCTGCGTCCCGCCATCTGGGAGGAGTTCACGCAGCGCTTCGGCGTGCGCCAAATCGGGGAGTTCTACGGCGCCACGGAGTGCAACTGCAGCATTGCCAACATGGATGGCAAGGTGTGCGCCTGGAGGGCCCCGGGCAGGTCTCGGAGTTCAGGGAAGGCCACTGCCTCCTCTTCCTGGGGCCCCTGGGATCCACAAAACAGCCTGGACTGGCGGAAGGCTCTGCCAAGGGCGCGCACAGGGTGGGGCGTAAGGCGAATTCCTGGGACTCCGGGTGCATCACCAGAGGGTCAATGCAGGGCACGCAGGGACAATGCTCCAGCCTGCACAGTGTGACTGTGGTCTTTCAGTCAGGAGAGTTGCAGGCCAGGTGTGGCTGTGCGCCCTGGCAGGAGCCTCAGCCTTTCTGAGCCGCAGTGTCTGTGCGTGGCAATCCGCAAAGATAACAGAGCTCTGGGTACCGTGCTGTTATTCTTTTTTGTTGTTGTTTGAGACAGAATCCTGCTGCTGCACAGGCTGTAGTGTGCGTGATCATAGCTCACTGTAGCCTTCAGCTCCTGAGCTCAAGCAATCCTCCTGCCTCAGCCTCCCAAGTAGCAGCAAACAGAGACGTTCATGGTTAGCAACTACTTACTCTATGAATGAGCGCCATTCCGCGGTGGCGTGACTCTCCCTCTCCTTTCCCAAGCCTCTTCCATCCAAGGCCAAGAACAGATCATAATAATGAGCATAAAGCCAGTGTCTGCTGGCCTTGGTGGCTCACACCTGTAATCCTAACAAATGGGGAGGCTGAGGCAGGAGGATCACCTGAGCCCAGGAGTTTGGGACCAATGTAGGCAATGTAGGGAGACCCCTTCTCTACAAAATATAGAAAATTAGTCAGGCATGGTGGTAGGTGCCTGTAGGCACTGCTACTAAGGAGGCTGAGGCGGGAGGATCACTTGAGCTTACGAGATCGAAGCTGCAGTGAGTTATGATTGTACCACTGGATTCCAGTCTGGGCAACAGAGTGAGACTGTTTCTCTAAAAAGAAAATAAAGCAGTAAGTGCCACGGGAGCTGGGTCCCCAGGGCCAAGAACAGCACTCCTTCCTCACTGTGCCTGGTGTTCAATGGCCATCTCCCCCCGACCCCAGGCACTTCTGCTCACTGTAGCTCAGATTGCTGCATAGGAAACACACCAGGCCAGGCACAATGGCTCACGCCTGTGATCCCAACATTTTGGGAAGCCGAGACGGGCAGATCACTTGAGGTCACGAGTTTGAGACCAGTCTGGCCAAGATGGCAAAACCCTGCCTCTACTAAAAATACCAAAAATTTAGCTGGGCTCGGTGGCGTGTGCCCTTAATCCCAGACTCAGGAGGCTGAGGCATGAGAACCACTTAAACCTGGGAGGCAGAGGTTACAGTGAGCCGAGATTGCGCCACTGCACTCCAGCCTAGGTGACAAAAAAAGAGAGAAAAAAGAAAGAAACACACTGGACAGGGTGTGGTGGCTCAAACATTTGGCCGTGCATTTCCGTTCATAGAACCGTGCCAAGCAGGGTGGCGGGCAGCAGGGGAATCTCTGCAGGGTCTCACGTGGCTGTAGGGTCACCGAGGCATCCACTTCCTGCCAGCATGGCGAGTTTTGTGGGCCAGGAAGTGGTCGCCAGCTGCAGGTCTTCCCTTGACAGCATGCAGGCTGAGAAGGTGGGAGGAGGGGCCCTGAGGTGGAGGTGACACTACCCTGCTTTTGCAGATCAGCCAAGGTCACAGAGCTGAGAGCCACACTGGGGCAAGGCAGGCAAAGCGTTAGTGCGAAGGACCTCGCGCATCCCGGCTCCTTCCAACTCAGTTCACCCCACCCCAGGTTGGCTCCTGTGGTTTCAACAGCCGCATCCTGCCCCACGTGTACCCCATCCAGTTGGTGAAGGTCAATGAGGACACGATGGAGCTGCTGCGGGATGCCCAGGGCCTCTGCATCCCCTGCCAGGCCGGTGAGCAGGGTCCCCATGTGGTCCCCTCCAGGAGCTGGGGTCCCCACGCTCTGCCTGCCTAGCGCAGCCTGAGTGTGGCCTCCTCCTCAGGGGAGCCTGGCCTCCTTGTGGGTCAGATCAACCAGCAGGACCCGCTGCGCCGCTTCGACGGCTATGTCAGCGAGAGCGCTACCAGCAAGAAGATCGCCCACAGTGTCTTCAGCAAGGGCGACAGCGTCTATCTCTCAGGTGCGCGGCCTGCTAGGCCCTGGTGACTGGCTGTGAGGATAGGGATCCACCACCCATCTGCCCCTCTCCCCTCTCCCCTCTCCCAGGTGACGTGCTGGTGATGGACGAGCTGGGCTACATGTACTTCCGGGACCGTAGCGGGGATACCTTCCGCTGGCGAGGGGAGAACGTCTCCACCACCGAGGTGGAGGGCGTCCTGAGCCGCTTGCTAGGCCAGACAGACGTGGCCGTCTATGGGGTGGCTGTTCCAGGCAAGCTGGGGTTGCAGGGGGTGGTCCTGAGGGAGCTCAGCCAAAAGGGGCTGGAGGTACAGGTGCCCTTGGGCAGTGCACAACCTAGACAACTGCTCATGGCAGCCCAGGAAGCACTGGATCTGGAGTCAGTTCACCTGGGTGATGTTGAGCCTCAGTTTTGTCATCCAGAAAATGGGATCAAGAAAGCCCTCCTGTCTAAGGGCTTCAACGAGCCAAGCAGGAGCTCCGTAAAATGTGTGCTGCTTCCAAAATGTCATCCCAGGCAGGGAGAGACTGGAGATCAGAGACCAAGGGCTACTGCCTGACAGTGTATTGAGTCCTGCTGGTGGGGAGGGGGAGAGGTGAGGTGTCCTCACTGAGCCTCTGCTTCCAGGAGTGGAGGGTAAGGCAGGGATGGCGGCCATCGCGGATCCCCAGAGCCTGCTGGACCCCAACGCGATGTACCAGGAGCTGCAGAAGGTGCTGGCTCCCTATGCCCGGCCCATGTTCCTGCGCCTCCTGCCCCAGGTGGACACCACAGGTGCAAGTCCCCCCCACCCCCAACCTCTCTCTTCATCAGCGTGCCTCTGTTGATTCGTGTCTTGGTCCATTTCCTGTTGCTATAAAAGAATACTTGGCCGGGCGCAGTGGCTCACACCTGTAATCCCAGCACTTTGGGAGGCCGAGGTGGGTGGATCACCTGAGGTCAGGAGTTCGAAACCAGCCTGGTCAACATGGTAAAATCACATCTCAAACTGGTCTTAAACTCCTGGGCTCAAGGGACCTTTGTACCTTGGCCTCCCAAAGTGCTGAGATTATAGGCATGAGCCATTATCGTGCCCAGCCCCCATAAATCTTTATTTATAAAAACAGGTGAAGGGCCAAATTTGGCCCACAGGATGGAAGTTGCTAAACTCTGATCCACTGTGTAACAGACACAGCCCTGCCTGTCACGTGGGGAATACACACATGACCAGGCAGGGTGCACACTGTTTCTTGCTCTGGTGAGGAGTGGTCTGGGAGGCCTCCCTGAAGGAGGGGGCATGAAGCCAGGATCTGACAGAGAAGAGGGAATCAACCAGGCAAAATGGAGAACATTCCCGCCCAGGGACAGCCTGTGTGGAGGCCCAGAGGTACAGGAGAGACTTTCCCCAAGGCCACCTGCTCAGCCCTTATCTGCCCCCACCCCCACTACAGGCACCTTCAAGATCCAGAAGACGAGGCTGCAGCGAGAGGGCTTTGACCCGCGCCAGACCTCGGACCGGCTCTTCTTCCTGGACCTGAAGCAGGGCCACTACCTGCCCTTGAATGAGGCGGTCTACACTCGCATCTGCTCGGGCACCTTCTCCCTCTGAAGCTCCTCCCCTGCTAGCCAGAAACTCCAGGCCTGGTGGGAGAGGCCGGCTTCAGCCAGACAGCCCTTCCGGGGCGGCGACCTCCTGCACACCCACCTGGCCGAGCTGTACCTGGCGGGGCCCATCCTGGACTGAGAAACTGGAACCTCGGACGAAGCCATGCCTCTCTGCTGCATTGGCACTCCTGCGTCTGTACCCTCTTCCTGCCTTTCGGCCTCTGTCTCCTTCCATCCCTGTCCCTGTCTGGCCTTAACTGTTCCTTCTTTTCCTTTTTTTTGAGACAGTCTCGCTCTGTCGCCTGGGCTGATGTGCAATGGTGGGATCTTGGCTCACTGCAACCTCCGCCTCAGCCTCCTGAGTAGCTGGGATTACAGGCACCTGCCACCACGACCAGCTAATTTTTGTAGTGCGCCACCGCGCCCGGCCTTCCTTTTTCCTCTCCGCTCTTCCTTCTCTTCTCTCCTGCTGAGAGTGGAGCGCGTGTGTTGGGAGCTGCGTCTCGTGCAGGGCCCATCTGCTCTCGGGGCTCGGACAGCTGGGCCCTGGACTTGGGCTGGGGCCTCCCGCCTCCCTCCTGGCTGTGCCTTATGGAGCCCCGCCCAGGCCTCCCGAAGCTGTTGGTTTCCAGATGCTGCAGCCCCATATGACTTCCAAGCAGGCCCTCCACCCTCCCTGCTGAATGGAGGAGCTGGGGGTCCCAGAGGCCAACTGGAAAAGTCGCCCAGGCTAGGCCAATTGCCTTTTGCACTTCCCCGTTCCTGGCGCCTTTCCCCAGCCCCGCCTTCCCCTCCCGATGCCCTGAAAGCTTCCGGAATTGACTGTGACTGCTTGAATGTCGCCACTGCCAGCCCCTGCCTTGATGTCCCCATTTAGCCATCTTCCTGGAGCGCCTGCTGGAGGGCCCTGAACCCTGCACTGCGTGGCTGCCAAGCTGGCTGTGTCCTGTCCTGGGAGGAGGCCTCTTGGGTGTCCTCATCTGCTGTGACTACTGGAGGGTCCTACAGGAGAGGCAGCAGTGGGGTCAGGGGAGGTCTCCTGCCTGGGGTTGACCTCTCAAGCCTCAGGGGTTCTAGCCTACTGAATATACCCCACTTGGGGTATGACACTGTCCCCACTGATGGCTCTGACGCTGTGTTGGTGGCAATGTCCCAGACAATCCCACCAGGTCAGCCCAAATGTCCCTGTGGGCCCGCTAGTGGCTCATGATGGACACCCATGCCAGCCTTTCTGGGGCTGGCCACTCAGACCGCCTGTGCGTCTGTCTTCCCTCCAGCAGCACCTCCTGGCCCCTGGAATGGTGGGGCCATGGCGAGTGACCCCATGGCGTCTCATAGGAACTTCCCTGGGCACTGTGGTTTTATTTTCTAATTTGTTTAAGAAATAAACCTGAAGACTGTCTGGTGCCTGCTAGGAGCCCATTCATTGATTGTCCCCACGTGGCACAGAACCTTTGCAGAGTTTTAGAAGGCAGGACTCTGCCGGCCCTGGGCAGAGTGGCTCATTCTGTAATCCCAGCACTTTGGGAGGCTGAGGTGGGAGGGTCATTTGAGCCCAGGAGTTTGAGACTAGCCTGGCCAACGTGGTGAAACCCCATCTCTACTAAAAATACAAAAAAAAAAAAAAAAAAAATTAGCTGGGTGTGGCACACCTGTAATCCCAGCTACTTGGGAGACTGAGGCAGGAGAATCACTGGAACCCGGGAGGCAGAGGTTGCCGTGCACTCCCGTGTGGGTGACAGAGAGAGACTCTGGTCCAAAATAAATAAGTAAATAAATGCAAAAAGTAGCCAGGTGTGGAGGTGCATACCTGTAATTCCAGCTACCCGGGAGGCTGAGGCGGGAGAACTGTTTGAGCCCAGGAGGTGGATGCTGCAGTGAGCTATCGTGACACAGCACTCTATTCTAGGTGACAGAGCAAGACTGTCTCAAAAAAATAATAAAAAAAGGGCCGGGCATGTTGGCTCATGCCTGTAATCCCAACACTTAAGAGAGTCTGAGGCGGGTGGATCACGAGGTCAGGAGTTCAAGTCCAGCCTGGCCAAGATGGTGAAACCCAGTCTCTACTAAAAAAAAAAAAAAAAAGAAAAAGAAAAATTAGCCAGGTGTTGAAGCTGTAATCTGAGCTACTCCAGGAGGCTGAGGCAGAGAACTGATTAAGAACCTGGGCGGTGGAGGTTGCAGTTAGCTGAGATTGCACCACTACACTCCAGCCTGGGCAACTGAGTGAGACTGTCAAAACAAAAAAGGCAGCGGGACCCACAGTCTGGGGCTGGCCCGTCTACAAGACCGAAGGGGCCTTGGCGCAGGGGCACCTGGGTTGGCCCTCTGCCTGGCCTGCCGAGGGGGAGGCGCCTCCCTGCAGCCTCTGGGCCTCACAGCCACAAGTGGGCCTCTGTGGTTGCACGGACAGAATGGCCGATTTGCCCGGGGGTTCCTGCAGGTGTCGCAGGATGGCCCCGATCAGAGGGTGTGTCCTGGCACCTGTGGCTGTCCCGGGAGTGTCCTCTTCTGTGTACAGGCTGGCTGGTGTGACAGCTCTCGGTGAAAGTTGCTAGGACTGCCAGGGTGGCCAACTGAGCTAGGATTTGAACCCAGGACTCTATGCTCAGGTGTCTATAGTTTTCCTCCTAACCCCTGGGGAATATGTCCCAAGACCCCAAATGGATGCCTAAAACTGACTATAATACTGATGTTTATTTCTTTTTCTTTTTCTCTCCCTCCCTTCCCTCTCTCCCCCTTTCTTTTTTTTATTCTTTTTTTTGATTTTTGAGACAGAGTCACTCTGTCACCCAGGTCAGAGTGCAATGGCACATTTGGCTCACTGCAACCTCCGCCTCCTGGGTTCAAGCGATTCTCCTGCCTTAGCCTCCCAAATAGCTGGGATTACAGGCACGCAGCACCATGCACAGTTCATTTTTGTATTTTTAGTAGAGACAGGTTTCACCATGTTGGCCAGGCTCCTGACCTCGTGATCTGCTGCCTCAGCTTCCCAAAGTGCTGGGATTACAGACATGAGACACCGTATGCGGCTTTTTTTGTCCTTCGTCCCTCACTCCCTGCCTTCCTTCCTTTCCCTCATCCTTCCCTCGCTCTTTCTTTTTAGTTTATTTCTGACACAGGGTCTTATTCTGTTGCCCAGGCTGGAGTACAGTGGCATGATCATAACTCACTGCAGCCTTGACCTGCCAGGCTCAACAATCCTCCATCAACCTCCTGCGCGCCTGAGACTACAGGCATGCGCCATCATGCCCAGCTAATTTTTTGATTTGTTTGTTGAGATGAAGTCTCACTATATTGCCCAGGCTGGTCTCTAACTCCTGGGCTCAAGCAGTCCTCCCACCCCCGGCCTCTCAAAGTGTCCAGCTTATAGAGGTTTTTTTGAGCACATAACCAGGAGGCTACCGTGTGACAAATGAGTGGGCGCTGGGGGAGTGGCGTCTCCAGCATGGATCTGCCGGACAAAGGGGTGATTCATGACCCTGGGCAGGACAGAGAGGGATGGAGCAAGACAGTCTGAGATTTCGTCATGCTCCACAGAACGGCACGCAGTTTAAAACTGATGAATTGCTTATTTCTGGAATTTTCCATGTACTATGTTTGAACTGTGGCAACTTCAGAAAGACCAAGTTTAAAAAAGAGGAGACTACTGTGCTCTCAACTGACCCTCACCTCTGCTGTCCCCTCCCTTGTCATAACACTGGCCGCCTGTTATCTCCACCTCAGGGGAAGGAAGTGACAGAAGCATTTTCTGGGAAAGCGGACTGAGGGGGTGACTCTTGTGTGCAGATGAGCAAGTACATTTTTTTGTGTGGGGGGGATGGAGTCTTGCTCTGTCACCCAGGCTGGAGTGCAGTGAGTGGCACAGCTAACTCACTGCAACATCCACCTCCCGGGTTCAAGCGATTCTCCTGCCTCAGCCTCCCAAGTAGCTGGGATTAGAGGCACATGCCACCATACCCAGATAATTTTTGTGTTTTAGTAGAGACAGGGTTTCACTATGTTGGCCAGGCTGGTCTCGAACTCCTGACCTCAGGTGATCCATCTGCCTCGGCCTCCCAAAGTGCTAGGATTACAGGTGTGAGCCACTGCATCCAGCTGAGCAACTGAATTCTGACTAGCATCTCTCCAACCTCACAACCACCTCAGGAAGTGTCACCATAGTCCCCATTGTACAGATGGAGAAACTGAGACATGAGGAGGGAAATGGAGTCATTGCAATGGGCTCCAGGTGACACTGTGGCCCAGGGAACTTCTTTCTTGTTCCAAAGCCTCTAGCTGCAACAGTGTTAGGAAGTTCCCTCCAAGTTGGTGAGAAAATAATCTTGATGCCTCTCAGGCTTGAATGCTGTTCATTTTTTGTTATTTTTTTAACAAAAGTTTTTTCTTCAACGTGCAACAGCTTCAAGACAACACTGAATTCCAGCTACAGGAGGCAAAAGATGCTATGGCAGAGAATACAGAAGTTTAAACACGGAGGAAATAAGGGGTCACCATCTCCTCGGGAAAAGGACAGCTTGCTTCTTGCCAGATTTCTTAATTGCACCTGTTGCCAGGGGCCCCTTCCCAATGGCCTTCGCTTTTAGTTCTTCGCGTTTCTTCTGCTCTTCTGTTTCTGCTTGAAAGCCTTCTCTTGCTCGTCTCCTTGGCCTGCTTCTTGGGCTGTTTCAGGGGCTTCTTCTTGCCACCTTTGTGGCCGGACATGGTGCCTGCCATCCCTTTCCCAGACCCTGCCACCGGTACTTTTTTTTGGAGATGGAATCTTACTCTGTAGCCCAGGCTGGAGTGCAGAGGCGACCTCGGCTCACTGCAACCTCTGCCTCCCGGGTAAAGCAATTCTCTTACCTCAGCGTCCCAAATAGCTGGGATTATAGGTGAGAGCCAACATGCCCAGCTAATTTTTGTATTTTTTAGTAGAGACAGGCTTCCACCATGTTGGTCAGTCTGGTCTTAAACTTCTGACCTCATGATCTGCTCTGCCTTGGCCTCCCAAAGTGCTGGGATTACAGCTGTTAGCCATCGCGCCTGGGTTTTTTTTAAATTAATTGACTTTTGAGTTTTGTTTGTTTTACTATTCTAAGTGGGAGTCTTGCTCTGTCACCCAGGCTGGAGTGCAGGGGTGTGACCTTGGCTCACTGCAACCTCTGTGTCCTGGATTGAAGCTATTATCCTGCCACAACCTCCTGAGTAACTGGGGTGACAGGCAGAAGCCACCATGCCCAGCTAATTTTTGTGTTTTTAGTAGAGATAGGGTTTCACTATGTTGGCCAGGCTGGTCTCGAACTCCTGACCTGAGATGACCCACCTGCCCTGGCCTCTCAAAGTGCTGGGATTACAGGCATGAGGCACGGAGCCTGGACTATTCCTTTCTTTTTGAATAGTCCTGGCACCCTTGGCAAAGATCAGTTGATCATATATTCACGGGTTTATTTGTGTATCCGTTCCAATCATTTATTTACGTGTATATCCTTACGCCAATTCCATGCTGTTTGGATTAGTATACATTTTTATTAAGTTTGAAATGAGAAAGTATTAGTCCTCCTATTTTATTCAAGATCGTTTTGGCTATTTGGCAGCCATTTACAATTTATTATGAATTTGAGGATCAATTTGCCAATTTCTACAAAAATGTCATAAATCTCAAAGGGGTTACATTGCATCTGTAGACCAATTAGTGGAGTAATGCCATCCTGACGACATTATACTTTCCAACCCATGAACTAGGATGTCTTGCCACTTATTTACATCACCTTTAACTTTTTTTCAGCAAAGTCTTAGTTTAGTTTAGCTTGTTTTGAGAAAGGTCCTCACTCTATCGTCCAGGCTGGAGTGGAGTGGCAGGAACACAGCTCCCTGCAGCCTTAGCTTCCAGGGCTCAAATGATCCTCTCACCACAGCCTCCCAAGTAGCTGGGACCACAGGCAGCTGCCACAGGTCCAGCCTTGGCTTCCCAAAGTGCTGGGATTACAGGTATGAGCTACTAAGCCTAGCTGCAGCTTTCAATGTACAAAGTCTTGCACTCCTTTGATTAAATTTATTCCCAGCCAGGCATGATGGCTCATGACTGTAATCCCAGCACTTTGGGAAGCCGAGGCAGGTGGAGCACCGAAGGTCGGGAGTTCGAGACCAACCTGACCAACATGGAAAAACCCCGTCTCTACTAAAAATACAAAATTAGCCAGGTATGGTGGCACATGCCTGTAATCCCATCTACTCTGGAGGCTGAGGCAGGGGAATAGCCTGAAACTGGGAGGTGGAGGTTCCTGTGAGCCAAGACCCTGCCATTGCACTCCAGCCTGGGCAACAAGAGCAACACTCTCTCTCTTAAAAAAAAAAAAAAAAAAATCATTTCTAATTTTATTCTTTGTGATGCTATGGTAAATGGAGTCGTTTTCTTAATTTGTTACTGATTTTAAAATGCACTACTTGTGTGAGTCTCATTGCGCTTACATACTTCACTGAATCGTCCCACTCTCCGAAGTGGCCCAGCCTCCCCAGGCCCACAGGGACTTCTCCCGCTTTCAGACCTCCGTCCAGGCAAGAACTCGACTGGAGGCTTTTCTGGGCAATCAGAGGGACACAACAGCACACTAGGCGCGTTTGCTGAAAAATTTCAACAATCGTGGCCAGACGCAATGGCTCTCACCTGATTACTACCACTGTGGGAGGCCGAGGCAGGATGATCGCTTGAGCCCAGGAGTTCAAGACCAGCCTACACCATACAGCAAGAGCCTGTCCCTATGAGGAAACTAAAAAAATAAATTCAACAAGCACATTGTCACCCTTAGGTTTTTTTGTTTTGTTTTTGAGATGGAGTCTCGCTTTGTTGCTCAGGCTGGAGTGCAGTGGCACCATCTCGGTTCACTGCAGCCTCTGCCTGCCGGGTTCAAGCGACTCTTCTGCCTCAGCTTCCCGAGTAGCTGGGATTACAGGTGCACGCCACGATGCCCGCCTAATTTTTGTATTTTTAGTAGACATAGGGTTTCACCATGTTGGTCAGGCGGGTCTCGAACTCCCAACCTCAGGTGATCCACCCACTTCAACCTCCCCAAGTGCTAGGATTACAGGCATAAGCCACTGTGCTCGGCCTCATACCCTATTTTATGCCAGGCATAGTTCAGGAGGTTTATGAGGCATCAAGTGAACAAAACAATATCCCTACTCTTATGGGGCTTATATTTTAATGAAAGAGGGTGAGCAACAAATAGCAACAAGATAAATGTTTAAAAGTGCAGGAATTTAAAAGCCCGCCAAAATACGCCCTCCTGCAGGAAATCCCTGCCACCTGGATAGGACGTCCTCTTCTTGGGCTCCCCTCTCGGGCCCTTTCTGATACCGCAACGTTAAGCATTCGGGCACTGACTGATCGAACTCGGGACAACAGGACTCAGGTACACCAGGCAAAGATTCAACGGGTAGGGCCAGACCGACTACCCGACCCTGGCGGGGCTTCACTTGTCTCATTGCGCATGTGCCGGAGACGTCGCCCAAAGTACTTGAAGCAGAGATGTATTGCTGGCCCTTGCGCAGGCGCACCAGCGGCCTTCGGGAGCGCTTCCGCCTCCCCACCGCCGCTGTCGCCATGGCCGCGCCGGCCCCGGGCCTCATTTCGGTCTTCTCGAGCCCCCAGGAGCTGGGTGCGTCGCTAGCGCAGCTGGTGGCCCAGCGCGCAGCATGTTGTCTCGCGGGGGGCCGCGCCCGTTTCGCGCTTGGCCTGTCGGGCGGGAGCCTCGTCTCGATGCTAGCCCGCGAGCTGCCCGCCGCCGTCGCCCCTGCTGGGCCCGTCAGCCTAGCTCGCTGGACGTTGGGCTTCTGCGACGAGCGCCTCGTGCCCTTCGATCACGGCGAGAGCACGTACGGCCTCTACCGGGTGAGAGCTACGGGGGCCGCCGGGGGTCACGCCGAGAGGGCCGCATCCACCGCTTACACACCGGCTACGGAGGCCGCCGGGGACCATGGCGAGAGGGCCGCGCCCACTGCCAGCCCCTCGGTTACGGGGGCCGCTAGGGGTCACACCGAGAGTGCCGCGCCCGCTGCCTGCACTCGGCCACGGGGACCACTGGGTGTCAAGGCAAGGGGACCATGCCCACTGCCTGCACCTCGGCTACGGGGACCACTGGGTGTCAAGGCAAGGGGGCCACGCCCACTGCCTTCACCTCGGCTACGGGGCCGCTGGGGGTCATGCCAGGAGGGCCGCGCCCACTGCTTGGACCTTGGCTACGGGGCTCACTGGGGTCACGCCAAGAGAGCGTTGCCCACTACCTGCTTCTCGGCCACGGGGGACACTGAGGGTCGTGACGAAAGGGCTCGCCCGCCGCCTGAACCCCGACTACAGTGTGGGTCCAGCAGGATCTCACTGCGCTCTCTGCCTTTATCTAGGCAGGGCTGGAAATGGTCCGCTTGCAGCTCCTCCTCCTACTTCATCTGGCGGTCGATCAGAGGAACGTCACCGGCAAGGTCCTGGCAGGGAATCCGAGTGACCCATGTCACTACGAGGCCCATAACTCAGCCCCGTAGCGGACGGGGACACGAGGAATTAGGTGTGGAGCCTGGATCGCAAGGTCCTCATCTCTCACCCCTGCGAGTTCTCGGGGATCCCCGGGCAGCTTTGCCGCTCTGATGGCCCTGCTTCCAGGCTCTTTGTCTTTGGCTTTGAGCCTCAGGATTCAATAGAATCAGAGGAACGTGCTCTTTTTATAGACAGGGAAACTGAGGCTTGGAGGAGCCTTGGCCTGGCTCAGGGAAGAGTGGGAGAAGCGGGCTCAAAGGCCAGAGCCTCAAGTCACCTGAGCCTGGCAGCCTGGAGGGCCACCCCATGCTGGGTGTGTCGTCTTCTTTTTGCATAGAAACTTGAGCTGATGATGGTTTGTGGGTTTTTTAATAACAAGAGGGAAGGCTTTCTGAACGCTTTATGTGCATCAATTCATGAATCCCTACCACAGCTTATGAGATGTTACACCCGTTTCATAGATGGGGAAACTGAGGCCAGCAGAGGAGAGCTTACCCGCCCAAGGCATCTAGTGACCAGAGGGGCAGCCAGGGTGTGACCCTGCCTCATCTGACTTCATAGTTGGGTACACGTTTAGCTTCCACCTTCCTGTGTGTCTTCTTAAAGAGCATCATTTAAAAGTGAGTTTTTGGCCAGACACGGTGACTCATGCCTGTAATCTCAGCACTTTGGGAGGCTGAGGAAGATCACCTGAGGTCAGGTGTTGGAGACCAGCCTGGCCAAATGGCGAGACCCCATCTCTACTAAAAATACAAAAATTAGCCAGGCATGGTGGTGTGGGCCTGTAATCCCAGCTACTGGGGAGGCTGAGGCAGGAGAATTGTTTGAACACAGGAGGCGGAGGTTGCAGTGAACCGAGATGGTGCCACTGTGCTCCAGCCTGGGCAACAGTTGAGACTGTCTTAAAAAAGAAAAAGTGAAATGCCACAGAGTGCTAGGGAAGAGGGAGCGAGCATTCATTGTCAAGGGCTGTGGGATGGGGCGTCCTGAGAAAGGGCCATTTGAGCTGACAGATGGAGCATGTGCAGGAGCTGATCACGGTCAGGCTGTGACAAGAGGGCCCAAGGCCAAGGCCAAAGCCGTGCAACGGAACAGATCTGCTCCCAGGACTGGCCTCTCCTGCCAGTTCTCTGTGAGGGGAATCGTACTGGTTCCCTAGGGCTGCATAGCAAATGGCCACAAACTGAGTGGCTTAAAACCACAGGGATTGATTCCCTCACTGTTCTGGAGGCCAGGCACCTGAAATCAAGGTGTTGGTGGACCCATGGCCCCTCTGAAGGCTCCTTGGGAGGATCCTTCATTTTATCTTCCATCTTCTGGGGGCTCCAGGCGTTCCTTGGCTTGGGGTCGCTTCACTCTAATTCCTGCCTCTGCCTACACATGGCCTTTTCTGATTCTCTGTGTCTTCTCATCTTAAAAGGACACCAGTCATTGGATTTAGGGCTCACACTAATCCACTATGATTGTTCTTAAGTAATTATATTTGCAAAGACCCTAATCCCCTCCCCTGCCCTGCCCTGCCATGCCCTTTTTTTTTTGAGATAGGATCTTGCTGTGTTGCCCAGGCTGGAGTGCAGAGGTGTGAATCATGGCTTACTGCAGGCTTCAACGCCTGGACTGGAGAGCAATCCTGCCTCTGCTTCCCAAGAAGCTGGAACCACAAGTGTGCACCACCAGGCCCAGCTAATTTTTTTTTTTTTGAGACAGAGTTTTTCACTCTTGTTGCCCAGGCTGGAGTGCAATGGCACGATCTCGGCTCACAGCAACCTCCGCCTCCTGGGTTCAAGTGATTCTCCTGCCTCAGCCTCCTGAGTAGCTGGGATTACAGGCATGCACCACCATGCCTGGCTAATTTTGTATTTTTGTTAGAGACAGGGTTTCTCCATATTGGTCAGGCTGGTCTTGAACTCTTGACCTCAGGTGATCCGCCTGCCTTGGCCTCCCAAAGTGCTGTGATTACAGGTGTGAGCCACCGCGCCCAGCCGCTAATTTATTTTTAGTAAATATGAAGTCTCAGTATGCTGCCTGGGCTGGTCTCCAACTCCTGGGCTCAAGCAGTTGTCCCACCTTGGCCTCCCAGAGTGCTGGGATTACAGTGTGAGCCACCATGCCTTTTCATTTTCTAGTGTTTATAAGCCTCAACTTTATGGTGTTTTGTGATAGCAGCCTACATAGACTAACTCGGGGACCTTGGACAGAGCAGAGTGATCTTTCCAACCGTGGATACGATTGTGTCCCTCCCCAGCTCACACACCCTCCTTGGCTCCACAGTGCCCTCAAATGTAGAGCCCACACTCCTCAGGTCAGCATTCAGGGCGGTCAGCCCCTGCTTTTACTTCGTGGCTTACCTTAACATTGCCTTAGCTCACTGAGCTAGACTTTGCACAAAGACGAGCCACTGAGACATGGGAGCGGTCTCAGATCAGCGGCCCCGGGGTGCACCTCAGCGGGAAAGGGCTGCAGCCTTTCCTTGCAGGAGGTCTGACTCCAAGTGCTTTTGAGTTAAATCTGCCACCAGCTCCTCCACCATTCACAGGCCAGGGTGCCTGCTGTGCATTGGTTACAAGTGCTGGGCCTGGCCAAGCCGGGTCCCTTCTCCCTATAGTGGGGCAGGTGTAGGCGGGGGTGGCTGCTTGGAGGAGGTGGCCTGAGGGATGTATAAGAGTTTCCTAGGCAGTGTCAGGAGGGAGGGTTGGGGTCTAGAAGGTCACAGGGTCTCACAGAGGATACTGAGGGGCTGAGTTTTATCCCAAGGGCCGTGGAGCCCTGAAGGTTTGAAGTAGGACAGTAGGCTGGATAGACAGGTGCAGGCCGTGGCCAGGAAACCCTCCAAATACAATGGACTTGAAAGACCCCTGTTGGAACACTGGCCCCAGCCAGATCCACCATGATCCCAGTTCACCCAGGAGGCCCACCCACCTGTTCAGTCCCTCAAGAACAGCAGGGCTCCCTCTTGCTCTTGAACCTCCTCCACCCTGAGAGGCGACGTCACCCAGAGCTCAGGGTCCTGGCTTCCAGCATTCCCGAGGTGACCGTGCCACTCACCACCCAGAGGACCTTGCACAAATGCACTGGCATCCCCATGCCTCAGTCTCCCCATCTGTAAATGGGTGTTATAGTACCATCACAACCTCCGCGGAGGATCCAGGTGGTCACGTTCCTGTTGGTGACACTGTCCCTCTGTTGGCTGTAGACGCATCTTCTCTCCAGATTGCCAATCCCAGAAAGCCAGGTGATCACCATTAACCCCGAGCTGCCTGTGGAGGAGGCAGCTGAGGACTACGCCAAGAAGCTGAGTCAGGTGAGCCCTGAGGAGTGGCTACGTCCCTGGCAGCAAAGTGGCCCTCTGATTGTCACCAGCAGGAACTGCCCCTGGGATCGCTGGCAAATCCCTTTGAGGAATCCCCTCTTTGAGCCCACAGTCCTGCCCAGGGGAGCCTGAAGGCCACCTGGCCTCTGCTGTCCAGGAAATAGGCCTGGCTTCTCACATTTTGGGGACATATGTGTCTCCCAATGTGTGGCTTTGATCACAGGCTGAGGGCTAAGGAGCACTGTTTTGTGTATTATACCTACTTGCATTTCTTTCTTTCTTTCTTTTTTTTTGAGATAGAGTCTCCCTTTGTCACCCAGGCTGGAGTGCAATGGTGTGATCTCAGCTCACTGCAACCTCCGCCTCCTGGGTTCAAGTGATTCTCCTGCCTCAGACTCCCAAGTAGCTGGGACTATAGGTGCTTGCCACTGTGGCCAGCTAATTTTTGTACTTTTAGTAGAGAAAGGGTTACCCCATGTTGGTCAGACTGGTCTCGAACTCCTGACCACCCGATCTGCTCGCCTCAGCCTCCCAGAGTGCTGGGATTACAGGCGGGAGTCACCACGCCTGGCCACACCTACTTGTATTTCTTTCTCTGACAACAGTCTTTGTGTCCTTTGAGTCCCCTGTGCCCCTGCCACCTCACAACCTCTCAAGACTGTCTTCTCCCCATGCCCAGGCATTCCAAGGGGACTCCATCCCGGTTTTTGACCTGCTAATCCTGGGGGTAGGCCCCGATGGCCACACCTGCTCACTCTTCCCAGACCACCCCCTCCTGCAGGTGAGCACACGGACATGGGTTCTGCCCTAGTCCTGAGCCCAGTCCTTAACATCTGGGACTTCCAGAGGGAGGGAAACCTGTGGGGAGGGGTGTCTAGAGCCAGGGTTCAAGTCAGCCTCCAGCAACATACATGCCTGCTGGGCTTGACCCTTCCAGGTCTCAGTTCAGCCCCTTAAAACAGGGGCCTTAAACTACCCCACTGCGGGACTATTAGGATGGGATGGAATGGTTTCTAGACCAGGCTGGGTGTGTGTAAGTGTCCAAGAAGCCAGAATGACATTGTGCTTCTGTGTCCATCCCTGGCCTTCCTCCCCCAGGAGCGGGAAAAGATTGTAGCTCCCATCAGTGACTCCCCGAAGCCACCAACACAGCGTGTGACCCTCACATTACCTGTCCTGAATGCAGCACGAACTGTCATCTTTGTGGCAACTGGAGAAGGCAAGGCAGCTGTTCTGAAGGTAACAGCTGAGGGTTCCAGTCCCAGGACGGTCATGGGCATGTGGGCTTCAGGAACAGAAGATAGCCCCAGACATTATTGTGCTGAAGCATCAGATCTGAAGAAAACTCAGTCATTCTTGGGTTGAAAGGGAGCTTGAAATTACAATTAGAAAAAAAGGGGGGAAGATTGCAATTAAAGGCTAGTTAGGTATTAACAGCTGTGAAATGAAATTGATGAGATGAGGGAAACTGCACTCAGAGGTAAATTAATAGCATTCAAATGCATTTTTAAAAATTATTATTATTGTTATTTTTTTTTTGAGACGGAGTTTCGCTCTTGTTACCCATGCTGGAGTGCAATGGCGTGATCTCGGCTCACCGCAACCTCCGCCTCCTGGGTTCAGGCAATTCTCCTGCCTCAGCCTCCCGAGTAGCTGGGATTACAGGCACGCGCCACCATGCCCAGCTCTTTTTTTGTATCTTTAGTAGAGACGGGGTTTCACCATTTTTGACCAGGATGGTCTTGATCATTTGACCTCGTGATCCACCCGCCTTGGCCTCCCAAAGTGCTGGAATTACAGGCTTGAGCCACCGTGCCCGGCCAAAAATTATTTTTTTAAAAAAAGGCTGGATGTGGTGGCTCATGCCTGTGATCCACCCACTTTGGAGGCCAAAGTGGGTGGATCACCTGGGGTCGGGAGTTCAAAACCAGCCTGACTAACATGGTGAAACCTAAAGAAAAAAAAAAAAAAAAATTATTAAGTAGCAAACAATTGAAATAAATAAATCAAGTGCTTTCCTCTAGAATTAGAAAAAGGACAATAATATAAACCTACAAAATGTCAGAGACAGGACTAAGTGAAATTAAAATCAGAAATTAATGAGTGGATTTATGTGTGTATATATATGTGTGTGTGTATATATATATATATATATTTTTTTTTTTTTTTTTTTTTTTTTTTTTTTTTTGAGACAGAGTTTCACTCTTGTTACCCAGGCTGGAGTGCAATGGCGCGATCTCGGCTCACCGCAACCTCCGCCTCCTGGGTTCAGGCAATTCTCCTGCCTCAGCTTCCCGAGTAGCTGGGATTACAGGCACGCGCCACCATGCCCAGTTAATTTTTTGTATTTTTAGTAGAGACGGGGTTTCACCATGTTGACCAGGATGGTCTCGATCTCTTGACCTCGTGATCCACCCGCCTCGGCCTCCCAAAGTGCTGGGATTACAGGCTTGAGCCACCGTGCCCAGCCTATTTTTTTTTAATTTATTTTTGAGATGGAGTCTCACTCTGTCGCCCAGGCTGGAGTGCAGTGGCACGATCTTGGCTCACTGTAACCTCCACCTCCCGGGTTCCAGTGATTCTCCTGCCTCAGCCTCCTGAGTAGCTGGGACTACAGGTTGCATGCCACCATGCCTGGCTAATTTTTATATTTTTAGTAGAGATGGGGTTTCACCATGCTAGCCAGGATGGTCTCAAAGTTCTGACCTCGTAATCTACCTGCCTTAGCCTCCCAAAGTGCTGGGATTACAGGCATGAGCTACCCGGCCCAGAAATAAAGTTTTATTGGAACATAGCCACACCCGCTTATGTGTGTATTGTCTGCTTTGGTTCAGGAACTGCAGAGCTGAATGGTTGCAGTAGAGACTGGATGTTCTGCAGAGCGGAATCTATTGACTCTTGTCTTTTGCTCTGGTCTTTTTTTTTTGAGACGGAGTTTCGCTGTTGTTACCCTGACTAGAGTGCAATGGCATGATCTGGACTCACCGCAACCTCCGCCTTCTGGGTTCAGGCAATTCTCTTGCCTCAGCCTCCCGAGTAGCTGGGACTACAGGCACGCGCCACCATGCCCAGCTAATTTTTGTATTTTTAGTAGAGACGGGGTTTCACCTTGTTGGCCAGGATGGTCTTGATCTCTTGACCTCGTGATCCACCCGCCTCGGCCTCCCGTAGTGCTGGGATTACAGGCTTGAGCCACTGCGCCCGGCTGCTCTGGTCTTTTGCAGTATTAAACAGTCACACGCCAGGCATGCCGCTCATGCCTGTAATCCCAGCAGTTTGGGAAGCTGAGGCGGGAGGATCACTTCAGTCTAGGAGTTTGAGACTAGTCTGGGCAAACGTGGTAAAACCTCGTCTTTACTAACATAGCAAGACCCCGTTTCTACAATACATTAAAAAATTAGCTCGGCATGGTGGCACGTGCCTGTAGTCCCAGATACTTAGCAGACTGAGGCGGAGGATCACTTCAGCCTCAGAGATGGAGGCTGCAGTGAGCTGTGATGGCGCCACTGTACTCCAGCCTGGATGGCAGCTCAAGACCTTGTCTCAAAAAAAATAAAAATAGTTCCAGTGGATAGAGAGGAAGGGACTCTGTCCCTCTTGTTTGGCGCAACGACAGCTGAGTCGAGCATTGTCACATTTTGAGGGTGCAAGAGTCTTATCCTCGGGAGAGGAGACAGGAGAGTGCTGAGGGGCGGGGCCTGGGGCGGGGGCGGGGCCTCACTCTCCTGCCCTCTCCTGCAGCGCATTTTGGAGGACAAGGAGGAAAACCCGCTGCCCGCTGCCCTGGTCCAGCCCCACACCGGGAAACTGTGCTGGTTCTTGGACGAGGCGGCTGCCCGACTTCTGACCGTGCCCTTCGAGAAGCATTCCACTTTGTAGCTGGCCAGAGGGACGCCGCAGCTGGGACCAGGCACATGGCCCCAGGGGCTGGGCCTCTGTTGGCCACCGTGATCCAGGCTCTCGCTGGAAAAAGCCACGTGGTGCTGCTGGAAGCCGACAGACTCTGGCCACCAGCCCTGCCCGGGGCTCAACACACCGGCCGTGGCTCTGGGCATCCGGATATTAAAAGGAGCATTGCTGGAAGTATGCACTGTCTTGGGGTCCTCGATGGCAGCAGGCCTGGGGGCAACCTGGCCTGGGTTCTGATCCACAGCCCCCATGTGTGGGGAGGAGGGCGGGGCCTCTCCCCTGGGCATCGCCACCCGTGGAGGAATTTCCCGAGTTGACCTAAAACAACAGGCCAGGCGAGGTGGCTCACGCCTGTCATCCCAGCACTTTGGGAGGATGAGGCAGGCAGATCAGTTGAGGTCAGGAGATCGAGACCAGCCTGGCTAACATGGTGAAACCCTGTCTCTACTAAAAATACAAAAATTAGCTGGGCATGGTGGTGGGCACCTCTAATCCTAGCTACTCGGGAGGCACAACAATTGCTTGAACGTGGGAAGCAGAGGTTGCAGTGAGCCGAGATCGGGCCACTGTACTCCAGCCTGAGTGACAGAGCAAGACTGTGTCTTAAAAAAAAAAAAAGGCCAGGCGTAGTGGCTCAAGCCTGTAATCCCAGCACTTTGGGAGGCCGAGGCGGGTGGATCACGAGGTCAAGAGATCAAGACCATCCTGGTCAACATGGTGAAACCCCGTCTCTACTAAAAATACAAAAAATTAGCTGGGCATGGTGGCGCATGCCTGTAATTTCAGCTGCTCAGGAGGCTGAGGCAGGAGAATTGCCTGAACCCAGGAGGCAGTGAGCCAAGATCACACCATTGCACTCCAACCTGGATAACAAGAGCAAAACTCCGTCTCAAAAAAAAAAAAAAAGCTGGGCATCGTGGCTCACGCCTGTAATCTCAGCACTTTGTAGGTGGATCACCTGCAGTCAGGAGTTTGAGACCAGCAGGCTGGTCTCAAATCCAATATGATGAAACCCCGTCTCTACTAAAAATATAAAAATTAGCTGGGCATGGTGGCGCGTGCCTGTAATCCCAGCTACTCAGAGGCTGGGACAGGAGAATCGCTTGAACCCAGGAGGCGGAGGTTGCGGTGAGCCAAGATCGTGCCATTGCACTCCAGCCTGGGCAACAAGAGCGAAGCTCCGTCTCAAAAAAAAAAAAAAAAAAAGACAACAGAAATGTATTCTGTCCTATCTGTCCTCATTGTGGAGATCAGAAGTTCAAGGTCAAGGTGGCCTCAGTGTTGGTTCCCGTTGGGAGCTTTGAGGCCGAGCCGGTCCAGGCCTCTCCTGTCCTTGGCGTCCTTTGGCTCGTGGCTGCGTCACTGCAGTGTCTCCTCTCCTCACATTCACTTGGCCGCCTTCTTGTGTGTTCTCTTCTTCTGTTTTTTATTATTTTTTTGTGACAGGGTCTCACTCTGTCACCCACGCTGGAGTGCAGTGGCGCAGTCACAGCTCACAGCAGCCTCCATCTCCTGGGCTAAATCGATCCTCTCACCTCAGCCTCCCAAGTGTCTGGGGCTACAGTTGCGCATCACCACACCTGGCTACTTTTGAACATTTTTTGTCGAGACACTGTCTCGCTATGTTGCCCAGGTTGGTGTCGAACCCTTGAGGTCAAGCGATTCTCCAGCCTCAGCCTCCCAGAGTGCTGGGATTATGGGTCTGAGCCACCACACCCGGCCCTCTTTTCTTATGAGGACACCGCTCATTGGATTTAGGATCACCCTGTACCCAGGACGGTGCCATCTCAAAATACCAAAGGAGTATTCCAAATAAGTTCCAAATAAATACTTATTTGGAATAAGTATTCTGAAGAAGGTCACATGCTGAGTTTCCTGGGTCCGGATGTAGACATGTCTTTTGGGGGACGTAAGTCAACCCTCTGCTGAGCTCCGACTGCACAGACAGGCCAAGCACTGCAATCAGCTGCGCTGCAGGCCTGCTCAGAACCTTGAAAGCACCAAAGAGTCTAGTCTTGATGTGCTGGGCTTGTGCACATATTCTCAGAGTGCATCTGCTCATGGCCCACCCTTCACCTTCGTCCCGGCCCCAGGGACGACAGTGTGGGAGGCTGGTGGGTGCATGAGGGCTGCCCAGTCACCTGCCAGCTTCTCTGGGGGATTCCGAGGAGGCACCCAGCTGTGCAGGAGGTGGGAACTGAAACCTCCGAGGAGGCGACTGTTCAGGGCGAGAGTGGAGCCGAAACCACAGAAAGGGAAGTTTCCTTCAGCGGCTTGTCCCGGCGGGCTGCTCAGATGTGAGAGTGAGGAAGTGGGACAGGCCTGAGCAGAAGGAGATTGACAAACAACACAGAGACCCCAGTGGAAATGGCTCAGCTGTGTGCCTGGGCAAGGGCAGGTGGCTGTGGCCCCCACAGCGGTGGGCAGGGGCTGGGGCATGGGGCCGAGAAGTGAAGGGAAATTGAGCAGCCAGAGCGGGGACCCCATGTGAACAGTTCTGCCTGGGGCTGTCACCATCTCCTACTCTTTCCCGAGAGCCATAACCCTTCCTGCTCTGTTTTGCCTTGGGAGCAAAATCCACCCCTTCCCACAAGCCTCCACATGGCCCCTTTCACCTGCTCCTCTTCCCAGCAGCATGAGCCTCTCACTCTGTGTCCTTACGATGCACCCACTCCCGGCTGTTCCTAGAGGCCGCAGAGCACATTCCACCCCAGGGCCTTTGCCTGTGCTGAGCCCGCTGCCCGGTACCTCCTTTCCTGCAGCTTTTTGCATGGCTTGGGCCCTCACTTTCTTTTTTGGAGGAGACGGGGTCTTGCTCTGTCGTCCAGGCTGGAGTGCAGTGGCGCAATCTCAGCTCACTCCAACCTCACCTCCCGCGTTCAGGAGAGTCTCCTGCCTCAGCCTCCCAAGTAGCTGGATTACAGGCACCCACCACCGTGCCCGGCTAATTTTCATATTTTTGGTAGAAATTGAGTGTCACCATGCTGGCCAGGCTGGTCTTGAAATCCTGACCTCAAGTGATCCACTTGCCTCAACCTCCCAAAGTGCTGGGATTACAGGCATGAACCACTGCCCCCGGCCCCTCACTTCCTTTAATTGAGGTCTTTGGCAACATTACCTTCCGGACCCCCACATGCCCATCTTCCATCCCCTCCTGCTGCATTTTTCTCCCTTGCCCGTATCATCTGATGTTTTTTTTTTCTTTCTTTCTTGAGACAGAGTCTCTCTCTGCCGCTTAGTCCGGAGTGCTGGAGCGCAGTGGTCCGATCTTGGCTCACTGCAGCCTCCGCCTCCTGGGTTCAAGTGATTCTCCTGCCTCAGCCTCCTGAGTAGCTGGGATTACAGGCACCCACCACCACGCCTGGCTATTTTTTGTATTTTTAGTAGAGATGGGGTTTCACCATGTTGGCCAGGCTGGTCTCGAACTCCTGACCTCAGATGACCTGCCTGCCTTGACCTCCCAAAGTGCTGGGATTACAGCTTGAGCCACCACACCTGGCTGAAGAAACAATTTTTTTAAAAAAGAAGAAACGAATCCTGGGTGTTAGTGAAGATTACATTCAGATATTACTTAAGCGAAATGGAGGTTTAGCTTTTTCTCTGGAGAGACACCATTCAGGGCTGGTAGAGCAATGTCACACATTCTTCAGTAACCCTAGTTCCTTCTACATCATTGCTTTGCCCTGTCATCAGGTGGATTCTGTCTCATGACCCAAGGTGGCTGCTTGTGCTCCAGCCATTGTGTCCACACTCCAGGCCTAGCATGAAGAAGCTTCCCAGGATTCGCCCAAGACACTTCTGCTCAACCTTCGAGGGCAGCCTGGGTTGCACAGTCCCACATAGCTGCAAGGAAGTCGGGAAGATGAGTCTCTACTGGACAGCCAAGGGCTCTGCTATGATCAGGGGTTCTACTACTGAGGCCAATAGGAGCCATGGACACTGGGGGACATGTGTTCTCTATTCCGTGGTGACCTGACTGCCCGCCTCGGGCTCCATGGGGATGTCACCATCTGAGGGGCCGCGCTCTGGGCTTTCCTTCCCCCAGCCTTGAGCCCTGGCCGCTGGGAAGTGTTCAGTGTCCTTGAGAGGTCTTCAGGGACCCACCCCACTCCCTCAGCTAAGGCTGGATCCAGAGCTCAGGGCTTGACACTCCCCGCATCAGAAAACCTGTGATGGCTCCATTGGATCACATTTCGGCTTCGAGTGTAGGTTGTGTGCCCTCCCTTCGTTCATTCATTCATCCATTCATCCATTCATCCATTCATGCATGCATTCATTCAGCAAACATCGAGGGCTGCTCTGTGCCAGGCACAAAACAGATGAAGGGGTGGAGACACCCAATTAACCAAACCACGTCAAATGCCAGGACATAAAGGACGTGCCCAACCAGTCCAGGGGCACAGGGACGACTCTCCAAGTGGCTGGCGTCTTGTCTCTTCACCTGAGGAGTGAAGCTTGGACGACCACGTGCAGGAGGCAGAAGAGTTCTCCAGGTATTGGACAGGAGTGCTGGGGTCAGAGGCACATGGAGGCTTCAGGATCTACGGAGGGCTGAGCGGGGCCGGAGGGCTTATGGAGCAGTGAAGCTGGGGCCTCAGTGGTGCTTCCCCAGAGGGCAGTGGGAGTTTCAGGAGGTCAGCACTGAGGATTTGGGGGTGCTGAAGATGGGGTCTGGGCCTGAGAAAAGGGACACCTTCGCTGGGCGCGGTGGCTCACACCTGTAATCCCAGCACTTTGGGAGGCCAAGGCGGGAGGATCACCTGAGGTCAGGTGTTTGAGACCAGCCTGACCCATATGGCAAAACCCCAGCTCTACTAACAAACAAACAAATGAAAACAAAAATTAGCCAGAAATCGCTTGAACCCAGAAGGCGGAGGTTGCAGTGAGCTGAGATCGTGCCACTGCACTCCAGCCTAGGTGACAGAGTGAGACACTGTCTAAAAAAAAAATAAAGAAAAGGGACACCTTGACTCAACGGAACAGAAAACTAATAAGGATATCCAGAATCTGAACTCAGATCAGTAACATGTAAACTTAATAAGCACTTGTAGAACTCTCCACTTTAGATAAATAAAATATACATTCTCCATTTTAAATACACAAAATAATGATCGGCCATTATTAATACCCATTTGTAGAATAAAGCAATATTCCTGTTCTCTCTCCTTCTTTTTCTTCCTCTCTTTTCCTTTCCTAAAAAAACAAAAAACAAAACAAAACAAAACAAAAAAAACACAACCCAGACCAAAAACAAAGCTCAGATTCTGTTTAGAGATCTCAAGACTTGCCCACAGATACTCAACTGAGTGTTTAACAATGTCTCCACCTCACCCAGGCCAGCCTGGGTCTCTTCTCCAGCCCGTAGCTGCCAGGAAAAAAAAGAAAAGGGACACCTTTAAGAGACACTTAAAAAGTGAAATATGCCAGATGTGATGGCTCATGCCTATAATCCTAACATTTTGGGTGGTGGAGGTGGGCCGATCACTTGAGTACAGGTTTGCCCACCAGCCTGGGCAGCATAGGAAGACCCCCGTGCCTACAAAAAATACAAAAATTAGCCAGGCATGATGGTGGCATGTGCCTGTGGTCCCAGCTACTCGGGAGGCTGAGGCGGGTCGCTTGAGCCCAGGAGTTCCAGGCTACAGTGAGCCGTGATCGTGCCATTGCACTCCAGCCTGAGTGACAGAGCAAGACCTTGTCTCTTAAAAAAAAAAAAAAGAAAAAAGGCCGGGCGCAGTGGCTCACGCCTATAATCCCAGCACTTTGGGAGGCCGAGGCGGGTGGATCACAAGGTCAAGAGATCGAGACCATCCTGGTCAACAAGGTGAAACCCCGTCTGCACTAAAAACACAAAAATTAGCTGGACATGGTGGTGCACACCTGTAGTCCCAGCTACTCGGGAGGCTGAGGCAGGAGAATTGCTTGAACCCAGAAGGTGGAGGTTGCAGTGAGCCGAGATCGTGCCATTGCACTCCACTCTGGGTAACAACAGCGAAACTCCGTCTCAAAAAAAAAAAAAAAAAAAAAATGAAATTGACTCCAGGTGACATGCTTGTGGGTGAGACAGTGATGGAAGCCTGAGGAAGGAATCAAGGATGAAGCTTCAGTGCCCCCTAAATCTCTGCTCGCCCTTGCCAGGCCTCCCTTCCTCTAAGACCTTGGCATCTGCCCCCCTGCCCTGGCACTGACCCCAGGGACAGTCTGGGAGTGTCTGCCCAGCTCTATCTCCCTGGCCTGGGGACTCCTGGGAGCTGGGCCAGGGCTGTATCGTCTGTGTGGTTCAGCTTCACCTGGCACAGGGTGGGGGAGGGTGGCACCAGGAGAGATGCCCCATTCCTCCCCATCCCCCTCTTCCAGCCCCCATACAGGTGACTGCTGGCCAGTTCTGCCCTGCCACCCTCCTCCAAGGCGAGCTATGATTTTTTCTCTCATACCCCACAACCTGCCCCCGGGGCTGCTCCTGCAGCCTCTGCAGAAACCACAGGCTCTGGGCAATCTTGGCCCCAGGGGAGCGAGGAGGACGCAGGTGCAGCGTGGGGCGGGGAAGGGGGCGGGGCCTCTGAACCCACCGGGTTCCATCCTCTCCGCTGCCACCCAGGTGCTCCTGAGCCGAGTAACACGTGCAGTGGCCGCGGGGAGGGGAAGGGGAGCCCCGGGAGACGGCTGCAGGATGGGCGGGCGGCCCTCGAGCCTTCTGGATAAGCAACAGCGGCAGCACCTAAGGGGTGAGTATCCTGAGTGAGGACAGGGTGGGAGTCTGGGTGGGAGGGAGCTCCAGCCATCGGGTCTACACGCTCCATGAAGCAGATGGTGCTGGGGGTCAGACCTAGGGCTGTCAAACACACAGGATGCCCTCTTTTTTTTTTTTTTTTTTTTTTTTTTAGACAGTGTCTTGCTCTGTTGTCCAGCTGGAAGTGCAGTGGCATGATCTCTGCTCACTGCAACCTCCGCCGCGTGGTTCAAGCGATTCCCCTGCCTCAGCCTCTCAAGTAGCTGGGACTACAGGCGCACCACTATGCCTGGCTAATTTTTTAATATTTTTAGTTAAGATGGGGTTTCACCATGTTGGCCAGGATGGTCTCGATCTCCTGACCTTGTGATCCGCTCACCTCAGCCTCCCAGAGTGCTGGGATTACAGGCATGAGCCACCACACCTGGCCAACGATGCCCTCTTAATGTGAATTTCACTCAGCGAATCTTTTGTTATTGTTGAGACAGGATCTTGTCTGTTGCCCAAGCTGGAGTGCAGTGGTACAATCACAGCTCACTGCAACCTTGGCCTCCCAGGCCCAAGCAATTCTCCTGCCTCAACCTCCCAAGTAGCTGGGACCACAGCGTGCACCACCATGCCCTGCTATTTTGTTATTTTTATAAGACAGGTGTCCTTATGTTGCCCAGTCTGGTTTTGAACTTGTGCGCTCAAGTGATCCTCCTGCCTCAGCCTCCCGAGTAGCTGGGACCACAGGCGTGCACCACCACGCCAAGCTAATGTTTTTATTTGATTTTGTAGAGGCAAGGTCTCACTATGTTCCTCAGGCTACTCTTGAACTCCTGAGCTCAAGTGATCCTCCCACCTCAACCTCCCAAAGTGCTGGACTACAGGCGGGAGCCACTGGACCTGGTCTGAATCTTATTGTTAGTATAAGTATATTCCAAATTTTGCATAGTGCATACTTATGCTGAAAACCAATAACTCATTTAATCTTTTTTTATTTTTATTTTTATTTTTTTAAGACGGAATCTCGCTCTGCCACCCAGGCTAGAGTGCAGTGGTGTGATCTCAGCTCACTGCAACCTCTCTGCCTCTAGGATTCAAGTGATTCTCCTGCCTCAGCTTCCCAAGTAGCTGGGATTACGGGCATGCGCCACCATGCCTAATTTTTTTTTATTTTTAGTAGAAATGGGGTTTCACCATGTTGGCCAGGCTGGTATCAAACTCCTGACCTCAGGTGATCTGCCCACCTTGGTCTCCCAAAGTGCTGGGATTACAGGCATGCGTCACCATGCCCAGCCCATGTCTTCTATTTTATTTGGTAAATATGGTGACCTGATTCAGGATAGGGGTTCAGATGGGAAGCATGGGACCAGCTGGAGGATGTCCCAGACCCAGCCAGATCCTGAGGGACGTCCTCCTGGCTGGGCAGGGACCAGCAGGTTCTTTGGTAGGATGCTGGGGATGGAGACTCAGTTCCCAATTTGAGACCAAGAAGGGCCAGGGCCACTCAGGTCCCTCTGTCTTCATATGTAGGGTGAGCCCCAGTGCTGGGTGCTGGGGACATTGTGGGGTTGGTACTGGCCTTATTCTGGCAGGCTCATGGTCTAAACTCCTTCCATCCTGTGGCTCTGCTATGTGAGTCTTCTGTGCCCAAGGTGACCTCAAGGCACAGAATGGCTGCTGGAGCTCCAGCCATTGGGTCCACATTCCATGCAGCAGGGTGGAAGAATTTTTTGTTTTTGTTTTTGGGTCAAATCATGACCCAAAATTGCATGGTGAGAATGATGGGAGAGAGCTCACATGTTCCTCGAGTGTGGGGAAGAGCAGAAGTGGGTGACTGCCTGCTGAGGAGAGGAGACAATGATCAAGCCAGGGCCGGAGGGATGTGATGGCGTTGGCAGGTAGGAGATACCGGAAGAGCATTTTTGACAGGAGAAACAGCATATGCTAAGGCCTGTGGTGTATCTCACAAACAAACAATTCACGTTCACACCCTGGTCATGCCCTCACTTGCTGTGTGACCTTTGGTGAGTAACTGCACCTTCCTGAGCTTTATTCTCTTGTATGTGAAATGGGGATAGTAATAATGCCTAGCTCGTGGGGACGTCGTAAGGATTCAATGAGTTACTCTATGTAGCACTGGGATTTCTTTTTTCAGTAGTGGCTTAAACAAGATAAGGATTTTTAAAAAAATCAAACTGCAGGTGTGGAGGCAGGCAGGCTAGTAAAAGTTAGACACCTAAAGTCCTTCTGTCTCATGGCTCTACCGTGTGTAGTTTCCTATGCCCAAGGTGACCTCCTGGCATAAAATGGCTGCTGGAGCTCCAGCCATTGGGTCCACATTCTGGGCAGCAGAATGGAAGTATGTTTTATTTACAGTCAAATGTATACACCTTAGGGCAACAGCTCAAAGCTAGTCACCCATGTAACTACTTCCTAAATAGATCAGGATACAGGACACTTCCGTCACCCACGGAAAGTTCTCTTATGTCCTTTGGAGCTTTAAAAGCTTTTGAAAAGCTCCTCAGGTGAAGCATATGGAGAAACTTTTGGGTGTGATGGATCCGCTCATTATCTTGATTGTGGTGAGGGTTTCACAGATGTGTGATTGTGTCAAATCTCAGCAAACCATAAGCTTTATGTGATACATGAGCTATAGGTGAAAGTGTGGCTCACACCTGTGTTCCCAGTGCTTTGGGAGTGCGAGGTGGGAGGATTGCTTGAAGCCAGGAGTTTGAGACCAGCCTGGACATCATAGCAAGACCTTGTCTCCACAAAAAATTTAAAAAATTAGCTGGGCCTGGTGGGGCGTGCATGTGATCCCAGCTACGGAAGTGGGGCTGAGGGAGGATCACTTGAACCCAGGAGCTGAAGGCTGCAGTGAGATTGCACCACCACACTCCAGCCTCGGGGACAGAGACCCTGTCTCAGAAAGAAAGAAAGAGGGAAAGAGAGAGAGAAAGAAGGAGGGAGGGAGGAAGGAAGGAAAGGAAGAGAAAAGACACTAGAGCCCAGGAGTTCAAGACCAGCCTGAGCAACACGGTGAAACCTTGTCTCTACTAAAAATAGAAAAATTAGCCAAGCATGGTGGTGGGTGCCTGTAGTTCTGTAGTCCCAGCTACTTGGGAGGCTGAGACGGGAGAATCACCTGAGCCCGGGAAGTGGAGGCTGCAGTGAGCTGTGATTGCACCACTGCACTCCAGCCTGGGCCACAGAGCAAAACCCTGTGTCAAAAAGAAAGAAGAAGGGGGAGAAGGAGGGGGAGGGGAGGGGGGGAGGAGCTTCGTCCCAGCCACTTTAATGGGAACAGGCACAGGGGCTGAAGGGTGAGTGGAATTTGGTGACAGCTCCGGATAACTATAGGAGCCCCAGGTGGCTTCCCTGTCTGTTTAGCCCTCCCCAAGCAGGTCTCTTGGGCAGATTCAATTTGCTGGGCTCACTGTCCCCTTGTCCCTGCAGATCAGATGGACACCCTGCTGAGGAACTTCCTGCCCTGCTACCGCGGGCAGCTGGCAGCATCAGTCCTTCGGCAGATCTCCCGAGAGCTGGCTCCCCAGGAACCGGCTGGAAGTCAGTTGCTACGAAGCAAAGTGAGTTTTGTGGGGGCGGAGGACCTTTGGTGACGGGGGGCCTGGAGGAGCCCTCCCTAAGCCAAGCTTCCAACCTCAGACCTTTGCCATTGCCATAGGGTGACTTTAAATATTCACTGTTTGAATAAGCATTCACTGATTGAATAAGCATTCACTGAGTGGCCAGGCGAGGTGGCTCACGTCTGTAATCCCAGCACTTTGGAAGGCGGAGGCAGGCAGATCACCAGATGTCAGGCATTCAAGGCCAGCCTGACCAACGTGGTGAAACCTCGCCTCTGCTAAAAATACAAAAGGAAAAAACAATTAGCTGGGTGTGGTGTCGCACGCCTGTAATCCCAGCTACATGGGAGTCTGAGACCGAAGAATTGTTTGAACCTGGGAGGTGGAGGTTGCAGTGAGCCGAGATCATGCCACTGCACTCCAGCCTGGGCAACAGAGCAAGACTCCATCTTAAAAACAAAAAAAACCCACCAACAAATAAAACCATTCATTGCACATGTAATTCATGCCACATCATGGCTGGGCATGAGGACACACAGCCTTTGTCCAGTGACAAGGACAGACCCTGCTCTAACCTTTGGAGTTCACAATCTGATGAGACGTAGAAGACTCCAAACAAGCCAGTGTATCCTGATGTGAAATGGAATAACTTTTTTTTTTTACAGTCTCGCTCTTTTGTCAGGCTGGAGTGCAGTGGTGTGATCCCAGCTCACTGCAATCTCCGCTTCCTGGGTTCAAGCAATTCTCCTGCCTCAGCTTCCCAAGTAACTGAGACTACAGGTGCGCACCACCACGTCCAGCTAATTTTTGTATTTTTTAGTAGAGATGGGGTTTCACCATGTTGGCCAGGATGGTCTCAATCTCTTGACTTCATGAGCCACCCACCTCAGCCTCCCAAAGTGCTGGGATGACAGGCGTGAGCCACTGCGCCTGGCAACTTTTTTTTTTTTTTGAAATGGAGTTTCCCTGTGTTGCCCAGGCTGGAGTGCAATGGGGTGATCTCAGCTCACTGCAACCTCCACTTCCTGGGTTCAAGCCATTCTTGTGCCTCAGCCTCCAAGCAGCCGGGACCACAGGCGCCCACCACCGTGCCTGACTAATTTTTATATTTTTAATAGAAACGAGGTTTCACCATGTTGGCCAGGGTGGTCTCAAACTCTTGACCTCAAGTCATGCCCCCACCTCGGCCTCCCAAATTGCTGGGATGACAGGCGTGAGCCACTGCGCCTGGCCTCCAGAGGTCTCTGGAGCCATGAAGTTGCGTGCCCCGTACAACTCACTCTTCACCCACTTAGGAGATGGGTCTTTGACTGATGAGGAAACTGAGGCACAGAGAGGCAAAATGGCCTGCCCAAGGTCACACTGCAGAGGTGTGATTTGAATCTGGGATCCATGCTTATTGCTAATCCAGGGGGCTCCAGGAGCTGCGGACACAGAGCCTTTTTCCACCTGGGATTCTCCCTGACCAGCCTGGGGCATCACAGGACCTGAGCGTCACCCCAGGATACAGCAGGAGCTGTCTGGATGGTTGGGACACAGGGACATCAGCCCACAGCCCCTGACACCTGCTGATCCCTCTGCTTGCAGAAGCTGCCCCGAGTCCGTGAGCACCGAGGACCCCTGACCCAGCTTCGGGGCCACCCACCCCGGTGGCAGCCGATCTTCTGTGTTCTGCGTGGGGATGGCCGCCTGGAGTGGTTCAGCCACAAGGAGGTAAGTGAGTGTCACGTGGCCTTTCTGCTTCTGGGTCCCTCCCTTCCACGCCCCCCAGCCTCAGTTTATGGAGTCCATCTCTCAGCATAGCCCCACCTCTATCAATCACCCACTATGAACCTTGGGCCTCTAATGCTTGGTCTGTTGTGGATCATCTCGTCCCATCCCCTGCTGTGCTGGATGGGTAAACTGAGGCCCAAGTCAGTATCAGAGCTGTGGTTTCAACCTCTTGAGGCCTTTGCAAGTCAGACCTCTGACTCCTCTGCTTTCTGGCTGGGGAGCTTGGGGCGATCACTACCTTTCTGAAACTCAGTTTCCACCTCTGTGAAATGGGATGATAGTGTCTCACCCATGTAGGGTTTTGAGGGTTCATCAAGCGGGTCCTCAGACAGCACATGGGACCAGCCTGGCACACGGGGAGCCAGAGGGTGCTGGGAGTTCAGGGACTGAGGGAGGAAGGGAGGGAAAGGGAAAAGGAGGGAGAGAGAGAGGGAGGGCAGGAACAGGAGGAAGGAAGGGAAGGAGGGAGGAAGAGAGGAAGTTATGGGCATGGAGGGAGGATGGATGGAGAGAGGGGGGAAAAAAGAGAGGGAGCGCTGGACCTGGTGGCTCACACCTGTAATCCCAGCCCTTTGGGAGGCTGAGGCAAGTGGATCCCTGCAGTTCAGGAGTTCAAGACCAATGTGGCCCAAGATGGTGAAACCACATCTGTACTAAAAATACAAAAACTAGGGCCGGGTGCGGTGGCTCATGCCTGTAATCCCAGCACTCTGTGAGGCCGAGGTGGGGGGGTTCACCTGAGGTCGGGAGTTCAAGACCAACCTGGCCAACATGGAGAAACCCCATCTCTACTAAAAATACAAAAATTAGCCGGGCACGGTAGTGCATGCCTGTAATCCTAGCTACTTGGGAGACTGAGGTGGAAGAATCACTTGAACCCAGGAGGCAGAGGTTGCAGTGAGCTGAGATCGAGCCATTGCACTCCAGCCTGGGCGACAGAGCGAGACTCCATCTTAAAATAAATAAATAAAATAAAATACAAAAAAGAACCAGGTATGGTGGCACACACCTATAGTCCCAGCTACTCAGGAGGCTGAGGCAGGAGAATCGCTTGAACCAGGGAGGTGGAGGTTTCAGTGAGCTGAGATCGTGCCACTGCACTCCAGCCTGGGTGACAGAGCCAGGCTCTGTCTCAAAACAAAAACAAAAGACAGAGATAGGAAGGGAGGAAAGCGGGGGGGGGGGGGGGGGGGGGGGGGAGGGGCAGCGGATTTTCCAGCTCATCTGAAATCTTCCCTTGATAGTACAGTCGGGACACAGAAGCCACAGTTCAGACCTGTCCCAAGTTGGTTCTCTGGGTGCCTTTTGTAGGAATATGAAAACGGGAACCGCCCCCTTGGCTCCACAGCCCTGACGGGATACACACTCCTGACTTCCCAGCGTGAATATCTCTACCTTTTGGATGCTCTCTGCCCGGCCTCCTTGGGTAAGGGTCCCGGGGTTCCGAGGAGCAGGTTTCTCCACCCCCTGCATTGTTGACCTGTGGGATCAGATCATTCTCTGCGGTGGGGGCGTCCCGTGCACAGCAGAGCGTTAAGCAGCATCCCCGGCTTCCACCACTTGGAAGGCCAAGGAAGGTGGATCACTTCAGGTCAGAAGTTCAAGCCTGGCCAACATGGTGAAATCCCATCTCTACTAAAAATACAAAATGTAGCTGGGTGTGGCAGCACGTGCCTGTAATCCCAGCATTTTGGGAAGCGGAGGCGGATGGATCACCTGAGTTCAGGAGGTGACCTCATGAGGCCCCCACCGTGGGTACACAACCACAGATGTCTCCAGCATTGCCAAGTGTCTCCGGGGGGGGGGCTATTGCCCCGTTGAGCATCCCTCCTCTGGAAAACAAACACCCACTCTTGCCAGAGTGAGAGGAAGAGTTAGGTCGTGGAACCAGAATCAAAATAGCAAAGGATAAAAACAGTAAAACCTGGGATGCCTGCCGTGGCTCATGCCTGTAGTCCCAGCTACTTGGGAGGCTGAGATGGGAGGATCGCTTGAGCCTGGGAGGTGGAGGTTGCAGTGAGCCGAGATCACCCCATCACACTCCAGCCTGGGCTATAGAGTGAAACTCCATCTCCAACAACAACAAAAACAAAAACAAAACAAAACAAGACAAAAAAAATACAATAGGCTGGGCGAGGTGGCGCACGCCTGTAATCCCAGCACTTTGGGAGGCCGAGGAGGGTGGATCAGTTGAGGTCAGGAGTTTGAGCCAGCCTGGCCAACACGGTGAAACCCTGTCCCTACTAAAAATACAAAAATTGCCGGGCGCGGTGGCTCACGCCTGTAATCCCAGCACTTTGGGAGGCTGAGGCGGGTGGATCACAAGGTCAAGAGATTGAGACCATCCTGGTCAACATGGTGAAACCCCGTCTCTACTAAAAATACAAAAAAATTAGCTGGGCATAGTGGTGCGTGCCTGTAATCCCAGCTACTTGGGAGGCTGAGGCAGGAGAAGTGCCTAAACCCAGGAGGCGGAGGTTGCGGTGAGTTGAGATCGCACCATTGCTCTCCAGCCTGGGTAACAAGAGCGAAACTCCGTCTCAAAAATAAAAAATAAATATACAAAAATTAGCTGGGTGTAGTGGCATGTGCCTGTAATCACACCACTTTGGGAGGCTGAGGTGGGTGGATAACTTAAGGTGAGGAGTTCGAGACCAGCCAGGTCAACAGTGAAACCCTGTCTCTACTAAAAATTCAAAAATCAGCTGGGTGTAGTGGCATGCCTCTGTAGGGCAGGAAAATCACAGCTCAGAGACATGAAAACGTGTGCCCTAGTCATAGAGCTAGAAAGTAGTTTGGACAGGCTGGGCACAGTCGCTCACACCTGTAATCCCTGCACTTTGGGAAGCCAAAGTGGGCAGATCAAGAGGCCAGGAGATCGAGACCATCCTGGCTAACATCGTGAAACCCCGTCTCCACTAAAAAAAAGACAAAAATTAGCTGGGTGTGGTGGCAGGTGCCTGTAATTCTAGCTACTCAGGAGGCTGAGGCAGGAGAATAGCTTGAACCCAGGGGTCGGAGGTTGCAATGAGCTGAGATCGTGCCACTGCAGTCCAGCCTGGTGATACAGCGAGACTCCATCTCAAAAAAAAGAAAAGAAAGAAAGGAAATGGAAGTGGTTTGGGGTTTGGTCAGGTTGGAACCCTGGCCTGGCTAACTCCAAAGCCCCACATCAAGCTGGTCTTATATAACATCCCAGCTTCGATGGATTGGTGATGGCTGCCAGGAGGACTGTATTGAGGAAGCTGAGGCTGGAAAACAATGCTGGGATGGATTGGTGATGTCTGCCTTGGGCATGCAATGGAAGAAGGTGACTTTACCTCCCCACAAACTGTGCCCTGGCCAGTGCTGCTGGAATAAGGAAGGTGGCAACTATCACGGTGTGGTTCATATTTATCGAGCAACTGCCCATTTCAGGGACTGCTGTATGCATTTCAGGGGTATTTTCTCATAGTGAAGGAGCGTTTAGAAGATGCGACCTCCTCTGTTTGTTTTCAGGAGACCATACTCAGGAAGAGCCTGACTCCCTCTTGGAAGTGCCTGTGAGGTTCCCCCTATTCCTCCAGCACCCCTTCCGCCGGCACCTCTGCTTCTCTGCAGCCACCAGGGAGGCACAGCATGCCTGGAGGCTGGCGCTGCAGGGTGGCATCCGGCTTCAGGGCACAGGTGGGTCTCAGGAAGGGTCCGGTAGTTGTGAGGCTAATGGTCTGGGGTCACACGGCTCAGCCTCTGTTGGCTTGGGACCTCTCCAGGCCTCACTTTCCTTACCCAGAAAACGCATTGTTAGACTGGGCATGGTGGCTCACGCCTGTAATCCCAGCACTTTGGGAGCTCGAGATGGGCAGATCACCTGAGGTCAAGAGTTCGAGACCAGCCTGGCCAACATGGTGAAACCCCATCTCTACTAAAAATACAAAAATTAGCTGGGCATGGTGGTGGGTGCCTATAATCCCAGCTACTCGAGAGACTGAGACAGGAGAATCGCTTAAACCCAGGAGGCAGAGGTTGCAGTGAGCCAAGATCACCCCATTGCATGCCAGCCTGGGCAACAAGAGCGAAATTCCGTGTCAAAAAAACAAAACAAAACAAAACAAAAACAAAAAGCAAAACGGAAAGAAAATGCGTTGATGGGGAGCGGGAAGGGACATCAGGCTGTTGTGAGTGACTAGGGCTGTGATAGAGACACACAGGATTCTCTGGAAGCTCAGCCTGGGGGATGGGAATTAGAGCAGGCTTCCCAGATGAGGGGAAGCTGGGGTCTGAAAAAGATGAGGGGCCAGCCAGGTGAAAAAGGGAATAGGTCAGGCTCAGTGGCTCATACCTGTAATCCCAACTTGATGCCAAGAATTCAAAACCAGCCTGGGCAACATGGTGAAACTCCATCTGTACAAAAAATACAAAAATTAGCTGGGCGTGGTGGCATGTGCTTGTGGTCTCAGCTACTCAGGAGGCTGAGGTGGGAGGATCGTTTGAGCCCAGGACTTGGAGGCTGCAGTGAGCTATGATCACGTCATCGTCCTTCAGCCTGAGCAATAGAGAGACCCCTATCTAGGAAAAAAAGAGAGAGAGAGAGAGAGAAAGAAAGGAAAAAAAGAAAGGAAAAAAGAAAGAAAGAGAAGAAGGAAGGAAGGAAGAAATGGAGGAACGAAGAAAGGAAGGAAGGAAAAAGAAAGAAAAAAAGAGGCCGGACGTGGTGGCTCACGCCTGTAATCTCAGCACTTTGGGAAGACAAGGGAGGTGGATCACGAGGTCAGGAGTTCAAGGCCAGCCTGGACAAACATGGTGAAACCCAGGCTCTACTAAAAATACAAAAAATTAGTTGGGCATGGTGGCAGACGCCTGTAATCCCAGCTACTCAGGAGGCTGAGGCAGGAGAATTGCCTGAACCCAGGAGGCGGAGGTTGCGGTGAGCCGAGATCGCGTCATTGCACTCCAGCCTGGGTAACAAGAGCGAAACTCCCTCTCAAAAAAGAAAAAAAAGAAAAAGAAAAAAAAAGAAAAGGAAGGAAGAGAGGGAGAGAGGGAAGGAGGAAGGGAAGGAAAGAGAGAAACAAAAAAGTCGAGGACCAGCAGGACTGACATACACAGTTGGGCAGGTTGTTAACTGCATAAACGACGCAACTGGAGGAGCAGCTAGTGTCTGCGGTGTGTATGGCCCGAACTGCTGGTCATGGGGCTGTGGCTGCCAGTAGAGGGTTCCTTCTAAGTTGAATAAGCGTGCCTTAAGGGCTGGTGGTGATCCTGAGGGAATGTGTTCTCTGTGGTGGGCACTGCCTGTGCAAAGTTCGAGATGAGTGAAACTTGGGTGTTGGTGACCTGGCCAGGAGGAGGGCTTCCTTCCCGGGCCATGGGGAACCAGGCAGGCACTGAGCTATGAGCAGACACTGAGGCCCAGCCCCTCTCAGTCCTGCAGCGAAGCCAGGCCCCTGCTGCCCGAGCCTTCCTGGACGCCGTCCGACTCTACCGGCAGCACCAAGGCCACTTTGGCGACGACGACGTTACCCTAGGTTCAGACGCTGAGGTCAGTGCCCCGCGAGGCCGCCACCGGGACCCCCAGGACCCCTTCCGGCCGGCCGCGGCGCCCACGGCCCCCTCTCCTGCAGGTGCTGACCGCGGTGCTGATGCGGGAGCAGCTTCCCGCGCTGCGAGCCCAGACCCTTCCTGGCCTGCAGGGGGCCGGCCGCGCCCGCGCCTGGGCCTGGACCGAGGTTTGCATGGATCCGGACCCGGGAACAGGGGGCGGGATCCGGGCGCTCGGGTTCCCCTCCCATGACTGTGGCCTAAACTCTCTGCCGGTCTCTCTGACCCCCATCCCCGCCCCGCGTCTCGTCTCTCATATGCTCCTGTCTCGCGTGGGGTCCTCTTGACCGGTCTGGGCAGCTTCTGGAGGCCGTTCACGCAGCTGTCCTGGCCGGGGCCTCCGCCGGGCTCCGCGCCTTCCAGCCCGAAAAAGACGATCTGCTTGCGTCGCTGGAGAAGACGATCCGCCCGGACGTCGACCAGCTGCTGCGGCTGCGGGCGCGCGTGGCTGGGCGGATGCGGAGTGAGACTCGGGGCGGGGCCTGGGCTGGGAGGGGCTAGGCAAAGCCTGGGACAGATGGACGTGACCTAAGCGAGGATGGGCATGGCCTTGTGTGCATAAGGGGCGTGGTCAGGGAGGGGCGTGGCCAAAGAAAGTGGAAGGGAACGGGTGGGGAAGAAGGGCGGGGCCTAAGCTAGACAGTGGCGGGCGTGGCACTAGGGCGGGGCCTAGAGTCTGCCCCAAAGATACAAGGTCCTGAGAGGGCTGTGGGGGACGCAGCAAGGGCGGAGCCTCAGCGGGGGAATAGGCGTGGCCTTGAGGCTGAGGTTAGAGTGGTTGAGGCCCGGAGCTGGGCCACAGCGGGTTGGGCGGGCCTGGAAAGTGGAAGAGCCGGAGAGGGTTGCGAGTAAAGGCCGATACTTGGGCAGGGGTGGGCCAAGGTGGCCCCTACAAAGACTCAACTGGGAATCCAGACTCGGCCCGCCCCTCCGCGGCTCAGTTTTCTCATCACTACAATGAGGTAGAAGAGGGTGCCCAGCGTCCCTGTTCGGGTCCCCCTCGCCCTGCTGAACTAGGGCCCCTGCCCATCCCCATCTGCGAAGCACCTTGCGGAGGGGACTCCAGGTCAGTGTCTTCCACTCCCAGCGGATATCAAGGGACCGCTCGAGTCGTGCCTGCGCCGGCATGTGGACCCGCAGCTGCCCCGGCTCGCTCAGACCCTGCTGGACACCGTGGAAGCCTTGCTCGAGGTGGTGCGGACCCTCCTGGCTCAAGGCGTGGACCGACTGTCCGGCCACCTGCACCAGAGTCCCTCGGGCACGCGGTTGCGCAGGGAGGTGAGCTCCCGTGGGTAGGGGTTCAGCGGGCCAGCGTGTGATGCTTTGAGTCTTTCCTGTTGAAAACCTCTGAATTTGCTTTAGGCTGCTTTTTACTTATTGTGGACCCATCACCATGCTATAGTCACTGGAGCACAGTTTTTGCTTTGTTTCGTTTGTTTTGGGGACAGGGTCTTGTTCTGTCACCCCGGCTGGAGTGCAGTGGCACAATCTTAGCTCACTGCAGCCACAACCTCCCAGGCTCAATTGATTCTCCTACCTTAGCCTCCCGAGTAGCTGGAAATATAGGTGCACGTCACCATGCCCAGCTAATTTTTTAATTTTTTTGTAGAGACAGGGTCTTGCTTTGTTGCCCAGGTTGGTCTCAAACTCCTGGGCTTAAGCGATCTGCCTGCCTTGGCCTACCAAAGTGCTGGGATTACAGGTGTGAGCCGCACAGTTTAAAACGTGAGGGGAAAGGAGTTGGATGAGAATAGTGGCATTTTAGCAAAATCATTCTGAGATCACCCCCCAAACTCCTTCTCCCATTCCCCTGTAGGGAACAACCCATGTGGTCTCATGAGCCAGATAATTCTGCTCAAGGCAGGTCAACTCAGTTTGTGCATCTGATATTCAAGTAGCACCTAAAATCCATCCATCCACTCATCCATCCATGCATACATACATACATACGTGCATTCACAAAGCAGCACCTACTATGTGCCAGGCAACCTTCAACTCATTCTTAACCTTCTACTTCCTAATCACCTTCTCCAGGAGCTGTCCCTGGTCCCCCTCTATGTCTTGTAGTAGCCTGTACTTCTCTTATCACAGCCTCACTTTCATACCACTGGGGGAGATTTCTATACTCTGTCTCCCCCAATTTGTAAGCAAAGGCTGGCTTAGAGTATTCCGTTTCTGCAGCCCCAGGGCCCAGCACAGAGAGGACATGAGGTGGTCATAGACCCAGGTCCAACTGAGTGTGCTTATTTCCTCTCAACTGTGCCAGCACCTCATGCTATAGTTTTTTCAGGTTTTATCATTTTATACCCATAACACCATGCCTCACCGCTCCTTTTATTTTATTTTATTTTTTTGAGACAGAGTCTCACTCTGTCATCCAGGCTGGAGTGCAGTGTGGTGATGTCAGCTCACTGCAACCTCTGCCTCCCGGGTTCAAGCAATTCTCTCCCTCAATCTCCCGAGTAGCTGGGATGACAGGTGCCTGCCACTACGCCTGGCTAATTTTTGTATTTTTAGTAAAGATGGGGTTTCAATATCTTGGCCAGGCTGATCTTGAACTCCTGAACTCATAATCCACCCACCTTGGCCTCCCAAAATTCTGGGAATACAGGCATGAGCCACTGTGCCTGGCCTTATTTTATTTGTTGACACAGTCTGTCTCCCAGGCTGACGTGCAGGGGTGCAACCTCGGCTCACTGCAACCCCTACCTCCCGGGTTCAAGCGATTCTCCTGCCTCAGCCTCCCGAGTAGCTGGGAGTACAGGTGCGCGCCACAAGGCCCAGCTAATTTTTGTATTTTTAGTAGAGATGGGGTTTCTCCATGTTGGCCAGGCTGGTATCAAACTCCTGACCTCAAGTGATCTGCCCGCCTCAGCCTCCCAAAGTGCTGGGATTACAGGTATGAGCCACCACGCCTGGCCCACCGCTACTTTATTATGAGTTTCTTTGGTGACAACTGAGGCGGGATGTGTTTTCATTTGGGTTTCTCCTTTGGCGAATTGGCTGTGGGGTCCCTGGCCCTTTGCAATCAGCTGACAGAACCCCCCGCCCCCGACAAACTGCTTCTGGGAACACAGGTTTACTCATTCGGGGAGATGCCGTGGGACTTGCCGCTGATGCAGGCATGCTACCGTGAGACCGAGCGGAGCCGGGGGCGCTTGGGGCAGCTGGCAGCACCGTTTGGCTTCCTGGGGATGCAGAGCCTCGTGTTTGCGGCCCAGGATCTTGCACAGCAGGTGAGGGTGAGCAGGAGCCTGGGAGGAGGCCAGCCTGTGAAGAGCACCTCCACTAAGTGTGTCCTGGAGAGATCACGATAATTGAGATAGACCCAGCGGGGCTGCCAGTCTCATGGGGACATGAGCCTGTTTCCAGGCAGCGCCACACGTGGTGGACAGAACTGGGGCAGAATGTACAGGGAGTGCCAAGGACGTTCCTGATCCATTTCCGGGGCTGATGGGACTTTTGGGAGGAGAGGACTTCCAACATGGGGCAGCAGTGGGAGGAGTGAGGCTGGCTCAAGTCCCGAGTGAACAGTGTTGAGAGTGCTTGTCTGCATTTGGGGAACAAGGAGCAATTTTTTTAGAAATGGGGAAGATAGGCTGGCGAGATGGACGGGCAGATTGCTGAGTGCCTTGAGTATGGGGCTAAGGGGTGGGCTCTTTCCTGAGGACAATGGGGAGCCAGAGCAGGTGTGTGAGCAGGGGGAGGGCGTGGCTGGAAGTTCTGCCTGCCGTAGGGAGCACAGGCTGTTGGGGGCAGGAATAGGGGAGGAAGAGAGGAGGCCTGCACCAGGATTGCGAATGTCAGTGGGGAGAAATGAGAATTGTTTTGAAGTTTGAGATGGGACCTGCTGATGGACTTGGTGACAGAAGAGAGTGAGATGATTCAGTTCCACCTGGCACAGTTGTTCAGTTTGCACACTGCACAAGAGCACTCAGTGGAGGAGGCCGAACTCTGGCTGGCTCTCTGCTACCCATTCTGGGCACCCTGGCACCATCCCCCAGAGGGAGGGGGCTTTCTGCCAGTTTGCACATAGTTCCCCACAGACTGGACAATTCCGAGGTCCTGAGAGGAGGGGAAAGGTGTTTCCTGGGACAAGGAGGAGGAGGTTGGGGAGAGGTGGCTGGTTGGGGCAGGCTGGATGCTGAGAAGGGGTCAACTGGGCAGGCGGGGGCCCAGGAGGCTGGATCACAGATTTTGGGGTCATCACAGCATCTCCTCCCACAGCTCATGGCTGATGCTGTGGCCACCTTCCTGCAGCTGGCCGACCAGTGTCTGACCACGGCCCTCAACTGTGACCAGGCTGCCCAGAGGCTGGAGAGAGTCAGGGGGCGCGTGCTGAAGGTGCGGTCTGCGGGTACAGGGTGGCACCCGGTGGCAGTGGGGCCTGGGTGCTCAGATGGTCACTAGATGCGCCGTTGGGTGTGTTGTACAGAAGTTCGAATCAGACAGCGGGCTGGCGCAGAGGAGGTTCATCCGAAGCTGGGGTCTCTGCATCTTTTTGCCTTTTGTGCTGAGACAACTCGAGCCAAGCTGCAGGAAGGTGAGTTAATGGGAATCATGCAGGCAGGTCTGAGCATGGCCACACATCCACGTAAAGCAGGCAAGAATGTTCTTTGAGCATTAGAGACTTCTGGCCAGGATCGTAATCCCAGCACTCTGGGAGGCCAAAGTGGGTGGATTGCTTGAGGCCAGGAGATCAGTCTGAACAACATAGTGAAACCCCATCTCTATAAAAATACAGAAGTTGGCCGGGCACGATGGTTTACTCCTATAATCCCAGCACTTTGGGAGGCAGAGGCCAAGGCAGACCCTGAGGTCGAGATTTCAAGACCAGCCTGATCAACATGGAGAAACCCCGTCTCTACTAAAAATACAAAATTAGCCAGAAAAAAAAAAAAAAATTAGCCAGGCATGGTGGCGCCTGCCTGTAATCCCAGCTACTCAGGAGGCTGAGTCAGGAGAATTGCTTGAACCTGGGAGGCGGAGGTTGCATTGAGCTGAGATCGCGCCATTGCACTCCAGCCTGGGCAACAAGATCCAAACACCAGAAAAAATAATCTAAAAAAAATTGTCTAAAAAAACAGAAACAAAAACAGAAGTTAGCCAGGCGTGGTGGCATGTGCCTGTGGTCCCAGCTACTCCGGAGGCCAAGACGTGGGAGGATCAGTTGAGCCCAGGAAGTTGAGGCTGCAGTGAGCTGGGATCACACCACTGCACTCCAGCCTGGGCAACAGAGTAAGGCCCTAGCTCAAAAAAACAGGTTTCTGTACCCTGAGCCCCGGAGCTGGGTCAGGTGGCTTTTCTGGGCTTCCACAATGCCATCTGCTTTGTCCGTGATGGGGCTCATTACTCTGTGTCTGCCGCGGAAGAGCTGGGATGGGTGCCATACATCACATATCACCGGGTGACGTGGGCACCAGAGGAGGGGGAGGCGGATGATGGAGAGTTTGGGTAAGGGTTGGGTAAGGGGTTGCCGGGGGTCAGGAAGGATCTCCCTGTGAAATCAAGGCATGGGCTATGTCCCAGGGAGGGCATTCCAGGCAGAGGGCACAGCACCATGCAAAGGTCCTGAGGCCTGCCCATGCCTGGCATGTTGAAGTAACTGACGAGGTGGGTGTGGCTGGGGCTTAGTGTGAAGGAGGTCGGGGGAGTCCTAGGTGCCTGGGCACACAGGGCTCAGGGACACCAGGTGGGTGTCTGACATGGGTACAAACAGAATCCTCTAGAGGAAGTGGTTGGGGGTTGGGGGAATCCCAGCTGAGACACTCACAATACTCCCTGTGAGGTGTGACTTGCTGTGTCTAATTAATCTCATGAATCCTTTCCACAACGATAGAGAATAGGGGTCACTGAGTCCATTTTAAAGATAAGGAAACTGAGGCCCAGTGGGGTGGTGCATGCCTGTCATCCCAGCACTTTGGGATAGTGAGACCCCATCTCTACAAAAAATACAAGAATTAGCCGGGTGCGGGGTGCATGCCTATAGTCCCAGCTACTCGGGAGGCTGAGGTGAGAGGATCACTTGAGCCTGCGAGGTTGAGGCTGCAGTGAGCCATGAGTGCCACTGCACTCCAGCCTGGGTGACAGAGCGAGACCTGTTTATTTTTATTTTTATTTATTTATTTTTGAGACGGAGTCTTGCTCTGTCACCCAGGCTGGAGTGCAGTGGCGCGATCTCAGCTCACTGCAACCTCTGCCTCCCGGGTTCAAGCAGTTCTCTCCCTCTGCCTCCTGAGTAGATGGAATTACAGGTGCCTGCCACCACGCCCAGCTATTTTTTTTTTTGTATTTTTATAGAGATGGGGTTTCACCATTAGCTGGTCTTGAACTCCTGACCTCCTGATCTACCCACCTCGGCCTCCCAAAGTGTTGAGATTACAGGCATGAGTCATCATGCCCAGCCAAGACCTGTTTATTTTATTTTATTTATTTATTTATTTTAATTAAAAAAATATATATATATATATAAGGGCCAGGCGTGGTGGCTTACGCCTGTAATCCCAGCACTTTGGGCGGCCGAGGCAGGTGGATCACCAGGTCAAGAGATCGAGACCATCCTGGTCAACATGGTGAAACCCCGTCTCTACTAAAAATACAAAAAATTAGCTGGGCATGGTGAGGTGTGCCTGTAATCCCGGCTACTCAGGAGGCTGAGGCAGGAGAATTGCTTGAACCCAGGAGGCGGAGGTTGCGGTGAGCCGAGATCGCGCCATTGCACTCCAGCCTGGGTAACAAGAGTGAAACTCCATCTCAAAAAAAAAATATATATATATACACACATATACGTATATATATATACGTATATATATGTGTGTATATACACACATATACGTATATACATGTATATACGTATATATATGTATATACATGTATATACGTATATGTGTGTATATATGTGTATATACACACATATACGTATATACATATATATACGTATATATATATGTATATATATGTGTATATATATATGTATATGTGTGTATATATATGTATATGTGCATATATATGTACATATACGTGTATATATGTACATATATATATATATAAAACAGCTCCTCCAAAGCAGAATATTTATTTATTTATTTTGAGACGGAGTCTTGCTCTGTTACCAGGGTGGAGTGCAGTGGCGTGATCTCAGCTCTTGACCTCATAATCCACCCGCCTTGGTGTCCCAAAATGCTGGGATTACAGGCGTGAGCCACCATGCCCGGCCCCTGTTTATTTTCAAATTAAAAAAAAAAAACTTAAAAAAATAAAGATAAGGAAACCGAGGCCCAATGCCCCCTCCCCAACAGCTAATCAAGCCCAAGGTTAGGGCAGAAACCCACAACGTAGGCCTCTAGAGCCCCTCCCCTCCAGCTGAGCCCCTAACCTGCCGTGGTTCCAGGAGCTGTCTGAGTTTGAGGGGGATGTCCTTGCCGTGGGCAGCCAGGCTCTGACCACTGAGGGCATCTATGAGGACGTCATCCGCGGGTGCTTGCTGCAGAGGATTGACCGAGGTGAGTCCTGTCCTGCCATGGCTCAGGGGAGCCTAGCCTGGCAGCCACTGGTTGTATGTACCGAGTCCCACCAGGGCCCCATCGCTTCTCACTCTCTGTGAACACTTGCCATTCGACCTCAAGTCAGGACTTGGCCAGAGTTGGTCCAGGGTGGAGGAGCTCAGAGGGGCAGGAATGGAAACTCTCTGAACGAAGGGCCTTTGGATTGGGGCTGTGAGGGATATACAGGAGTTCTCAGGATGAGGAGGAGGCAGAGTTCAAAAACTATTGATAGAGGTTGGGCATGGTGGCTCACCTCTGTAATCCCAGCACTTTGGGAGGCTGAGGCGGGCAGATCACTTGAGGCCAGGAGTTCAAGACCAGACTGACCAACATAGTGAAACCCCGTCTCTACTAAAAATATAAAAACTTAGCCGGGCATGGTGGTGCACACCGGTAGTCCCAGATTCTTAGGAGGCTGAGGCAGGAGAATTGCTTGAACCTGGGAGGCAGAGGTTGCAGTGAGCCAGTCATGCCACTGTACTGCAGCCTGGGTATAGAGTGTGACTCCATCTTTATTTATTTATAATTTTTTTTTGAGAGAAAATCGCATTCTGTCGCCCAGGCTGGAGTGCAGTGGCACAGTCTTGGCTCACTGCAACCTCCACCTCCTGGGTTCAAGTTATTCTCCTGCCTCAGCCTCCCAAGTAGCTGGGGCTACAGGCACATGTCACCATGCCCAGCTAATTTTTGTATCTTTAGAAGAGACAGGGTTTCACCATGTTGGCCAAGCTGGTCTCAAACTCCTGACCTCCAGTGATCTGCCTGCCTCAGCCTCCCAAAGTGCAGGGAGTGGGTCCATCCTGAATTGATTTGTGATGTCTGCCCAGAGCAGTGTGTTGGGAGGTGAGACTGGTGGTGTCCAGGCTTGGTGAAGGGTGCAGGGATCGGCTAGCAATGTCTGCCATGGGTAGGGGCTTGGAGAGAGGCTTTATGTGAGCCACCTGTTCAGGATTCCTACTTGAGACATTTGTAGTCTCTCTGGGAAAATGCAGGGTACCCACTGAATTTCTGAAAGAAAGAAAAAAAAGAAAATGCAGGGAAGCCCCTTGGTGCCTGGGCTTCCTCAGGTATGTCCAAGAGTTCATCTCATTTCAGAATTGAAAAAGGCCCTTGGTGCCAGTGATGTATCCTGCACTCTGGATGGCTGCTTGGAGGTCCCATGGGAACAGGAGGAAGCAGGTGGGGAACTTCACAGGCTTCTGGAACATGCCAAAGTGATTGCTGGGGGTGGGGAGGTGGGGGCCTGCATGGGGTGTATGGGATTGTCGTGAGTGTGGGTTCATGGATGGCACAGAATGTACTTTGCCTCCTTACCCAGCCAGGCTGGCCAAGCTCACCAACAAGCACAGTGGGAAGTTGTGGAGTGTATCTGAGCCACAGAGGGACGTGTATCTGAGCCACAGAGGGACGCTATAAGGCAGGCCTCTGACATGCATGTGAGCTCAGCCCTCAGGAGATGGAATTGTGGTCAATCTGTGTCCCATCTCTGTATTATTTTTTTTTTAAAGGAGTCTAGCTCTGTTGCCCAGGCTGGAATGCAGTGGTATGATCTCGGCTCACTGCAACCTCCATCGCCCAGGTTCAAGTGGTTCTCCTGCCTCAGCCTCCCAAGTAGCTGAGACTCCAGGCATGTACCACCACACCTGGCTAATTTATGTATTTTTAGTAGAGAAAGGTGTTTCACCATGTTGGCCAGGCTGGTCTCGAACTTCTGACCTCAGGTGATCTGACTGCCTCAGCCTCCCAAAGTGCTGGGATTACAGATGTGAGCCACGATGCCCAGCCTTTGTATTTCATCTCTAATGCCAGGACTTAGGGGACATCTCCCAATGGCTACTTCCTGTTCCCAACTTGGAAAGGGAGATTGTAGTGATGGGGGCCTTAGGTATACCACCAGCAAGAGCTTGCAAGATGGGCATAATTTGGGGGATAATTTTTTATGCAACAGTAGCTAACTAATACACTTCCCAGCTGATCTGGGACAGAGAAACTGATCAATATTTACACTAACTTGAATAAATAAACAGTCCTAGAAAGACTTCTAAGGGCAGGCACAGTGGCTCATGCCTGCAATCCCAGCACTTGGTGGATTGCTCGAGCCTAGGAGTTTGGGACCAGCCTGGACAACATAGCAAGACCCCGTCTCTACAAAAAGTTTAAAAATTAGTTGGGTGTGGTGGAACGCACCTGTAGTCTCAGCTACTCAGGAGGCTAAGATGTGAGGATTACTTGAGCCCAAGAGATGGAGGCTGCATTGAGCGGATTGCACCACTGCACTCCAGCCTGGGCCGCATTGAGAGACCCTGTCTCAAAAAAAAAAAACAAACTAACAGTCCAGGCACAGTGGCTCACGCCTGTAATCCCAGCACTTTGAGAGGCTGAGGCAGGTGGATCACGAGGTCAAGAGATCGAGACCATCCTGGTCAACATGGTGAAGCCCTGTCTCTACTAAAAATACAAAAAATTAGCTGGGCATGGTGGTGCACGCCTGTAGTCCCAGCTACTCAGGAGGCTGAGGCAGGAGAATTGCCTGAACCCAGGAGGCGGAGGTTGAGGTGAGCCGAGATCGCGCCATTGCACTCCAGCCTGGGTAACAAGAGCGAAACTCCATCTCAAAAAAAAAAAAAAAAAAAAACTAACTAACAAATACAAACTTCTGAGTGTCAGAATATTTGAGGATTTGCAATTGGAGGTGAAGGATTGTGGGGCCCCTGAATCCCCTTCACCAGAACCACAGCAATCGGCATTTGGTTTCTAGTCTTTCACACTATCAGCCAATGCCACCGGGAATTATCTTGCACGTACCGTTTTTGCAAGTGCAGATTCCCGGGGGCAGATCCCGCAATATGAAACCTCCGAATTTAAAGTGGGCGTGTTTGTCATTTCAACAGAAGGCCGTCCACCAGGTAGCCTCACCTGCTGCCCCTCACCCTTGTTCAGGAGGTTTAGGAGCTGCTTTTAGCTCCTTCTCTGAGAACCTTCTTTCCTATCCTTCACCCTTTTATCTTTTGGCTGCTTATACATTTCTTTTTTTCTTTTTTTTTTTTGAGATGGAGTCTCTGTCACCTAGGCTGGAGTGCAGAAGCAGGATCTTGCCTCACTGTAACCTCCACCTCCCAGGTTCAAGCAATTCTCCTGCCTCAGCCTCCTGAGTAGCTGGGATTACAGGCATGCACCACCATACCCGGCTAATTTTTGTATTTTTAGTAGAGACGGGGTTTCACCATGTTGGTCAGTAACGATGTTGGTCTCTAACTCCTGACTTCAGGTGATCCGCCTGCCTCGCCTCCCAGTGCTAGGATTACAGGCACGAGCTACTGTGCCTGGCCTACGTTTTTTTTTTTTTGAGATGGAGTTTCACTCTTGTCCCCCGGGCTGGAGTGCAATGGCGCAATCTCAGCTCACTATAACATCCACCTCTTGGGTTCAAGCGATTCTCCTGCCTCCGGAGCAGCTGGGATTACAGGCGTGCACTACCACACCCAGCTAATTTTTGTATTTTTAGTAGAGACGAGGTTTTACCATGTTGGCCAGGCTGGTCTCAAACTCCTGACCTCAGGTAATCTGCCCGTCTCGGCCTCCCAAAGTGCTGGGATTACAGGCATGAGCCACCGTGCCCGGCCAACATTTCTATTAACTCTGATTTTTTTTTTTTTTTTTCTGAGATGGAGTCTTGCTCTGTCCCCCAGGCTGTAGTGCAGTGGCACGATCTCGGCTCACAACATCCTCCACCGCCGGGTTTAAGTGATTCCCCTGCCTCAGCCTCCTGCGTAGCTGGGACTACAGGCAGTTGCCACCATACTAATTTTTTTGTATTTTAGCAGAGACGAGGTTTCAGGATGGCCAGGATGATATCGATCTTCTGACCGTGATTCGCCTGCCTCGGCTTCCTAAAGTGCTGGGATTACAGGCGTGAGCCACTGTGCCTGGCCTATGAACTCTGATTTTTTAAGCACTTATTACATACCAGATGTCCGACATGTCTGACTTTCTGATGTCTGTTTGATATTTTTCATTATACAGGCGAGGAAACTGAGGCTGAGCGAGAAGGAGCGGCCTGTCCCAGGCAGCCAGACTCTGGTGCCCAGATCCAGCCACTTGGCCCACCACTTTCTCGAGGAACCCTCTAGAGCTGAATCTTCACCCGAATCTATCTTGTTTCTATTGGATAAATGTCTACAAGCGGAATTTTTGGGCCAAAATGGATGTGCCATCTTTAGGCTTTTGTACCCACTGCCCCTCCAGAAAACTGGGCCATTTTATACTCCGAGCAGCAGCATTTGTGTATTTTTTCCAAGTCTTTTTTTTTTTTTTTTTTTGAGGCAGTCTTGCTCTGTCGCCCAGGCTAGAGTGCAGTGGCGTGATCTCGGCTCACTGTAACCTCCGCCTCCCAGGTTCAAGTGATTCTCCTGCCTCAGCCTCCTGAATAACTGGGATTACAGGTGCCTGCTGCCATGCCCAGTTAATTTTTGTATTTTTAGTAGAGACGAGGTTTCAGCATGTTGGCCAGGCTGGTTTCAAACTCCTGTCCTCAAGTGATCTGCCTGCCTCGGCCTCCCAAAGTGCTGGGATTACAGGCAAAAGCCACCGAGCCCAGCCCATTTTTTTTTCTAATAATAGAGACAGGGTCTTGCTATGTTGCCCAGGCTGGACTTGAACTCCCGAACTCAAGCAATCCTTCTGCCTCGGCCTCCCAAAGTGCTAGGATTATAGGAGTGATCCACCCTGTCCAGCCTCCAAATCCTTTCTCAACACGAGGACTTTTCATAAAAAGAAAAAACTATGCCAATTAGACACACACAGAAATCTCATTCTTTTATTTTGAATTTCTTTGACTACACTGAACTTACAAATAAGTTTATTATGGCTGGGCACAGTGGCTCATGCCTGTAATCCCAGCACTTTGAGAGGCTGAGGCTGGCAGATCACTTGAGCTCAGGAGTTCAAGACCAGCCTGGCTAACATAGTGAGACCCCCCCCCCCCTACAAACAAATACAAAATTAATAGCTGGGAGTGGTGGCTCATGCCTGTAATCCCAGCACTTTGGGAGGCTGAGACAGTTGGATCGCTTGAGGACAGGAGTTTGAGACCAGCCTGGGCAACATGGTGAAGCCCATCTCTACTAAAAATACAAAAAAAACAAAACAAAGCAAAAAAAAAACAACAAAAAGAAGCCGAGCTGAGATGGTAGAGTTACCTATTTAACTGAGCCTGGGAAGTCAAGGCTGCAGTGAGTGGTGATTGTACCACTGTACCCCAGCCCGGGCCATGGGGGTGAGACCCTGTCTCAAAAAACAAGATCGAATATGTTGATTAGCCGTTTGCATGTTTGTAGTTTCGATTTTTTATTTTAGTGAATTGCCTGTCCACAGGCAATTCTTTTTCAGAAGTTATTCTACTTTTCAGGAGTTTAGATTTTTCTTATTGATATCTAATCACTTTTTTTTATCTGGAGGCTATGAAGGCTTCGTGATACAGGTTACAGATTTTTTTTTCTCGGCTTGCTGTGAGCCGTTTGGGTTTGTTTCCTAGCTGCAAATGTTAACTTGGTATCAAGTTTCCCGGCTGGGAGAGCAGCTTTTCCCGACCTCCCTCTGCTTGCCAGAAAAGTCATCTGCTAAGTAGGTATTGGCAGCCTCTCCACTCTCGCGAACTTCGCAGCTGCTTCCGGAGTGGGTTCCACAGGGATTCCCCTGTGTTCTTGGTTCAGCTTACAGAGGGACTGTGACACTCCATGGAGACAGTTTCCTCCCATTCTGTTGGAGTTTTCAGCCTCCCCTAAAACAATGAGATATTCCTGACCTTTCCAGCTATTTCCCTCCAACCCCACCTTCCGAAATACGTTTGCACTTCAGAGTCTCCTTCAGCTGCCTTCCTTTCACCCTGGACGGGGTGGGACGGGATGTAGACGTTAATTCTGGAACAATTGCAGCCGCAAGAATTTGTCATCTTGCCTCTTTTGAGAAAACCATTGTTTGCCCTGGGGTCTTTTTCTTAATATGAAAAGATCTTTCCTCATCAACTCCACAGAGTGTAAATTTGTTTTTAACTTGTATTTTTTTTTTAAGATGGTGTCTGGCTCAGCCGCCCAGGCTGGAGTGTAGTGGTATGATCTTGGCTCACCGCAACCTCCACCTCTTGGGTTTAGGAGATTCTCTTGCCTCCGCTTTCCGAGTAGCTGGGATTACAGGTGAGCGCCACCATGCCCGGATAATTTTTTGTATTTTTTGTATTTTTTTTTTTTGAGACGGAGTTTTGCTCTTGTTACCCAGGCTAGAGTGCAATGGCGTGATCTCGGCTCACCGCAATTTCCACCTCCTGGGTTCAGACAATTCTCCTGCCTCAGCCTCCTGAGTAGCTGGGATTACAGGCACGCGCCACCATGCCCAGCTAATTTTTTTGTGTTTTTAGTAGAGACGGGGTTTCACCATGGTGACCAGGATGGTCTCGATCTCTTGACCTCATGATCCACCCGCCTCGGCCTCCCAAAGTGCTGGGATTACAGGTGTGAGCCACTGCGCCTGGCCTGTATCATTCTTTTTTCTTTTCTTTCTTTCTTTCTTTCTTTCTTTCTTTTTTTTGAGTCGCAGTGTAGCTCTATTGCTAGGCTAGAGTATAGTAGTGTGACCTTGGCTCCCTGCAACCTCTGCCTCCTGGGTTCAAGCGATTCTTCTGCCTCAGCCTTCCAAGTAGCTGGGACTACAGGCGGGCACCACCATGCCCAGCTGATTTTTGTATTATTAGTAGAGATGGGTTTCACCATCTTGGCCAGACTGTCTGGAACTCCCAAATACAAAATCAGCTGGGCGTGGTAGCAGGTACCTGTAATCCCAGCTACTTGGGAGGCTGAGGCAAGAGAATCGCTTGAACCCGAGAGTCAGAAGTCTGAGATCTCAGCAGTGAGCTGAGATCTCGCCATTGCACTCCAGCCTGGGCAACAGAGTGAGACTCCATTACAAAAAAGAAAAAAAAGAAAAAAAATTAAGTTTGAGCCAGGGATGATGGCTCACCGGTAATCTCAGCACTTTGGGAGGTGGAGGTGGGAGGATTACTTGAGCCGAGGAGTTTGAGAAAAGCCTGGGCAACATAGTGAGTCTCCATCTCTACAAAAAATTTAAAAGTTAGCTGGGCGTGTTGGAGTGAACTTATAGTCCCAGCTACTTGGGAGACTGAGGCAGGAGGATCAGTTGAGCCCGGGAGGTTGAGGCTGCAGTGAGCCATGATCATGCCACTGCACTCTAGCCTGAGCCACAGAGCAAGACCCTCTCCGTGAAGAAAAGAAAAAAAATATTCAGATGTATTTATTTTTTGAGACGGAATTTCACTCTTGTTGCCCAGGCTGGAAAGCAGTGGCATGATCTCAGCTCGCTGCAACCTCCGCCTCCAGGGCTCAAGCGATTCTCCTGCCTCAGCCTCTTGAGTAGCTGGTATTACAGGCGCGCACCATCACGCTCAGCTATTTTTTGTATTTTTAGTAGAGACGGGGTTTCACCGTGTTGACTAGGCTGCTCTCGAACTCCTGACCTCAGATGATCCGCCCGCCTCTACCTCCCAAAGTCTTGGGATTACAGGCGTGAGATCCAGAACCAGGATGCCAAACCCACGTTGCAGCAGAGGAAATTGAGGCTCAGGTCTCTAGGGTCCCAAAGCAGGTCCTAAGTGGCCAAGCCCGCCTGGTGGCACATCCCGAGTTTTATACTTGGGGAAGTTGGGGTGCATCAGGTTGAGGTCCGGATGGTAGGAAGCGACTGGAGGAAGCGCGGGTTCCTAACCCTAAAGCTAGCCTTAATTTCCCTTCCAAGCTCTCTCTCTCCAAGAGCTCTGTACCTTTAAGGATGATGCAGGGGCGGGGCGTCCTGGGTGGGGCTGTAGGTGACGTCACTGGGCGAGAGCGTCTGGAGGCGGGGCCTGGACTCCTCCCCTTTAAGGCGCGCGGCCGGGCCGGGCCCTGAAGACTTTTTTTACCGTGCGGCCAACGTCCGCCGGCACAAAAACGACTTAAAGGAGACGCGTGGCGTGATGGCGGCGGCCCCACGCGCGGGACGGCGGCGCGGAAGGCCGCTCCCGGCGCTGCTGCTTCTGCTGCTGGCGCCACTGCCGCCGGGAGGTCCGCCGGGCGCCGACGCCTACTTTCCCGAGGAGCGCTGGAGCCCGGAGTCGCCCCTGCAGGCGCCGCGCGTGCTGATCGCGCTGTTGGCGCGAAACGCGGCCCACGCGCTGCACACCACGCTGGGCGCACTCGAGCGGCTGCGGCACCCGCGGGAGCGCACGGCGCTATGGTGAGCCGAGCCCGCCGTCCCCATCGGGCGGGTCCCCGCGAGCTCCCTGCTGGCTGTCCTCTTATGGGTGGGTCCACGCGAGCCCCTGCTCGTTGTCCCCTTAGGGGAGGGTCTACGGGTTCCCTGCCCGCTGTCCCCTTCGGGGCGGGTCTGAGATGCTTCCTGTTCGCTTCTCCCATCGGGACGGTTCTACGCATGCCCCTGGCCGCTGCCCCAATCGGGAAGGGTCCACGTGTGCCCCTGCCTGCTGCCCCCAGTGGGGCTGACCCACGCGTGCTCCCTGCCTGTTGTACTCCTATGAGGTGGGCCAGACACAGCCCTCCCCACGTTAAGACAAGCGGAACCGATGGCTCCTTTAGGGTGCGCTGGGGACCCTCCTGCCTGCAGGACCCTATTAGGGCAGATCTGGCCTCGCTGACTGGGGCTTGTTCTAGCTCCCTCTGGGACACGTACACCTCCAAAGAACAGAGCCCAGAGCCCCCACTGGGGCGTTTCCAGGGGCCACGTCTAACAGCCTTTCCGTGCCTGCTGCTGTTCTTAAGCTTGAACTCAGCTAGGCTCCAGGCCCCAATCAGACCCCTGCTCTGGGACCAGCGGTGTTCCAGACGGCCCCGGAGGAAGCTTTCTTGGGAGGGAATGGGGCAGAGCTCTGAGGAAGTCTCTGACTGGTGACTTCTCACTCCCCGCCTCAGTTCCTCAAATGGAAAATGGTCCGGGTGCAGTGGCTCACGCACTAATCCTAGCCATTTGGTAGGTCAAGGTGGGCAGGTCACTCGAGCTCAGGAGTTCGACACCAGCCTTGCCAACATGGCAAAACCCCATCTCTAGAAAAAATTAGGCCAGGTGCGGTGGCCTGTGCCTTGTGGTCCCAGCTATTTGGGAGGCTGAGGCAGGAGAATCACATGAGCCCAAGAGTTCAAGGCTGCAGTGAACTATGATTGCACTCCAGCCTGGGCAGAGTGAGAACCTGCCTCTAAAAAAAAAGAAAAGAAAAGAAAAGAAAATGAGTGTGTTAATATAATTATCGCTTTGAGTTTGTCTCTGAAGATTAACCAGTTAAATGGATGTGAAGCTGGTGTGTCTGACATGGGCTTTGTGCTGAGTGATTTTATTATTATTATTATTAGTGTCATTGCTGGTGTTACTGTCAATTTATTGGGTAGAATTAGCTCTTGGCACTACAGTCAAACTAAACTCCCAAATGTCCCTTTTCCTTCCACCTGATTCCCCAGTCTGGATAATCCAAATACACAATTGGTACTTAACAAACGTTTGTTGAATGAATGAATGACTGTAGCCCACGAGGTGGATGTGATTCAGAGGAGAGGATGAAGGAAGGCAGGGGAGGGGGTTTATGAGATATACTTTTTTTTTTGAAAAGGAGTCTTACTCTGTTGCCCAGGCTGGAGTGCAGTGGCTCCAGCAACTGCAATGATCTCAGCTCACTGCAGCCTCCACCTCCCGGGTTCATGTGATTCTCCTGCCTCAGCCTCCCGAGTAGCTGGAATTACAGGCTCGAGCCACCATGCCCGGCTAATTTTTGTACTTTTAGTAGAGACAGGGTTTCACCATTGTGGCCAGGCTGGTCTCGAATTCCTCATCTTGTGGTCCACCCGCCTCAGCCTCCCAAAGTGCTTGTATTACAGGTGTGAGCCACTGCGCCCTGCTCAGGTACTCTTCTGTTTTGATATAGGGTTTTACATTCATCGCCTAGGCTGGAGTGCAGTGGCGCAATCTCGGCTCACTGCAACTTCCCCATCCTGGGCTCAAGTGATTCTCCTCCCTCAGCTTCCTGAGTAGATGGGACTACAGGCATACACCACTGCACCAGCTAATTTTTGTATTTTTTTCTGGAGACAGAGTTTTGCCATATTGACTAGGGTGGTCTTGAACTCCCGAGCTCAAGTGATCTGCCTGCCTCAGCCTCCCAAAGTGCTGGGATTACAGGCGTGAGCCACCACGCCTGGCCTACATTTTATTTTTAAAATGATTTATCATTTTTTGAGACAGAGTATATTTATAATAAATATTTATTATAATAACTATAATAAATATAAATATAATTTATTATAATAAATATAATATAAATATAATAAATAAATATAATAAATATTATATTTTATTATAATAAATATAAATATAATATTTATAATCAATATTATTATTTTTCTTTTTTTGAGACAAAGTTTCGCTCTTGTTGCCCAGGCTGGAGTGCAGTGTCACAATCTTGAACCTTCCAGGTTCAAGTGATTCTCCCACCTCAGCCTCCCAAGTAGCTGGGATTACAGGCATGCACTACCAAGCCTGGCTAATTTTGTATTTTTAGTAGAGACGGGGTTTCTCCATGTTTGTCAGGCTGGTCTCGAACTCCCAATCTTAGGTGATCTGCCCACCTCGGTCTCCCAAAGTGCTGGGATTACAGGCGTGAGCCACCACACCGGACCTATTTATTTATTTTTTGAGACGGAATCTTGCTCTGTTGCCCAGGCTGGAGTGAAGTGGTGTGATCTTGGCTTACTGCAACCTCCACCTCCTGGGTTCAAGCAATTCTTCTGCCTCAGCCTCCCAAGTAGCTGGGGTTATAGGTGCCCACCACCATGCCTAGCTACTTTTTGTATTTTTAGTAGAGACAGGGTTTTGCCATGCTGGCCAGGCTGGTCTCAGACTCCTGACCTCAGGTGATCCACCTGCCTCAGCCTCCTGAAGTGCTGGGATGACAGGCGTGAGCCACTGCGCCTGGCCTGATATATACATTTAAAAAATTAAGTTACACATATTTGTTAGTGAATGTGGTTTGCACGATCCCTGATGCTTAGTAATAAGCCCGCCAATCACTAACGTATCTTTCCAAACTTAGCTTGTTTAATCCCTTCCACTTCTCAGTAAACTGGGCCCTGTTCTTACCTCCATGTTACTGATGAGGAAACTGACATGGAAACAGGGAAGTGTCCTGTCTGGGGCTACTTAGCTGGTGGGAGGCCAGTTGGGATGTAGACCTTGACTTGCCTCACTGCTGCCTGGTCCTGCCTCAGTCTCCCCAACTGCGCTGCCTGTCCCCTCTCCCTGCAGGGTGGCTACGGACCACAACATGGACAACACGTCAACTGTGCTGCGGGAGTGGCTGGTGGCCGTGAAGAGTTTGTACCATTCCGTGGAGTGGCGGCCAGCGGAGGAGCCCAGGTGAGCGCCTTTCCCTGCTCCTGGTCTGACTGAGCTGTGCCTCTGCTCACACACCCTCCGTGGCTCCCCATTGTCCCAGGACAGAACTACAGGCCCTCGGTCCCTCCCTCTCCAGCCCAGCTGCGCAGCATTAAGGTACTCTGACTCTCCCTCAGCTTCACAAATGGACCATAATCCTCCCGCCAAACCTTTGCCCAAGTGGTTTCCACACCTAGAATTCCTCCACACCTAGAATTCCTTCACTGTTTTTTTCTTCTGGCCATGCTCACTGCTTTGTTCCTGGCCTCGGTGTCTCAGTCTTGGTCCCAGCACTGGCTCTGCTGTTTAGCTGCCCCTGAGGCCCTGGGCAGCATGAACCACCCTCTGCCCCTCCCGACCCAGTTCCTTTATGGGCTTTTCTTTTTTTTGAGATAGAGCTTCACTCTTCTTGCCCAGGCTGGAGTGCAATGTGGCGATCTCGGTTCACCACAACCTCCACCTCCCAGGTTCAAGCAATTCTCCTGCCTCAGCCTCCCGAGTAACTGGTACTACAGGCTCACGCCACCAAGCCTGGCTAATTTTTTTGTATCTTTAGTAGAGATGGCGTTTCTCCATCTTGGTCAGGCTGCTCTTGAACTCCTGACCTCAGGTGATCCGCCTGCCTCAGCCTCCCAAAGTGTTGGGATTATAGGTGTGAGCCACTGTGCCTGGCCTTTCTGTTTTTTTTTTTTTTTTTTTTTGAGACAGGGTCTCACTCTGTCACCCAGGCTGGAGTGCAGTAGAGTGAACACAGCTTACTGCAGCCTTCACCTCCTGGGCTCAAGCCATCCTCCTGCCTCAGCCTCCTGAGTAGCTGGAACTACAGTATATGTAATCATGCCCAGCTAAATGTTTTTGTAGAGATAGGGTCTCACTACATTGCCCAGGCGGGTCTTGAAGCACTGACCTCAAGTGATCCTCTCACCTCTGCCTCCCAAAGTGCTGGGATCGCAGGCGTGGGCCACTGCACTTGGCCCCTCTCTGAGCATCTTTCCTTCCCTCCAGCCCTTAGTACAGGCTGTGCCTCCAACCAGGGACGTTCTTTCCACTTCTCTTTTCTCCTCATTTCCGCCCCCGCCCCACTCAGATGATCTTACATGTCCCCTCCTCCAGGAAGCTCTCTCTGATTACCCCGAAGGCAGCTCAGGCCCTCACTGGGCTTTGATAGTATCTTGTGCTGTCCACATCACAGCTGCCTCTCTGCAGATCCTACCCGGACGAGGAGGGCCCCAAACACTGGTCTGACTCACGCTACGAGCATGTCATGAAATTGCGCCAGGCAGCCCTGAAATCAGCTCGAGACATGTGGGCTGATTACATCCTGGTAAGTTTCTCAGCCGGCTGGCTATGGATCACAGGCAGGTCTGGGTGTCTCCAGGGAAGGCGGAGCAGCAGGATGCCGGGACCATCCTTAACCTCATTTTGCAGAAGGGTAAACTGAGGCTTAGGGAGGGGAGATGAGTTGCTTAAGGTGACACAGTTCGTGAGAGGAGGAGGAGCTGGGGTTTGTTTGATCCTTAGCACTAGGAGCGAATGGGCTTTTCTGTCCCCAGCTGTCCCCTGTGTTTGGACACTTGGGTCAAGTCCATTTTTTTAAATTTATTTTTTTTGAGACTGAGTCTCGCTCTGGTGCCCAGGCTGGAGTGAAGTGTCACAATCTCGGCTCACTGCAACCTCTGCCTCCCAGGTTCAAGCGATTCTCCTGCCTCAGCCTCCCGAGTAGCTGGGACCACAGCCATTCTCCTGCCTCAGCCTCCCGAGTAGCTGGGACCACAGCCATGCCTGGCTAATTTTTCATTTTTATTTTTGTAGAGGCCAGGCATGGTGGCTCACACCTGTAATCCCAGCACTCTGGAGGCCAAGGTAGGTGGATCACTTGAGGGGTCAGAGTTCGAGACCAGCCTGACCAAGATGGAGAAATGCTATCTCTACTAAAGATACAAAAAAATTAGCCAGGCGTGGTGGCGTGAGCTTGTAGTACCAGCTACTTGGGAGTCTGAGGCAGGAGAATTGCGCGAACCCGGGAGGCAGAGGTTGCAGTGAGTCGGGATCATGCCACTGTGCTCCAGTCTGGGTGACACAGTGAGACTCTATCTCAAAAATAAATTAATTAATTAGAATTTTTTAAAAAATAAAAAATAGGCCAGGCACGGTGGCTCATGCCTGTAATCCTAGAACTTTGGGAGGCTGAGGCGGGTGAATTGCCTAAGTTCAGGAGTTTGAGACTAGCCTGGGCAACCCCATCTCTACTAAAATACAAAAAATTAGCCAGGCGTGGCAGTGGGCACCTGTAATCCCAGCTACTCAAGAGGCTGAAGCAGGAGAATTGCTTGAACCCGGGAAGCAGAGGTTGCGGTGAGCGAGCGAGATTCCATCCCAAAAAAAAGAAAAAGAAAAGAAAGAAAAAAAAGTTTTTGTAGAGATTGGGTCTTGCAATGTTACCTAGGCTGTTCTCCAACTCCTGGGCTCAAGTGATCCTCCTGCCTCAGCCTCCCAAAGTGCTGGGATTGCAGGCATGGGCCACTGCGCCTGGCCGGTCACATCTATTTTTATCACCATCATATGCAATGGCCAAACCTTTGGATCACTTCCAAGAAGCAGGAGGATAGGGTCAGGGGCCGGGGGGTGGTGGCCACATTGAACTGCTGAGGCCTGACTTGCCCTTCCTCCTCCTGCGGGGACATTGTCTCATGGGGAAGGGAACGGTTGGATCTTTTTATTTGTTACGTTTTTCTTGAGCCGAGATCATGCCACTGCACTCCAACCTGGGCCACAGAATTAGTCTCTGTCTCAAAAGAAAAGCCCTATTGATTGAATGTTACTATTATTTTTTTAATTGATATAAACTTACGGAGCATAAGTGTAATTCTGTTGCACGCATAGATTGTGAAGTGGTGAAGTCAGAGATTTGAGGGCATCCATCTCCCAGGTAATAGATATTGAACTCATTAAGCAATTTTCTTTTTTGTTTTTTTTTTGAGATGGAGTCTTGCTCTGTTGCTGGGCTGGAGTACAGTGGCGCAGTCTTGGCTCCGTGCAACTTCCAGTTCCCTGGTTCAAGCGATTCTCCTGCCTCAGCCTCCAGAGTAGCTGGAATTACAGGCGCGCACCACCATGCCCAGCTAACTTTTGTATTTTTAGTAGAGACGGGGTTTCACCACATTGGCCAGGATGGTCTTGATCTCCTGACCTTGCGATCTGCCTGCCTTGGCCTCCAAAGTGCTGGGATTACAGATGTGAGCCACCACACCTGGCCTCGTTACGCAATTTTCTATGATCAACCCCAAATGTTATTTCAGTCTTCATACTTTTCTATAATCTTCTGATTTTCTTTCTTTTTTTTTTGAGGCAGAGTCTTACTGTTGCCCAGGCTGGAGTGCAGTGGCACAGTCTCCACTCACTGCAACCTCTGCCTCCTGGGTTCAAGCCATTCTCCTTCCTCAGCCTCCTGAGCAGCTGGGATTACAGGCCCCTGCCATCACACCTGGCTAATTTTTGCATTTTTAGTACAGCTGGGGTTTCACCATGTTGGCCAGGGTGGTCTCAAAGTCCTGACCTCAGGTGATCTGGTCACCTCAGCCTCCCAAAGTGCTGGGATTACAGGTGCAAGCCACTGTGCCCAGCCCATCTCTTAAAAAAAAAAAAAAAAAAAAAAAAAAAAAAAAAAAACAGAAAAAAAGAAGGGAATGAAGTGAGTGAAGTGATCATGGCGTGGTGGCGGCTAGAGGTCCGCACACACAAGCCAGTGGAGGCACTTGGTGTCTGCTTGGAGGGGAATGGGGAGCCACGGAGAGTGTGTGAGCAGGGGAGATCTGTGTTCTGATTTATGATTTTCAGAAGCCACTGTGGGCCAGATGCAGTGGCTCACACAACGCGTGTAACCCCAGCCCTTTGAGAGGCTGAGGCGAGTGGCTTACTTGAGTTCAGGAGTTCGAGACCAGCCTGGCCTACGTGGTGAAACCCCATCTCTACTAAAATACAAAAATTAGCTTGGTATGGTGGCACGCACCTGTAACCCCAACTTGGGAGGCTGAAGCAGGAGAATTGCTTGAACTCAGGAGGCGGAGGTTGCAGTGAGCTGAGATCGCACCACTGCACTCCAGCCTGGGCAACAGAGTGAGACTCTGTCTCAAAAATAATAGTTTTAAAAAGCCACTGTGGCTGCTGTGGGTAGCAGGAGGACGGAGTGGAGGCCAGAGCAGGGTGCCAGCAATTGATGGATGAGGCCATGGAGAAAGGCAGGGGTTCAGGATGCATCGGGAGGTGAAGGGGATAGGCTCTGCTTTGGGACTGGATGTAAGGGTGCTGGGGAGAGAGGAACAGGGACAGTGCCATGTCTGGGAGGAGGGTGGAGCTCCCGAGGAGACCCTTTCACTTGGTGCCTTATCAGACCATTTTATAGGAGAGGAAACAGTGGCTGACAGAGGGAGGGGACTTGCCTTGGTGGGGTCTCAGAACTGGCAAGGCAGAAAGGTGGATCTGGAGCCTTCCAGAGCCTTCTGGCACAAAGCTGTCTTGTCCTGCCTCTTGGATTTTGCCTTTGTGCTTTGAGGTTGCCTGCCTTTAGCGTTTTTTCCCCTCAGCACAGCGGGTGGAGCTCAGACTGCTGGTTCAAAGCTCAAAGTGTCTTTTGACACAATTTTTTTTTTTTTTTTGAGACAGTCTCCATCTGTCGCCCAGGCTGGAGTACAGTGGCGTGATCTCGGCTTACTGCAACCTCCGTCTTCTGGGTTCAAGCAATTCTCTTGCCTCAGCCTCCTGAGTAGCTGGGATTACAGGCATGCGCCACCATGCCCGGCTAATTTTGTATTTTTAGTAGAGATGGGGTTTCTCCGTGTTGGCCAGGCTGGTCTCGAACCCCCGACCTCAGATTATCTGCCTGCCTCAGCCTCCCAAGTGCTGGGATTACAGGTGTGAGCCACCATACCTGGCCCTAATGTTTTAAAATGAATATTTGGAGGGCCCCTTTCTCTTTATACAAAAGCTATGGTTGTTACTTGTAGGAAAAAAAAAAATAAGAGAAATATATGGGCCGGGTGTGGCTCACGCCTATAGTCCCAGCTCTTTTGGAGGCCAAGGCCGGAGGATCATTTGAGGTCAAGAATTCAAAAGCAGCCTGGGCAACATAGTGAGACCCCATCTCTACAAAAAGTAAAAAAAGAAAAAATTAGCCAGGTGTACTGGTGTATTTCTGTAGTCCCAGCTAGTTGAGAGGCTGAGGTGGGAGGATTGCTTTAGCCCACAAGTTGGAGGCTGCAGTGAACCATGATTGTGTCACTGTACTCCAGCCTGGGTGACAGAGCGAGACCTTTTCTTAAGTTTCGTGTGTGTGTGTGTATGTGTGTGTGTGTGTATGTATGTATACATATATATATGTATGTATGTATATATGTATAGATATATATGTGAAGTTTAAGAAAGAAAAACATCTACTTTTTTTTTTTTTGAGACAGAGTCTCACTTTGTCACCCAGGCTGGCATACAGTGGCATGATCTCAGCTCACTGCAATCTCTGCCTTCTGGATTCAAGCTGTTTTCCTGCTGCAGCCTCTGGAGTAGCTGGGGTTACAAGTGCCCACCACCATGCCCAGCTAATTTTTTGTATTTTTAGTAGAGATGGGGTTTTGCCATGTTGGCCAGGCTGGTCTCAAACTCATGACTCCAGAGTGCTGGGATTACAGGTGTGAGCCACTGTGCCCGGCCAGCATCTACATTTTAATTGTATCTCTTGGAGAGATTCACTTTCTCCTATTTCTCGTTTGTTTTAATGGAAGTCAGTTCACATAACATAAAATTATTTTGAAGCATATAGTTCAGTGGCATTTAGTTTGTTTGTTTGCTGTGCGACCACCACCTCTGATTCTAGAACACTCTCATCCCCCGGAAGAAAACCCTGGCCCCATCAGCAGTCACTCCGCATTCTCCCCCAGCTCCCGGCAGCCGCTCATCTGTTTCCTGTCTGTGGATTTGCCTGCTCTGGGAGTTTCAGATCAGTGGAATCTCACCCTGTGGAGCATTTCGCGTCTGGTTTCTCTCACTCAGCATTGCGTTTCCGGGCTCATTACAGCATGGATCGGTGCTTCCTTCCTTTTTACGGCTGAATCTCATTCCATCGTCCGGGGGGCCTCGTTGTGTTGATCCACTCATCCGTTGATGGACATTTCAGTCGCTTCCACCTTTTCTGGCTGTTGAGATCCTTTTTTTTTTTTTTTTTTTTTTTTGAGTTAGTGCCGCTCTGTCGCCCAGGCTGCAGTGCGGTGGTGCAATCTCAGCTCACTGCAATCTCCGCCTCCTGGATTCAAGCGATTCTCCTGCCTTAGTCTCCAGAGTAGATTATAGGCATGCGTCACCACGCCCAGCTAATTTTTTTTTTTTTTTGTATTTTTAATAGAGATGGGGTTTCACCTTGTTGCCCAGGCTGGTCTCGAACTCTTGACCTCATGTGATTTGCCCACCTTGGCCTCCCAAAGTGCTGGGATTACAGGCATGAGGCACTGCATCCTGCCTGGCTGTTGGGATTTTGACATGAACCTAGGCATACAAAGACCTATTTGAATTATCTGGGCGTGGTGGTACTCGCCTGTAACCCCAGCTACTCAGGAGGCTGAGGCAGGAGCATCAGTTGAACCCAGGAGGTGTAGGTTGCAGTGAGCCAAGATCGCACGCCACTGCACTTTAGCCTGGGTGACAGAGCAAGACTCTGTCTCAAACAGAAACACCAAAGACCTGTTTGCGTCCTTGCTCTCAATTCTCTTGGCTCATACCTAGGAATGGAATTCCTGGATCATGTAGTAATTCTATGTTTAGCTTTTTGAGGAACTCTGCCACACTGATCTGGCTGTTTGTTCTGAATCAATATTAAAAGGTCACAGATTCAAACATCCAGAGGGACTGGATGGGGGATGTAACATGACCACAGGGCTTGTCTTAAGATGCAACCACCTCCCCTCTGCAACTGAAGATTTCCACGTGGAAATGGTATTCCCAGGTCACTGGGAAATGCTGGATTTCCAGTTTTTGTTGTGATTCACAGCAGTTGATCCAAATATTCCAAACGATGCTGCGTGGGTAACAAAGCATCTCTGTGGACCAAGAGTAAAAGAAAAAAAAAACCCAGGCCAGGCGTGGTGGCTCACACCTGTAATCCCAGCACTTTGGGAGGCCGAGGCAGCTGTGTCACTTGAGATCAAGAGATCGAGACCATCCTGACCAACATGGTGAAACCCCATCTCTACTAAAAATACAAAAAAAAAATTAGCTGGGCATGGTGGTGCGTGCCTGTAATCCCAGCTACTCAGGAGGCTGAGGCAGGAGAATTGCTTGAACCCAGGAGGCAGAGGTTGCGATGAGCCGAGATCGCGCCATTGCACTCCAGCCTGGGTAACAAGAGCGAAACTCCATTTCAAAAAAAAAAACATCAGCCAGATGCGGTGGCTCACACCTGTAATCCCAGCACTTTGGGAGGCCAAGGTGGGAGTATCTTCTGAGGTCAAGAGTTGGAGACCAGCCTGACCAACATGGAGAAACCCCATGTCTATTTGCAGGGTCCAGCCCTGGAGGGTCTAGTGGGTGTTCTTTTGGGTGAGGAGGCGATAGATCGCAGGAAAGAAAGACACAAGACACAGAGATAAGAGAAGAACTCAGCTGGGCCCGGGGACCACTGCCACCAAGGCGCGGAGTCCAGGAGTGGCCCCGAATGCCTGGGCGCGCTGATAATTTATACAAGGCAGGGGGCAGGGTAAGGAGAGTGACTCATCTGACGTGATTGATAGGGTCCAGCAAATCACGTGCTTACAGTACAGGGGCCCCTCCCTTTCAGGTAGCCGCTGCAAGGAGGGGGGGCATATACATATGTCAGCATCCAGCATCCTTCTAAGCACTTGTCAGAAAGATCAAAGGCTTTTAGGAGTCCCCTACTGTTACTTCTCACAAGTTCTACGAACTTGAGAGCAAGGTGGGAAAGCGGAACATGAAAGTGGACAAAGATGGTGGCCATGGGAGCACAGCACCACAGAGAGGCATTTAAGCCCCTGGATGTCTGTGGGCCTGGCCGGCTTGTGTCAGACCTTCTTTGAGAGCCGGACGGAGCAGAGTGTTCTCTGAACTCCCCAGTGAAAGGGAAACGCCCCCTCACGGCCTGCTAAGCAACGCCAGGCGCTGGTGCTACCACAAGGCATTTACTCTCGTCTCCTGATCACGTCTCACAATTTCCCTTCAGTTCCAAATTCTATTTCACCCGATTATTTCTGTGCTGTAAGACTAAAATGATTCTGTGCTGTAAAGCAAACATTGATAAAGAATCATGATTTAATAGGACGGATTATATAATCGATTGTGTGATTGTTTCTAAATATATTTGGGATCATGGCTAAAACTAATCAGTTATTGATTATGCTGGGACAGATTGTGCCTTCAGTCTGTTGCCTTGGCACCTGGGCAACTTTCTCCCCACATCTACTAAAAATACAAAATTAGCCAGATGTGGTGGCGCATGCCTGTAGTCACGGCTACTCGGGAGGCTGAGGCGGGAGAATCGCTTCAACCCAGGAGGCGGAGGCTGCAGTGAGCTGAGATCACACCACTGTGCTCCAGTCTGGGTGACAGAGCAACACTGTGTCTCAGAAAAAAAAAAGCTTTTGCTGCCTTCTTGTTCATTGGTTGTTCATCCACTTCTCAGGGCTAGCTCAGTGCCTAGAGTTTTCTTTGAAGGAACTCAAGACCTTTGCTTTATTTCCATGATCCCGGGTATCCTGCAGGCCCCCAAGACGGGGTCCCTGCTCCATTTCAGCCAGTGTGGGGGGTATTTCCAGAGGTCTTTGCCAGCCCTGCAGGGCTCTGGCCTTTGCCCCAGCTGTTCTGAGCAGTAGCCTGACCTGGGGTCACTCCAGCCACCCATGCTGATGCCATGTGGGGCATTCTGCAGTTCATAGACGCAGACAACCTGATCCTTAACCCTGATACGCTGACCCTGCTCATCGCTGAGAACAAGACGGTGGTCGCCCCCATGCTGGATTCCCGGGCTGCGTACTCCAACTTCTGGTGTGGAATGACTTCCCAGGTAGAGTGAGGGCCTGGGGACTGGGGGGACTTGGGGGACTGTGCTGAGCAGGTGGGTGCCGTGGCTGGAGTGTAACTTACCATCACACAACCTCGTGGGGAGCGTTTTACAAAAATCATGATGGAAGCTGGGCTTGGTGGCTCACACCTATAATCCCAGCACTTTGGGAGGCCGAGGCAGGCGGATCACCTGAGCTCAGGAGTTTGAGACCACCCTGGGCAACATGGTGAAACCCTGTCTCTACTAAAATACAAAAAATTAGCCAGGCTTGGTAACTGGTGCCTGTCCTCAGCCACTCTGGAGGCTGAAGCACGAGAATCCCTTGAACCCGGGAGGTGAAGGTTGCAGTGAGCCGAGATGGTGCCCCTGCACTCCAGCCTGGGTGACAGGTGACAGAGTCAGACTCAGTCTCAACAAAACAAAACAAAAATAGGGTAATCTTTAAGCAGCCCCCTGAGGGCAGATGGAGATGAAGCATAGAGGTCTTTGATTGTCCCTCATTTCGGAGGTGGAAACAGAAGCACAGAGAGGAAGTGACTTGCCTAAACTCACACAGCTAGAAAGTGGTGGTGTCAGGATGGGGCTTCAGACATGGCTTGATCCAGGTGTTCAGATAACTGTCTTTCTCCATCTCTTGGGTGGCTTCATTCTTAGATGGCTTGAGAGTGACCCCAGCCGCATCCAGCCATCATCCACTGTGATTGGGCCATCTCTAGTCTCCTCCGTACGCTACCTCTGAACTCATTACTGAAGCTGGGAAAATACAAGGCTCTTTCTTTTTTGGGGGGAGGATGGAGTCCCGCTCTGTCGCCCAGGCTGGAGTGCAGTGGTGTGATCTCAGCTCACTACAACCCCCGTCTCCCAGGTTCAAGCGGTTCTCCTGCCTCTCCACCTCCTAAAATGCTGGGATTACAGGCATGAGCCACCGCGCCCGGCCAAGGCTCTTTGTTCTTGGCCGGGCCTGGCCACAGATCCCACACTGGGCTTGAGTCTGGGTTTCTGGGGCCACAGGCACACACTGTTGTGCTCGGCTCTCTACCTGGTCCTGTTCCGTGTCTCCCACTATTGCCTCCATCCTCACCTTTCGAGACCCCCATGCAGAACTCTGCCTCTCGCCCCTCAGGGCTACTACAGGCGCACACCCGCCTACATCCCCATCCGCAAGCGAGACCGTCAGGGCTGCTTTGCGGTTCCCATGGTTCACTCGACCTTCCTGATCGACCTGCGGAAGGCGGCGTCCAGGAACCTGGCCTTCTACCCACCCCACCCCGACTACACCTGGTCCTTTGACGACATCATCGTCTTCGCCTTCTCTTGCAAGCAGGCAGGTGCGTACATGAATGGTCTGCCGGCCGGGCACAGTGGCTCACGCCTGTAATCCCAGCACTTTGGGAGGCTGAGGCGGGCAGATCACAAGGTCAGGAGTTCAAGACCTGCCTGGCCAACATAGTGAAACCTGTCTCTACTAAAAATACAAAAATTAGCCTGGTGTGTCTGGCGCCTGTAATCCCAGCTACTTGGGAGGCTGAGGCAGGAGAATCGCTTGAACCCGAGAGGCAGAGGTTGCAGTGAGCTGAGATCATGGCATTATACTCAAGCTTGAGCAACAGTGCGAGAGTCCATCTCAAAAAAAAAAGCCAGAAAATCTGTTGGTTGGTCAGGTGAAGTGGCTTATGCCTGTAATCCCAGCTAAGGTGGATGGATCATTTGAGGTCAGGAGTTTGAGACCATCCTGGCCACCATGGTGAAACCCCATCTCTACTAAAAATACAAAAATTAGTCTGGCATGGTGGAGCACGCTTGTAATCACAGCTACTAGGGAGGCTGAGGTGGGAGGATCACTTGAATCTGGGAGGCGGAGGTTGCAGTGAGCTGAGATCACACCACTGCACTCCAGCCTGGGTGACACAGTGAGATTCCGTCTCAAAAAAAGAGACCTATTAAGTAAATGTTACTAGTATTTTTTACTTTATATAAACTTATGGAGCACACGTGTATTTTTATTACGTGTATAGATTGTGAAGTGGTGAAGTCAGAGATTTTGGGGCCTCCATCTGCCAAATAATATACATTGAACTCTTTACACAATTTTCTTTTCTTTTTTTATTATTTTGAGACAGAGTTTCGCTCTTGTCGCCCAGGCTGGAGTACAGTGGTGCAGTCTCAGCTCACCACAACCTCTGCCTCCCAGATTCAAGCGATTTTCCTGCCTCAGCCTCCCGAGTAGCTGGGATTACAGGCAGGCGCCATCACCCCTGGCTCAAGTTTGTATTTATAGTAGAGACAGAGTTTCTCCGTGTTGGCCAGGATGGTCTCAAACTCCTGACCTCAAGTGATTCGCCCACCTCGGCCTCCCATAGTGTTGGGATTACAGGCGTGAGCCACAGCGCCTGGCCGCTTCTCCTGATTTCTACAGCTGAGCATATGTTAATTGTTTAATTAGGAAGGCTGGTGTTTAAAGAGACAGAGAGCCTCATGTTGACTTGTTTACTGGAAACCAGAGATTGGCAAACTGACCCACGGGCCAAGCCTGGCCCACTGATAGCTTTCATACCACCACAAGCTTACAACAGTTTTTATATTTTATTTTTACTGTTTGAGAGACACAGTCTTACTATGTCACTCAGCCTGGAGTGATCCACCCGCCTTGGCTTCCCAAAGTGCTGGGATTACAGGCATGAGCCACCGCGCCCGGCCGAGATGAGGTCTTGCCCAAGCTGGTCTCAAACACCCGACCTCAAGTGATCCTCCCGCCTTGGCCTCCGGAAGCCCTGGATGGAAGGCGTGAACCACTGGGCCCGGCCCGTTTTCACATCTGTGTGTTGCTTCCCTGCCCACTGCAGAGGTACAGATGTATGTGTGCAACAAGGAGGAATACGGCTTCCTGCCGGTGCCGCTGCGTGCCCACAGCACCCTCCAGGATGAGGCCGAGAGCTTCATGCACGTGCAGCTGGAGGTCATGGGTGAGTCTGTCCACACACCGCCCTGGGAGGGGCTGGGTTGCCTCCCTTTCACTGATGTCTCGAATCCATCCTGTGAGCACTGATGGAGTGCCAGACAGATGCTGATCCCTGCGGGGGGTGCTGGGTGCAAGGGCACCTGAGAATGAGGTGGAGGATTGTCCCTGCTCTCAGAGTGCTGGTTTCCAGGCAGCTGTACACAGCCTGCTCGGGGTTGTCGGGTGGGCTTCCTGGAGGAGGTGGCATTAAGGAGCAGGGTGAGTAGTTAGTTCACCAGAAAGGGGATTGTAGCAGGAGGTGGGCAAAGGCCTGGAGGCTGGAAGGGACAGGAACTTGGGGAACAGGCAAGGTCAGTGGGCCCCTGGGGTTGGTAGCCAGGGCCGGCGTAGATGGCCTCAGAGACCAGGCTAAGAAAGGGACCCTCCCCCTGAGGACGGTCAGGAGCTATGGAGGGTGTGGGACCTGAGAGGACGGCAGGTTTTCATGAAATAAGTGCATGTAGGTCGGGCGTGGTGGCTCACACCTGTAATCCCAGCACTTTGGGAGGCCAAAGTGAGGATTGCTTGAGTCCAGGGTTTCAAGATCAGCCGGGCAACATAGCAAGACCCCATCTCTCTATAAAAAAAAAAATCTTTTTAAATTAGCTAGACATGGTGGTACATGCCTGGAGTCCTAACTACTCAGGAGGCTGAGGTGGGAGAATCCCTTGAGCCCAGGAGTTGGAGGTCGCTGTGAGCCATAATTGTGCCACTGCAATTCAGCCTGAGCAATAGAGTAAGACTTTGTCTCAATCAATCAATCAATCAATCAATTTCTCAGCTCTTTGGGAGGTCAAGACAGGTGGATCCCTAGAGCCCAGTAGTTTGAGAACAGTGTGGGCAACATGGTGAAACCCTTTCTCTACCACAAAAAAAAAAAAATATATATATATATATATATATATATATATACAAAAATTAGCCAGGTGTGATGGTGCGCGCCTCTGGTCCCAGCTACTTGGGAGGTTGAGGCGGGAGGAGGATCCCTTGAGCCCAGAAGGTTGAAGCTGTGGTGAGCCGTGATCACACCACTGCACTCCAGCCTGGGCAGCAGAGCCAGACCCTAAATCAATCAATCAATCAATCTCAATCATAAAAATCCATAAACTATGCGGTGGTCTTGGGATAGTGCTCCCATCTCAGCCATTTCTAATGTGGGCCTCTCCCTGCACTGGGCACAGAAAGCCCTGACGATGCCACCTCCGTTCCCACCACTGCACAGATGGAGACTGGGTGGGAGGGGTGAGGCCTCCGTCCAGGGGCTCAGTTTTCCCAGCCTCACCTATTTCTGAACGACTCTCTCTGCGGCTACCCCTGGTGGCTTAAGATGGAATGGCACCTTGCCCTTTGTGTTTGGGGGAGACTTTTTTTTTTGAGTTGGAGTCTTGCTCTGTCACCCAGGCTGGAGTGCAGTGGCACAATCTCGGCTCCCTACAACCTTTGCCTCCCAGGTTCAAGCGATTCCCTTGCCTCAGCCTCCCCGAGTAGCTGGGATTACAGATACCCGCCAATATGCCCCGCTAATTTTTGTATTTTTAGTAGAGATGAGGTTTCACTATGTTGGCCAGGCTGGTCTCGAACTCCTGACCTCAGGCGATCCGCCTGCTTCAGCCTCCCCAAATGTTGGCATTACAAGCATGAGTCAACGGTGCCCAGTCTGGGGGAGACTTTTGAGTCATTTTGAGGTGACACCTGGAGACTGCACAGTCACTGGGACAGGCCCCCTAAGATGTCCAGGTCCCGCCTGGCCACAGTCTGGGATAGTGGGTCTCCATTTATCACCCAGGGCCTGAGAAGAAGTCTGTGTGGCTACCAGAGTTTTCCCAGTTTCAGTTCTCACATATAGTTGTGTTGCCATTTCCTTTTTTGGGGGGGGTGGGGGGGTGAGACAAAGTCTCACTCTGTCACCCAGGCTGGAGTGAAGTGGCACAATCACAGCTTATTGCAGCCTCGACCTCCTTGGCTTAAGCAATCCGCCCACCTCAGCCTCCTGAGTAGAGACCACAGGTGCATGCCACCATCTTTGTAGAGATGCTCAGCTAATTTGTTAATTAATTAATTAATTTTTTTTGGAGATGGAATCTCGCACTGTCGCTGGAGTGCAATGGTGAGGTCTTGGCTCACTGCAACCTCCACCTCCTCGGTTCAAGCTATTCTCCTGCCTCAGCCTCCCAAGTTGCTGGGATTACAGGCACCTGCCACCACACCGGCTAAATTTTTGTATTTTTAGTAGAGATGGGGTTTTGCTATGTTGGCCAGGCTGGTCTCAAATTACTGATCTCGTGATCTGCCTGTCTCAGGCTCGAAAAGAGCTGGGATTACTGGCGTGAGCCACTGCGCCCACCGCTGATTTAGTTTATTGTAGACATGAGGTCTTTCTATGCTGCCCAGGCTGCCTGTTGTTATTTCTGGTAAGAAAAATGATTTGGGCCGGGCGCGGTGGCTCACGCCTGTAATCCCAGCACTTTGGGTGGCCGAGGCGGGTGGATCATGAAGTCAAGATATCGAGACCATCCTGGTCAACATGGTGAAACCCTGTCTCTACTAAAAATACAAAAATTAGCTGGGCATGGTGGCATGTACCTGTAGTCCCAGCTACTCAGGAGGCTGAGGTAGGAGAATTGCCTGAACCCAGGAGGCGGAGGTTGCGGTGAGCTGAGATCGCGCCATTGCACTCCAGCCTGGGTAACGAGAGTGAAACTCCGTCTCAAGAAAATAAATAAATAAAAATAAAAAATACAGCAATTAGCTGGGCATTTGTGGCTCACACCTGTAGTCCCAGCTACTCTGGAGACTGGAGGCTGGAGAATTGCTTGATCCTGGAAAGTGGAAGCTGCAGTGAGCTAAGATTGCACCACTACGCCCCAGCCTGGGCAACAGAGCGAGACTGTGTCTCAAATAAAAAAATTACATTTTCTCTGTGTGTTGCAGTGGTGTGATCATAACTCACTGCAGCCTCTGATTCCTGGGCTCAAGCCATCCTCCCACTTTGGCTTCCAGAGCAGCTACAACTCCAGATGCATGCCACCATGCCTAGATAATTTTAGAATATTTTGCAGAGATGGGATCTTTTTTTTTTTTTTTTTTTTTTTTTTTTTGCCAATCATTGAGAGGTTGTAAGGTTGCTGAGGTTGGTTGGCCTTGAACTCTTGGCCTCGCCTTCGCAAGCGCCACGACATCCGGCCGGAGCCACTTTGGGCCCCAGAGATGGGATCTTATATGCCCTACCTGTTCTTCAACTGTGGGCTTCAGTGGTCCTCCTGCCACGGCCTCTCAAGGCTGTGAGTACAGGCACAAGCCAAGGTACCTGGCAGTGTTTCTGTTTTTGGACACGGAGTCCTGTCACCCACACTGGAGTGCAGCGGCACCATCATAGCTCATCATAGCACCATCTGCAGCCTTGAACTCCTGGGAAGTCCTTTTGCCTCAGCCTCCCACGTAGCTGCTGATTTCCCCTCCACACCCTTTTTTTTTTTTGAGACAGAGTTTCGCTCTTGTTACCCAGGCTGGAGTGCAATGGCGTGATCTCGGCTCACCGCAACCTCTGCCTCCTGAGTTCAAGCAATTCTCCTGCCTCAGTCTCCCGAGTAGCTGGGACTACAGGTGCACGCCACCATGCCCAGCTAATTTTTGTATTTTTAGCAGAGACAGGGTTTCGCCTTATTGACCAGGATGGTCTCGATCTCTTGACCTCGTGATCCACCCGCCTCGGCCTCCCAAAGTGCTGGGATTACAGGTGTGAGCCACCGCGCCCGGCCTGATTTCCTCTTTTAATAAGCACATGAGCCATATGGATTAGTGTCCACCCTAATGACCTTATTTTAACTTGATTACTTCTGTACAAAACCTTGTGTCGAAACAGGATCATATCCTGGGGTACTGGTGGTTAGGACTGGGGAGACACAGTTCAACCCATGACATACTGTGTGATCTCATGACATCTCTTCATGAAACCTCTGAGTGCCTTACTGGCCCATTTTATAGATGAGGAAAGCTGAGGCCCAGGCCAATCAAGGTTACACAGCATGCCATCATTTCTTGGTTCATTCTACAAGCAATAATTGAGTGCCTGCTGTGTGCCAAGCCCCTGGGTCGGGCACTTGGGGCCCAGCGTGAGCAGACAGACCTGGTATCCTTTCCAATGGGCTCACAACAGACAGGCACAGGGCCAGGGGGTTAGGGCACCAAGGATGGGAGCTTTGATGGTACAAGTCCACGTGCTGTAGGGGCCCAGAGGAGGTATCTGGCCCAGCCTGGAGGGGGCGGTGGGGAGGGTCACCCCCATGTCCAGGACATCATAACTCAGAATTTTAAGGATACAGAGGAGGGAAGGGAAGGGTAGTTCCGGCAGGAACCCAGCATGTGCAAAGGCCCTGAGGTAGGAATGGGGGTCTTTGGGCTGGCCTGGGCTTAAGGCGGGGCTGGAGGGCTGAGTGAAGCTGGAGCCTGGGGCGTGGCCAGGACTTAGAGGCGGGGCTAGGGACATGGTGAGCCTGGGGCCTGGGGCGGGGCTATGGGCAGGGTGAAGCTGCAGTCTGGGGTGTGGCCAGGGCTGTGAGGTGGGGCTGGGGGGGTAGGTTGAAGCTGTAGCCTGGGGCATGGCCAGGGCTTAGAGGCGGGGATGGGGGTGGAGTGAATCTGGGCCTGGGTGTGGCCAGGGCTGAAAGGTGGAGCTGGGAGTAGAGTGAAGCTGGAGCCTGGAGCGTGCCCAGTGCTGAGAGAACTGGGCTGGGGAGCGGGGTGAAGCTGGGCCGGGGCGAAGCTGGGCCGGGGCTGTGGCCAGGACTGAGGCGGGGCTGGGGGAGTGGAGTGAAACTGAAACCTGGGGCAGGGCCAGGCCGTGCGGAGTTCAAGTGACAAGGGAAGGGCGCCTAGAGAGCTGTGCTGATGTGGGCGGAGCGAGGTCACCTTTGTGGGCAAAGCCAGGCCTACTGGGAGCCGTGGAGCAGGTGGGGAAAGCGTACTGGAGAGAGGCTGGAGGCCCCTGCCTCAGCGACTCCTCGACGTCTCTGCCCCACAGTGAAGCATCAGCCACCGGAGCCCTCCCGCTTCATCTCAGCGCCCACCAAGACGCCGGACAAGATGGGCTTCGACGAGGTGGGGTGGGCCTTCCCTGGAGGCGGGGCGAAGGCTGGGGGGCGCTTGCTTGCAGGGGTTCATCTGGCTCCGGGCACTCCCGGCTGCAGGTCTTCATGATCAACCTGAGGCGGCGGCAGGACCGGCGGGAGCGCATGCTGCGGTCACTGCAGGAGCAGGGGATCGAGTGCCGGCTGGTGGAGGCCGTGGACGGCAAGTGAGTCTGAGGTCTGGAGGGGTGTGGGATTGCGGGTCCGCACGTGGGTGTGGGTGTGGGTGTGGGTGTAGACCTCGCTGGTAGATGACAGGTGATTCCAATGGGGGCGGGCGTTAGGTACAAACAGGTCAGTGGGCCTCATGGAGGGGAAGTGAATGGGACCTTGGGGAAGGAGTAGATCCTCGCAGATGTAGACGGTGGAAGGCGAGTGAGTCCTGACCCAGGGTTTGCATGCTGCCAGTGTAGACCAGGCTGGTGGGGACCGTGGAGGGGAAAGAGACCCCAGGGGAGGAGAGCAGGTTTGCCCACGAGTGTATACCATGTGCAGGCGAGTGGGGCCCCATGTGTCCAGGAGGGGTGCCGACGCTCCAAGAGCGGGGATCAGCTGCTCAATGCTGCAGGGGTGGGGGGCGGTGGTGGAATGGCAGGCAGGGCAAGCCTTCCTCGTGACCCCCTCCTCCTCCTCTCCAGAGCCATGAATACCAGCCAGGTGGAGGCACTGGGGATCCAGATGCTTCCCGGCTATCAGGACCCCTACCATGGCCGGCCCCTCACCAAAGGCGAACTGGGCTGCTTCCTGAGCCACTACAATATCTGGAAGGAGGTGTGTCCTGAGCGGTGGGTGGGGCCGGAATTATGACTCTAGATCTCCTCAGAGATTTGGAGGAGGAAGGGGTTGAAGGAGTTAGTTGCCCAGAGCCCCAGCCAGGCCAGGCATCCAGCCTCAGCCGTGGGAACCACGGCCTCTTTTTAGTGAATGATTCACCAAACCAGCTGTATCAACCCCAGGTATGTCTGCCAATCCTTCCATTGTGCAGATGTGGGAACTGAGGTTGGGGGGAGGGGTGAGCCCTTTTGAGCAGCAGGTGGGGTCTGGGGCCTGGGATCTGTAAACGAAGCTTTTTCACTCCCAGCCTGATTTCCATACTTGATGTTTAGTAATAGAAGTCATGGCCACAGAGCCACGTTAAACCAGCACCTGCCCAGTGCCGGGGGCACCCCACCAGCCCAAGCATCCTCAGCCACTCTCAGGGTGAGAGGCTGTGATTGGAGAAGGATGTCTGACTGGGATTTGAACTTGGGGCCATCAAGGCTGGGCACGGTGGTGCACACCTGGGATCTAGACTACTCGGGAGGCTAAGGTGGGAGGATGGCTTGAGACCAGGAGTTCATGGCTGCAGTCAGTCGGGATAGAGCCACTGCACTCCAGTCTGGGCAACAGAGCAAAACTGCATCGCAGAAAAAAAGAGAAAAGCAGCCAGGTGCAGTGGCTCACGCCTGTTACCTCAGCACTTTGAGAGGCCGAGGCGAGCGGATCACCTGAGATTGGAGTTTGAGACCAGCCTGGTCAAAATGGTGAAACCTGGTATCTACTAAAAATACAAAAATTGCCCAGGTGTGGTGGTGAGCGCCTGTAATCCCAGCTACTTGGGAGGCTGAGGCAAGAGAATCTCTTGAACTCAGGAGGCAGAGGTTGCAATGAGCAGAGATTGTGCTATTGCACTCCAGCCTGGGCGACAAGAGTGAAACTCCATCTCAAAAACAAAAATTAGCCAGCCGTGGTGGCACATAACTGTAATCCCAGCTACTCAGGAGGCCGAGGCAGGAGAACTGCTTGAACTTGGAAGGCAGAGGTCACAGTGAGCCAAGATTGCGCCACTGCACTCCAGCAATCTTGAAGGAAAAACTTGTGATTATCAAATGTGAAGCCAAATGGGGTTGTGCGGCCGCAAGGCTGAGGTCATGAGGTGAGGGTATTTGAGGGGCTGAGAGGCTTTCCTCTCCTGAGATCCATCGTGGGTGGCAGAGGGAAGAGTTTGGATGTCCACTTGCGCCTGGAGCTAGGAGAGGAGGGGAGATGTGTTGGCTTCTCTCCGGGTCTTAGAGCTTCTCAAAGCAGAGCTCTGGGCTTTAGGGCCAGGCCTGGCCTTGACTTGGGCTTCCTCACTCAGGTGGTGGACCGGGGGCTGGAGAAATCGCTTGTGTTTGAGGACGACCTGCGTTTTGAGATCTTCTTCAAGAGGCGCCTGATGAACCTCATGCGGGATGTGGAGCGGGAGGACCTCGACTGGGACCTCATGTGAGTGGGGGTCTGAGGGTGCAGTGAAGCTGGGGCCTGGGGCAAGGCCAGGACTTAGAGGTAGGGCTGAGGGCAGGGTGGAGCTGGGGCCTGGGTACACAGCCAAGGCTTAGAGATGCGGCTGGGAGGCGGAGTGGAGCTGGGTCTCAGGGGCATGGCCAGAGCACTGCAGCTGCGCCTTGAGCCTGTATGTCTGGGTGTGATCAGAGTGGAAGGCGTGGTCTGGGGCGTGGCCAACTCCTGGAAGCATAGCGGGAGGGCTCACGTGGTCCCTGGGCCTGAGAGCACTGTCAGGGCTGTAGCCTATAGGGAAGGGCCTTGGAAGGATCTCCCAGAACTCAAAAGGCCTCGCCAGAAACCTGCAGGCTTGGTCAGGGCTTAGAGACTTGACAGGTCTGTGGAGCTGGGTGTGGTTAAGATTTGACCGAGCAGCCTGTGGGTGTGGCTGAAAAGCGTGGGGGCGTGGTCAGGAAGGACGAGATCAAAGCTGGAGGTGTGGCTGAAGAGCGTTGGGGCGTGACCAGGGCACCTGGATCTTAAACCAGGCCTGGGATGGGAGTACCACCAACCTGTTTTCAGGACTGGAGCCGTCCTTCTCTCCTATAGGTGGGCTGGTTTGTCCCCTCCCTTCCTCCCTCTCTTTCTTTCCCTTCCATGCGCACTGCCCTAATCTGCATTCTGGGGACACTGCCCCATGTGAATAGTAACTTCACCCCTTTATTCCTGACTGCTGCCCACATCCGGGCACCTCGCCAACCTCCACCCCCACCGCCCTCTGAACTCAGAGTAGTTTCAGCCTCAGGACGTCTGCGTGATCCTGCTCTCCCTAGCTCCAAATCCTCCGTGGCTCCGTTATGTCCTTGGGAAAAACTCGCGCTCCTCCCCATGACCCCCAGACCCTGAGCTCCTGCATTCACTCCATCCAGTCACAGCTTCCTCTTATTGCTCCGCAAACATTCTGAGTCTGCTCCCATCTCGGGGTCTTTGACAGAGGTAACTAGATCCCTGGCTTTCTGGGCAAACGCCCTTTGGAGGGCGGGAGGAGAGTGACAGGCCAAATTCTGCATCCCAGCTACGTGGGCCGGAAGCGGATGCAGGTGGAGCACCCCGAGAAGGCTGTGCCCCGTGTAAGGAACCTGGTGGAGGCCGACTACTCCTACTGGACCCTGGCCTACGTGATCTCCCTGCAAGGCGCCCGCAAGCTGCTGGACGCCAAGCCGCTCTCCAAGATGCTGCCTGTGGATGAGTTCCTGCCTGTCATGTTTGACAAGCACCCAGTGTGAGAGGGGCAGGCGGCTTCTGGGCTGGGGTCTCCAGTGGGTCTGTCCTGGGGGCGGGGGGTGTGAGACTCACAGGCTCCGAGGAAAGGTCTCTTCTGCCCACTTCTCCCTCTGTTTGCCCCCTCCAAGATTTGTCTCCATATGTATACCCTGTCCATTTCGTCTTTTTTTTTTTATTGAGACGGAGTCTCGCTCTGTCGCCAGGCTGGAGTGCAGTGGCACAATCTCAGCTCACTGCAGCCTCCGCCTCCTGGGTTCAAGCGATTCTCCTGCCTCAGCCTCCCAAGTAACTGGGACTACAGGCATGCACCACCAAGCCCGGCTAATTTTTTGTATTTTTAGTGTAGATGGGGTTTCACCATGTTGGCCAGGTTGGTCTTAATCTCTTGACCTCATGATCCACCCGCCTCAGCCTCCCAAAGTGCTGGGATTACAGACATGAGCCACCTCGCCCAGCCCACTTATGTCTTTATCCCTGCTGACTTCTTCCTCACCCCCAATTTTTCCTCCAGCTGTCCCCTTCCCCTCCCCTGAAGCCATTGCTGCCCCTCATTCCCCTCCTGCTCCCCCCAGGTCCGAGTACAAGGCCCACTTCTCCCTCCGCAACCTGCGCGCCTTCTCCGTGGAGCCGCTGCTGGTCTACCCCACACACTACACAGGGGACGACGGCTATGTGAGTGACACAGAGACCTCAGTCGTTTGGAACAACGAGCAGGTCAAGACTGACTGGGACCGCGCCAAGTCCCAGAAGATGCGGGAGCAGCAGGCGCTGAGCCGGGAGGCCAAGAACTCAGACGTGCTCCAGTCCCCACTGGACAGTGCTGCCCGGGATGAACTCTGAGGGGTGGCAGCCAGAAAGCCAAAGCAGCCGTCACTGGCCCAGTCCCCACATGCTCACTGAGGACATCGGGGCCACCTCTGGACCCCTTGGCAGGCCACGGAGGGCTCTCCATGTGGGGTGGTGTCCAGCCAGCTCTTGCTAAGCAATCACGTGCACACAGGCAGCATAAGTGGAGTGCCTACCGCATGCCAGCAACGGGGCTTGGCACCAGGGAATTGGGATGAACCAAACCCTCTTCATCTGTTCATGTGCCCAACCCTTATTAAGCACCTGCGGTTTACCAGGTTCCCATGTTATGGCAGTGAATGAGGCATAATTATTCCCCCCATCAATGATCGAGTCAGTCATCAGGCAGTTACTGATCAGATTAAGAAGCAGGCTCTAGTGATTCACTCATTTTTAAAATTCACCCAAGGATTTGGTGAGTGCCTGCTGTGTGTTGGGTGACATTTGAGGCTCTGGGAGTTTTTTTCTTTGAGACAGAGTCTCACTCTGTGGCCAGGCTGCAGTGCAGTGGCATGATCTCGGCTCAGTGCAACCTTCACCACGTTCAAGTGATTTTCCTCCCTCATCCTCCCTGGTAGCTGGGATTACAGGCATGTACCGCCACACCCAGCTGATTTTTATATTTTTAATAGAGACGGGGTTTCATCATATTGGCCAGGATGGTCTCCATATCCTGACCTCATGATCCACCCGCTTCATCTTCCCAAAGTGCTGGGATTACAGGCGTGTGCTACTGCACCTGACCTTTTGTTTGTTTGTTTTTTAACAAAGACAGAGTCTTGCTCTGTCACCCAGGGTGGAGTACAGTGGTGTGATGTTGGTTCACTGCAGCCGACGCCTGCCGGGTTCCAGCGATTCTTGTTTCTCGGCCTCCCAAGTAGCTGGGACTACAGGTGTGCACCATCACGTCTGGTTAATTTTCGTATTTTTAGTAGAGATGGGTTTTCACCATGTTGGTCAAACTGGTCTCAAACTCCTGATCTCAAGTGATCTGCCCACTTCGGTTTCCCAAAGTGCTGGGATTCCAGGCATGAGCCACTGTGCCCAGCCCAGGCTCTGGGACTGCTGAGATAAATAAGATCCTTCCATCCGTTTATTCAAGCACATTGAGCACCTACTGTGTGCCTGGCATTCACGTCACAGGGATAAGTTCTGGATTCGGTACAGTTTCTGAGTACCTGCTGTGTGCAGGGAGCTGAGCCCTGGGATGGGAATGGAAGCAAACAAGGTACTTCTCATGCTTTTCCTTTTTCCCTCCCTGCTAGATGGTGTGGGAACTTTTCCCTCTTTAATTGGCTTCTTGCCCACACACCTCAAGAGCCCTGACTGTGTGCCAGGCACTAGTGATACAAAAGAATGTGACAGCTGTTCAGTCTGCATTTTTCATCATCCGCTGGGCGTTGGGCCATATGCCAAGTGCCAGGGCACAGAGATGAATGAGATCGGTCCCCTCTACATCCACAAGCATTTGTTGAGCACCATGTGCCAGGCCTCACAGACTCCCATTTGGGTTGAAGGGTAGTTGACTGATGTTTGATTCCTCCTGTGTTCCTGGTCATCTGAGCTGTGTGCAAATAGCATCCCCCCACCACCCGAGAGGGAGGGTAGCTCTTCCGCCACTGGGGCAACCACAGGTCCTGGTGGCCCCACGGTCACATGTCAGCCCCCCTGGAGGGGGCGCCCGTTGGAGACCGGGGCTGGGTGTCCCTTGCCCACCCCTGGTTCCCTGTGTTTCGCCTCTCTGCCCTTGTGTCTCAGGTGTGATCCCTACCTGCTTGATGAAGTTGCTCTGTTCAAGCCTTCGGAGGGGTCGTGTGTTTGGGGGCTTTTCGGGGGCTCAGCTGCACTGGGGCACCGCCCGTGGCCTGGGCGGGACATTTCCCAGCAAGGGCCAGAGGAGGTGCTGTGCCTTCAGCCTGAATCGAATGTCAGAACCAGCCAGCGGTGCTTCACCTTCTGGGGGATAACTTGCTTATATTTTAAATAAACGTTCCTGGTTGGTTTTCACAGAAGTCTGGGGTTTTGCTCAGTGTCAGAACACTGCCCACATTCCCCACCCCGTCTGTGCAGTAAGATTTGGGAGGAAACCAGGGTAGGTGCAGTAGAGAAGCTGCCTAGTAGAGAAACTTCCCCAATATAGGCGGGGGACCCACAGCTCTTTCTTGGGTCAACTTAAGGATTCTCCCAGATGACTCTGGATAAAGATGGGCTGTCATGGTTTGAGTACCCACAAAACAGACCTCAAAGGGCCCAGTGTGGTGGCTCACGCCTGTAATCCCAGCAGTTTGGCAGGCCAAGGTTGGTGGATCACTTGAGGTCAGGAGTTCAAGACCAGCCTGGCCAACATGGTGAAACCCCATCTCTACTAAAAGTACAAAAATTAGCCTAGTGTAGTGGGAGATGCCTATAATGCCAGCTACTCGGGAGGCTGAGGCAGGAGAATCGCTTGAACCCGGGAGGTGGAGGGTGCAGTGAGCCAGATCAAGTCACTGCACTCCGGCCTGGGCAGCAGAGCAAGATGTCCTCAACAAAAAAGGCTGGCCAATGGAGCTACTATGAGGGTGTGGTGAGAGCCCTGTGTCCCCTCTCATGTCATAAAACTACTATGAGGGTGTGGTGAGAGCCCTGTGTCCCCTCTCATGTCATAAAACTACTATGAGGGTGTGGTGAGAGCCCTGTGTCCCCTCTCATGTCATAAAACTACTATGAGGATGTGGTGAGAGCCCTGTGTCCCCTCTCATGTCATAAAACTTCCCCAGTATAGGTGGGGAACCCACAGCTCTGTCTTGGGTCAACTTCAGGATTCTCCCAGATGACTTTGAATAAAGAGAGGCTGTCATGGTTTGGGTCCCCCCAAACAGACCCCAAGATGAGGATTGAAGGGCACTTACGTTGTCAGATAGTGACCCCAGGAACTTGCCGTGGAGCGGTAGGGAAATGAGACAAGAAGGGAAAGAGTGGTCCCACCCCAGGGACAGAAGGCTAGGGCGCTGCAGCATGACAAGTCACATTTGGATTTTCTGGGTCAAATGCTTATAAATTCTCAGGATTATTACACCCTTAGGGTATGTAAGAATACACCCAAGGGCTGGGAGTGGTGGTTCACGTCTGTAATCTCAGCACTTTGGGAGGTCAGGAGTTCAAGACCAGCCTCACCAATATGGCGAAACCCTGTCTCTACTAAAAATACCATAAATAAGCCAGGTGTGGTGGTGCATGCCTGTAATTCAGGAGGCTGAGTCGGGAGAATCGCTTGAACCCGGGAGGTGGAGGTTGCAGCGAGCTGAGATCATCAACCCATTGCACTCCAGCCTGGGCGACAAAAGTGAAGCTCCGTCTCAAAAAAACAGAACACAGCCGAGACTTTTATAAACACACAGGGTGCAATCAGTGTGGAAAAAATCAGAACTTAACAGCTAAGCAAATCGACAAAGCAAAAATCAAATCACACATTTTCAGACACGACTAGCATCTTCTCTTTTTTTTTTCTTTTTTCTTTTTTTTTTTTTGAGATAGAGTCTTGCTCTGTTGCCCAGGCTGGAGTGTAGTGGCACGATCTCAGCTCACTGCAACCTTCAGCTCCCAGGTTCAAGCGATTCTTCTGCCTCAGCCTCCTAAGTAGCTGGAATTACAGACACGTGCCACTAAGCTCGGCTAATTTTTGTATTTTTAGTAGAGATAGGGTTTCACCGTGTTGGCCAGGCTGGTCTTAAACTCCCAACCTCGTGATCCACCCATCTCGGTCTCCCAAAGTGCTGGGATTACAGGCATGAGCCACCGCGCCCAGCACAACTAGCATTTTCAAAAACTTTCCAGCCTTCCTCATTTGCATGGTGTAAATATAAATGCATTTTAAAAAAGAGAACCATGTTATATAAACTGATGGAAGCTGCCTTTTTATTTTTCATGGAACACATTTTATTTTCTAAGCAAGGGATCAAACTGTACCTCGTTTTTTTTTTGTTTGTTTTTTGAGACAAAGTCTTGCTCTGTCTCCCAGGCCGGAGTGCAGTGGCGTGATCTCTGCTCACTGCAACCTCTGCCTCCCGGGATCAAGTGATTCTCCTGCCTCAGCCTCCTGAGTAATGGATTGCAGGCGCACGCCACCACACCTGGCTATTTTTTGTATTTTTAGTAGAGACAGGGTTTCATCATGTTGGCCAGGCTGATCTTAAACTCCTCACCACAAGTGATCCACCCACTTCGGCCTCCCAAAGCACAGGGATTATAGGCATGAGCCACTGCACCTGGCCTCCTACTGGACATTTAAATTTCAATTGGGTGAATTGAGACAGGTGAGATTGCTGGGTCATGTTTCAGTAGGGGCGGCCATATTCTTTTTCTTGTTGAATCCTATTCATCATCTATTAACCAGAGTGGGTTATCCACATTTTGTATGTTTGTTTGTTTGTTTTGAGGCAGAGTCTCGTTCTGTCGCCCAGGCTGGAGTGCAACGGTGCGGTCTCCGCTCGCTGCAACCTCCGCCTCTCGGGTTAAAGTGATTCTCCTGCCTCGGCGTCAGAGTAGCTGGGATTACAGGCACCCACCACCCAGCCCAGCTAATTTTTTTTTTTTTTTTTTTTTTTTTTTGTAGTTTTAGTAGAGATGGGGTTTCATCTCGTTGGCCAGGCTGGTCTCAAATTCTTGACCTCATGATCCACCTGCCTTGGCTTCTCAAAGTGTTGGGATTACAGGCGTGAGCCACTGTGCCCGGCCTATCCACGTTTATTGCACAGTCCCTTCTGTGAAACCTTTTTATTCTTTGAGGCAGAGTCTCACTTTGTAGCCCAGGCGGGAGTGTAGTGGCATGATGCTCACCCACTGCAACCTCTGCCACCCATCCCCATCCCCTCACCCTGGGTTCAAGCAATTGTCCTGCCTCAGCCTCCTGAGTAGCTGAGATGACAGGTGCCCACCACCAAGCCCAGCTAGTTTCTGTATTTTTAGTAGAAATGGGTTTTCACCCTGTTGGCCAGGCAGGTCTCGAACTCTTGACCTCAGGTGGTCCTCCCGCTTCAGCTTCCCAAAGTGCTGGGATGACAGGCGTGAGGCACCGTGCCGGGCCCCTTCTGTGAAACCTTTGTTTCTCATGCTTTTCAGGGAAGTTTCTAAGTCTTATTTAATTCAGTGAGTCTTTTCAGGGGTAATTTTGTTCTTCAGGGGACATTTGGCAATGTACCCTAAAATCCTACAGTGCTAACACCATCCTACATTGTACATCCTATGTGATGGAGCTAAATATCCTACGACGGACAGGACGCCCCGGCATACAGAATGTTCCAGTCCAGAGTGTTCATAGTGCTGAGACTAAGAATTCCTGTACCCGGCGAGGGGCGGTGACTCACGCCTGTCATCCTAGCACTTTGGGTGATTGAGGCAGGCAGATCACTTGACCCCAGGAGTTTGCGACCAGCCTGGGCAAAACACTGTCTCTACAAAAAATAGAGAAACTTAGCTGTGTGTGGTGTCTGTCATATGTCTGTGGTCCCAGCCTCAGGAGTCTGAAGTGGGAGGCTTGCTGGAGCCCAGGAGGTTGAGGCTGCTGTGAGCCGAGATTACTCCATTGCACTCCAAACTGGGCAACAAAGAGCAAAACTCCATCTTATAAAAAAAAAAAAAAAAAAAAAAGAACTTGGAGGTGGTGCCTGGGAATTGAATTTAATTTTAAAGGCTCACGCCTGTAATCCCAGCACTTTGGGAGGCCGAGGCGGGTGGATCACGAGGTCAAGAGATCGAGACCATCCTGGTCAACATGGTGAAACCCTGTCTCTACTAAAAATACAAAAAAAAAAAATTAGCTGGGCATAGTGGCACGTGCCTATAATCCCAGCTACTCAGGAGGCTGAGGCAGGAGAATTGCCTGAACCCAGGAGACGGAGATTGCAGTGAGCCGAGATTGTGCCATTGCACTCCAGCCTGGGTAACAAGAGTGAAACTCTGTTTCAAAAAAAAAAAAATTTTTTTTTGAAGGCTCCATACAGTGTTAACTTTGACCTCCACAGTTTCAGGAAGTGATCATTTCTTCTGAAACTTTCTAAATACACACACACACACACAGAGTGTATTTTTCTTGTCTTTTTTTTTTGAGACGGGGAATTTTGCTCTTGTTGCCCAGGCTGGGCACAGCACAATGGCACAATCTCAGCTCACTGCAACCTCCACCTCCTGGGTTCAAGTGATTCTCCTTCTTCAGCCTCCCAAGTAGCTGGGATTACAGGCATGCACCATCATGCCCAGCTAATTTTGTATTTTTAGTAGAGACGGGGTTTCTCCATGTTGGTCAGGCTGGTCTCGAACTCCTGACCTCAGGTGATCTGTCTGCCTCAGCCTCTTTTAAAAATTATTATTATTATTATTATTTGAGACAGGGTCTTGTTCTGCTGCCTAGGCTGGAGTGGGATGGTACAATCACAGTTCACTGCAGCCTCAATCTCCCAGGCTCAAGTGATCTTCCCACCTCAGCCTCCTATGTAGCTAGGACTACAGACATGAGCCACTATACCCAGCTAATTTTTTATTTTTTGTAGAGATGGGGGTCTTGCTATGTTGCCCAGGCTGATCTTGAGCTCCTGGGCTCCAGCAATCCTCCCCTCTTGGGTTATCAAAACACTGGGATTACAGGCATGAGCCACTGCACCCAGCACCTTTATTTACTTCATTTATTTATTTATTTTGAGACAGAGTCTCGCTCTGTCGCCCATGTTGGAGTGCACTGGTGCAATCTCGGCTCACTGCAACCTCTGCCTCCTGGGTTCAAGCGATTCTCCTGCCTCAGCCTCCTGAGTAGCTGGGACTACAGGCACATGCCACCACATCTGGCTAATTTTTTATTTTAAGTAGAGACAGGGTTTCTCCATGTTGGCCAGGCTGGTCTCAAACTCCTGATCTCAGGTGATCCTCCTGCCTTGGCCTCCCAAGTGCTGGGATTACAGGCATGAGCCACCGTGCCCCATCCCCACTGGCATCTTTTGCTAGCGGTCCCTTCTTGTGTCACTCCAGTCCCTTCAACTCTGCTTATTCCCCTAATCCTCTTACCTCTGTCTTCTACAAACACTTGTGATTACATTTAGAGCCCACTCAGATGATCCAGGATAATTTCTCCATAATCTCAACATCCCTGACTCAATCATATCTGCAGGGCTGGGCATGATGGCACGTGCCTGTAGTCCCAGCTATGAGAGAGGCTTCGGCGGCAGTAGGATTGCTTGAGCCCAGGAGTTGGAGGCTGCAGTGAGCTATGATCACACCACTGCCCTCCAGCCTGGGCGGCAGAGCAAGCTCCTGCCAAAAAAAAAAAAAGAAAAATATGCCAGGCGCGGTGGCTCATGCCTGTAATCCCAGCATTTTGGGAGGCCGAGGCGGGTGGATCACGAGGTCAAGAGATTGAGACCATCCTGGTCAACATGGTGAAACCCTGTCTCTACTAAAAGTACAAAAAATTAGCTGGGCATGGTGGCGCGTGCCTGTAATCCCAGCTACTCAGGAGGCTGAGGCAGGAGAATTGCCTGAACCCAGGAGGCGGAGGTTGCGGTGAGCCGAGATCACACCATTGCACTCCAGCCTGGGTAACGAGAGCGAAACTCCATCTCAAAAAAAACAAAGAAAGTAAGGAAAGAAAAATTACATTGGCATCTGCAAAGTTCCTTTTGCCATTTAAAGTATCTTCCATAGGGGCCGGGCACAATGGCTCATGGCCATTATCTCAGCATTTTGGGAGGCTGAGGGAGGTGGATCACTTGAGGTCAGGAGTTCAAGGCCAGCCTGGCCAACATGGTGAAACCCCCACCTCTATTAAAAGTACAAAAATTAGCCAGGCATTGTGGCGCACCCCGGTGGTTCCAGCTACTCAGGAAGCTGAGGCAGGGGAATCGCTTGAATCCAGGAGGTGGAGGTTGCAGTGAGCTGAGATCACTCCACTGCACTCCAGCCTGGGCAACAATAGTGAAACTCCATCTTAAATAAATAAATAAAATAAAGTAATATCCACAGGTTCTGGGCAATAGATGTGGCTATCTTTAAGGGGACATTATTTAGCCTAATGCTACAGTATCCTTTGGAGGGCATTGTGTCTTGCTCTATGGATGTGTCAGTCATATGATATACAGTTGGATGTATCATAATACAGTGTATATCAGTCATGGATCAAGGTGGGAAAACAGAAACCACTTGAGGGTTTTTTTTGAGACGGATTCTCCAACCATTGCCAGGCTGGAACGCAGTGGCACATCTGCCTCCCTCGCCCAAGCGATTCTCCGGCCTCAGCCTCCCGAGCTGCCGGGACCACGGGTACGTGCCACCATGCCCAGCTACACGCTACCACGCCCAGCTACACTTGAGATCTTTTAACAGAATGGGGCTTCATACAGGAAATTCAAAATGACTCAATGCTGCCAACGCAGCCTGAAAAACAGCCACAGACAATACATAAATGAATGAGCCTGGCTGTGTACCAATAAAACTTTATTTACAAAAACCAGTGTTGGGTCAGATTTGGCCCGGGGCTGAAGTTTGCAAACTATGGGTACAAAGCATCAGGAATGAATCTGGTCCCACAGAGATGACCTTGAAGAAGGGGCTTTCCAAAGCTTCCCGAGGTTGTCACTGAACAAGGGAATGCTGAAACCCCAACTGTTTCCACATCTGGCTGCCGGCAGAGTGAAGGGGAAGGGAAACCAAGATGACGCCAGTCCCTTTCGTGTTCCAGACTCCCAGAGGTGCTTCTGGGAGCGGGGTCAGCAGACACCCTGGGTATGCCCAGCTGCAGAGGAGAGCTGCACGTGTAGGTGGTGCTTTGGAACAGGGTTGGAGGGCGGGGGAGTGCAGGTGCTGACGTCAGCCTGCCAAGGCTGGTTGATTAGCATACGTTACAATGATGATAGGGACAATGGCAAAACTGTAGGATGCATAATTATAGTCTCCCAAAGTGCTGGGATTACAGGCATGAGCCACCATGTCCTATCCCCACCGGCATCTTTTGCAGAGTAATTATCATGCAATATAATCGACTACATAATGAAATGTAATCTCAGACAGATCATCAACCACATAATTGTGTTATGCCCTCCAGGAAACGGAATATGCCTCTTTTTGAAGTTCCCGGGTGGTTCTGCCAGGTTGGCTGGTGGAGGGAGAAGAAGGCAAGAGTCAAATGGGGTTAGGATGAGAGAGACAGTGAGCGACTGGGGTGGGGCGTTTCAGGCGAGAGTGAGAGGACAGCGATGGATGTGAGACTAGTGTGAGTTCAGTCTGTGGTTGAGAGAAATGAGGAGAAGCAGGGGAAAAAGTTGAAGAACAATGGGGTCCAGTCGGTGGCTGGTGAACTGTGGATGAGGGCCAAATCGGACTTTTTTTTTTTTGGAAACGGAGTCTGGCTCTGTAGCCCAGTCTGGAGTGCAGCAGTGCAATCTCAGCTCACCGCAACCTCCACCTCCCAGGTTCAAGCTATTCTCATGCCTCAGCCTCCTGAGTAGCAGGGATTACAGGCGTGCGCCACCACATCTGGCAATGTTTTTTTTTATTTTTAGTAGAAATGGGGTTTCATCATGTTGGCCAGGCTGATCTCGAACTCCTGACCTCAGGTGATCCACCTGCCTCGGCCTCCCAAAGTGCTGGGATTACAGGCGTGAGCCACCATGCCCGGCCTCCGATCTGACTTGTTTTAAAAACATTTGGGTGGGGGTAGTCAGGGGAGGTGGCTTATGCCTGTAATCCCAGCACTTTGGGAGGCCGAGGCAGGTGGATCACCTGAGGTCAGGAGTTCGAGACCAGCCTGGCCAACACGGCCTGTCTTTACTAAAAATACAAAAATTAGCAGGCATGATGGCGCACACCTGTAATCCCAGGTACTGGGGAGGCTGGGGCAGGAGAATCACTTGAACCTGGGAGGTGAAGGTTGTGGTAAACAGAGATCATGCCACTGCACTCCTGCCTGGGCAAAAAGAGCGAGACTCCGTCTCAAAACCTGCAAACAAACGAACAAAAACTAAATTTTTTTTTTTTGCTGATCACAGTATCTGGAAAAAAATCCTTTAGAATTGAGGCGAGATTCAGACAACATGAAATGAACCATATGAAAATGTCCAATTCAGTGGCGTTTTAGCACATTCACAATTTTGCGTGACCATCACCTTTATCAAATTCCAGAACATTTCATCCCCTAAAAGGATGGAAACCCCGTTTCCATCAGCAGTCACCGCCCACTCCCCTTCCCCAGTTCCCGGCAACCACCAATGGGCTTCCTGTCTCTATGTGTTCCCGGAAGCAGTCCTGATCAAGACCCCAAGAGAACGTTCCTGGATCTCCTGCACGAAAGAATTCAGGGCGAGGAAGTGAAAGCAAGTTTCTTAGAAAGTAAAGGCATAGAGAATGGCTGTTCCAGAGACAGCAGCCCCGAGGGCTGTGCGCGCCCATTTTCACGGTTATTTCTTGATATGCTAAACAAGGGGTGGATTACTCACGCCTCCCCTTTTCAGACCAAGTAGGGGAACTTCCTGAGGTTGCCATGGCAGCTGTAAACTGTCGTGGCGCTGGTGGGAGTGTAGCAGTGAGGACCACCAGAGGTCACTCTTATCGCCATCTTGGTTTTGGTGGGTTTGGGCCGGCGTCTTTACTGCAACCTGTTTTATCAGCAAGGTCGTTATGACCTGTATCTGGTGCTGACCTCCTACATCGTTCTGTGACTTAGAATGTCTTCACCGTCTGGGAATGCAGCCCAGTGGGTCTCAGCCTCATTTTACCCACCTTCTTTTATTATTATTATTATTATTATTATTATTATTTTGAGACGGAGTTTCCCTCTTGTTACCCAGGCTGGAGTGCAATGGCGCGATCTCAGCTCACCACAGCCTCCGCCTCCTGGATTCAGGCAATTCTCCTGCCTCGGCCTCCCGAGTAGCTGGGATTACAGGCATGTGCCACCATGCCCAGCTAATTTTGTACTTTTAGTAGAGACACAGTTTCACCATGTTGGCCTGGCTGGTCTTGAACTCCTGACCTCAGATGATCCGCCCGCATAAGCCTTCCAAAGTGCTAGGATTACAGGCATGAGCTGCTGTGCCTGGCCTGTAACTGTTTAATACTGCAAAAGGCCAGAGTCAATAGATTCCTCTCTGCAGACCATCCAGTCCCTACTGCAACCACTCAGTTCTGCGGTTTCAGCCCCAGAGCAGCTGCAGACAATACACACATAAGCAGGTATGGCTATGTTCCGATAGAACTTTATTTCTGCGCCAGGTAGCTCATGCCTGTAATCCCTGCACTGTGCGAAGCCAAGGCAGGTGGATCGCTTGAGGTTAGAAGTTCTAGACCACCCTAGACAACATGGTAAAACCCCTTGTCTACTAAAAATACAAAAATTAGCTGGGGGTGGTGACGTGAGCCTGTAGTCCCAGCTACTTGGGAGGCTAGGGCAGAAGAATCGCTTGAACCTGGGAGGCAGAGGTTGCAGTGAGCCGAGATCGCGCCACTACACTCCAGTTTGGTGACAAAATGAGACTCTATCTCAAAACAAATAAATAAATAAATAATATAAATAAAACAGACATGACTGGGCACAGTGGCTCGCGCCTGTAATCCCAGGACTTTGGAAGGCTGAGGCCTAAAGCCAGGAGTTCGAGATCAGTCTGGGCAACATGGCGAAACCATGTCTCTACAAAAAATACAAAAATTAATCAGGCGTGGTGGCACACACTCCTCAGGAGTGTGAGGAGGGAGGATTGCTTGAGCCTGGGAGATCGAGGATGCGGTGTGCAGTGAGTTGAGATTTTGACTCTATTGCAGCCTGGGTGACAGAGCAAGACCCTGTCTCAAAAACAGACAGACAAACAAGAAAATCCCAAAAAACCCGACAAAACCAGACAAGCATGGCTTCCTGGGTTGAATTACGGGAGTGTATTCCTGGCATTTGTATCTTAACTTCCTTGAGTTAAGGGTAACAGATGGCTGGACGCAGTGGTTAACGGCTGTAATCCCAGCACTTCAGGAGGGCGAGGGGGTGGATCACCTGAGGTCAGGAGTTTGAGACGAGCCTGGCCAATATGGTGAAAACCTGTCTTTACTAAAAATACAAAAATTAGCCGGGCATGGTGGTGGGCGCCTGTAATCCCAGCTACTCAGGAGGCTGAGGCAGGAGAATCGCTTGAACCTGGGAGGTGGAGGTTGCAGTGAGCCGAGATCTTGCCACTGCACTCCAGCCTGGGTGGCAGACACTCTGTCTCAAAAAAAAAAAAAAAAAAAAAAAAAAAAAGCAACGTTTGTACAACATCCTAGTTCAGATCCCAGCTCCATCTCTTCCTGGCTATGTGATCTGGGCAAGATCTTGTCTCTCTGTGCCTCAGTTTTCTTCTCTGTAAAATGGGGATGACTCCAGTTGTGGATGAGCCTCTTTCACGGGCAAACAGTGTGTTCTACTGAGTCTGCGTCTAGTAGGTGCTAAACCTGTGTTTTTGTTTTTGTTTTTTTTTGCTGATAAAGGAATGCAAAAAGGCAACCACGTGTCCAAGGCTGTGTGTGCTTTTTCTTTTTTTAATGTCTGCTGTTAATAAAATATTTTTACAGAGACCAAAAAGTCAGAATAGTGCAAAACATCTCAACACCATGCATTCATGACCACTTCTCGTTTGTGTTAAACATTTGTTCCAAGTCACATATTTACAGAGAAATAAAGGCATCTGTGCAGACGCCGGACCGACGGGGTGGAATCAAAACAAAACAAGAAACGAACAACGTTTTGATTTCACATCTGCAATCACATGCTAAGAGAAGCTGTGTGGAGGGGAAGCCTCCCGGGACCGCTTGGCCGATCTGGAGGGTCTGACGGAGCACGAGACAGGGATGGACAGGGGTCAAGTCCCCCTGGCTGTGTGGTTGGGGATGATTGGGGGACCCTCCGCCTGTGACCTGTGTCTCCAGAGAGCCACTATGGCTGGATGGGGGGAAGGGGTGGGGTGTTACTTGACACAGTCAACTTCATTTTTCTCTAAAACAATAAAAGGCAAAGAGAAAAGCAACACATGTCAGCAAAGACAACTTTGGTCCTCAATGATTCTTAGGAAAGGATTTTGAGGAGCAGACGGGGTTGTGATCCAGGACAGAGGCCCTCCCCTAACTTCCCCAGGGTGGCAGAGTTCCAGGAGGCCCCCAGGCTGTCCCCATCTGCAAAATCGACAGCACATGGGGGAAGGGGTGGGGGACAGAAAGGCTCTGAGATCCCAGCCGAGAGGTCCCAAGGATTTCTAGTTGGGTGTTTAGTTTTTTGCATCTCTGATGGGGGCATGGTGAGGTTTCAGGCTCTGGAGCCTGAGAGAGGAATTGGGGGCATGGACAGGCACCTCCTCATTTTACGCAAATCATTCGAGGACAGATTGCTGAGACTGAACAGGTCCTTCTTTCTCCGGGACGCTCTCTACTTCCCCCAAGAGCCCTGCCCTGGTCTCTGCAGTTCTCTTTCTCTGTATTTCTCCACCTCTGTGTCTCTCTCCATCCTCATCAGGGCACGATCTCACCCTCTGTCTGTTTTCTTTTCTTTTTTTTTTTTTTTGAGACGGAGTTTCACTCTTGTCACCCAGGCTGGACTGCAATGGCTCAATCTCGGCTCACTGTAACCTCCGCCTCCTGGGTTCAAGCAATTCTCCTGCCTCAGCCTCCCGAGTAGCTGGGGTTACAGGCACATGCCACCACGCCCAGCTAATTTTATATTTTTAGTAGAGATGGGGTTTCTCCATGTTGGTCAGGCTGGTCTCGAACTCCCGACCCCAGGTGATCCGCCCTCCTCGGCCTCCCAAAATGCTGGGATTACAAGTGTGAGCCACGGCGCCCGGCCTTCTGTCTCTGTTTTCTACTTTCTCTATTCCTCTTGGTCAGGGGACTTTGACTCTGAGGCATCACTCAGTGTCACCCCTTTAACCCCCACCCTGCCACAGGCCACCTTCTGTGGCCTTTCCCTGATTCATGGAAATCTGGGCCACCTCCTTGTGTGAAGCCAGGTCCAGGGTTCAGAGCCCTGGAGGTGTCGTCCAAGGCTGGGCCCTGCTCCTGTCTGAGCTTTGTTCTGCCAAGACCAAGACAGGAACTTCCTGATTTCTTTCTTTCTTTTTTTTTTGAGACGGAGTTTCGCTCTCGTTACCCAGGCTGGAGTGCAATGGCGCGATCTCGGCTCACCGCAACCTCCGCCTCCTGGGTTCAGGCAATTCTCCTGCCTCAGCCTCCCGAGTAGCTGGGATTACAGGCACGCGCCACCGTGCCCAGCTAATTTTTTGTATCTTTAGTAGAGATGGGGTTTCACCATTTTGACCAGGATGGTCTCGATCTCTTGACCTCGTGATCCACCCGCCTCGGCCTCCCAAAGTGCTGGGATTACAGGCTTGAGCCACCACGCCTGGCCGTTGGAACTTCCTGATTTCAAAAGGTTTTCAGCTCCCGGACTCTTTATCTTTTCTCTGTCCGTGTCTCAGCCACGTCCATTCTCTGTCCCATGTGTTGGCCTTAGTCTGGCTCAGACACCTCCTAAGTGCCCAGGTCCGTGTGGAAGGGGAAGGTTGGTACGGACACAGACAGACATGCATGCGGATGTGTATTCACACATCAACCCTGTCCCAACACATAATTCCACTAGGCACATCCTCCCTGGCACCCCCTTGTGCTCAGCCTGTTCTAGGTAAAGTTGGGGTTCTGGAGAGGCCTCAGACCCCAGTCTGGGAGAAACAGCTCAACAGAGGCACCCCCAGTCCCATGGCATCAGGCTGGACTGGAGGAGGGATGGAGGCTGGAAAAGTCCTGAGGGGAAAGAGGGAGGGTTTTCTTCAAGAGAGGTTTTTGTGATGGGTTTTGAAGGATGAGTAGGAGTTCTCTGGGGGAAAGAAAAGAGGGAGGAAATTGCAAAAACAGTTCTAGCCTGGGAGTCAGGAAAATTCATTCGCCAAATATTCCCTAAAGCTTGCTTCCTTCACATGTCCGGGCCATTGCTGGGGAACCCTAAATACACACACACACACACACACACACACACACACACACACACTCTCTCCCGAGATCTTGAACACACACACACTCCCGAGATCTTGAAAACACACACACACACACACACACACTCCCGAGATCTTGAACACACACACACACACACACACACTCCCGAGATCTTGAAAACACACACACACACACAGACACACACACCCTGAGATCATGACCAGAAAGACTCCTAAGGAATCCTTCGGGAAGTATTTTGGCTCTCTCAGGCAGCTCAATTTCCCCATTTCTTTCCAGCCATCCAAAAATATTCCAGATCACCCTCACCCCACGTCACAGATCACTTCTTCCCCTTTGGGGTCTACTGGTTACAAGCCTGAATCATCCATTCATCCTCTCCCCACCCTCAGCTGTGGCAAGGTCCAAAATTCACATCTGCTCCTCAGTCCGTTAAGAGACACTCCCTTATTCCTGCCTCCAGCGTCCCAATCCTGCATGAGAATTTGCATTTTAGCCTTTAGTTCAGAACATCTAGTTACCTGCACCCATCTGAAGTTAGGGGACGTGCAGTACCTTCAAGCAAATTAGAAAGTGGCGCCCCTTCTTCCAGACAGCTGCCCTTCCTATGTCGGTAAACCATCATCATAAACATACAACACTTAATGTCTAGGATTTGCAGGTGGCCTTCTTAGAGATGCCAAACCGTTGGGCACTATACAACTGGGACAACTGTGCCCCACAGCCCTGAAGCTCACCTAAGGGCAGATTTTTTTTTTTTTTGATTGGGGAGGGGACAGATGGAGTTTTGTTGCCCAGGCTGGAGCACAGTGGTGTGATTTCAGTTCACTGCAACCTCTGCCTTCAGTGTTCAATCAATTCTCCTGCCTCAGTCTCCTGAGTAGCTGGGACTACAGGCACACACCACCGTGCCCGGCAAATTTTTGTATTTTTAGTAAAGACAGGGTTTCACCTAGTTGGCCAGGCTGGTCTTGAACTCCTGACCTTAAAGGATCTGCCAGCCTTGGCCTCCCAAAGTGCTGGGATTACAGGTGTCTTTTCTTTAAATACAGCCTTCAGAATCTTTCCAAGAATCAATTTCAGCATCTCCAAAGCATCCCCACCTCTCTTCACTGGTTTTAGTCTTCACAGAACAGCTTTTGCATGCTGGAATACAATCTCTCCCCAGCTTAAAAATCTCCTAGAGCTCCCCAGCTGTCTTAGAATAAAAGTGAAACTCCTCAGGACAGCGGACGAGACCCTGCCTGGTCTAATGCCTCTGCAAATCTCCGTAGCCCCAAGGATCCCAGGGTGGGTCCTCGCTGGCTCAGCTCCAGCCATGCCACCCTTCTTCTTGTTTCAACAGTTCTCATCTCCTGGCCTTTGCACGTGCTGTTCCCCCTGCTTGGAGCTCTTTTCTCTCAAGTAAGTGGTTCCCTCTCATTCTTCACCTCGGAAAGCCTCTCCATCTGATCTTCCATCCTCCAGGAACCCAGCTACTCATCTCACCCCGTTTTCATTTCTCCCTAGCACAGCAAAGTCTTGCCCTTCCCATTCCAGCAGATAAAGGCATGCCATCCACACAGGTAAGAAAGCAGAGCAAACATAGCTCATGCTGAACTTTCTCTAAAGGTTCTGTAAGCACACGGTAACTCCAGCCAAGTCACCGCAACTTTGCTCATTGGAGAAGGAGCTTCCAGCAGGCAAGAGGGCCACCCGAATATATATCCTGTGGCTTGGGTGTTTGAATGAATGAACAGGATCTTGGAGACTCAGCTCTGAGTGTGTTTGTGTTCTCTCTGTCTCTCTTGCACACACACCCCTAGAGTTTCTGGTCTCCTGTTCTTTCCTGTCTGGAGAATTCTGGGAAACGAAGAAGGGGTGGAGAAACCTGGGACCAGAGCTCCCAAATTCTCTCTTTTGTGGTGGGAGATCAAGAGCCCTCATGGCATCCCTTATGGAGTCCCAGGAGAAAGGGTTGAGGGCAGGGGTTTTGCTTGCAGCCAGAGAAGGAAAGGTGAAGTAGGGGTCTTGGCCTGGAACTCCCACCCCTTGGAGGAGGCCCCCAAGGGGGAATTAGCAGCAATAGGGAGCTGTGTCAGGTCAGCCCACCCTTCCATGGGGCACACAGGCCTAAGGGAGGGGATAGAGGGTATGGCACTGGGAACCTCAGCCGAGTCTCAAGCAGCTCTTTCAGCCTGTTTCGCCATCTGTCAAATGGGTGTGTTGAACTCTATGATATGAGGACTGGGTTTGTAACTCCCAAAGGGATGGAGGGACAGCGTGGGTGTCCCAGAGCCGTCCCTCGGTCCCCAGGGTTTGGGCGCCCAAGGGCGCATGTGCTTTTGAAATCCCATCCTCCCCCCTCCCCCCATTTATTTTTTGCACAAACATCTAAAGGGACTACGGTATTCCCGGTCCCTTCAGCCCCCAGGCCACCTCCAGGGGCGCTCCAGGGAGCCCTGACCCTTGCCCAGGGCTCCCCCTTGAGTGAGCTGAGATTTTCATACTTGGCAATTGGTCTGGGGCCCCAGGGTTCTGGGACCTGTCTTATGGCTTTTCCAGGGGACAGGAGACGGTGCCTCCCGGTACCAGAGCCCCGGGATGTGGCCTCCTCCATAGGGACGAGGTTTCCCCCAGCCCAGCTCAAAATGCCCCCTAAATGCTGGGGGCGTGGCCTCAAGTTGGAGATGTGGCTTCTTCCTTCGTCGCACCCTTGGGCGTGGCCTCCCGAGAAGGCGGGGCATCCTTTATTCCTAATTCCCCCAAAGGGAGAGCTATATCAGGGACGTAGGCGCAGCCCTCCCTCGGGGCGGAGCCCCCAGAGCCCCGCCCCAAGGGCGGTCCCACTGAGACGCAAAGCCCCTCCCCTCCCCGCCCAGCGCCCTCCGCGCAGGCGCACTGCCGCTCGGCTGCGCGCCCGGCGCTAAGGCGCAGGCGCGGCACCGCCCTCCTCGGCGGAGCGCGTGTCCGACTTGAGCTTAACGAACTCCTTGGCCACCTCGTCGTTGCTGCGCTGAGAGAGGATGCGCAGCACCGTGAGGCCCGTGTCGTCCATGTGGATGCGGCGGCCGAGCGGCAGCCAGCAGGCGGCGGTCCCGCGCTGGGCTAGCTCCCGCAGCTGCAACACGGCCAGCCCCACCGTGCGGTCCTCACGCGCGAAGCAGTAGTCCTTGACGCACACCTGCAGCTCGTAGCACTCGGGGCTCGCGTCGGCGTTCAGGGTGCTGCGGGAAGCGGGGCGGAGCGTGAGACATGCCGTGCCCACCTGGACGCCCCGCCCCACGGCCTCGCCCCCGCTGCGTTTGCGGTCCACGTCCACGCCGGGGAGGGCCACACCGGGGTGCCCACGTCTATCACCCCCACGATACACGAGCCCCGCCCATGCCCCATGACTTGCCCTACAACCCAGTGCTTGGCCACGCCCACACCTCAGTCTATTCCCTTTGCACCTACCGAAAACTGACCTCATAGTTTTACATCCAGCTCCCGCCCCTCTAAATAACCCGTTCCTCAAACACCGCCTCGCAAGCCCATGCTCCCAACGTGAGATACCCGCGCCTGTGCCCTCTTCTGGTTGAACTGCTGCCCGCACGGCCCTGCCCCTAATGTACCACCCAGAAGCTCTTTAACTAGGCCCTCCTCTAGAACCCCGACGTGGCCCTTTCCCCAGCCCCCCAGCCCACACCTCTTACTCTCAAGATGCCCTCCAGACATGAGCCTGCCCTGGTGCCTCACTATGGGTGACTGCCTCCCGCATGCCCCTCACCTGTGCTCCTGCCCCTAAGCAGTCCCAGTGACCGACAAGAGCCCTCCTGCAGGGCCATTCCCAGCTGCTCCCTCTTGTCCCCCTCCCAGGTGGCACACCTCGATCCCTGAAGTACTCCGACCCACTCTGGCTGACATCTCACCTCCTACTAGACCAGGCTTCTCCTCCCTAAGGGAGCCAATCGTCCCAAACCCTTCTGAGCCCTGTGCTGACACGACCTGGAACTGGCTTCAGTCTTGTCCCACAGGAACTCCCAGCCCCTAGATGATACAGTTAACCAGCTGTGATTTACCCTTACCCCTGTGCTCCATTTCTTTTTTGTTTCTTTTTTTCTTTTTTTGAGTGGGAGTCTCCCACTGTCACCCAGGCTAGAGTGCAGTGGCAGAATCTTGGCTTACTGCAACCTCTGTCTCCTGGGCTCAAATGATTCTGCTGCCTCAGCCTTCCTAGTAGCTGGGATTACAGGCATGCACCACTACACCCAGCTTTTTGTATTTTTAGTAGAGACGGCGGGGTCCGGGGGGGGGTGTCTCACCATGTTGGCCAGGCTGGTCTCAGAACTCTGGACCTCAGGTGATCCACCCACCTTGACTTCCAAAGTGCTAGGATTACAGGCGTGAGCCACCGTGCCTGGCCCATAATTTTTTTTAAAGACAGGGTCTCACTATGTCTGTCACCCAGGCTGGAGTGCAGTGGCACAATCATAGCTCACTACAGCCTTAAACTTCTAGGCTTAAGGGATCTTCCTGCCTCAGCCTCCCAGGTAGCTGGGACTACTTTCTTCTGCATTTCTGTCCTCCAAGAGCATCAAACAACATTGCCCTGCCCCAGTGCCATGTGAGGCTGACAGTCGACCCAAGGATCTACCCCATGTGACCCCAACTCTACCCCTGCTAACCACCCCCATCTACCCCACTGAGCAGACTTTTTTTTTTGAGACAGAGTCTTGCTCTGTCACCCAAGCTGGAGTAGAGTGGCACAGTCATGACTCACTGCAACCTCTGCCTCCTGGGTTCCAGTGGTTGCCCGCAGCCTCCGGAGCAGCTGGGATTACAAGTGCCTGCCAGCACACCTGGCTAATTTCTGTATTTTTCTTTTTCTTTTTTTGAGTCTGCTCTGTCACTCAGGCTGGAGTGCAGTAGTGCCATCTTGTGTCACTGCAACCTCTGCCTTCTGAGTTCAAGTGATTCTCCTGTCTCAGCCTCCCAAGTAGCTGGGATTACAGGCACCCGCCACAACGCTGGGCTTAATTTTTTATATTTTTAGAAGAGATAGGGTTTCACCATGTTGGCCAGGCTGGTCTCAAACTCCTGGCCTCAAGTGATCTGCCCACCTCTGCCTCCCAAAATGTTGGGATTATAGGCATGAGCCACCATGCTTGGCTAGAGCAGACTTCTTTTTTTTGAGACGGAGTCTTGCTCTGTCACCCAGGCTGGAGTGCAGTGGCCTGATCTTGGCTCACTGCAACCTCCACCTCTGGGGTTTAAGCGACTCTCCTGTCTCAGCATCCCAAGTAGCTGTGATCACAGGCATGCACCACCACACCAGGTAATTTTTTTTTTTTTGTACTTCGAGTAGAGAGGGGGTTTCGCCATGTTGGCCAGGCTGCTCTTGAACTCCTGACCTCAGGTGATCTGCCTGCTTCGGCCTCCCAGAGTGCTGGGATGACAAGTGTGAGCCACCAGGGCCGGCCAGAGCAGACTTTTTTATGCTCTCCACATTATCAGCATCCTCTGGACCCTGTCCTGATACCCAGAGCCTAGGTGCACTCCTAACTCTAAAGGACCTCCACCCCATGTGACCCCCACCCCAATGCCTGGAATCCATCCACACTCCACTCTTGTTCCCAGAGCTGACTCCTTCTGATGGGCTGCCCCAGTGGTCCTGACAAGGCTCAATGTGGACTCCAGGAGTCCCCACCCCCAGGCGTCCTCAGTCCTGTCCCCAGGTCCCTCAGCCCCTGACTCATAAGCTTCATCACCGCCACCCTCATCCCTTCACCAGTCTCCAGCCTCAGCAATGGGCCTGCCCACCATGCACTTCCTGCCGACTTCCCCTCCCCTCTGCAACCCTTCATCACGAAATTATCCCACTCCACTCACTGCCTCTCCTGGGATCTGCCTGCCCCAAAGGTGACCTCCATCCTCGTGTCCCTTCCCTGATGTCACTCCTGCACTACTAAAATGTCTCCCTTTCCAGCAGCCCCCCTAGAATGTGGCCCCTCCCATTCCCAGGCCTAGATGCCAGATCCCTCCTGCCAACTTGGCCTTGGGGTTCACCTGGGGGACGCCCCCTCCCTTCCCCCCATGCTCTTCAAAGCATCCCAAACTCACAACTGGAAGCTCTCATTGTACTTGGGAGCCCAGCTATTGTTCTTAGATTTGGTCGCAAACTTGCGTTTCTTGTCACTGAGCTGGGGCCCAATGATGTTGACCTCGATGAACGGCCGGAAGATGCCAGAAGTCTGCCACTTGAGGTCATTGGCAGCCACCACTGTAGGGGGAAGTAGAGGGTAAGACAGGTCAGGTTCTCCCAGTAGGAAAAAGTAGATGTTCGTGGTTCTCAAAAATCTGTCTAAGGTTGGGCGTGGTGGCTCATGCTTTTCATCCCAGAACTTCGGGAGGCCAAAGCCGGGGGATCACTTGAGTCCAGGAGTTTGAGACCAGCCTGGGCAACATGGTGAAACCCTGTGTCTAGTAAAATACAAAAATTAGCTGGGTGGCACGCGCCTACGGTCCCAGATACTTGTGGGGCTGAGGCAGGAGGATTGCTGGAGGCGGAGGTTGCAGTGAGCTGAGATTGTACCACTGCACTCCAGCCTGGGTGACAAAGCAAGATCCTGTCTAAATTAAAAAAAAAAATTAAAGACTGGGCTCGGTGGCTCACACCTGTAATCCCAGCACTTTGGGAGGCCGAAGCGGGTGGATCACGAGGTCAGGAGATCTAGACCATTCTGGCTAACATGGTAAAACCCCGTCTCTACTAAAAATACAAAAAAAGTTAGCCGGGCATGGTGGTGTGTGCCTGTAGTTCAAGCTACTCAGGAGGCTGAGATAGGAGAATCACTTGACCCAGGAGGCGGAGGTTGCAGCGAGCAGAGATCGCGCCACTGCACTCCAGCCTGGGTGGCAGAGACCTCACCTCTAAAACAAACAAACAACAAAAACACGTCAGGGATGAAAATGTAACAAAAGATGGCAGCTGCACGGACCCCCAACACTGCGAAGCCTCCGCATCAGCTGAGGCTGGCGGCTCTTACGCTGTCAGTCACCCCAGAGGAAAACCAATTCTATCATTTCATTTTTGTTTACATGGAGTCTCGCTCTGTCACCCAGGCTGGAGTGCAGTGGCGGGTTCTCAGCTCACTGCAAACCTCCGCCTCCTGGGTTCAAGCGATCTTCCCACCTCGGCTTCCTTGAACAGCTGGAACTACAGGTACACGCCACCACACCCAGCTAATTTTTGAAAAACAAATTTTTTTTTGAGACAGAGTCTCACTCTGTCACCCAGGCTGGAGTGTAGTGGCTCGACGTTGGCTCACTGCAACCTCCACATTCCCGCTTCAAGAGATTTTCCTGCCTTAGCCTCCCGAGTAGCTGGGACTACAGGTGCACATCACCACACTTGGTTAATTTTTGTATTTTTTAGTAGAGATGGTTTCATCATGTTGGCCAGGTTGGTCTTGAACTCCTGGCCTCCTTGATACGCCAAGCTCGGCCTTCCACAGTGTTGGGATTACAGGCCTTGCTCACTGTGTCTGGCCTAATTCTATCTTATTTAAGCCATGTTGAACACAGCCCGATCTGTGTTCTAGTCAGCAAAAGCCAAGGAAAGCAAGGCTGAGAGATGGAGAAAGTGGGATTGAGTCTTATAACACTGTTTACCCTGCTGGATCCAGCCATGCCTGAAGGTGGTCACGTCTGGACATTTTTGTTTCATGGACCATTAAACAACAATAAAAGGTGTTGCTTAAGCCAGTTTAAGGCTGGTTTCTGTTTTAGAGCCTAGGGAGTCCCTCCCACCTCAGACCACTCACCTTTCACCGTGACCTTGTGTTCTCCAGTTCCCGGATGAGCGAACAGCTCAACATGGACGGAGACTTCACCCACAGCGTCTTCTACACCCGTGCCTGGGCAGGGCAGGGGAGGATGGTTGGCATGAGCTCTGTTCTTTCCCACCCACCAGGAGGGACCTTGATGGCCTCCCACCCACCCCGTGCTGGCGGCACCAGGTCATCAGCCCTGATAGGGAGGCACCTGGGAGGGGGGCGACCAGGATGGGAGGCGCTCTTGGAAAGCCAAGAATCCTGGGTTCTGACCTTTTACTGCCTTGCTGTGTGATCTTGGGGGTGTCTCTTAACCTCTCTGGGCCTAATGCAATTCTTTTCTTTTTTCTTATTCCATTGATTGCCATGCTGTCAAAACTCAGTCTTCCTGTTACACCTTGGCAGCGTCTGGCACCCTGGGCCCCTTTGCCCGTTTGTCCTCTTGGCTGCAACAGTGTCACTGACTCCAGATTCTCATCCTACATAGTTGCCACACCTTCCAACCGCCTTGGTCATTTTCCCCTCTGTGTGTCCTCAGGCTGACCCTGCACCTCAGTCTTTACCTCTGTTCTTCTTTGTCTTCACTTCCTCCCTACCTGCCCATAGACTGGAAAATCCTGCCAGCTCTACCTTTAAAATACATCCAGAAGCAGAGCCATGTCTTTTTTTTTTTTTGAGACAGAGTCTCGAACTGTCGCTCAGCCTGGAGTGCAGTGGCGCGATCTCAGCTCACTGCAATCTCCGCCTCCTGGATTCAAGTGATTCTCCTGCCTCAGCCTCCTGAGTAGCTGGGACTACAGGCATGTGCCACCATGCCTGGCTAATTTTTTTGTATTTTCAGTAGAGACAGGGTCAGGGTTTCACCATGCTGGCCAGGATGGTCTTGATCTTGTGATCCACCCGCTTTGGCCTCCCAAAGTGCTGGGATTACAGGCATGAGCCACCACGGGCGGCAGAGCCACGTCTCTTACGAGTAGCCTACACATGCTCCAGCATCCCATGCCTGGACCATTGCAGTAACCTCCTTCCCAGTCTCCCTCCTTCTGCTCTTTCATCTGCTCTCAACACACCAGCAAGAAAAATCCTATTCAGTCAGCTCATGTCGGCCGGGTGCGGTGACTCACAGCTGTCACCCCAGCACTTTGGGAAGTTGAGGCAGGAGGCTCACTTGAGCCCAGAAGTTTGAGACTAGCCTGGGCAATGGGGCAAAACACGATCCGTACAAAAAATACAAAAACTAGTGGCTGTGGTGGTGCGTGCTTGTAGCCCCAGTTACTCTGCTGGCTAAGGTGGGAGGATTGCTTGGGCTTAGAAGGGTCCAGGCTGCAGTTAGACGAGATCACACCACTGCGCTTCAATCTGGGTGACAGATTAAGCCCCTGTCTCAAAAAAATTAAAAATAAATAAATAAATAAAATTCAAAAGTCAGATCATGTCCCTCCTTGGCTCAAAACTCTTTCATGGCAGTGGTGGCTCATGCCTGTAACCCCAGTACTTTGGGAGGCTCATGCCTGTAATCCCAGGATTTGGGGAGGCCAAGGTGGGCAGATAACTTGAGGTTGGGAGTTCAAGACCAACCTGGCCAATATGGTGAAACTCCATCTCTACTAAAAATACAAAAATTAGCCAGGCATGGTAGTGCACGCCTGTAATCCAGCTACTTGGGAGGCTGAGACAGGAGAACCACTTGAACCTGGGAGGTGGAGATTGCAGTGAGCCAAGATGAAACCACTGCACTCCAGCCTGGAGAGAAAAGAGGGAGAGAAAGAGAGAAAGAGAGAGAGAGAGAGAGAGAGAGAAAGGAAAAAAGAAGAAAAAGGAGAAAGAAATAAAAAGAAAGAAGAAAAAAAGAAAGAAAGAAAGAAAATTAGCCAGGCATGGTAGTGCATGCGCCTGTAGTCCGAGTTACTTGGGAGGCTGAGGCAGGAGGATCGCTGAAACCCAGCAGGTCGAGGCTGCAGTGAGCTATGATCCCGCCACTGCACTTCAGCCTGGGTGACAGGGCAAGACTCTGTCTTAAAACATGAAACAAAACAAAACAAAGCAAAACCAAAGTCTTCCCTGGCTCCCACCTCACTCTGAAATAATCATGGTGGGTTTTGTGATTCTGCAACACCCCTTCCAGAAGTGGCCCTTTCCAGTAGGTTACTATGACCTCTCCCCACTCACCCCATTCTTGCCCTTGTTAACTCTGACCCAGCCCCACGGGTCACCTCATTGCATCCCCTGGCCCAGAATCCTCATCCCTTCAGATGTGACAGCTCGTAGGGGCATCTTTTATTTTCCTTACCCCTATTTCTCTTCTAATGAACAATCTTAAGATTAAGTTTTTTTTCTTTCTTTTTTTTTTTTTTGAGATGGAGTCTCCCTCTGTCGCCCAGGCTGGAGTGCAGTGGTGTGATCTTGGCTCACTGCAACCTCTAACTCCCAGGTTCAAGAAATTCTCCTGCCTCAGCCTCCCGAGTAGCTGGGACTACAGGCATGTGCCACCACACCTGGCTAATTTTTATATTTTTATTAGAGATGTGGTTTCGCCAAGTTGGCCAGGCTGGTCTCAAACTCCTGACCTCAGGTGATCTGCTCGCCTGGGCCTCCCAAAGTGCTGGGATTACAGGCATGAGCCATTGTGACCGGCCAGAATCTAAAGTTTCTGTTGAGAAATGCTCTCACACTCACCTTAGACCTTGTGGCTCAGGTAAGATAGGCTCCATCCCAGCTTCAGAGATGAGCCACAGCTGGCCAATCAGAGCATTCCCTGCCCATAGCCTCGATAATTGGTTCAGAGATGGTCATGTGACTGGACCAGGACCAATAGGAATTGCTCCTGGGACTTTGGTTGTAACTCTTAGTGAAAAAGGTCACCCTCTGGTGCTAAGCTGTGAGCATTGGGTTATTTTTGCCCAGTGAGACCCCAGGGAGGTCTCTACAGAGAACAATGGCCAATGGCGTTTTTGGAGACTCTGGATTCAGCTGTTCAAGATGTCAACTCAACTCTATCGAATCTTTCATTTTTATTTTTATTTTATTTTATTATTTTTATTTTGAGACAGAGTCTCACTCTGTCGCCCAGCCTGGAGTGCAGTGGTGTGATCTCGGCTCCCTGCAACCCCTGCCTCCTGGGTTCAACCAATTTTCCTGCTTCAGCCTCCCAAGTAGCTGGGATTACAGGCATCCACCAACACGCCCAGCTAATTTTTGTATTTTTAGTAGAGACGGGGTTTCATCATGCCGGTGAAACAGGCTGGTCTCAAACTCCTGACCTCAAGTGATCCACCCACTTTAGCCTCCCAAAGTGGTGGGATTACAAGCGCAAGCCACTGTGCCTGGCCTCAACCCCTGATTTTTCCGTTCTGTAGCCAACGAGTCCCTTGTCTGCTTGAATTATGGTGTAGTGTGCTTCTGTCTGAGGCCACCACATGTGTGCTTTATGGTTCCAGTGGGGATCATTGATGAGGGAGCTTAAAAGAATCTGTCCCAGTTCTGCCTTCTGTGACTCAAAAGGGCATCCTATGGGGCCTGTGGACCTGTGACCGCCAGCACCTCCCCCAGCCCCTCCCAACCCCCCACCAGGCAGCTCCCCCTTCCTGGACCACCCCATGCACAGGGAGAAGAAGGGGAAAGTCAGAGCTGAGGGTGGGAAGTCAGGTCAGTCAAAGGCTGATTGGGTTACCTCACGCTGGACAGGAAGTGACTGATGATCGGGGAGCACAGGGGCCTGGAGACTCCCATCACCCCAGTACAGGGGTATGCGAACCCGGTCTTTGCCGCCCACCCCAGGTCCCGTTCCTTGACGCCTCAGGCTCCCATTCCACCCCCGACCTCCACCAGTCACATGCTCAGCCGCTCTGCCCTCCCCCAGGCCGATGCTTCACAGCAAGCTCAATCCGGGCCAGACTGGGGTGCCGGGGGTGCTGGGGGGAGTCGGACAGTGGTGGGTCAGGTGAGGGGTCAGACCAAGGCCAAAGCTAGTAAGAAGTGGGGAGGGGGGCAGTGCTGGGTGCCCCCATCCCATGCTTTGCTGGCTCCGTGGGGAAGGGTCTTTCCTGGGCCTCTCAGTGCCTCTCCCAACCCCACTCCCCACTCCCCAAGTCCCGGGACCCCTGCAGGGGAAGGTTCCTGGGACAAGTGGTTGAATCTCCTTCTGCTATCAGCATCTCATCTGTGGAATGATGGACCCCTTGTGGGGCAGTTGGGAGAAATCCTTTTCAGATTCCTCAAGAAGGCTAGGCATGGAGGCTCACGCCTGTAATCCCAGCACTTTGGGAGGCCAAGGTGGGAAGATCATCTGAGGTCAGGAGTTAGAGAGCAGCCTGACCAACATGGTGAAACCCCCTCTCTACTAAAAATACAAAAATTAGCCAGGCATGGTGGTGCATACCTATAATCCTAGGAGTAAGGAGACCAGCTGTGAGGCCAGGAGTTTGAGACCAGCCTGGGCAACAGAGCCTGGGAGGTGGCAGCTGCAGTGAGCTGAGATTTTGCCATTGCTCTCTGGCCTGATGGACAGCGCCTGCCTCAAATTAAAAACAAACTGGCCGGGCACAGTGGCTCACACCTGTAATCCCAGCACTTTGGGAGGCCAAGGCCAAGGTGGGTGGATCACTTGAGGCCAGGAGTTCGAGACCAGCCTGGCCAACATGGCAAAACCCCATCTCTACTACAAAAATTAGCCAGGCATGGTGGTGTGCGCCTATAACCAGCTACTCAGGAGGCTGGCGCAGGAGAATCGCTTGGACTCGGGAGGTGGAGGTTGCAGGGAGCTGAGATTTCAGCCTGGATGACAGAGTGAGACTCTGTCTCAAACAACAACAAAACCCAACACAGATTCTTCAAGAAACGCCTGGCATGAGGTCTTGCTCAGCATTAGAGGCTGATAAGTGTTCACTATTTTCAATGCTGGAAATATGACATTAAATATATTAGTAAGAACAATAATGCCGGGCGCGGTGGTTCACGTCTGTAATCCCAGCACTTTGGGAGGCTGAGGCGGGCGGATCACCTGAGGTTGGGAGTTCGAGACGAGCCTAACCAACATAGTGAAACCCCATCTCTAGTAAAAATACAAAATGAGCCAGGTGTGGTGGCACATGCCTGTAATCCCAGCTACTTGGGAGACTGAGGCAGGAGAATTACTTGAACCTGGGAGGTGGAGGCTGGTTGTGGTGAGCCGAGATGGCATCATTGCACTGCAGCCTGGAAGAAACTCCATCTCAAAAAAAAAAAAAAAAAAGGAAAAAGAAAAGAACAATAACAATAGTGAGGAATTGCTGAGATCTTATCCTGTGCCAGAAATTGCTCTAAATATAAGTCCTCCAATTCTAAACATAATCTCATTAGCCTCTCATAGTGGCTCACAGCTGTAATCCCAACATTTTTGGAGGCCAAAGAGGAGGATCACTTGAGCCCAGGAACTGGCGATCAGCCTGGGCAGGAAAGTGAGACCCCCCCTGCCTCACAATTTTTTTTTTTTAAATTAGCTGGGCATGGTAGCATGTGCTTGTAGTCCCAGCTACTCAGGAGGCTGAGGCAGGAGGATCACTTGAGCATGGGAGGTGGAGGCTGCAGTAAGCAGTGATTGGACCACTGCATTCCAGCCTAGGTGACAGAAGGAGACCCTGTTTCTAAATAATAACAATATTAATAACAATAATCCTATGAAATAGGGTCCTTGAGTGTCCTCATTTTACAGATGAGAAAACTGAGGCTCAGGGAGACGGATTCTTGCCCAAGGTGCCTACCCAGGGAGTCACTGAGCTGGGATCTGAGCCCACCTCTTGACCTCTCCCGGGATCCCAGGATATGGCTTAAAAAATAAGTCATCTCGGGAGAAATGGATTCTGGGATTCCCACTGGAATCGCTTTTTCTTCCCCATGTGGAACCAGCAAATCGTCCTTCCCCCTCACCCGCCTGGGCCGTCCAAGCCGCTGAGGCCTGGGCGGGGGCCCTGCAGGCCCTGGAGGCAGAAGGGCGAGCCTTTTACTAGCCGGGCCGGGAGGGGCGCAGGCACCGGGCACCAGGCGCGGGTGGCGGGCGGGCGGGCGGCGGAGGCACGTACCCTTCTCAGGATAAATGTCTTCACTAAGGGTAAACCTAGTACCTTTTCCACCATGGACTAATTGTGGGGGGGAGGGGGGAGGGGGGGAGCATGGGGAGCGGGGAGAGACGAGCCAGTGAGAGGTGAGGATGGAGGAGTGTGTGTGGAGGGGGCAGGGGAGGCGCGGAGAGGGGACAGCGAGTGAGAGGGAGGAAAAACAAGAGAGAGAGAAACGTCAGCTGCAGACAGACGGACAGACAGACACACAGCCTCCTGCTCCAGGGACACCAGGGACACTAAAAGCAGCCAGATCTGGACGGGAAGCTGAGCTCAGAGACCCAGCGTCCACGGAGGGCACTGGGCTGGCTGGATCAGGGGAGAAGAAGACCATTGGAGGCCACAGCGGGAGGCTCCTGGACCATCCTCCCACAGCGGGAGGCTGGCTGGATCGGGGGAAGACGAGGACCCTTGGAGGCTCCCCTCGCCCCAGGCTGGGTGTGACTGGCGACTCTCCCTCCCCCTCCTGAGGTCAGCGCCAAACTTCTTTCCCTTGTCTGTCGGGACCAATTGTGAAAAGGGGGGGGTCCCCAGGAAATCCTGCTCTCCATCCAGCCCCAGCTGCCCTGTGTGTGCGCTCAGAGAGGGACAGGTGACTGAAGCAAAAGACAGAGAGAAAGAGAGAGAGAGTTTGAGAAATGGGAACTTCCTCTCCGTCCACCCTCCCTGACCAAGTTGAGGTCCCTCCCTCCCTTGGGGCTGTCAATCATTCCTTAGCGCCATGACGTCACAGAGGTCCTCCTCAGGGGATTTCAACCACTCCCTGGGACCATGATGTCAGAAGCCCCACCCCTGGACCTGCCAATCATTCCTTGACCCCTTGACATCAGAGGTCCTGCCCATCCTGAGCTGTCAATCACTCCTGACGACCCCCAGAGAGGTCAACCACTCCTTGGACTTTCGAGGTCTCCCAGGAACTGACACCACAGATTTTCCCAGGAGACAACAATCACCTTGTGGCCCTACGAGGTCGTAGGTTCCACACCCTGGTCCTTGATGTCAAAGACATTCCATCCCAGAGCTGTCAATCATTGTCTGGCCCCAGGAGATTACAGATTTTCCCAGGAGTGGACAATCACCTCCCGGCCTGTGATGTCAGAGGCCCCGCCCCCACAAACATTGCATCACTCATTGGTCCCTGAACTTGGTGCAAAGATGTCAATTCTGCCCCATCCATGACGTCACAGGAGGAGTGAGCCAATGGCAGCAGCTTAGGCTCTGGGTTGGGCTGTCTCTGCAGGGCTGGAAAGGGTGGTGGGGTCTGGGCGCCCTTACCCTGGGCCGATTGCGTCTGTACGAAGGTCTTGATGAGCAGGTCGGTGGCCTGCGTGTAGAGTGACAGGGCATAGCGCAAGGATTGCAGGTCCGGGCTCTTCTCCAGGAAGGTCTTCTTAAGGCCCACGCCACCCGCATGAAAATATTGCTGTGGAGGATGGGGTGGGTAGAGGTGAGGCTGGTGGCATCCTCTATCCAGTCAGATAGGGCTGGGAAGCCCTGCTGTTACCACTCCCAATCCCTCCCGTTGCTACTTTTTCACCTCCTTTGCTTTGACTAGTGAACTCCTATGCGTTCCTCAGAACCCATCTCTCACATGCCCTCTTCCAGGAAGTCCTGGCTTCACCTGCCTTGGGCTCCCTCAGCCCGCATCCTTCCCTCTACCCCAAGCCTGACTCTACAAGGCTGAGGATGGGGTTCCTTAAGCCTCCAGCATTAGCCAGCCCAGCTCTGGCATGGAAGGGGGAAGGAGGGAGTATTTACAAATGAATGAATTAACATGGGTCTGGGACGAACCTAGGTTCATGACCACAGCGGCCACACCCTCTGCACCCCCCACCTGGGACGGGCAGGGGTAGGGCTCTCACCTTGATGGTATCCAGGGCCAACTCAACAACGGCACACTGCTTTGGGGTCAAGCTCTTGGCTTCTTCTCGTACCATGTGGTCCTGGATGGGTGGGAAGAGGGCCACATGGGTAATGTGGGCCCTGCCTTCAGAATCTGTGTCTAGGGGCCTCATGTCTGTAAAACTTAGACAAGCTGGGCTGAGGGTCAATGTTTTCATTATCCCAGCACCCAGCATGTGATTGGCACACAGCAGGTGCTCAATAAATATTTGGTGAATAAATGACGTGCCCTCTTGATCAAGCTGTACCTGAAGCTGAACCATTCACATTTTTCCGACACACTGGGGAGCAAATACCTTGTGCTTGAGTGAGTAGAGTTTCTGTCCTTGCAGCCTGTAATGCATATCATCATCCTGGGACCCCTCCCCCAGGATGGTGGCAACCTGGAAGCCACGTGAGTATGGGGGGGCAGTTCCCCACCCCATAAGCTGTCCCCACTCCTCACCTTGAGTTTGGACAGCTGGCCCAGTTCCTTGGCTGCATTGAAAATCATCTGGGTTCCCTGCAGGTAACAACAAACAGCTGGGTGAGGGCAGGGACGCTACCGCCTTGTCCCCAAACACCCAGCTGACACCCCAGCCCAGGAGGCCATCTTGGTTCTTGACCAAAGGATCGGGGCTGGGCAATAATTGTGTCCCAGGGACAGGGGTCTGGAACTTCCCAGGAAGAACTCAAGAGGATGTGGTAACCTTGTCCTTGAAAATCCAAGTCCCGTGGGGATAGTACCCACCCTCTCAGCCCCACCCAGGCTTGTGAAATGGGAGAAACAGACAGGGACTAGGTTGTGAGGGGCAGTGGATTGGGGGAGCCTCAGACAGCGGTGTTTGTGGGTGTGGGCAGGCCTTTTCAGGGAAAGGGAGCTTGGGGAAAACGAGAGATTGGGCTGGCGTTTCAGAAAATGGCTCTGGTCAAACACCTCCTCCTCAAGGTATCAACCCTTCTGCAGGAAAATTTCCCCTGTAATCTGGGAGGACTTTCAGTCTGATTTTTGTTTTGTTTTGTTTTTTGACACAGGGTCTCCCTCTGTTGCCCAAGCTGGAGTGCAGTGGCGTGATCATAGCTCACTGTAGCCTCAAACTCCTGGGCTCAAGAAATCCTCCCACCTTCCCAGTAGCTGGGACTACACATGTGAACCACCATGCTCAGCTAATTTTTTTTTTTTTTTTTTTTTTTTTTTTTTTTTTTTTTTTATGAGTTTCACTCTTGTTGTCCAGGCTGGAATACAATGGCACCATTTCAGCTCACCACAACCTCTGCCTCCCGGGTTCAAGCGATTCTCCTGCCTCAGCCTCATAAGTAGCTGGGATTACAGGTATGCACCACCATGCCCAGCTAATTTTTGTATTTTTAGTAGAGACGGGATTTCTCTGTTGGTCAGGCTGGTCTCGAACTCCCAACCTCAGGTGATTCGCCCACCTCAGCCTCCCAAAGTGCTGGGATTACAGGCGTGAGCCACCATGCCCAGCTGCTCAGCTAATTTTTTGATATTTTTGAAATAGTTTTCGGGGTCTTGCTATGTTGTCCAGGCTAGTCTTGAATTACTGGGCTCAATCGATCCTTCCACCTCAGCCTCCTAAAGTGCTGGGATTTCAGGTGTGAGCCACATTGCTAGCCAGTCTGACCTTTTAAAGGAAAAATCCTCCCTCTATACAAGAAACACCTCCATATGCATCCTCCATCCCACCCCCAAACAGATACTAGCAAGATGGCAATGTGGTGACGGCTCTGACAATCTAGATGGATCTGGGTTCAAATCGCAGCCCTGCTGTGTGCCCTGGGAGAGTCACTTAACCTCTCTGAGCCTCAGTTTTCCCATCTAGATGGGGAAAATTAGATTCACTTTGTGGCTTAGTCTGAACTAAACAAGTCTTCGCTCAGTGTTCACTAATTATCACTTGGTCTCAAAGTCAAAGGCAATGTTAAGGGAGACGGGGCTCCAGCCTGGAAGCCATGCATGTGTCTAGCCTCCTCTGTCACTGCTGGGTGGCCCCAAGCACGTCCCTGAGCCGTCTGAGCCTCAATTCCCACCCTGGCTAACAGGGATACCCATGGAAACTTGGGGGACAGAGTAGGGCTGAGTATTGAGGTAACAAGTCTTGTATTACTGGGTCCTGGGATGGTCTGGGGGTCCTGGGTGAGGCTAGATGGGGAGGGGGCCCATTCGCAGTGGGGATATTTGGAATTATCTTCATAGTTTATCTGCTGGCCACGTGGTCATTCCTGCAAGTATTATTATTATCATCTTGGCTGTTACTATTATTCTTATTTCTTATCTGTGATCCTGAGGTTCTTACAAGGCACAGTTACTCAGGAGCCCAGTGGACTGGGCCTCAGTTTCCCCTGCTGCACCCATCTGTAGTCTGGAAGGGCTCAGGGGCCTTCCTGGGCACCCTCTGGCGTACCCACCAACCCCCCCACCCACCACCCCCCACGAGCAAGCCAGACAGACAAAGGAAAAAGAGACCAACAGACAGGTTCACAGTACTCCCTCAGACGGCACGGACCACAGAGGTGGAAGGGGGCACAGGGTGGGGTGAGGGAGTGGGGTGGGAGCCAGACAGACAGTGAGAGGCTGGTCTTACGTCTGAGTGGCTTGTCAATTTCACCCTGCCCTGTGGAGAGAATCAGGTGGAGGTCAGAGTTCTGGTGGCTCTTGGGAGGATAGTCAGTGGGACTTCCCTGCCCCCTCAGAGCACAGTCCCACTTCCCAGCCCAGGAGCTCCTCCCCAGGTCCTGGGTCTAATGGTGGCCCCCTCCCCAGCTAGCACCTCCTCTTGTCCCCTAGTATGGGCTTCGGGGTCAGACTCCTCGACTACCAGCACACTCTCTGGGTGCCCAGGAGGCTGGAAGCAGCCCCATCCCACAGTCAGCCTGCCCCAGGATGGGGTACCTGGGGAGGTGGGGAGATGAAACAGGGGTAGGAATCTCTCCTCCCCCAGTTCCTCAGGGGCTGCCCCTATATCCCCATACCTGACTCTACAAAAAAACATACTAACGTATACTGCAAGTTCACTCAATGCTGAAGAACTTATACACTAAACTACACACATGCACTCCTAAACACTTGCAGGCATGTGCACAATCACACACATAAACCCATACACCCTTGACCCCACAGGGATTCACATACACATATAGGGTGCCTGGCACATTGAATGTGACCCCCAAAGGGCTGGCTGAGAGAGTAGGCAACCCCTGTGTCCCACATTCACAAAGCTAAGACTCCATTTATATGCACACAGGCACAATAACATCTTCTGCACAAGTGCACAGCAAGAAGCTGCCTGCATGTTGCTGTAGCTCCCATCTCTGTAACAACAAACATCCATTAGCACAGCAACAACAACAAAAATCTATGTAAAAAACAACACATGTCTCAATCCAGAGTGGTGATCCAGTGTGTAGGCTCTTCAAGAAGCCACAGAGTTTCAGCTGAGCCCAGGGCTGTGGGTACTGCTGTGGGAGGATGGGAGCTGCTTGTGCACACACATTAGTTCACATTTGCACACACACTGCACATTCTGTCCCTGGAGAATCACTTCATCTCTGACTTCTGGTTTTGTGGGACTTCCTTAGGGCAGCTATCCCTACCCACAACCCCCAGCTGGCCTTCCTGCCCAGGTGCACAGATGCACACACATGCACACACATGCCCAGACACCAGAGCTCAGGGCCTCAGTGAGATGAGGCCCTCATTACCTTTTCTAATCCCTTGCCATGTTTTCTCAAGAGGTTCCCCTGCAGAGACAATGTCACAGGGTGATCAACCTGGCAAGTCGTGCAGGGTGGGAAGCCGGGATGCTCACAGGTATATTCACGGGGACAGGGGAATCCACACTGCACAGGGGACTGGTGATTGGGTTGCATGGGGATTGTTGCGCGCGTGCGCGTGCGTGTGTGTGTGTGTGTGTGTGTGCGCGCCCTTTAGTGACTGACTCTTAAATGGTGTGAGAGTCAGAGACAGTAAAGAGAGAGAGAGAGAAAGAGATACAGATACAGAGCTAGAGAAAGCCAGAAAGAAAGGAGAGAAGTCACTGCCAAAACATAATCTGTTTGCACTTACTGTACAATGAGACTCTTGGTTCTTGGGTTAATAGCAAAGCAAATGGGCCGCATACTCAGACAGATCTGAATTTGAATCCTGACTCTGGCATTTACTATATGACCTTGAACAAGTGACTTCTCTCTGAGCCTCAGCTTTCCTCATCTGCGAAATGGGGACAATAATATCCACCTCATTCAAAGGCTTGTTATGAAGGTGAGCTGAAACGGGGGCTATTAGAAGGTCTGGCATATGGTCAGTCATTAAATGCAAATTCCTTTATCCCCCTGCCCACAAGTGCATTGCCTGTGGTTGGCTATGCTGCCACCAAAGCATACCCTTTGGCTCTCTATATGGTTACAGCCAAAGACCCAGGCTGCGGCTACCAAGAAGTAAGAAGAGCACTTGTAAACTTTTGACGAAGTGAAATCTCGTGACAGTCTTGTCTTGCGCACAAAGGGAAAATCTGAAGTTGTTTTGTCTCTGCTCTCATACATGTCTGCATATCACTGCCCCCACCACCACCATCATTAGCTCTGATTTAGAGATCGCTGCCTCTGGGCCAGTCACTGAGAGTGCAGTGGCATGATCTTGGCTCACTGAAACGTCCGCCTCCTGGGTTCAAGCAATACTGAGATGAGTATTTTAATGCATCATGACATTCGGTTCTTAGAACTACCCTCAGGGAGGTGATGCAATGAGCCCCATTTTCCAGACAAGGAAACAGAGGCTGGGAGGTCAAGTGACTTCCCAAGATCGCACAGAGAGAGAGAGTAGCTGGGCTAGGAACTGACCCCAAGTCTGCCTGACATCGAAGCCATGACACAAGTCTCCCACTTGGGCACCTGGGAGTGTGTCTGGCATTGGTGTGTGCCAGTGTGGATGGTGGGAGTCATGTAGGCAGGGTGGTGGGGTACTGAGGAATGGTCTGAGCATGGAATTTCAGGGGAGTCAGAAGTAGAGACCTCATGGTGAGGATCTGCATTCTGGGAAGCTGCTGACAGTTCAGAGCCCAAAAAGGGGGATAAAGGGATCCTGGGGTTGATCCTCTTTCTACCTTCAGGGCATGTGGTGGCATCTGGGTATGGGAGTGGGGTTGGATTCTACCCTTAGATGGCAGGTCCGCTGTGAAGGAGGAGCTGGGCCCGGGGTTTGGAAACAGGTTCGGGGGGCTCCTCCGGACTTCAATGGGACAGGGTGGATGGGTGTGGTCTCCCTCCCTCCCAGTCCTGCCCCCTCCCCATGCCCTGCCCCAGACAGACACAGGCACATCTAGGAGGGAGGGAGAATGGTGGGTGAGGAGGGGGCTCTGGGTGGGTGGGGAGAGGGGTGCAGCGACGTGGTGGGCTGAGTCCCGACACAGAGCGGACGGACAGACAGACGGACAGACGGGCCTCTACTTACGATCATCTGTCAGCCATGATGGGGGCGGGGTGGTGGGGGAGGGGGGGAATAAGGTACCATAAGTTTCCCGGGAAGGCCAGGGAGGGGTCGGAGACGGCAGCAAGGAGGGGCAAGACCCCTGCCCCAGCCCAACCAACAGAATTGGGGAGGCTGGGAAGTCCGGGCCTCCCCCACCATCGTCGCCTCTCTTTGGCCCCTGAGCACCCTCCCCAAGCCTCCAGGGTCCAACTGGGAAAGCCCTCCCTGTTCCTTGATGTGCCCATAGCCCATTGCTGTCAGGTTCCTGAGGCCTCCTGGAGGGACCCACACCCAACTACATCCCTCTACAGATGTCTGGGTCCCCTGGTCCCTGGTTGGGGGGGGTCTATAGATCCTGGCCACTGGATGGCCACTGACCTCTGCTTGACATCTCTGACCTTGGATGCCCTTCATGACCTCTGGCTGACCTCCAGGAGCTCCCTGGTCTATTGATCTCTGATCTTTGGAATGAGCCCCAAAGCCCTTAGAAAAACCCACTGTTGATGTCTATGTCTTTATTTTTTATTTTTATTTTTTTTGAGACAGGGTCTCACTCTTGCCCAGGCTGGAGTGCAGTGGTGCCATCTTGGCTCACTGCAGCCTCCACCTCCGGGTTCAAACAATTCTCATGTCCCAGCTTCCCAAGAAGCTGGGATCACAGGCATGTGCCACCACACCCAGCTAATTTTTGTATTTTTAGTAGAGACAGGATTTTGTCATGTTGCCCAGGCTGGTCTCGAACTCCTGACCTCAACCAATCTGCCTGCCTTGGGCCTCCCAAAGTGCTGGGATTGCAAGTGTGAGCCATGGTGCCCAGCCAAGGTCTATGCCTTCCATGACTCAAGGATAACCTTGATCCCCCAGCCTACCTGTTTTCTAGATGACCTCTGACCTCTGAATGCTCTTTTGACCTACATGCGACCTCTATGACTTTAGACGTTTCTTGACTCTGCCTAATCTCTTTGACCTGGAGTCACCACGATGGACTCTGAATGACCTCCTTGACTCATTGATAAACTTTAACCCCCAGGTAACCTCTTTGGCCTCTGAATGGCCCCACTGACCTCTGGTGGCTTCCACGACCCTTGGATGGACCTTGAGCCTGGAAGACCTCTCTGAGCCTGGACGCCTTTGTTCACACCCCCCAGCCTCTCTAGGCACCAAGTTTTCTGGGCTCCCACCAGGGAGGTGACCCACGTGTCCCCATGGGCCCCCTGCAGGCCTCACCGTCTGGTCGGTGAGGGGTGGCAGGACGATGGTTTTCTCCATTGTGTTCATAACCAGCTTCCACAGCTCCTTCAGCACTCGCTTCAGCACCGTCTTCTCACAGATCTTGGCAAAGAGGGTCAGGCTGGTGGCGAGGGGCAGGTCTGAGAGGGGGCCCAGCTGGTCCCGACCCACAGAACCCCTTCCCTTAACAGGTGGGCAAGGCATTCCACAGACATGAAAGAGGGCACACAGCCTGTACAGGGACCCCTGGGTGGTCTAATGGGGCTGTGATATCTGATGCATGAAGAGAAGAGTGAGTGGTGGTTGGACTGGCCAGCAGGGACCAGATGAGAAGGAGAATCAGTATCTGGGAGGAAGGCTTGGGCTTTATCATGAGGATAGGGGGAATGGGGAGCCACGGAGCGTTCAAGAGGGAGACACAGCCAGCCTTTCATGTTTGAAAGAACGGTGTGGGGGATGAACTGAAACAGGAAGGATGGAGATCAGGGACTATAAGGGATAAGGCCAAGCCCAGGAGAAAGAGGAGGGGAATGGTCAGAGGAGGGCAGATTTGAAAGGGAAAACAGCAAAGGAATTGTGGTTGGATGTTTAGGGGTTGAAGGGGAAAGGCAGTCCACCGTGATCTATCCACCGATTGATCCAGGGACCCACCAATCTATCCCGCCTCCAGTGGTCTTTAATTCTCTATTTTTCTATCCATCCATCCATCTGTCCATCTGTTCATCCATCCATCCTTCTATGTATCCTTCTATCCATCTACCCACTGGTCCATTTATTTATCCATCCACTAGTTCATTCACCCATCTGTCCATCCATCAATGCATCAAAACATTTATTCATCCATCCAAATATTTCCCACCTATTCATCCATCCATCCATTGAGTCACCCATCCACCCACCCACCCATCTGTCCATCCATTTATCCATCAAAACATTTATTATTCATCCAAATATTTATTCACCTATCCATCCATTTATCTATCCATCCATCCAACCATCCATCCAGCCAGCCAGCCAGTCGGACATCCATCCAGCTACACATCAAAACATTTATTCACCCATCCAAATATTTACTCAACTATCTGCTCATCCATCTTTTTAAAACATCTCTTTTCCATCTAGCCTTCTAAACATTTATCTTTTATTCCATGCATCCACCCACCTATGCATCCCTCATGTCACTTATTCACCCACTACCCATTCATCCACACAGATATTTACCCACGAATCCTTCCAATCATTCACCCACCCAACTTTCCATCCCCTTCATGCCACCATCTATTCACCCATCCAACTATCCAATGACCACCCCCAGCAAACATTCCCTGCACACTCTCTCCAGACCAGTTCCCGGGTCTCTCTGGCCCTGCCTCAGCCCCTCCCTGGCCAGCCCAGTCCACCTGGCCCGGCTCACTTGCTGTCCAGCAGGTCCATGATGGGCTGTAACACATTGTCAGCGTCCTGGGCCACGCTACTGCAGGCACTGGCTGGCACATTGCCTGTGCCCTTAACCTGGCTAAGGATGTCACCCATCTGTTTGACACACTCTTCAATGTGCGGCTGGAAGCTGGGGACACAGAAGGGAAGGGCTCAGACCGGAGCAAGGGCTGGATGAAGATGCAAATGCTGATCAGTGGTTGTTAAGGTCATATCAGCATCACAGCAGATAATCAAGCAAGAATGAAGAATCGTGACAGCAGAACCAGGCAAAGGGATAAGACATTTGCCTGTTCATTTCATCCTCCAAGTCCTACTTGGGTACTATTACTGTCATCACCTTCACTTTAAAGAGGAATAAAAAAGTATCTAAGACTTAGAGAGGTTAAGTGATTCCCCCAAGGGAGTCGCTAGTCACAGCTGGTAAGCAGTAAAGCCAAGATTTGAACTCAGCCTTGTCTAACTCTGAGGCTGCAATCTTCATTTCCACATCCGCTGAGCCTCCAGACGCCCCAGGCTCAGAGGCTGGGGCTGTTCCCTCCCCACTGCCCCAGCCCTGGAGATGCTCCCACCTGGTAGCAAACACCCGGCTGAGCTCGTCTAAGACATTATTGAGTTTCACCTGAAGCTCCTTCAAGATGTCACTGGCTTCGGCATCCAACTAAGGAGAGAGAAGGGACATCAGGCCAGGTCCGGTAAGCATCCACACGTACTGGGCATTTTCTTATCTGACCCAGGGAAAGGGATCCCAAGGGGCTGGAGGGGAAACTGAGGCACAGAGAGTTGCATGGCATGCCTGGATTTCAGAGCATGGTTGAGCTGGAATTTATCTCCAGGCCTGGTGGCATATGAGCTCGGGGGTCTGCAGGAACACACCCGGTGGTGGGTGGGGGTGCCCCCATCCCTTCTCCAGCCCCGCCTGGGCCCTGCCTCACCTCCTTCCCTCCCATGGCTTCGAACATTTTCTCCAGCTGAACTCGTAGCTGTTGCGTGTTGTTCATGAGGATGCAGGGCTGTAGAGAAGAACAGAAAGGGGGGTCAGGCCTCAGGACCTCTCCCCAGAGCCTCCCCTACCCACCGCCAGGGACCTCGGGATGGTTTCAGGGTATGGGTTTGGAGGAAGCTGGGGTTCCGCGGGGTCACCTGCAGATGGAAGGCAGCATTTGGGCTCAGGTTTCTGGGCGTGTTGTCGGGAGGGGGCATCTCTGGGGATTGGTGGGACAAGGAGGACTCAAGTAATCTCCCACCCCAGGCCTGGTAGGTCCATCAGCGGGGCTGGGAATTCTGGGGGTAGCACAGTTTCCTGCAGGGGCCCAAAGTGTTCCAGTTCACACCCCGAAGGCTTCATTTGCAACAGCCAACAGTGACACACTAAGGTGGGTGCCCTCACACCCAGATATACACACAAGATCGCCCAAAGACACACAAATCCAGACAGGCACAGCCACAGACACACACTCACACCATGCACAGTCCACACAGCCAGACAAAACCTGGTGAGACACACCCACCAGATGTGCACAGCCAGACGCACACACACTCACACTCACATACTCTCACACTATATGCAGTTAACTCAGCCAGACCAAACATGGTCGCACACACCCAGACATGCACAGTTGGACACACGCAAGCATACAGACACTCACACTACAACCGGTTAACACAGCGAGATAAAATATGAGACACACACCGAGACGTGCATAATTGAACACACATACACATACGTACACTCATGTTTTACCCAATTAACACCGACAGATGGAACATGGCTGGACACCCACACTCAGATACGTACAAACACACACAGACCCATGTATGCTCACGTTATACCCAGTTAACACAGCCAGATGAAACGTAATCAGACATGCACACTTAGATGTGCACAGTCAGACTCACACACACATTCATGCTACACCCAGTCAACAAAGCCAGCACACGCAGATAGATGTTCACGGACTCACACACACACACACATTACACCAGCCAACACAGACAATACATAGTCACACGCACTCGGATCGCACACACTCAGGCACACACAACTAGATACACTCTGATCACACACATTCAAATAAGCACCTCTAACCACCCACACAGGCCAGTCAGATTACACACAGGTGGACACACAGAGCCCCAGGTGTCAGGGCCCTGGGAAGAAGGGAGCCTGGGGATGCTGAATGGGACTGAGGAGGGGATAGGTCAGGGGTCCCCGCAGGTCACCACTTTCTCCTTCTCCTTGGAGCAGTAGGAGGCAAAGTCCTTGGAGATGATGTCTGCGTACTGGAGGAGCACATTACTGATGGTCTGGGGAAGACACAGAGAGTGGGTGAGAGGAGAGGCTGGGACCAAGGCAGCCTCCAGTCACCAGGTGCCATCAAGAGCCACGAGTGAGATCAGTGATGAGCCCAAGCCTATTAGCATCTAAGATGGACCCTTGGGCGAGGCAGATTCTCCACCCGAGATGACCATCAAGGCCTAGAGGAGGTGCCACTCAATGAAGACAATCATTTTATGTAGACCCAGCTCTTTTTTTTTCATTTCTTTTCTTTTTTTGAGACAGAGTCTTGCTCTGAGGCCCAGGCTGGAGTGCAATGGCATGATCTTGGCTCACTGCAACCTCTGCCTCCCGGGTTCAAGCAATTCTCCTGCCTCAGCCTCCTGGGTAGCTGGGACTACAGGCAGATGCCACCATGCCCAGCTAATTTTTATATTGGGGTTTCACCATGTTGGTCAGAATGGTCTCGAACTCCTGACCTTGTGATCTGCCTGCCTCGGCCTCCCAAAGTGCTGGGATTACAGATGTGAGCCACCGCGCCTGGCTGACCCAGCTCTTTTTTAGAGCAACCAAGCATCATATTAACCCAGCCTCAGATACAAGCATGACCTGATCTTAAATCAAAAGCCAGTTTCTACTTGCAATCCCCAAGGACAACACAGCCTAACGCCAATCAATCAAACCTCAACCCCAATGATCCCAACCCTCAAACTCATCCCAAAGCTCACTCAAATTCTGTATCAATCTCAGCACTCACTCCAACCTCGATCCCAAATCAAGACTCAACCCAGCCTCAAACTCCAACCAAACAATGTTGCAAACTGCACCAACGACCTCAGATCCTCAGTTCACACCCTGAAGGCTTCAAAACATTTATTCAGGCAGGAGCGGTGGCTCACACCTGCAATCCCAGCACTTTGGGAGGCCAAGGCGGGCAGATCACAAGGTCAGGAGTTCAAAACCAGCCTGGTCAAGATGGTGAAACTCTGTCTCTACTAAAAATACAAAAAAATTAGCTGGGCATGGTGGTGCACACCTGAAATCACAGCTTCTTGGGAGGCAGAGGCAAGGAGAATCACTTGAACCTGGGAGGTGGAGATCGCAGTGAGCCGAGATCGCGCCACTGCACTCCAGCCCAGGCAATAGTGCAAGATTCTGTCTCAAAAAAAAATTATTTATCCATCTAAATATTTACCCACCTATATCTATCCACCATCCATCCATCTACCCATCCACCTACCCATCCACCCATCTCAACCTGATCTCAAACCACACCTCAACTTCAACCTGAGCCTACACCTCAACTCCAATGCCAACCTCAACTCCAATCTCAATTTAAACACCGGCCCCAACCCCGACCTCCAGTCAAACCTCAACTCCAACCTCATCTCAACCTCAACCCAACGTCAATCCCAACCCCAACCGTAACCTATCTCCAACTCTGACCTCAATTCCCCAGCCCTGACCCCAGCCCCCAGCCCCAACCCCGCCCACTTTCCCGCACCTTGGCAAAGCGTCTCATATAGTGCCCCACAATCTGGGGGTCGGGGCACTCGAGTTTCTTGATGATTTCAAAGCTCTGGTTGAGTTGGGAGAAGACATCCACCACGGAACAGGAGAAAAGAGCATGCTCCGAGGTCTGCTGGAACTGCAGGGGAAAGAAGGCCAGGGACGGACGAGATCAGTGCCAGAGAAGCCCCAGAGCCCGACTCTCCCACTCTCCATGGGGAGAGCCAGAAACCACCTTCCCCAGGGTGAGATGGCAGAGGGCGAGGTTGACTTAGAGTTAACCTCTAGAGCGGGACGTGGAAGCCATGGGGCGTATGGAGACATCTGGCTTGATGGAACTCACATTAAAAAAAAAATTTTTTTAAAGACTGGGTTTCACCATGTTGGTCAGGCTGGTTTCGAACTCCTAACCTCAGGTGATCCACCCGCCTCAGCCTCCCAAAGTGCTGGGATTACAGGCATGAGCCACCACACCCGGCCTGGAACTCACATTTTGTAGTTGATGAATAAACAAAAGATTTTAAAATCCATAAGCGAGACAAAGATGGCAGAAACCTATCAGAGACTGGCCTCATCCCAAGGGCAAGTTTCCCCTGAAACTGTACCCCAATGGAAAGATTAGGAACTTGGCTGTGGGTTGGCCTTCTTACCCCATCCTTCTTGTCTCTCTCCAGGGCACCATGTAGGAAATCCCGGGACACCTCCTCATTCTCGTCCAGCCACTGGATGACGAAGGGTTCAAACCACCTGGAATGAAGAGCCGGGGTGGGGCTCTGCCACCTCTTGGCTTCCTCCACCTCTGCGCTGCCTGTTCTGACCCAATGCTAGGTGGTGCTACAATGGCTCCTACTCTTCCCTGCAGCCTTGAGTGGCTGCCCCTCCACCCACCTCCTGCACTGAGCCTCGGTTACCTCACTCATGACATAGATTGAGTGGCCCCTTTTACAGCAGGGGCCAGACCTGTGGGAATCCTAGTTCAGATTCACTGCCCATGACAAGTGGGTTTTTTCTCTGAGCTCTTGTTTTGTTTTATTTTATTATTGAGACAGAGTCTCACTCTTTCATACCTCAACCCAGGCTGGATGCAGTGGTGCAATCTCTGCTCACCGCAACCTCAGCCTCCTGGGTTCAAGCGATTCTCCTGCCTCAGCCTCCCAAGTAGCTAGGATTACAGGCATGTGCCACCATGCCCAACTAATTTTTATAGTTTTTAGTAGAGGTGGGGTTTCACCATGTTGGCCTGGCTGGTCTTGAACTCCTGGTCTCAGGTCATCCTCCCGCTTTGGCCTCCCAAAGTGCTATGATTACCGGTGTGAGCCACTGCACCCGGCCAAACTCTTGTCTTTCTTTTCTTTCTTTCCTTCTTTCTTCTTTTTTTTTTTGAGACAGGATCTTGCTCTGTTGCCCAGGCTGGAGTGCAGTGGTGAGATCTCAGCTCACTGCAACCTCTACCTCTCGGGTTCAAGTGATTCTCCTGCCTCAGCTTCCCGCGTAGCTGGGATTACAGACACATGCCACCACACCTGGCTAATTTTTGTATTTTTAGTGGAGATGGGGTTTCACGATGTTGGCCAGGGTGGTCTCAAACTCCTGACCTCCGGTGATCCACTCAGCTCAGCCTCCCTAAGTGCTGGGATTACAGGTGTGAGCCACTGTACCTGGCCAATTTTTGTATTTTTATAGAGCTGAGGGTTTGCCTTGTTGGCTAGGCTGGTCTCGAACTCCCGACCTCAGGTGATCTGCCTGCCTTGGCCTCCCAAAGTGCTGGGATTACAGGCACAAGCCACTGTGCCTGACCCATTCACTCATTTTAGAGATGGGGTCTCACTACCTTGTCCAGGCAGGTCTCGAACTCCCGCCTCAGCCTCCCATATTGCCAGGACTACAGGCATGTGCCACTGTGCCTGGCCATTTGGCATCTTTAACTCTCCAGTTTCTCATCCGCAAAATAGGAATTAAAATGATCCCACCTTAACTCATAGAATTGTCAAAGTATAAAAGGAGAAAGTCACATGGTTCCTGTTGCTGTTCTGACTAGGAACTTTCTGGGCTGTAGGAGTCAGCTGCTCAATGGCGGAGCCTAGAGAACAGTGGGTTCCAGCCCAACCTGTGCCCCCGATGCCCAGGTAACATGAGTAGGTCGGCCCTCCCCTCTGGGTTTCCTTCTAGCTGTCAGCGCTACGGTTCTGGCTTGGGCTGGGCTTGGGGCAGGGGACTTACGCAGGGTACTCAGGCACACGGTCCTTGAAGGCGGGAAGTTCCGTCACATACTCATTGTAGAGCCATTTCACCTTGAAGTGGAGGTTCATGTAGTCGGCACTCTTGCATAGACGATGTTTGTCATGCTCTGGCCAGGGACAAAGAGGGTGGCACAGCTGGAAGGTCTGCCACCCTGTGTCTCGGCAGAGAGGCTGCCCACTCTGGCCATCACTGATGTCCAACTCAGGCATAAGGGTATAGGGCACTCACAGCCTTGGCGGGGGACACAGAGGTGCAGCCACCTGCTGTGGCCAGGCTGGGAACACTGCGGTGGGAAACTCACCCTCCATGGCATACTTCATGTCTTGGGCAAACAGATTCCACATCACTTCAGCGCTGATTTTCCCCACATTCAGCTCCTGGGGAAACCTGGCAAAGGCATGGAAGCATAAAACTTTGGCAGGCAGAAGACAGATGGCATGGGCTGCTTTGTCCTTCCCTGCCCTACAGAGGAGTATGGGGTGGGGAGAGGGATTTGGGTTCAGGTTCCCTCGTAGCCACTGCTGGCTGACTCTGCACCAGCTTTGCTTCTCCTTGAGCCACCACCCATTCATCCATCTGTCCTTCCATTCATTCATTCATCTACTCACACAACTATCCACCCATACATTCACCAACTCATTTATCTATTCATCCATCCATCCTTCCATCCATTCATTCACCCACTCATGCAACTAACTATCCTCCATCCACCCACTTACCCATCTATTTATCTATCCATCCAACCATCCCTTCATCCATTCACTCACCCACTCACACAACTACCCATCCATCCACCCACTTACCCATCTGTCCATTTATCCATCATCCAACCATCCCTTCATCCATTCATTCCCCCACTCATGCAACTACCCATCCATCCACCCACTTACCCATCTGTCCATTTATCCATCCATCCAACCATCCCTTCATCCATTCATTCACCCACTCATGCAACTATCCATCCATCCATCCATCCACTTACCCATCTGTCTATTTATCCATCTACCCATCCATCCATCCCTCTATCTGTTGGGAGAAGCAGCAACGGAGGAAGGGCTTACAGTGTGCCTACATAAATTGGTTGTATGTATAAAAGAAATCAGAAACAATAAACTGCGGAAGGCCGCAGCAGGCCTCTGGGGAGGAAGGCCTCCCCATGCCTCATGTTCTGGTGCAGGGTGACCTAGGCTCTGTTACCATAAATATTGTGCTCAAGGACGTAAAAACCCTCTGTAGCACTATGACATAGCCAGACTTGTAGGTTCCTTGCAAGGCCCGCGTTCCACCAGCTGCACATAGATAATAGGCTAAGGATAACCACATGTTCTTGTTTTGTGAAACTCCCAAACCGCCACTGTTATCAAACTTTAGAATGACACACCAGTTCCTGCTCACTGATTCACTCCACCGTCACGTCACCCTCTCCCCACCATCACTCCACCCCTACCCTATAGATCAAAGTGACTGCAGCCAATACATAGTGTGAGAGATCAGAGCTCGGGGCTTTCGCTGCCTCCGGGAATAAGTGACGGCCCCCTGGTCCCACTTTCACTCTTAATCTGTCATTTTCTCAATCCTTTGTTGCCACTGAACTTGGGGTACCCACGGGTGATGTGGGGGCTGGTTCCCTGCATCTATCCATTTATTCCTTTACTATGCAACTATGCACCCATCCATTCACCTATCCATCTATCTATTCATCCATCCATCCCTCCATCCATTCATTCGCTCATTCATCCATCCACTCAACCACCCATCTATCTGTTCATCCATCTATCCTTCCACCCATTTATCCAACTATCCATCCATCCAGGTACCCATCTATCTGTTCATCCATCCTTCCATCATCCACCTACGTATCTATCCTTCCATCCATTAATGCACCCACTCATCCAACTATCTATTCATCCATCCACCCATCCCTCTATCCATTTATTTACTCACTTATCCAGCTATCTATTCATCCGTTTACCTATCCAACTGTCCATCCATTCATCTTTTTTTTTGAGACAGGGTCTGATTCTGTCACCCAGTCTAGAGTACAGTGGTGTGACCTCAACTCACTGCAACCTCCACATACTGGCTTCAAGTGATTCTCGAATCTCAGTCTCTCAGGCAGCTGGGAGTATGGGTGTGACCACCAAACCCAGCTAATTTTTTGTATTTTTAGTAGAGATGGGGCTTTGCCATATTGGCCAGGCTGGTCTTGAACTCCTGAATTCAGGTGTTCCTCCTGCCTCGGCCTCCCAAAGTGCTGGGATTACAAGCGTGAGCCACCATGTCTGGCCCATCCATTCATTTATCCACATACTCAACCTTCTACAAATCTACCTGTCCATCTGTTTATAATTCATCCATTCATCCACCCACCCTTCAATCCATCCAAATCCCTGATCTTAATTCCCCAACTAACCAAGAAATGTTAATATCCCAAAGCCAGGGCCCTCTCTAGCACTCATCTGGCAGAGAAATAGAACACAATAGCTTCTTCCGCTAACACAAATGAAAATCCTACAGATATATAAGTCCACAAATGGAATCTGTGAACATATCAACACACAACTACACAAGCTTGTATACTGTACAATACTGTATGTGGAAGTATGTTCACTATTCTGTATACACATACACATAATAAAATAATAAAACCCATTGACTACAATATACAAAATTACTTACCTCCATACGTGTAAGTACAATGCAGTTTAAATGTACAATATGTAGCAGAGTAGCACATAGAAATACCTGAGCAACACTATTGCTGATTATCCTACACATACAAAATTGTATACAGTTATTCACGCAAATGAATGCATACGAAATACATGTCTGATTATACCAGTGATCGTGAACATACACACAAGTTAATGTTTATGTTTGCAAATTGTACCCACATGTGAATGTCGCACAGGCACAATCAGACCCCTCATTACCCCCAGGTACATTTAGGTACACTTGTGTCATTAGACCTGATCACCTTGACACACAAGACCCAAAGTTGTATACATACACACGACGACACCCAGATAATTAACTACACAGAGACACGACTCACTGGTTGAGGCAGGGAGTGTAGGAATTCTTGTCTTCCTCAATGATGGACACTATGAGGGTAATCAGCTTGGACCAGAAGTCGAGGTTCTTGATGCTGGGACCCTGTTCCTCTGGGGGAACTTCCCCCTTCTTGGCCTGAAATGGGCAGTGGAGGCCTCGGTTACAGGGGGGCCAGAGACTGGTGCCTCGGTCCGTTTATTATCCAGGAACAGGAGGTTGTTGAGGAACGGCTCCCATTACCGTGTGCATGGTTCAGGTAAGACGTCTACAGAGAAAGTAACTAAACTCATAGACTGCTCCAAACACAACTCGTGTCAATGCAGCTTGATGAAGCTTAAGATTTTTAGACTCCACTCTAAAACTGAATGGAAATAAATGAAACCAAATTCAGTTGAACAAACCCAGCTCCACTAAACCAAATGGAACTGAAATGAATGCAAATTAAGCCCACTTAGCTTAACGGAAGTCAGTTCTCCTGGGTGTTGAATCAACGGAATTGAACTTGGGCCAATTATACTGAATGGAGTGAAATTCAACCTAACTGGATTGAATTAAACTCAAATGAACTCCATTGGATTGAACCTAATCAACTTGTCCAAGACCAACATTAACCCAAATCAAAACAATGGAAATAAATCGACTCTACACCGAGTCAACCCAATCCGATTCTGCCTTTCTAAACGCAGCCTAACATACCCAGGCCAATTCAACCCAACGTTTGTTAATCGATGGGAATGAGCGTCATCAGCTGAAATTAGCCCAATCCAACCCAACTCAACTGACATCAATTGCTTCTAATTCAACAACCCAGTTCATCTGAACTCAAAACAGTTTAACCCAGTTGAGAAAAACTTGACTTGAATGTAGATGAACTAAGTGGAAATGAATGAATTTGTACTCAACAACACTCAGTGCAATCAATCAACTTAGTTCTGCTCACTTTTTTTTTTCTTTTAAGAGTCAGGGTCTCACTCCGTCACTCAGCCTGGAGTGCAGTGGTGTAATCATGGCTTACTACAGACTGGGACTCCTGAGCTCAAGTGATCCTCCTACCTCAGCCTCTGAAGTAGCCAGGACTACAGGTGTGCCACCACACCTGGCTAATTTTTAAATATTTTGCAGAGATGGGGGTCTTGCTACATTGCCCAAACTGGTCTCGAGCTCCTGGCCTCACGGGATCCTCCTGCCTTGGCCTCCCAAAGTGCTGAGATTACAGGTGTGAGCCACTGAGCCCAGCCTGGCTCACTAATTTGTCAAGAACATTTTTTTTTTTTGAGACGGAGTTTCATTCTCATTGCCCGGGCTGCAGTGCAGTGGTGTGATCTTGGCTCGCTGAAACCTCCGCCTCCTGGGTTCATGCAATTCTCCTGCCTCAGCCTCCCGAGTAGCTGGGATTACAGGTATGCACCACCACACCCAGCTAAGAACAATTTTAACTTAAGTCAACTAAATAGAAATAAACAGAACTAAACTATTTTGGTTGAACTAAAGAATCTGATTTAATCCAGTTCACCTCAACTCAATTCAATGAGAGTGAGACTGATTCCAAGGCTAGTCAACTGAATGTAAAGAAACAGAATGAAATCACACTGAACTGAACACAGCTCGTGTGTTATATCCTATCAGAACCTGGGATAAGGGCTGCCTCCAGCTCCCACAGCCTCCCGAGATCCCAGCATCTCAATACTAATCATCCCTGTTTGTATATTTCCAGTTTGTACATCTTTCCCTCATAATAGGCCATAAGCTCCTCATAGGTGGTGGCGCCTGACTGTAATCCTAGCACTTTGGGAGGCTGAGATGGGAGGATCACTTGAGCCAGGAGTTCGAGACCAGCCTGGGCAACATACTGGGATGCCTTCTCTACAAAGTACAAAAATTAGCTGGGCTTGGTGGCGTGTGCCTATAGTCCCAGCTACTTGGGAGGCTGAGGTGGGAGGATCGCTTGAGCCTGGGAGGTCAAGCCTGCAGTGAGCCATGATCACATCACCACACTCCAGCCAGGGCAACAGAGTGAGACCCCATCTCAAAATAAATAAATAAGTTCAATTCAACTCAACGTTGATTGAACAGTGACTGTATGCCAGACATAAATTTTTATGCCAGGCTGGGCACAGTGGCTCATGCCTATAATCTCAGCACTTTGGGAGGCTGAGATGGGTGGATCACCTGAGGTCAGGAGTTCGAGACCAGCCTGGCCAACATGGTGAAACCCCATCTTTACTAAAAATACAAAAAATTAGCCGGGTGTGGTGGCACATGCCTGTAATCCCAGCTATTCAGGAGGCTGAGGCAGGAGAATTACTTAAACTCGGGAGGCAAAGGTTGCAGTAAGCGGAGGTTGCACCACTGCACTCCAGCCTGGGCAACAAGGGTGAAACTTCGCCTCAAAAAAATTAAAAAAAAAATTTTTTTATGCCAAACTCAACTACGTAACCAAGTGTACCAAGTGCCTACTATATTTTATCTAAAGCTTATAGCTCATGAACTCTTCTCCCTGATCCTGAGATATGGGTCAATGATTCCATTTTACAGAGTAAGATACTGAGGTTCAGAAGAGTTAAATCCCACAGGAAGGGGCGGAGCTGGGACTTGAGCCTGTGTCTCGTTGGGGTCCCCGTTCCCTTCTGACCCATCTGGGGTCTCACCGGGTCTGTCTGGTACTCCCGGCTGTAGAGTTCATGACAGTTGTTGAAGATGTACTCGTAGGTAGAATTAAGGCAGGCTTTCACACAGTCCTTTACCACCTGGCTGGCTCGGGGCGGGCTCTGGAGTTCTTGTACCTGAAGAGAGGGAGAGAGGCATAGGCGGTCACAGCTGGGACGGGAGGTCCCCAGAAGTGACTGCAAGTCATTCTGGGTTTAAGGAAATGAAGTGGAATGGAGGGAGGAGGTTACTGAGAAAGGCTGCCATTCTTCAGGAGAAATGTCAGTTGTCCCGAGAGCTAGGAATCCTAGAGAACCTTCCTTGGAGGGCAAACACAACCGGATCGTTTCCTACCTTCATCCGAAAGAAGGTGATGCTGGTGAGAAGGTCCACAGTGGATTTGAGGTCCTGGAGTCTCTCTGGGCTGCTGGCTGGGAAGTTATTCTGTTGGAAACAGGAAGAGGTGGGGTTATGGAAGAAGGCTGGGGGAGGATGGGAGACTGCTTTTTAGGGGGATACAAAGTCTCCCTGGTTTCAGGTTGGGGCTTGATTAGAGCACCTCGAAGTGACTGGGGGTCTGCTTGGATGCACCAAGCACGTTAGGGCAGGTAGTACCCGTGCAGGCATACACACGCCAGAGGAACACATCGTAAGTGTGGAGATGGGTCCCCTCATGCACACACCTGCCGGTAGCTTTCCCCTCCAGGCACACACACGTGCACAGGGCCAGGAAATCCTCATGCATGCACTTCCTACCCGGTACATGGAGAGGTCAATCCGCAGAGAGTTATGCAGCTGGTCCAAGAGTTTCACGAAGCGCTCTTTCTGAGGAGGAAGGGGAGGAGGGAGGATGGTTGGAGGCAGGACTTGGCTGCCATGCTGGTTGAGCGCCTACTGTACACTAAGTACACCCCATCCACCACCCTCATAATGTCCATTTCCATTCAATTGCATCCTCTTATGTTTATTTTTTTGAGACAGTCTCGCTCTGTCGCCCAGGCTGGAGTGCAGTGGCACAATCTCAGCTCACTGCAACCTCTGACTGCAGGCTCAAGCGATTCTCTGCCTCAGCCTCCCAAGTAGCTTGGACTACAGGCACAGGCCACCACGCCTGGCTAATTTTCTTTTGGATTTTTAGTAGAGATGGGTTTTCACCATGTTGGCCAGGCTATTCTCAAACTCCTGGCCTCAAGTGATCCGCTCACCTCGGCCTCCCAAAGTGCTGGGATTACAGGCATGAGCCACCTCAACCGGTCTCCATTCTATAGCATTCTACAGAGGAATCAATGGAGGCTCAGAGACAGCAAGTGACTGGTGGAAAGTCACACAGCAATCTGATCTAGATTGGGGACCCAGGAGTCACATCAGTTCTGACCGGCATAAAGTTGGGCTTTCCCTCATTCTCCAGTCCCAGTCCCCAGGACTGACCCCAAAGTTGGAGGCGGCGAAGCGGTCGGAGGCAGACACGTTGGTGGAGGCGGTGGTGTGCGCGTAGTAGGCATTGATGTTGGCGAGCAGGGTGCTCATGACGGCGGGCACCCCCGGGCACATATACTTGGAGGAGAGGCAGGCAAAGTGGCTGGAGAGAGGGACCAGGAGGCACTGGGCCAGGGGTCCAGCCAGGATGGACCAAGTTCCCCCCAGAATGCCTCCAAGACAGCGTCTGTGAGTGGCTCTCCGTCACCACCCAATCCATCCCCTGCCTGATTCTGTCCTTGGAGTCTGCATCTCCTCTCCCCTCCATCGTTATATCCATTTCAGTTGCTCTAACTCTGCTTCTCTTTTTTTCTTTTTGAGATGGAGTCTCACTCTGTCACCCAGGCTGAAGTTGAGTGGTGCAATCTCAGCTCACTGCAATCTCCACCCACTGGGTTCAAGTGATTCTCCTGTCTCAACCTCCTGAGTAGCTGGGATTACAGGCACGCGCCACCACACCTGGCTAATTTTTGTATTTTTAGTAGAGACGAGGTTTCACCACGTTGGCCAAGATGGTCTCGATCTCTTGACCTCCTGATCCGCCTGCCTCGGTCTCCCAAAGTGCTGGGATTACAGGCTTGAGCCACTGTTCCCAGCCTCTATCTCAGCTTCTAACTCCTCCCTCTCTTCCCTGTCACTTCAGGTGTCAATCACAGCGCTCTCCTGATCTCCAGGGGAGTTATGGAAACCCCACCACCACCACGCCCACTTCCTCTCTGGCTCCTCCCCCTAAGAATCCCTCCCACAGCAGACTTGCTAATGTCCTCTTTTTTTTTTTTTTTTTTGAGACAGTTTCCCTCTGTCAACCAGCCTGGAGTGCAATGGAGCGATCTTGGCTCACTACAACCTCTGCCTCCCGGGTTCAAGTAATTCTTCTGCCTCAGCCTTCCGAGTAGCTGGGACTAGAGGCGCACACCGCCATGCCCAGCTAATTTTGTATTTTTAGTAGAGATGGGGTTTCACCATATTGGCCAGGCTGATCTCGAACTCCTGACTACAGGATCCGCCCGCCTTGACCTCCCAAAGTGCTGGGATTACAGGCATAAGCCACCACACCCAGCAGCCAGTGCCCTCTTGGTGACCTCCCTCTTGTTTCCTGCACCTCGCCCTCGTGTCCACCCCAGCCTGTAGCCTCACGTCATGGCTTGGTAGATGGACTCGACGCCGTAGCGCATGGCAAACTCGTCCACAATCTCCTGGGCTGTCTCATCGTAGTAAACCTTCCAGGCGTCGTCGCCCTTGGCATCTGGGATCTTCACGACCCCATTGTTCTGCACATCCGTCACGAAGTGGAAGAGGTTCTGCCACCATGGGGGAGAAGGCATCATCATGGAGAGTGCAAGGGGTCGCCAGGGGTCAGAGGTCCTAGGGTCTGGGGCAGCTTACATCATATGCCTGCTTGTTTACTCATTAATTAATTCATCTACTCTCATCCATCCACACACCCACCCATACAACTACCCCAAATTTCACCCATTCACTCTTCCAACCTTTCAGTAATTTAACCACCCATCCATCCATCCATCCATCCACCCACCCACCCACCCATCCATCCATCCATCCATCCACCCACCCATCCGCCCACCACCCACCCACCCATCCACCCATCCATCCATCCATTCATCCCCCATTCATCCACCCACCCATCCATCCCTCCATCCACCCACTCATCCATCCATCCATCCACCCACCCACCCATCCATCCATCCACCCACCCATCCACCCATCCACCTATCCACACATCCATCCATCCACATATCCATCCATCCATCCATCCATCCGTCCATCCACCCATCCATCCATCCATCCATCCATCCATCCATCCATCCATCCATCCATCCCATACATTGATCCATAACTTAATCCACCTGTCCAATCATTCATTCTTCCATAAACAAACCATTTGTCTACCCATCAACTTCTCCATCCATCCATCTATGCATCTATTCTTCATTTGTCCACCAACTACTCACAACCATCCATCTATCTAAATACTCAAAAATTATAAACCCACTTTTCAATACTTTCAATAATTCAACCACATGTCCTTCCATGCATCCACCCACCCATCCATCCATCCATCCATCCATCCATCCACCTATCTACCCATCCAACTATCCACAAGTTCACCTATCTACTCATCCTTCCTCCTAATAATTCAACCACATATCCATCCATCCCATCCAATACAGCTTAACATTCTCATCCAACAACTCATCTATCCACCCAATCATCTGTCTACCAATCTATCTATCCACCTGTCAAGTTATCCATCCATCATTCTTCTATATCCATCTATCATCTATCCAATTACCCCAAAATTCACCCATCCATGCATCTTTACTTCCAATAGTTCAATCACATATCCATTCATCTGTCCATCTATCATCCATCTAGTCACGAATCTACCCATCAACTCATCCATCTCTCCCTCCATCCTTTTATCTACCTCATCACTCATTCATCTATTCAATCATTCACTCATTCACCAGCATTCATTCAACAAACTAGTTCCTGGGGATAGGGTTCTTTCCAGGAACCCCCAGGCAGCCGGAAGAGACATACCCAGACACAAACAGCCCAATCCTGAGTAGTTAGGGCTGGAACAGAAGGAAGAATCTGATGGTGAGTACTGAGAGTCAGCCTGGAGGCCAAGGAGGGCTTCCCAGAGGAGGTGACCCTAAATCTGGACCTTGATGGATATAAAGGGAATGGCATGGTAGGCAGTCTCAGAGGGCCAAGACAGTGTGGATAGTGTGGCCAGAAAGAGGAAGGGCGGGAAGAAATGGTGAGTGGAGGTGGCATGGGAGGGGCTGAGCAGTGAAGCTCACCTCGTGCAGACAGGTGTACTGGACGTGATACGGGGCCACCTTCTCCTCGCCTTTAATCTCCACACTGATGTGGAGCCGGATGGCGCCCGACACGGCAGATTTGTCAGTTCGCTTGTCTGCGGGGCGGAAAAGGATGACCAGCGTCAGAACTTCTCACTATAGCTGTGGGCAGTTTTTAATAGATGCATGATTCCATAGTCCTCCCAGACCTCTGGAAACTCAGGCCTGGGTGTCTCTCTTCTGATTGGCTCCCTAGGCTTGGGTCTCTCCGCTTACGCTAGAATTCCTTAAGCCCTGTTTCTCCCTTCAAACAAGGATCCCAGACCTTGCTTCTTCACTTAGATTAAGTTCCTGGGTGTGTGCCTCCCTCCTTAGGCTAGCAGCCCTAGGCCCTGCTTCTTGCCCAGTCTGAGCTCCCAGGATCTGCCTCCCCCATCAAATCATGCTCCCCAGAAACTACACATCTTAGACACGGTTCCTGGGTCTGTGCCTCTCCCCTCTGACTAGGACCTCCAGGTCTTGTCTCCTGCCTCCCCCAACAGAATGGGATATGTAGATTTCCTCCAACCTAAGAGATTTCTGGGCTCCACTCAACCCTCTCAGGCTGGGTCCTTTCTATCCCTTTGGATTAGGCTCATACACCCTGCCTCATTAGATTGGACTTCCCAGATTCTACTCATTTTCTTTTTGCTTTTTTTTTTCCCTTTTTTTCGAGATGGAGTCTCGCTCTGTAGCCCAGGCTGGAGTGCAGTGGCGTGATCTCGGCTCACTGTAACCTCTGCCTCCTGGGCAGCAACCTCTGTCTCCCTGCTTACTCCCAGTTCAAGCAATTCTCCTACCTCAGCCTCCCAAATAGCTGGGATTACAGGCACGAGCCACCATGCCCCAGCTAATTTTTGTAATTTTTAGTAGAGATGGGGTTTCACCATGTTGTCCAGTCTGGTCTTGAAAATCCTGACCTAGTGATCCACCCACCTTGGCCTCCCAAAGTGCTGGGATTACAGGCGTGAGCCACTACACTGGTCTTTTTTTTTTTTTTTTTTGAGATGAAATCTAGCTCTGTCACCAGGCTGGAGTGCAGTGGTGCAATTTGGGCTCACTACAACCTCTGCCTCCCGGGTTCAAGCAATTCTCCTGCCTCAGCCTTCCAAATAGCTGGGATTACAGGCACATGCCACCACGCCTGGCTAATTTTTGTATTTTTAGTAGAGGCAGGGTTTCATCATGTTGGACAGTCTGGTCTCAAACTCCTGACCTCAAGTGATCCACCCACCTCTGCCTCCCAAAGTGTTGGGATTACAGGCATGAGCCACTGCACCTGGCTGAATTTGTTTTTTTGAGAAAGGGTCTCACTCTGTTCCCCAGGCTGGAGTGCAGCAGCGCGATCACAGCTCACTGCAGCCTTTACCTCTCAGGCTCAGAGTAGCTGGGACTAAAGGTGTGTGTCACCCTGCCCACCTAATTTTTCTGTCTTTTATAGAGACAGGGTTTCACTATCTTCCCCAGGCTGGTCTCGAACTCCTGGACTCATGATTAGCCTGCCTCAGCCTCTCAAAATGATAGGATCACAGATGTGAGCCACTGCCCGGTGCCCCCAACCTGGATTCTTTTTTTTTTTTTTTCCTGGAGATGGAATTTTGCTTTTGTCGTCGGGGTTGGAGTGCAGTGGTGTGATCTTGGCTCACTGCAACCTCCGCCTCCCAGGTTCAAGCGATTCTCCTGCCTTTGTTTCCTGAGTAGCTGGGGACTACAGGTGTCCACCACCACGCCCGGCTAATTTTTGTATTTTTAGTAGAGATGGGGTTTCACCATGTTGGCCAGGCTGGTCTCGAACTCCTGACCTCAGGTAATCTGCCCACCTCCGCCTACCAAAGTGTTGGGATTACAGATATGAGCCACTGCACCCAGCCCCAGCTTGGATTCTTAAAGCTCAATCTTCCTTCTTAGATTTGGTTTGTAGGTCTGTGCCTCTCCCCTCAGACTAGGATTCCCAGGTCTTGCTTCCTGCCTTCCCCATTAGACCGGGACACAGAGATTCTGTCCCTACCCTCCTTTCTAAGCTGAGCTAAGAAATTTCTGGGCTCTGCTCACCCTCCCTGCCTGAGTGCTTCCTGCCCCCATCAGATTGGGCTCCTAGACCCTGCCTCCCCCATCAGATCAGGCTCCTTGACCAAACTTCTCTGGAGAATGCATCTCTCCCCTCTTCATGGGCTCCATGCTCTGGCTGGATCCCTGGGACCCATCCCCATCCCTTTCAGAACCCGGCTTCTCTCACCCAGGTTGTACCACACGTCCATCTCGCCGCTGAGCGTCCGCACCTCAATGATCGTCTGCCCCAGGAAATCATCAGATTCCCTCTTGAACCTCTGTTTCACACGGGATTTGATGTCATCATCCTCATCCCAGACGCGCACCTTGATGCGGTCGGAGGAATTGTGACATTCACTGTGGCGGGAGGAGGAGGCAGGGGTGGGGGTCAGGTGCCCAGCGTGAGTCCTGTCTTTGGAGCCCCCTTTCGGCTGCCCCAGCAGGGAGCCCCACACGGGCCCAGGGACCCAGCCAGGCACTTACAAGTGGAAATTCTCCTCCCACACCGGGTTGAGGTTCCCATAGATGGTTTTTGTCCGTTTCTTGGTCTTCCCAACCTGGACGGTGACATAGGGGTCACTGGATCCCGTCTTGTCCTTTGCCTGCAAGCCCTGGGCGCAGACCACTGGAAGACACGGAGGGCGTACACAGGCGTCAGCTCAAGGAGCGAGGCATGCGGGGACAGTTGCTGCCACACGCTGCAGACTGATAACTGGCTGGAGAGCAATGGCAGGCACGCTGGACTTGCTAAAGAGGTTTTTTGTTAGTTTGTTTTTGAGATGGAGTTCGCTCTTGTCACCCAGGCTGGAGTGCAGTGGCTTGAACTTGGCTCACTGCAACGTCTGCCTCCTGGGTTCCAGCGATTCTCCTGCCTCAGTCTCCCAAGTAGCTGGGATTACAAGCATGTGCCACCATGTCCGACTCATTTTTTTTTTTTGCATTTTTAGAGATGGGGTTTCAGCATGTTGGCCAGGCTGGTCTTGAACTCCTAACTTCAGGTGATCCGCCCTCCTCAGCCTCCCAAAGTGCTGGAATTACAGGTGTGAGCCACCTCACCTGGCCTTGCTAGAGTTAACAAGGAGGGAGCACCCAACCCATGAAGAATGGGAAGGTGCCTCAACCGGCTTGCCTGTGGGTGGGACCTCTTTCAGGTGTGTGCTCCGCGAGGTCGGACACCCAGAAGAAGCCACTGACCCCGAGATCTCCTGCTCGTTGGCGCCCCCTGCAGGGTGCCTTCCCTCCCTGTCTCACCACCCCAGCTTCATCCTGGGGTCACTTCCTGGATGACCCACATACCCTGAAATCCTCATCCTCGGATCTGTTTATGGGTAAATCCACATGAGTCTGGGTGTGGAGAAATACCAGTATCCTCACCCCTGAGTGGGGCCACACTGAACTGCATGAATGACCCCAGGGTGGGCTGAGCTGGTGGCCTACAGCATGGTCTGCCCCACAGTGTCTCCTCCAGGGCACCTCCCATCCCTGTCTCAAGTCCTTGCCCCTCACCAGGGCTTTCTGGAGTCACTTTCCAGATAAACTATGCACCCACAATGCTTCTTGGGGTCTCATTCTGGAGGGCACCATTCAAGACGCACCCAGATACAGTCCCATGAACAGGCATTTGGAGGTACGCATGTCCCCCCATATGCGTGCACACACGGACATGGGATGGAATGGACGAGATCGAGGACCTGCTGCAAAGGAGAGGGACAGGCCTCAGCGGGTGGAGAAGGAGGGGCCCTGTGGCGGCCCCCGCCCCCTCACCAGTGATGCTGATCTTGGCGGACCACTTGGACGTGCCGTCCAGCACGCTCTGCTTGACCGCCTTCATCTGCTGCGTGTGCGCGGTCTTGGTCACCGCGAAGATCTCCTGGATGAGCTCGAAGATCTCGGGTTTGTTGCGCTCCCGGATCTTCATGCGGTCCTTGAGCACCATGATGATGTTCTGCGTCCGGTCCTCCGCCCCGTGCTTGGAGCTCTTCTCCGCGGCCCCTGCGGACGCCAGAGGCCGGCACTGACCCCAGCGCGCCTGCCCTGTGGCCCCTCACCAGGGCGAGGGCCCTGCCCCATTAATCAACCGCGTGGGCTCCGGTGTCACCCCTGAAGCCGGTTTCCTACCTGCTCTCTGTACCACCCATCCAGACCCTTCACCTTTCCGACTCCTCTTGGAGCCACGCTCCTCTGAGTCCCCATGTCCCTGAGTCCTGCCCTTCTCTGCCTTCCGCCCCTTGGAGTCCCCACAGGTTTATGGAGTCCCTAAGCCCCACCCCTCTAAGTCCCCGTCCCCTCTCTGAGCCCCACCCCTTTGAGTCCACGCCCCATCTGAATCCCACCTGAGCCCCGCCCCCTGAGTCTCCACCCCCTCTCTAGGCCCTACCCTTCTGAGTCCCCACACCCTCTCTGGGCCCCACCCCTGAGTCCCCGCCCCCTCTGAGCCCCACCCCTCTGAGTCTCCACCCCCTCTTGGCCCCACCCCTCTGAGTCCCCGCCTCCTCTGAATCCCACCTCTCTGAGCCCCACTCCTCTGAATCCCCTCCCCATCTCTGATCTCCACTCCTGAGAGTCCCCTCCACATCTCCGAGCCCCCCTTCTCTGAGCCCTCTGCCTTCCAACCCCCTCCTCCACAGTCCTCTCTCAGTCTGAGCCCCTTCCTTCTCTGAGCCCCTCTTCCTCTCAGAGCTACCCCTAGCTAACCCATTTTTATCCAGGGGAGCCGCCTCTTCTCACTAAGCCTGTCCTTTGCACCACCTAGCTAGTCCCTGAGCCCTCCCCCCTCCCTCTCTGACACCCGCGCAGCTTCTTTCCCCATCCCTCGACGCCCTAGCCCTTTCCCCAGGGAGTCCTGCCCCTTCAGCCCCACCCCTCCCCTTCAGCGGGTCCCTCCCTTGCCCCACGACGCCCCGCCCCTGCCCCGCCCCATGGTGCCCCACCCATGGCCTTGTTCCTTCAGCCTTTCTTCCCACGCAAGCCCCGGCGCTCCCCACGCCAACCCGCAGCCCTGCGTTCGGGCCCTGCGCTCACGCTGCAGGCAGTCGGCGTTGAGCAGGTCCTGGCACTTCTCGTGGCACTTGACGCCGCACTCGGTGCAGCGCATGCCCTGCCTCGCGATGCCCCACAGCAGCCCCTCGCACTCGTAGCAGTAGGTGGGCGTGGTAGCCGTCCACACCTCGAAGTTGTGCGGTGTCGTGCATGAGATGGGATAGATTAAGGCTTGCAGGGTCTTCTTGTAAACGTGGTTTTTCTGCAGGGAGGGAGGGGTGCGGTTTGGGGCCCCAACCTGGCGCTGTCCCTGTCTTGCCCCCCTCCCCTCCCTGCCTGCACGCTGTCGGAATCCAGGCTGCTTCCTCTTCCCGGGGACCCACAGAGGTTTAGACACTTCCAGAAGCTCCCAGCCCAGTCCATCCCTGACCCCGGGAAAAAGGGTTGCCCCACGTACCAGCTCCTCGTTGTTCAACGTGCTGGAGGCCAAGGCCGAGGTGATGCCCGCTTTCCTGGACTGGACCAGGGACTAGGGAGGTCACAGAAGAGGGAGTCGGGGGGTTGACATCCATGAGATCACCACCGGGAGGGTTCACAGCCACACATGGGGCCCGAAGCCATATTTTGGAGCCACAACCGCAAATTGGAAACAGGTCACCGACAGCATCCGGGCCAGACCCAGTAAAGAATTAGGAGGTGATGGAGGTTTTGAGTTAGAAGGGACCCTGGAAAGTGAGCAGCCCCACACCCCAACTCAGAGCCTCCAACACAGAGGGACAAGGCAAGGTTCCCCCAGAAACCATGAATTGGGGGCCTGTTACAAGATCCCAGTGGGGCAGTTTGGGGAGAAGACCCCAAGGAGCCCATGTCACCATCACTCACCATGGCCTGAAGTGTCCACGCAGCACACGGGGGTAGAAATCAGACTACATTAGTCTCAGAGAATGCCTAGCTAGTCCCCAACCCCAGGTTGACCATGGGCAGTTGCACAGGTTGCACACTGCTTATAGCAGGCCTGCTCTGCTAGGGGAGTAAAGTGGGCGGGTGCTTACCAGGTCACTCACGAGCGGGATAGGTTTCCTCTTGCGGATGTCCGGCATGCTGTCGATGATGATGAGACCACCCCCTGGGCTGCAAGACACAGAGGGACATTGAGGGCCCAGATGTCCCTATTCCTCACACAGACATCACCTGAGCCGTGGGGAGAGAACACTCAACCTCCCCAGGTGTTAAGGGGTTGAATTGGGTCCCGCACAAAAAGATATGTTGATTCCTTAACCTCACTACCTCAGAAGGTGACCTTATTTGGAAATGGGATTGTCACAGATGTAATTAGTTAAGATAAGGTCATTTGGGGCTAGGGGAGATGCTTCATCTAATATGACTGGTGTCCTTAGAAGAGAGAGATGGAAAGAAGGTGGCTTCGTGGCAACAGAGGCAGAGAGTGACAATCTACAAACAAGTATCTACTTGGTGGCCAAGGATTTCAAGCAAACACCAGAAGCTAGAAGAGGCAGGGGAGAAATTGTCTTCTGCAGATTCCAGAGGGAGCGTGGCCTGACAAACGCCTTCATTTCAGACTTCTGGCCTCCAGAACTGCGAGACAAAACACTGTTGTGGCTTTAAGCCACCGTCTGTGGTACTTTGTGATAGCAGTTCTAAGAAATGGAGGCACCAGGGCCGGGCACGGTGGCTCACGCCTGTAATCCCAGCACTTTGGGAGGCTGAGGCGGGTGGATCACGAGGTCAAGACATCAAGACCATCCTGGTCAACACGGCGAAACCCCGTCTCTACTAAAAAAATACAAAAAATTAGCTGGGCGTGGTGGCGCGTGCCTGTAATCCCAGCTACTCAGGAGGCTGAGGCAGGAGAATTGCCTGAACCCAGGAGGCGGAGGTTGCGGTGAGCCGAGATCGCGCCATTGCACTCCAGCTTGGGTAACAAGAGTGAAACTCCGTCTCAAAAAAAAAAAAAGAAAAAAAGAAAGAAATGGAGACACCAGGCCTCAACCTCCTCATCTGAAAAATGGGAAGATAACGCAGTTGCTCACTTGAATGAAATGTAAATTAAGGCAAACCTAAGTTATATACTAAAATATAAACAAAACCTTTTTTTTTTTTTTTTTTTCCCGAGACAGAGTCTCGCTCTGTTGCCCAGGCTGGAGTGCAGTCCTGCGATCTCAGTTCACTGCAACTTCCTGAGTTCAAGCGATTCTCATGCCTCAGCCTCCCAAGTAGCTGGGATTACTGTCACACGCCACCACAATCGGCTAATTTTTGTATTTTTAGTGGAGATGGGGTTTCACCATGTTGGCCAGGCTGGTCTTGAACTCCTAACCTCAGGTGATCCACCCACATTGGCCTCCCAAAGTGCCGGAATTACAGGCATGAACTACTGTACCTGGCCCACACCCAGCTAATAAAAAAAAAAAATCTGGGCTGGGTGCAATGGCTCATGCCTGTAATTCCAGCACTTTGGAAGGCAGAGGTGGGCTGATCACCAGGTCGGGAGTTCAGGACCAACCTGACCAACATGGGAAAACCCTGTCTCTACTAAAAATACAAAAATTAGCTGGGTGTGGTGGTGCACCTCTGTAGTCCCAGCTACTTGGGAGGCTGAGGCACGAGAATCGCTTGAACTCGGGAGGTGGAGGTTTCAGTGAGCCAAGATCGCGCTGTTGCACTCCAGCCTGGGCAACAAGAGCAAAACTCCATCTCAAAAAAAATTTTTTTTTGTAGAGATGGGGGTCTCACTATATTGCCCAAGCTGGTCTTGAATTCCTAGTCTCAAGCGATTCTCCAGCCTCAGCCTCCCAAGTAGCTGGGACTACAGACGCGCACCACCACGCCCAGCTAATTTTTGCATTTGTAGTAGAGACGGGGTTTCGCCTTGTTGCGCAAGCTGGTCTCAAACTCCTGACCTCACGTGGTCCACCTGCCTCAGCTTCCCAAAGTGCTGGGATTACAGATGTGAACCACCACACCCGGCTCCAAAAGGTTTTCATTGGCTAATGAGATAGGTGCCTGCAGCCAATGACTACAGACAAGCCCACAGGGCCATTCATGATACCAAGCTTTCTGCAGGAGCCGACTGAGGCTTAGAGATGCCTAAGCCACATCTTTTCTCGGCAGCCTCCCCTAGTCTGACAGCTTTCTCCTGAGAGAAATATCCTTCATAAATCACATGCACAGCAATCCCCATTTCAGGCCCTGCATCCCAGGCTGTCTAGCTAGGGCACCTGCTCATTTATTTAGGAGTGCCAGCTGCTGTCTCCCTGCCTGTTTGCAAAGGGTGTACAACGAAGGTCACTATCGTGCTGCTATTTTAAAACCTGAGCATATTTTAAAAATATCCTGTGCATCCTCTAACCTGAAAATCCGTAACATAAGAAGTTAGATGTGACCACATGCCCCGTGGAAGTCTAAACAACTATCTTTAATTAAGAGCCCCCACTGTAGCAATAATTGAAGAGATTTAAAAATAGACTCAAAGCAAAAAACTTTGCTCTGGGATTACAAATACATAGTGTATATTTCCCAATAATGTCTAGTTCCTAATAGTGTCTGCTTTATATTGCATTTATTTATTTGTTCATTTATGAGACAGTGTCCCTTGCTGTTGCCCAGGCTGGCATGCAGTGGTGCAATCTTGGTTCACTGCAACCTCTGCCTCCTGGGTTCATGCAATTCTCCTGCTTCAGCAACCCAAGTAGCTGGGATTACAGGTGCCCGCCACCATGCCCTGGCTAATTTTTGTATTTTCAGTAGAGATGGGGTTTCACCATGTTGGCCAGGCTGGTTTCAAACTCCTGACCTCAAATGATCCTCCCACCTCAGCCTCCCAAAGTGCTTGGATTATGGGCATGAGCCAGGGCACCTGGCCCTATCTTCAAAGATGACTGTCTTTTGCATCTGCATATGGTTGTGTGCCTTTGAAATTGACATATTGTGCCCAAGCTCCATCTGCCCCCCGTCTAGATGGAACCCCTCCGCATCCTCTCTGGGCTGAGGCTCAGGCGCAAACCAGCCTTGAGCTCGGCTCGGGGTTCAAAACTTCCTCCCACCACACATAGTTCCATCACTTACCCGTCTTTGAACCACAGAGATTTGGACATTTCTCCTTCTCCCCGGGCCTGCAGGACGGACAGACAGATACGGCCAGTGTGGTCGTCCCTCCCCTCCCCACAGCAGGCTCCACACCCACTTCTGATCCCTTCTGGGCTGGGAGTCAGATGGCTTGGGTCCTAGTCCTGGCTGAGTGATTTTGGGAAGCTCGCTGGCTATCTCTGGCCTTAGTTTGCTCATCTGTAAGATGGGCTGGGGGAGAAAGAAGCGCCTCTCTTTCGCCTACCTCAATGGATCTCACTGTCTTCATTGGTTACTCCTTAAACTCCCTACAGTCTCACAATCTCACTTGTTCATCTGCTCTCCTGCCCCAGGCCCATTCCAGGAGTCGTGACTTCAACTTGCATGCCCTCTTACCTTCCACACCGAACCAGCCTCTGTTTATCATTCAGGTCTCAGCCAGACCCAGGGTCCACAGCCCTTACCTTCCATCTTGTAACTAAAGAGTTAACATGGGAGTCCTATCAGGGGGAGAGGGAAGCATTCTTCTGTTCTGAAATATTGAGGGGGTGTTTGATTTTTTTTAAAGAGTCTTGCTATATTGCCCAGACTGGTCTTGAACTCCTGGCCTCATACAATCTTCCTGCCTCAGCCTCCTGAGTAGCTGGGACTACAGGTGTGATCCACCCCATTCAGCTCCTGAAATATTTTTTCCTTTTTTTCTAGAGATAAGGTCTCCCTATGTTGCCCAGGCTGGTCTTGAACTCCTGAGCTCAAGTGATCCTCCTGCCTTGACCTCCCAAAGTGCTGGGATTACAGACGTGAGCTCCTGAAATAGTGTTGAAATATTTTGGACATCAATTTTCCTTAAGGGTCATCTCCTCCAGGGAGTTTTCCTGATTGCCTTGGATTAGTTTTGTGCTTTTCCTATGAAACCCAGAGAGCCCTCCAAGTTTGTTTTTCTTGTCATATCACATAGCTCCAATAGTAGCTGCTATTTGTTTAATTTAATTTGCTGACCTAGTAAAAGTTATCCAATAGCATTTTCACTGTGTACTCTTCATCTTTCTAATTAGAACCATATGTATATATCACTGAGTCAAAAAACAGATTTCTTTTTCAAGGGTTTTTGTTTTGTTTTGTTTTGTTCTTTTACTCAGAGTCTCGTTCTGTCACCCAGGCTGGAGTGCAATGACACGATCATGGGTCACTGCAACCTCCACCTCCTGGATTTAAGCAATCCTCCTGCCTCAGCCTCCTGAGTAGCTGGGATTACAGGTGCCTGCCACCATGCCCAGCTAATTTTTGTATTTTTAGTAGAGATGGGGTTTCATCATGATGGCCAGGCTGGTCTCTTAGCCAGGCTAGTCTTGAACTCTTGACCTCACGATCCTCCTGCCTGAGCCTTCCCAAGTGTTGGGACTACAGGTGTGAGCCACTGAGCCTGGCAACTGGATTTCTGTTTTAAAAGTGATAAGAAGTTTTGTTTGGTACTTCTGCGGCCCTGATATTTGGTGGTTTAAGCCTCTGGGAGGTCTGTTTAGAATCTCCTCCTGCCAGTCCCACTGCTGTTTGGAGGGTAACCCTGAAGAGTGACACGGCTGTCCCCAGCCCAGGGTGAGCTGAATGAAGGAATGAATGAATGGCCTCCACCCTGCTGCCCATCTGAACAGTCACCCAGCCCGAATGTTAATTCCTTCCTTGATTCTTTTTTTTTTTAAAAAGATGGAGTTTCGCTCTTGTTACGAAGGCTGGAGTGCAATGGTGTGATCTCGGCTCACCGCAACCTCCGCCCCCTGGGTACAGGCAATTCTCCTGCCTCAGCCTCCTGAGTAGCTGGGATTACAGGCACGCGCCACCATGACCGGCTAAGTTTTGGTATTTTTAGTAGAGACGGGGTTTCACCATGTTGACCATGATGATCTCGATCTCTTGAGACCGTGGATCTCGTGATCCACCCGCCTCGGCCTCCCAAAGTGCTGGGATTACAGGCGTGAGCCACCGCGCCCGGCCCTTTCCTTGATTCTTACTCCCCTACTGTCCCAGCCTCAGACCTTTCCCTAACCCTGACAATGACCTCCAATTTGACCCTAAGCACTGACCCCTTTGCCTGACACCAATTCTAACCCTGACCTCTGATCTTTGATGGCTGAACTGACCCTGACCTTGACCCCTAACCATAACTTCAGCCCTATTTCAGCCCGTTATCTCTTCTCCCTCTTGACTTAGAAAGCCCAGGCTGACACTGGGGAGAAGGCTGTGCTGGGGATGGGTGGGACCAGACTTGGTGTGGAGTTTGGGAGTGAGCATAACCTGGCTGGTGTGGATGGGCCATAGGGATGCCCTGGGCCGTGTGGGCGCGGGGCTAAGGAAGTGTCAGGGTGGGCGGGGCATGGGCGACATTAGGTGTGGGCAGGATGAGTGAGGGTGGAGCCAGGGAAGGGCTCCAGCGGCGGGGCATGGGCACAGTGTGGGCACTGCACTGGGCAGGTTCAGGCTGGGCTTGGGTACCGGTGGGATGTTGGGCGTGGCCAATCTACGCATGGGTGTGGCCAAACCATGTTGGGGCGTGGAATTGGGTGTGGCCTGGCTGGACGTGGCCAGGACGTGGCCGGGACAGGGCCAGGCATATCACTCACCTCCTGCAGCTGCATCCGCACCTTGTTGAAGGCACGCAGCCAGTTGGCTTTGGCCCTGGACATGGAGTCCTGCCCCTCCTGGCCTTCCTCATCCTCTCGCGGCCTGAAACTGAGTCAGGGAACCCCATGAGGCTCCGGGCTGGCTCTCTAGGACTCCCGACCTTCCCTCAACCCTCCAGCTGTGCAAGCGATGCAGGCTCCTCATGGTACCTCTGACCCCTCAGAGACACTGGGACCCACCTGTGTCCTCTGACCCGCCTCGGTGCCCCCACCCATTCCCACACACCCAATGCTTCTTTGACACTGTCACTGTTCCTCAGCTTCCTTGTCACCAGCCCAGCCACTCTGGCCCCCTTTTGCCCAGGATCTTGACCTCTCCGACCCCAGCAACCTCTAAGGTCACAACCTCTAAGACTCCTTCATGACTCCCCCGAACTCTCTTTGACCCCCTACTCTGCCCTGTCACCTCTGATCCTTTTAAGAAACCCAAGGCCCTGTGACATCTTCAGTCCCGGCAACTACCTAGGTCCACACCGACCCCATCGTAGCCCAGCTGACTCTGTGACCTTGAGACAGCCCCTCGGCCCCCCTTGGCCCCCTCCTGTTACCTCTCCTCGGCCTCGGGGGGCTCAGGTTCAGGAATTTCCTCGGCTGCAGGCACCTCCTCGGGTGTGGCTGGCTTGGGGGCTACCTTCGCCATGTCGGGGGCCTCAGTGGGTGCCACTGGGGTCTTGTCCTCCTTCCCCGGGGCAGCTGGTGGGAGGCTGATGCGCTTGAAGTCTTTGGGCTCAGCCACAGCCACCTCTTCACGCTGGGCATAGCTGCCCAAATCATCAGGCACCTCCTCCTCCTCCTCCAGCTCCTCCTCGTCTTCAGGAAGCTCCTCCTCCTCCAGGAAGTCCTCCAGGTCCTCATCCAGCTCCTCCTCATCCTGGTCCCAGCGAGGTGAGTCTTTGTGGTAGCTGACCGAGCTGTGGCAGGAGTGGTAGGAGTCCCGGTCCCGCTCGTCCTCCAACTCGGAGCCCTGCAGGCTGTGCTCGTCAGGGTCAAAGTCCTCACTCAGCTGCGAGCTTCCCTGGCTCAGCTCCCCGGAGGAGGCATAGCGACTGCTGCCCGTGGGGCTGTGGGGATGGGACAGGGGTCAGGGGCTGGGGTACCAAGTCGCTGCTCACCTGAGCCCCATTCACACATGCATTCACTCAGCACCAACTGAGCACCTACTGTGTGCCAGATCCTGCTGTAGGGGCTGGAAAACATAGCTATGATCAGAAAGGACAAAAATCCCATGCCTATAATCCTAGCACTTTGGGAGGCTGAGGTGGGCGAATCACCTGAGGTCAGGAGTTCGAGACCAGCCTGGCCAACATGGCGAAACCCCATCTCTACTAAAAATACAAAAATTAGCAAAGTGTGGTGGTGCGCACCTGTAATCCCAGCTACTAGGGAGGCTGAGGCAGGAGAATCACTTGAACCCAGAGGCAGAGGTTGCAGTGAGCCAGGATCACACCATTGCAATCCAGCCTGGGTGACAAGAGCGAAACTCCGTTTCCAAAAAAAAGAAAGAAAGAAAGAAAGCAAGAAAGCAATAAGTTTTTGTGGCATTTTTGGTCTGTAGGGGACAGGCAATAGGCTCTGCTGGAAACTCAGGGTCAGCGTCATCAGCAGCACCACAGCAGGTCTCCTGGCCTCCACCTTGAAAAAGTATGGGAAATGCATCCACTTTCCAGTGCCCTGGCTTCTCAGTGCCCTGGCCCGCATCCCAGGCCAGCCTCTGCTGTCTCTACAAGATGCTGTCTCCGCAGTTCTCACTACCGTTGGAAGCCACAGGGAATCATAAATCCAATCACCTCCCTCCTGTGCTCTAAACCCAACCATAGCTCACTAGTGCCTTGGTATAAAATCTGTGCTAGCCCTGTGTGGCCCTTACCCTCCAAATCCCACGCTCCCCCTGCCCATCTCCCTCCACATCCCCCGCCGCCTCCATTCCAGCCACACTGGCCTTCTTATAGTCTCTCCAACACCGTAAGCCTGTGCCCTTGCTGTGGTCTCTTCCTTGTCTGTGGTTTTTTTTTTTTTTGAGACAGAGTTTTGCTCTTGTTGCCGAGGCTGGAGTGCAATGGCGCGATCTCAGCTCACCACAATCTCTGCCTCCTGGGTTCAAGTGATTCTCCTGCCTCAGACTCTCGAGTAGCTGGGACTACAGGCACACACCACCACGCCAAGCTAATTTTTGTATTTTTAGTAGAGACGGGGTTTCATCATGTTGGCCAGGATGGTCTCGATCTCCTGACCTTGTAATCCACCTGCCTCGGCCTCCCAAAGTGCTAGGATTACAGGCTACAGGCGTGAGCCACTTTTGAGATGAAGTTTCGCTCTTATTGCCCAGGCTGGAGTGTAATGCTGTGATCTCAGTTCACCACAACCTCAGCCTCCTGGGTTCAAGTGATTCTCCTGCCTCAGCCTCCTGAGTAGCTGGGATTACAGGCGTGCACCACCACACCCAGCTAATTTTTTTGTATTTTTAGTAGAAACAGGGTTTCTCCATGTTGGTCAGGCTGGTCTCAAATTCTCGACCTCAGGTGATTCGTCCACCTCGGCCTCCCAGTGCTGGGATTACAGGCATCAACCATGCACTGTGCCGGGCCCTTGTCTGCTTTATCTAGCAAACTCCCACCCATCCTCTGGTACCCACTGAAACATCACTTACTTGCGTGACTGCCCCCGACTCTCTGGCCGGGTCAGGCCTTCTGTTATATGCTCCTTATATAAACCCAGGATCGTGCTCGATGTCACCAGAAAGAAATATCTGTCTCTGTCCAAGTGCAGGCAGGAGGACATAGGGGCCACCACTCAACCCTCTTCTAACCATTCACTTAGTCACTTAACAAACCTTATCATTTCCTGATTACATACCTCCTCCAATCTCAATGCCCAGGACCCCCTTCCCTAGCCAGCCTCTGGGATGTTACAGGAATAAAAATGGGGTTCAAGACCAGCCTGGGCAATATAGCAAAACTCCCATCTCTAGACAAAATAAAAATAAATTGGCTTGGTATGGTGGCCTGTGCCTGTAGTCCCATCTACTGGGGAGGCTGAGATGGGAGGATCGCTTGAGCCCAGGAGCCCAAGGCTACAGTGAGTCATGATGGTGCCACCGCACTCCAGCCTGGGCAACAGAACAAGATCTTGTCTCAAAAAAAAGAAGTCTCACTCTCTGTCATCCAGGCTGGCTCACTGCAGCCTCGATCTCCCAGGCTCAAGTGATCCTCCCACTTCAGCCTCCTGAGTAGCTGGAACCACAGGTGTATGCCACCATGCCTGGCTAATTTTTGTATTTTTTGTAGTGATGGGAGGTCTCACTTTATTGCCCAGGCTGGTCTCGAACTCTTGAACTTAAGCGATCCTCCCACCTCAGCCTCCCAAAGTGCTCGTATTACAGGTGTGAGCCACCACACCAGGCTGCTTATAAAATTTTCTTGCAAGCTTTTGGGTAAAGAAAGAGGCTGAACGCAGTGGCTCAAGCCTGTAATCCCAGCACTTTGGGAGGCCGAGGCGGGTGGATCACGAGGTCAAGAGATCGAGACCATCCTGGTCAACATGGTGAAACCCCATCTCTACTAAAAACACAAAAAATTAGCTGGACATGGTGGTAGGTGCCTGTAATCCCAGCTACTCTGCAGGCTGAGGCAGGAGAATCACCGGAACCTGGGAGGTGGAGGTCGCAGTGAGCCGAGATCGTGCCATTGCACTCCAGCCCGGGCGACAGAGCGAGACTCTATCTCGGATAAATAAATAAACAAAATACAAAAATTCCAGGCGTGGTGGTGGGAGCCTGTGGTCCCAGCTACTCAGGAGCCTGAGGCAGGAGAATCACTTGAGCCCGGGAGGTGGAGGGTGCAGTGAGCCGAGATTGTGCCATTGCACTCCAGTCTGGGAGGACAAAAAAAGAAAAAAAAAAAGAAAAAGAACAGAAAAGAAAAGAAAAAGAAGGGAACCATTTTCACAAGAAAATGTGAATTCCTCCCTCCTGGATGGGTGAATTCTGCTCTCCTGGAGCTCCACCTCCAGCTCCAGCGCCCCCACCCCTCTCCACCCCAGGAGACACAGCAGGGCCCTCACACACACGCACACACATGCTGCACTCCACGGCAGCTACCTGAGGGCCTGCGGCTCAGAGAACTCCTCGTAACTGTGCATGGAGTCACTGTAGGATTCCCGGGAACCCAGGGGTGGTGGGCGGACAGAATACTGGTGGACTGAGGCGTTGGGTTGCGACGTTGTATAATAGGGCGGCGGGATGCTGTTGCTCGTTTCACTGCGGTAGTCACTGTCACGGTCGTCCACTGCACTGTCGGGGTCATCGTCTGGAAGAGAGAGGAGATATGGGAAGAGGCTAAGGAAGAGCCAGAGAGCGCGCATGTGATGGGGGCCAATATAGTTTCCCCGACTTAGGGTGCTGCTACCAAAGAAAAGAATTTTTTGCTAGTATGGATAAAGAGTTGTGAATCATGTTAAGAGAGATATAGGCTTCAGAACAAAGGAGGTGAAAACCCTGCTTTGCCTTCTGTGGGTCAAACTGGACTTACAGTCTAGGGGCTAGGGTACGTCCTACAATGTGAAGAAAATAAGCACAAAGTAGAGGGCATCCTTTAGCTCAAATGTGAGGAACAACTTGGCTGAAGCTCAGGATCTCTGAACATGAGATGGGATTTTTTTTTTTTCCACTGGGCAGTTAGTTTCCCATAACAGGAGTCAGAGGGAAGGTGGAGGAAGATCAGGAGTTCGAGGCGGAGTGAATGCCCTTTAACCCTTAGAGATGTTCTGATAGCCGAGGGTGAGGACCCAGACCTGATCTTACAGGCGCAACGCCCGGGAAGATGCTGTGATGTGGTTCTGTCCTTTTCAAAAGGGATTAGGTACTTAGCTTGGCAAACTTGCCACACACCAAGACTCTACTGCCGAAAGGCAATGTGGTAGAGTTGCCAAACTTCGTGTTTAATAAGAACTAAAAGATATTTTGGTTTAGTTTGGTTTCCTTAGAAAAAAGAACAGTTTGTTTTCTAAATCCTGAAAAAAATCCAATTCTAAAAAAAACACGTCTGGCAGGGGGGTGGTATAATTTGGGTTTGTACATTTTCTTCTTTATTCTTTTCTGTACCTTCTGAAAAAAAGATTTCAATAATGCCATCTTTTCTATTTTTTATAATTAAAAAAATAATAAAGTTATCTTTAAAAGTAAAACAAAGGCCGGACACAGTGGCTCACACCTGTAATCCCAGCACTTTGAGAGGCCAAGGCGGGCAGATCACTTGAACCCAGGAGTTCAAGACCAGCCTGGGCACCATAGCAAGACCCTGTCTCTACTAAAAATAAAAATAATTAGCCGGGGGTGGTGGCATGTGCCTGTAACCCCAGTTCCTTGGCAGGCTGAGGCAGGAGAATTGCTTGAACCCAGGAGACGGAGGTTGCAGTGAGTCAAGATCACACCTCTGCACTCTAGGCTGGGTGACACAGCAAGACTCTGTCTCCAAAAAATAAAATACAAGTAAAATAAAGAAAAATGTAGTCCACGGGCCAGGTGCAGTGGCTCACACCTGTAATCCCAGCACTTTGGGAGGCCAGGGCAGGAGGATCATGAGGTCAGGAGTTTGAGACCAGCCTCACCAATATGGTGAAACCCCGTCTCTACTAAAAATACAAAAATTAGCCAGGTATGGTGGTGCATGCTTGTAATTCCAGCTACTCGGGAGACTGAGGCAGGAGAATCACTTGAACCCGGGAGGCAGAGGTTGCAGTGAGCCAAGATCACGCCATTGCACTCCAGCCTGGGTAACAAGAGTGAAACTCCATCTCAAAAAAAAAAAAGAAAAAGAAAAGAAAATATGAGAAATATAGAGAAGGGGAAGAGGAGGTTTAAAAAATGAAGGAACTCCCAGACTCCAAACTCTCAGAGCAATGAATGAAATCTTCAGATTTTTGGTGCATTCAGGGTCTCTCTCACTTGGGGTGGAGTGCAATGGGGCGATCATAGCTCACTGCAGCCTCAGCCTCCTGGGTTCAAGAGATCCTCCCACCTCAGCCTCCAGAGAAGCTGAGACCAGAGGCACACACCACCACACCCAGCTCATTTTATTTATTTATTTATTATTTTGTAGAGATGGGCTCTCCCTATATTACCCCGGCTGATCTTGAACTCCGGGGCTCAAGCAATCCTCCCACCTCAGCCTCCCAAAGTGCTGGGATCACAGGTGGGAGCCACTTTGGCCAGCTGGCATTCTTTCTACTGAATTGTCCTTGACCGGGCTGAGATGTTTCCGGTCAAACCTCATGAGGCTGTGCACATGTTTACCTAGACTTTTTTTTTCTGACGAATTGTCTGCTTCTGAAAGGTCAATTACTTGGAGTTGGAGTCTTTTTGCTTTTGCCCAGGCTCTGCTTTCTACCAAGTAGTTCTTGACTAAATTGTCTGCTTCTGACTATTTTCAACTACTTCTGTTTTGACCAAATGGTCTGTTTTCGGCTCAGTTGTCTTTCCTTTTTGACCCAAATATCTATCAGCTTTAGCTATATTGGTGTTTTTTGTTTTAGACGGAGTTTCGCTCTTGTTACCCAGGCTGGAGTGCAATGGCGCGATCTCCGCTCACCGCAAACTCCGCCTCCCAGGTTCAAGCGATTCTCCTGTCTCAGCCTTCTGAGTAGCTCGGATTACATACATACGCCACCACACCCAGCTAATTTTGTATTTTTGATAGAGATGGGGCTTCTCCATGTTGGTCAGGCTGGTCTTGAACTCCTGACCTCAGGTGATCCACCTGCCTCAGCCTCCCAAAGTGCTGGGAGCCACTGTGCCCAGCCTCTAGATTGATTTTTTTTTTTTTTTTTAGATGGAGTTTCACTGTTGTTACCCGGGCTGGAGTGCAATGGCGTGATCTAGGCTCACCGCAACCTCTGCCTCCTGGGTTCAAGCAATTCTCCTGCCTCAGCCTCCCGAGTAGCTGGGACTACAGGCGCGCACCACCATGCCCAGCTAATTTTTGTAATTTTAGTAGAGACGGGGTTTCACCTTTTTGACCAGGATGTTCTCGATCTCTTGACCTCGTGATCCACCCGCCTCAGCCTCCCAAAGTGCTGGGATCATAGGCGTGAGCCACCGCGCCCGGCCTAGATTGATTTTTAACCAACTTGTTTTTGATAAATTGTGGTGGACCAAAGGGTTTGTCAACAGTTTCACTGGTCCGGGAGTTAGGTTTGTCCACCAAGATATGAGAAAGAAGTGAAGAACTCCCCAGTTGGCGGAGGAGAGAGAAGGAGGCAGATTTATCCTTAGAAGAGAGGAGTGGCCAGGCTCGGTGGCTCACACCTGTAATCCCAGCTCTTTGGGAGGCTGAGGTGGGTGGATCACGAGGTCAGGAGTTTGAGACCAGCCTAACCAACATGGTGAAACCCATCTCAATTTAAAATACAAAAATTATCCGGGTGTGGTGGTGGGTGCCTGTAGTCCCAGCTACTTGGGAGGCTGAGGCAGGAGAATCTCTTGAACCTAGGAGGCGGAGGTTGCAGTGAGCTGTGATCGCACCACTGCACTCCAGCCTGGGCAACAGAATAAGACTCTGTCTCAAAAAAAAAAAAAAAAAAAGAAGAAGAAGAATCTAATGCCTGATGATCTGTCAGTGTCCCCCATCACCCCTAGATGGGACGGTTTCATTGCAGGGAAACAAGCTCGGGGCTCCCACTGCTTCTACATGACGGTGAGTTGTATCATTATTTCATTATATGCTGTAATGTAATAATAATAAAAATAAAGTGCACAATAAACGCAATAAGGTTGAATCATCCGGAAACCATCCCCCTACCCCCTAGTCCACGGAATGTCTTCCATGAAATTGGTCCCTAGTGTCAAAAAGGTTGTGGACTGTTGTTAGGTAGAAAAATGGACATTTAATTTAGGGAGGAGGTGGCTTGCTTTCTTCCCTGCGAGAGCAAATGAAGGTGGGAGGTGAGGTGTGAGTGTGGGGGGATGCTGAGGTCCCTGGCATGCATCTCCCTGAGGTCCCTGACCCGCCCCTCTATCGGAGACCCTCTCCCTGCCCACCCACTACTCTCTGAGTGACACTGGGCCCATTTCCAGGTGGAGAAAGAAGATAGGAAGACCAAAAGACAGAGGGGTTGAAGGAAGGAGGTGAGGTTATACAGGGGGAGTGGTGGGAGGGGTCACAGTGCCCAGCTGGAGACAGGCAGGTGTTTGGTCTAAGTGTCCACCCCTTCAGGCTGAATCCCCCCACCCCAATAATGGTGCCCACTCCCCAGCAGAGAGTAGGTCTCCCAAGACAGACACTAATGAAGAGGGTGCAGGAGAGCTTGGGAGGGGTCTTGCCAAGCCCTCTGGCCCCCACGGGCTGATCATGGGCACCCTAGTTCCCTGTGTGGTAGTGCGGAGGGGCCTTGGGATCACCAAGGTGTCCACCTTCCCATGGGCCTCCCAGAACATCATTCAGGCTGAGTACTTACTGTGCTGCTCACCCCAGCCAAAATAATTCCAGTTGCCTACAAAGAGAAGGGGCAGAAATAATAAAAGGGAGCAGACAGAGGGGTGGGTATAGGGAGGAGGGCTCCCCTGTCATCTTCCTCACTCTCCCCATCTCCTCCGTGCACCCCAAGACGGGAGCCCTCTTGTCCCGAGTACCTTCTGTGAGCATCATTTTTGTTGCTGACACTTGCTGTTTCTCTGCTCTCCACCTTGGGAGGAAGGCGGTATATCCCTGTTTGTTTGTTTTTTTAAAAAATTTTCTTTTCCTCTTCTTTTTTTTATTTTTATTTTTATTTTTTTTTGAGACAGGGTCTCGCTGTGGTCATCCAGCCTGGAGTGCAGTGGTGTAGTCATGGTTCACTGTAGCCTCGAATTCCCAAGCTCAAGCAATCCTCCCACCTCAGCCTCCCGAGTAGCTGGGGTTGCAGGCACGCACCACAGTGTTCAGCTAATGTTTTGTTTTTTGGTGGTTTTTCTTTGTGTTTTTTTTTGTGTAAAGATGGAGTCTTGCTATGTTGCTCAGGTTGGTCTCAAACTCCTGGTCTCAAGTGAGGCCAAGTAGTGGGATTACAGGCATGAGCCACTGTGCCTGGCTCAGTTTTCAGTGAGAGGAAAGGTGCAGTCGGAAGTAACGAAGTGGGTCTTTGGGCCCAGTGTTTTCTGACTGTAAAGTCTGGGGTTAGCAGCCTCCGCCCTTTTCCTCTCCCTGCTTTTGAATAAGAAAAGATACACTAAATTGGAAACCCTATGCTTTGAAACACCATTGTTGGGTGGATTTTATCATTCTGCTCATTTTATAGTTGAAACAATGGGACTCAGAGAGACAGAGTGAGCAGCCCAAAGTCACACAGCCACTGAGTGTCAGGGCCAGGGCGAGAACCACCTTTGCCTATCATGTGAAGTACCTGGCACTTCAGAAGAATGTCCTGGACCAGAAACCTGGCTCTTCTGGCCATTGGCTGCTTTCTCTAGGAAATGGGGGTGACAAAACACTTCCAGTATTTCCTTACGGATAAATACTGAGTGGTGGTCTTCATTCCCCAAATTGAACCTGCCCCTGGCTCCAGTCCATCCACCCAGGGGCCCACTGCCATTGCCTTCCTGCCTCCACTCTGCCTGGCCCCACCCCCACTGCAACCTCTCAGTGACCCCATTCATTGGGGAGGGTGTTTGTGATTCCTTCCAGGCAGTGATGGCCCCTCCCTGGCCAGGGAGGCCAAGGGACTTTCTCAATATCACACCCCAAGTCAGTGTAGAAACAGGGTCTCCCCAGCTGCAGTCCCCAAGCCCTCCCCACCTCTGGGTCAATTACCACTCTCCTGGACACATGGTGGGGGAGATGCAGATGCAGGAAAGACAGTGAGATGGGAGAAAAGGAAGATGAAAAAGGAAATGAAAAAAAGCCGAGCATGGTGATTACACCTGTAATCCCAGCACTTTCGGAGGCTGAGGCGGGTGGATCACATGAGGTAAAAAATTCTAGACTAGCCGACCAACATGGCGAAACCCTGTCTCTACTAAAAATACAAAAATTAGCTGGGTGTGGTGGCATGCGCCTGTAATACCAGCTACTCAAGAGGCTGAGGCACAGGAATCGCTCAAACCCAGGAGGTGGAGGCTGCAATGAGCCAAGATCATACCATTGCAGTCCAGTCTGGGTGACAAAGCAAGATTCTACCTCCAAAAAAAAAAAAAAAAAGGAAGTAAATGGAAAAGGAGAGGGAGGCTGAAGAGTGAAGTGGGGTTTTGGTGTCAGCAGGTGGGAGCTGTGCCCTGGGGCTGTATGGTTTGCTACTTCCTCTCCACTGCAGAGCAACAGAAAGGCATTTTAAGGAGGGAGACAGCTCTTCCATCCATGAAAAGACCCAGTCTGGATGTATCTGAGTGTCCACAGGGCCAAGGGAGATAAAAAACCTTGACCACTGCAGCCTTGTTGGAAATAGGAAGAGGAACGTTTTCATCATCATAATTAACAGACAGGGTGTGGTGGAAAGGGAAGCAAAGTTGGAGTCCCTCAGACCTGGGTTCAAATCCTGCCTCTGCCACTTGCCGAGTGTGTGGCGGTGGGGAACATCTCCTCTTGGGCCTCAGTTTCTCCATGTAAGAAAATGGGTGAATGAAACAGCCTTTGTCTGTTGTAGGTGCGCCCGTTGTACGTGTGTTGGCACATCTTCCTTCTGTGTCTGTCTGCAAGGTCTGACTGTGGGCTGCTCGGGTTTGTGCTGGCCCCATGACTAGTTTGTTGAATGAGTTCTATGTCCTCATCCAGGATCTGATGAATGGAAGTGAAGCATCTACAAAGTGTTTTTCATGTCTCTAGATGTCCCAAATCCTTCCAGCAGCCCTCAGAGTGAGGGTCTGTCAGATGTGCTATTTCAAAGAGAAGGTCCCTAAATGTTGCAGAGGGACACTGGCCTGCTCAGGACCTTGGAGCAAGGTGGGAATCAAGCCCAAGTCTCAGAACTCTCTCCCTCCCTCCCTCCTTTCTTCCCTCCCTCCCTTCCTTCCTTCCTCTCTCTCTCTCTCTCTTCTTTCTCCTTCCTTTCTCTCCCTTCCTTTCTCTTTTCCTTCCTTCCTTCCTCCCTCCCTTTTCTGTTTTTTCCTATTCTTTTCTTTTTTGAGAGTCTTGCTCTGCAGCTCAGGCTGGAGTGCAGTGGTGTGATCTTGGCTCACCTCAGACTCTACCTCCTGGGTTCAAGCATTTCTCCTGCCTCAGCCTCCTAAATAGCTGGGATTACAGGCACCCACCACCATGTCTGTTTAATTTTGTTTTGTATTTTTAGTAGAGATGGGGTTTTGCCAAGTTGGTCAGGCTGGTCTTGAACTCCTGACCTTGGCCCCCCAAAGTGCAGGGATTACAGGGATAAGCCACCACGTCCAGCCTCAGAACTCTAATTTCTAATACACTGTAAGTGGACACTACACTCTCAGGACTTTGTATCTCTGGAGGGGAGGAGTCTTTAGACAGGACAGTCATGGGGTAGGGGAGGGCCGAGGGTTTCAGCCGATGCCCAAGAAGAATCAAGAGGTACTTACAACACTGGTTGCTGGGGACAGGCAAAGGCTTTTCTTGCTCATCTTGGAACGAATACTGAAGGGGTGGGGGAAGGAGAAAGGGCTTGTCTCAGAAGGACTGAAGGCCAGGGGACCAGGAAAGTCCTCTGTTCCGTCCCATTCTCACTTCCCTCTACCTCCCATATTCTCTCCCTCTCTATGAGAAGGATATGGGGAGTAAGAGAGAAGAGGAGAGAAAGACACACACACGCACATGAGAGAGACAGAAACAGAGAGAGAGAGAAACTGAGAAACAGAGACCGGAAAAAGACTAGGGGCCGGGCACGGTGGTTCACGCCTGTCATCACAGCACTTTGGGAGGCTGAGGCGCGAAGATCACTTGAGGTCAGGAGTTTAGGACCAGCCTGGCCAACATGGTGAAACCCCATCTCTACTAAAAACACAAAAATTCTCTGGCCGTGGTGGCACATGCCTGTAATCCCAGCCACTCAGGAGGCTGAGGTACAATAGTCACTTGATCCCGGGAGGTGGAGAGTGCAGTGAGCCGAGATTGCGTCATTGCATTCCAGCCTCCAGCTTAGACGACAGAGCAAGACTCCATCTCAAAAAAACAAAGAAAGAAATTGTGCTACCAAAAGGACACATGCACACGTATGTTCATGGCAGCGCTATTCACAATAGCAAAGATACAGAATCAACTTAGGTGCCCATCAGTGGTGGATTGGATTTTTTTTTCTTTTTTGAGATGGAGTGTTGCTCTGTCACCCTGGCTGGAGTGCAGTGGTGCAATCTCGGCTCACTGCAACCTCTGCCTCTCAGGTTCAAGCAATTCTCCTGCCTCAGCCTCCCGAGTAGCTGGGACTACAGGTGTGCGCCACCATGCCCAGCTAATTTTTGTATTTTTTGGTAGAGATGGGGTTTTGCCATGTTGGCCAGGATAGTCTTGATCTCTTGACCTTGTGATCCGCCCGCCTCAGCCCCTCAGAGTGCTGGGATTATAGGTGCCCGCCACCATGCCTCGCTTTCTATTTTTAATAGAAACGGTTTCACCATGTTGACCAGGCTGGTCTTGAACTCCTGACCTTGGGTATTCCTCCCACCTCAGCCTCCTAGAGTGTTGGGATTACAGGTATGATCCACCACGCCTGGCCTGGATTTTTTTTTTTTTTTTTAATGTGGTACCTATACACCATGGAGAACTACACAGCCATAAAAAATAATTAAATCAATTAAGTCATGCGCTTTGCAGGAACGTGGATGGAGCTGGAGGCCATTATCCTAAGCGAATCCCTCCAAAACCAGAAAACCAAATCCCACATGTTCTCGCTTATAAGCGCAAGCTAAACATTGGGTGCTTGTGGACATGAAGATGCAAACAGCAGACACCGGGGACTCCAGAAGGGAGGAAGGAGGGGGCGGGACAAGGGTGAGTGAACTACCTGTTGGGGGCTGGGCATGGTGGCTCACGCCTGTCATCTCAGCACTCCGGGAGGCCGAGGTGGGTGGATCACCTGAGGTCAGGAGTTCGAAACCAGCCTGACCAACATGGAGAAACCCTGTCTCTACTAAAAATACAAAAATTAGCTGGGTGTGTTGGCACATGCTTGTAATCGCAGCTACTGAGGAGGCTGAGGCAGGAGGATCGTTTGAACCTGGGAGAGGTTGCAGTGAGCAGAGATCACGCCATTGCACTTCAGCCTGGGCTAACATGAGCGAAACTCAGTCTCAAAAACAAACAAACGAACAAACAAACCAACCTACCTGTTGGGTACTGTGTTCACTATTTGAGTAACACCACGGAAGTCCAAACCCCAGCATCATGTAATATATCTGCGTAACAAACCTGCACATGTGCCCCTTGAATGTAAAATAAAAGCTTTTATTTTATTATTATTATTATTTTGACACAGAGCCTTGCTCTGTCACCCAGGCTGGAGTGCAGTGGCATGACCTCGGCTCACCGCAACCTCTGCCTCCCAGATTCAAGTGATTCTCCCACTTCAGCCTCCTGAATAGCTGGGCTTACAGGTGCCCACCCCCACACCTGGCTAATTTTTTGTATTTTTAATAGAGACGGGGTTTCACCATGTTGGCCAGGCTGGTCTTGAACTCCTGACCTCAGGTGATCCACCTGCCTCAGCCTCCCAAAGTGTTGGGATTCCAGGTGTGAGCCCCAGACTCAGCCTTTGCGTGTTTCTTGACAACATCATTGTCTCGAGACTGGACCGGGTGAGTCATGGATGCAGTCAGGTTACAGAGAATTAGAAACAGAGACTCAGAGAAAGAGAAGCTCAGAGAGAAACAGCACCGGTAAGTGGAAAATGTGGGGAGACAGAGACAGAAACGAGGAAGAAAACAGCCCTTCCCACCCCAACACTCACTTCATCCTGGTCCCGCATAGCATTGAGCTGCTCCAGCTTCTTGGCCCAGTAGCGAGCCTCTTCTTCTGGAATGTCTGCAAGCAGAGCCCGTCTGTGAGCCTGGAAGCCCCTCCCTGCCCCTCAGCCTCCATCCTCCAGGCTTCCTAAGCTCCAGCAAGGCCCTGGCTTCTGGGGTCTTTGGCAAACCCTCGGAAGTGGGGGTGGGCTGATCTGGGGTCCAGGGAGGGTAGATGGAGATGAAGGGAAGGTACCGTGCTGCCTCTGCCTCCCCTGTCCCCGGAGCTGGATGGAGAACAGTTGGAGGATGAGAGGAGATGGTTCCTGGCATTTACAAGGGCGAGGAAGCCATTTATTTATCTGTTTCACTTTTTTTGAGATGGAGTCTTGCTCTGTTGCCCAGGCTGGAGTGCAGCGGGGCGATCTCAGCTCACTGCAACCTCCGCCTCCCAGGTTCAAGTGATTTTCCTGCCTCAGCCTCTGAGTAGCTGGGATTACAGGTGCCCGCCACAATGCCTGGCTAATTTTTAATAATTTTAGTAGAGATGGAGTTTCGCCATGTTGGCCAGGCTGGTCTTGAACTCCTGACATCAGGTAATCCTTCTGCCTCGGCCTCCCAAAGTGCTGGGATTACAGGCTGGAGCCACCACGCCCAGCCCATTGTTTTTATCTTTTATTTTTTAGAGTCAGCGTCTCGCTCTGTCACCCAGGCTGGAGTGCAATGGTGCAATCAACAGCTCACTGCAGACTCATACTTCCAGGCTCAAGCGATCCTCCCGCCTCGGCCTCCTGAATACCCGGGACTACGGGATGTCACTAGATCACCCAGGCTGGTCTCAAACTCCTGTCCTCCAGTGATCCTCCCACCTCGTCCTCCCAAAGTGCTGGGATTACAGGCAGGAGACACTGAGCCTGGCCAGCCATGGGTTCTTAGAGGAATGAGGTGGAGAGACTCGAGGTTCTCCCAGGAAAGGAAGAGGGGACTGTCTGTTCTCAGCCTCCGTCTACATGTCTCTCTGTCTCTGTCTGTCTCTCCTCTGATCCCCAGCTCACTCTTGCAGCCTCAGGCATCACTGAGGAATAGCCAGGACTGCCCAGCCCCGAGCCCCGTGGGTTGTGAAGAGTTTGCAGCTCAACCTACGGGGCCTGGGTCACGGTCTGTACACAGCAGGTTCACACCAATTGTGGGAAGTAGAAAAGTTCCCTTTTTAAAGTTCCCTTTCTTGTTAAAGAATAAATCGTAAGTGTGCTAATAACTTTGTTAAGCCCTATCCTGTGTAGCTGTTAGACATGCTTATAGGCATGTAGTACATTCTATGTCCTTGTACTTTAACCAAGATATCTGTGCTGGACGTGCTCACAGGCATGTCCCAGCTCTCCATTGCTTTTAGAAAAGTTTTAAGTTGTTAGCCAATCAGGTTTTGGTTTAGATTCTGAGGTTTGGCTCCAGCCAATGAAGATCAGACACAGCAGTAAGGACAACACCGAATGCGTAAGGAATAAATTAGCGTGTTTTCCTTTGTTCATTGTACTCTCTTGGCAAGATGGCTAGAGCGGGTACCCTTCCTGCAGTCCAGGAAGTAGCCGTGTTGCTGAAAGATCCTTGGTCTCAGTGCTGATTTTTCTTTCCAGCACCAAGCGTCTATTTCCAACACGCCTGTTCTCTGTAACCCAAGAAACTCTCTCTCCTCTGGGGCGAAGGACCCTCATTCTCAGCCTGAAGGGTCAGCTAGACCTCCCCAGGCCTGTTCACTCTCCTGGAATAGCTGAGTGAGTCCAGAAGCGGGGCTGGGGCTGGGTGAAGGTCACATGCCCCGGTACTCACCTAAAGGCAGCTCAAAGCGCGTGTCCAGGAGGATGCGGTGGAAAGTGGGGTCCTTGGTGCCGCAGATCTCGCTGTCAGCCATGATGACCTGGGAGTCCAGCGTTAGCCACTCTCCAGGGCCCTCCTGGGGTCGGGAAGCAGGTGTGTGGTCAGGTGTCTGCTGCATGCTGGGTCCCAGGGCCCGTACTCTCACATGAGACATCCCCCTCACCCCGACCCCAAAACAAAAGTCATGTCTCCTCTCTCTTTCTTCCTTTCCTCCCTCCCTCCCTCCACCTTCCTTCCTTACTTTCTTTTTTTTTTAAGACAGAGTTTTGCTTTGTTGCCAGGCACCAGGCTGGAGTGCTGTGGTGTGATCTCGGCTCACTGCAACCTCCGCCTCCTGAGTAGCTAGGACTACAGGCACGCACCATCACACCCAGCTAATTTTTGTATTTTTTAGTAGACAGGGGGTTTCACCATGTTGGCCAGGATGGTTTTGATCTCTTGACCTTGTGATCTGCCCACCTCAGCCTCCCAATCTTGCTTTCTTTCTCTTTTTTCTTTCTTTTTCTTCCTTTTCTTTCTCTTTCCCTCCTTCCCTCTTTTCCTTTTTCTTTTCCTTCATTCCTTCCTTTCTATTTTTTCTTTCTTTCCCTTCCTTTCTTTCTTTCCTGCCCTTCCTTTCTCTCTTCTTTCTTTCTTTTCTTTCTCCTTCCTTCCTCTCTTTCCTTCCCTCCCTTCCTCTCTTTCTCACTCCTCCCTTCCCCTCCCCTCCCCTCCCCTTCCCTACCTCTCTTTTTCTCTCTCTCTTTCTTTATTTTTAGAGCTGAGGTCTCACTATGTTGCCCAGGCTCATCTTGAGCTCCTGGCCTCAAGTGATCCTCATGCCTCAGCTTCCAGTGGCTGGGACTACAGGCACATACCACTGTGCCTGGCTGTGTTCCCATGTTACACATGAAAAAACTGAGATTCAGAGAGGGAAAGGTCTCAGTCCAGGGCCACACGGTGAGTCAGGGGAACCCAGAGCAAGGGACCTAGAGGGGGAGCCCCTTGGGGTCATGTAGGGACAGCCCCAGCCCGGCATGGTCATTCCTCACCCCTGATAAGGGGTTATGGGACTCTGACTTCAGATAAAAGCCCTGGGGCCTGCCATCACCTGGGAGAACGTCCCCCAGGAGAGCGAGCCCATTTCCCCTGGTTCAGAAATGTCAGCCTTTGAATGAGTGGGGTCCACCCTGAACCTCAGTCTCTTCATCATTCAAATGGGAATGATCTTTAGTGGAATCTACTTTCTGCCACACCAGGTAACCAGGCTTCCCTCACATTTGAAGGGCCATTTAGGAAATTTTGGGTCTCCCTCAAGGTTTCCTTTTATATATTTTAATTTAATGTTTTTGAGACAGGGTCTTGCCCTATCACCCAGGCTGGAGTGCAGTGGCGTGATCTCAGCTCACTGCAACCTCCGCCTCCCAGGCTCAAGTGATTCTCCTACCTCAGCCTCCTGAGCTGCTGGGATTACAGGTGCACACCACCACGCCTGGCTAATTTTTTTTGTATTTTTTCGTAGAGACAGAGTTTCACCATGTTGGCTAGGCTGGTCTTGAACTTTTGACCTCAGGTGATTCACTTGCCTCAGCCTCCCAAAGTGCTGGGATTACAGGCATGAGCCACCACGCCCAGCCGAGGCTTCGTTTTAGACTCACTCGCCTGGAATCTTGCAACCATTTCGTCCCTCTCCATTCATTCATTCAAAAGCAGACACTTACTAGCCAGGTGCAATGGCTCATACCTATAATCCCAGCACTTTGGGAGGCCAAGGTGGGCAGATCACTTGAGGTCAGGAGTTAAAGACCAGCCTGGCCAACATGATGAAACCCCATCTCTACTAGAAATGCAAAAATTAGCTGGGTGTGGTGTGGGTGCCTGTAATTTCAGCTACTCGGAAGGCTGAGGCAGGAGAATCATTTTAGCCAGGTAGGCAGAGGCTGCAGTGAGCCGAGATGGTGCCACTGCACTCCAGCCTGGTGAGACAAAGCAAGACTTCATTTCAAAAAAGAAAGAAAGAAAGAGATGAAATAACAAAAACGAACAAAGAAAAAAATAGTCCTAGTCCCTCCTCTATGCCTGGTATATACTGGGTGATGCCAGGGTCCCCAGGAGGCCCTAGCCATCATCACCCTGTCCCCTGAGGAGCCCACAGCCCTGGGAAACAGAGCTGGACACGGGCACCTCCAGCCCCATGAGGTCATAGCTAGCCCAGAGGGAGGAAGGAGGGCTAAAGGATCCAGAGGGAAGTCAGAGAGGGCTGCCTGGAAGAGGGCACATGGGAATTTAGAGGGTGATGGAAAGGGGGACACTTGAAACTCAGGGAACAGACTATGCAAAGGTTCAGAGGCTGGCATCTGGAAGGGGTTGAGGTTGGAGTGTGGGGGGAGATGAGACTAGTGGGCGGGTGCCATCTAAAGGGCCTCCCAAGGGAGATGGACAGGGGAGGATAGATCAGAGCTCCAGGTAGTAAGACCCTCCTGGGGTCAGCATGGAGGGGTTGAGACTTAAGGTCAGGAGGCTAGGGATTGGGCTGTGGGGACAGACAAATAGACACGACCACAGCTTGGCACAGTGGCTCATGCCTGTAATACCAGCAGTTTGGGAGGCTGAGGTGGGTGGATCGCTTGAGCCCAGGAGTTCGAGACCAGCCTGGGCAACATGGCAAAATCCTGTCTCTATTAAAAAAAAAAAAAATAGGGGGACATGGTGGCGTGCACCTGCAGTCCCAGCTACTTGGGAGGCTGAGGTGGGAGGATCACTTGAGCTTGGGAAGTTGAGGCTGCAGTAGGCGATGATCGTGCCACTGCACTCCAGCCTGGGCAACAGAATGAGACCCCATCTCAAAAATAAATAAATAAATAATAGGCACCACTATTGCCTGCTGACCATGATGCACAGGCTGAGGGGCCAGAGTTCTTACCCAGCGCCGCCTTCTGAGCTGCTGTAACCTTCCTGCTGCTGCCCATCTGGGATTCAAAATGCTAATTGCCTATGTTATCCCTTTCCTCCTTCCATAGTAATATATTTTTAGCTGTGCCTAGGGTTGCATGGCCTAGGACTACATTTCCCAGCCTAAGACTACATTTCCCAGAATCCCTTTAAGCTAGGTGTTGGCCACATGTCTAAGTTCTGGCCAATGAGATGTGCCTGAACTCCCTGCCCCTTACCACCTTTCCCTGGTTGGAATGAAGATGCAATGGTGAGCCTAAAGCAGCCACTTGGGGCCATAAGGTCAAAGCCACATGGAGAGAGAGGCAGAGAAAGATGGAAGTTGTATTAGGCCCTGGTGACTCTGGAAGGTCATGGCAGGCCCAGGTGTCTACATTGATGTTGTCAGCGGACAGGAGATAAATGTGAATCTTGTTTAGGCCACTGGGCTCTGGGCTTCCTTCCTCACCCTCAGGCCACCGGCCACTCACCTCGTTGGACTGGCGGATGGTCCGCAGTGGTATCCACACTGTGCCCACCATTGTGTCCCAGATGAGACCCTTGTTCCACACTTCCACCGTCAGTCCCAAATCCAGACGGTTAATCTCGCTATGGAAAAAGGACAGGGGGCATCGAGGGAGAAAATGGGGTTTCAGAGAGGTTAGTTCATTCATCTGAGAACACACAGCATACCACAATTCAAACCCAGGCCTCGGAGTGTCCTAGCTGATATGATAACAAGGTGGTTCTCATTTTATAGAGGGGAAACTGAGGCCAGTGAGGGAAGTTAAGAGCTCGAGGTATCACAGAAGGACCAGGATTGAAAGCCGGGAAGGACGGAGTGGAGACAGATGTGACACACTGCCTGCAACTTCATCTTTCTGGGCCTTCCTTAAGCCCTCCAACCCTGTCCATGCTGGCCAAGTGGGGAAGAGGATCAAATACCTCCATAGCTCCCTCTACCCCCAGGATAAGGACATTCGGGCAACTCTGTCCTGCCCAGTGTCATTTCCAGCTCATGAGGTGAGGACACGATCCCACCTCCAAGCACTTTCCCTGCAGGCCTCATCCTAGACATATGTTGATTCAGGGGTGCAGGAAACTTAGCGAAATGTGAGATTCATTGAATTTACAGTTTGCCGAAGATTTATCTTAAGGAATGTATTTTTTAAATATACCTGTTGACTGGGCCTGGTGGCTCATGTCTGTAATCCCAGCAATTTGGGAGGCCCAGGTGGGCAGATCATCTGAGGTCAGGAGTTCAAGACCAGCCTGGCCAACATGGTGAAACGCCATCTCTACTAAAGACACAAAAAGTAGCCAGGTGTGGAGGCGTGCGTCTATAGTTCCAGCTACTTGGGAGGCTGAGGCAGGAGAATAGCTTGAACCCAGGAGGTGGAGGTTGCAGTGATGCGAGATCGTGCCATTGCACTCCAGCCTGGGCTACAGAGTAAGTCTCAAAATAAAAAAAACACAAAATCTGTTGGCCAGATATGCTGACTCACATCTGTAATCCCAGCACATTGGGAGGCTGAAACAGGTGGATCACCTGAGTCCAGGAGTTTGAGACCAGCCTGGCCAACATAGTGAAACCCCATCTCTACTTAAAATACAATTAAAATACCTAGTGTGGTGGCACACTCTTGTAAGCCCAGCTACTTGGAAGGCTGAGGCAGGAGGATCACTGTAATCAGGGAGGCAAGGTGGAGGTTGCAGTCAGCTGAGATCACACCACTGCACTCCAGCCTGGGGAACAGAGTGAGACTCTGTCTCAATCAAGCAAACAAACAAAACAATTGGTGGCGTGGCCTGGGAAGGCGTGATGCCCTGAAATTGTAGCTTGGGGGTGGTGGTCAGGGAGGGCTTCACTGAGGAGGTGACACAAGCTGAGACCTGAAGAAGAGCCAGCTGGGGACTGGAGAGCAAGTGCAAGGGCCCTGGGGCAGGAATAAGCTGGTGGGTGTTGGAGAAAGAGGTGGGTGTGGGTGTGGCCGGGGCAGGGGAGTGAGAGGGAGATAGAGCGAGAAGGTGGCGGGAACCATGGGGAACACTATGGGTTTTATTCTGAGGTCGATGAGCCACGGACACGTTTGGAACATGGGAGCGACAGGATGTGATTTGCAGTTTTAAAAATATCCCCCTGGCTGCCTGGAGGAGAACAGATTGTAGGAGGTGGATAGCACAAGAGGCCAGGGCGGAGGCTGGCGGGCAGCGGGGACTTGGCTGGTGGCCTCAAAGACCAAGGGAAGTGATTGGATTGGGAATATTTTGGAGGTGGAGGAGATGAGGTGGACACAGGATGAGGGAGGCTGGAAGGGAGTCGCCCGGGCTTCCCCGGTGTCCAGCTCTGCCCCGAGGGGCCAGCGAGGTGCTGGGCGATGCCAGGGGCTGGGGTCGTGCCAGAGGCTGTAGACTCACAACATGAAATCCTGCTCCCAGCTGGGCTGGCTGCCCCGCACCGCGATGGTCGTGCTCTTGACATTCTGTACTTTCAGGGTTACGTACGTGTTGAATTTCTCTGTGGCAGTGAGAGCAGGGGTCAGCACTGGGGCTCAGGGTCTCTCCAATGCCCCTTTCCACGCTCAAGCTCTGGACGATCTGCCGGGACCCCCTTGGGAGTTTCTGGGTCACTCACCCTCTATCCCCCAACGCCACCCTCGGGGCACAAGGGAGGGGCCTCAGTGTGGGGAGATGTGGAATTTTGGGATACTTCATCCAGCTGCCTCAAAATGACTACGTCATTGGTTTTTGGCTAAAAAGACTGAGGCCCCAGAAAAGGGAACAAAATTGACTGAGGAAACCCCCTTTGCTGGGTGGGCACGGTGGTTCACACCTGTGATCCCAGCACTTTGGGAGGTCGAGGCGGGAGGATCACTTGCGCCCAGCCTGGATAACTTTGGTAAACCCTGTCTCTACTAAAAATACAAAAAATAATTAACCGGGCACAGTGGTGCATGCCTGTGGCCCCAGAACCTCAGGAGGCTGAGGTGGGAGGATCGCTTGAGCCTGGGAAGTTGAGGCTGCAGTAGGTTATGATTGCACCACTGTACTCCAGCCTCAAAAAATAAAAAATTAAAATTAAAATTAATAAAAGAGGCAGGGTGCGGTGGCTCACGCCTGTAATCCAGCACTTTGGGAGGCTGAGGTAGGTGGATCATTTGAGGTCAGAAGTTCGAGACCAGCCTGGCCAACATGGCGAAACCCTGTCTTTATTAAAAACACAAAAATTAGCTGGGCAGGGTAGAGGGCGCCTGTAATCCCAGCTACTTGGGAGGCTGAGGCAGGAGAATCGCTTGACCTCAGGAGGTGGAGGTTGCAGTGAGCCAAGATTGCACCACTGCACTCTAGCTTGGGCAACAGAACGAGACCCTGTTTCAAAAAAAAAAAAAGAAGAAAAATAAAAGAAAAGAAAGAAACTCCCTTTGCCTCTGTGAGCCTCACTTTTCGCACCTGCAGCCCCACTTAAGAGTCCCCATCCTGCCTCTTAGGACCCTGGGAAGAGCCATTGCTCAGGGCAAGCCCCACCCTGATAGAATCTCCCACTATGGCTGGGGAGACTGGGGAACCCCCATACAAACTCCAGGGACCCCATGTCAAGGGCTGCCCCTCCCCTGTTTAATCCTCTGACCTGTTTCCTGATGCTCAGAAGACACAAAGCTCAAGTCTAAGCCTGGTCTCCAAGAGACAGACAGACAGACAGACAGAGACAGACAGACAGACAGACAGACAGACAGACAGACAGACAGAGAGACAGACAGAGAGACAGACAGACAGACAGACAGAGAGACAGACAGACAGACAGACAGGCAGGCAGGCAGGCAGGCAGGCAGGCAGGCAACACGGGATAGGACAGCAAGAGAAGCCACTTACCTTGGGCACCGTCAAACTTGGCTTTTTTGACTGTGGAGAGAGACAGAGATGGGGAAGGGAGATGGGGGGAGACGTGGGGAGGAGAGGGGCAGAGGTACAAGAGAGTCAGAGACACACCAAGATAGAGACATAAGGAGAGAGACACAGAGGAGAGACAGGCATACATAAAAAGCAACAGAGACAGGTTTTTAAAAAGATAAAGATAGAAGCAATGTCAGCGGCAGAGACAAGGGGAGGAGAGGAGGGAGGAAAGAGGAGGCAGGGATGAGAGGGAGAGAGAGAGAGAGAGAGAAGCCATCAGACAGATGAGCACAGGCAGCCCTAGGGTGGAAGGAAATTTGGACCCTGAGAGTGGTCCTTCCCCTCCCTCTCCCTCCAACCCCTGTCCCCATCAAACTCCCCAAGCTTCCCAACTAGCTGTGCTGTTACCCACAATTGAACAAGATTAGAAAGAAAGAGCTGGGCAAATGGTGGGAGAGGGCTCCTACAGGAAGCCCTCCAGGATGGCCCCCAGAAGAAGAGGGGAAGTTGAAGAGGTGAAGAAGAAGGCAAGAATAGACAGTCTCTGATGACTCCACCAGCCCCTTCGGGCCTGCAAGACCTCTTCCTCCATTGTCCAGCTCAGTCTGCGATGTCAAACGCTCCCGGGGTTTGGGGAAGCCTCAAAGAAGGCTGGGCAAGGTGGGATAAAGCAACCCAGAGAGCTGGCTCTCAAAATGCACATGGAGGGCAAGGCGCGGTGGCCCACACCTATCACCCCAGCACTTTAGGAGGCTGAAGCACGTGAACCACCTGAGGTCAGGAGTTCGAGACCAGCCTGGCCAAGACGGTGAAACCGCGTCTCTACTAAAAATACAAAAATTAGCCAGACGTGGTGACGGGCACCTGTAGTCTCAGCTACTTGGGAGGCTGAGGCAGGAGAATCGCTTGAACCCGGGAGGCGCAGGTTACGGTGAGTTGAGATCGCACCAGGATACTCCAGCTTGGGTGACATAGCAAAACTCTTGTCTCAACAACAACAACAAGGAATGCGGGTGGAGACGCCTGCATCCTGGCTGGAGGGCTGACAGGGATTGTCCAGCCCCACTTGCTTGTGGGAGGTGCAACCTGAATATATGTCAGGCACCTGCCGAGGTCCAGTCTACTCACATTTCACATAATCCCACAGCCCCAGGAGATTCAAAGCCATTCCACCCGCTCCTGGCAATTATAACCAAGTATTCAATTTCCACCGCCAACACCTCTCACACTCTGCTCTGGTTCCCCACATCCTTTTCCTCTATTCATTCTCTACTCCCACCCCCAATCTGTTCCCACACTGAGCCCGTCCTTCCTTCCTTCCTTCCTTCCTTCCTTCCTTCCTTCCTTCCTTCCTTCCTTCCTTCCTTCCTTCCTTCTTCCCTCCCTCCCTTCCTCTTCTTTTTTCTTTCTTCTTTCTTTCTGATGGAGCTTTTCTTTCTTTCTTTCTTTCTTCTTTCTTTCTTTTCTTTTTCTTTCTTTCTTTCTTTTCTTTTTCTTTATTTCTTTCTTTCCTAGTCTTGCTCTATTGCCCAGGCTGGACTACAGTGGTGCAATCTCAGTCACTGCAACCTCTGCATCCCGGATTAAAGCAATTTTCCTGCCTCAGTTTCCCAAGTAGCTGGGGCTACAGGCATGCAACACCACGCCTGGCTAATTTTTGTATTTTTAGTGGTGACAGGGTTTCACTGTATGTTGGCCAGGCTGGTCTTGAACTCCTGACCTCAGGTGATCTGCCTGCCTCGGCCTCCCAAAGTGCTGGGATTACAGGTGTGAGCCACCGCGCCAGCCCCTTTTCTTTCCTTCCTATTTTCTTTTCTTTTCCTCTTCAAATTAATGTCTTTGTTTGTGTAGGCAAGGCATGCACACGTTGTGAAATCCAAAACAACCAAGAGATGAGACACTGGGAATAAAGCTCTTTCCATCCCAGCCCTTCGTCTCCCTCCCAGATGCAATCAACATTGGCAGTTGCTTGTACCGCTGGAGATGGTCCATGCATCGGCAATCATACCCACGTTCGCCTTGCTTGATTTCCAAGACAAATGGCGCACTCGACACCCACTGTTCTAATCCTTCGTGTTGTTTTTCAGTATGTCTCGAAGAGCGTGTGCTAGCGAGTTGACGGATAAATTCCTAGAAACAGAATTGTGTCTCTCTGGGCAGATGTCACAGCCTCCCATCCCGGATTTGCAACTCTGTCCTCATCACTTGAATTTCTGTCTCACAAAAGGCACCTGAGTGGAACCAGTGAAGAGAGAATTCCCATGAAGAGCGGGGGAAGTGCGAGGGCCCTCAAACACGTGTCAGTAAAGACTATGTTTCTGGACAGGTGCTGCGTTTCCTGCCTGTAATCCCAGCACATTGGGAGGCCGAGGCAGGTGGATCACTTGAGGTTAGGAGTTCAAGACCATCCTGGCCGTGCACCTGTAATCCTGGCTACTCGGGAGGCTGAGGCAAGAAATCACTTGAACCTGGAAGGTGGGGGTCACAATGAGTGGAGATGGTGCCACTGCCCTGCAGCCCTTAGCTGGGCCTTGGGAGAGGTGAGCGCTGATTTGAGCCAGGTTCAGATTCCAGAGCTGTGTGACCCTGGGCAAGTGAATCCCCTCTCTAGGCCTTCATTCATCTCTGTTTGGTTCCATCTCTGTCTTTTTTTTTTTCCCTAGATCTGGTTTTCTCTCTCACATCGCCCCACCCAGCCCCCAGGGAGCACACCCACCTGGCACCTCACCCCTGGTGCTGAGATAGCCTCAGGAACACTCAGGAATGTGCCCAGGAGCTTTGGGCCTCACTCCTGGAGGAGATCCAGCCTGCAGGAGTGCGGACCCTCTGTGAGGGGACTGGGCAGGGGAAGGGGCAGGAGGGAAAATGGTGATGGCGTCAGGGGGCGGAGAAGAGAGTGACAGAGGCTGACACTGGCCCCACAGCTGGAGGGTCTCATACAGGGAGAGGAAGGGAGAGGAGAGAGGAAGAAATGATAGGATGAGAACAGGAGAGTCCAGACAGATGGAGAGAAATAGACAGAGACGCAAGGAGACAGAGAAAGCGCCAGGCATAGAGGCACATGCTTGTAATCCCAGCTACTTGGGAGGCTGAGGCGGTGGGGGGGGGGGGTTGAGACCCTGAGTTCAAGACCAGCCTGGCCAATGTAGTAAGATCCCATGTCTAAAAATAACAATTTAAAAGACAGAGAGAGGCCAGGCGCCATGGCTCACATCTGTAATCCCAGCACTTTGAGGCCGAGGCAGGTGGAGGGCCTGAGGTCAGGAGTTCGAGACCAGCCTGGCAACATGGCAAAACCCCATCTCTGCTAAAAATACAAAAATTAGCCTGGCGTGGTGGTGCATGCCTGTAGTCCCAGCTACTTGGGAGGCTGAGGCAGGAGAATCGCTTGAACCGGGGAGGTGGAGGTTGCAGTGAGCCAAGATGGTACCTGGGTGACAGAGCGAGACTCTATCTCCAAAATAATAATAATAGTAAAAGAGAGAAAGATTCCCACTAGGGAGGGCAGGCAGGTGGAGGAGACACTGGGGAGAGGAGAGGCCATTGGGGGAGGAGGGGGATACATATGGGGGTGGGGAAGTAAAAGGCCCTGGGGGGGTGATACAAGGGGCTCATTGGGGTTTAGCCTGCGCTTGGCCCCACTTGAAGCTCCTCCAACTGTGCCCCATTTTATAAACCACAGATTTAGGTTCAGAGGGGAGCCCAGTAGCTGCCTGATCTGTTCTGTCTCCCTCCTCCCTGTTCTGTTTCTCTCCACTCCTGCTATCTTCTTTCAGTCTCTATTCTCTCCTCTCTGTCTCTCTGCCCCTCTTGTGTCCCTCCTTGGGTCAATCCTCCTCCTCTTTCCTAAGCCTCAGCTCCTTCCCACAGCTTCTCTTTGCTGGAGGGAAATGGTCTCCGTTGGGGTCCTCAGGCAGTGGGGTACGGGCTGCAGAGCTGTACCTCTGACAGCTGAAGCCAGGCTCTGGCCCTTAGTTCCCTACCGAGATCTGGGGTGAGGACCACGTTTTTTCATCACTGGGGCTCAGAATGGGAGAGGGGTCTTAGAGGGAAAAGGGGACAGGGAAGGGGGCGGAGAGTGGGGGGGTTCTCAGGAGGGAAGGAGGTTCACGGTGAGGGAGGGGATTCGGGAAGGGGGAGGGGCGCGGAGTGGGTCTCAGGGAGAAGGGCTTGGAGGAGGAATTGGGCTCAGAGAAGGCACCCAGTCTTCCCCCTTGTCTTCCCTGGTCAGTAAATGGTCCCTGAGTCACCGTCTTCGTCGTCACATCCCGCCACGCTCTCCCCACCCGCGCCGGGTTGCGGTATCAGGGTCAGCGGGGCGGAAGCGCCACCCCTCCCCGGCGGGCTTCGGGTCACACGCAAGAGGCTATTTATAGCATGGGCGCGCGGAGGGCGTGGGCGGCGCGCCGGCGGGCAGGGGGGTGGGGGACGAGGGGGGTGCCCACTGCAGTCCCCAGCGACCAGCGGGTGGAGACACCGCCTCATGAGGCCTCCGAGATCTTTGGGGTCCCCCAGCAGCGCTGACTGAAGAATGTAGGGGCGGAACCCGGGGAGGCTGAGGCAGGAGTTCAGGCTGCGGGGACCCCCCGGCAGCCTGGCTCCAGGCCTCAGTTTCTGCGTCTGGAAAATGGGAAGACAGAGTGTCTGGCCTCCCTTGCCTTTCCTTTCTCTGCCTCTTCTTCCCTCCTCTTCCTCTCTCAGCCCTTTCGCAGAATCAAGGTTCATAGTGTCACTTATACTACTGTTATTATTACTAGTACCATTACTGTTTTTATTATTTGGTTGTGTTCTACCGGTGTCCCTGGCCTGGATTCTAGGATTTGAAGACCCTGGATTCTTTTTTCTCTTCCCTCCCTTTCTCTTTCTTTCTTATCTTTCTCTTTCTTTCCTCTCGCTCTCTTTCTTTCTTTCTCTCTTTCTTTCGACAAGGTCTCCTCTCTGTTGCCCAGGCTGGAGTGCAGTGGTGTGATCATGGCTCACTGCAGCCTTGACCTCCCAGGCTCAAGCGATCCTCCCCATTCAGCCTCCCGAGTAGCTGGGACTGCAAGTGCACATCACCATGCTTGGCTAATTTTAAATGGGATCTTACTATGTTGCCAGGGCTGGTTTCAAACTCCTGACCTCAAGCGATCCTCCCACCTCAGCCTTCTAAAGTGCTGGAATTAAAGGCATGAGCCACATGGCCAGCTGATCCTGGGTTCTAATTAAGGGGGACTCCAGTCTTGGGGCACTAGCTTCCTGACCAGCCACGTGGGGATGGGGTGGGGAGACAGGAGGTGGAGATCCAGCTGCCTAGGGCTTCTGAAAGCCCATCCGCTCCAGGATTAGCCTGGGGGAGGGGAGGAAGCATAGAGAATCCAGAAATAAATTCTAGGAGATTTGATCATTTTGTGTGTGATGTTGGTGGCGGGCATTTCAGCGGGAGACAGATGGGCTTCTGAATAAAGGACCTCGACTCTGCTGGTTTCACATCCGGGAAAGACTTAATGAGGACCTTTATCTTCCGTTGACACAACGGAGCCCAACTGAAGCCTTCTGTGTAAAAAACACCAAGAACCTGGAGTTCCAGAGAGCTTCAGGAATTGGGGATTTCTGTGTGCGTTGTTTACCATGTACCACTTAGAACTAGGCCTAGCCTATAGTAGGTGCTCATTAAATAGTAATTCGTGGAAGGAATGACGTCACCTCCTCCAGCAGCCCTGCAAGGTTCCTAAGAGCTGTTTCCCAGGGGAGTGGGCAGGCGCTGTCCGCGGTGCTGAATGTTCGGTCCCCTGCCTTTGTACCCTCAAAGAACTTGGCTCCCTCCTGAGCGTGGGACTGGGGACCCCTCTTGGAGCGTTCGCTCCTCGGGATCCAGAATGCAGTGGACTCTCGGAAATGTCCTACATTCAGAACCGCCTTCCAGAAAGCTTTTAGTCCCCATTAATAAAAACATCATCGATTTTTTTTTTTTTTTGAGAGGGAGTCTCACTCAGCCCAAGCTGGAGTGCAGTGACGCGATCTGGGCTCACTGCAACCTCCACCTTCGGGACTCAAGCTATTCTCGTGCCTCAGCCTCCTGAGTAGCTGGGACTACAGGCGCCACCACGCCCAGCTAATGTTTTGTATTTTAGTAGAGACAGGGTTTCACCATGTTGCCCAGGGTGGTCTTGAACTCCTGAGCTCAGGTGATCCGCCCGCCTCAGCCTCCCAAAGTGCTGGGATAACAGGCGTGAACACCACACCTGGCCCATCATTGATTTTTCATGTCTTTTGCTCACGCTTATTGGACCTTTCCATAGGTCAGGCGTCATGCTGAGGGCTGTGTGAGCCTCACTAGAGAGTTCTGGCAAACGTAGATGATGGATGCTACTCCTGTGCCCATTCCACAGATGAGCACACTGAGGAATGCAGAGGATGTAGGACTTGCCAGGAAGTGGGGACTTAGAAATTCACACTCAGGGTTGGGCACGTGGCTCATGCCTGTAATCCCAACACTTTGAGAGGCCAAGGTGGGCAGATCAAGAGGTCAAGAGATCTAGACCATCCATCCTAGGCAACATGGTGAAACCCTGTCTCTATTTAAAAAAAGAAAAGAAAAGAAAAAGAGAAAGAAATTTATACTCAGGCCTGCTGGACCCAGGATGTCCTTACTTGCACCTCGCAGAAGAGGTCCATTGTATGTGGAAGAAAACTGAGGGCAGGTTAGGGAGAGGGCGAGGCTGAAGCTCTGAAGATGCTCCTCCAAACTGGAGGGTATCAGGGACTGGGTAGCCAGGAACGGAGGGATGTGTGAAGGCTTCTTAGGCAAGGGGCAGGGGAACAGCCCCAGTGAGTAGAGAGATTGTGACATGTATGTCTGTTTATTGGATGCATGAAAGAAGAAAGCAATCCTGGCTGGGTGTGGTGGCTCATGCCTATAATCCCAGCACTTTGGAAGGCTGAGGCAGGTGGATCACTTGATGGTCGGAGGTTTGAGGCCAGGCTGGCCCACATGGTGAAAACTTGTCACCACTAAAAATACAAAAAATTAGCTGGGCATGGTGATGCGTGCCTGTAATCCCAGCTACTCGTGAGGCTGAGGCAGAATTGCTTGAACCTGGGAACTGGAGGTGGGCAGTAAGCCGAGATCGCGCCACTGTACTCCAGCTTGGGCAACTCTGTCTTAAATAAATAAATTAATTAATTAATAAATAAATTAATAAATAAATAAGAAGGCAACCCCAGGGCAGATCTTCACCCCACAGAAGGAACTTGCTTGTCTCCCAGGTCCTGGGAGCTGAGAGAAGGCTCAACCTTTTCCCCCAACCCCAGTAGACTCCAGAGTCAGTCAGCTCCATCTCTGACTCTGTGACACCAGGCAAATAGTTAAAGCTCCCTGAGCCTCAGTTTTCCTCATTTGTACAATGGGGCTACTGTGAGGGCTAAAGAGGGCACAGGCATAAAAATCCTCAACATCGTGCCTATGAAATGCTGGACCGGGCACAGTGGCTCACACCTGTAATCCCAGCTTGGGAGGCTGAGGCAGGAGGATCACTTGAAGTCAGGAGTTAGAGACCAGCCTGGCCACTAGAGATGAGAAACCCCATCTCTACTAAAAATGCAAAAATTAGCCAGGCATGGTGGCACATACTTGTAATCCTAGCTACTTGGAAGGCTGAGGCAGAAGAATTGCTTGAACCTAGAAGGCGAAGATTTCAGCGAGCCAAGATCACACCACTCCACTCCAGCTTGGGCGACAGAGTGAGGCTATATCTCAAAAAACAAAACACACACACACACACACACACACACACACACACACACACACACCTGAATGGATAAATGGGGTATATAGTTGATATCGTTATAAGTTGTGAAGCAAACCCGCCCCCGCCTAAACTCACTGATTTGTTCATGTAATTTATTCATAAAATGTTTGTGGAGCCTTTAAAACATCAGTTGGGTGTGGTGGCTCATGCCTATAATCCCAGCACTGTGGAAGCCGAGGAGGACAAATCACTTGAGCCCAGGAGTTCAAAATCAGCCTCAGCAACAGGGCAAACACTTGTTTCTGCAAAAAATAAAAAAATAAAACAAGTGGCCGGGCGCGGTGGCTCACAACTGTAATCCCAGCACTTTGGGAGGCCGAGGCGGGTGGATCACGAGGTCAAGAGATCGAGACCATCCTGGTCAACATGGTGAAACCCCGTCTCTACTAAAAAGACAAAAAATTAGCTGGACATAGTGGCGCGTGCCTGTAATCCCAGCCACTCAGGAGGCTGAGGCAGGAGAATTGCCTGAACCCAGGAGGCGGAGGTTGCGGTGAGCCGAGATCACGCCATTGCACTCCAGCCTGGGTAACAAGAGAGAAACTCCGTCTCAAAATAAAATAAAATAAGAGCTAGGCAGGCGTGGTAGTGCGTGCCTGTAGTCCCAGTTACTGGGGAGGCTGAGGTGGGAGGATCACTTGAGCCCTGGAGGTCAAGGCTGCAGTGAGATGAAGTCATGCCGCTGAACTGCAGCCTGAAGAACAGGCTTTGAGTGGGACCCTGTCTCAAAACAAAACATTAAGTGGCCTGTGTAATATGCTGTGAGGCACATAGGAAGAGCTGGAACCAACCCTCCCCACCACGATGCCTTTACTCATGCTGCTCCCTCCACATGGAACACATCTCCCTCCTGCTCATCTTCCCCTCATCGTATCTGAGACTCAAGTAAATGGTGGTAGTGAAATCGGGGCAGGCTTCCCAGAGGAAGAGAGCCCTGGATAACCCACTCCTCAGCTCCCTTAGCCCTCCGTCATCTCTCATTCTAACCTCATGGGAGATGCAAGGGTGGTGGCTAGGAATAGAGCTGGGTCCCCAGAGCCAGGAACAGTGCCTAGTATACAGTAGGTGCTCAGTTAATGCTTGCTGAGTAAATAAAATGAGTGACTTCATGAAGGAACCACGTGGCATTTGCCATTCACAGCCTCAGGATGCTGCTAAGATTTAGTGAGTGGATTAAGGTGTTGGAGAACATCGGGGCTCCAGATGTATAAGGAAATGAAGCGGGGGGCAGAGATAAGGCCCATCACCATACAGGGTGATCTGCTGTGTGTTGGTGCCGGGTGTATACACGAGAGCTTGCATTTGCTTGTACTTACTTGGATATTTGCAGCAGTAGCTGGCTGACGTTACCAGCTCAGGCAAGCGCCTGCCTGTACACGGATATGAGCATGCAAGTGTGCAGAGCATGTACACCATTTAAGTGCAGTGGGGAGTCTGCACATGCGTTTCCGGGAGTGGGGTGTCACTACATCGGAGACACGCTGTGTGTGTGAGCTTGCGGGTGATAGGTGAAAAACACATGTATTGATGTTTGCATGTGTGCGTGGAAGCGGATCTGTGGCAACTGTATCTGTTTACCTGCATACATGTACACACTCGTGCAATGAAATACCCAGATGGGTATTTACTTGTATGCGTCGTCATCCCCTTGTAGAAAGGGGCTGCTTTGAATGTCCAGGCAAGTGTTGTCATATGCGTATGTGGCCTGGACATGTGCTTATATGAATATATGTGTGCTTCATGGGGTTGGGAACTGTAACAGATACGTATGGGTGCATATCTGAGTGTGAAAACATGAGTGGATTTCTTTTTTTTTTTGAGACTGAGTCTCTCTCTGTGGCCCAGGCTGGAGTGCAGTGGCCTGATCTCGGCTCATTGCAACTTCCGCCTCCTGGGTTCAAGCGATTCTCCTGCCTCAGCCTCCCGAGTAGCTGGGACTACAGGCGTGCCACCATCACACTGTCTAATTTTTTTTTTGTCTTTTTAATAGAGACGGGGTTTCACCATATTGGTCAGGCTGGTCTTGAACTCCTGACCTCATGATCCACTGCCTTGGCCTCCCAAAGTGCTAGGATTACAGGCGTGACCTACGGTACTCAGGCTTTTTTTTTGAGACAGTCTCTCTGTTGCCCAGGCTAGAGTGCAATGGCAGGATCTCAGCTCACTGCAAACCTCCACCTCCCATGTTCAAGTGATTCTTCTGCCTCAGCCTCTTGAGTATCTGAGATTATAGGTGCACACCAGCATACCCAGCCAATTTTTTGTATTTTTTAGTAGAGACAGAGTTTCACCATGTTGGCCAGGCTGGTCTTGAACCCCTGACCTTCAGTGATCCACCCACCTTGGCCTCCCAAAGTCAAAGTGCTGGGATTACAGGCCTGAACCACCAAGCTTGGTTGGATACCAGTGAATCCTTATGTGACATGTATATTGTGAACATTCGTCAAACATACGTGGATACATCTATGTGTGTGCTGGCAGACACACACACATGTGTGTTGCTGGGACCATGTCTACCTCAGCAGGCTGTGTCCTATATATATGTGTATGCTTGTGTTCACACAGGCATGTGAGTACACATGTGTGCCTATGGAGCGTGCCATTCCAGGCACATGGTCTGCGTGGAGCCTTATACATCCTAAGCATTTGTGTCCACACAGGAATAAGTCTGGATATGAATGTGTGTAGAGATTGGCAAACGCCTGTGGGTCCCCCGTGGAGGGGGAGGGCAGGTATTTCCTCAGCTCGAAGGATGAGCTCAGGCAATGCGCAACCCATCTCAGCCTAGCTTCCTTCCAGCCAAGCCCACCCCAACACTCTCAGCTCGGGCTCAGCCATCGCAGCCCCTCCCCTCTGGGGGCTCGTCCCACCTCTCTTTGGGAGGCTGGCCTCACCCCAGCACTTCTCCCTCTTCCCACGATCCCTGCCTCCTACTCCTCCTCACTCCAAACTCACACCTCCCTTTACACCTCTGGGCCTTACCTCCCACCCTGCTCAACCTCTTCCCCAGCCTTGCCCCTCCCAGCGACTCCATTCCACTCAGGCGGCGACACCTCCCTTTAAAGTCCACAGAATCCAGCCCAGTCCTCCCCGCGACGCCTCTGTTTCTGGAAGCCTCATCCCTCTTGCCTCCTGCTGCCCCTCCCTTAATGCCACCTCCGCAGCCGAGCCTCCAGTTTGCGTCAGAGTTAAGGGTGAGATCCCCGCCTCCCCCCACTCTACTAGGCAAACCTTCCAGAGAAACCCAACTTGGAGGATGTGAGGAGGGGTGGGGCGGGGTGCTGGGGGGAGAAGAGAGAGGACGGAGAAGTCGGTCAGGAACACCCACGTCGGAACCTCCTCCAGTGCCACCCCTAAGAGCCCGCAACTTAGAGCAAGGGGAGAGGTCAGTAGGGGGTCTGGACATTCTTGTTCCCCTCTTTCCGTCCTCAGGCCTAGGCGGTGGGGGGCGCCTAGGAGTCTCCCTCACTTCCCTACTCCGCTAACTCCATAGGCCGGGAGACTAGGGGCTGGAAAAGTTGGCCTTTGACTCTAGGGACTCTTCTTCCAACACCCCCAGCCCCGTCCAACAGAAAAGAGCTCAGAGAAAGGAGGCCCCTGTCCCTTTAAGAGCACCCGCGTCCACGCCGGCCCAGCCCGGCCTGATTTGCACTCAGGAAGCCACCGCGGCGGGGAGCAGGCGGGCGGGGCAGGGTTTGTGAATGAAGCGGCGGAGGGGGAGGGGAGGGAGGAGGAGGGGCGGCGGGGGCGGTTCCCGGCTCCCCAGCCTGCCCACCCTGGGTCCAGGCTGCCAGAGTTCAGCACACACGTGCTTCCCGTCGCCCGAGGTCTCCCGAAGCCCGACGTCTCAGGCTTGGCCGACACACCCCTTCCCCTACCCCAGCCTTCTTGAAGCGGGTGGGAGTGAGGGGGACCCCAGGCCTTAAGAACCAGGGTTCAGAGCTCTGTAGGCGTTGAACGGCGGGCCACCCCCATTCCTACCGCCAAGGTCTCTCAGAGCTTCAGTTCTCAAACAGGAGTGCCCAAGAAGCCGGGGTTCGGGTGGGCTGGCTTCTCCTCATCCTCAGAGTCATAAAGGTGTGGGGTGGGGGGTCATGCCCCTCCCACGTCTCCCTCCCTCCCCGAACCCCCAGCAGAGCGTGGGCCTGGGCGTGGGCCTCTGTGCAGATGGCGTTCTGGCCCCAAAATAGCTCCCCCACCAAGTCTCCCTCCCTCCCTCTCTCCAGCGCAAAGTGGGTGAGGTGAGGAAGGGCCGGGAGGGAGACCAGGGGACATTGCTCTTCCAAGAAGCAGGCTCCCTGCCGAGAAGGCCCTGAAGCGTGTTTGGAAGAACCGGAGGGGCGGGGAGCGGGAAGACCTTCTGGCCATTCCTCCAACCCCCATTCGGGAGGCCAAAGAGTTAAACTGGGAAAGCGCCCCCAGACCCCTAGTCACAGCCCTCCTTGGACGTTGGGAGGAATTTCCTGTCTCCCCGCTCCCCCACCCCAGTCCTCTTCACACCTAGGGCTGGGGGAGTCCTAGAACTCGTGGATGTCCTGATGGCCAAGCCCCCTACCCATATCTTAACATCCCCAGGACTTGGAGAACCCTCCCGCCGCACTCGGTTCCAATTTCCAGCCGGGTCCGCGTCCATGAGGACCGACAACCCAGCCCACACCACCAGACCCCTTCCAAGTACTCCTCAGGCTTCCATCAAACTACCCAGCCCAGACTCTTCCTCACCGACCCTCCAAAAACTCGATCTACACAGACGCCCAAGTCTAGAACCCCGGATCCCCGTCCGCGTCCACACGGGCCTCCGCATTCAGCCGCGTCCACACGACCCCTCAAGCAGTGGCCACCAGGACCCCCGAGAGCCCCCACCCCCGCCTCTACACGGATCACCCCCTCCGGCGCCCTACCACGTCGATAAGGGCTACCCCTCCAAAAGTCCAGCCGTCTGGACTCGGGTCACCCACCCACCCCAGGATTCCCCCAGGAGCCGCATCCACGCGGACCCCGAGCCCAGCCCGCGTCCACACGGGTTCCCCCACCCCCAGCCTCGCCTCCTACCTCCAACGCAAAGCAGAGACATGTCTCCGGGCTCGCAGGCGGGCCGGAGGCGGCCGGGCCGGGTCTGTCGGTTCGGGCTCAGCGGCCGCTGGGCTGGGGCATCTCCCGGCTGCAGCCCGCGCCTGGCTCACGCCGGGGCCCGGCCGCCACCGGCCATCTTGGTTCAGCACCGGGGGCGCGGACAGCGCCTGACGTGGCGCTGATGCGGGGTGGGCAGGCGGGGCCCAGGGACGCCTGATGGGGCGGGGGCGCTGCGGGCTGGGGGGGCGTTAAAGGGCCTGGCCCCGGGAAGGGGCACCCCGCCCCAGACCTCGTTGCCTGGGGACACGGGGCGAGGGCGGCCCCCACGCAGATTTCCTCCTGTGCCTGTGCCCCCCAACCCATGCATGGACACTCCAGCCCTGATAACCTGGGCAAACTCCTCCCTGCAATACTCAAGCAAGTACAGGCAAATGCAAGCTGTTGTGTGCACACCCGGCACCCACAACGGGCAGATCGCCCTGTTCCCTGAGTATCTCTCTTCCTCTGTCTCTGAGTCTCTGTCTCTCTGACTCTGCTGCTCGGTCTCTTTCTCTCCCTGGGTCTCTGTTCCTCTGACTCTCTGTCCACTGCTGTCTCTCAGTCATGTCTGTCTCTCAGCCTCTCTCTGTACAGTCTTTCTGCAGCTCTACTGCATCCTGTTTAGGTCTCTCTTTATGTCTCTAAGCCACCCAGCCCATGGGTCCTTGCCTACACTCTGACTGGATCCCATGCTTCATGCCACTGTGTAAATGGAAAACTCCTATTTATCCATCAATGTCTTGTCTAAATATCCCCTTCTCCAGGAAGGCTTCCCTGACTGCTCCAAGCTGAGTCTTTGTGCCTCCTCTCTGGACTCCATCCCCATCCCTTCCTCTGATTGGGCCCTGACCCCAGTGAAACTCTGCTCACCACCGCTCACCACTTTTTTTTTTTTTTTTTTTTTTGAGATGGAGTCCCCCTCTGTTACCCAGGCTGGAGTGCAGTGGCACGATCTTGGCTCACTGCAACCTCCGCCTCCTGGGTCCAAGCAATTCTCCTGCGTCAGCCTCCCTGAGTCGCTGGGACTACAGGAGGGAGCCGCTGTGCTCAGCTAATGTATATATACATATATGTATTTTTAGTAGAGATGAGGTTTCACCATGTTGGCCAGGCTGGTATCAAAGTCTTGACCTCAGGTGATCCGCCCACCTCGGCCTCCCAAAGTGCTGGGATTACAGGCGTGAGCCACCATGTCCGGCCTCAGTTGTAATCCTAATGCCTAATGGTAACCATGTTTGTAGCTCTCACTGATTTACGTTTTTAAAAAATTAGCACAGCAAATTTTTGTATTATTTTTAGAGACAGAGTTTCACCATGTTGCACAGGCTGTCTCAAACTCCTGGGCTCAAGTGATCCTCCCACCTCAGCCTCCCAAAGTGTTGGGATTACAAGTTCATGAGCCACCATACCTGGCCTTAAATTTTTATTAAACATCAATTAGATAGAGGTAAGCTCTAAGGAGCAGCAAAGACGGGCTTGGATAGAAAAACAAAAACATTATCATCACAATGGAAGACCCCGAGGGCTCCTCCCCAGTCTCACCACCCTTCCCTGATCATGGAAGAACTGTCACAAATTTTGTTTCTCATTCCTTCCTTTTCCTTACAGTTTATCACATGTTGTCAGCAAACAACACATAGTTACTTTTGTATGTTTCTATTTTTTTGAGACAAGGTCTCTCTGTGTCACCCAGGCTGGAGTGCAGTGGTGGGAGCTCCTGTGCTCAAGCAATCCTCCCATCTCAGCCTCCCAAGTACCAGGAAGAGCTCCTGCACTCAAGCAATCCTCCCGTCTCAGCCTCCCAAGTACCAGGAACAACAGGCATGCACCCCAATGCCTGGCTAATTTTTTTTTTTTTTTTGAGAAGGAGTCTCGCTCTGTCACCCAGGCTGGAGTGTGGTAGCGTGATCTCAGCTCACTGCAACCTCCACCTCCTGGGTTCGAACTATTCTCTTGCCGCAGCCTGTGGAGTAGCTGGGCGAGCCACCACGCCCAGCTAATGTTTTGTATTTTAGTAGAGACGGGGTTTCACTGTGTTAACCAGGATGGTCTCAATCTCCTGACTTGGTGTTCGCCCATCTCAGCCTCCCAAAGTGCTGTGATTACAGCCCCAAAGTGCTGGGATTACAGGCGAGAGCTGCCTGGCCCTGCCCCGGCTAATTTTTAAATTTTTTTGTAGAGACGAGGGTCTCGCTGTGTTGCCCAGACTGGTCTTGAAATCTTGGGTTCAAATGATCTATCTGCCTACCTTGGCCTCCCAAAGTGCTGAGATTATAGGTGTGAGCTACCTCATTTGGCCTTGTTCACACTCTTTACTCATCTGGTTTTTGTTTGTTCATTTGTCTTTTGAAATGGAGTTTCACTCTTGTTTCCCAGGCTGGAGTGCAGTGGCATGATCTCAGCTCACTGCAACTTCCGACTCCCAGGTTCAAGTGATTCTCCTGCCTCAGCCTCCTGAGTAGCTGGAATTACAGGCACCCACCCCCAATGCCTGGCTATTTTTTGTTTTTTTAGTAGAGACAGGGGTTTCACCATGTTGGCCAGGCTGGTCTCAAACTCCTGACCTCAGATAGTCCACGTGCCTCAGCCTCCCAAAGTGCTGGGATTACAGGCTTGAGCCATGTACCCAGCCTGCTAATCTGTTGTGTTCGCTCAATATGAATCTGCTGATATTCATCCATATTGCTGAGTGTGGCTGTAAGGCTTGAATTTTTCAAGGCTGCATGCTATTCTTTTGTATTCATCTGTTCTCCGGTTTGTGGACTTTTAGGTTGTTTCAAGCTTAGGTTTATTATAAAATAAGTTCTTTTGAGCATCCTCAGACTTCAAACTTATGTGCTGGCACACACAGATAAGGACGGCTGGGCCAGAAAATACATATACATGGCCGGCACATATTACATATTTTGCGGCTGTAATCTCAGCATTTTGGGAGGCCAAGGTGGGCGGATCACGAGGTCAAGAGATTGAGACCATCCTGGCCAACATGGTGAAACACCATCTCTACTAAAATACAAAAAACAAAAAACAAAAAACTAGCTAAGCGTGGTGACAACGCGCCTGTAGTCCCAGCTACTCAGGAGGCCGAGGCAGGAGAATTCGCTTGAACCATGGAGGCAGAGGTTACAGTGAGCCAAGATTGCACCACTGCACTCCAGCCTGGGGACATGGCGAGACTCCATCTCAATAAAAAAAAAGGAAGAAAGGAAGGAAGGAAGGAAAAGAAAGAAAGAAAGAAAGAAAGGAAAGAAGGAAGAAAGAAAGAAAGAAAGAAAGAAAGAAAGAAAGAAAGAAAGAAAGAAAGAAAGAAAGAAAGAAAGAAAGAAAAAGAAAATACGTGTATGCTCAGCTTCACCTGATAACATGAAATTGCTTCATTTATTGTGACTCTGGCAATTTACGTCATACCAGCACAGTACAATCATCGGTTCCTCTATGTTCTGTTTTGTTTTCATTTTGTTAATGGTTTTTTTTTTTTTTTTGAGACAGAGTCTCGCTCTGAGGCCCAGACCGGAGTGCAATGGTGTAATCACAGCTCACCACAGCCTCCACCTCCTGGGCTCAAGCGATCCTCCTGTCTGAGCTGCCTGACTAGCTGGGACTACAGGCCTGTGCTACCATGCCTGGCTAATTTTATATTTTTAGATGGGGTCTCCTCCCTGTGTTGCCCAGGTTAGTCTCAAACTCCTGAGCTTCAATGATCCTCCTGCCTCTGCCTCCCAAAGTGCTGGGATTCCAGGCATGAGCTCCCATGTCTGGCTCTAAGTTCTTGCCAACCACTTTGAGTTGCCCACCTTTTTCACTGGGCCAGTGTGGAGGGAGGGAAAGACTGTCTAATTAGGGTTTTGGTTTGCTTTCCGATTGCTCTTGAGGTTGAACTTTTCATGTGACTACTGGTTTCTTTTTCCAGTGAAGCGCCTGTTCAAGACTTTTATCCATTTCTTCTTCTTTTTAATTTTTTTTTTTTTTTTTTGAGACTGAGTATTGCTCTGTTCCCCAGGCTGGAGAGCAGTGGCGCAATCTCAGCTCACCTCACTACAACCTCTGCTTCCCAGGTTCAAGTGATTCTCCTGCCTGAGATTCCCAAGTAGCTAGGATTACAGGGGCCCACCACCATGCCCAGCTAATTTTTGTATTTTTAGTAGAGATGAGGTTTCACCATGTTGGCCAGGCTGGTCTCGAACTCCCAGCTTCAGGTGATCTGCCTGCCTTGACCTCCCATGGTGTTGTGATTACAGACCTGAGCCACCACACTGGCCTATTTGTATATTTTTAACGTATTTAGTGTTGGGGGTCTTGCTATGTTACCCAGGCTGGTCTCAAACTCCTAGTCTCAAATGATCCTCCCACCTCAGCCTCTAGCAAAATGTACCATTTGCACTTGATAATTCAGTGGCGTTTACTACATTTAATATGTTGCTACGTCGTTGTGCGTTCATCACCTCTGTCAAGTTCCAGAATATTTCCATCACCCGGAAAGAAACCCCCTTCCTCATTAGTAATCACTCCCTTCCCCCCATGCCCAGCCTTGGGCTACCACTAACCTGCTTTCCATCTCTGGATTTAAGGTATTCAACTTGCTCAGTCTTTTGCCGGGTAGGATACCATGTCTAAATCATAGCATACTTTCTTGTTTAAGAAATCCTTCTGCATTGATAATGAAGAAAGAAAGGAAAGAAGAAAGAAAGAAAGAAAGAAAGAAAGAAAGAAAGAAAGAAAGAAAGAAAGAAAGAAAGAAAGAAAGAAAGAAAGAAAGAAAGAAAAAGAAAAGAAAGAAAGAAATCCTTTCCTGGCTGGGTGCATTGGCTTATGCCTATAATCAGCACTTTGGGAGGCCAAGGCAGGAGGATCACTTGAACCCAGAAGTTCAAGACCAGCTCAGGTGACACAGGGAGATCCCATCTCTACAAAACATACAAAAATTCACCAGGAGAGGTAGTGCACACTTGTAGTCCTAGCTATCTGAGAGGCTGAGGTTTGAGGATCATGGGAGTCTGGAAGGTCGAGACTGCAGTGAGCTGTGATTGTGCCACTGCACTCCAGCCTGGGTGATAGAGTGAGACCCTGTGAAAAAGAAGAAAATGAAAGAAGAAGGAAGGAAGGAAGGAAGGAGGGAGGGAGGGAGGGAGAGGGAAGGAAAGAAAAGAAAGAGAAAGCAAGAAAGAAAGAGAGAAAAGAAAGAGAAAGAAAGAGTAAAAGAAAGGAAAGAAAAAAGAAAGGGAGGGAGGGAGAAAGAGGAAGATAAAGGGAGAAAGAGACAGAAAGGAAGGGAGGGAGAAAGGAAGGAAGGGGAAAGAGAAAGAAAGAAAGAAAACAGAAAAGATCCTTTTCTGTCTCAGCATCATGAAGATCTTACACCTATTCTACATTTTCTGAGTTTTGTCATTTACAATCATGTCTTGACTCTCTTGGAACTGATTTCTTAGTGTGGAGTAAGATAAAGCCCAATTGCATATTTTGTCCATGGAGATGACCTATTGTCCCAACACCCTGTAATGAAACTCGGAAAGTGAGTTTTCATGCATGCGTGGATTTAACAGCAAGCACAGAACAACCGGAAGTCAAGCAGTGCTGCTAGCGTCTCCTCACCTGGGAGTCTTCCGAGATCTCGCTTCTGTCCCAGGGGCTGATCTCCCTGGTAGAAGCTTTGTGCTGATTGTTTATATCTGTCAATACCAGTCAAGCATCTGATTTTTTTTTTTTAAGTTTCACTCTTGCTTCCCAGGCTGGAGTGCAACGGTGTGATCTCGGTTCACTGCAACCTCTGCCTCCCGGGTTCAGGCAATTATCCTGCCTCAACCTCTGGAGTAGCTGGGATTACAGGCGCTCTCCATCGTGCCCAGCTAATTTTTGTATTTTTAGTAGAGATGGGGTTTCACCATGTTGGCCAGGCTGGTCTTGAACTTCTGACCTCAGGTGATCTGCCCACCACAGCCTCCCAAAGTCCTGGGATTACAGGTGTGAGCCACTGTGCCCAGCTGCATCTGACTTATCTTTGCTTTCTTTTCAGCTTTTTGGGTTCCATGGAGAAACTCATTTGGGACTTAGATTGAAATTGCACTGAATCTATAAACCAAATTGGGAGAATGAGCATCTTTTGTGATCGAATCTTTCAAAGGGAACAAACAATGAATCATTCCATTTATCTATCTTTCAGCAAAGCTTATAACTTTGGGATTTATTTCTAGATGCTCTGAGTAGTTGGTGCTGTGGATAAGTGGCCTGTTTATTTATTTTCTTGGAGGACAGGTTCTGGCTCTGTCACCCATTCCGGAGTGCAGTGGTGCAATCATAGCTCATTATGGCCCCGACCTCCCTGGCCCAAGTGATCCTCTTGCTTCAACCACCCCAGGAGCTGGGACTACAGACGTGTGTCACCGTTCTTGACTAATTTTTTTATTTTTTGTAGAGACGGGGTCTCCCTGTGTGCCCAAGCTGATCTTAAACAACTGGGCTCAAGCAATCCTCTTGCCTCGTCTTCCAGAGTGCTGAGATTGCAGTTGTGAGCCACCCATGGCTCTAGCATCTATTGAGTTTCTCAACTTTTTGTAAACCCCATCATTAGACGTGGACATTCTTTGGGGGTTTGTTGCATACAAGGATGTCATCTGCAAATAAGACACTCTTTTTTTTTTTTTTTTTTTTTTTTTTTTTTTTTTGAGGCCGGGTCTTGCTCTGTCACCCAGGCTGGAGTGCAGTGGCACAATCTCTGCTCACTGCATCCCTGCCTCTCGAGTTCAAGCAATTCTCCTGCCTCAGCCTCCCAAGTAGCTGGAACTATGGGCGCAGGCCACCATGCCTGGCTAATCTTTTGTGTTATTAGTAGAGACAGTGTTTCACCAGGCTGGCCAGGCTGGTCTCGAACTCCTGACCTCGTGATCCACCTGCCTCAGCCTCCCAAAGTGCTGGGATTACAGGTGTGAGCCACCACACCCAGACCCTCCTCTTTTTTATAACTTTTTTTTTTTTTTGAGATGGAATCTCTGTCACCCAGGCTGAAGTGTAGTGACAGTGACAAGATCTCAGCTCACTGCAACCTCCGTGTGACTCCCTCTTAACTTCATTCCCCTCCAGCTGCATCTGCATTTGGACCTTTTGCAAACTCTGAGTGACTCTCTGTGTCTTTCCATCTCTCTTCTCTTGGCTTCCAATTTCATGCTCTCTCCACCACCCTAGGAAATCCACAAAGAAAAATAATTGAAAGAGAAGTGATGGCGGGTAATGTACAGACTGGTGAAAAGTACAATTCCCCCACCTGCAGAGAGAGGCTTCCCACTGCCAGCAAATGCAGACACATCCTTCCTGCCTTGCCAAGCTCCAGGGCATCCCCAGGGACCCTGCTATTCTCAAAACCTGCCCATCCCCTGTGCCGAAAGCAGCGATGAAAAGGTCTGGGCTTAGATGAGAGGAGTTTCACTGCACATCTGTCCAGCTCAGCTTTTGAATGGAGAACAAATGGTAAGAGCTTTTTTCTTTCCTTTTTTTTTTTTTTTTTTTTTGGTTTTTGTTTGTTTGTTTGTTTGTGTTTTGAGATGGTGTCTCTCTCTGTCACCCAGGCTGGAGTGCAGTGCCTCGATCACGGCTCACTGCAGCCTCTACCTCCCCAGGCTCAAGTGATCCTTCCACCTTAGCCTCCTGAGTAGCCAGGACTACAGGCACACATCACCACACCCAGCTATTTTTTTGCACTTTTTTGTGGAGACAGGGTTTCATCACGTTTCCCAGTTTGCTCTTGAATTCCTGGGCTCAAGCAATCCTCCCACCTTGGCCTCCCAAAGTGCTGGGATTACAGGCATAAGCTGCCTGTACCTTGCTGGGCAGAGCTTTTTCTAGCAGCCCCCATCCAAAGCAACCTTGACTGTCTTCAAATAAATTCCCAGTCCTTACAGGGTGCATTTGATGTTCCTGGAACTGTGCAAAACTCCACAGAGTAGACGGATATTGATGAGTCGTCGGTCAATTTGTTCAGCCAACGTTTGCTGGCACCATCTGGATGCTGGGAACTACGCTTGTCACCAGATTCTGGCAGGCGACACAGTCCTTAGCATGGGGGGTGGAAATGAATAAGCAGGCAGAGGAAGTCAAGGATGATTATGAGGCAATGAATGAGAAGGGTCCCATGCTAGAGGGGGATGGAAGGGGAGGGGGAATGTGCTTCCCAGAGGAGGTGGCTCAAGGACCAAGATATGAAGGAGGTGGAGCCAGGCATGGGGAGAGATGAGGGACAGGCATTCACAGGACATGCGCAAGGCCCTGAGGTGGGGCTGTGCCTGGTGTGTTGGAGAAGCTGAGAAAGCTGGTGTGAGAGTGAGGGGGACAGAGCAAAAGAGAGAAAGGGAGCTGGGCGTGGTGGCTCACCCCTGTAATCCCAGCACTGTGGGAGGCCAAGGTGGTTAAAGGTCAGGAGTTCGAGATCAGCCTGCCCAACAATGGTGAAACCCTGTCTCCACTAAAAAAAACACAAAAATTAGCCAGGCGTGGTGGCACACACCTGTAGTTCCAACTACTCCAGAGGCTGAAGCAGGAGAATCACCTGAACCTGGGAAGCAGAGGTTGCGGTGAGCTGAGATTGCACCACTGCACTCCAGCCTGGGAGACAGAGCAAGACTCTCAAAAAAAAAAAAAAAAAAAAAAAAAAAGAAAAGAAAAAGAAAAAAGAAAGAAAAAAAGGAAGAAGAGAGAGGAAGGGAACTGGGTCAAGGGAAGGTCATTCACGGCCTCAAGGTGGGGGATAGGGAAGGTTCTGGGATTTGCTCTGAGATAAACAGAGAGATCGAGAGAGTGACTGAGAAAGAGGGGGCTTCAGCTCTGCAAGAAGGGATGAGAGACTCCAGCCCAAGTGTAAGGGGCCACTGAGGTCTTGTTCTCACCCATGTCTCCCCATCCCCAGACCACTTTCTAGTGCCCCCAACTGCTCTGGCAGGGGGTGACCACCTGGTGCAGAGAATGGAATCAGAACACTGTGGGCACTGTCAGTACATGCTGGAGAGAGCGAGGGAGGGATGGAGTCAGTGCGGGGGGCGGGCAGGTCAGCAGGGATACAGTTGTGCCAGGCTTCCTGGCCCTAGGGAAGAGTGGGGGCTATACTATGAGGGTAATAGGGAGCCATGGGAGGGCTTTGAGCAGAGGAGGGGTGTGATCTGCTTTATGATTTTAAGAATCCATCTGGGGCTCCTTAGGGGATGGCTGGGGCCCGGAATGTAGGTGGCGGGGCGCCAGGGCAGCATACACACAGGATACAGGAAGACCCGTGGGAGCTCAGGGAGGCTCAGTTTCATTCTGGAGCCTGAGCCTGCAGGACCTGCTGAGACACTGGACATACAAGGTAAGGAAAGAGAAGGGACAGAGTGAGTCCAGGTCGGGTGCAGTGGGTCATGTCTATTATCGCAGCACTTTGGGAGGCCGAAGAGGGAGGATTGCTTGAGGGAAAGCAGGAGTTTGAGATCAGCCTGGGCAACAGGGTGAGATCTCATCTCCAAAAAAATTTTAAAACAAGCTGGGAGTGGTGGTGTGCACCCGTAGTCCCAGCTACTCAGGAGGCTGAGGCGGGAGAACTGCCTGAGCCAAGGAGATGGAGGCTGCAGTGAGCTATGATTGCATCACTGCGCTCCAGCCTCGGTCTGGGTGACAGAGCAAGATTGTCTCTTTGTTTTGTTTTGTTGAGGCGGAGTACTCTTCTGTTGCCCAGGCTGGAGTGCAGCGGTGTGATCTTAGCTCACCGCAACTTCCGCCTCCTGGGTTCAAGCGATTCTCGTGCCTCAGCCTCCCGAGTAGCTGAGATTACAGGCGCCTGCCACTATGCCCCACTAATGTTTTATATTTTTAGTAGAGACAGGATTTCACCATGTCGGCCAGGCTGGTTTTGAACTCCTGACCTCAAGTGATCTGCTGCCTCAGCCTCCCAAACTGCTAGGGTTACAGGTGTGAGCCACTGTGCCTGGCTGACCCTCTCTCTCTCTCTCTCTCTCTCTCTGTCTCTCTCTCTCATGAATGAATGAATGAATGAATAAATAAATAAATAAATAAGCAGGGCCGGGTGCTGTGGCTCACAGCTGTAATCCCAACACTTTGGGAGGCCGAGGAGGGTGGATCACCTGAGGTTGAGAATTTGAGACCAGCCTGACCAACATGGAGAAATCCTGTCTCTACTAAAAATACAAAAAATTAGCTGGGCATGGTGGCGGGTGCCTGTAATCCCAGCTACTCGGGAGGCTGAAGCAGGAGAATCACTTGAACCCAGGAGGCTGAGGTTGCGGTGAGCCGAGATGGCGCCATTGCACTCCAGCCTGGGCAACAAGAGCAAAACTCCATCTCAAAAAATAAATAAAGATAAAAAAATAAACAGTGTATCCAGAAATCAGGCCCCAGGCAACTGTGTAATAGTGGAGACCCTAACAGGATGGAGGAGGGGCAGGTCTCAGGGCGAGTGAGGTTTTGGCCTTGTGAGTGTGAGACGCCTGCAAGGCACCCAGTGGAAATATCCAATGCCATTGGAGCCTGGGGTCTGCAGTTCTGGGGAGATGCGGGCTGGAGTTGCCAATTGGATAATTAACAACATGCAGTGAAGTGTGGCCAGGTAGGGCAAGAATGTAGATACAAGGTCAAGGTACACCCTGCTCTTCCAGGACCATCAAAGCCAAGACATCACACCCAGGGGTCTGCCCTTTACAGCTCTGTCCTTGTCCAAGCCAGTGTGTGTTATCAGGTCAGCAGGAATGTTATCTTCAGGCAATGTGGAATTTAGGGTCCCTGGGCTTGCCGTGGGTGCTTCTCTTCTTCTCTCAAGTGCTTGTTTATTTATTATTTATTTATTTTTTGAGACAGTCTCCCTCTGTCGCCAGGCTCGAGTGCAGTGGCTGGATCTCGGCTCACCACAACCTCTGCCTCCCGTGTTCAAGCGACTCCCCTGCCTTAGCCTCCCAAGTAGCTGGGACCACAGGCGTGCACCACCACACCCGGCTAATTTTTTTTTTTTTTTTTGTATTTTAGTAGAGACAAGGTTTCACCATGCTGACCCAGATGATCTCCATCACCTGACCTCGTGATCCGCCTGCCTCAGCCTCCCAAAGTGCTGGGATTACAGGCTTGAGCCACCGTGCCTGGCCGTTGTCTCCATCTTCTCTTGCCCTTTTTTCTCTGCGGCTCCCTCTTTCCCAAGGTCAGGGGTCCAGTAAGCAAGGAGGATCTCGCTCAGCACGGGAAATTGAAGGAAGGACATTCCTGGCTGAAGGCAGGGTGTGTGCAAACCCTATGAGATTGGGCCTTAAACCTAGTTGTAGCTGTCAGGCCGCCTGGGACAGAGAAATGGATGAGGGCAACCTTGGCTTATTGCCTATAAAACGAGGATAAAAAATAATGGTTTCTGCCGGGCGCGGTGGTTCACGTCTGTAATCCCAGCACTTTGGAAAGCCAAGGTGGGCAGATCACCTGAGGTCAGGAGATCGAAACCAGCCTGGCCAACATGGTGAAACTCCGTCTCTATTAAAAATATAAAAATTAGCTGGGCGTGGTAGTGCACTCCAATAATCCCAGCTACTCCGGAGGCTGAGGCAGGAGAATCGCTTGAACCTAGGAGGCGGAGGTTGCAGTGAGCCGAGATTGCACCACTGCACTCCAGCCTGGGCAACAGAGTGAGAGTCTGTCTCAAAAACAACAATAACAATGACAGCAACAAATAATAATTTCCAGCCAGGTGCCGTGGCTCACGCCTGTAATCCCAGCACTTTGGGAGGCCGAGGCAGGTGGATCACCTGAGGTCAGGAGTTCGAGACCAGCCTGGCCAGCATAGTGAAACCCCGTTTCTACTAAAAATACAAAAATTAGCTGGGTGTGGTGGTGGTGCCTGTAATCCCAGCTACTCGGGAGACTGAGGTAGGAGAATCGCTTGACCCCAGGAGGCCGAGGTTGCAGTGAGCAAAGATCGCACCATTGCACTCCAGCCTGGGCAACAAGAGTGAGACTCCGTCTCAAAAATAATAATAATAGCAACAATGGTTCCCAAAGAATTAAATGGGACGAAAGCAATATCAATGGTTTGAAAGTTCTGGGGCCTGCCCTGCAGAGCTGTAGGTTGGAATTAACCAGAGGCAGCAAATGGGCCTGGAGACGTTGGATGGGATTGGATTGGTCAAGAGGCTGAGAGAGCGGCGGGAAATAAAGGAAGACAAAGGAATGTAATAGGTTCAGACCCAATGTGGCGGGGGGTGGGGGGGTTCCGGACTCAGAGGCGGGGTCTCAATCCAAAATCCCCAGAGTGGCCAGCAGGGGTCAGTACTAGGCCATTGGGCGATCCCCGGCAGGTAGTAGCGGGGAGCCAGGGACCCTCTGAGGGTTAATTTATTTAATAAGTGCCTGCAGTGTGCCAGACATGGGGCAGAACTCACAAACACTTATTTAATTCCCATAATAGAGTTTGCAGATGGGGAAACTGAGAACAACGTTAAGTCGCTCACCCAACGTCACACCATCACTGGAGTGGCAGAGCTAGGATTTGAATTTAGGAAGGCCAGCTGAGGCCCTTCACCCCTGCACTCCACTGGCTGCCCTTCCCCTAAGTCTCCTAAAATGATAGTTTAAAATGTTTTTTTTTTTTCTTTTTTTTGCCAGGTGCAGTGGCTCACGCCTGTAATTCCAGCACTTTGGGAGGCCGAGGCGGGCAGATTAGGAGGTCAAGAGATCAAGACCATCCTAGCCAACATGGTGAAACCCCGTCTCTACTAAAAATACAAAAAATTGGCCGGGCGCGGTGGTGCGCACCAGTAGTCCCAGCTACTTGGGAGGCCGAGGCAGGAGGATCACTTTAACCTGGGAGGTAGAGGGTGCAGTGAGCCGAGATCGAGCTACTGCACTCCAGCACGGGACAGAGCGAAACTCCATCTCAAAAAACAAAATAACAACAACAAAGTGTTTTAAGGTTGGGGGAGGGGTTCGCAGGCGTGATGGCTCACACCTGTAATCCCAGCACTTTGGAAGGATGAGGAGGACAGATCACTTGAGGTCAGGAACTCCACTGGATCCAGCCAGGTCCCCAGACCCGCCCTAGCTCAGGGCTACTCCAGGACTCATGCCTATCCTGGGAGACCTGTTTCCCCACTCCAGAATGGCTGGAGACCTGATAGACTTGCACCCAAGCTAAGGGGCTGAGGTAGGGAAGGCAGACAACACTCACCGTGGGGCCTCTCTTTCCTTTGACCTATGAGAAAACCGTGGATCAGAGACGCCAATGCATTTGCCCAAACCACCCAGGTAGTAGGAGACACTGCTGGACTCCAACTCAGGGCTCTGACTTCTCATACCTATAGGACCACCAGAAGGGGACTGTCAAGCAGGCCTGTCTCAGACCCTTGGTGCCTGAAGCTGAAAAGCACTCTGGGGCCCTATAAAAATGTTTTACTGGGCATGTTGGCTCACGCCTGTAATCCCAGCACGTTGGGAGTCTGAGGCGGGCATTGATGCATCTAGAAGCAGACCCGGGGTTGATTTGCTCTCCCTAGGAAGACTTCAGCCAGATTGCTGCCAGCTGCCAGAGAGCTACTTGTAGCCAGTAGATTTCCAAAGCAAAATGAGAAATTACAGAAATAAGTAACACCAGGTGAGTACTTAGCACATGCAGGCTTGCGTCCTCAGGTTAAAGTCCTTTAACCCCCACAGCGACCCTACCAGTTCAATGAGAACCGAGGGCCAGGGAGGTCGTACCTCTGGGGAGGGACAGAGCTGAAATTTGAACCCCACCAATCTTGGTGTCTGTGCCCTTGACCCCTCAACCTCACGTTTTACAATAGGGTCATTAGTAGAAAAGGAGGTTCGGGAACGTTGGTAAGCCTTTGACTTGGTGCAGGTCTGGATGTCGAGACATGGTGCCACTTGGGGGCCCCAGACCTGGGCGGGAATTGGAAACTGGGTCCGGACCCAGCTCGGTCACCTACGCCGGGGTAACAACACTGCACACCATCCTGGCAGGTCGCATGCAGATCGGGATCTGGACCACGTGGCTGGGATGCGGCACAGCCCCTGACCACGCCCCTGTGACTGCCGCTGCCTGGACCAGGTCTGGTGACCAATGAGAAGGTGCACACGAAAAGCTCCGCCTACAAGGTCCTTCTTGCTCGGTGATTGGCCATTTCAGCTTTCCATCCATCACTTCTCCCATCTTCTGGCCTACAGCCTCCCTGGAAGTCTTTAATTTTTCCCACACATCTGCCCCTCACACGCTGTTCCCACAGCCAGGAACACCCTTTCCCCTCTCCTCCGGGATAAACTACTTTATCCCCCTGTCTCTGCCGAGATGTCCCCTTCTCCAGGAAACCTTTCCTGACTCCCAAAACTGGGTGGAAGAGGTCAGCTGCTCTCATCACATCAGTTTTCATATTTGCCTCCCAAGCAGGCGGTAAGTTTCTTAGAAGCCAGGACTGGGTCTCAGAAAGCTTTGTCTCTCGATTGCCTCACATAGTAGGTACTCAAGAAACGTATGCTGAATGCATACTTAATAATCCATAATTAATGGATTCATCTGGTCTCAAAGATTGACTTGGGTCCCTGGGGGCTTCCGGGGACGGTGAGACCCCTTCTCCCAGTTCCTCTACCCAGGGCACCCCCTGCACTCACCTCTTCTTCCAGCCCATTCATAATCACCTGGGGAGTCTGTATCTTGTTCTGTCTCCCTCTGCCTGGAGGATCCTTGAGGCCAGGGTGGAGTGAGAGGTTGGCTGGCAGTAGTGAACAGGGGGGATTGTTAAGTAAATGAATGCATCATCAGACTGGCAAACTCCTATGCACTCGTCAAAACCCCAATTGCAAAGTCTCATTTTTCAGAATAAGTTCCCTGTCTTTTCATAGTCCCCACTTCCTCAGCTCCTGGCTTCACCCTCTATTCCAGCCCTGATGTCACAGAGATGGGGGACTCCATGTCCAGCTGATCTTCCTCCAGACCGATGTCTCCTTGGGCACCAAGACTGAGACCACTTGCGTATTCCAGCATCACCCAGCTAGGAAAGTTGTCAGGGAGAGTTTATTGAATGAATGAATGACTGGATCTGTGGCAGGGCCTGCAGTCAGTTATCCTGGGTTCACAGCCCAGTCAACGCAAAGGCCACTGGATCTGTCCCTTGACATCTCTGACCCTCACTTTCCAGGCTACTATATGTGTTTACTCAAAACCCATGCCCCAGGTGGTTGCAAAGATGAAATGAACTAACACACAAATCTTGTGACTAAAGGGACATCAGGCCTCCTGGCATCTCAGACCAGGAGTGAATCGCACCCAGGACGAGCAGCTCTGTCCTTTCCCCACCATTCCCGCGGCTGAATCGCGCCATCACCAGCACCAGCACCCAGAACAGGAACATTGTCAACACAAGTGCTTAGTAAATGCTGATACACAGGGTTGCCCTGAGGGTGAGGCAAGGAGGCAAGTAAGGTGAAAATGAGAAATCTGACAACCTGAGTGTGGCGCCGTAGCTCACACCTGTAATCCCTGCGCTTTGGGAGGCCGAGGCGGGAGGATTGCTTAGCCCAGGAGTTTGAGACCAACCTGGGCAACAGAGTGAGACTCCTGTCTCTATCACAAAAAAATTTTTTTTTTCAAATTAGCTTGGCATGGTGCCACACACGTGTAGTCCCAGCTGTTCGGGAGGCAGAGGCATGAAGATCACTTGACCCCAGGAGGTCAGGGATGCAGTGAGCCGTGATCATGCTACTGCACTCCAGCCTGGGCAAGAGTGTGGCCTTGCCTCTTTAAAAAAAAAAAAAAAAAAAGGCTGGGTATGGTGGCTCACACCTGTAATCCCAGCACTTTGGGAGGCCGAGGCGGGCCAATCACATGAGGTCGGGAGTTCAAGACCAGTCTGGCCAACATGGTAAACCGCATCTCTACTAAAAATACAAAAATTCACCAGGCGTGGTGGCAGGCGCATATAATCCCAGCTACTCGGGAGGCTGAAGTGGAAGTATCACTTGAACCCGGGAGGCAGAGTTCATAGTGAGCCGAGATCATGTAAGACTCTTTAAAAAAAAAAAAAAAAGATCTAGGCCAGGCGTGGTGGCTCATGCCTGCAATCCTAGCTCTTTGGGAGGCCGAGGCAGGGGAATCATGAGCTCAGGAGTTCAAGACGAGCCTGGGCAACACGGTGAAACTCCGTCTCTACTTTAGTATTTTAGTAAAAATACTAAAAATACAAAAATTAGCCAGGTATGATAGTGTGCACCTATAGTTCCAGCTATTGGGAGGCTGAGGTGAGAGGATCATTTGAACCTCAAGGAAGAGGCTGCAATGACCTGAGACAATGCCACTGCACTCCAGCCTGGGTGACAAAGTGAGACCCTGTCTCAAAAAAACAAAAACATCTGACAATTGGAATGTTGGTGAGGACGTGAGGGAGGAAACACTCTAGATATTTGTTAATCCAGCCATTCTGACCCTGGGCACTCACCAGAGTGAAAGGGTGTATATTCACCAAGAGCTTTTTCCTTAAAGATTTTTTGAGACATAGGATCTCATTATGTTGCCCAGTCTGGTCTTGAACTTCTGGCCTCCAGCAATCCTCCCACCTCAGCCTCCCAAAGTGCTGGAATTATAGGCATGAGCCCCCATGCCTGGCCCTCAGAACAACTTTGTCCACAATTGTCAACACCTTGTTTAGGCTCAGAAAACAATACGCCCGAAATGAAGGTCTCAGAAACAAGAGATTTTCTCTGATCTCATCCTATCCTGTCTCCAAGGCCCATTCTTTCCCCACGCTTACCACAGAGACTAGAATCCTTTTTCCTCAAAATAGGACATTGAAACCAGAACCGCCGGGCGCAGTGGCTCACACCTGTAATCCCAGCACTTAGTGAGGCTGAGGCGGGTGGATCACGAGGTCAAGAGATCAAGACCATCCTGGTCAACATGGTGAAACCTCGTGTCTACTAAAAATACAAAAAATTAGCTGGGCACGGTGGCGCGTGCCTATAATCCCAGCTACTCGGGAGGCTGAGGCAGGAGAATTGCCTGAACCCAGGAGGCGGAGGTTGCAGTGAGCCGAGATCGCGCCATTGCACTCCAGCCTGGGTAACAAGAGCGAAACTCTGTCTCAAAAAAAAAAAAAAAAGAAAGAAAAAAAGAAACCAGAACCAGCCATAAACCCTAAAAATATGACTAACTTTCTGAGCGACCTGGTTTTGTTAAAATACACACACACACACACACACACACACACACACACACACACACACACACACACACACACATATATATATATATATATATATATATATATCGAACTTGTCCTCTGCCCTTCTGTGTAAAAGCTGGCCATAAAGAAATTGGCCATGTGGCCAGGTGCAGTGGCTCATGCCTGTAATCCCAGCACTTTGGGAGGCCGAGGTGGGCGGATCATGAGTTCAGGAGTTCAAGATCATCCTGGCTAACATGGTAAAACCCCAACTCCACTAAAATACAAAAAAATTAGCCGGGTGTGGTGGCGCGTGCCTGTAGTCCCAGCTACTCAGGAGGCTGAGGCAGGGGAATTGCTTGAATCTGGGTGGCAGAGGATGCCGTGAGCCAAGATTGTGCCACTGCACTATAACCTCGGTGACAGAGCAAGATTCCGTCTCAAAAAATAAGAAGAAATTGGCCAGGTGCAGTGGCTCACACCTGTAATTCCAGCACTTTGGGAGGCCAAGGCAGGTGGATTGTTTGAGGTCAGGAATTGGAGACCAGCCTGACCAACATGGTGAAACTCCGTCTCTACTAAAAGTACAAAAAAATTAGCTGGACACAGTGGCATGCACCTGTAATCCCAGCTACGCGGGAGGCTGAGGCAGGAGAGTGGCTTGAACCTGGGAGGCAGAAGTTGCAGTGAGCTGAGATCGTGCCACTGCTCTCCAGCCTGGGCGACAGAGTGAGACTGTCAGAAAAAAAAAAAAAAGTCTAACCTACCTCGTTTGTACGTCATAAGATTCCCCATTTCATCGTACGTCCTGCCCTGTACCCAGAAGGAAGAAATGCTGCTCCGAGAGTCTGAGAAGAATCCAGACAGACAGGCCTTGCAGGGCTTCCCCACCCCGTCTCTGCTCATTGATCCTACCTTTTTTGCCCAATCTTTGTTTTTTATTTTGTTTTTTGGAGACAGAATCTTGTTCTGTCACCCAGGGCAGTGACGTCATCTCAGCTCACTGAAAACTCCTCCTCCCGAATGCAAGTGATTCTCCTGCATCAGCCTCCCAAGTAGCTGGGATTACAGGCACCCACCACCACACCCGGCTAATGTTTGTATTTTTAGTAGAGACAGGGGTTCACCATATTGGCCAGGCTGGTCTCAAACTCTTGATCTCAGGTGATCCTCCTGCCTCAGCCTCAAAAAGTACTGGGATTACAGGCGTGAGCCTCCACACCTGGCCAGCCCAATCTTATTTCTATAGCACTGCCCCTTCTTTGTAAAACCAAAGCATTAAAATAGACACCTTCCGCTGTGGCTTGGGGGACTTCATTCTGAAGGTTCCCACGTATACACGTTAAATAAACTTGAATGCCTTTTTTCCTAGTTATCAATTAGCCTCATAGCAATGACTTTTTCGTGAACCTCCAGAAGGTCAAGGAGAACTTAACCCCTTAATTCCTGAAACCTGGAAATAACCCAAATGCCCACCAAGAGGTGAATGGATAAATAGTGAAAAAGTGGTACCCAGTGGCTATAAATTTTTTTTTTTTATTTTTTTGAGACAGAGTCTTACTCTGTCACCCAGGCTGGAGTGCAGTGGCGTGATCTTGACTCACTTCAACCTCTGCCTCCCGGTTTCAAGTGATTCTCCTGCCTTAGTCTCCCAAGGAGCTGGGATTAAGGCACCTGCCACCACACCCAGGTAATTTTTGTATTTTTAGTAGAGATGAGGTTTCATCATGTTGGCCAGGCTGGTCTTGAACTCCTGACCTTATGACCCGCCCACCTTGGCCTCCCAAAGTGCTGGGATTACAGGCGTGAGCCACCGCATCTGGCCATCCCACCATCATTTTTAAAAGAAAAACCCCACGGAAGTGTTGGTGAGGATGTGGGGCTGTTGGAACTCCCATAGAATGCTGGTGGGAGGCTGAAATAGTGCAGCTGTTGTGAAGCACAGTCTGGCCGTTCCGCAAAAAGCTAAACACAAGCCAGGTGCTTCGGCTCATACCAGTAATCCTAACACTTTGGAAGCCCAAGGTGGGAGGACTGCTTGAGGCCAGGAGTTCAAGAGCAGCCTGGGGAATATAGCGAGTTTCCATCTCTAAAAGAAAATAATTAAAAATTAAAGGACTGGGCACAGTGGCTCATGCCTGTAATTCCAGCACTGTGGGTGGCCAAAGTGGGTGGATCATGAGTCAGGAGTTCAAGACCAGCCTGACCAACATGGTGAAACCCTGTCTCTACTAAAAAGACAAAAATTAGCCGGCCATGGTGGTGTGGGCCTGTGGTCCCGGCTACTTGAGAGGCTGAGGCAGGAGAATCACTTGAACCCGGGAGGAGAGGTTGCAGTGAGCTGAGATTGTGCCACTGCGCTCCAGCCTGGGTGACGAAGTGAGACTCCATCTCAAAAAGGAAAGGAAGGAAGGAAGGAAGGAAGGGAGGGAAGGAGGGAGGGAGGGAGGGAGGGAAAGAGAAGAAAGAAAGAAAGAACAGAGGGAAGGAGGGAAGGAAGGGAGGGAGGGAGAAAGAAAATGGGTACTCCAACAAAAACTTGTACAAAAATGTTCACAGCAAAAATTAGCCAAAAGGTGGAATCACAAGAGCCAATAATTATGCTAGCCAAAAGGCGGGAACAACCCAATGTTTATTAACAGATGAATGGATGAAGAAACGTGGCCCAGCCACACACAGGAATGTTATTCAGCCAGAAAAAGGGAGTAACGCACAGACACGGGCTGCAACGTGAGTGAAGCTGGAAAACATTGTGCTGTGTGAAGGAAGCCAGCTGCTAAAGGTCACCTACCCCAGGAAACGCCGAGAATGGGCAAATCCGTAGGACAGGAGGCTGCCTTATGGTTGTGAGGGACTGGGGGAGCTGTATCAGGGAGTGACTGCTGATGAGGACGACGTTACTTTTCTTTCCTTTTTTAAAAAATTTTTATTTAAAAAATTCTAGGCTGGGCATGGTGGTTCATACCTATAATCCCAGCACTTTGGGAGGCTGAGGCGGGCAGATCACCTGAGATTAGGAGTTCGAGACCAGCCTGCCCAACATGGTGAAAACCCTCTACTAAAAATACAAAAATTAGCCGGGCGGGATGGTGCATGCCTGTAATCCCAGCTACTCAGGAGGCTGAAGCAGAAGAATCACTTGAATCCAGGAGGCGGAGGTTGCAGTGAGCCGAGATCATGCCACTGCACTCCAGCCTGGATAACAAAGCAAGACTCTATCTCAAAAAAAAAAAAAAAAAAAATCTGAATAGAGATAGGGTTTCCTTACATTGTCCAGCCTGGTCTCAAACTCCTGAGCTCAAGAGATCCTCCTGCCTCCGCCTCCCACTGTGCTAGGATTACAGGCATGATCTACCACGCCCGGCCTAGGACCGAATTTTTTTTAAGAGGATGAAAGTATTCTGGAACTAGATATTGGTGAGAATATCTAGTGAATGTTGTGAATGCACTAAATGCCACTGATTTGTACACTGTAAAATGGTTAAAATGGAGGCCGGGTGCAGTGATTTATGCCTGTAATCCCAGCACTTTGGGAGGCTGAGGCAGGCGGATCACAGGAGTTCAGGAGTTTGAGACAAGCTTGGGCAATATGGCGAAATGCCATCTCTACAAAAAATACCAAAATTAACCAGCAGTGGTGGCTTGCACCTGTAGTTCCAGCTAGTCAGGAGGCTGAGGTGGGAGGATCGCTTGAGCCCTGGAGGCAGAGGTTGCAGTGAGCTGAGATTGGGCCACTGCATTCCAGCCTGGGTGATAAAGTGAGACCATGTCTTTAAAACAAAAAAAGAGGCTGGGTGCAGTGGCTCATGCCTGTAATCCCAGCACTTTGGGAGGCTGAGGCAGGTGGATCACCTGAGGTTGGGAGTTCGAGACCAGCCTGGCCAACATGGAGAAATCCTGTCTCTACTAAAAATACAAAAATTTGCTAGGCGAGGTGGCAGGCACCTGCAGTCTCAGCTACTCGGGAGGCTGAGGCAGGAGGATCACAACCCAAGAAACGCCCCTCCAGTGATGGAGAGGGGTTGGGGCAGAACCCCCCTGAGGGCTGGGGATGTACTAAATTCTGGCTAAAGGATTGTCATTGCATTAAGCTCCTGACATTAATGAATATGACCATGTCAAGCAATTCCACTTCCAAGTACAAACCATGAGAATTGAAAATGGGTATTCAGCAGGGTGAGGTGTCTCATGCCTGTAATCCCAGCACTTTGGGAGGCTGAGGTCAGTATCTGTCTATCTATCTATCTACGTTCTCTCTCTCTCTACGTGTGTGTGTGTGTGTGTGTGTGTGTGTGTATATATATATGCCCCACTTCTCTCTTTCTAAAAGGAGTGAGCTGAGATAATGCCATGATCTTTCTCAGAGAGAGAGAGAGAGAGAGAGAGAGAGAGAGAGAGAGAGAGAGACTCGTTCTGTCACCCGGGCTGGGCTGGAGTGCAGTGACATGATCTCGGCTCACTGCAATCTCCACATTCCAGGCTCAAGAGATCCTCCCACCTAAGCCTCCCGACTGGCTGAAATTACAGGTGCCCACCGCCACACCTGGCTAATTTTTGTATTTTTAGTAGAGACAGAGTTTCACTAGGTTGGCCAGGCTGGTCTCAACCTTCTGACCTCAAGTGATCCACCTGCCTCACCTCCCAAAAATATCGGGATTACAGTTGTGAGCCACTATGCTCAACCTGACTGTGTCTATAGTAAATCTCAACAAAAAATGTTAAAATGAGAAAATAATTGCCAGGAGAAGCAGATGAGAACATCCCGGAATCCTGAGAGCCCAGGGTTCCATTTCTCCCACGAATGTCATCATCTGACCCCTCTGGGGATGGTGAAACAGTCATGGAGCTGGACCAGAGATCAGAGACCTCAGTCCCATGCCTGGGATTTGGGCAGTGGTCCCAGAGGCATCTCAATTGCTAGGGAAACGCTCCCCACTTGCCCCACACCAGAGTCCTCAAGCCTGGGAGATGCTTTGCTTTGGGACAAGAAAACCTTATGGCTCCAGACACCCAGGACATGTTTTAAATGAGATGGAGTCTCACTCTGTCACCCAGGCTGGAGTGCAGTGGCACGATCTCAGCTCGCTGCCACCTCCACCTCCCTGGTTCAAGCAATTCTCCTGCCTCAGCCTCTGGAGTAGCTGGGACTACAGGCACGTGCCACCACACCTGGCTTTTTTTCTTTTTTTTTTCCAGAAAAGACGGAGTTTCACCATGTTAGCCAGGATGGCCTCAATCTCCTGATCTCGTGATCCACCCACCTTGGCTTCCCAAAGTGCTGGGATTACAGGCGTGAGCTACCGCGCCTGGCCACGACACTCAGGACTTTATCCCCCAAAAATGTAGTAGGGGATACCTTCACCCCAAAATCAGATCCCCCAGTAGAGACATTTCTTCACACCTCAGGCCCTTTAAGACCAACTATTAATAGAATTAATAGCCACAGGCTGGTGCAGTGGCCCATACCTCTAATTCCAGCAGTTTGGAGGCCAAGTGGGGTGGATCACTTGAGGTCAGGAGTTTGAGACCCCAGCCTGGCCAACATGGTGAACCTTCATGTCTCTACTTAAAATACAAAACTTAGCAGGGCAAGGTGGTGGGTGCCTGTAATCCCAGATACTCAGGAGGCTGAGGCAGGAGAATCCCTTGAACCCGGGAAGTGGAACTTGCAGTGAGCTGAGGTCACGCCACTGCACTCCAGCCTACGTGACAGAATGCGACTCCATAAAAAAAAAGAATTAGTACCAACAATTATAACTCACAGCATAGGCAGAAGAAAGTGGAAGTGGATAGGGTTCCATTCCGAAGCTCTTGGGTTCAAACCCTGGACCCATCCATAAATATACAAGGAAGAAATGAATGAATAAGTGAATGGTGGACAAATAGGCCTTTCAGCCCATTCAAAAAGACCTTATCATATCCCTTCCAGGATGCCCAAGCCTTGTGTTGCACAAGGCCAGGGCCCCAGAGAGGCCTCAAGCTTCCAAAATGTTCCAGCCTTGTAGCGGAGATAGTACCCAACAGAGATACTCCCACCGCCATTACTGCTCACAGCAATAACATAAGCAATCACAGGGACACAGGGAAGGGAGCCAAGGGGGAGGGACAAGGATAGAGGAAGGATGCCAGAAGCAAAAAGAGAGAGAGGAAGTGGAGTGCAAGAATGGTAGACGGCACGTGGCCAGCCGCTGTTACACACCGGCCACGGAGGAAGTTGGGCTGAACAAGCCAGATAATAAACAGCAGCAGGAGGCTGAGTCTCCTTCCCAGATCTTTCCCATTTCTGTCCTGCTTTGCTTCGCATACTCTCGGAGACAGGTAGCTCACTCCTGAGGAAGGCGGTTAAATCTTTCCTGGGCATGGGCTACTGTCCTAAAGTTCCAAGCAAGGTGATTTGTCAAGTAGTAGTTTCTGTGGGCCAAAGGACTAAAGGGGGTCAGGCATGGTGGCTCATGCCTGTAATCCCAGGACTTTGGGAGGCCGAGGCAGGAGGATCACTTGAGGTCAGGAGTTCGAGACCAGCCAGGCCAACGTGGTGAAACTCTGTCTCCACTAAAATACAAAAATTAGCCGGACGTGGTGGCAGGTGCCTGTAATCACAGCTACTCAGGAGGCTGAGGCAGGGGAATCGCTTGAACGTGGGAGGCAGAGGTTGCAGTGAGCTGAGGTCACGCCGTTGCTCTCCAGCCTGGGTTGCAGAATGAGACTCCATTTCAATAAAATAAAATAAAATGGCTAAAGGGGATCATCTGGGGAGAGAGAGGTACCCATGTGGGTAACGCAGGCAGTCCCTCACACAAGCTGGATCTGGAGTCAGACCCACTTGGGTTCAAACCGGCTCTACCACTTACAAACCTGGTGAATTCCTCCAAATCTGTTTCCTCTCCTTTCCTCTGAAAGTGACCACAGTAACTGTTCCTACCTCATTGTTTTGTGCTTGTATGCAATGAGCTAATACAGTAAAAAATGCCTGGCACGCAGGAGGTGCAGAGTAAGTGTTGCCCTGTTCCAGGCAGGCCTGGGGTGCTCTGGTTGTATCCCAAACACACACGTACTTTCTTACCTCGAAAACTTTCCACGTGCTGTAACCTCTGCCTCACGTGCTCTTGCCCCACCACTCACATAAGGCAAACTCCTACACATCCCTCGAAGCTCTACCTACAAATAGATTTCTCTTCTCTGTTCAAGCCCTGACCTAGGGAGCTGGGAGCATCCAGGGGCGCCGGGTTCTGACTGGGCCTACTGTCAAGTGATGTGAGTTCGTGGAGGGCAGGAATTCTGACCTACATGCAACAGACAGGCGATCAAAGCTTGTTCAATGAAAAAAAAGAATGAATGAATGGTCACTTGGGAGAGGCGGCTCCCAGACACCCAGGAGTCCGCCAACCCCTTTAGCGCCCGCATTCCCTGCTCTCCATGACCTCAAAGGGCCAGTAGGTGGTCGACAAAAAAGGGCGGGGGTTGGAGTGGTTCCGGGCGGGGTCTTCAGTTCTTCCGGTGCGGCCCCTTTAAGAGGCGGGGCCAACGGGGCGGGCGTTGAGAACGCCGGGGCGGTGCGAAGATGGCGGCTGTGGCTGGGCTCGGGGATGCCGCGGCCCCGAGTTCGCTGCTCCTCGTGGTGGGCAGCGAGTTCGGGTGCCCGGGGCTCCTCACCTACGTCTTAGAGGAGCTCGAACGAGGTTGGGCTGGCCCGGGGGCGCGCGGGAGCCCGGCAGGCGGGCACGCTTCGCGCCTGGCCCCGGGGCCGGGGGGTGGGCGGCGGCGGCGGGGCCCAGGCTCTGGGGCGGGGATCGCGGGCCCGGGGCTGGGTCCCCTTCACCGTTAGGCGCATGACGCAGGCAAAGGCGGGGTGCCTGTGGGTACCGGCGGAGGAAGTGGCATCGGGGCCTGGGCTGGGCAGGGCTGCCCCGCCCCAACTCCGGGTGAAAATCGGGGAGGGGTCACGGGTCACGGGCCTAGGCGTGGGGACCCGCGCAGTTGGGCCATTGCTCCGCTTCCCGCCTGGCTGGCCCGCCCAGGGGGCGGGCCTGGGGACGCTTTGGATCTTAGGTTTTAGCAGCTTAGAGATCTTCCGAAGGGAGAAGCAGATTTGGGGGAGGCTGGCCTGGAGCCCCGGGGCCCGCTTTCTGTTGCAGCACAAGGAGCTGCTAATTGGGGTGTGGGTGGGTGCGGCTTGCCCGGGGGATTTAGCACCTAGGGAGGTGAGTCATAGGTGCACCTGCCCGGTTCACCTGCAGCCACTTGGCACAGTGGGACTGGCACAGTGGGACTTGCGGGCATGATGCGCCCGTGGGTGGAGATGGGTGTTCATCCCCCATCCCTTGGAGAATCTGGACCTGCATGTTTCATCGCTTGTAAAATGTGACAGGAACGGGCACCTTGCTTCATGTGCTTGGGGAGTGTTTAGTGAGCACCTGCTGTGCGCCAGGCAGTGGGCACAGGGACAGGGCTGGGATGATAGACAGATTCAGCCCTGCCAGCACAGGTCTGGTGGGGGGATGGATCCAAAGCATATGAGGAGATAGAACAAGCTTCCAGCCCACATGGTGTCAGGAGGGATCAGAAGTCTGCAAGGGGCTAAGAGGACAGCCAGTCTTAGCACCCGAAGGTGGTAAGGGGGAAGGGCCCCTGGGCCAGTAGGAACAGGTGGGGGTGGCAGGGGGATGGGCTTCCAGGCAGAAGGAACAGCTGTTGCAAAGGCGGTGAGTGGAAACGGGCCTGGCAGGGCATAGGAGCAGCAAGGAGGTGGAGATGGAGGAGGTGGAGGCTTGGTTGCTGAGTCTCATCTGTAAAATGAGGTGTGCTCTGGGTCCCCTGGCTCAGCTGCAGCGAGACCTGAAGGTGTTGGGTGCTTCTGAGTCTCCAAGCTATGAGTGAAGGGAGGAGGCTGGGGCGCTCCCTACCCACAGGGTGTTAGTTATTGAAATATTCTGGGAGCTGGGGAGCCCGGCTGAACTGCCTCGATGCCTCCCTCCCACCAGGCATCCGGTCTTGGGATGTGGATCCAGGCATCTGCAACCTTGATGAACAGCTCAAGGTCTTTGTGTCCCGACACTCTGCCACCTTCTCCAGCATTGTGAAAGGTGAGGCTGGGGTGCCCCTGGCTGCTCCCCTACCTCTTATTCACCGGGCAAGTTCCAGCTGTGTGCCAGGCATGGGGGGTGGGGTATAGCTGTAAATAACAACACTAATAATATAGCTGAGGCCTTTCAAATGCACGCCCTGACCCAGGGCTAATCCCCTCAGTCCTCAGTAACCCACGGTGCAGGAACTGGTGTTTTCGTCCCTGACTAACAGATGAGGAAACTGGCATGGAAGGGAGAAGAGGTGGGGAGGTCTCCAAGGAGGGGGTTTTTTGATGAGAAACTGCTATGACTGGTGTGTCCAGTGGAAGGGAAGTGCCCCAGCCAAGACCCAGCAGTGGACAGAACATTAGACGAGACCGAGTCCGTGGCTCACGCTTGTGATCCCAGCACTTTGGGAGGCCAAGGCTGGCCAGTCACTTGAGGTCAGGAGTTCAAGACCAGCCTGGCCAATATGGAGGAGCCTTGTCTCTCCTAAAAATACAAAAATTAACCTCCATGGTAGCAGGTACCTGTAATCCCAGGTATTCAGGAGGCTGAGGTGGGAGGATCACTTGAACCTGGTGGGAGGTGGAGGTTGCAGTGAGCTGAGATCTCAACACTGCACTCCAGCCTGAGTGACAGAGTGGAAGGGAATCTGTCTCAAAAAAGAAAAAAGAAAACATCTGGAAGGTGGAGGGGGCATTGAGCTGGCCCTGGGAGATGGAGTGTGGGCCCCTTGCAGGCAGGGACTGAATTTGGTTCACAGCCACAGGGCTGGGTATACAGTAGGCGCTCAGTAGGTAGGGAACCGAAAAGGAGTGAGATCAAGGAGGGCCCAACTCAGCACGAGGCTCCCCTCTGAGGTGACCCAGGGCAGGCGGGCAGGGCTTGGGTGTTGTCTGAGCAGCCCTGCGCTCTTGCTGGTCTCAAGTCACCTCCCGGCTGCTGCTGGAGAGGAAGGAAGTGTCCGTCATCTCATTGTCCCAGTGGGTCCTCAGGGCTTCCTGACTCTTCATGGGGCAGAAAGTGGGGCTAGAAATCCTGTCTGCTGTGTGTAAACTTTGTGGCCACTTCCCCTTCCTATGCCTTCCCCACCTGAATGGGGCAATATCTGCATGCGACAAAAAGCATGCTAAGTCTGGGTGGGGTGGCGCTCGCCTGTAATCCCATCCCTTTGGGAGGTCCAGGTGGGAGGATCGTTTGAGGTCAGGAGTTCAAAACCAGCTGGGGCAACATGATGAAACCCTGTTTCTATTGAAAGTATAAAAATGAGCCGGGCCTGGTGGTGCACATCTGTAGTCCCAGCTACTCAGGAGGCTGAGGAGGGAGGATCGCTTGAACCCAGGAGCCAGAGGCTGCAGTGAGCTAGGACTGTGCCACTGCACTTTAGTCTGGGCAACAGAGCAAAATCCTGTCTCAAAAAAAAAAAAATAAAGCGAAACGTGATAAGGGCTGACTGCACGGGAGAGTCTGCTTGTCCAGACTCAGCCATGCTCACAGCCCAGTCCTGGGCCTCAGGGCCTTTGCTGCTGCTGTACCCTGGTCCGGGTTGGCCCTCACTGGCCCTCCTCTGGCTCTGGCTACTTGCCGTCCCTTTCTCACAGTGCTGATGTTTAAAACACATCTGGGGCTGGGCGCGGTGGCTCACGCCTGTAATCCCAGCACTTTGGGAGGCCAGGCAGGTGGATCATGAGGTTGGGAGTTGGAGACCAGCCTGGCCAATAGGGTGCAACCCTGTCTCTACTAAAAATACAAAAATTAGCTGGGCGTGGTGGTACATGCCTGTAGTCCTAGCTACTCAGGAGGCTGAGGTGGGAGAATCGCTTGAACACAGGAGACGGAGATTGCAGTGAGCCGAGATCATGTGAGGGTGACAGAAGGAGACTCTGTCTCAAAAACAAAAGCAAAACACACACAGAAGGGGACTCTGTCACAAAAAAGCAAAACACACACACACACACACACACACACACACACACACGCCCTGGGGACACAGGAAGGTCAGGATCCCAGAAACAACCCACTCCAGCCCTGCCCCTCATGCTGCCCCACCCCTAGCTGAGTTCAGAAACCCCACTCCAGCCCCGCCCCTTATGCTGCCCCACCCCAGCTCAGTCCTGCCTCAGGGCCTTTGCTCTGGATGTACCACTGGCCCTCCCTCAGCTCTGGCTCCATATCTAAAAACTAGATATGGCCAGGCGCAGTGCGTCATGCCTATAATCACAGCACTTTGGGAGGCCGAAGCTGGAGGATCACCTGAGATCAGGAGTTCGAGACCAGCCTGACCAACATGGTGAAACCCTGTCTCTACTAAAAATTTTAAAAATTATTGGGGCGTGGTGGCGTGCACCTATAATCCCAGCTACTCCGGAGACTAAGGCAGGAGAATCACTTGAACCTGGGAGGCGGAGGTTGCAGTGAGCTGAGGCCATGACGTTGTACTCCAGCCTGGGCGACAGAGTGAGACTGTGTCAAGAAAAGTGAATGAATGTGATGGTGGCATTACCCACAGGGGTGGCAGCTGCTAACCAGGCCCTGTGCCACGTGGTGCTCTGGGTACCGCCCCTCTCAGGCTGGCCTTGCCTGGTCCTGACCTGCAGCTCCGCCATGCGCCTGTTACTCTCCGTATAATCCCTGGGTGGGTTCCCAGGGGCCCTCGTGTTCCCCGAGGGTCACACAGGGAGGCAGGATTTGCCTCCAGGACGGCCTGATTGCCCCACAGGCCAGCGGAGCTTGCACCACCGTGGCGACACCCTGGAGACCCTGGTCCTCCTGAACCCGTCAGACAAGTCCCTGTGTGATGAGGTAGGGGATGGCTGGCATCCTGGGGGGGTGGGCTGCTGGGACTGCTGCCGTCTCTGTCTTCATGTCTCGTGCCCTTGTCTTCATGCTGCTCCAGCTCCTCTCGAGATGCCCACACGCCACTTCCTCGCCCAGAAGCCTTCCCTGTGGCTCCGGCCTTTGCTTCTTCCCTCCTCTGGGATGGGAGCAGAAAAGGCCGGAGTTTGGGAGGGAGGGGAGGGTAAGCACTCACAGCCCATGGGGCTGGAGGTGGGAAGGCCAGAGCAGACTGTGTCCGGTGGGTTCCCTCTGGCTAGGCCTCAGCAGTTATCTGAATTGAGTTACTAATGTTAACTGGCTTGTAGCTATTTTACTCTTCCACCAATTATACATCAGAAAGGGGATCTCAGTTTTTAGGAGACAGAGCCAGACACAGATACCCCTAGTCCTGTGGCATCATGGCTGGGCTGGAGGGAGAGGTGGACTTGAGAGAGCCCAGAAAGGGCAGGGAGTGCTTTCAGGAGGGACACCAGAGCTAGGCTTTGTAGGATGAATAGGAGTTTGCTAGGGGGCAGGGCCCAGCAGGAGACCTGGAGACTGCCCTCTTAGCTAGTTGAGCACTGGGCTGGCTGTGGGATGCGGACAGGAGAGGGGTGGTTATGTATCAATTCGAGGCTACCCCAAAGAGGACTGCTGGAAACGTCATGGCACAGAACGGGGCATTTAGTGCTTACCCCTCCCTCAGCTCCGGAACCTTCTGTTGGACCCTGCTTCTTACAAGCTGCTGGTGTTGGCTGGACCCTGCCTGGAGGAGACGGGGGAGCTGCTGCTACAGACAGGGGGCTTCTCGCCCCACCACTTCCTCCAGGTCCTGAAGGACAGAGAGGTAAGCCACCCCTTTGTCATCCCCCCTTTCCCCGGCTCTGAATCCTGGCTTGTCTGCGTCAGGCTGTGTGGCCCCAGCCTCCTCTGTAGGATGGCAGTGGTGACATGTGCCTCATGGGCTGTCATCGCCCATGAAAGGGTGTGAGCTGGGTCTGTAGGTCGGCAGATGCCCCCGTGGCCTAATGTGGGATGGAGCCAAATGGGTCCTTTCTGGTGCCCGCAGTCTGTGTAGGACACACAGGCAAAAATCTCTAGCAAACTACATTTTCACATTGTAGTGGGGCACTTAAAAGTGCTGACAAGGCCGGGCCTGTGGCTCAGGCCTGTAATCCCTGCACTCTGGGAGGCCGAGGCAGGCGGATCACGAGGTCAGGAGTTCGAGACCAGCCTGGCCAACATAGTGAAACCCTGTCTCTACCAAAAATACAAAAGTTAGCCAGGTGTGGTGGCGGGTGCCTGTAATCTCAGCTATTCAGGAGGCTGAGGCAGGAGAATTGCTTGAACCCAGGAGGTAGAGGTTGCAGTGAACCAAGATTGTGCCATTGCACTTCAGCCTGGGCAACAGAGCGAGACTTTGTCTCAAAAAAAAAAAAAAAGAGAGAAAAGGTTGAGTAGACAGAGGTGGGGCATGGAAGGTCTCCTTGGAGGGAGCTGTGCTCTGGGAGGAGAGAAGGGTGAGCTAAAGGCCATGGGGCAGGGAGCCATTTGAAGTGGAGGGAGAGGCAGAAGGTGAGGCCAAACCATAGAGCCTCGTGGGGCTGGGGAGGGTCGGGTTTTGGTGGGAGGGTCCTGAGGAACAGGCCTGGGGTGAAGGATGAGGCTGTCCTCGCCCAGTTTTCCCACTGGGCAGGGTGTTGCCTGGCTCTGGGTGGCCCCTTACACCCCCTCCATGCAGATCTGGGACATCCTGGCCACCACGCCCTCACCTGCACAGCCGCCAGTGCTCACCATCACGTGCCCAACCTTCGGTGACTGGGCCCAGCTGGCACCTGCTGTGCCTGACCTGCAGGGGACGCTCCAGCTGCGGCTGAACCCCCCGGCGCACCTGCCCAACTCTGAGGGCCTGTGTGAGTTCCTGGAGTACGTGGCAGAGTCTCTGGAGCCGCCGTCCCCCTTCGAGCTGCTGGAGCCCCCCACCACCGGGGGTTTCCTCAGGCTGGGCCGGCCCTGCTGCTACATCTTCCCCGGTGGCCTCGGGGACGCCGCCTTCTTTGCTGTCAATGGCTTCACTGTGCTGGTCAACGGTGGCTCGAACCCCAAGTCCAGCTTCTGGAAGCTGGTGCGGCACCTGGACCGCGTGGATGCCGTGCTCGTGACCCACCCGGGTGCCGACAGCCTCCCCGGCCTCAACAGCCTGCTGCGGCGCAAACTGGCCGAGCGCTCCGAGGTGGCTGCTGGTGGGGGCTCCTGGGACGACAGGCTGCGCAGGCTCATCTCCCCCAACCTGGGGGTGGTGTTCTTCAATGCCTGCGGGGCCGCATCGCGGCTGGCGCGCGGCGAGGACGAGGCGGAGCTGGCACTGAGCCTCCTAGCACAGCTTGGAATCACGCCCCTGCCCCTCAGCCGCGGCCCGGTGCCGGCCAAGCCAACCGTGCTCTTTGAGAAGATGGGCGTGGGCCGGCTGGACATGTACGTGCTGCACCCGCCCTCCACTGGCGCGGAGCGCACGCTGGCCTCCGTGTGCGCCCTGCTGGTGTGGCACCCTGCGGGACCCGGCGAGAAGGTGGTGCGCGTGCTGTTCCCCGGCTGCACCCCACCTGCCTGCCTCCTGGACGGCCTCGTCCGCCTGCAGCACTTGAAGTTCCTGCGAGAGCCTGTGGTGACACCCCAGGACCTGGAGGGGCTGCGGCGAGCTGAGAGCAAAGAGAGCGTGGGCTCCCGAGACAGCTCGAAGAGAGAGGGCATGCCCGCGGCCCACCCTAGACCTGGCCTAGAGCGCCCTGGGGTGGCCCGGAAGGAGCCGGCACGGGCTGAAGCCCTGCGCAAGACCGAGAAGGAAGCCAGGACCTCCCGGGAGGTGAAGAAGGACCCCAAGCCGAGCGTGCCCCGGCCCCAGCCTCGGGAGGTGCGCCGTGCGACCTCTTCTGTGCCCAGCCTCAAGAAGACTGGTGCCCAGGCAGCACCCAAGCCCCGCAAAGCACCCAGCACAGCGCCCAGCACATCTCACTCTGGCTTCCCGCCGGTGGCAAATGGACCTCGTAGCCCGCCTGGCTTCCGATGTGGAAAGGCCAGCCCCCCAAATGTGGCCGGCAGCTCCCCGGCCTCACAGCTGGTGGCCACGCCCAGCCTGGAGCTGGAACCCAACCCTCCTCCAGCTGGGGAGGAGAAGGTGCTCGAGCTGCCACTGGCCGCCAGCTCGATCCCAAGGCCACGCACGCCCTCCCCTGAGTCTCGCCGGAGCCCCACGGAGGGCAGCGGGCGGCTGTCGCTGAGCCCACTGCGGGGTGGGGAGGCCGGGCCTGACGCCTCCCCCACAGTGACCACGCCCACGGTGACCACGCCCTCACTGCCCGCAGAGGTGGGCTCCCCTCACTCCACGGAAGTGGACGAGTCCCTGTCCGTGTCCTTTGAGCAGGTGCTGCCGCCATCCGCCCCCACCAGTGAGGCTGGGCTGAGCCTCCCGCTGCGTGGCCCCCGGGCTCGGCGCTCCGCCTCCCCACACGATGTGGACCTGTGCCTGGTGTCACCCTGTGAATTTGAGCATCGCAAGGCAGTGCCCATGGCGCCAGCACCTGTGTCCCCCGGCAGCTCCAACGACAGCAGCGCCCGGTCACAGGAGCGGGCAGGTGGGCTGGGGGCCGAGGAGACGCCACCCACATCAGTCAGCGAGTCCCTGCCTACGCTGTCTGACTCAGACCCTGTGCCCCTGGCTCCTGGTGCCGCAGACTCAGATGAGGACACAGAGGCCTTCGGAGTCCCTCGCCACGACCCTTTGCCTGACCCTCTCAAGGTCCCCCCACCACTGCCTGACCCATCCAGTATCTGCATGGTGGACCCGGAGATGCTGCCCCCCAAGACAGCGAGGCAGACGGAGAACGTGGGCCGCACCCGGAAGCTGCTGACTCGCCCCACCTCACGCGCTGCCACCCCCAAAGCCCCTCCAGTGGCTGCTGCCAAAACCAAGGGGCTTGCTGGTGGGGACCGGGCCAGCCGGCCACTCAGTGCCCGGAGTGAGCCCAGTGAGAAGGGAGGCCGGGCACCCCTGTCCAGAAAATCCTCAGCCCCCAGGACTGCCACTCGAGGCCCATCGGGTGAGTATTGGAGCAGGGGCCCTAGGCTGGGTTGGCGGCTGCTCAGGCCGGAGAGGGTATAGCTCATCCTCCTGTTCTTACTTATTGTGTTTTAAAAGGGATGGTCTCACTGTCTCCCGAGCTGGAGTGCAGTGGTGCAGTCACAGCTCACTGCAGCCCCAACCTCTGCGGCTCCAGCCACCCTCCCACCTCAGCCTCTCCAGTAGCTGGGACAACAGGCACGGCCACCACGCCTGCCTAATTTTCACATTTTTTGTAGAGATAGGGTCTCATTGTGTTGCCCAGGCTGATTCAAATTTCTGGCCTCAAATTATCTGCCCACCTCACTCTCCCAAAGTGCTGGGATTCCCAGCGTGAGCCACCGTGCCCTGCCAGTCCTGTTCCTTTTTGTTTGTTTGTTTGAGACAGAGTTTCACTCTTGTTGCCCCTGCTGGAGTGCAGTGGTGCGATCTTGGCTCACTGCAACCTCCACCTCCCAGGTTCAAGAGATTCTCCTGCCTCAGCCTCCCAAGTAGCTGAGATTACAGGTGCCCGCCACCACACCCAGCTAATTTTTGTATTTTTTATAGACACGGTTTCACCATGTTGGCCAGGCAGGTCTCGAACTCCTGATCTCAGGTGATCCACCCACCTTGGCCTCCCAAAGTGTTGGGATTACAGGTGTGAGCCACTGCGCCCAGCTAGGTCCTCCTGTTCTTAATTGCTGTGTGACCTCAGCAGTGCCCACACTCTCTGGGGCTCAGTTTCTCCTGTGAAATGCAAACTGACCTCAGTGTTGAACCCCTTGCCATTCTGAGGGGCCTGGACAGCACCCTGCGTGGCAGCTAGGTGAGCATGTATGCTCGTTGTGGGTTTCTAGAAGCCACAGTAAGTAAAATGAAAGAGTTGAAACTTTAAATAGTACAGTTTATGTAACTGATTGGTTAGGAGGACCTAGCCTACGGTTGTACTCATAGCAGAGCAAAATCAGCAAATAGAAAAGGCATGTAGGGTGAAGTCCAAAGGAAACAAGGCAGAAGCTTCCAGAATCCTCTCCCAGTGGGGCTGCATACCACAGGTTCCATTTCTCCCGTAGCAAGTTGTAACAGTGTGTCTCATGGAAGCTGATTAGAGACTCAGCATGCCCAGGTTCTTACTGGGCCAGTTACATAGGCATCCTCTGCCTGGCACAGAGATTCTAGACCCCCTCCCCACCCCCCCGCAAAAAGGGGAGAACAGGTGTGTGGTCCAGTCCAGGCACAGGGAGCCCCTCTCAGACGGAAAGGTGGGAACCCTCCTACAGAGATCCAGATTTCCAGACACCAGCAAAAGGCTCACATTTTAAGCAGACCTTGCCGAGGTGGACGGGGGGCCTCTGGCCTGCTGCTGTGCTTTTTTTTCTTGTGTTTTTTTTTTTCCTGTGACAGGGTCTCAATCTGTCATCCAGGCTGGAGTGCAGTGGTGCAAACAGGGCTCACTGCAGCCTCGACCTCCCAAACAGCTGGAACCAAGCAACCCTCCCACCTCCTCAACAGCTGGGACTACAGACACACACCATCACGCCCAGCTAATTTTAAAATTTTGCATAGCACCGGGGTCTCACTGTGTGGCTCGGGCTGGTGTGGGACTCCTGAGTTCAAGCAATCCTTTGGCCTCAGCCTCCCAGAGTGCTGGGATTATAGGCATGAGGTACCCCCCCCCCCCCCGCCCCGGGCTCGATGTTTAATTTCGGATGAACTGCCAGACTCTCTTCCACAGCAGCTGCTTGCCACTAGCCAACCTAAACGGTGTGAGGTGGGGTCATATTGTAGTTTCAATTTCCATTTCCCTAATGATTAGTGATGTTGAGAATCTCTTTATATGCTTGTTGGACATTCATCTTCTTTGGAGAAATATTCGAATCCTTTGCTCAATTTAAAATTTTATTTTTTAGAGACAGGGTCTTGCTCTGTCACTCATGCTGGAGTGTGGTGCAAACTGCTCAAGCAATCCTCCCACCTCCGCCTCCCAAGTGGCTGGGACTACAGGTGCATGCCATCATGCCTGGCTAATTTTTAAATTTTTTTGTAGAGATGGAGTCTCACTATGTTGCCCAGGCTGATCTTGAACTCCCAGCCTCAAGTGATCATCTCGCCTTGGCCTCCCAAAGTGCTGGGATTACAGGCATGAGCCCCCTTTGCCCATTTTTAAATTGGGTTGTTTTCTGTTGTTGAGTTTTGTAAATCATTCTGGACGTTAATCCTTTAGCAGATACATGGCTTGCAAATATTTCCTCCCATTCTGTGAGTTGCCTTTTTCTTCTGTTGATAATGCCCTTTGATGCACAAAAGTTTTAAATACGAAGTCCATTTTGTCTATTTTTTTCTTTTATTGTCTGCACTTTTGATTTCAGACCCAATAATGATTGCCACATCCCATTTTTTTTGTTTTGTTTTAAGATAGAGTCTCACTCTGTCGCCCAGGTTGTAGTGTGGGGGCATGATCTTGGCTCACTGCAACCTCCACCCCCAGGTACAAGCAATTCTCCAGCCTTCCTGAGTAGCTGCCATTACAGGCACCCACCACCACACCTGGCTAATTTTTTTGTATTTTTAGTAGAAGTGGGGTTTCACCATGTTGGCCAGGCTGGTTTTGAACTCCTGACCTCAGGTGATCTGCCCACCTCAGCCTCCCAAAGTGCAGGTGTGAGCCACTGCACCTGGTCAAATCCAGCACTGAGAAGCTTCTACCCCGTGTTTTATTCTAGGAGTTTAGGAGTTTTGTAGTTTTCCCTTTCACATTTAGGCCCCTGATCTATTTGGAGGTAATATTTGTATGTGGTGGAATGATCCAGTGTCATTCTCTTGCATGTGGAGGCCCAGCTTTCCCAGCACCATTTGTTGAAAAAATTGTCCTTTCCCCAGTGAATGGTTTGAAACCCGTGTTGAAAATAATTTAACCATACATATGAGGATTTATTTCTGGGCCTCTTTATTCAATTCCGTTGGTTGATATGTCTGTCTTTATGCCAGTACCACACTTTTTTGATTACTGTAGCTTTGTAGTAAGTTTTGAAATCAGAAAGTATGAGTCCTCTATCTTGATTCTTCTGTTTCATGACTTTTAAATTTCCTTTTTAGATTGTTCATTGTTCGTGTATAGAAATTCAACTGCGTTTTGTGTGTGGACTTTGTATCTTGTTTCTTTGATGAATTCATTTATTAGTTTTTGTTTGTTTGTCTTTTTGAGATGGAGTCTTGCTCTGTTGCCCAGGCTGAAGTGCAGCGGTGTAATCTCGGCTCACTGCAACCTCCGTCTCCTGCCTCAGCCTCCCGAATAGCGGGATTGCAGGCATGTGCCACCACGCCCAGCTAATTTTTGTATTTTTAGTAGAAATGCGGTTTCGTCATGTTGGCTAGGCTGGTCTTGACCTCCTGACCTCAAGTGATCCCACACACCTCAACCTCCCAAAGTGCCAAGATTACAGGTGTGAGCCACCACACCCAGTCCGTTTATTAATTTTAACAGCATATATATATATATATATTTTTTCTCGCTCTCTCTACTGTGACAGAATCTATAGGGTTTTCCACCTATGAGGTGACATCATCTACGAACAGAGAATTTTACTTCTTTTCCAATTTGGATGCCTTTCATTTCTTTTCCTTGTGTAATTACTGTTGCTATAACTTTCACTACTATGTTGAATGGACGTAATGAAAGCAGGCATCTGGCCAGGCGCGGTGGCGCACGTCTGTTATCCCAGCACTTTGGGAGGCCGAGGCCGGTGGATCGCGAGGTCAAGAGATCGAGACCATCCTGGCCAACATAGTGAAACCCCGTCTCTACTAAAAATACAAAAAGAAAAAGAAAAAAAAGAAATTAGCTGAGCTTGGTGGCACACACCTGTAGTCCCAGTTACTCAGGAGGCTGAGGCAGGAGAATCGCTTGAACCCTGGAGGGGAAGGTTGCAGTGAGCCGAGATCGTACCACTGCACTCCAGCCAGGCAACAGAGCAAGACTGCTCAAAAAAAAAAGGTAGACATCCATGTCTTGTTTCTTCCTGATCTTAGAGGAAAAGCTTTTAGTCTTTCACCATTGAATATGATATTTATTGTGGGTTTTCATATGTGGCCTTTGTTATGTTGATAATGTTCTTCTCTTCCTACTTTGTTGAGTGTTTTTACCATGCAAAGGGCATTGAATTTTGTTAAGTGTTGTTTCTCCATCAATTGAGATGATCAGGTGGTTTTCCCCCCTTTATTCTGTTACTGTGATGTGTTAATAATAACACTGATTTTTTTGTTTCATATGTTGAACCATCCTTGCATTCCAGGAATAAGTCTGAATTAGGGTATGTAATCCTTTTAATATGCTGCTGAATTAGGTTTGTTAATACTTTGTTGATTTTTTTACATTATTGTTCATAAAGGCTGTTGAACTGCCATTTTCTTGTAGAATTAAATATCTGTGTCTGGCTTTGGTATCAAGACAATTTTGGCCTCATAAAATGAGTTAGGAAGTGTTCCTTCCTCTTCAGTTCTTTGGAAGAGTTTGAGAAAGGCTGATGTTAGGTCTTTAAATGTTTGGTGGAGTTCTCCAGGGCTTTTCTTTGTTGGGAGGTTGTAAATTGGTTCTCCTTGCTAGCCACAGATGTATGCTGATTTTCTTTTTCTTCCTGATTGTGTCTTGGTAGTCTTTGTGTTTCTAGGAATGTGTCCATTTCATTTCGGGGTATGTATTTGTTGGCGTACAAACCTGAGTACACCAGTACCCTCAAATGAAAAGGAGGTTAGTACTCTAACCCCCTGAGCTGGGCAGCAGCTGTGATTGTAAGATGTAGGGTCAGGTAGGCTTCTTGTGCCCGAGACCCAGCTGCTTCCTTTCAGTCCCCTTTGGCCCTAAGGTCAGGGTTGGGCCAGGCCCCCAGAGCTGCTGTGTCATCCCATCCAGCATCCCCGTGCTGCTCCCAGGCCCACCTCTCAAGGCCCTCTCCACCCTCTCTGGCTCCCCATCACCCTTGGGGCAGGGATTCTGTCTTGCTCACAGCCATGTTTCAGGGCCTGGTGCCCAGGAGGTCCTGATAAACACTCCTTGAGCAAGTGAACCGGACAGATGCCGCAGAAGTAGCAGAGTGGTCCAGGCACTGGCTGCTTTCAGGGCTCAGACTCTTAAACCCTCTTCCAGGGAGCATTCCCTGATGGCCACCCACCCCCGACCCTGGGGATGTCTGTGTCCAGGGACTGGCTGGGAATTAGTCTGGCCCTTGTCACAGAGGGGTGGCAGAATGAGTAAAGGAGTCACTGGAGCCAAGACATGGTGACGGGCACCGGTAGTCCCAGCTACTTGAAAGGTTGAGGCAGGAGGATCACTTGAGCCTAGGAGTTTGAGATGAGCCTAGGCAGCATAGTGAGACCCCATTTCTTAAAATAAGATTCACTGGAGTCATGAGAGCACCAGGGCTCCCCAGGAAATGCTGCGATCAGGCCTCCTGCTGAGGGAGCTGCTCTGAGCGGTGCAGGTGGAACTGGGAGCCTCAGCGCCTCCCCAGCCCAGAGCTCATCCCTGACTCCTCATCTCCCCGTCCGCAGGGTCAGCCAGCAGCCGGCCCGGGGCATCGGCCACCCCCGCCAAGTCCCCGGTCTACCTGGACCTGGCCTACCTGCCCAGCGGAAGCAGTGCCCACCTGGTGGACGAGGAGTTCTTCCAGCGCGTGCGCGCGCTCTGCTACGTCATCAGTGGCCAGGACCAGCGCAAGGAGGAGGGCATGCGGGCCGTCCTGGATGCGCTGCTGGCCAGCAAGCAGCAGTGGGACCGTGACCTGCAGGTGCGTGTCACCCCGGGGACTCTGGCGTTAGTAAGCGTAGTCAGCACAGGTGGGGAAAACCACCCTCGACTCACAGAGACTAAGCGGCATCCCCCAGGCCACACAGGGATGGGAGCAAACGTGGGAGTCTCACACGCTCAGTTTTTAGGGACCCCTTCAGACTCTGATGCTGTCACTCCACCGTCCTCATCGGCTGTGCTGGAGCCTGGGGGAGACGCAGGGCCTCATGAAGCCTTGTGGTTCTGTCCTTTCCCCAGACACCTTGTCACTTAGCCATTGTTTCCTTGTGAGACTTAGCCGGGGTGGAATAGGTGGGCTGTGCGGTGTCTGTGCGGCTGAGAACCCACTCCCATGACTGCATGAAGCTGAGCGATCGAAAACAAGCATTGCAAGGCGAGGCACATGTGCGCAGAGGGAGGACCATCTCACACTGCGGCCCCTGCCCTCATGCAGCTGCTAGTCTGGCTTCCAAAGAGCGTCCTTGTAGGGTGCATGGCCCGGGCAAAGGCCCAGAGGTAGAAAAGAGGTTGGCATGTTCGAGGAGCAGGGGAGACCCCAGTGAGTGGAGAGGGAGCTCGGGCCAAGGGAGGCCTTGCAGTGGAGGGGCTTGTCTCCTGTGTGCTGAAAAGGTTCTTTGGGTGCTGGTTGGGAGGAGCGGGGTCCTCACAGACAGGCTGACCACCCGTTGGAGCAAACAAGATCTGGGAAAGGCCTGGAAAGGCCTCGAATGCCAGGAAAGGAAGGCGACTTGGGCCCCAGGCCATCAGGGCAGGGGGTACCCCTCTCATTGGTGTTCCACCCTCTGCCTCCCCGCCCCCACCTACAGGTGACCCTGATCCCCACCTTCGACTCGGCGGCCATGCATACGTGGTATGCAGAGACGCACGCGCGGCACCAGGCGCTGGGCATCACAGTCCTGGGCAGCAACAGCATGGTGTCCATGCAGGACGATGCCTTCCCCGCCTGCAAGGTGGAGTTCTAGCTGCCGCCCACACCCACCACCCACCCTGCCCCTGACTCAGCCGCATCAGAAATAAACCGTGATCGCACTTGCTGTGGCCTCTCTTCTTTCTGTGACGGGAGACTCGGCATCTGCCTCCTGGTCTTGCGGGCAGGGGCAGCTTCCATGGACTCCCCAGCGACCCTATGGTCAGGTCAGCTCCGGCCTCCATGTTGCAGATGGGAGAAATGCAGGCTTTGCAGGGTCTGGTTTGGGGAAGGATGCACCTCTCAGAGTTCATGACTGCTACCAAGTGGAGCTCCGACAGCGACCTCCACCCTGGCCCAGTAACCATGAGGGGCCCAAGTGACAGATGCGAAGTAGCTACCTCAAACAAAAGCTCCCCTGCTGTCCCTAGAGGAGATGGAGGCTTGTTCCAGAAAGTCTCGCTCCGCAGGAAGGCCTCACAGAGGAATCTGAAATCAGAGATGGCAAAGCAGCCACTTCTGACTCTTGCTCTCTCACCCCTCTGCACAAACACAAGCACTTAGGTTTACTTTTAGAATCACTGTCATCTGTACTGTGTTGGATGGCAGCCAGCCCCCAAAACACATTCAGCTGCTGACCCCTGATACCTGTGAAAGTGATGTTACCTTGAAAAAGGATCTTTGTAGATACGACTTTGTTATTATTGTTTTTTGAGATGGAGTCTCACTCTGTCACCCAGTCTGGAGTGCAGTAGTGTGATCTCAGCTCACTGCAACCTCCGCCTCCCAGATTCAAGCGATTCTTGTGCCTCAGCCTCCCCAGTAGCTGGGATTATAGGTGCCCACCACCACACCTGGCTAATTTTTGTATTTTTAGTAGAGAGCAGCTTTCACCATGTTGGCCAGGCTGGTCTTGAACTCCTGACCTCAAGCAATCCACCCACCTCAGCCTCCCACAGTGCTGAGAATCTAGGCATGAGCCATTGCACCCAGCCTTTGCAGATACAATTAAATGAAGGAGCTCGAGAGATCACTCTGGGTTGTCCAGATAGGCTCTGCATCCAGTGACATGGGTTCCTCTAAGAGACAGAGGGTGGCTGGGCACGGTGGCTCACGCCTGAAATCCCAGCATTTTGGGAGGCCAAGGTGGGTAGATCACTTGAGCCCAAGAGTTTCAGAATAGCCTGGGCAACATAGCAAGACCCTGTCTCTACTAAAAATACAAAAATTAGCTGGGCGTGGTGGCGCACACCTGTAGTCCCAGCCACTCCAGAGGCTGAGGTGGGAAGATCACTGGAGCCTAGGAGGTGGAGGTTGCAGTAAGTCAAGACGGAACCACTGCACTCCAGCCAGGGTGACAGAGTAAGATCCTGTCTCAACACAAGGCCAGAAATGGGAGCGATGTGGCCACAAGCCAGGGAATGCCAGGAGCCACCAGCCACTGCTACAGGAAGGGAAGCCTCCTCCCCTAAGCTCCTGTGGGAAGCATGGCTCTGCTGGCTTGATTTTTGAGCTTTGGACCCCCAGGGCAGCGAGGGAAGAAATTACTGTTTGAAGGAGCATGGTTTGTGGTTATTCATTATGGCAGCTACAGGAAACTAACACGGTACCCATCACACATCCTAAGCGGGTCAGCAAAACTGCTCGCTCTCTGCAATGTGGCCAGAATCACTTCTGCGGCTCTGTGAGATTCTGTGGACTTCTTCCTCTGGTGGTGTCATCAGTGTCTCTGTCAGCTCAGGCTGTCATAATAAAATACCACAGACTGGCCAGGCGTGATGGCTCACGCCTGTAATTCCAACAATTTGGGAGGCTGAGACAGGCGGATCACTTGAGGTCAGCAGTTCGAGACCAGCCAGGCCAACATGATGAAATTCCCATCTCTACTAAAAATACAAAAATGTGCTGGGTGCAGTGACATAGGCCTGTAATCCCAGCTACTCGGAAGGCTGAGGCAGGAGAATGACTCGATCCTGGGAGCCAGAGGTTGCAGTGAGCTGAGATCACACTACTGCACTCCAGTCTGGGCCACAGAGCAAGACTCCATCTCAAAAAGAAAAGAAAAGAAAAATACCTCAGACTAAGTGGCTTAAATAACAGACTTTTTTTTTTTTTTTTTTTTTGATATACTGTCTCACTGTCGCCAGGGCTGGAGTGCAGTGGCGCAAACACAGCTCACTGCAGCCTTGACCTCCTGGGCTCAAGTGGTCCTCCTTCCTCAGCCTCTAACGTAGCTGTGACAAGTGGTCCTCCTTCCTCAGCCTCTAACGTAGCTGTGACAAGTGTGTACCACCATGCTGGGCTAGCTTGTTTATTTATTTATTTATTTTGAGACAGAGTTTTGGTCTTGTCGCCTAGGCTGGAATGCAGTGGCATGATCTTGGCTCACTGCAACTTCCGCCTCCCAGGTTCAAGCGATTCCCCTGCCTCAGCCTCCCAAGTAGTGTAGAGGTGTACACCACCATCTTCAACTAATTTTGTTATTTTTAATAGAGATGAGGTTTTACCATGTTGGCCAGGCTGGTCTTGGACTCCTGACCTCAGGTGATCCACTCGCCTCGGACTCCCAAAGTGGTGGGATTACAGGCACGAGCCACTGCACCCAGCAGCTTTGTGATTTTTTTTTTTTTTTTTTTTTTTTTTGAGACGGAGTGTCGCTATTGTTACCCAGGCTGGAGTGCAATGGCGCGATCTCAGCTCACCGAAACCTCCGCCTCCCGGGTTCAGGCAATTCTCCTGCCTCAGCCTCCTGAGTAGTTAGGACTACAGGCACACACCACCATGCCCAGCTAATTTTTTGTATTTTTAGTAGAGACGGGGTTTCACCATGTTGACCAGGATGGTCTCGATCTCTTGACCTTGTGATCCACCCGCCTCGGTCTCCCAAAGTGCTGGGATTACAGGCTTGAGCCACCGCGCCCAGCCGAACTTTGTGATTTTTTGTAGACAGGGTCTTGGTATGTTGCCCAGGCTGGTCTTGAACTCCTAGGCTTAAGCAGTGCTCCCACCTTAACCTCTCAAAATGCTAGACGACAAGTATGAGCCACTGCATCCAGCCCTGACATTTCTTTCTCATGGTTCTGGAGGCTGGGAAGTCCAAGATGAAGCTACTGGCCGACTTGGGTTCAGGTGAGGGCTCTCGTCCTGGCTTGCAGACAGCCGCCTTCTTGCTGTGTCTACATGATGGAGAGAAGGAGGAAAGAGACAAGCTCTGCTGTGTCCCTCCCTATAAGGGCTCTAATCCCATCACAAGGGCCCCACCCTCATGACCTCGTCCAACTCTAATCACCTCCCAAAGGCCCAGCTCCTAATAGCATCCCATTGGGAGCTAGGGTTTCAAAACAGACAATTGAGGGAGACAGAAGCATGGAGCTTGTAATAGTCAGGATTTAAGACATGTGGCCACTGGCCAGCATGTAGATCTCTACAGAGGAGTAGTTATGGGGGCTCTGAGTGGGAACCAGTCTCTGACCATCTTCATGGGAGTCTTTTTTTTTTAAATGTAGTTTCACTCTTGTTGCCCAGGCTGGAGTGCAGTGGCGTGATCTTGGCTCACTGCAACCTCCACCTCCTGGGCTCAAGTGATTCTCCTGCCTCAGCCTTTTGAGTAGCTGGGGTTACAGGTGCCCGCCACCATGACCAGCTCCTTTTTGTATTTTTAATAGAGACGGGGTTTGACCACATTGGCCAAGCTGGTCCCAAACTCCTGATACAGGTGATCTGCCTGCCTCAGCCTCCCAAAGTGCTGGGATTACAGGCGTGAGACCCTGTGCCTGGCCCTTCATGGGATCTTAACCGGCACAGGTTGGGCGATCAGGAAGGGCAGGTGGAACAGAGGAGCCATGCCTGTACCTGCCGCCTCCTGTCCAGTGCCTGCCAGCAATGCCGAGATCAATCAGCCACCTCCCACACCCGCCTACCGACCCTCCACACCTCCACAGCCGAAACTTACAGGGATGGGAGTCCTGGGAGAAAGGACCCAGCCTAGGCGAATTGATACAGCAGTGCAAAGCCAGCCCTGCCCAGTGCTCCGTCAGCTGGGACTCAGGTTATGACCTTCTCTCCATTGCCAGGGTAAGGATGGACTTCTGGGGTCACCATTTATACATGAGGATGACTCCCCAGGGTTTTTTTTGTTTTGTTTCTAGAAGTCCCAGTCTGTCACCCAGGCTAAAGTGCAGTGGCACGATCTCGGCTCACTGCAACCTCCAACTCCCGGCTTTAAGCAATTCTCCAGCCTCAGCCTCCTGAGTAGCTGGGATTACAGGTGACTGCCACAACGCCCAGCTAATTTTTTTGTATTTTTAGTAGAGACAGGGTGTCTCCATGTTGGCCAGGCTGGTCTCGAACTCCTGACCTCAGGTGATCCGCCCGCCTCAGCCTCCCAAAGTGCTGGGATTACAGGCGTGAGCCACCGCGCCCAGCCTCCCCTGGGTTTTATGTTTTGGCCAAACTGTCTAGTGACCCCTGCTGCCTACTTGTTCTTATTTCAATTCTCCCATTATCAGGGAGGTTTCCTTCTATTTATGGCCTTTTTTTTTCCTTGAGATAGTTTCCTTCTGTTGCCCAGACTGGAGTGCAATGGTGCAATCTCAGCTTGCTGTAACCTCAGCCCCCAGGTTCAAGCAATTCTTGTGCCTCAGCCTCCCAGTAGCTGGGATTACAGGCATGTGCCACCATGCCTGGCTAATTTTTTTTTTTTTGATACAGAGTCTTGCTCTGTCGCAAGGCTGGAGTGCGGTGGTGTGATTTTTGGCTCACTGCAACTTCCGCCTCCTGGGTTCAAGTGACTCTTCCTGCCTTAGCCTCCCGAGTAGCTGGGATTACAGGTGCATGTCGCCACGCCCAGCTAATTTTTATATTTTTAGTAGAGACGGGGTGTCACCATGTTGGCAAGGATGGTCTCGATCTCTTGACCTTGTGATCCCCTCACCTCGGCCTCCTAAAGTGCTGGGATTACAAGCATGAGCCACTGCACTGGCCTTAATTTTTGTATTTTTTAGTAGAAATGGGGTTTTGCCATATTGGTCAAGATAGTCTCAAACTCCTGGCCTCATGTGATCCGCCCACCTTGGCCTCCTGAAGGGCTGGGATGCCAGGCATGAGCCACCATGCCCAAGCCAGGTCTTTTTTCCTTCTTTCGAGACAAGGTCTCAGTCACCCAGAGTGGGCAAGAGTGGTGCAACCTCTGCCTCCTGGGCTCAAGCGATCCTCCCACCTGAGCTTCCCAAGTAGCTGGGACTATAGGCATGTGCCATCACACCTGGCTAACTTTTTGTATTTTTGGTATAACTGGGGTTTCACCATGTTGGCCAGGCTGGCCTTGAACTCCCGACCTCAGGTGATCCGCCCACCTTGGCCTCCCAAAGTACTTGGATTACAGGCAGGAACCACTGCACCCGGCCCTTTTTTCCTTTTGAGACAGGATCTCCCTGTGTTGCCCAGGCCAAAGTGCAGTGGCATGATCATGGCTCACTGCAGCCTCCACCTCCCAGAATCAAGTGATTCTCCCATCTGGGCCTCCCAAATAACCGGAACCACAGGTGTGCACCCTCACACCTGGCTAATTTCTTTTCCTATTGGTAGAGATGAGATCTCTCTGTATTTTTAGTCGCCTAGGCTGATCATGAACTCGTGGGCCCAAGTGATCCTCCTATCTTGGCCTCCCAAAATGCTGGGATATACAGGCATGAGCCACTGTGCCTGGCTTATGGGCCTTTTTCTAATTAGCTGGTTTGACATTTTTCTCATTGGATATTTGTCTTTTTCTCATTCCTACACAATTTTCTTTTTAAAATTAGGGATAATAAACGTATGTGGTGTTTTTCAAATGTATGTTTCTGTGTTGTTTAGGCATGGTTTTGCTGTAAATATTTGATTTGTGTGGTTTTGTTTTGTTTTGTTTTTGAAACAGTCTCTGTTGCCCAGGCTAGAGTGCAGTAGGTGGGATCACAGGTCACTGCAGCCTCGAACTTCTAGCCTCAAACCATCCTCCCGCCTCAGCCTCCCAAAGTGCTGACATTACAGGCATGAGCCACTGCGCCTGGCCAAACTACAATTTTAAATGTCTCTCGTTTGTGCTTTGAGAGGTGTTTCCTGCTGTTGGTACAAATTCTCCCATGTTTTTTTCTTTTTTATAATTTTCAACTTTTATCCATCTAAGATTTCCTTGGGATTGAAGAGAGGGATAGAAGTTGTCTCACCCCAAGGGCTCCCTGATTGTTTTATGCTGTATATGGATGTGAAATGCCGTGTCCTTCTTAAATAAGGTCCCCTGTGGGTCTGCGTCCATTTCCAAATCTGCTGTAATCCATCATCAACTTTCCTTGCCAAGTCCTTGCTATTTTCCTTGGCATAGCTTTCTGTGTCACTCTGTCGCCCAGGGTGGAGTGCAGTGGTGTGATCTTGCCTCACTGCAGTCTCCACCTTCTGGGTTCAAGTGATTCTTTTTCCTCAGCCTCATAAGCTCTAGGATTACAGGCATGCACCCCCATGCCCGGCTAAGTTTTGTATTTTTTTAGTCGAGTCGGAGTTTCACCATGTTGACCAGGCTGGTTTCAAACTCCTGACCTCAAATGATCTGCCCACCTCCGCCTTCCAAAGTGCTGGGATTACAGGCATGAGCCACCACGCCCGGCCTCTTTGTGTGTCTTAATATCTTGTCATGCAGGTCCTTTCTCTTTCCTTTTGTTTATGAAAGAAGAACTTCATTTCCAGCTATATCCACAGACTGATTTCTCTTGACTAGAATTTCTATGGGGGTGGGGTCCCAAACCCATGGATGAAAAATGTTATGAACTTCAGCTTCTGACCACAGGGTGGACTAGATTCTCAATCTGAACAGCAAATAGAACTAAGAAGAAGAAGCTGGACTCGACCCAGTGGCTCATTCCTGTAATCCTAGCACTTTGGGAGGCTGAGCATGACTGATCGCTTGAGCCAGAAGTTCATGACCAGCCTGGGCAACATGCCAAGACCTCATCTCTACAGAAAATACAAAAAAATTAGCTGGACATGGTGGCGTGTGCCTGTAGTCCCACATATCCTGGAGGCTGAGGTGGGAGGATCACTTGAGCCCAGGAGGTCGAGGCTGCGGTGAGCTATGATTGCATCACTGCACTTCAGCCTGAGCAACAGGTCAAGACTCTGTCTCAGAAAAGAAAAAAAGAGTTGAAGTTAATGATTGAGATTTAAACCACTGGACAGGTTTCATAGTAGATTTGAGAGAGTTGAAGAGAAAATTGGTGAACCGAAAGATGGAGCTGGATAAATTTCCCAAACATGGGGTCAATAAAAACAACCGAAAATGCTGGGTTACAAGTTAAATATTTATTTATTTATCAGCAAGGCAACCAGAGAATCAGGAGCAGCAAAGCTACAATGTCATTGGAACCCCAGGAGGGGACAGCTTAGGTGTCAGACAAGGTGCGTATGAGCCTGATAAGGCCTCAAAGGTGCCTACTCAACATAAACGTGAACTGGAAATCAAAGTAAGTTCCTTCACACATACATCCCAGGAACTGAAAGGAAACTTGGTATCTCAGACCTGCTCTTAGGAGGAGGCAGTGAAATCTTACCTGATATGTAACCTCACACGAATTTGCAGCTCCAACCACGTCATCTGGGTGTCTGAAAATCCTCGAGTAGAAAACATGGTTCAAAGCATTCCAGGCTGGGCACAGTGGCTCGCTCCTGTAATCCCAACACTTTGGGAGGCTGAAGCAGGAAGATGACTTGAGGTCGGGAGTTCAAGACGTGGCTGGGCAACACTGCAAGACTCCTGTCTCCACAAAAATCAAAATAAATTTTTACTTTTATTTTTTAAATGTATTTATTTATGTGAGACAGAGTTTCACTCTTGTCACCCAGGCTGGAGTGCAGCGGCGTGACCTCAGCTCACTGCAATCTCTGCCTCCCGTGTTCAAGCGATTCTCCTGTCTCAGCCTTCTGAGTAGCTGGGATTATAGACATGCACCGCCAGGCCTGGCTAATTTTGTATTTTTAGTAGAGACTGGGTTTCACCATGTTGGTCAGGCTGGTCTCAAACTCCTGACCAACATGGTGAAACTCTGTCTCAGGTGATCTGCCCACCTCAGCCTCCCAAAGTGCTGAGATGACAGGCGTGAGCCACTGTACCCAGCCAAAAATACAGATATTTTTTGAGATAGAGTCTTGCTCTGTTGCTCAACTGGAGTGCAGTGGCCGATCTTGGCTCACTGCAACCTCCACCTCCTGGGTTCAAGTGATTCTAGCCTCCTGAGTAACTGGGACTACATGCATGCACCACCACGCCTGGCTAATTTTTTTTTTTTGTATTTTTAGTAGAGATGGGGTTTCACCATCTTGGTCAGGCTGGTCTCGAACTCCTGACCTCGTGATCTGCCCACCTTGACCTCCCAAAGTACTGGGATTACAGATGTGAGCCATTGCGCCTGGCCCCAAAATAAATTTTTAAATTAGTCGATGGTAGTGGCACACACCTGTAGTCCCAGCTACGTGGGAGGCTGAGGCAGGAGGATAGCTTGAGCCCAGGAGCAGGAGGCTGCAGTGAGCCATGATCACACCACTGTACTGCAGCCTGGGAAACAGAGTGAGACTCTGTCTCTAAAATAAACAAATAAATAAATTTGGAGGACGAGAGTGAAATGAAGACAGCAGCTGAGGATTTTCCTCCTTCAGACCCTCATTGAAGGAAATTCTGCAGAAGTTTTTCAGGCAGAAAGCAAGTGATTTAGGTAGAAGGCTGATATGCAGAAGGAATCCGTGAGCAGAAGAGTAGAAAATTTGTGAGTGAATTGGACAAAAATCACCACCATTAAAAATCACTATAATGTCCAATGTTATGAGATTGAAACCTAATTTTCAACAACAACTGCAGACAGGAAGAGCTGAATGGAGGAAAAGGGTCTTAGAATCTTTGTGAGGGCCGGGCATGGTGGCTCGTGCCTGTAATCCCAGCACTTTGGGAGGCTGAGGTGGGTGAATTGCCTGAGCTCAGGAGTTCGAGACCAGCCTGACCAACATAGTGAAACCCTGTCTCTACTAAAAATGCAAAAATTAGCTGGGCGTGGTGGCACATGCCTGTAGTCCCAGCTACTCCGGAGGCTGAGGCAGGAGGATCGCTTGAACTCGGGAGGGGGAAGTTGTGGTGAGCTGAGATTGCACCCTGTACTCCAGCCTGGGTGACAAGAGCAAAACTCTGTCTTGACAAAAAAACAAAAATGCACAAAACTAGCTGGTCGTGATGTCTCATGCCTGTAGTCTCAGCTGTTTGGGAGGCTGAGGCAGGAGAATTGCTTGAACCCAGGAGGCAGAGGTTGCAGTGAGCCAAGATCAGCCATTGCACTCCAGCCTGGGCAACAAGAGTGCAACTCCATCTCAAAGTAAATAAATAAGGAATGAATGAAAAGAAACATTTCCACCTAAGGCTTATAGGGAAGAGATACAAGTAGCCCAAAATAAGATAAGGAAAGTACATAAAACTTGCCAGTCATTTCAACAAATGTAAATGGACAAAATCTCTAGTTAAAAGGCAAAAGGTGACTGGGCGCAGTGGCTCACACCTGTAATCCTACCACTTTGGGAGGCCGAGATGGGCGGATCACTTGAGGTCAGGAGTTTGAGACCCCCCTCAACCTGGGCAATGTGATGAAACCCCATCTCTACTAAAAATATAAAAATCAGCCGGGCATGGTGGCACATGGCTGTAATCCCAGCTACTCCGGAGGTGGCTGAGGCAGGAGAATCCCTTAAACCTGGGAGGAAGGATAGTACAGTGAGACGAGATCATGTCACTGCACTCCAGCCTGGGCAACAGAGCAAGACTCTGAAATTAAAAAAAGAGAGAGAGAGCCAAAGAGTAAACTTTGTTGTCCTTGTAAGCCATATAGTGTGTCTAGACCAGTGCATTCTGCTGTTGTAGGCTGAACAGACTACAGCAAATGGACGTGGAATAAACATAGAACCAGTCCAATCTGGTTCAGCTTTGTTACTAACAAAATGTAATGAGGTAATAAGTTTTTCTCAGTGCAATGGACCCCCAGGTTGCAAGTCACATATTGCTGGAGCATTACACAGATGAGCAAAGCGTGCCCCAATTCATAACCATTGAGTGGAATGAAAAAGTCAACCATAGGTGGAACCCAAGTACTTGGATCAAGGAATAGGGATTAATCCAGGTGCGATGTGCGATGACTCATGCCTGTAATCCCAGCACTTTGGGAGCCTCAGGAGACAGATCACCTGAGGTCAGGAGTTCGAGACCAGCCTGAACAACATGGTGAAACCCTGTCTCTACTAAAAATACTAAAGAACTAGCCAGGCATGGTGGCAGCCACCTGTAATCCCAGCTACTCAGGAGGCAGGGAGAATTGAACCCAGGAGATGGAGGTTACAGTGAGCCAAGATCATGCCACTGCACTCCAGCCTGGGCGACAGAGCAAGACTCTGTCAAAAAAAATGAATGGGAACCAAATTAAAAAGAGAAAGCTGGGTGCAGTGTTTCATGCCCAGGAGTTGGCAACCAGCCTGGGCAACATAGTGAGACCCCATCTACAAAAAATACAAAAGTTAGCTGGTTGTGATGGCATATACCTATAATCTCAGCTACTTGGGAGGCTGGGGCGGGAGGATCACTTGAGCCCTGGGAGGTTGAGGCTACAGTTAGCTGTGATTGTGCCATTGCACTCCAACCTGGGCGACAGAGCAAGAACCTGTCTCAAAAAAAGAAAAGGGGAGCCGGGCACAGTGGCTCAGGTCTATAATCCCAGCACTTTGGGAGGCTGAGGCAGGCAGATCATTTGAGGGCAGGAGTTTGAGATCAGCCTGGTCTACATGGCGAAACCCCGTCTGTACTAAAAAAAAAAAAAAAAAAAAAAAAAAAAATTAACCAGATGTGCTGGTGGCATGTGTCTGTAATCACAGCTACTCAGGAAGCTGAGGCCAGAGAATCACTTGAACCTGGGAGGCGGAGGTTGCAGTGAGCCGATATCCCAGCCTGAGCAACAGAACGACACTCCGTCTTAAATAAACAAACAAATAAATAAATAAAAGGGGAGGGGGAGGTGCCTTGTTTGTTACGTCGTGCACTTGACCACCAATAACTCATCATCACCGCTGCGCGTGATGCCGTCATATCACCCCATTGCATTTTCGTATCTCCCCTAGGTAACCCTCTGCCTATGAAACCTGCCCTCAAGCTCCAGCTTGAAGAGACAGATTTGAGATTCACCTACTGTCTCCTCGCCAATTGGCTCTTGAGAAAGCTTTTTAGGCCGGGTGCGGTGGCTCACACCTGTAATCCCAGCACTTTGGGAGGCCGAGGTGGGCGGATCACCTGAGGTCAGGAGTTCGAGACCAGCCTGGCCAACATGGTGAAACCCCATCTCTACTAAAAATACTAAAATTAGCCAGGTATGGTGGTGCATGCCTGTAATCCCAGCTACTTGGGAGGCTGAGGCTGGAGAATTGCTTGAACCTGAGAGGCAGAGGCTGCAGTGAGCTGAGATCGAGCCACTGCTCTCCAGCCTGGGCAACAGAGTGAGACTCTCTTAATAATAATAAAGAAATAAAGCATTTTAAATTTTTATTTATTTTCTGTATAGGCAAGGCCTCACTGTGTTGCCCGGCTGATCTCAATCTCCTGGCCTCAAGCAACCCTCCTGCCTCAGCCTCCCAGAGAGCAGGGATTATAGGTGTGAGCCACTGTGCCTGGCCCATTAGTGTACTAATAATAAATATAGTGAGACCTACCTTTTTTTCTCAGAAGCCAGTGCCGTCAGACAGGCTTCTGTGCACATCTGGAGAGAGTCCATTGCTCAGTAACAGGGGCTGTGTTCCAATAAAACTTTATTTGTCCCTTGAGCTATAGTTTGTCAAGCTCTGGTCTAGGACATTAGACCCTGACTTTTCTTTTTTTTTTTTTTGAGACGGAGTTTTGCTCTTGTCACCCAGGCTGGAATGCAGTGGCGCAATCTCTGCTCACTGCAACCTCTGCCTCCTCGGTTCAAGCAATTCTCCAGCCTCAACCTTCCAAGTATCTGGGATTATAGGCATGCACCATTATGCCCGGCTAATTTGTATATTCTTAGTAGAGATGGGGGTTTTGCCATTATGGCCAGGCTGGTCTTGAACTCCTGACCTCAAGTGATCCGCCTGCCTCAGCCTCCCAAAGTGCTGGGATTACAGGCGTGAGCCACCTTGCCCAGCCCTCTCTGGCTCTCTGATTCTTCCTTCTCTTCCTCCTTCTCTTTTCCTCTCTCTCTCTCCCTGCCCTCCCTTCCTCTCTCCTGCCCCTAAATTCCTCCTGGCAGCTGCCTAGCCCAGCCTCTGCCCCCTCTGCTGGAGTAGGCACTAAAAATATCCTGGCTGCAGCAGAGGCACCTGGGGACCCTACAGCAGGTGGCAGAGGCCAGATGTGCAGCCTTTGCCTGGACACATCCACAGCCCCTCCCCTGTATTCACCCCACCTGGATTTCTCCACCCAGGTTCTGCCCCGAGGCCTTGGAACCCATGGTGCCCTCTCCCTAGAATGCTCCCATTCATCAATCAACAAATATTGTCCAGGCACAGTGGCTCATGCCTATAATCCCAGCACTTTGGGAGGCCGAGGTGGGTGGATCACCTGAGGTCGGGAGTTCGAGACCAGCCTGGCCAACATGGAGAAACCCCATCTCTACTAAAAATAGAAAATTAGTCAGGTATGGTGGCACGTGCCTGTAATCCCAGCTGCTCCGGACGCTGAGGCAGGAGAATCGCTTGAACCTGGGAAGCGGAGGTCGCAGTGAGTTGAGGTTGTGCCACTGCTTTCCAGCCTGGGCGGCAGTGAGACTCCATCTCAAAACAAACAAACAAACAAACAAAAACAAAAACTACTGTAATTTCTTCTCACGGGACAGACAGTGTTAAGTGGGCGAGTGAAACAGATTTGAAGAAGCAATAGCCCATGGTGTAGGAGGTGAGGAGGGGGCACGTGCACCCTGAGGGCTCAGAGGACACCCACCACACTGTGCCTTCGGGGGGGTGTCAAAGGAGGTTCCCCAAGGATGAGCCTTGTTAGGGAAGAGGAAGGGTGCTCCTGGAGGGGGGACCGCAGAGGCAAAGGCCTGGCCTGCTGCGGGAAGTGAGAGAAGAATGACATTGAAACCTCCTCCGCAAGGGGGAAAGAGTGTGGGAGGCGGCTGAGCTCAGGCAGGTCCAGCAGCTGCCTGGTGCCTGGTGGCCTCTCTGAGCAGCTGGGACCAAACTCCATGAGGCCAGGGGGAGGGGACACCCAGGGGAAGCAGGCTTACCGTTTGGATTTGGGGGAGGTGGGATTGGGGGTGCCAGGTCCCGGTGGGTGTGGCTGGAGCTCATTCTGGGAAGATGTCAGCTCTTCCCAGGCAGAAGCAGAGATGGAGCAGGGCATAGTGAAACCCTGCCTGCCATGGCACCTCCTCCAGGAAGCTTTCCTTGCTACCTCTTAGTCCACTGCCACGGTCCTTCCTGACTCCCTCTCTTAAAAGTGTCATCCAAGCCAGGCATGGTGGCTCAAGCCTGTAATTCCAGCACTTTGGGAGGCTGAGGCAGGCGGATCACCTGAAGTCAAGAGTTCAAGACCAGCCTGGATCAAAACCAGATGGCCAGCGTGGTCATCTTTACCAAAAATACAAAAATTAGCTGGGCATGGTGGTGGGCACCTGTAATCTCAGCTACTTGGGAGGATGAGGAGAAGAATCACTTCAACCTGGGAGGTGGAGGTTGCAGTGAGCTGAAATCGCCTGGGCAGCAGAGTGAGACTGTCTCAAAATAAATACATAAATGAATAATAAAATAATACGTTAAAATAAAGTGTCATCCTGTCCACCAGCACATCTCCCTTTTGTATTTCCTTGTTTTTTTTTTTTGTTTGTTTTTTGTTTTTTGTTTTTTTTTGAGAACGAGTCTATTCTTTGTCTCCCAGGCTGGAGTGCAGTGGCGCAGTCTCGGCTCACTGCAGCCTCCACCTCCCGAGTTCCAGCGATTCTCCTGCCTCAGCCTCCCAAATAGCTGGGGTTGCAGGCACGAGCCACCACGCCCAGCTAATTTTTTGTATTTTTAGTAGAGACAGGGTTTCACCACGTTGGCCAGGATGGCCTCGATCTCCTAACCTCATGATCCACCTACCTCAGCCTCCCAAAGTGCTGGGATTACAGGCGTGAGCCACCACGCCCTATTTGTTTATATTGTATCGATTCCCCCACTGTGAGCCTGGGAAAGCTGCACCCTCTCTGTCTTGGTTGTTTCTCGGTCCCCACTGCCTAGGACAGGACCCAGTACTTGCCCTCACACAGTAGGTTCTTGGGAAATGCTGGTTGTGCCCCAGCTCGGCAGCTCTGCTGGGTGACCCTGGGAATGTTATTTAATTTTTCTGGGCTTCCCCTCTTCTCCAGTCTCAGAAATAAGAAAGTTGGCCTCAACCTCTAGGAGAAGCAGGGAGCCTTTGGGCTCTTTTTGTGGCACTGGACCCCTGAGTTTTCTTCCCTGGCCTGCTCAGCCCCAGGCACCCCGGACAGACCTGCCCTGTTTCATCCTGCCCTCCCCATCCCCAACAGCATCCCAGATCCAGGATCTGGGCCCAGGGCAGGTGTGAGCTTTGGCACCAGCACAGCCATGTCAAGTTCTGCCTCTGACACGTGTGCTGTGTGACTTCGGAGAGTAGCTTGCTTTCCCTGAGCTTAGTTTTCCCTGGCGCAGGCTTGGGAGAGGAGGGTCTTGGGGAGTGCAGATGCAGTTCAGATCTCCCTGACAGGTGTGGATGTTACCAGGGCCACCAGGAAGCTCCCAGGCTGGAGTGGGAGGGGCAATGCCTAACACAACACGCTGGTCCTGGGAAATCAGCACTGGCTTGGAAAGCCAGATGGGTTTTCAGGAGCCTGGGAAGCCAGCTGGAGGGCTTCTTGGAGGAGGTTACCACATAGGAATGAAGAGCTAAAGGTGGGACAGGAGCCTGGAAGGCCAGAAGGAGGGCTTCCTGGAGGAGGGGACCAAATAGGAACTAAGAGCTCAAGGTAGGAAAATTACCAGTCAGATTGGCCCTGAGGTGGAACTGCTTTTGTGCCTTGAGCGGCATGGAGACAGATGAGGGCAGGAACTTAGGCAGGGCTGGATCCCGGAAGCATGACAGGCTGCTGAGAGGGGTTTGCAGTTTTTACCAAGAGTGCTGGGGAGTCTGGGGAGTGTTCCCAGCTGGAGAAGGAGATCAGTTTCTGTCTGAAACCCTGCTGTGGGTCCAAGTTAAACATTCTGGAATTGCTACACATGTGCACTGCAGTGGAACAGCTGAGCCATGAAGGTGAGGAGGACAGGTGAGTCTCAAAATTGGGGCTTAGCCCAGGAGGGTTCTTGGCTTCAACCAGGAAGGAATTCGAGGGTGAGTCAAGGGTATTCAATAGCAACTTCTTTTTTTAGACAGGATCTTACTGTCAAGCCCATGTTGGAGTGCTGGAGTACTCCCACCTCAGCCTCCTTCGAAGCTTGGACCACAGGCATGTGCCACCATGCACAGCTAATTTTTTGTACTTGCTCTGTCACCCAGGCTGGAGTGCAATGGCAAGATCTCTGCTCACTGCTCCCTCTGCCTCCTGGGCTCAAGGGATCCTCCCACCTCAGCCTCCCAGGTATCTGGGACTACAGGCACATGCAATTGACCCAGCTAATTTTTTGTATTTTTGGTAAAGACAGGGTTGCACCATTTTGCCCAGGCTGGTCTTAAACTCCTGAGTGCATGTGATCCACCTGCATGGGCCTCCCAAAGTGCTGAGATTACCAGTGTGAGCCACCACATTTGGCATAATCTTTGTATTTTTTTTTTTTTTTTTTTTTTGTAGAGATGGGGTTTGGGCATGTTGCCCAGGCTGGTAAACAATTTTTTTTTTCTTTTTCTTTTTTTTTTTGAGATGGAGTTTAGCTCTTGGAGTGTAATAGCATGATCTTGGCTCACTGCAACCTCCACCTCCTGGGTTCAAGCAATTCTCCTGCCTCAACCTCCCAAGTAGCTGGATTACAGGTGCCCACCACCATGCCTGGCTACTTCTTGTGTCTTTAGTAGAGACAGGGCTTTGCCATGTCAGCCAGGCTGGTCCCAAACTCCTGACCTCAGGTGATCTGCCCACCTTGGCCTCCCAAAGTGCTAATATCACAGGCATGAACCACCGTGCCTGGCCTTTTTTTTTTTTTTTTTGAGACAGAGTGTCATTCTGTCACCCAGGTGGAATGCAATGGCACCATCTTGGCTCACTGCAACCTCCACCTCCCAGGATCAAGCAATTCTCGTGCCTTAGCCTCTCAAGTAGCTGCCACCAGGCTTGGCTTATTTTTATTTTGATTTTTGAGACAGAGTCTCACTGTTGCTCAGGCTGGAGTGTAGTGGCATGATAACAGCTCACTGAGGCCTCCAACTCCCTGGCTCAAGCAATCCTCCAGCCTCAGCTCCCAAATAGCTGGGATTATAGGTATGTGCCGTCTCAAGAAAACAAACAAAAAAAAACCCTCTAAACCTGACAGATGCTACTTCCGCCAGGAAATCAAGGTCAACGCCAGCAGAATAGGTCATGCTGACAATTTGTACGTTTGATATGGTGTGATGAGATGGATGCTTCACCTCTGTTTGACCCTGAGAAAAACATCCTTGATGGAGGGACATTCTATAGAACAGCTGACCACCATTCCTCAAAACTGTCACCAAAAACAAGGCAGTTTGACAAACAGTCACACCCAGAAAAGCCTAAAGAGACATGAGTCAATGTCATGTAGGATTCTAGGATAAAAAAAGACATACCAGTGGAAGGTGATAATTACAGGGGAGGCGGGCCGGGCACGGTGGCTCACGCCTGTAATCCCAGCACTTGGGGAGGCCGAGGCAGGCGGATCACGAGGTCAGGAGTTCGAGACTAGCCTGGTCAACATGGTGAAACCCCAGCTCTACTAAAAACACAAAAATTAGCCGGCGTGCTGGCACTCGCCTGTAGTCCCAGCCACTGAGGAGGCTGAGGCAGAAGAATCACTTGGACCCGGGAGGCGGAGATTGCAGTGAGCCGAGATCATGCCATTGCACTCCAGCCTGGGCAACAGAGCGAGACTCTGTCTCAAAAAATATATAAATAAATAATACAGAAAAAAATAATTGGAGAAGCTGGCTGTGGGGTATACAGGAACTTTCTGTACTATCTTCATAATAATTCTATAAATCTAAAACTGCTCCAAAGTAAAAGCTTTATTGGGAAAAATTAAAAAAGGAACTGGCCAGGTGCCATGCTTCATACCTGTTGTCCCAGCACTTTGGAAGGCTGAGGCAGGAGGATCGCTTAAGCCTGGGAGTTTGAGGCTGCAATGAGCTGTGATCACACCACTGCACTCTGGCCTGGGCAACTGAGCAAGACCCCATCTCTAAAAAAGAAAGAGAGAAAGAACAACAATAGTTGCCTTGGAGAACAGGGATTGTCTAGGGCTGGGATGGAGGGAACGAGAAACACAAATAGGAAACTGAGGCAGCTTCCAGACTGAAGACAATTGGGTCTTTGCCCAGACCCCTGTGGGGTATAGGAAAATGGACAATTTGGAACTGTTTCAGAGACACTGAATCCACAGGATGAAATGCCAGTGATGAAAGGGAGAGAAGATCCTCTCAAGGCCTCCCAAGCTTCTGGTCCGTGCTCCTGGAGTGCTCTGACTGAGCCTGGGAGGCTGGTGGAGGGGCAAGAGGTGATCAGCTGGGTGCCCTGTCCCTAGGTGGAGAGTTGAATGGGGGACTGGCAGGTGTTGTGTAAGTTTCTGTTTTCTTTTTCTTTCTTTTTTTTTTTTTTTGAGCTGGAGTCTCGCTGTGTCGCCCAGGCTGGAGTGCAGTAGGTAGCGTGATCTTGGCTCACTGCAACTTCCACCTCCCCAGCTCAAGCGATTCTCCTGACTCAGTCTCCCAAGTAGCTGGGATTACAGGTGTGCATCACCATGCTCAGCTAATTTTTTTGTATTTTTAGTAGAGATAGAGTTTCACCATGTTAACCAGGCTGGTCTCAAACTCCTGACCTCAAGTGATCCTCCTGCCTTGGCCTCCAAATGTGCTGGGATTACAGGTGCTCACCGCCACACCGGCTTTTTTGGTTTTTGTTTTTGTATTTTTAGTAGAGACAGGGTTTTGCCACACTGACCAGGCTGGTGTCGAACTCCTGGCCTCAAGTGATCCATTCGCCTCATCCGCCCGAAGTGCTGGGACTACAGGCATAAACCATCGTGCCCGACGTTGTGTAAGCTTCATTAGGGCCCAGGTAACGGGACAAGGATGGCAGCTTCTCAGAACTGTCATATGAGCCGGGCGCCGTGGCTCACACCTGTAATCCCAGCACTTTGGGAGGCCGAGGCGGGCAGATCACCTGAGGTCAGGAGTTCGAGACCAGCCGTGGCCAACATGTTGACACCCTGTCTCTATCAAAAATACGAAAAAGTAGCATAGGGTGGTGCCGGGCGCCTGTAATCCCAGCTACTCAGGAGACTGAGGCAGGAGAATCGCTTGAACCCGAGGCGCTGAGGTTGTAGTGAGCCGAGATTGCGCCATTGCACTCCAGCCTGGGCGACAAGAGCAAAACTCTTGTCTCAAAAAAAACAAAAAACAAAAAACTGTCATATGGCCGATTGAGGCAATGACCTCCTCTGCAAGTGGCCGGATTCCGAGACTGCCCTGGGCCAGCTGGCAGACTTGCTGTGTGACCTACAAGCAAGACCTAGCCCTCTCTGAGCCTCAGATTTCCCATCTGTAAAATAAATACCAATAATGTCCCGCTTACAGGCTTGTGTGTGTGTGTGAGGGGTCATCAAATGAGCCCTGTCTGGGCGCTCAGTAAACGTTGGTCGCTCCTTACCCCTTACCACCAAGTCTCAGGGGGAAAGAGTGGCGCCTGTCTCTTTAAATTATGCAAATAGACTGCGGGTGGCGTAAGGGGGGGATATAAAAAGGATCCTGATCTACGGCTGGGCCAATCAGCGCGCTAGGTTGGCGGAGCTGGCCGCCTAAATGGCCCAATGGCGGACCGCGCGGGATCAGAGCCCGCCTCTGCCTACCGGCGCCGTCACTAGGGTGGGGACTTTCTAGGCCACGCCCCGGGGGCGGAGCCAGCCGGCAGCCGCGCCGCAGCCTCGGAGGGAGGGGCGGGGCGGGCTCGGGTGTCAGCGACCAAGCCGCAGGTGGCGGCGAGCGCGGGTCTCGGCCCGAGCTCAGGAGGTGAGTGCTGCCCCCCGGACCCCCATGGGGCGTCCTGGCCCGCGCAGCCTCCCACGCGCACCGTGCCCTGCAGCCCGGGAGGCTGCGGAGGGCAAAGGCGCGGCGGGACTGGCGGGATGGAGAGCAGGGGGTGGGGGTACGCGGCGGGTGCCCCGGCTTCCCCCCACCAGTGGTAATCGGGGGTCCACTCCATAGGCGGAAATGGGGACAGCTCCCCAAATCCCCTGTCTCCTGGCCTAGAACCGAGAGTGCACGGGGGCGGTGGCGACGACTCGAGACCTCTCCCCAAATCCTTTTATTCTAAGCCTAAGTCTGGGTTCTGGGGCTGCAAAGATGGGGGCGCCGTTCCCCTTCCAGCCTGGAACGCTGGGCGGCGGCTCTGGTGGAGACCACCCCTAAATTCCTCTTCACAGCTCCGGCCTGCAGACCCCCAGGGACTGAGATGAGGGACCCACTTCTCTTTTCCTCCAGGCCTGGTGGCTAGGGTAGCTGGGGGGTCCCCTGGTCCCTCTAATCTGCCCCATCCCAGCCCCCCACCTCAAGGATGGGCTAGGGGGCGTTTACTGGCATGTTCCGTGGGGCCCCCGAGGTTGGAATTTTGGGGAGGAGGTCAGCATGGGGTCCCCTGCCTGGCACCGATTAGCCAGACCAGGCCTCGAAGGGCCTGGAGCGTGGACTTGGAGGGGGTCCCTCTCTCACTGGGGGGGGGGTGTACAGCTAGCATCTGTTCCTGGGGATTAAAATAAATCGAGGTAAATTAGGATCTTGCCAGAGGCTGGCTGTGAGTGGGGTGCGGAGGAGGCTTGGGGGTGGGGGCCCTCCATCTGCCTTGGATCCCCCAAGTCACCTGCCCCAGCCGCATTGGGGACCAGGAGGCAGTGTCGAATGGACCTGCCTCACTGGTGACCTTGGGCAGGTGACAGCACCTTTCTGAACCTCCGTTTCCTCTTTTGAAAATTGAGGTTGGGAGCTTCGGACCCTGCATTTTGCAGATTCTGAACTCACCCAGCCCACCTTTTGTCCGATGGTGATTCACTCTTCTGCTTAACATGTGGGTGGTTTGGGGTCCAGAGAGCATTGGGTTGAGGACCCTCCCAGAGTACCTTGCTATTCTCTGAGCCTCAGTTTACTGCACTGCAAAATGGGTTGATGATGACACTCTGATATTCGGGCTGGGGGCATAGGGGCAGGGAGTAAAACATAGGACCGAGCTGCAATCGTCGGGATGGGGCTTAGCTCCCCTGCCCTCACCGGCGGGGCCACCTAGGGCACACCCTGACCCACATACCGTCACCCACGCCAGGGGTGAAGCTGTTCTTGGGCGGGGTCCTGGGCAAGAGGAGGTGGGAGTTGCCAGGCCAGCTCATCCCCTGTCCCTTGGAGCACCCTCCCAGTGGTGGGCACAGGGCTGGGAGTCTGACACCCCCAGATTTGAATTTGCCTCTGCCTGTGTGTGTGTGTTCACTTGGTGTCTTGGTCTGTTCTTCTGTGAAATGGGCTGAATTCCTCTGGGAAGATGAGAGCAGTCTGTGGGAGGAGGCGAGCTCTGTAAATACAGACATGATCATTATAATATTAATGACAATATTAGCAGTGCTCATTAAATGGGGTCACTGCTGAGCAGGAGGAGGGCGGAGAAGGGGGAGTCTGCCAAGGATGTTGCCTGAGGAGACTCCAGCGTCTGGGAAATGTAGGTACACAGTCGGCACACAATAGATGTTTGCCAAATGAAGTGAGGGAAAGGGAGGGGACTCGTGGGGAGGGCAGAAAATTCCTGAGAATCCCTGGCTCGGATTCCCACTTGGTGAGACCTGGGGCATGTGCCTCAGCTTCCCCATTGTGGTCAAGATAAGACTGCCTCGAGATGCGGTGGCAAGAATCAAGCCAGATTGCGTTAAGTGATCGCAGCCCAGGTGACTTGGTCAAGGGGGAGACGTGACGTTGTAGGTCATGGAAACAGCATGGTACCCACTTGAACCAAGTGACCGGTCAGTGGGATGGATGAGAAGACCCTTGCTCCTGGCCCTACTGTGCGTACACTGGGGTCTGAGAGAGAGGGAAATGCCGGATCCTGTTTCCCAGGATCCTGGAAGGTCAGGAGTGGTCCAAGGTCATCGGCAAGAAGTCAGCAGCTCCGGACTCCCAGCCAGGCACCACCTGATTCCCAGGGTGGGAGCTCAGGTCTTGCCTTAGTTGCTGATGTGGTTCCTGCTTTGTTTTATCTCTCACACGTCTCAGCCCCAGGTTTGCAAGCCTTGGTGCCGGGAAGGCAGGATGGGGCCGTGAGTCAGCTGGCAGTGTGCTGTGTGACCTTGGGTAAGTCTCCAGCCCTCTCTGGGCTTTGTGCTGGCTTTGTACAGGCTGGGAGACTTGGGTTCTAGCAGAGCTGACTCCAGCAGACCCGACAAGCCCAACGTCTCAGGCTCACAGTGCTTTTAGGGGCTCCCAGGGTGATGTTTTCACTGCTTTTAAAATCAGAAGGGAAAAAGAATGAACTTCTGGGTTGAAGGAAGCATTTTTCTGTATAACATTAGTATAATTTATTTGTCTTTATGCCAAAGCAGTAGTAAAATATAATTTTTTTTTTTTTTTTTTTTTTTTTTTTGAGAGAGTCTCACTCAGTCGCCCAGGCTGGAGTACAGTGGTATGATCTCAGCTCACTGCAACCTCTGCCTCCCGGGTTCAAGCAATTCTCCTGCCTCGGCCTCCCAAGTAGCTGGGACTACAGGCATGTGCCACCACACCCGGCTAACTTTTATATTTTTAGTAGAATCGGGGTTTCACCATGTTGCCCAGGCTGTTCTCGAACTCCTGGGCTCAAGTGATCCACCTGCCTTGGCCTCCCAAAGTGTTGGGATTCCAGGCATGAGCCAACACGCCCGGCCTAAAATATAATTTTAAATTCCTTTTGTAGTGAAGGGAAGGGCCCACGAATACAAAAATGTCTTCCCCTTTCTGAGCGCGTTTCCCTCTCTGAGCCTCAGTTTACCCTGTCTGTGAAGTGGGTATCATTGCTCGTCAGGATGGCAAGATGTTGGATGTCTGGGCCAGGGTAGGTGCACAGCTAGTTCCCAGTTGTTTTCGTGATTATTATTTGTTTGGTAAGAACAGCCCTAGGTTCAGGCTGGGGGGCCCCAGGTTCAGGCATCTGTTTACTCACCCATGGCCTATGTGGTTCCAGGGAGGTCCCATGAGTGCCAATCGGGCGGGGGAGGTAAGGTGGCGGTTGGATGGTAGGCGGGGCGGGGTGAGCTTCCTGTCCCCCCCATGCACATAAGCCTCCAACTTGGCGCTGACGGAAGTGGCCTTGTGGCCATCTCCTGGCGCCTGCCTCATCAGACGGGGGCCCCATCCCACTCGCTACCCTGTCCGGTGAGTTTGAACCCTGGCCGGTAGATACCCATTGCCTCTCCTTGCCCCCTCCGCTCAGGAGCAGAAGGGAGGCCCCTCTGCTCGGGGCCTGGGTTTCAGGAGAAGTAGCAGGTGTCACTTCCTGGGCTGGCCAAGGCCAAGGCCTGCGGGGAGCTCCCCGTTGCCCTGTCCCCCGCCCCCCATTCCAGCTGTGAGTGGTGGTTTGGGTTGGGGCAGGGCAGCAGTGGGGGCTTGGAAACCTAGAGAGCCACGCGTGATGGTTTCAAACAGGAGGTCATTGGCAGAGAGACCAGGGGCAAAATCACAGCCGGGACCAATGACTGACCTCCCTGTGCCTCAGTTTCCCTCGTAACGTTGAGATTGCATCTCAGGGATGGCATGAAGGTTGGCTGAACGGATGTGTGTGAATAGTTGGGTAGAGGATCGCACACAGGCTGTGCTCCGTGTGTATCTGTTTGCAAGGGGTGGGGTGGGTGAGGCAATCTCATTGAAACTGTAAAAACAGTAGTGAGATTCTTGGTTTCTGGGGAACTTGGGCTCTGTGGCTCCTGGAATCTTCTAGAACAATGTTGGTCACAGGACTTTCTCATCAGTGCCATCCAATACAGCAGCCACCAGCCTCACGTAGCTTCTGAGCCTTGGAAGGGAGGCTGGCGCAGGTGAGGAGTTGGGCATGTAATTGTATTTAATTTTGGTGTGTGTGTGTGTGTGTGTGTGTGTGAGAGAGAGAGAGAGAGAGAGAGAGAGAGAGAGAGAGAGACAGGGTCTCACTCCATCACCCAGGCTGGAATGCAGTGGCGTGATCTCAACTCACTACAACCTCTGCCTCCGAGGTTCAAGCGATTCTTGTGCCCCAGCCTCCCAAGTAACTGGGACTACAGGCATGCGCCACCACACCCGGCTGATTTTTGTATTTTTTGGTAGAGATGGAGTTTTGCCATGTTGGCCAGGCTGGTCTCGAACTCCTGACCTCAAGTGATCTGCCCACCTCAGCCTTCCAAAGTCCTGGGATTACAGGTGTGAGCCACCGTGTCTGGCCAATTGTATTTACTTTTACTTGATTTAACATTAATATAAGCTGGCCGCGGTGGCTCACGCCTGCAATCCCAGCACTGTGGGAGGTTGAGGCGGGTGGGTCACCTGAGGTCGGGAGTGAGACCAGCCTGACCAACATGGAGAAACCCCATCTCTACTAAAAATACAAAATTAGCCAGGTATGGCATGCATGCTTTTATCACCAGATACTGGGAGGCTGAGGCAGGGGAGGTGGAGGTTGTGGTGAGCCGAGATCTCGCCACTGCACTCCAGCCTAGCCAACAAGAGCGAAACTCCATCTCAAAAAAAAACAACAAACATACAAATCATGAATACAAGAATTAAGACCGGGGTGGTAGCTCATGGCTGTAATTCCAGCATTTTGGGAGGCCCAGGCGGGAGGATCGCCTTAGAGCAGGAGTTAAGACCAGCCTAGGCAATGCTAGTGAGACCTAGTTTCTACAAAAAACAATTTTTTTTAAATTAATTGGGCATGAAGTCCCCGCTACTCAGGTGGCTGAGATGGGGGATCACTTGAACCTGGGAAGTTGAGGCTGCAGTGAGCTGTGATTGCGCCACTGCACTCCAGCCTGGGTGGCAGAGCAAGACCCTGTCTCAGAAACAAAAAAAAAAACTTAATACAAAAATGATCTGGACGTGATGCCTGTAGCCTCAGCTACTCAGGAGGCTGCTATTCAAGGCTCCCTTGGGAAGTCGGGGCTGCAGTGAGCTATGATCGCACCACTGCACTCCAGCCCTGGGCAACAGAGCAAGACCCTGTCTCCGGAAAAAAAAAAAAGAAAAATCAGTTAAGTCACCATTTGGGGCTAGTGGTTCCTGCCAGTCAGCACAGCTCTAAGGGATTTGGAGATGCTTAGGGTCCCGGTCATGGATAGAAGCTAAGACATGGTACAGGAATTTAGAGCGTTTCCCGTGGGGATGTCAGTATAGCATGCTCACCACCCTACCCCTGCCACCAAATTAGGTGACATAAGGGGCCACAGTAGGGGCTGAAGTTTTTCAGGGGCCCTGTCATTAACCAGTGCAAGGTTAGGAATGTTTGTTGAAACAAATAATTTTTTACCCAGTGAACTGTTCATCCTTTAAAACCCCAAGTCCCATGAACCCTCCTTTAGTCTAGGCTCTTCTGGACCTTGTCCCTCCATCTGGCTCAGCCCTGACCATGCAGGATGGGGCTAGCTGTGTCCAGCTCTGTCCCTCTAGACTGGGGACTCCTGCAGGGCCAGGCCCAGGGCTGAATCAACTCAGGGACCCTGACATTGTGCTGTCTAGGGTGGGCTCACGGGAGGTCTGAGGTGACTCACAGAAGTCCCGGGACTGGAGGGTGAGTGATACTGGGTCCAATTAAACTTTCTTTCTTTCTTTCTTTTCTGAGACAGAGTCTGGCTCTGTCACCAGGCTGGAGTGCAGTGGTGCCATCTCAGCTCGCTGCAACATTCCTCTCCTCGGTTCAAGCGATTCTCCTGCCTCAGCCTCCTGAGTAGCTGGGATTACAGGCGCGTGCCACTATGCCCAGCTAATTTTTGTATTTTTAGTAGAGACGGGGTTTCACCACATTGACCAGGCTGGTCTTGAACTCCTGACCTCAAGTGATCCGCCCACCTCAGCCTCCCAAAGTGCTGGGATTACAGGCGTGAGCCACTGTGCCCAGCCTAAACTAACTTTCAAGATGAGCTAAACTGAGGTGCATAGAGGGGCAGCCTTGCCCAAGGTCTTGCTCAGTCCTTTCCTGGGGAGACCCTGGGAGCCTCCTAATCCTGTGGCCACCGGTCCCTGTCTCTCTTGCCACCGTGCCTCTCAGGCTCCCAGCTGCTACCGAGCTGCCTGCCGGGTCATGAATTATGAATGAGGCCCTCGGGCTCCAGTAACAAGCCTGGCCTCTAGCACATGCCAAGGACACTGCATGTTCGTCCCCTGACCCAGCCTTTTGTGCAGATATCTGAGGTTCCCTGGCAAGATCCCTTCTAAGCATTCCTTCTTATTTTGCAGATGGGGAAACTGAGGCACGGAGCTGGACAGTGACTCAGACACAAGGTGAACACTGGCTTTCAAGGGCCGGGTTGGGAATCGTGGGGGCACCAGTGCCAGCTGGGGCATCACAATGAGGGGTGAGCTCTTATGACTCCCAAGAGGGTACATAAGGTGGGGACTGTGTAGAGGAATTCAGAAGACCTCCAAGGGACCGTCAGGGACACTTCAGGGACCCCAACCCCCAAGTGGCTGCTCACAGCCCCTACATCTGTTTCTCTTTAAATCCTTTTCCTACAGGAGCCACCTGGAGTGGAGCTGAGAGCTCAGGTCTGCGCTCCGGCAGTCCAGAGGGCAAATCTACTATCACTTCCTAGCTGTGTGATCTTGGCAAGTGACTTCCCCTCTGGAGGCGGGGAGGGCTCAGTTTTCCCATCTGTGAAGTGGCTCAGAGCTTTCCTGCCAAGGTTGGGGGTCATCCAGTACTGCTCCTACCCATTGCTATGAACTCTTATACATACCTTAAAACCCCACATTCCATGCCCCCTCCTCCAATCTAGAGTCCCTCAGCTCTTGTTCCCCCACTTAGTCCAGTTCTGACTCTGTGGAACTAAGGGCATCTGTTTCTTGTTCTGCCCCCTATACTGGAGCTACTTGGGACCAGCACCAGGGCTGAATTATCTCAGAGGTCCTGGCATGGTCTTAGCAATGGGGCTTTCAGTTCCTCCTTCATCCTTTCTCTGTCTCCTCTATAGGGAGGGACTTTCCCCCTCATCAGGCCCACACTGGCAATGACTCTGTAAGTCAAACTTGCCTCTCTCTTTAGACAGGCAGTGGACGGGGCCTGCGGGGGTCTCTACAGAGATCATCAGGATGTCGTATTTTGGGGAGCATTTCTGGGTAAGACCTACTCTTATTTTGGTGGGGAATCCTGACAGGGCTTCAGGGACTTTTATGGAGATGGGGGGACTGGGTGAATTGTAGGTAGAGTCTTAGACAGGAGGGTCTGCAAGGGATGGAAGTTAACGTGGGAAGAGTTAGGCTGGGTTTGAATCCACACCTACCCCAGACCTCACAGGCCTTACAACCTTGGGCAAGTCATAGCTTGTGTCATAGGGAGACCAAGGCCCAGAGCAGGAACGTCTTACCTGAAGCTGCCCCATGAAAAAGCGCGGAGTCAGCACTCAAACCCAGGGCCAAAATGAACTTCCAGGACTCAGGGTCATTCCAGCCAGGGAATTTCCACCTGCTTCCCATCCTGGAGAATTGGGGGGTTTTCCTGACCTAGCCAACCGTGGCCTGTGCACCCCTCCACTGTCTAGGTTGGAGATCACCTACTGTAGCCCAAGGGGTGCTGAGTGAGACAGATTTGTTTTCATTCATTCATTTCCTCCCTCCCTGCCACTGTGACCTCATCCCCAGCTCTCCCTAGGAGAGACTGGGGTCTCCAAGAGAATCCATCCCAGCCCCCGCCCCAGCCCCAGCCCCAAGGGAGGAGTCCCCAGTCTGGGGGACCCAGAGCCAGCTTAGACACCTCCAGCCCTGCAGGACCAGGGCTGGACCCAGCCTTGGTGAGGGTGGGGGTGTCTCATAGTGGGAAACAGGACACAACAGTCGTGTTTGCTGTGGGACAACCTGGGCAAAAGACTAGAAGTGTGACATTGAGTGGCAAGTTGAGGAAACAGGGACTCCTTCTGCGGAGCCAGGATAACGGGGTACCACAAAGGATGGGCGAACAGGGGAGAGCCCATGAGTCAGGGAAGAACGAGGGCAGAAAGCCCCTTCCCCAGTTTCGGTCCCTGAGCTTGCAGCTAGGAAGCTTGTTGCTAGGTGACTGGTTGCCCCTGGCAACAAGCCCCACCTCCTGCCCTTGCTCCCTCCCCAGCTGGGGCTCCTCTTCCTGGCGCTTGCTTTCTTAAAGGGGCCGCACACCTGGAGGGGTGTGACCTCCACCCTCCCTCCGAAGGTCAGACTCCTTGATTTTCCCCTGAAAGGCTGTGTGACCCCAGCAAGGGCTACATCTCTGAGCACCTTAGTACTGCTGTGTAATGGAGGTGACCATTTGAGGATCAGAAGTCACCCACATGTTGGAACCCCGACAGTGGCACCCACCTTTATTTTAAATCCTTTTTAATTGTGTGAGGCGTGCGGGGCTCGCTTCAGAAAATTCAGATCAGCAGAGAGAAAATAGAAACCGCCCCCGACTTCCCCACCCCACCCAAAGATATCCTGGTTAAGAGTTTTGAGTTCAGGATTCGAATTGGGCTCTGCTGGGAGCCCTTGAGAAAAGGGCTTTACCGGCCTGAACCTCCGTTTCCCCATCTGGGAAAAAGGAATGAAATTCCTGTACCGCCACTCCCACCCCACGCACCCCAGACTCGGGGAGGGGGTTTGTCACTCCCATGACATCTGCCACTGGCAAGGTTTCTTTTCATCACTTGTTGGTATTGAAGCCGCCACAGATGCCTGGTTCTTTGCTGGGTGATACTGGGTGCTGATGTCTCAAAGGCGGCTGTCATCAGGGGAGATTAAGCCAGACAGGGATGCCCCAGTCTCATCACACCAGGGCAGGACCAAGGCATAGAGGGTACTAGGGAGCCATGGGGGAAGTGTGAGCAGGAGAGGGACATAAACAAGCTCTGTTACAAAGACCACACCCTTGGCCAAGTGCGGTGGGTCACGCCTGTCATCTCAGCACTTTGGGAGGCCGAGTGGGGCAGATCACCTGAGGTCAGGACTGGGAGACCAGCCTGGCCAACATGGCAAAACCCTATCTCTGCTAAAATACAAAACTTAGCCGGGCATAGTGGCGTGCGCCTGTAGTCCCAGCTACTCTGGAGGCTGAGGCACAAGAATCACTTGAACCCAGAAGGTGGAGGCTGCAGTGAGTTTGCACCACTGCACTCCAGCCTGGGTGACGAGCGAGACTCTGTCTCAAAAAAAAAAAAGACTCCACTCAGGCTGACACGGAGGCAAGTCTGAAGTCTGGAAGTTCTGGTGGGAGAGATTGACCTGAGACAGCCCCTCCTAGGACCCTCGGCTGCCAGCCCAGTCCAAGGGAGGCAGACGCCGCTGGGGGTTTGCCAGGTCTGGGAAAAGGGCCAGCATTTGGCTCTGAGTCAGCCCCAGATGCTGGTCTGGGCGGTGGTGCCTGGTGCAGCCTCACCCGGGGATCTCCTGGGGCCAGCGCTGTGCCAGCCCCATCCCACCAAGACCCTTGGGAGTTGGGTGCTGTTCTTGTCCCCACTTGTCACACAAGGAAGAAAACTGAGGCCAGAGAGGCAAAGTCACCAACCCAAAGTGACCTTGTACATATAAGGAGACTGGACACTTGAACTTTGAAAGTATGATTCCAAACACATGAAGAGGGAAACTATGGGTGGGGCGCGGTGGCTCACGCCTGTAATCCAAACACTTAGGGAAGCTGAGATGGCCGATCACCTGAGCCCAGGAGTTTGAGACCAGCCTGGGCAACATGGCAAGACTCCGTCTCTACTAAAAATACAAAAAATTAGCCAGGCGTGGTAGTGTGCACCTGTGGTCCCAGCTACTTGGGAGGCTGAGGTGGGAGGATCGCTTGAGTCTGGGAGGCAGAGGTTGTAGTGAGCCAATATCACACCACTGTACTCCAGCCTGGGTGACACAGTGAGACCCTGTCTCAAAAAAAAAAAAAAAAGAGAAAATATATTCTTGGTGAGCTGGAGGGAGCAACAGTAAAGTGGGAAGGGGTTTGAACAGGGTTAGGGAAGTTTCTAGAGCAGGGGGCGATGATCCTTGAGAGCTGGAAGGATGTGGATGGATGGAAGGAGATGCAGGCTGGGGAGCTGATGGCAGGAATAGCCGGGACAAAAGGCGTGCTGGTGGAAAGGCACTGCGTGTCTTCGCTGTTTGCTGTTTTGTAGTTAAGGCTAGGAAGAGGCTAGGAGATGAGGCTGGAGCGTCATGGACTTGGACTTCGGCATCTGGTGGGCAATAGGGAGCCATTGATGATTCTAGAGTGAAGTGCGACCATTGGGAGATTTGGGCTTGAGGCTGACCTGGGTCCGCCCCAGTCTTGGCTTCAGTTTCTTCATCAGTGCAGCAGGAAACATTACGTAGCGGTGACCTCTGGCTTTAACCTTCAAGCTTCTGCCCAAGTGTGGTGGCTCATGCCTGTAATCCTAGCACCTTGGGAGGCTGAGACGGGAGGATTGCTTGAGTTCAGGAGTTCAAGACCAACCAGGGGGCAACATAGTAAAACCCTGTCTCTACTAAAAATTTAAAAAATCAGCCGGGCGTGGTGGCACATGCCTGTGGTCCCAGCTACTTGGGAGACTGAGGTGGGAGGATCACTTGAGCCTGGGAATTGGAGGCTGCAGTGAGCCAAGATTGTGCTGCTGCACTCCAGCCGGGGAGACAGAGCAAGACCCTGTCTCAAATATAGAAAAATATGCCTGGTGTGGTGGCTGACGCCTGTAGTCTCAGCACTTTGGGAGGCTGAGGCGGGCGGATCACAAGGTCAAGAGATCGAGACCATCCTGGCCAACATGGTGAAACCCCATCTCTATTAAAAAAAATACGAAAATTATCTGGATGTGGTAGGATACGCCTATAGTCCCAACTACTTGGGAGGCTGAGGCAGGAGAATTGCTTGAACCCGGGAGCCAGAGATTGCAATGAGCCGAGATCGTGCCACTGCACCCCAGCCTGGCGCCTGGAGACAGAGCAAGACTCTGTCTCAAAAAAAAAAAAGAAAAGAAAAATATATATAACATTCAAATATAGCATTCAAGCTTTCAGGTACCTGGGAGGGTGAACCAGCCGGTTGGAGGAGGATGCAGGAAACTACCATTTATGGAAAACCAGCCAAACGCTGCCAGAGCGATGGCTTCGCTGATAAGTGTTGGGACTTAAATAGCGTGAGATCTCTCCACAAGCCTTCTTTTCCAGTATTATTACAGGACCTGATTTGGTGCTAAAATGTCCCCAGTTCCCTCAGACCCCCACTGATGACCTTTTTTTTTTTTTTTTTTTGAGACAGAGTCTCTGTTGCCCAAGCTGGAGTGCAGTGGCGCGATCTCGGCTCACTGCAACCTCCACTTCCTAGGTTCAAGCGATTCTCCTGCCTCAGCCTCCTGAGTAGCTGGGGTTACAGGCACGCGCTACCACACCCGGCTAATTTTTGTATTTGTAGTAGAGACAAGGTTTCACCATGTTGCCCAGGCTGGTCTTCAACTTCTGACCTCAGATAATCTGCCTACCTTGACCTCCCAAAGTGCTGGGACTACAGGTGTGAGCCACTGCACCCAGCCTGATTACCCTTTTTTTTTTTGAGATGGAGTCTTGCTCTGTTGCCAGTCTGAAGTGCAGTGGCATGATCTCAGCTCACTGCAGCCTCTGCCTCCCGGATTCAAGCGATTCTCCTTCCTGAGCCTCCAGAGTAGCTGGGACTACAGGCATGTGCCACCGTGCTCGGCTGTTTTTTGTATTTTTAGTAGAGACAAGGTTTCACCATGTTGGCCAGGATGGTCTTGATTGCCTGACCTTGTGATCTGCCTGCCTCGGCCTCCCAAAGTGCTGGGATTACAGGCAGAGCCACTGCGCCCTACCTGATTACCATTTTTAATGGACAGCTTAGTAGTGTTCAGGTATGATACCCTTCCCAGGTGACAGAATCTGGCTGGGATTAAGACAGAGTTCTTGGCTCATTTTTGCCTCCTCCCTTCATATGGCAAAGGGTCCCCATTTTCCATTGAGAATGGCAGAATAAGTTGCCCTTTGACGTAAATGTGTTTGGGGAAGAAGCATAAGCAAATGTGAAACAAATACTGACTATTAATAACCAATATTTCGAATTAGCAAAAACGAGAGTTGCCTTCGGGGCTTTGGGGAGCACTGACATGGGTTATCTCGCTGCTTGCATCATCCCCCTGCAGGAGGCGGATGTCTCCCAGGCTGTGGGGTAGTGGCCTGATTTTGGCTCACTGCAACCTCTGCCTCCCGGGTTCAAGCAATTCTGCTTCAGCCTCTTGAGCAGCTGGGATTACAGGCGCCTGCCACCACGCTTGGCTCATTTTGCATTTGTAGTAGAGATGGGGTTTCACCATGTTGGCCAGGCTGGTCTCAAACTCCTGACCTCAAATGATCGGCCCTCCTCAGCCTCTCAAAGTGCCAGGATTACAGGCGTGAGCCAGTACGCCCAGCCTCCCTGCCCCATCTTAATGAGGAGCTGCTAAAAGCTCAGAGAGGGTCACACAACGAAGCCCTGGACTGCCCCACTGTGACAACCCCAGAAACGGGAGGAAAGAGGTTTTCTGCAAAGCATTCTCAGGCATCAGGGTAGATGCTCAGTTTCCACTGTACTAGCGGGTAACAGCAGAATCATTTGTTCATTTATTCAACAAACTCAAATGCCCTGTCTGTCTCATTCTGTGCTGGGCTTTGCTGGGTCCTGGGAGAGAACTCACACTTATCCTGCCTTGGGTTCTCAGAGAAGGAGTTTCCACATTAAGAACAGAAAACACAACTACAGTGACTTAAGCCACGGGGATTGTATTGGTTTATAAAATCAAATTATCATGGGGCAATGTGGCTTTCAGGATGGGTTTGATCCAGCAACTCGATTCAACGGACTTTTTTTTTTTATAGCTATTGTAAATGGGAATACTTTCTTGATTTCTTTTCAGCTATTTTATCATTGGTGAAATGCTACTGATTTTCGTATGTTGATTTTTGTATTTTGCAACTTAACTGAATTTGTTTATTAGTTCTAAGAGGTTTTTTTTTTTTTTTTTTGAGATGGAGTCTTGCTCTTGTTGCCCAGGCTGGAGTGCAGTGGTATGATTTCAGCTCACTGCAACCTCTGCCTCCCAGGTTCAAGCGATTCTCTTGCCTCAGCCTACTGAGTAGCTGGGATTACAGGCATATGCTACCACGCCCAGCTAATTTTGTATTTTTAGCAGAGATGGGGTTTCTCCATGTTGGTCAGCCTGGTCTCAAACTCCCGACCTCAGGTGATCTGCCCTCCTCGGCCTCCCAAAGTGCTGGGATTACAGGTGTAAACCATTGTGCCCAGCCAGTTCTAGGAGTTTTTTGGGGGAAATGTTCAGTCCTTTCTATACATAAGATCATGTCACAAAGAGGGACTATTTGACTTCTTTCTTTCCAATTTTTTTTCTTTTTTTCCTGAGACAGTCTTGCTCTGTCACCCAGAGCTGGAGTGCAATGATGCCATCTCAGCTCCCTGCAACCTCTGCCTCCCGGGTTCAACCAATTCTCCTGCCTCAGCCTCCCGAGTAGCTGGGATTACAGGCATTCAACACCATGCCCGGCTGATGTAGAGACGGGGTTTCACCATGTTAGCCAGGCTGGTCTCGAAATCCTGACCTCGTGATCTGCCTGCCTCCACCTCCCAAAGTTCTGGGATTACAGGCGTGAGCCACTCCAACTTATTTTTATTTTATTTATTTATTTTGAAACAGAGTCTTGCTCTGACACCCAGGCTGGAGTGCAGTGGCACATTCTGAGCTCACTGCAACCTCTGCCTCTTGGGCTCAAGCAGTCCTCCTGCCTCAGTCTCCCAAATAGCCACCACTCCCAGCTAATTTTTGTATTTTTAATGGAGACGGGGTTTTGTATTTTTAATACAGACAGGATTTCGCCTTCTTGGCCAAGCTGGTCTCGAACTCCTGACTTCGAGATCTACCCACTTCGGCCTCCCAAAGTGCTGGGATTATAGGCATTAGCCACCGCACTCAACTTAACACACTTTTTTTTTTTTTTTTTTAATACAAAAGCCCTCTGGTTTAGCTTCTTTCTAAGGTTCATGGTTTCCATTTGACTTACATATTCCCTGTGGCCACATAATTCTTCATTTAGGAAAGACGGCAAAGAGAAAAGGGGAGGAGACTGAGACAGAAACAAAGGCAGAGAGGCTCAGAAAAACAGAGAGGAAGACGGAGACACAAAGACAGAAGGAGACAAAGACGCAGAACAAATGAGATTCCTCCCCACCAGCGACCAGACAAAAAGAAAATCCCAGGCTTCTCGCTGATTCGACCAATTTAAAGCCCATAGACAATCCTTATAGCCCAGGAGATACGCGGCAAGCTGATTGGCTCAGGCCTGACCGAGTCCCTGCAGCCAAGGGGATGGACGTCTTCTCCTTGGCCACGCCCCCGTTGCTAAGCAACTATGATGTCCTCTCCATCCTTTCTCAATCTTACTCCCATCCCCTGCAGGGCGAGAAAAATCATGGCTTTGAGGTCCTGTACCACAGCGTGAAGCAGGGGCCCATCTCCACCAAGGAGCTGGCAGAGTTCATCCGGGAGAGGTGAGGTCCCCAAGCCCTACCCACCAGAGGCCACGCCCACCACCCTGTAGTCACGCCCACCATGGCTACCCACAATAGTGAGGGACTAGATCCCTGGGGATTCCAGGAACCAGAGGGGATCAAAAATCCTGGAAACGACTGATTCTCCACCCTATCAGCCTCATACCTACTTTTAAACAACAATCAGCCTGTTTAGAAAGTTCCCCTCCTGGCTGGGCGTGGTGGCTCACGCCTGTAATCCAAGCACTTTGGAGGCCAAGGTGGGCAGATCACCTGAGGTCGGGAGTTCAAGACAAGCCTGGCCAACATGGTGAAAGCCCCTCTTAAAAAAAAAAAAAGAAAGTTCCCCTCCTCTAAACAAGATGATATACCTACTCATGGTGGGAATTTCTTTGGAGACAAGATCTTGCTTTGTTGCCCAGGCTAGAGTGCAATGACTGGATCATAGCTCACTGTAGCCTCCAACTCCTGAGTTCAAGAGATCCGCCCACCTCAGCCTCCCAACTAGCTGGGACTACAGGCAGGTACAACCACATCCAGCATTTTTTTTTTTTTTTCTTGAGACAGAGTTTCGCTCTTGTTGCCCAGGCTGGAGGGCAATGACACTGTCTCAGCTCCCTGTAACCTCTGCTACCAGGTTCCAGCGATTCTCTTGCCTCGGACTCCCAAGTAGCTGAGACTACAAGTGCCTGCCACCACACCTGGCTAATTTTTATTATTTATTTATTTATTTTTGAGACAGAGTCTCACTTTGTCGACAGGCTGGAGTGTGGTGGAGCGAACTCTGCTCCCTGCAACCTCTGTCTCTTGGGTTTAAGCAATTCTCCTGTCTCAGCCTCCTGAGTAGCTGGGACTACAGGCGCATACCACCAAGCCTAGCTAATCTTTGTATTTTTAGTAGAGAGGGGGTTTCACCATGTTGGCCAGGATGGTCTTGAACTCCCGACCTCAGGTGATCCACCTGCCTTGGCCTCCCAAAGTGCTGGGATTACAGGTGTGAGCCACCGCGCCCAGCCTAATTTTTATATTTTTAGTAGAGATGGGGTTTCACCATCTTGGCCAGGCTGGTGTCGAACTCCTGATCTTAGATGATCCACCCACCTTGGCCTCCCATTGCACCCTGCCTTTTTTTTTTGGAGACAAAGTCTCGCTCTGTTGCCCAGGGTGATCTGATCATAGCTCACTGCAGCCTTGACCTCCCAGGCAAGCGATCCTCCCACCTCAGCCTCCTGAGTAGCTGGGACTACAGGCATGCAACACCACACCCATCAAAGTTTTTATAAAAAAATTTATAGAGAAGGAGTCTCCTTATCATGCCCAGGGTGGTCTCGAACCCCTGGTCTCCAGTGATCCTCCCGCCTTGGCCTCCCAAAGTGCTGGAGTTTCTGGCATGAGTCACCATGCCCAGCTCACTACTGTTGTTAATAAAATATATAGCTAAGAAAAAAAATCCTCTCCTATGAATTTCCAAAACATTCCCCAGAGGGCTGTGTCATCCCCCCATTATGGAGAGCCACTGCTCAGGTGTTTGAGATGGGGAAACTGAGGCCCAGAGGAGTAGCGCCTCTCTCAAGGGTATCTGAAAGCTTCTTCATCTTTTTTTTGTTTTTTGTTTTGAGATGGAGTCTTGCTCTGTCGCCCAGGCTGGAGTGCAGTGGCATGATCTCAGCTCAATGCAACCTCCCAGGTTCAAGTGATTCTCATGCCTCAGCCTCCCAAAGTAGCTGGGATCACAGGCATATACTACCATGCCTGGCTAATTTTTGTATTTTGAGTAGAGGTTGCACTATGTTGGCCAGGCTGGTCTCGAACTCCTGACCTCAGGTGATCCACCCACCTCAGCCTCCCAAAGTGCTGGGATTATAGGCATGAACCACTACGCCCTGCCAGTTTCTCCATCTTTTTTGTTTTTTGAGATGGAGTCTGGACCGTCGCCAGGCTGGAGTGCAGTGGCTCGATCTTGGCTCACTACAACCTCCGCTTCCCAGGTTCAAGTGATTCTCCTGCCCCAGCCTCCAAGTAGCTGGGACTATTTTTCAGTAGAGATGGGGTTTCACCACTTTGGCTGGGGTGGTCTCAATTTCTTGATCTCATGATCCACCTACTTCAGCCTCCCAAAGTGCGGGGATTACAGGCAACGGCCATTGCTCCTCACCCGGTTTCTTTATCCCATTCTCCTACCCAGGGCTACCATCGAGGAGACCTACTCAAAGGCAATGGCGAAACTCTCCAAGCTGGCCAGCAACGGGACCCCCGTGGGGTGAGTGGGGCAGGGGTCACCAAGGTGGGAACATTGGAAGCCTCTTCCTACATGGGTATCTCTTCACACTCAGGACATGAAGAACAGAGGTCATCCACCTCGATTATGGAGCTAACCAGATAGAAAGATGTATATCATTTATTCACACACTAGCTCATTCATTCATTCACTCATTCCACAAACACTTGTTGAGTGCCCCGATCATCTTCATGCAATGTACGTCTGGGTTGTGTGACAAGACAGGTGTTAAACACAAACAAAACAGTTTTCTTCTGGTGTGGAAAGTGCTGGGAAGGGGACGAGGCTCAGTGGCTCATGCCTGTACTCCCAGCACTTTGGGAGGCTGAGGTCAGGAGTTCGAGACCAGCCTGGGCAACATGGTGAAACCCCGCCTCTACTAAAAATACAAAAATTAGCTGGGCGTGGTGGTGCGCGCCTGTAATCCCGGCTACTCCGGAGGCTGAGGCAGGAGAATCGTTTGAACCGGGGAGGTGGAGGTTGCAGTGAGCCAAGATCACGCCATTGCACTCCAGCCTGGGCAACGAGAGCAAAACTCTTTTCTCAAAAAAAAAAAAAAAAAAAAAAAAAAAAAGTGCTAGGAAGGAAATGAAACAGGAGTGTGAGAGATCGGGCACTTTCTCTGGGGTGGGTCCAGCCTTCCTGAGCTGAGACCTTTATAGAACGGGGCTGGCCATGGGGATGTCTGACAGGCAGAGACCCAGGCAGCTGGCTCAGCCAGTGCAAAGGTCCTGAGTCCACAGGCATGGCATATTCAAGGAAGAGTAAGGAGGCTGGCATGGCTGCAGGCCTGGGGAACGTGGAAAGCCAGTAGGAAGGGAGATGGCAGAGCATGACACACTAATGGCTCTACATGAAACTTTGTCCGAGCCTGGTGGCTCATCCCAGCATTTTGGGAAGCCAAGGTGAGAGGATCACTTGAAGACAAGAGTTCAAGACCAGCCTGGGCAACATGGAGAATGCTTTTTTTTTGAGACAGAGTCTTGCTCTGTACCCAGGCTAGAGTACAGTGTCGTGATCTTAGCTCACTGCAACCTCCACCTCCTGGGTTCAAGCGATTATCCTGCCCCTGCCTCCCGAGTAGCTGGGATTACAGGTGCCTGCCACTGCGCCCAGCTAATTTTTATATTTTTAGTAGAGATGGGGTTTCACCATCTTGGCTGGGCTGGTCTCGAACTCCTGACCTGGTGATCCACTCGCCTTGGCCTCCCAAAGTTCTCGGATTACAGGCGTTGGCCACTGCGCCTGGCCCAAGAAACCCCTGTCTCTACTCAAAATGCAAAAATTAGCCGAGCGTGGTGGTGTGTGCTTGTAGTCCCAGCTACTTTGGAGGCTGAGGCAGGAGGATGGCTTGAGCCCAGGAGATAGAGGCTGGAGTGAGCCATGATTACACCATTGCACTTCAGCCTGGGTGAAAGAGTGAGACCCCGCCTCAACAAAACAAAACACATAACGTGGTCCCGATGGCATTTGCAGTTTTCTCTGTGGCTGCTCTGAGGCAAAAGTTCTGTGGGGAGGGCAGGAGTGGAGGCAGCAGTAAGAGTAGGCAGGAGGGAGGCTGGACGGGGCTTCTGTTGAGGGGGAGGCTGAATAGACTTGATTGGGGCATGTGATGTCTCAGCCACTCTCTTTTTTTTTTTTTCTGAGATGGAGTCTTGCTGTGTCACCCAGGCTGGAGTGCAGTGGCACAGTCCCGGCTCACTGCAACCTCCGCCTCCCGGGTTCAAGCGATTCTTCTGCCTCAGCCTCCTGAGTAGCTGGGATTACAGGCACGCACCTCCACATTCAGCTAATTTTATTTTTTTCCTTTTGAGACGGAGTCTGGCTCTGTTGCCCAGGCTGGAGTGCAATGACGCAATCTGGGCTCACTGCAACCTCCGCCACCTGGGTTCAAGAGATTCTCCTGTCTCAGCCTCCCGAGTAGCTGGGACTACAGGTGTGCAATACCAAGCCCAGCTGATTTTTGTCTTTTTAGTAGAGACAGGGTTTCACCATGCTGGCCAGGATGGTCTCGATCTCTTGACCTTATGATCAGCCCTCCTCTGCTTCCCAAAGTGCTGGGATGACAGGTGTGAGCCACCACACCCGGCCAAATTTTTGTATTTTAAGTAGACATGGGGGTTTCACCATATTGCTCAGGCTGGTATTGAACTTCTGACCTCAGGTCATCCACTCGCCTTGGCCTCCCTAAGTCCTGGAATTACCAGAGCCTGGGTTTAAATTCCTGCTCTGATGTTCATTTGCTGAGGGCCTTGGGATGAGCCAAAGCGCTCCCTATGCCTCAGTTTCCCCATCTGTCGCAGGCCCACCTCTTACAGCTGTAATGGAGATGAAATGAATGAGTACGCATTAATGTTTAACAGGGCTCAGTGCACAGCAGATGCCTGAGCCTATGCCAGCGCTCTCCTGTGGTGGGGTGAGCCGCATGAGCCCTGGGTGTGACCTTGCCTGCCCCCAGGACTTTCGCCCCGCTCTGGGAGGTCTTCCGCGTCTCCTCGGACAAGCTGGCACTGTGCCACCTGGAGCTGACACGGAAGTTGCAAGATCTCATCAAGGACGTTCTCCGCTACGGGGAGGAACAGCTCAAGACCCACAAGAAGGTGTGTGTCATGGGCGCCGCCTAGTGGGTGGTGGGTGTGGGACACCAGCAGCTCACAGGACCCCAATCTGGGGCCTTGGAACCTACAGATGTGAGCCTCTGAGAATTCCGTTCATTCCATGACATCAAGCCCAGGGTCTTATACGCATTGTTGAATTTCAGACTTGAAAATTCCAGACCAGGAGTTAGCACACGGCGGCCCGAGGGCCAAATCCAGCCCACCCACCCCCAGTGTTTGTACAGCTAAGAAGGGTTTTTTTTCCTTGTTTATTTTTAAGAGACAGGGTCTCGCTCTGTCACCCAGGTGCAGCGGCGTAACCAGAGCTCCCTCGAGTCTCAAACACTTGGGCTCAAGTGAACCTCCGGCCTCAGCCCCCACAGAATAGCTGGGACTACAGGTGCACGGCTCTGTGCTCTGGCTAATTTTTAAAAAATGTTTGAGCCACAGTGACTCATGCCTATAATCCCAGCACTTTGGGAGGCTGAGGCGGGAGGATGGCTGGAGCCAGGATCCTCTAGGAGTTTGAGACCAGCCTGGGCAAATTGGGAGAACCATCTCTACCAACAACAACAAAAAACAAAACGAAACTATCCAGGCATGGTGGCACATGCTGGTAGTCCTAGCTACTCCGGAGGCAGAGGCGGGAGGATCACTTGAGCATGGGAGGTCAAGGCTGCAGCGAGCCATGATTGTGCCACTGCACTCCAGCCTGGGCAACAGAGCAAAACTCCATCTCAAAAAAAGAAAAGAAAAGAAAGAGACAGATGCAGTGTCACTGGTTTATATGTGAGTGTGTGTGTATAAATATAAATATATATAAATATATATATATATAGTCGGAGTCTTGCTCTGTTGCCCAGGCTGGAGTGCAATGGTGCAGTCTTGGCTCAGTGCACCTTCTGACTCCCGGGTTCAAGCGTTTCTCCTGCCTCATCCTCCCAAGTAACTGGGATTACAGGCACACGCCACCACGCCCAGCTAATTTTTTGTATCTTTAGTAGAGACGGGGGTTCCACCATGTTGGCCAGGCTGGTCTCGAACTCCTGACCTTGTGATCCACCTGCCTCGGCCTCCCAAAGTGCTGGGATTACAGATTGGAGCCACTGGGCCCCGCCTGGTTTTTATATTTTCAAAGGGTTAGAAAAAAGTCAGAAGAAAAATAGCATTTCACGACATGTGAAAATGATATGACAGTTACATATCAGTGCCGGTAAATAAAGTTTTATTGGCACACAGTCAACCCCATTGATGCGCCTGTTAAATAAAGTTTTATTGGCACACAGTCAACCCCATGGATGGGCCTGTTATCTGTGGCCACTTGGCACTGCAACGGCAGAGTCAACTGTTTGTATCAAGCCGAACACATTTACTATCTGTTCCTTTGCAGAAAACGTTTGCCAACGGCTATTCTAAAGCATTGGAAGATGACATATTCATATTTACTATTTTTAATCCCTTGAAAACCTAGAATCTTGGCAGATCTGTCTTAGACTCTCAGAATTCCACAATCTCCAAAGCTTATAATTGTAGAATCATAGATGCATTGTGTTTACAGAGTTTCAAAATCTGCATTTGTTTAACTCTTGTTTAAAAAAGGGAGTTGGTAATACTTCATTTTTGTTTTTTTGAGACAGACTCGCTCCGTCACCCAGGCTGGAGTGCAGTGGTACAAGTGATCTCAGCTCACTGCAACCTCCACTTCCTGGGTTCAAGCAATTCTCCTGCCTCAGCCTCCCAAGTAGCTGGGATTACAGGTGTGCACCACCACGCCTGGCTAATTTTTTTGTATTTTTAGTAGAGACAGGGTTTCACCGGGTTGGCCAAGCTGGTCTTGAACTCCTGACCTCAGGTGATCCACCCACCTCGGCCTTCCAAAGTGCTGGGATTGCAGGCGTGAGCCACCGCACCCAGACTCACTAATTTTTAATTTTTTTGTAGAGAAGGGTGTTGCTAGCCAGGAGCAATGGCTTACACCTGTAATCCTAGCACTTTGGGAAGATGAGGCAGGCGTATCACTTGAGATCAGGAGCTTGAGACCAACCTGACCAACAAGGTGAAACCCTGTCTGTACTAAAAGTACAAAAATTAGTCAGACGTGGTAGAACACACACTTGTAATTCCAGCTAGTCAGGAGGCAGAGACTGGAGAATCACTTGAACCCAGGAGGCAGAGGTTGCAGTGAGATGAGATTGTGCCATTGCACTCCAGCCTGGGTGACAGAGTGAGACTCTGTCTCAAAAAAAAAAAAAAGAGAGAGAGAGAGAGAAGGGATCCTGCTGTGTTTCACAGGCTGGTGAAACATGTAACATATCTGCCTCAGCCTTCCAAAATGCTGGGATTACAGGCATGACCCATTGTGCCTGGAATGGAGTGGAATTTTAAGTGGTAAAAGCAAGCCAGGTGTGGTGTGGATGTCTATGGTCCCAGCTACTTGGGAGGCTGAGCTGAGGTGGGAGAATTGCTTGAGCCCAGGAGTTAGAAACCAGTTTAAGCAACATAGTGAGACCCCCATCTCTTAAAGAAAAAAAAAAAAAAAGGCCAGGCACGGTGGCTCGTGTCTATAATCCCAGCACTTTGGGAGGCTGAGGCCGGCAGATCACCGGAGACTCTTAGAATTCTTAGACTCTTAGAATTCCACAATCTCCAAAGCTTGTAATCGTAGAATCATAGATACATTGTGTTTACAGAGTTTCAAAATATGGAGAAAGCTGTCTCCACTAAAAATACAAAATTAGCCGGGTGTGGTGGCACATGCCTATAATTCCAGCTACCGGGAGGCTGAGGCAGGAGAATCGCTTGAACCCTGGAGGCGGAGGTTGCAGTGAGCTGAAATCACACCACTGCACTCCAGCCTGGGTGACAGAGTGAGGCTCCATCTCAAAAAAAAGTGATTTAGCAATTCTGCCACTTTTTGTCATAAAACATGGGTTAGAACAAGCACCTTTATCCTTATGCGGATTATTTCTAGAGAAACATCACAGTAATAATTGGGGACTTCTAGGCTGGAGGGCCCATATATGGGAGGCTTTTTCCTGGCTTACCCCTTACAACTTTCTAAAATATGAACCATGTGTAAATAGTACCTTTTTTTTTTTTTTTTTTTTTTTAAGACGGGGTTTCACCATGTTGGTCAGGCTGGTCTTGAACTCCCTACCTCAGGTGATCCGCCTGCCTTGGCCTCCAAAGTGCTTGGATTACAGGTGTGAGCCACTACGCCCGGCCGATAGTACCTATTTTAAAAGTTAAAAATGGACCTGGCGTGTTGGCTCACGCCTGTAATCCCAGCACTTTGGGAGGCCGAGGCAGGTGGATGACCTGAGGTAGGGAGTTCAAGACCAGCCTGACCAATACAGAGAAACCCTGTCTCTATGAAAAATACAAAATTAACCGGGCACGGTGGTGCTTGCCTGTAATCCCAGCTATTTGCGAAGCTGAGGCAGGAGAATTGCTTGAACCTGGAAGGTGGAGATTGTGGTGAGCCGAATTGTCCCATTGCGCTCCAGCCTGGGTGACGAGAGCAAAACTCCATCTCAAAAAAAAAAAAAGTTAAAAATGGGCCAAGGTGGGCAGATCACAAGGTCAGGAGTTTGAGACCAGCCTGACCAACATGGTGAGCGCTCTTCTCTCAAATAAATAAATAAATAAAATGTAAAAATAAAAGTTAAGAATGTTTTGAAATGGAAAACATACAGGCCAGGCATGGTGGCTCACGCCTGTAATACCAACACTTTGGGAGGCCAAGGCTGGCGAATTGCTTGAGTCTAGGAGTTTGAGACCAGCTGCCGGGCAACATAGCAAGACCCTGTTGCTATTAAAACACAGATACACAGGCCAGGCATGGCAGCTCACACCTGTAATCCCAGCACTTTGGGAGGCCGAGGCAGGTGGATCATGAGGTCAGGAGTTTGAGACCAGCCTGGCCAAAATAGTGAAACCTTGTCTCTACTAAAAATACAAAAAGTAGCCGGGTGAGGTAGCACACGCCTATAGTCCCAGCTACTCGGGAGGCTGAGGCAGAGAATCGTTTGAACCCAGGAAGCGGAGGTTGCAGTGAGCCGGGACCATGCCATTGCACTCCAGCCTAGGTGACACAGCAAGACTCCATCTCACAAAAAACAAAAACAAAAAATTAGCTGGGTGTGATGGCGGGTGCCTGTCATTGCAGCTACTCGGGAGGCTGAGGCAGGAGAATCGCTTGAACCCAGGATGGGGAGGTTGCAGTGAGCCGAGATTGTGGCACTGCACTGCAACCTGGGCAACAAGAGCGAAACTCCATCTCAAAAAACCAAAACCAAAACACACACACACACACAGAAAAAGACTGCAGCTGGCATCGCATCGAGTGTTTGTGAGATCAGGAGCTTCCCGTCTGCCCACGGTCTCCCCTCCTACCCCTGCAGTGCAAGGAGGAAGTGGTGGGCACCTTGGACGCTGTGCAGGTACTCTCGGGGGTCAGCCAGCTCCTGCCCAAGTCCCGCGAGAACTACCTGAACCGTTGCATGGACCAGGAGCGGCTGCGGAGGGAGAGCACCAGCCAGAAGGAGATGGACAAGGTGTGCTGACAGCGGGGGGTTCTGAGGAATTTGCCGCGGGGCAGAGGGGCGGCCTGATCAGAGAGTGGAAAATGTGGCAGAGCGATGATGGTGGAACCTGTGGGTGATCGCACCCTGGGTATCCGGAGGAGATGACCTACCAGGGGATGGGTCCTGGTGGAAGCCCCTGGAGTGTCCCCCTCCTATCCCTGTTTCCTCCCTGTGCTTCCTAGGCAGAGGCTAAAACCAAGAAGGCGGCAGAGAGCCTGCGGCGCTCGGTGGAAAAATACAACTCAGCCCGAGCTGACTTTGAGCAGAAAATGCTGGACTCGGCCCTGGTAAGGACTAGGCATCTGTAGCTTTACGACCCACATATGCCTTTGCCCAGGAGGTTATGGGCTGCAGAAATCCCAGGCCAGTGCAGTGGCACATGCCTGTAATCCCAGCACTTTGGAGGCCGAGGCAGGAGGATCACCGAGGTCAGGAGTTTGAGGCCAGCCTCACCAACATGGGGAAACCCCGTATCTACTGAAAATACAAAAATTAGCTGGGTGGGGCAGCACGTGCCTATAATCCCAGCTACTCAGGAGGCTGAGGTGCCAGAATCACTTGAACCTGGAAGGCGGAGGTTGCAGTGAGCCGAGATCATGCCACTGCACTCCAGCTTGGGTGATAGAGTGGAACTCTGTCTCAGAAAAAAATAAAAATAAATACATAAATGTAGTTGGAATCTCAGTATTAGGAATCAGAATTTTTTTCAAGTTACAAGTGATAGAAACCTTCATTCAAATTGACAAGGTGTGTGTGTGTGTGTGTGTGTGTGTGTGTGTGTGTGTGTATATACATATAAAACAAATTTTAAAAATTGACAAGGTGATTTATAAGCTGAGGGAACTGAAAGTTTTATTTTTGAGGGGTGGAGGTTTCAGGCATAGCTGAATCTAGGTGCTCAAATAGTGCTGGCAAGAAATTGTGCATTTCTGTTTCTTTTTTTTAAAGACGGGGTTTCACCATGATGGCCAGGCTGGTCTTGAATTCTTGACCTCAGGTGATCCACCCACCTCGGCCTCCCAAAGTGCTAGGTTTACAGGCGTGAGCCACCGTGCCCGGCCTTTTTCTTTTTTAATTGAGATAGAGTCTTGCTCTGTCACCCACGCTGGAGTGCAGTGCCATGATCTTGGCCCACTGCAGCCTCCACCTCCTGGGCTCAAGCAATTCTCCTGCCTCAGTCTCCTGAGTAGTTTGGATTACAGGTGGGTGCCACCACGCTCAGCTAATTTTTGTATTTTTAGAGACAGGGTTTCACCATGTTGCCCAGGCTGGTCTTGAACTCCTGACTTGAAGTGATCTGCCTGCCTCAGCCTCCCAAAGAATTGGGATTACAGGCATGAGCCACTGTGTCTCTGGCCATTTCTGCTTCCGTGTGTGTGTGTGTGTGTGTGTGTGTGTGTGTGTGTGTGTGAGAGAGAGAGAGAGAGAGAGAGAGAGAGAGAGAGAGAAGGAAAATTTCATTCTGTTGCCCAGGCTAGAGTGTGATGGCACGGTCTCAGCTCACTGCAACCTCTGCCTCCCAGGTTCAAGCAATTCTCCTGCCTCAGCCTCCTGAGTAGCTGGGATTACAGGTGTTCGCCACCACGCCTGGCTATTTTTTGTGTTTTTAGTAAAGATGGGGTTTCACCATGTTGGCCACACTGGTCTTGAACTCCTGACCTCAGATAATCCGTCCCCCTCAGTCTCCCAAGTGCTGGGATTACAGGCGTGAGAACCACGCCTGGCCACCATTTCTGCTTTTTACGCCTGTTTTCCTCTCTGGGAATATCACTCCCAGCAGACATGCCCGTGTGTGTGTGTGTGTGTGTGTGTGTGTGTGTGCATTGTATGCACACATGTGCAGCAAAGTGACCACCAGCAACCCCCACTTTTTTTTTTTAATTTTTTAAATTTTTATTGTATTATAGGTTTTGGGGTACATGTGCAGAACGTGCAAGATAGTTGCATAGGTACACACATGGCAGTGTGTTTTGTTGCCTTCCTCCCCTTCACCCACACTTGGCATTCATCCCCAGGCTATCCCTCCCCAGCCCCCCCTCGCTGTCCCTCCCCCATTCCCCCCAATAGACCGCAGTGTGTAGTAGACCGCCTCTCTGTGTCCATGTGTTCTCATTTTTCTCATCCGCCTATGAGTGAGAATATGCGGTATTTCTTTTTCTGTTCTTGTGTCAGTTTGCTGAGAATGATGTTCTCCAGATTCATCCATGTCCTTACAAAGGACACAAACTCATCCTTTTTGATTGCTGCATAATATTCCATGGTGTATATGTGCAGCAACCCCCACTTACATCCCATCAGCTCATTGGCTCGGGAATGAAAGTGTCTTTTCCTATAGATTCAGCAAAAGCCCTAGGGCAGACTCTCATTGGCCTTTCCCCAAATCATTCACTGAGCCAGGGGCTTAGGGTGTTCTGATTGGTCAGGCTGAGTCACATGGCCATTCTTACTTGGCCCTGACCTTCTTTCCACCTGCCTCTCCCCTCCTGCTTCAGCGCTTCCAAGCCATGGAGGAGACGCACCTGAGGCACATGAAGGCACTGCTGGGCTCCTATGCTCACTCGGTGGAGGACACGCATGTGCAGATCGGGCAGGTGAGTCAGGGCAGGTGTGAGGAATGAGGCTGGGGTCGCTGCTGGGCGAGGGGGCCCTGATCAGTTACACGCCCTGCCCACCTGGCACAGGTGCATGAGGAATTTAAGCAGAACATTGAGAACGTCAGCGTGGAGATGCTACTCAGGAAGTTTGCAGAGAGTAAGGGCACGGGCCGGGAGAAGCCAGGTGAGTCAGGGCAGCCATCGGGGATTGGGCTGTGGGGCTGCAGGTGACGGGCAGGACTCTGAACCTGAGGCAGGAGACTGAACCTCCCAGGGCCTTGGTTTCTTCATGGGAAAAATGGGCTGCTCAGGAGTCCAGCTCTTCAGCCTGATCTTACCTGTAAATTTCTTTGAACCAGATCCCAGAGGAGCCTTGAATGCCAGGCTCAGCTGATCTGACTTCAACCCCCAGGACCTAAGGGAGCCATTGAGGGTTGTGGAGCAAAAGAACAATTTGCAAATGCTTAGATGCAGTACTGGGGAGGAGTTAAGAGCAAAAGTTTTGCCTGGCGCGGTGATTCACGCCTGTAACCCCAGCACTTTGGGAGACCGAGGAGGGCAGATCACGAGGTCAGGAGATCGATACCATCCTGGCTAACATGGTGAAACTCTGTCTCTACTAAAAATACAAAAAATTAGCCGGGCTCGGTGGCACACGCCTGTAATCCCAGCTACTTACTTGGGAGGCTGAGGCAGGAGAATTGCTTGAACCCAGGAGGCGGAGGTTGCAGTGAGCTGAGATCACACCACTGCACTCCAGCCTGGGTGACAGAGCAAGACTCTGCCTCAAAAAAAAAAAGAAAGAAAAAGAAAAAGAAACTCAATTGAGGGTGGGCAGACTGGCTAAATTTTTTTTTTGAGATGGAGTCTTGCTGCGTCACCCAGGCTGGAGTGAAGTGGCATGATCTTGGCTTACTGCAGCCTCTGCCTCCCAGGTTTAAGCGAGGCTCCTGCCTCAGCCTCCCTAGTGGATAGGACTACAGGCATGCACCACCATGCCTGGCTAATTTCTTTTGTATTTTAATAGAGACGGGGTTTCACCATGTTGCCAAGGCTGGTCACAAACTTCTGAGCTCAGGCAATCCATCCGCCTCGGCCTCCCAAAGTGCTGGGAATACAGGCGTGAGCCACTACGCCCAGCCAATTCTTTTATGTTTTTAGTAGAGACAGGATTTCACCATGTTGGCCAGGCTGGTCTCAAACTCCTGACTGCAGGTGATCTGCCTTGGCCTCCTAAAGCTGGGATTACAGGCATGAGCCACCGCGCCTGGCCCCTCAATTGAGTTTCTGTCTCCCATCTCAGGACCTCTAGACTTCGAGGCCTACAGTGCGGCTGCCCTGCAGGAAGGCAAGTACGTCTGGGCCTGGATGCCCAGGCTGGACCGTGGGGCTGAGGGAGGCTGATCTGAATGTGAAAGGAGGCACCTCCCAGTGCTCAGCTGCCCCCCAATCTATCCTCAGCAATGAAACGTTTGCGGGGCGCCAAGGCCTTCCGCCTTCCGGGACTCAGCCGGCGGGAGCGGGAGCCGGAGCCACCTACAGCTGTGTGAGAAAGCACCCTTGCCAGGCCTGGCCAAGGCTAGCCCAGAAGCCCTCTCCTAGGATAGCCCAGGAGTATCCATATTCCAGGCTATCCCAGGAATCCCTCCACCCAAGGCAGACCAGGAGTGCCTCTGGCCCAGGCTAGCTCACTATTACCGCTGCCAAGGCTAGTCCAGAATTCCTCCTTTTGCCAGCTTAGCCCAGGAACTACCTGTCCCAGAGTAGCCTAGCCTTTCCCCTGCCCAAGCTGGCCCAGGATTGGTCTGTCTGTTTGCCAAGGCTAGCCCCTACTTTCCCTACCTTCATAGGGTAGCCCTTCAAATTAGTTCCAGGATTTCTTCCCTCCCAGGCTGTTTGAGAACACCCTCTTCTCAGCTAACCAGATTCAACCCCCTCCCCATGAAAGCCCCGGGGTCCCACTGCCTCCAGGGCTAGCTCTGGGCAATATCACAGCCCCGGAGCAGCCCCAGCTTCCATGTCCAGTGTAGGGGGGACCAGATGGGCTGCAGAAGCTGACAGCAACATCTCTTCCTCCATCTCCAGAGATTTCCTGGAACCTGATTCAGGGGTGAGTGACATGGGAGGGGTCAGGCTGGGCTGCAATCGGGAGGAGTTTGTACTCTTGGCTCTTAAAGTTCAGATCTTTACTGGAAACTAAAGAGCCGGGATTGAGGGGTGGGCTGGAGGTGGCACAGCCTGGGGGCTGGATTCAAATCCCGCCTCAGCTGCAAAGTCCCGTGGACCACGTGGGCAGGGATAATGTCCCTGCCGAAGCTCAGTTTACCCAACACACCAGGGAAAGACAGTTGTTGCCATCAGGGTGGTTTTGAGGTCTGAGTCAGGGCCTGGGGGCAGGGTGGTTGACAGGGTGAGATGGAAGTTTTGATACCCGGTAGCCTGACTCACCGCTGCCCATCCCCCTGACTCCCCTAGACATGTCCAGAGGTGGATGATGAAGGTTTCACTGTCCGGCCCGACGTGACCCAGAACAATATCCTTCTGGCAGCCCCTGGGGGCAGTTGTTGGCACAGCAAGGACGCTAATCACTCCACTTTCAGCAATCTTTTCTGTACATCCTGGAGAGAGTCTCCCCTGTGGATGAAGCCAACCTAAATGCAATAACCCACTCTATGGGATCAGCATTGGGAAAGAGGGAGAGGGAAAAGGAGAGCCAGCAGGGCTTCCTGGAGGAGGGGGCACCAGTGTTGGGGTTTTGCAGTGGAATAGGAGTTTGCCAGTTAGGGCTGGGCAGGCTTGTGCAAAGGCTTGGCGGTGGGGTGGGTGTCAGGACTTAGGTGGCAAGCGGTGAGCGATGGGATTGTGCAGGACCTCCAAGGCTGTGAGCAGGGAGGGGCGAGGCTGAGTTGGAGAGCTGACTGGGGAGAAGCTTGTGTTGGGATTGGCTTGGACCTTGACTGCAGCCCACGCACGGCCGAGCCCTCCCGTTTCTCATCCAGCGACTCCGACTTCGACGATGAAGAGCCCCGCAAGTTCTACGTGCACATCAAGCCTGCCCCAGCCCGGGCTCCAGCCTGCAGCTCTGAGGCCGCAGCGGCACAGCTCAGGGCCACCGCTGGCAGCCTCATCCTTCCTCCCGGCCCAGGGGTGAGGCATGGGAAGGGTGCCCCGGGTGGTGCTGGCGAGGCTGGCTGGATGCCCTCGTATGTGATGTTGCCCCCTTTGTCCACAGGGCACCATGAAACGCCATTCTTCACGTGAGTAGCCTTCGGTCTTCAGAGTAGGGAGGATGCTAGAGTGGGGAGGCTGTGGGCGTGGACTTGAATCATAGCTCTGTTGTGTGACTTGGGTCAGGCTGCTTAACCACTCTGATCTTCAGTCTCCTTTTCTGTAAAATGAGGTCATTATGAAATTAGATGAGAGCTGAAAGGGGTAGCTGGGGCCAGGCGGAGCTGACGTCTGGAGACAGGCTGACTCAGGCTTGAATCTGTGTCTGCCTGATTTGCCGGTCACCTTGGGCAACTGGATGGCGCCGAACCTCGGTCCCCTGGTCTGTGGACTGGGAAGCATTGCAGACTCAAAGAGGTGCATCTCTTGTAGGGGACGCTGCTGGGAAACCCCAGAGACCACGGTCTGCCCCCAGAACTGGCAGGTGGGTTTCACATGAGTGGGCAGGTGGGGGCTGTCCCCATCTCCTCTCTCCACCTCCCCATATCTCTGCATGGTGTTGTCTTGTCCTGACTGGGAGTTGAAGTCACACTGGGTTTTTTTTTATTTTTATTTTTTGAGAGGGAGTCTCTGTCACCCAGGCTGGAGTGCAGTGCAGTGGTGCAATCTCCGCTCACTGCAACCTCCACCTCCCAGGTTCAAGCGATTCTCCTGCCACAGCCTCCTGAGTAGCTGGGATTACAGGTGTAATCCTGCCACCACCCCAGCTAAGTTTTGTATTTTTAGTAGAGACAGGGTTTCACCACGTTGGCCAGGCTGGTCTCGAACTCCTGACCTCAAGTGATCTGCCCACCTCGGCCTCCCAAAGTGCTGGGATTACAGGTGTGAGCCATTGCACTTGGCCTATGCTGGCTTTTGAGGGACTATTTAGTCATTCATTTGATGAACATTTATTGAGTGCCTGCTGTGTACCTGTGCTGTTCTAGGGCCTGGGTTCTGAGACAGGTCTCCCTTCTCAGAGTCACATTCTAGTGACTCAGATTTTAAGAATAGCAAATAAGGCTGGGTGCGGTGGCTCACGCCTGTAATCCCAGCACTTTGGGAGGCCAAGGCAGGTGGATCACTTGAGGTCAGTAGTTCGAGACTAGCCTGACCAACATGGAGAAACACCATCTCTACTAAAAATACAAAATTAGTCGGGTGTAGTGGTGCATGCCCGTAATCCCAGCTACTTGGGAGGCTGAGGCAGGAGAATCACTTGAACTCAGGAGGCAGAGGTTGTGGTGAGCCGAGATTGTGCCACTGCACTCCTGCCTGGGCAGCAAGAGTGAAATTCCATAAAAAAAAGCAAATAAGTTAGAGCATATTTGATACTTCTAAGTGCTATGAAGAAATTAAAGCCAATGACGTGAAGAAAGGAGGAAGTGACTTCGCTTGCGGTGGGGATGGGATCCTCCCCAAGGGAATGACTTGGAGCTAAGCCCCGCAGAGGAGCCAGGAGGCAGCTATGAAGAGAGCTGAGGGAATGGAACTCCAGACTGGGAACAGGCTGGGCACAGTAACTCACACCTGTAAGCCCAGGACTTTGGGAAGCCGAAGCAGGCTGTTCATTTGAGGTCAGGAGTTCAAGACCAGCCTGGCCAAGATGGTGAAACCCCATCTGTACTAAAAATACAAAATTAGCCAGGTGTGGTGGCAGGTGCTGTAATCCCAGCTATTCAGGAGGCTGAGGCAGGAGAATCCCTTGAACCAGGGAGGCGGAGGTTGCAGTGAGCTGAGATCGGGCTACTGGGCTCCAGCCTGGGTGACAGGGTGAGACTCCGCCTTAAAAAAAAAAATGGTGGGGACAGCAATGTGCAAAGGCCCCAGGGTGGGATGAGGCTTGGGAAAAATAGAAGCAGCCCTCTTGGCCTCCTCTCTAGCTGTGCAGAGAAATTGCAGTCAGAGGAGCAGGTGTCCAAGAACCTGTTTGGGCCACCCCTGGAGTCAGCCTTTGACCACGAAGATTTTACAGGTGATGGGGATAAGGGATTGGAGGACATGGGTGTGGCCAGAGGGAAGATGGGTGGGGCCACTGCAAAGTCAGGCCGCTCACGTCCGTCTGCGGGAGGACAGGCCAGGCTGGAGGGAAGGCTAGCCCCTGTAAGGGTGGGCGGGGCCGGAGTGGAGGTGGGTGGTGCCATAGAGAGGGCGGGGCCCTGGGCAGTGGGTAGTGACTGGGTGGATGGGCCGCCGGGTATTTTTGGAGAGGGAAGTCACCAGAAGGCGTGGCCTCGGGGGCTTGCACAAGGACTGAATGGGGGCCCCTCAGACCTTTCCTTGACGTTGCTGTAGCCTGCAGGAGGATGGGCAGGGACTCCAAGTGGGCGAGGGTCGGAGCTGACCGCCCCTTCCCTCCCCAAGGCTCTAGCAGCCTGGGCTTCACCTCCAGCCCCTCCCCTTTCTCCTCCTCGTCGCCCGAAAATGTGGAGGATTCCGGCCTGGACTCTCCGTCCCACGCGGCACCTGGCCCCTCCCCAGATTCCTGGGTCCCCCGCCCAGGCACGCCGCAGAGCCCGCCCAGCTGTAGGGCGCCGCCCCCAGAGGCCAGGGGGATCCGGGCACCGCCTCTGCCAGACTCGCCGCAGCCCCTCGCCCCCTCTCCAGGGCCCTGGGGGCTGGAGGCCTTGGCTGGAGGAGGTGAGTCCAGCGGGCCTGGGCCTGAGAGTTGCTGGAACCCTGAGCCGGGGATTGAGGGCCTGCTGTGGGCAGGGCCTGATCAGGCTGCTGGAGACACAGCCAGGATCAGGAGGGCAGAACCTCCCACCCTTGCGGGGACAACAGTGAGATGGACATTTAGCAAGGCAGGTGGTAGCGGGTGCCAGCTGGGGGCCCTCCCTGAGGAAGGGACATCTGAGCTGCGATTTCAGGGATGTGAGGACAGAACCACGTGGACATGAGGGGAAAGACGTGATGGGCAGAGGGCACAGCCCTAGTGCAGGAACGCGCTAGGCGTGTCTGAAGAACAGCAAGGAGGTCGGCCTGCTGGAAGGGGGTGATGGGGCGGGGAGGAGGGAGAGAGTGGGGGGAAACGGGACCAGGTAGGGCCTGATGGGCCCAGGGAGGGCTTGTGAGTATCACCCTGAGTAACGATGAGGGCCATGAGCAGGGAGAGGGGTGGGACCTGACTCAGGTCACAGGCTCCCTTGAGCAGCTTTGGGAGTGAGGGCAGAAACCAGAGACGGGAGGCAACCAGGGAGGCAAGTGGGTAATGGGGGTAAAGGTGGCAGAGGGAGAAACAGGTGGACAGGTCACTGCAGGGAGAGGGTGGAATAAGGGGAGGAGTCAAGGGAGGGTGGAGGATGAGGAAGGGGCGGGATCAAGAGGGAGGAGGATGGGGAAGGGGTGGAGTCAGGGAGGGAGGAGGATGGGGAAGGGGCAGGGTCAAGGGAGGGAGGAGGATGGGGGAAGGGGTGGAGTCAAGGGGGATGTTGAGTCTGGGCCTTTAGGTGTCAGGTGGACAGTGGACCCCGAGTTTGGGGAAGGTCAGGTCAGAGCACCCCTCTTTGAAGACGTCGTCAAAACACGGCCGCCCAGGGAGAGCAGAAGAGAGGACAGAGCCAGTGAGCTGGCAGGGCTGGAGGGAGGAGGACAGCAGGAGGTGCGGGGAGAGCGTCGGGGTGGGCGCCTGGGGGCTGCATGAGGAGAGTGGGAAGCCCCCGAGTCAGAGGGACGATGGGCTGTGACCATCTGAGGTCCCCAGCAGTGCCGACAAGGGCACTTGGCACCCTCCGTAGGAAAAGGCATGGCTGAAGCCGGTTCAAGGGAGAGCCGAGGTGGGCGGAGGCCACAGAGTCACAGCAGAAGCAGCTTTTTTTTTTTTTTTTTTTTTTTTTTAAAATCGGAGTTTTGCTCTTGTCGCCAAGGCTGGAGTGCAGTGGTGCGATCTCAGCTCACTGCAACCTCCCCTTCCCGGGTTCAAGAGGTGTTCTGCCTCAGCCTCCCCAGTAGCCGGGATTACAGGCGCCCGCCACCACACCCCGCTAATTTTTGTATTTTTAGTGGAGACAGGGTTTCACCGGGTTGGCCAGGCTGGTCTCGAACTCCTGACCTCAGGTGATCTGCCTGCCTCAGCCTCCCAAAGTGTTGGGATTAGAGGCGTGAGCCACCGTGCTTGGCCTGAGCAGAGGGTCTTATCCAACCTGGCCAATTCTGCCCCCAGGGGGCACTGTCAGTGTCTAGACACATTTTTGGTCGTCACCAACAGGCAGGGGTGTGCTCCCGGCTTCAGTGGGTGGAGGCTGGGGTTGCTCAGCACCCTGCAATGCACAGGGCAGCCTCCACCCCCCGAGAATGGTTCAGCCCCCAAATGTCCGCAGTGCTGACTGAGAAAGTAGGGTAGAGGGGGGAGCACAGCCTGGGGTGCAGGGAGGTAGGTAGGAGAGGAGGTAGGCAAGCGAGTGAGCATGTTCATGGATGGAACAGAAAACTGGGACCAAGGAAGCAGGAGAGGGAGGGGAGCTTGGGTGTTATAACCTCATGGAACTCAGACAGGCCACCGTAGGTGGCTATGGTCAGGTTCTCAGAGAGGATGGAGATCACAGAATGGGTGAATGTTGGCTAAAAATCCTCTGCTGAACCCTACAGCATGCCTGCCTCCTAAGCCTTCAGTGCTTGCTTGCATACCCCCAGTGACGGGGAGCTCACCCCCTATTCGGCCACCATTCTGGTGTCTGGGAGGTTCAGGGGTATGGATGGTATCTGCAGTCCTGTCTGGCACCTTTTCTGCAGCCCCGGGATTTCAGACCCATCGGGGGTCTCCACAGAAAAGCCCACCTCCTAGATTTTGGCTGAGTTCGTGCCCCTGGGAAGGCCTCAGAGGCCCCGGGCGGCATCTCAGCAGCGCCTCTGTGCAATTGCTCCCAGACCTGATGCCCGCACCTGCTGACCCCACAGCCAGGGAGGGCCTGGCAGCCCCACCCAGGAGACTTCGCTCTAGGAAGGTGTCCTGCCCTCTCACACGCAGCAACGGGGACCTGGTAGGTGAGGGGCATGGCAGGAGCTGGGCTGTGGGTCACCTCTGGGGTCAGCTTTGGACACTGCTCCTGGGCACCCACAGCCCAGCTTGTCTCTTTCCCTTCCAGTCTCGTTCCCTGAGCCCCTCCCCACTGGGCTCTTCGGCCCCCAGCACTGGCCCGGAACGGCCCTGCTTCTCATCCCAGACAGGACACGGTACGTGAGGGCGGGCCTGGGCCCTGCTCTGGGCCTCAGTCTCACCTTCTGTGGTTCGGGTGGGTAGCTTCTCTGTTGGCACAGGTGTGGTGGGGTGGAGGTGGGGCGGGGTCTCAAGCCTGAGGCCTGTCTTCACCCGGTCTATCTGTTCCCCATTCCCTCCCCACCACCCCAGGAGTCTCCCGGGGTCCGAGTCCTGTGGTCCTGGGCTCCCAGGATGCCCTGCCGGTAGCCACAGCCTTCACAGAGTATGTCCACGCCTACTTCCGTGGCCACAGCCCCAGGTACACGGTGATGGGCAGACAGGGCCCGTAGGGGGTCTGTGTTGGGGGGCATCCAGCAGGGACAGCTTTCAGATGTGCTTCATGGCCTGTCTTGTGATGAAACGCCTTGAACACTGAGCCAAGTGACCAGGCCCCCATGTCCATGTCCTAAGGGCAATGGAGCCAGGGAGGGCTTTTTTTTTTTTTTTTTTTGAGATGGACTTTCGCTCTTGTCACCCAGGCTGGAGTGTAGTGGCACGATCTCAGCTCACCGCAACCTCCCGGGTTCAAGTGATTCTCCTGCCTCAGTTTCCCACGTAGCTGGAACTACAGGTGCCCACCAACGCAGCTGACTCAATTTTTTAATTTTTCGTTTGTTTTGAGACAGGGTCTCAACTCTGTCACTCAGGCTGGAGTGCAGTGGTGTGATCTCAGCTCACTGTCACCTCTGCCTCCTGGGTTCAAGCGATTCTCCTGCCTCAGCCCCCCAAGTAGCTGAGATTACAGGCACCCACCACCATGCTCAGCTAATTTTGTATTTTTAGTAGAGACAGGGTTTCACCGTGTTGGCCAGGCTGGTCTTGAACTCCTGGACTTCAAGTGATCAGCCCGTCTCAGCCTCCGAAAGTGCTGGGATTACAGGCATGAGCCACCACGCCTGGCCATAGGAGGGCATTTGAGCAGGGCTAGGCATTACTGTAGACTCGAGGCTGCCATGCGCATTTCAATGAAGAGACCAAAACTAGTTAGTCGTAGTAATGGGGGTTAGAGGGTGGGTTAGGGAAAAGTAGAGGGGCCAAGGATATATGCTGGGATGGCCTTCAGCAAAAAAGATCTGAAAGTCAAACCAGGAAGAAGAGGTGAGTGTCAGATCAAAAACCCAAGCAGACGACAGCTAAAAAACTGAACATTTTAATTTGAGCTTCCGGGTGGCCTAGGAGAAAAGAGAGCTAGGGAAGGAGATGTTCCTGCCTCCTTCAGCCCAGCGTGGATTCTTCCTGTCTAGGCAGGAACGAAAGAGGAGGAAGTTGGGGGAAAGGACATGGGGCATCCTCAGGGCCATCCTAGATCCGAGGGGTCTGGGAGCCACAGGCAGCAGTGGAACCAGGAGCAGGGGGAGGATGAGACACCAGGCAGAGCTCGAAGCCAAAACCCAGTCCCTCTGCCCTCCCCAGCTGCCTGGCTCGAGTAACTGGGGAGCTGACCATGACCTTCCCTGCTGGCATCGTGCGTGTGTTCAGCGGGACCCCGCCCCCACCTGTCCTCAGCTTCCGGCTTGTACACACAGCTCCTATAGAGCACTTCCAGCCCAATGCCGAGCTGCTCTTCAGGTACTGCGGATGGGCGGTGGGAGAGGGCCGCAGAGGCTGCTGGGGGTCAGGGGCTTCTGGGCTCTGAATTCCCTCTCTGCCCCCTGGGATTTTTTTTTTTTTTTTTTTTTTGAGACAGCATCTCCCTCTGTTGCCCTGGCTGGAGTGCAATGGCGAGATCTCAGCTCACTGCAACTTCCACCTCCCGGGTTCAAGCTATTCTTCTGCCTCAGCCTCCTGAGTAGCTGGGATTACGGGCGTGCGCCACCACACCCAGCTAATTTTTGTATTTTTAGTAGAGACGGGGTTTCACCATGTTGGTCAGACCGTCTCAAACTCCCGACCTTGTGATCTGCCCGCCTGGGCCTCCCAAAGTGCAGGGATTACAGGTGTGAGCCACCGCGCTCAGCAGCCTCCTTGGATTTGCTGTGTGGCCTGGGGCAAGTAACTTGCCCTCTCTGACCCTGGTTTTCCTTCCCTCTTTTACTGCCCCCACCACCCACCCAGGTAGGGCTTTGGTGGGCCAGGAAACGGCATCTTTAGGAAGCGCTTGGGGTAGTTTGAATGTTGAGAGCCCTGGGAGGGCATCTCCCGAGGGTTGGGGTGATCAGTCCGGGTCTCTGCAGTGACCCCTCCCAGAGTGACCCTGAGACCAAAGACTTCTGGCTCAACATGGCAGCTCTGACCGAGGCCCTGCAGCGCCAGGCAGAGCAGAACCCCACCGCCTCCTACTACAACGTGGTGCTGCTGCGATATCAGGTGCGCCACACACACGGGCCGGGAGCAGGTGGAGTGGGGTGGGGCGAGCCGGCAGCCGACCTGGAAGTGCCTGCATGTTGGCCAAGCTGGTCTCGAACGCCAGCCTGTGAGAGCTGATGAGCTGGAGCTCATAGGCAGGGTGGGTTGGGAACGAACGGTGGAGGAGTCAGTGTGGGAGGGCGTGCGTCCCCTGTGGCAGATAGCTTCATTATGTGAACTAGAAGAGGCCCAGCCAGGGAACCTTGCCCTTGAACTTCCTTGGGAGACTTTTCTTAGAATGATGCGCTCTCCTGCCCCCTACTGGAAACCTGGTGTAATACAGCCTCTCATCCATCAAGTCTCCCTGTGACTGGGCTCTCTTGGGGCAGGGTGTGCGTGCATCACAGGGTCAAGGTGGTTGAATAGGGCGTGTGTGGCAAGACGAGATGGCCCAAGCCATGTGCTCTCTCCCGTTCTGATTCCTCCTAGTTCTCCCGCCCGGGTCCCCAATCTGTGCCTCTGCAGCTCAGTGCCCACTGGCAGTGTGGGGCCACCCTCACCCAGGTCTCGGTGGACTATGGCTACCGGCCCGGTGCCACGGCTGTGCCCACGCCACTCACGAACGTCCAGATCCTGCTGCCTGTGGGGGAGCCTGTGACCAACGTCCGCCTGCAGCCAGCTGCCACTTGGTGAGGGTGTGCCGGAGGCCAAGGAAAACAGCAGTTTCCCCCATAAGCCCAGACGTTCCTCTTGATGACAGTTAAAGGGTGCACTCTAGGCCTGACCCTTCACTGGTCATTCCACCCTGCTTAGCACTGAGGGTGATATTATGAGGGCCAGGTGCCGTGGGTCATGCCTGTAATCGCAATGCTTTGGGAGGCTGAGATGGGAGGTTCACTTAAGGCCAGGAGTTTGAGACCAGCCTGGACAATATAGTGAGACCTCATCTCTACAGAAAATATTTTAGTTTTATTAATTTAATTAATTAATTAATTTTGAGATGGAGTCTCGCTCTGTCACCCAGGCTGGAGTGCAATGGCGGCAACCTCTGCCTCCCAGGTTCAAGTGATTCACCTCCCGAGTAGCTGGGGTTACAGGTGCCTGCCACCACATCCAGCTAATTTTTGTATTTTTTTAGTAGAGACAGCATTTCACTGTGTTGCCCAGTCTGGTCTCGAACCCCTAACCTCAGGTGATCCACCCACCTCAGCCTCCCAAATCCAAAGTACTGTGATTACAGGCATAAGCCACTGCACCCAGCCTTCCAAAAAATATTTTCAAAAGTAGTCAGGCTTGGTGTGCTCCTGTAGTCTCAGCTACTTGGGAGGCTAAGGCAGAAGGATCGCTTGAGCCCAGGAGTTGAGGCTGCAGAGAGTTAGCCTGGGTGACAACCGTCTCTCTCTCTCTTTTTTTTTTTTTGAGACAGTTTTGCCCTTGTTGCCCAGGCTGGAGTGCAATGGCACCATCTCAGCTCACCGCGACCTCCACCTCCCGGGTTCAAGCAATTCTCCTGCCTCAGTCTCCCAAGTAGCTGGGATTACAGGCGCACACCACCACGCCCAGCTAATTTTGTATTTTTAGTAGAGATGGGGTTTCTCCATGTTGGTCAGGCTGGTCTCGAATTCCTGACTTCAGGTGATCCGCCCACATTGGCCTCCCAAAGTGCTGGGATTACAGGCGTGAGCCACTGTGCCTGGCCAGAACCCTCTCTTAAAAAACAAAAATTAGGCTCTCATCAGCAATCCCAGAACTTTGGGAGGCCAAGGCGGGCAGATTACCTGAGGTCCGGAGTTCGAGACCAGCCTGGTTAATATGGCGAAACCCCATTTCTACTAAAAATACAAAAAATTAGCCAGGCATGGTGGCACGTGCCTGTAACCCCAGCTACTCAGGATGCTGAGGCAGGAGAATCGCTTGAATCCGGGAGGTGGAGGTTGCAGTGAGCTGAGATCGCGCCATTGTGCCCCAGCTTTGGCAACGAGAGTGAAACTCTGTCTCAAAAAAAAAAATTAAGAAAAAAAGGTGGTGTCTGTTGTAAAGAAGCCAGATTTATAGGACAGAATGCATCTAAAAGTGCTGCAAGGAGGCTGGGCTTGGTGGCTCACACCTGTAACCCCAGCACTTTGGGAGGCCGAGGCGGGTGGATTGCCTGAGGTCAGGAGTTTGAGACCAGCCTGGCCAACATGGTGAAACGCCTTCTCTACTAAAAACACAAAAATTAGCCAGGCGTGGTGGTGGGCTCCTGTAATCCCAGCTACTCAGGAAGTTGAGGCAGGAGAATCGCTTGAACCTGGAAAGGCAGAGGTTGAAGGTTTGCTGGGGTCACACAGCCAGGAGGCAGCGGAGCTAGGACCCTCGGCTCTCAGCATCCACTCTGGGGAAGCCCTGACCGAGATTCTCTCATTGCCAGGAACCTGGAGGAGAAGCGGCTCACATGGAGGCTTCCAGATGTGTCTGCGGCAGGGGGTGAGCTTCGGTTGTGCCTGAGGGCCCGGGGGGAGGGACTGTGGTCAGGTGGGTGGCACTTATTTGCACTTGGGTAGAATTGGGGTGTACGGGGGTCCGACACGGGCACTGAGGAAGGCTTTGGCAAGCTGGAGGAGGGCTGGGCGGGTGCTCTGCAGTGTTCACTTGAGCCCGGGAGTTGGAGGCTGCAGCGATCAACTCACAATCGCACCACGGCCCTCTAGCCGGGCAATAGAGCCAGACGGTGTTCTAAAAAACAAAGCAACCAACAAAGAACGCTGGGCGCAGTGGCTCACGCCTGCAGTCCCAGCACTTTGGGAGGCCGAGACGGGTGGATCATTTGAGGTCAGGAGTTCTAGATCGGCCTGGCCAGCATGGTGAAATCCTGTCTTTACTCAAAATACAAAAATCAGCTGGGCATAGTGGCAGGTGCCTCTAATCCCAGCTACAGGAGGCTGAGGCAGGAGAATCACTTGAACCCAAGAGGCAGAGGTGGTAGTGAGCCAAGACTGTGCCACTACACTCCAGCCTGGGCGACAAAGCGAGACTTTGTCTCGAAAAAAAAGCTGGAGGAGGGCATAGTTCTGTAATCCCAGTGCTTTGGGAGGCCCAGATGGGAGGATCACTGGAGCCCAGGAGTTAGAGGCTGCAGTGACCTATCATCGCACCACTACACTTCAGCCTGGGCAACAAAGCCAGACCCTGTCTCTTAAAAAAAAAAAAAAAAAAAAAAAAAAAAAAAAAAAAAGCTAGGCGGGGCGTGGTGGCTCACTCCTGTAATCCCAGCACTTTAGGAGGCTGAGGCGGGCGGATTGCCTGAGGTCAGGAGTTCGAGACTAGCCTGGCCAACATGGTGAAACCCCATCTCTACTAAAAATGCAAACATTAGCTGGGCATGGTGGCGGGCACCTGTAATCCCAGCTACTTAGGAGTCTGAGGCAGGAGAATCACTTGAACCCAGGAGGCGGAGGTTGCAGTGAGCCGAGATCTCACCACTGCATTCCAGCCCGGGCAACAGAGTGAGACTCCATTTCAAAAGAAAAAAAGGTGGAGGTGAGGGTGTCCCAAGTCCAGATGGGCAGACACAGCAGGTGCAGAAGCCCTGAGGCAGGACCCCCCTTGCCAGCCACACAAAGCCCAGCTTTGTGGAGAGATGGATGCAGGGGATGGAAGGGACATCTGATGAGGCACATGAAGGCCACGGAACAGAGGGCTTCAGGCTGGTTCACAGCTGGGCCTGGGGCCGAGGCCGGGGCACAGCTGACCACAGGCCTCCCCAGGCTCTGGCCGCCTCTCTGCCAGCTGGGAGCCGCTCTCGGGGCCCAGCACACCCAGCCCCGTGGCCGCACAGTTCACCAGCGAGGGGGCCACCTTGTCAGGCGTGGACTTGGAGCTCGTGGGCAGTGGGTACCGCATGTCGCTGGTGAAGAGGAGGTTCGCCACAGGTACTCCCCAACCCTGCTGCCGGGGGACCCCGGGAGCCGGGACCTGGCTGTGGACAAGCAAGCCCCAGGCTGGCGGGGAGGGACGGGGTGTGGGATCCTTGGGAAGGACAGGTGGGTGTTGGGGCCAGGAGACCGCAGATGGGGGCCACAGGTAGGGAAGTTGTCGGGGCCACAGGTGGGGAAGGAGTCGGGGCCCCATGTTTCTTGGGCTGGCCTCTGGAGGACGTCCTTGAAAGGACCCACGCCCGCCCGGTGAGGTGGCTCACGCCTGTAATCCCAGCACTTTGGGAGGCCAAGGCGGGTGGATCACCTGAGGTCATGAGTTTGAGACCAGCCTGACCAACATGGAGAAACCCCGTCTCTACTAAAAAAAAAAAAAAAATAGAAAAAAATAGCTGGGTGTGGTAGCACATGCCTGTAATCCCAGCTACTTGGGAGGCTGAGTCAGAATCGCTTGAACCTGGGAGGTGGAGGTTGTGGCGAGGGCCATTGCATTCGAGCCTGGGCAACTGGAGCAAAACTCTGTCTCCAAAAAAAGAAAAAAAAAAAGAAAGGACCCAAGCCAGGGAGCTCAAAGTCCCCTGCCACCCCCTTCTCCAGCCCCACCCCGCCCCCATCAAGGGGCTTCTGGGGCCCAGTGGCAGCAGGGACAATGAGTTATGGGGGTGTTTTGAAGAGGACAAGGATGATTGAAGCATCACAGGGTGGGAGCAGGGGACCCCCTCCCGCACCCCTCCTCCCTGCCCCTCCCCCTCCCGCACCCTCCTCCCTGCCCCTCCCCCTCCCGTACCCTCCTCCCTGCCCCTCCCCCTCCCACACCCCTCCTCCCTGCCCCTCCCCCTCCCACGCCCTCCTCCCTGCCCCTCCCCCTCACAGCCACGCCCCCACAGGGATGTACCTGGTGAGCTGCTGAATCTGCAGAAGCTGCTGTCCCCGCTCTGCACTGCGCCCTGGTGCTGATTGACCGCCCCCTGCCCTCCAGCGGGACCCCGGGGCCTCCCACCCCAGCCTCCCTGAGGCCCAGAGTCTGCGGAGAGGAGCCCCAAGCCCAGCCTGGCTGAGCCTGAGATTCACTCCTCCCCCTCATGCCAACCCACACAGGTCCTGGCCTTTTAATGTTCTTTGGATAAACACTTTATTTTCTAATAAAATAAAAAAGGAAAACTTTTCCTGCTCCATGAAGTGTCCTTTGCATTGTCAGAGACAGGAGGAAGAGAAGGAGGATGGATACGATACACCTAATGCACCTCCCTTCCTGCACTGTGTTCAACATGTACAGGGCCATTCCAGGAGAGAAAGAACCAGACACCCCAGCCCCATGGGCTGGAGGGAGGGAGGACTAGAGGAGCCCAGAAGGGGGTGCCAGGAGTCTTCCCAAGCAGTCAGGAAGACTTCCTAAGGAGGGGGCATTATAAATGGGGTTTTGAGGTATGAGTAGGAGTTTGCAAGCTAGGAACAGGCATCTCAAGCAAAGTGATGGGAAGTTGTTAGTTCAGTGAGGAAGCAATTAGTAACCTACAAACATTAATTGGGTACCTACAGTATACAACATAGCAGGGAGAGAGCTGTGAACAGAACAAAGTTCTTAGAAGCCAGACAGGAGAGACAGGAAGTCTGAGTGAGGAGCTGCATGGCTGCCACCGGCTGTGTGACTTGAGCCTCAGTTTGCTCATCTGCAACTCACCTCACGGTATCTGTGGGAGGTCATGCACTTAGAAGAGTGCCAGCTACAGGGCAAAACCCCCAGTAGTACCGGGCAGCATTGGGAGCCTCGGGTGGAGGGTGGACCTTGGTGCAGGTGTGCAGGAGTGGCCCGCTGGGGAGGGCAGGACAGAAGTAGTAACAGCACACTGCAGCCGGGAGCAGGTCTGAGGCCAGCGGACAGTCTTGGGTCCTGATGGACCTGCAGGGAACCGGGGCCCATGTTCCCGACCTTGATGCTGGGAAGATCCCAGGGAGCAAGCCCAGACTGGAAGAAGCTCAAAAGGAAGGAAGTAGGAGGTGGGATTTGGCATGAGACCTGCTGTGTGCTCTCTCTGACCCTCCCACCCTGTCCTCCAAAGACAGAGTGCGTCTGGCGGTGCCTCAGTTTCCTTGTCTGTAACATGGGAGGAATCCTGACATTGGGAGAGGTTCAGGGAGAATCCTTGGCACAGAGCTAGTACAGAATGCTGGCTGAGAGCCGGCCCCATGGCTCACACCTGCAATCCCAGCACTTTGGGAGGCCAAGGCAGGAGGATCACTTGAGACCAGGCGTTCAAGACCAGCCTGGGCAACATAGCAAGACTCCTGTTCCTACAGAAATAGAAAAATTGGCCAGCCCTGGTGGCGCATGCCTGTGGTCCCAGCTGCTCGGGAGGCTGAGGCAGGAGGATCAATTGAGCCCAGGAGGTTGAGGCTACAGTGAGCTAAGATCACACTGGTGCACTCCAACCCGGGCAACCAGAGTGAGAACACAGGCCAGGTGCAGTAGCTCATACGTGTAAGCCCAGCACTTTGGGAGGGCGAGCTGGGTGGATCATTTGAGGTCAGGAGTTCAAGACCAGCCTGGCCAACATGGTGGAACCCCAGCTGCACTAAAAATACAAAACTTAGCAGGGCGGTACTGATGTGTGCCTGTAATTCCAGCAACTCAGGAGGCTGAGGCAGGAGAATCGCTTGAGCCTGGGAGGCGGAGGTTGCGGTGAGCTGAGATTGCGCCAGTGCACTCCAGCCTGGGGGACAGAGTGAGACCCTGCCTCAAAAAAAAAAAAAAAAAAAAAAAAAAATCAGCTATAGAAAGAAAGGGTGATTATAGGACTTAGGACATCAAATGAGGACAGAGGCTGCTACAGCCCCTGCCCCATCTGGGTACAAACGGCCCAGGGACTTCGCAGCCCTTCCAGTCCTGTCCCTGCTGGGCCTCAGCAACTAGATTATAAATTTGAAGATTATACGTGCCCAGTGGGGCCCTGGGTGTCAGGGAGAGAGCTGCAGAGGTGACAAAATCAAAGTCTTGGCCAAGCACGGTGGCTCACGCCTGTAATCCCAGCACTCTGGGAGGCAGAGGGAAGCGGATCACTTGAGGTCAGGAGTTCAAGACCAGCCTGGCCAACATGGTGAAACCTCGTCTCTACTAAAAATACAATAATTAGCCAGACGTGGTGGTGGGTGCCTGTAATCCCAGCTACTCAGGAGGCTGAGGCAGGAGAATTGCTGGAACCTGGTAGGCGGAGGTTGCGGTGAGCCAAGAACATGCCACTGCACTCCAGTGTAGGCGACAGAGTGAGACTCCATCTCAAAAACAAACATTGCCGGGCATGGTGGCTCACGCCTGTCATCCCAACACTTTGGAAGACTGAGGCAGGTAGATGATGAGGTCAAGAGTTTGAGACCAGCCTGGCCAACATGGCGAAACCCTGTCTCTACTAAGAATACAAACATTAGCCGGGCTTGGTGGCAAGTGCCTGTAATCTCAGCTATTTGGGAGGCTAAGGCAGTAGATTGCTTGAACCCGGGAGGCAAAGGTTGCAGTGAGCCGAGATCCAGCCGCTGCACTCCAGCCTGGGCGACAGAGCGAGACTCCGTGTCAAAACCAAGCAAACAAAAGAACAGACGAAGTGCAGAAGGCGCTTCGCCCAGGTGTGGCCTCCTAACTGCCCAGCCTTCAGAGCAGGTGTAAAATGACCTGTCTCAGGAGAGTGAATTCCAAGAGAGAGGCGGGGTGTGAAACCCGTTAAACCTGCCGACCCCGGGCAGGCGTGGTACCATTGTGCAGTTTCCGTGCCCTGCTCTCTTCCACCCGAGGGACCTTAAAACCTCAGCTGTGGCACACAGTGACTCACTGGCAACAGCACTATCTCTTGGGTCACGTGTCGGAGGCCACCGTCAGCTGGTAAGTGGCCTGACTGCGTTTTTGTTAATCGAGGTGAAATTCACATAACAAAGAATGAATCACTTTAAGGTGAACGATTCAGTGGGTTTCAGGACCTTCACAACCCTGTGCAACCACACCCTTGATCTGATTCCAGAACGTTTTCATCCTCCTACAAAGGAAACCCCGTCTCCGTCAGCAGCCACGCCCCATTTCCCTTTCTGCAGCCCCTGGCAACCACTAATCCGCTTCCCGTCTCTGCGGCTTTGTCTGTGCTGGGTGTTTCACAGCAATGGAATCACACTATACATGGCCTTTTGTGTCTGGCTTCTTCAACTCAGCAACGTGTTTTTCTTTCATACTCGGTGTAGCATGGATCAGTTCAATCTCTTTTTTTGAGACAAGAGTCTTGCTCTGTCACCCAGGCTGCAGTGCAGTGGCACGATCTTGACTCACTGTAACCTCTACCTCCTGGGTTCAAGCAGTTCTCCTGCCTCGCCTCCTGAGTCACTGGGATTACAGGTGTGCACCACAATGCCCAGCTACTTTTTGTATTCTTTAGTAAAGATGGGAGTTTTGCCACGTTGGCCAGGCTGGTCTCAAACTCGTGACCTCAAGTGATCTGCCTGCCTTGGCCTCCCAAAGTGCTGGGATTACAGGCCACCGCGCCTGGCCGGGACTTCAATCTTTCCGATGGCTGAATAAGACTCCAGTCAGGGCACAGCGGCTCACACCTGTAAACCCAGCACTCTGGGAGGCCGAGGCAGGTGGATTGCTTGAGGTCAGGAGTTCAAGACCAGCCTGGGCAACATGGTGAAACCCCACCTCTACTAAAAATACAAAAAATAGTCGGGCATGGTAGTGGGCATCTGTAATCCCAGCTACTTGGGAGGCTGAGGCAGGAGAATTGCTTGAATCCAGGAGGTGGAGGTTGCAGTGAGCCGAGATCGTGCCACTGCACTCCAGCCTGGGCGACAGACCAAACTCCATCTTGGAAAAAAAAGACTCAAGACTCCATTGACGGACCACATGTTATTTATCCATTCATCCTCTGGACACTTGGGTGGGTCATCTCCTCCCAAGCAGCTGAAAGGAGCTTTGTGAATTGTGCTGCTGTGAACTTCCCACTGCAAGCTTTTGTTTGAACCCCTTTTTTCAGCTCCTTTGGGTGGGTTCCTAAGAGTGCAATCGTGGGATCATAGGGTCATTCTAGTCCGGATTTTGAACCCAGACCTCTGGGACCACAGATCAGTCTGTTGCATCCAGTGAACCCAGGAAGCACCTGGTTTAAAAGGACTTTGGGCTCAGGGTGTCTGCATGTCTCACACGTGGGAAAACGGTTCAGTGTCCCTGGATGAGCAGGGTGGGGCTGAAGCTCACATCCTCCCAGCACCCTGAATCCTAGAGGACCAGTATCCCTGGTGGAGGAGGACATGGGCAGGGACCCTGCCAAGGGATGGTACTTTTTATTTTTGAGACAGAGTCTCACTCTGTTTCCCAGGCTGGAGTGCAGTGGTGTGAGTGGTGTAATCTCCGCTCGCCGCAACCTCCACCTCCCGGGTTCAAGCGATCCTCCTGCCTCAGCCTCCTGAGTAGCTGGGCTTACAGGCACGCGCCACCATGCCTGGCTAATTATTATTGTAATTTTTTTTCTTTGAGACACAGTGTTCCTGTATCTCCCAGGCTGGAGTGCAGCAGTGTGATCTCAGCTCACTGCAACCGCTACCTCCCCAGTTCAAGTGATGCTCCTGCCTCAGCCTCCTGAGTAGCTGGGCTTACAGGCGCCTGCCAGTATGCCTGGTTGATTTTTTTTTTTTTTTTGAGACAAAGTCTCGCTCTATCACCAGGCTGGAGTGTAGTGGAGCAATCTCGGCTCACTGCAACCTCCACCTCCCAGTTCAAGTGATTCTTCCACCTCAGCCTCCCAAGAAGCTGGGACTACAGGTGCATGCCACCATGCCTGGCTAACTTTTTGTATTTTTTTTAGTAGAGGCGGGGTTTCACCACGTTGGTCAAGATGGTCTCGATCCCTTGACCTCGTGATCCTCCCACCTTGGTCTCCCAAAGTGCTGGGACTACAGGCGTGAATACCACGCCCGGCTTGTATTCTTTCATAGAGACGGGGTTTTGCCATGTTGGTCAGGCTGGTCTTGAACTCCTGACCTCAGGTGATCCACTCATCCCAGCCTTTGGAAGGTGCTGGGATTATAGGTGTGAGCCACATTGCCCAACCAGGATGGAACTTTTATTACGGCTCCTTCGTGGGGCCCATGGCTTGCGGGGACCCAGGGGCCCAACAGAGGGAATATAGACTCTGAAGCAAAGTCCGAGGTTATCTTATCACAGTAAGGCTGGTACTGTCACATTTAACACTGTAACATTTGCCATTCATTCAGGTAGGTTTGCAAAAATTAAAAAAAAAAAAAAAATTATCAGCCTGGCGTGGTGGCTCACGCCTGTAATCCAAACACTTTGAAGGCCAAGGCGAGCGGATCACCTGAGGTCGAGAGTTCAAGACCAGCCTGACCAACATGGTGAAACTCCGTCTTAAAAAAAAGAAGAAAGAAGAAGAAGAAGAAAGAAGAAAGAAGAAGAAGAAGAAGAAGAAGAAGAAGAAGAAGAAGAAGAAGAAGAAGAAGAAGAAGAAGAAGAAGAAAGAACGAAACTCCTTCTCTAAATAAATAATTTAAAAAAAATTCTTAAAAAAAATTAAAAAATAAAAATAAATTAAAAAAAAAATTGCCGTAATCCCCTTCATACACTTTTGATCACGTACTTTGCCCTGAGGGTTCACTCCCCAGACCTCTCCCATCTAGAGGACCCAGAAGCTATTTGCTACACTTTACAGGTGAGGAAACTGAGGCACAGCCAGGCCGCATACACACCCCAGCTTCCTCCTCGGGAAGAAACAGGGATGGAAGAGGAAGGAGGGGCCCAGTTCACACACCTGGGCTTCCCCAACCCCAGAGCTCCTGACCCTGGGGCCAGGCCAGAATCTTCTAGAGAGTCAGAGGCAGCGAGGGGCAGGGTTCGAATCCTAGCCAACCCCAACCCTAAAAATCAACAAATCTGAGGCTGGGTACAGTGGCTCACAGGTATAATTCCAGCCCTTTGGGAAGCTGAGGCAGGTGAGTCACTTGAGGCCTGGAGTTTGAGACCAGCTTGGGCAACTTCACAAAACCCCACGTCCAGAAAAAGGACAAAAATTAGCCAGGCGTGCTGGCAGGTGCCTGTAGTCCCAGCTACTCAGGAGGTTGAGGTGGGGGGATTGCTTGAACCGGGGAGGTCGGTGTTGTAGTGAGCCGAGATTGTGCCACTGCACTCTAGTAGCCTGGACGACAAAGCGAGATCCTGTCAAAAGAAAGAAAAGAGAAAGGACACTACAAATCTGATTTTTCAATTCCAGAAAGAGAGAGAGAGAGAGAGGAAGGAAGGAAGGAAGGAAAGAGAAAGAGAAAGAGAAAGAGGGAAAGAAAGAAAGAAAGAAAGGAAAGAACACTACAAATCTGTCTGATTTTCGACTTTCCAAATGCCAGCAGGTGGCATCTGGATGTCTGGGAGTACAGCATAGGTTTTTGGGTCCTAGGACTATTTTAAATATAGAAATGGGGTCTCACTATGTTGCCCAGGCTGGTCTCAAACTCCTGGGTTCAAGCGATCCACCTCTCTCAGCCTCCCGAAACGAAGGAGTGAGCCACCGCGCCCTGTCCTTGGTTTCTGGAATCTTTGAACCCCTTGCAGAAAGCAGAAAAGCCACAAGGTTTAACCTGCCCCACTCCGTCCACCCCCACCCTCATCCAGTCATTTCTTCACCGAATGTACCTTGGCCAACGCTGACCGGGCTCTGTGCCAGGAACTTGCCAGGCGCCGCTTGATCATCTCCAGCCACGGGGAGCTCATTCCCTAGCAGCAGGCCAGGCCCAGGGTGGAGTCGTGCGCCCCGAGAGCGGCGAGGTGGCAAGAAGCCCCGAGAGGAGAAGGTGGGGGTGGCCGGGGAGGGAGGAGCCGGCGGGGAACTTCGCCTGGGCCACCAGGAAACTCAGCCCAGCTGGGAGCAGGGGCCTGGCGGGAGGCGGGGGCGGAGGGGGGCAGGAAGGAGCGACCCGGGTGGAGGGAGGAACTGGAGAAGGCTGGAGCGCTGGCTCAGGTGGAAACTGTCTTCGGTTCCTGGGCGGAGAGGAGCCGGCACAGGGGCAGAGGCGGGACTGTGGTCTGGGGGTGAGTGTCTGCAGCCCCCGCAGGATCTGGCGGACCCCGGGATGGGGGTCTGGGGGCGGGGGAGTTGGGGCTCTGGAGAAGCCCCTGCGGTCTCCACCGCGCATACCCTGCAGGTGTGGGGACATTCAGGAGCCCCGAGTCCCAGCAGCCCGGTTGCCCTCACCCAGCCCTAACTGTCCCCGGCGTTCCCCAGGCCAGCTCGGACCTGGGTCTGGGAGGAGGCCTCCCCCACGCCTGGCCACCCGGGACCCCGCGCAGCTCCCAGGGTTGGGCGGGATCAGCCCCCCGAGGCGGAGGCGGCTCAGGCCGCCTGGCTGTTGCTGTGACTGTTACCTGCTTGTTGGGATTCTTGGCGCCTTGGTTGGGAGGGTCTGGGCAAGCTGGCACTGGGGTTCCCGCTGTGCGTCTGGGAACTGCAGCCGACCCCCAGCCTCTCCCCGCGGCTCCCGTGCTGCGGGGCCTGCCAGGTGCTGGGCGGCATGCCAGGGCCCCCGGCTGTGTAGCGCGGACACGTTGCTCTTGGCCTCTGAACCGGCCTCAGTTTCCCCTCCGTGAGGTGGGATAATGACCCAGCTGGGATGAGGATGCCCGAAGCGTTCAAAGAAGTTTTTGTGATGGGGTGTACTGCTGGCCATTGGTGGCCCTTCGGTGAGTGACGTTTGGTCTCCGAGCCTCAGTTTCCCTATATGTCAAGGGGACGTCTCGGGACATAGGACCCTGGCGAGGATGAGTTGAGTGGGTAAGAGCTGTGGTCGCTCAGTGGGTGTCCAGGGACAGTCAATTGTCATCATAATTATATGTATATATATTTTTTCTTTTTCTGTTTTTTTTTTTTTTTTTTTTTTTAATTCTTTTTTCTTTTTACACTCCCACCGCCTTTTTTTTCTTTTTTTTTAAAGACAGAATCTGACTCTGTCACCCAGGCTGGAGTGCAGTGGCACGATCTTGACTCACTGCAACCTCCACCTCCCAGGTTCAAGCAATTCTCCTGCCTCAGCCTCTGGAGTAGCTGGTGGCATGTGCCACCACGCCCAACTAATTTAGTAGATAGAAGATTTCACCATGTTGGCCAGGTGGGTCTCAAACTCCTGAGCTCAGGTGATCTGCCCATCTCAACCTCCCAAAGTTCTGGGATTATAGGCGTGAGCCACCACGCCCGGCCCATCATTATTATATTAATAATAATTATGTCTGTAGCCACTGTTCGGATTCACTCCTGTTCCTGGATCCTGACCACCTTTTCCTCTGGGTCAGATTTAAACCTTTTGTAGAGGCAGGGTCTCACTCTGTCACCCAGGCTGGAGTGCAGTGGCTCGACCTTGGCTCACTGTACCCTCCACCTCCTGGGCTCAAGTGATCCTCCCACTTCAGCCTCCCAAGCAGCTAATTACTCAGCCAATTAAAAAAGCTTTTGTTTATAGAGATGGGGTCTCACTATATTGTCCAGGCTGGTCTCAAACTCCTGGATCCAAGCAATCCTTCTGCCTTGGCCTCCCAAAGTGCTGGGATTTCGGGCATGAGCCACAGCACCCAGCCCTGATTTTTTTTAATGGATACTTCTCAAGGGGAAACTGAGGTACCCCTCAGCGCGGGCCAGGGCCTCCTGCAATCTAGACTCGGGACTCAGAGCCCAGGGGCAGTCACCTGACCGTCTAGGTCTGGGGCCAGCCCTGGGGGCCGTCACTTCCTCTCACTGCCCTGTTCTCAAGGTGACACCAGGCAGGGCTGGTATCGGGGCTTGGAGTCAAGAGGAAGAGGTGTGGCCCCCAAGTTAAGCAGTTGGGCCCCCTCCTGGCCTAGGTGAGCAGCTGGGTGTTTGTCCAGTCTGGATACCCTCAGCATGTAGCAGTTTCTTCCAGGTGCTCTGGGTGTGGGGGAACCAAAAGGAGGTCTTAGAGCCCCTCTGCCCCAGGCCAGAGTTCAGAGAATGCAGACAAGCTGGGCCAGCCCAGGAGGAGAAAGTAAGGCCTCCCTGAGTGATGTTTCCTCCTGCCACCAGCCTCTGAGGCCCAGAGCAAGGCAGGGATTTGCTCACTCTCCCAACCCCATGAGCCAGGGAGGATGCCTATTGTGGACCCTCTTCCTGATGGGAATCTGACTTGGCTTGATTGCTCCTCATGATGGGGAACTCACTACCAACACGGCAAACTAAAGGAAGTCTCATCAGCTGGGAGTTAAAGGCAGGAACTAGGCTCCCACACAACCTTTCTTAGATTTCTAGACCTCTCTGCCTCAGTTTTCCTATCCATAAAAATGGGGCTAATGCAGCCCTGCTTCCCAGCACAGATACAGAGTTTGGACAGTCAGATGGTGGCCAGGCTGCACACAGGAGCTGGCATATTGACTGTAGTCCTGATTATGCCGCTCATTATGTTCTCGTTGATAACAACGTGTCTTTGCATGACAGAAATATTATCACGAATATTTCCAGGCTCTAAGTAAGGGGCTTGGGAAAGAGTCCTGAGCAGCCTGAGGGTGTGGGGGGTCCAGGAATTCCCTAGAGGAGGGGCCCACGACACTTCAGTGCTCCCATCACTCCTGGATCGTGGAAAGGATCTGAGGTTGAACTGCGATTCACAGCCTGCTGTCCCCAGCCTGTTTCCCCCACTATGGAGGGAGCCATAGATGTCCCTTGAGAAGCCACTGGACCAGGGCTGGTGTTTACTGAGGGCCCCTGTTCAGTCTCACGCAGGTGCCTCAGGCAGTTCCTGCAGCAGGGTAACATACAATGAATGAGTCATCCACGACAAAGCCTGGGGACCTAGAAACCCAGCACACCAAGGTCTAAAGTGCATGTAGCACCCTGCCCTGCCCCACCCTTTTTTCCACACTCAGCTACTCTCTGGTGTGAATATTGAGTATATGTTGACATAGAACTGGCCACACACACGGTTTCGCTAAAGCAGGGTCCCGCGGCCATCGTAAACCTAAAGAACTATGTTTATTGGATTTTTTCTTTTCTTCTCCCTGTATTTGCAAAAGCAACACCTGCTCCTTGTAAAAAGGGACCTGCCCATCATTAGTGGGAGGCCAGACTGGTAAGAACTGGGGAAGAACCAGCCTCAGGGGCCAGCAGGTCAGGATTTTAATCCCACCCACCCACCCTGGCCTCAGTTGGCTGTGTGACCTTGGAAAGGTGTGGACCCTCCCTGTACAGATCATCCTCTTGGACCCTGGGTTTCCCTCTGGAAGGCTCAGCGGGAGTCCTGGGCTTCCTCCACAGGCAAGGGGCTCACGCCGCCTTCCGTAAGTGTCCCAACTTCCACCCTGGACTTTCTTCAGCCCTGGAGGATGTACTGCTCTGGAAAATTGTCCTGTTTGCCTCTTCTCTGTCCCCTGTTAGTGTGATGGTGTCCTAGGCACACAAGCATTTCTCTTCATCATCTGGGCTCTGTCCTTGAAACCTAGACCCAGATGTGGTATACACTAGGTGCTCAGCACTTGCTTGGAGCAGTCGCAAGTATCCAGGTGATAAGGGTGACAGCAGCTGCTATTAAATCTCACTGTGGCTGGGCGCAGTGGTTCACGCCTGTAATCTCAGCACTTTGGGAGGCCGAGGCAGGCAGATCACCTGAAGTCAGGAGTTCAAGACCAGCCTGGGCAACATGGTGAAACCTCGTCTCTACTGAAGATATAACAGTTAGCCGGGCATGGTGACGCACTCCTGTAATCCCAGCTACTCTGGAGGCTGAGACAGGAGAATCGCTTGAACCCTGGAGGCAGAGGTTGCAGTGAGCCAAGATTACACCACTGCACTCCAGCCTGGGCGACAGAGCGAGGATCTGTCTCAAAAAAAATCCAAAACAAAAACTCATTGTGGCTAGGTGAGGTGGCTCATACCTGTAATCCCAGCACTTTGGGAGACTGTGGTGGGAGGATCACTTGAGCCCAGGAGTTAGAGACCAACCCAGGCAACATAGTGAGACCCACCTCTACAAAAATGAAATTAGCCAGGCGTGGTGGTGCGTGCTACTCAGGAGGCGGAGGCGGGAGGATCGCTTGAGCCCTGGGATTGGAGGCTGCAGTGAGCTATGATTACAGGCGGCATCCCTCCAGCCTGGGTGACAGAGTGAGATCTTGTCTCAAGAAAAAAAATCTCATTGTTGGCGCTTCCCGTATGTGCCACTTGGAGAAAAGGCCACTGCTTGCATCCACCGCTTGACCCTCTAGCTTTTCCCAGGAGTCAAGTCCTTATGCATTCAAACGGGATTCTTCCAGAAGCTTCCCTCACCCTCCACCCCTTGCCTTGCCTTTTGGAAGCCTCAGAATGTTTCACGCCTCCATCCAAATCCCAACTGAGGATTGGTGAGAACTGGAGAAGCGGCAGCCACAACAGTGCTGACAGTAGGTGGCCCTGCCTCCATCCCAGCTTTGTAGAGGAGGATACTGAGGTCTGGGTGGCCCCAGCTTCTCAGCCCAGGTCCTGTGGATGGTCAGTCGCTGGGTCAGAATGTCCTTCCTCAAGGACTGTCGGGAGACCCCATGGCTGCTTTGAGGACATCAGCTCACAGGCCAGTCCTTCCAGCCGCAGGCAAGGCGGAGACAGAGCCAGTGACCGGGCCGGTTATGGGTATCTGGGCCTGTGAGTCCATGAAGAGGGGTTCAGAAGCAAACCTCTCTGGGCCTCGGTTTCCTCATCTGGAAAATGGGAGTTTCACAAGAGGAATTACCTTCATGTTATGGAGACCTCTGAGTCAGTGTCAGGCAGGACATCCTCTCCCCCCTGTACCACCCCCCTTCACCCATCATCTCTGAATAGTCCTGGGAGTGAAAGGGGGACAGATCGAGCCCCAGGGCGTGTCAGCAGGGTCCTAGATGACGTTCACATGCCCCACGTCTCTCAGAGACAGTGACAAGAACAGGGTTGAGACCAGGCGCGGTGGCTCACACCTGTAATCTCAGCACTCTAGGAGGCTGAGGCAGGGGGATCACGTCTTGACGTCAGGGGTTCAAGATCAGCCCGGCCAAGATGGTGAAACCCCGATTCTACTAAAAATACAAAATTTAGCCAGGTATGGTGGTAGGTGCCTATAATCCCAGCTACTTGGGAGGCTAAGGCAGAGAACTGCTTGAATCCAGGAGGCAGAGGTTACAGTGAGCCGAGATGGTGCCACTGCACTCCAGCCTGGGTGACAGAGTAAGACTCCGTCTCAACAACAACAAAAAAAAATTAGCCAGGCACGGTGGTGCACACTTGTAATCCCACCTACTTGGAAGGCTGAGGCAGGAGGATTGCTTGAAACCGGGGGGTGGAAGTTGCAGTGAGCCGAGATTGCGCCATTGCACTTCAGCCTGGGCAACAAGAAAAAAAAAAAAACAGGGTTGAGGGCTGAGGGTGACAGAGGTGCCTGGAGCTACTTGCACCTGGGGCAAGGGCCCAGCCTTGACTGTCCCCTGGAAGTAATGGCAGAGGACACAGGTCCAGAGTGTAGCCACCAATGCCCCCGATTCCGATGAGCAGACAACCCCTTCTGCATATTTAGTGGCGATTAATTTTCATTAACCATTGATTTTCAATGAGTCATTAATACTTAGCATCATCCAAGCATTGAAGCATGAATATTCAGTGACCATGAATATTTGGCATCTGAAGGACTATTTGTGGCTTGTTAATATTCCTCAGGACGCTATTAGGTCAGGCACGGTAGGTCACACCTGTAATCCAGCCCTTTGGGAGGCCAAGGCGGGTGGACCACCTGAGATCAGGAGTTCGAAAACCCCGTCTTTACTAAAAATACAAAAATTAGCCAGGTGTGGTGGTGCATTCCTGTTATTTTTAGTAGAGACAGGGTCTCCCTTTCTTGCTCAGGCTGGTCTTGAACTCCTGGGCTCAAGCAGTCTTCCTGCCTCAGCCTCCCAAACTGTGGGGATTGCAGGTATGAGGCACTGCATGCGGCCTGAGCCTGGGTGTTTAAATGTGTGTGTGTGTGTGTGTGTGTGTGTGTGTGTGTGTGTGTGTATGTATGTATGTATGTATTTTTTTCCTTTTGGAGACAGAGTCTGGCTGTGTCCCCCAGGCTGGAGTGCAATGGCGCAATCTCGGCTCACTGCAACCTCCGCCTCCTGGATTCAAGTGATTCTCCTGCCTCAGCCTCCTAAGTAGGTTGGATTACAGGTGTGTGCCACCATGCCCAGCTAATTTTTGCATTTTTAGCAGAGACGGCGTTTCACCACATTGGCCAGGCTGGTCTCGAACTCCTGACCTCGGGTGATCTGCCCGCCTCGGCCTCCCAAAGTGCTGGGATTACAGGCAAGAGGCACCACGCCCGGCCATGTTTAAGGATTGATCAAGAATCTGGTGCAGCTGGCACAGATGAGTGAGGGCAGAGATTGTGTAGGAAAGATGGCAGCAGAGAGGACCCACATCCTGCAGCCGCACCCCAGGCGGAGGCTTCTGAGTCTTGGTGGAGGAAAATAAGTGGCTTTGTGTGCATTTGAGGAAGTGGGTTCTGGAGGATGTTAAATCGCGCTGGCACGTGAAAGGCAAACAGCTCCGGGCAGGACCGGCTGGTCTGGCAGCGGGTGGGCAGGCGAGGGGCCCCAAGAGTCAGCCTGGACGTCACTGCTGGACACTGGTGGCACCATGTCTGGCTTCTTTACCTACCTTGAGCAGGAATGCAGGGGAGGCGCTGTTATGCGCAGACAACATACGATGTTCTCCTTCAGCAACCTGTTGGCGTCGGGCATGGTGACTGGTGCCTGTGGTCCCAGCAACTCGGGAGGCTAAGGCAGAAGGATCACTTGAGCCCAGGAGCTGGAGGCTGCAGTGAGCTCTGATCGCCAGTGCACTCCAGCTTGGACAACAGAGCAAGTGAGATCCTGTCGTTAAAAAAAACACATTTTAAAAATTAGCTGGCACGGTGGCTCATGTCTGTAATCCCAACTACTCAGGAGGCTGAGGCAGGGGGATCGCTTGAACCCTTGAGGTGGAGGCTGCAGTGAGCTGAAATCGCACCACTGCACTCCAGCCTGGGCAACAGAATGAGAGACCCTGTCTCAAAAACAATAAAAATAAAAATAATTCCCAGCGGGGGGGCGGAGGGGGGGGTAGGAGGAGGGGCAGGGCCACTCAGGGTTGTCAGAGCCACTCGGGGTTGGAGTGCTTTTCAGTGGGTCTTGCAAGGGGCAGAGGGGTTAGCTGGGGGGTGAATTTCAATATTTTGCCAACCTGAGCAACCATACAGATGCCACCAGGTGTTGGGGGCCACAGGAAGCGCTTTGCTCATGGCGAGTGTTCAATGAGTTTTGTTTTCCATAGGAGCTGCCCAGGGGGCTCCTCAGGCTGACCCCAGACCCTGGCTGGCCAGGATGAGGCATCTCCGGCACCTTCGGCCCAGTGGCACCGTCATTCTGGCAATCGGTAGTTTCACCCTCCTCCTCTTCCTCCTCTTCACTCTGCAAGAGTCACCACCCACCTACGAGGTCCGGGAGCAGCCACCAGAGACCCCCAAGACCCTGGCCTGGCCCGCTCCGCCCACGCCCCCAGCCCACACCCCGTGCCACGCCAACACCTCCGTGGCTGCACACCCGGACTTCGCGGGGCAGCCGCGGCAGGTTCAGGACTTCCTGCTGTACAAACACTGCCGCGACTTTCCGCTGCTGCAGGACCCGCCCCGCTCTAAGTGCGCACAGCCGGTCTTCCTGCTGCTGGCGATCAAGTCCTCGCCCAGCAACTACGAGCGGCGCGAGCTGCTGCGGCGCACGTGGGGCCGCGAGCGCAAGGTGCAGGGTTTGCAGCTGCGCCTCCTCTTCCTGGTGGGCACAGCCTCCAATCCACACGAGGCCCGCAAGGTCAACCGGCTGCTGGAGCTGGAGGCACAGACTCACGGAGACATCCTACAGTGGGATTTCCACGACACCTTCTTCAACCTCACACTCAAGCAGGTGCGCTGGGCTGAGGTCACCTGATCGGGGCACCTGTCCTTCTCGTCCAAATGACCACCCCTTCCTGAGGGACCCAGGGGACCATCATGCCCCATTCTGCCCCTCTGCTATCCCCACCAGCCTTGTGACCCAAAGTCGTCTTCTCCTGGGGAAGGCTCGAGGGAAGGGCAGCTGAGCTTCCCCCGGGTTACCAGCACAGAGCTCCAGCCTGATGATGGGGTTCGAATCCAAGCTCTGCCTCTTACTTGCTGTTCGCCCTTGGAGGAGTTCATTCACCTCTCTGTGCCTCAGTTTTCTTACCTGGGAAATGGGATGTGACTGGGTCCCACCTACCTCTGGGGCTTGCTGTGAGGTTTACAGGAGATGGCGTTTATAAGGTGCAAAGACCAGTGCCAGACACCCAACTCAACTTGGCAGTGACAGGGAATACGTCTCCTTGGGTTTGTTGGTTGGTTTGTTTTATGGAGTCTCGCTCTGTCACCCAGGCTGGAGTGCAGTGGTGCGATCTCAGCTCACTGCAACCTCCGCCTCCCAGGTTCAAGCGATTCTCCTTTCTCAGCCTCCCGAGTAGCTGGGATTACAGGCACCTGCCATCACACCCAGCTGATTTTCATATTTTTAGTAGAGTTGGGGTTTTACCATGTTGTCCAGGATGGTCTCGAGCTCCTGACCTCAGGTGATCCACTGCCTTGGCCTCCCACAGTGCTGGGACTACAGGCATGAGCCACCATGCCTGACCTCATCTCTATTTTTTTAAAAAAAGAACCCATGAGAGATGAGAAAATCCTGCCCATCTGCAGATGAGGAAATGGAGGCTCTAAGAAGCCCTCCTAGGTCCTTGAGTTGAGCAAGACAAATAGAGACATTTTCAAGGAGGAACAGGGAATTCAGCAGGTTCCTGCTCATAGGAGGTACAGACTGGCCTGGATTTGAGGCTGCTAGGGGCCATTTATCTGCGGGTGACCTCACTCAATACAGTTTTCTCTGGAAAGCCTCTGTTCCCTCATCTGTAAATAAGATTGAGGACCACTGCTATCTCCTAAGGGTGCATTCAGGATTCAAGGTACGCGCCAAGCACACTGCCCGGCAGCAAGCAGATACCCAGCCCGTGTTAGTTACCATGTAGGTTTCCACCATGGTGAGGCTGAGGCAGGAGAATCGCTTGTGCCCTGGAGGTGGAGGTTGTGGTGAGCCAAGATAGCGCCACTGCACTCCAGCCTGCGTGACAGAGTGACTCTACCTCAAAAAAAAAAAAAAAAAAAAACCCACAGGAGTGTGTGATAAATGTCAACGTAACAAATATGAACCTAGCACCCACGAAGCTCCAGCACTATGCTGGGTGCTGAGGGAGAGATGGCATGGAAAGACAGAGACACAGGCCCAAGGAGGGAAGCCCCGTGTTTGATTGGAGAGGTAGATGTGAACAATCACGCAGGCCGGGCGCAGTGGCTCACACTTATAATCCCAGCACTTTGCGAGGCTGAGGCAAGGGGATCACGTGAGGTCAGGAGTTCAAGACCAGCCTGATCAACATGGTGAAACCAGTTCTACTAAATAGAAAAAAATTAGCCAGGCATGGTCGTGCATGCCTATAATCCCAGCTACTTGGGAGGTTGAGGCAGGAGAATTGCTTCAACCCAGGAGGCGGAGGTTGCAGTGACCCAAGGTCACATCACTGAACTCCAGCCTGTAACGAGTAAGAGCGAAAACGCCATCTCAAAAAAAAAAATCTCCCAAAGGCCAGGAGGGGTGGCTCATGCTTATAATCTCACATTTTGGGAGGCTGAGGTGGGAGGATCCTTTGAGGCCAGGAGTTTGAGACCAGCCTGGGCAACATAGCAAGATCTCATCTCTTTAAAAAAATTTTGTTTTAATTAGCTGGGAGTAGTGGCACGTGTCTGTACTCCCAGCTACTTGGGAGGCTGAGGTGGGAGGATCACTTGAGCCCAGGAATTCGAGGCTGCAGTGAACTATGATCATGCCACTGCACTCAAGCCTGGGCAATAGAGCAAGACCCTGTCTCAAAAATGAACAAACAAAATTTACACAAATGAGTATTTAACAACAGGGCTTGGCCAGGCAGAGTTGGAAGGAATAGCAATAAATGTAAATGTAATAATTTTCTAGCATTTCTTGATGCTTCATGAAGCATGATCTCCATGGATTTTTCCAATACTCCTGGAGGCACATGATGAGGCCTGTTTGGAGAGTTGGAAACTGAGGCACAGAGAGGGTTTCCAAAGTAACCCCCACAGAATTGGACCTCAAACCCAGGCTGGACTGTAGACACTTCCTTTCCTGGGCTCACTGGGCTGGGGTGGCCAACAGGGGCCCAAGGCCAATTTCTCCAGCCCTCCAGCAGGCATGCCCTGCCCTCCTTGTCTGCAGGTGCTGTTCTTACAGTGGCAGGAGGTGAGGTGTGCCAACACCAGCTTCGTGCTCAATGGGGATGATGACGTCTTTGCACACACGGACAATATGGTCTCCTACCTGCAGGGCCATGACCCTGGCCGCCACCTCTTTGTGGGGCAACTGATCCGAAACGTGGGCCCCATCCGGGTTTTCTGGAGCAAGTACTACGTGCCGAAGATGGTGACTCAGAACGAGCGGTACCCACCCTACTGTGGGGGTGGTGGCTTCCTGCTGTCCCGCTTCACAGCCGATGCCCTGCGCCGGGCTGCCCGTGTCTTAGACCTCTTCCCCATTGATGATGTCTTCATGGGTATGTGTCTGGAGCTCGAGGGACTGAAGCCTGCCTCCCATAGTGGCATCCGCACGGTTGGCGTGCATGTCCCGTCGCAACGCCTGTCCTCCTTTGACCCCTGTTTCTACCGTGACCTGCTGCTGGTACACCGCTTCCTGCCTTATGAGATTCTGCTCATGTGGGATGCACTGAACCAGCCCAACCTCACCTGTGGCAAACAGAGACAGATCCACTGAGGCAGCATCAGGGTCCCCAGCCTCTGGGCTCCTGTTTTCATAGGAAGGGGTGACACCTTCCTCCCAGGAAGCTACGATCTTTGTGGTCTGAGCAGAGGGCAGTGCCAGGGAAGCTTTGATGAGTAAATATTCTGGCTGGTGAACAACTATACATCCTTCAAAACCCACCTGGTAGTGTTCCAGCATTCTCCCTGGATGGCTAAAGGAAGTCCAGAAAATATCTGTCTTCTGTCTGTGGAAGCTAATAGTCAAGGTGCCTCTGCTGGGGTTCCAACTGTGGATGCATTCATTCCATTTAGATCAAGGTCCTGCTTCCCTGCTCTGACCTACTTAGAAACAGGATACGAAGCAGTGCACCTGCAGTGCTTTAATGGCAGATAAGCTCCGCCCAGTTCCAGGCCAACCAGAAACTCCCGTGTCCACATAGAGCTGATATGAGAAATACCTTTCAGCCCGGGAGAAGAGAGGTTCTGATCTGTGTGTGTGTGGGGGGGGGGGGGGCAAAGTCTCGCTCTGTTGCCAAAGCTAGAGTGCAGTGGTGCGATCTCAACTCATCACAACCTCCGCCTCCCGGGTTCAAGCAATTCTCCCGCCTCAGCCTCCCAAGTAGCTGAAACCACAGGTGCGATCTGAGCCCTTTCCTGGGCCTCAGACTACTCAGAAGGTGGTGGGGGCAGACCAGAGAGGTTGTAGAACAGGACTGCCCCTCCTTGCTTGTGGTATCGAAGGCTCTAATGGCGGAGGCGTGGGCAGAGGAGGGAGGCAGATGTCCTTTGAAGGTTGTGGGAGCTCACTTGAGACCAGGGCTTCAGGACCAGCCTGGGCAACAGAGCGAGACCCTGTCTCAAACGCCAATCACTGTGTTTTGCCACAATCATTTTCAGACATATTTGTCTAGTGTCTACCATTCTAGGTCCTCAGGGCTCAGGACTCCCATGGGCCTTGGTAGAGACCTTGGCTCAAGTCCAACACTTAACCCTTCCCACCCCGTCTGACCTTGGCAAGCAGCCGTCTCCCTGGGCCTCAGTTTCCCCACTTTGCATAGCAATGCCTCTCTAGATACCACGCTCCTGGAAGTGTCCGTGGGTCTGTGGCTGCTAGGGGACAAGCCCACATGGGACTAGTGGAGGCTGGTCCCTTTTTCTATGGAAAATGCAGAAAGCTGCTTCACGTTGTTTATTTACTAGGATACAGCAGGAAGGGGTGTTACACATGCAGGGAGCAGAGCGTCGGGCTCCTCCAGAGTGAGGACATTTGGCTTCAGTGTCCAGCATCTGTGAAAGCGGGGATCCCCCAAGCCGGGGCTAGGGTGTGATTTATTCTACAGTTGACGCCACAGGCTGCAGGTGGCATTGGTCTGGGGTAGATAGTGAGCATCTCGTCCCAGGAGGTAATCAACAATGTTCCTGCAGATGTGGGACTTTATGGTGCTGTGTGGTCTTAGGAGCTCAGCAGACCAGACCCCTCGGGGCCTCAGGCCACTCTGAGGCTGCACCCAAGGAGGCATCATCAGGGACAGAGGGTCAGCAGGTCTTGTTGGCTACAGCCACTGAGGCAGCAGTAGCGTGCAGGGTTGCTGGCAGCTGCACGGCGGTGGCGATGATGGTGAGAGGTCTGGGGCACGGGCTGCAGGCTAGGTCCTCCCGGTGCAGGCTCACTGTTGGCCACCAGTCCATAGAGCAGATGTCGTCTCTCCAGCCACTGCAGCAGTTCACCTGGGGACAGAGCGGAACTCAGCCAGAACCAGGACCACAGAGGACACCCACCCCCTGCTGCATGTGCACAAATCCACACACTCACATCCCACTGACTGACCCACAGAACGCTCATTATGCATGCAAATAAAAAGTGAGTATGGTGGCTCACGCCTGTAATCCCAGCACTTGGGGAGGCTGAGTGCGCAGATCACTTAAGGTCAGGAATTCAAGACCAGCCTGACCAACATGGTGAAACCCTGTCTCTACTAAAAAATACAAAAATTAGGCCAGGCAAGATGGCTCACATCTGTAATCCCAGCACTTTAGGAGGCTGAGGCAGGTGGATCATGAGGTCAGGAGATCAAGGCCATCCTGGCTAACACGGTGAAACCCTGTCTCTACTAAAAATACAAAAAATCAGCCAGGTGTGGTGGCAAGCGCCTGTAGTCCCAGCTACACAGGAGGCTAAGCCAGGAGAATCCCTTGAACCTGGGAGGTGGAGGTTGCAGTGAGCCAAGATCGCACCACTGCACTCCAACCTGGGGAAAGAGCAAGACTCCATCTTGAAAAAAATAAAAATTAGCTGGATGTGGTAGCGAGAGCCTGCAATCCCAGCTACTCAGGAGGCTGAGGTAGGAGAATCGCTTGAACCCAGGAGGTGGAGGTTGCAGGCAGCTGGGATCGCACCACTGCACTCCAGCCTGGGCTTCCAGAATGAAACTCCTTCTCAATTAAAAAAAAAAAAAAAAAAAGCACTTATTAAACACCTGCTGTATGCCAGGCATCTGGTTAATCACATCCACTCATGTCCACACTCACGTCCCCAGCTGCATGCACCCCCATATGCCACCTGTGTACCCCAAGCCCTGCCCAAGGAATATCAGGGCTCTTGGAGCTACAGATGGTGTCAGTTTCCTCAATAGGTCCGAGAGTCCGTGAGGCACCCAGAGCAGGTCAGAGACCCACCCACAGACTCCTCATGGCACTGAGAGATGCAGGGGTGTGCGTGCATCTGTGGGTCCACTTCTTGGTCACCCAGGCATGCATGGTGGACCCATAGACGTACACACACCACTACGTGGACACACCCTGGTAGTCCCCCTCCTCTGGATCCCTACCCCCCCCATCAGAGTGGCTCATAGAGGCATGTGGACACACTAACACATCTGCACAAAGCTGTCTTACATACCTTCACCAGGGCCAGGACTAGGGTGGGCAGAATAAGGCACAAAGCCATCGGGATTTTTTTTTCTTCGGACAGTTTCACTCTTGTCACCCAGGCTGGAGTGCAGTGGCATAATCTCTGCTCACTGGAACCTCCACCTCCCAGGTTCAAGCAGTTCTCCTGCCTCAGCCTCCCACGTAGCTGGGATTACAGGTGCGCAACAGTACGCCCAGCTAATTTTGTATTTTTTTTCTTTTTTGAGATGGAGTTTTGCTCTTATCATCCAGGATGGAGTGAAATGGGGTGATCTCGGCTCACTGCAACCTCCGCCTCCCGGGTTCAAGCGATTCTCCTGCCTCAGCCTCCCGAGTAGCTGGGATTAGAGGCATGCGCCACCATGCCCAGCTAATTTTGTATTTTTAGTAGAGACAGGGTTTCTCCTTGTTGGTCAGGCTGGTCTCAAACTCCCAACCTCAGGTGATCCACCCCCCTTGGTCTCCCAAAGTGCTGGGACTATAGGCATGAGCCACTGCAACTGGCCTATTTATTTTTTTGAGACAGAATCTCAAAAAAGGAGGTGGAGTTTGCAGTGCAGTGGAGCAATCTCGATCTTGGCTCACTGCAAGCTCCGCCTCCCGGGTTCAAGAGATTCTTGTGCCTCAGCCTCCCGAGTAGCTAGGATTACGGGCACACACTCCCACACCTGGCTAATTTTGTATTTTTAGTAGGGACAGGGTTTCACTGTGTTGGCCAGGCTGGTCTCAAACTCCTGACCTCAGGTGATCTGCCCGTCTTGGCCTCCCAAAGTGCTGGGATTACAGGCGTGAGCCACTGCGCCTGGTTTCGTAAATTTTCAGTTGTGTGCTGTTCTGAGTAGCGCCGTGAAATCTCACACTGTCAAAGGGGACGTGAGTCCGCCCTTTGTCTGGCATAGCCACACTGTTTGCTCTCCCTGCCCATCCCTGTTAGTTACGTAGCACCCGTCTCGGGGACCAGATGAACTGCAGTGTTATCTCAGCGCCCCGTTCAAGTACTTCTTTTACTTCATCATGGCCTCAAAGCGTGACTCAGATATTACAGAGAAGACACCAAGGGCTTCCTTTGAGTGAAAAGGTGAAAGCTCTCAACTTCATAAGGAAAGGGGGAAAAAAAAAAAAGTACTTGGTGGCCAGACCTGAAATCTCAGGCCTTTGGGAGGGTGAGGCAGGCGGATTGCCTGAGTTCAGGAGTTCGAGACCAGCCTAGGCAATATGGTGAAACCCCCATCACTACTAATACTACAAAAGTTAGCCAGACATGGTGACGTGTGCCTATAGTCCCAGCTACTCCGGAGGCTGAGGTGGGAGGATCGCTTGAGCCCGGGAGGTGGAGGCTGCAATGAGCCGAGATTGCGCCACTGCACTCCAGCCTGGGTGACAGAGCGAGACCCTGTCTCAAAAAATATAGATATTAATAATATTATGTTTTCTTTCTTTGGGACAGGAGGTCTCTGTCTCAGGCTGAGTCTTATATTGCCCAGGCTGGTCTCAAACTCCTGGCTTCAAGTGATCCTCCCTCCTCAGCCTCCTGAATAGCAGGGATTACAGGCAAGAGCCACCATATGCGGCAAGGTAAGTATTTTAATGCAACACTTTTAAAACCAAATTTTAAATACTTGTAGAAAGGCCAGGCATGGTGGCTCACACATGCAATCCCAACACTTTAGGAGGCTGAGGAGGGCAGATCACTTAGGTTCAGGAGTTCAAGATCAGCCTGGCCATCATAGTGAAACCCTATCTCTACTGAAAATACACAGTCCGGATACAGTGGCTCACACCTGTAATTCCAGCACTTTGGAAGGCCGAGGTGGGCAGATCACCTGAGGTCAGGAGTTCAAGACCAGCCTGGCCAACATGGTGAAACCTTGTCTCTACTAAAAGTACTAAAAAAAAAGAAAGAAAAGAAAATCAGCTGGGCATGTTGGCAGGTGCCTGTAGTCCCAGCTACTTGGGAGGTTGAGGCAGGAGAACTGGTTGAACTCAGGAGGTGGAAGTTGCCGTGAGCTGATCTCATGCCATTGCACTTTAGCCTGAGTGACCGAGCAAGACTCCACCTCAAACAAACAAACAAAATACAAAAATTAGCTGGGTGCAGTGGCACGCGCCTGTAGTCCCAGCTACTCCGGAGGCTGAGGCAGGAAAATCACTTGAACTCGGGAGGCAGAGGTTGCAGCGAGCCAAGATCTTGCCACTGCACTCTGGCTTGGGTGATGGAGCAAGACTCTGTCTCAAAATAAATAAAATAAAAACCTTTTCAAAATCAATACTTTTATTTATTTATTTATTTTGAGTCAGAGTCTTGCTCTGCTGCCAGGCTGAAGTGCAATGGTGCAATCCCTACTCCCAGGTTCAAGCCATTCCCCTGCCTCAGCCTCCTGAGTAGCTGAGACTACAGGCACCCACCACCAAGCCCGGCTAATTTTTTGTATTTTTAGTAGAGACCAGGTTTCACCATGGCCAGGATGGTCTCAATCTCCCGACCTCGTGATCCACCCACCTCGGCCTTCCAAAGTGCTGGGATTCCAGGCGTCAGCCACCGCGCCCGGCTTAAATACTTTTTTTTTTTTTTTTTGCCAAGCAATGAGAGCTTGTAAGGTTGCTGAGGTTGGTTGGCCTTGAACTCTTGGCCTCGCCTTCGCAAGCGCCACGACATCCGGCCGGAGCCACTTTGGGCCCCCCGGCTTAAATACTTTTAAGGCTGGACACAGTGACTCATCTCTTTGCAACACTTTGGAAGGTCAAGGTGGGAGGATCACTTGAGCCCAGGAGCTTGAGACCAGACCAGGCAACACAGTGAGACTTCTTCTCTGCAAAGAAGAAAAACAGTTTGCTGGGCGTGGTGGCAGCACCTGTATTCCAGCTACTCCAGAGAATGAGTCGGGAGGATCGTTGGAGCCTGCAGTGAGCCGTGATCGCACCACTGCCCTCCATCCTGGGCATCAGAGTGAGACTCTGTCTCAAAAAACAAAAACAAGAAGCAAAATTAAGGCAAAAATTCATGAAGATCAAAATATCGAAATTTTGAGACAAGATCTCACCACCTACTTGCCTGCCTCCCTCTGTTTCTGGTCCCACAGGGGACTCATGACCCTGGGGACTTTCACATGCGCGCGCGCGCGCACACACACTCCAGTGGGGACCCACGATCTGTGCACGCAGCCAGCAGGTGAGCGCCGGGCACACACTTGCAAGCCCGCCCACCGGCCCTGCCCGTGTGCACCCGCGTCTGCCTTCACCTGCTCCACCTTGGCTTCCCAGAGCGCTGACCCCGCCTGTCCCCACTCACCGTCGCCGGCAGTCACAGGCCTCCTGGCCTCCGTGGACCAGCGGGGGCCCCCGCACACGCGCACCAGCGCGCGCACGAAGTGGTGGCCGCACAGTTTCTCACGCATCTCTGGGGTGGGCGCGGGGCCCAACGCGAACACCAGGGCGGGGCCCAGCAGCACCAGCGCCCAGGCAGGCAGTCGGGGATCCATGGTGGTGGGTGGCGCCTGGGCCAAACAGGGACTCGCTTTATAGGCGCCTGGGCCGCCCCAGCTGGGGGCCTTGGTGAAGGGACAGAACATTCTTCAGGACCGCCCAGGAAGAAGGTCAAGGGTGGGGTTAGTGCCAGGGCCTTTCTCCCGGGGCCAGGACCTTGGATGTACCTCCCCTAGAGGGAGCACTGGGCAAGGAGTCTTTCTTTTTTTATTTTTTTCTTTCTTATTTTAATTTTTTTTTCATGTTCAGTTTTAAGGTTGTACCTGAATCTTTTGTTTGTTTGTTTTTGGTTTTGTTTTTTAAAGACACGGGATCTAGCTATGTTGTCCAGGCTGGAATGCAGTGGCTATTCACAGGCACGATCCCACTACTGATCAGCACGGGAGTTTTGACCTGCTCCATTTCCGACCTGGGCCGGTTCACCCCTCCTTGGGCAACCTGGTGGTCCCCCCGCCCCCGGGAGGTCACCATATTGATGCCGAACTTAGTGCGGACACCCGATCAGCATAGTGCCCTACAGCCCAGAACTCCTGGGCTCAAGCGATCCTCCCACCTCAGCCTCCAGAGTAGCTGGGACTACAGGCATGACCTTGCCCAGCTCTTTTTAATTTTTTAATATATTTTTTGTTTATTTTATTTTTGAGCCAGAGTTTTTTGAGCCCAGGCTAGAGTGCAGTGACTCCATCTGGGCTCACTGCAACCTCAGACTCCCGGGTTCGAGCGAGTCTCCAGACTCAGCCTCCTGAGTAGCTGGGATTACAGGTGCATGCCACCCTGCCCAGCTAATATATATTTAGTAGAGGTGGGGTTTTGCCATGTTGGCCAGGCTGGTCTCCAGCTCCTGACCTCAAGCGATCCACCTGCCTTAGCCTCCCACAGTGCTGGGATTATAGGCATAAGCCACCACACCCAGCCATTTTAAAATTTTAATTGTATAGACGGGAGTCTTGCTATGTTGCCCAGGCTCATCTAGAACTCAAGTGGTCCTCCCTCCTTGGCCTTCCAAAATGCTGGGATTACAGGTGTGAGCCACCATACACAGCCAAGTCTTTGCTACTGTCTTCACCGTTTTGAAGAAATGAAACAGTCAACTGAAAAATAATAATCCTGCATTTTCTTGGGGGTAGGAGGGAAGACAGCGGGCATCTTCCAAGACCAACAATGTTCAGAATTTTGTTTTTTTTTTTTTACTGTACAAATAAGAAAACAGGCACAGAGGCCAGGCGCAGTGGCTCATGCCTGGAAATCCAGGCACTTTGGTAAGCTGGGGCAGGCGGATCACTTGAGGTCAGGAGTTTGAGACCAGCTTGCCCAATATGATGAAACTCCGTCTCTACTAAATACAAAAATTAGCTGGGTGTGGTGGCGCATGTCTGTAATCCCAGCTACTCGGGAGGCTGAGGCAGGAGAATCACTTGAACCCAGGAGCAGAGATTTCAGTGAGCCAAGATCACACCACTGCACTCCAGCCAGGGGGACAGAGTGAGACTCCATCTCAAAAAAAAAAAAAGAAAAGAAAAAGAAAACTGAGTCACAAAGAGAGGACCCCAGACTTGCCAGGAGTCACAGGAGACCAAGAAGAGCCAGGTCTTCTCAAGACGCCTGACACACAGGGCTGTGGGTGTCCCGTTGGAAGCTCTGCCTCCCCAGCACAGTGGTCCCTTCCGGGTGAGCGGAGGCTGAGGGGGACCCAGAACAGATCAAGGTTTATTAGTTCAGCATCTGCTTGGCCCCAGCTTTGTGCCTAGGGGGTCTCATGGCTTTATTTTACCAAGGAGTGAAACAGGCTGAGAGAGGGAAGGATGCTTGACCCGAGGCAGGAGAGAACCTGGGCTGGAATTCGGGTCTTGCTTGACCCCCAGCAGGTGCCTCCCCCTTTCTACCACATTAGGGTGCTCTCTGGGTATCTCTCTCCCCATCTTTCTCTTTTTTTGCAACGGAGTCTTGCTCTGTCGCCCAGACTGAAGTGCACTGGCGTGATCTCAGCTCACTGCAACCTCCGCCTCCCAGTTTTAAGCAATCCTGCCTCAGCCTCCTGAGTAGCCAGCATTACAGGCATATGCCAGCACACCCAGCTAATTTTTGTATTTTTAGTAGAGACAGGGTTTCGCCATGTTGGCCAGGCTGGTCTCAATCTCCTGACCTCAAGTGATCCTCCTGCCTTGGCCTCCTAAAGTGCTGGGATTACAGGCATGAGCCACTGCGCCTGGCCATTCTCCACATCCTTCTAGCAGTTATGAGGTGCACACGGCTGGGGGTGGCCTGGCCCCAGTGATGTTGGTCCCCGCCCCACAGCCTCGCCTCCCCCAGCCTGGCCTTGTCCTCTGACCACCCAGAGAGCAGCCTGTTCCTTCCCCACCCACAGAGAGCCTGTAATCAGCTCCCGCAGGCTGCAGCCAAGGCCAGCAGCTGGGGCTAGGAGTGAGGGGGCACTGTCCTTGAGGGTCCCAGCCAAGCCTCACCCAGCGGTCCTCTTCCACCAGCCTGCCCTGAGGCCCCCACCATGGCCCCTTGAAAGGTCTCTGGCCCACAGCCCTCCACATCCCTCCCAGCTCACACACCCTCTCAGGTTCCCCATTGCCCCAAGTCGAGCACAAACCATCTTTTCCATTGAATTTCTTTATTCAGTCAACAAACACTCCCAGGGCTGCCTCTGTGCTGAGGCCTTGTCCCAGCCCCCAAGTAACCCCAAGGTCAGGAAGGACAGCTGGACACAGACACTTCCCCAGCCCCAGGGTCAGAGAGGGGCTGGAGGGAAGGGCAGGGCTGGAATAGTGGTGGGGGAATGGAGGGTTTTAAGAGATGGATAAAAGTTTTCTAAGGAGGCAAAAGTGGCGGAAAAGCTTTGCAGATTGGTGAGGAGGAGCTTAACCTGCACAAGAATCCCTATCACCAGTCAGAAAGTTGACCCTGCCCAGCCAAGGGGTAAGCTCTGCCCATTTTGCAGGGGACAGAACTGAGACCCAGAGAGGGAAAGGAACTTGCCCACTATCACACAGCGCAGAAGTGGCAAAACCCTAGGCTTCGATACGTGGGCTCTTAACCTCCTTACTCAGCCTTCTCATGCTTGGCATGCTGTTCCCTCGGCCAGGAATGAGTTTCCTTCCCTTGATTGCCTGAAAAGTTCCTGCCAGGTTCCGTACCATCCCTTTGTGGCCCTTGTAGGGTGAGGACAGAAGGGGTCCCATGAGACAGATGAGAAAACTGAAGCCCTGGGACAGGCAGGTACCGTGAGCGTGGACTGAGACTCCAGCCTCTCCTGCCTCCTTACAGAATCCCAAACGGATACACGGGCTCCCCCAAAGAGCAGAGTTCCAGCCACGGCAACTGCTCTCATCCTTGGCTTCCTCCAGAGAAATGGACACGGGGGAGCAGAAGTCAGGTCAGATATTTAAAGCCACACTAATGTCCCCATTGGAAACAAGACTCAAAACTGGGTGCCTGTAGTCCCAGCTGAGGCAGGAGGATCACCATAGCCCAGGAGTTCGAGACCAGCCGGGCCAACAGAGCAAGATCCTGGCTCTTAAAAAATATAATAATAGGGCCGGGCGCGGTGGCTCAAGCCTGTAATCCCAGCACTTTGGGAGGCCGAGGCGGGTGGATCACGAGGTCAAGAGATCAAGACCATCTTGGTCAACATGGTGAAACTCCGTCTCTACTAAAAATACAAAAATTAGCTGGGCATGGTGGCGCGTGCCTGTAATCCCAGCTACTCGGGAGGCTGAGGCAGGAGAATTCCCTGAACCCAGGAGGCGGAGGTTGCGGTGAGCCGAGATCGCGCCATTGCACTCCAGTCTAGGTAACAAGAGCAAAACTCCGTCTCAAAAAAAAAAAAAAAATAATAATAATAATAATAGGCCAGGCACAGTGGCTCATGCCTGTAATCCCAGCACTTTGGGAGGCTGAGGTGGCAGATCATCTGAGGTCAGGAGTTCAAGACCAGCCTGAACAACATGGCGAAACCCCGTCTCTACTAAAAAAAAAACAAAATTAGCTAGGCGTGGTGGCGCATGCCTGTAATCCCAGCTACTTGGGAGGCTGAGGTAGGAGAACTGCTTGAACCCGGGAGGCAGAGGCTGCCATGAGCCGAGATCGCACCATTGCACTCCAGTCTGGGCAACAAGAGTGAAACTCTGCCTCAATAATAATGATAATAATAAATTTAGAAAAAACAAAAACCTGGGCACAGGGGATCATGCCTGTTATTCCAACATTTTGGGAGGCTGAGGCAGGAGGATCACTTGAGGTCAGAAGCTCAAGATCAGCCTAGCCATCACGGTGAAACCTTGTTTCTGCTAAAACTACAAAAATTAGCTGGGTGTGGTGGTGCACACCTGTAATCCCAGCTACTCGGAAGGCTGAGGCAGGAGAATCGCTTGAACTTGGGAAGCAGAGGTTGTGGTGAGCCAAGATCTCAGAGTGAGACTCTGTCTCACAGAGAGAGAGAGAGAGAGAGAGAGAGAGAGAGAAGGAAACTCAGAGGGGAGGGCCAGGGCTTGAGGGGATGGGAAGATGGGAGGGACTTAAATTTGGTTCCCTGCGTCTTCAAGCCAGAGACCCCACTGACACGTCTGCCCATCTGTCTTAAATCTTAACAAATCCAAAAGGCCACAGCCATTCCACAAGCCACAGGAACCCCCAAAATGCAATTTCATGGGGGTGTTCCTGAAGTAGAGCACCCTCACAAGGCCTCTGGGGCCCAGAGAGGAGCAGCTCCCTGCCTAAGGTCACACAGCCAGTCAACAGAGACCTAATCCAGAGGTCTGCAGGCAGGAGCTATAAAAAGGATGGAGAATGGGTGAGCAGGGAAGGAGGGAGTCTCACACCTCCGGCTTCCACTCTACACACAGCATGTCCAGCTGGGGGCCCAGGGCGCTGAATGACGGCCGGTCCTGTGGGCTAGGGGCCCAGCACAGCTTCATGAGCTCGTGAACCTGAGGGGCAGAAGACAGACAATGGAGTCATGCCTGAGCAGTCAGAAGGACACAACTCTCATTCAGTTTATCTGTTTTTTGGTCTAGCTCTGTGGCCCAGGCTGGAATGCAATGGCACAATCTCTGCTCACTGCAACCCCCACCTCCCGGGTTCAAGCAATTCTCCTGCCTCAGTCTCCTGAGTCACTGCAATTACAGGCACACACCACCACACTCAGCTAATTTTGTATTTTTAGTAGAGACGGGTTTCACCATGTTGTCCAGGCTGGTCTCGAACTCCTGACCTCAGGTGATCCGCCCCCCCTTGGCCTCTCAAAGTGCTGGAATTATAGGCATGAGCCACCGCACCTGGCCTCATCCAGTTTTAAAATATAAATTAAAGCCCAGCCTGGCCAATGTGGTGAAACCCCATCTCTACTAAAAACCCAAAATTTAGCCTGGCATGGTGGCACATGCCTGTAGTCCCAGCTACTTGGGAGGCTGAGGCAGGAGAATTGCTTGAACATGGGAGGTGTAGGTTGCAGTGGGCTGGGATCACGCCACTGCACTCGAGCCTGGGTGACAGAGTGGGACTCCATCTCAAAAAAAAAAAACAAAAAAAACGGCAGGGCGCAGTGGCTCACGCCTGTAATCCCAGCACTTTGGGAGGCCAAGGCGGGTGGATCACAAGATCGAGAGATCAAGACCATCCTGGTCAACATGGTGAAACCCCGTCTCTACTAAAAAAAAAATACAAAAGTTAGCTGGGCATGGTGGCGCGTGCCTGTAGTCCCAGCTACTCAGGAGGCTGAGGCAGGAGAATTGCCTGAACCCAGGAGGCGGAGGTTGCTGTGAGCCGAGATCGCGCCATTGCACTCCAGCCTGGGTAACGAGCGAAACTCTGTCTCAACAACAACAACAAAAAAAACATTAATTAAATTCCATCCCATCTCTGCTCCAAAACATCCCATAGCTCCCTGTGGGTTTTATTTATTTATATATTTGAGACAGAGTTTTGCTCTTGTTGCCCAGCCTGGAGTGCAGTGGTGTGTGATCTCGGCTCACTGCAACCTCCGCCTCCCGGGTTCAAGCAATTCTCCTGCCTCAGCCTCCCGAGTAGCTGGGATTACGGGTGCCCACCACCACACCCAGCTAATTTTGTATTTTTAGTAAAGATGAGGTTTCACCGTGTTGGTCAGGCTGGTCTTGAACTCCTGACCTTATGTGATTCACCTGCCTCAGCCTCCCAAAGTGCTGGGATTTACAGATGTGAGCCACCTCGCCCAGCCACTACGGATCTTAGAACACAGCTCTCCCCTGATGCCCTCCTTCACTCATCTCCCTCCTTCTCTTTCTCATTTGTTCCAGGCAGTCAAACCTGCCTCCATCGCACTGGTGCTTAAAGGACCCAGCTCACTCCTTCCCCAGGGCCTTTGCCCCTTCTGTGCCCTCCACTGGAAATGTCTCCTTCTAGATTTACCTGTGGGTGGGCTGTTCCTCCTTCCATCATTCCCCTCCAGAGGCCCTCTTTGACCACCCCCACCCCACCATTTCCCTCTTTTTTTTTTTTTTTTTTTTTTTTGAGACAGAGTCTCTCTGTGTTGCCCAGGCTGGAGTGCAATGGCAAGATCTCCGCTCACCGCAACCTCCACCTCCTGGGTTCAAGCTATTCTCCTGCCTCAGCCTCCCAGGTAGCTGGGACTACAGGTGCCCACCACCACGCCTGGCTAATTTTTCATTTTTAGAAGAGATGGAGTTTCATTATGTTGGCCAGGCTGGTCTTGAACTCCTGACCTCCTGATCCATCCACCTCTGCCTCCGAAAGTGCTGGGATTACAGGCTTGAGCCACCGCGCCGGGCCTGTTCATCTCTTTCAAGGCACTTATCACTACCAGAATTCTTTGTTTTTTTGTTTGTTTTGAGACAGGGTGTCACTCTGTTGTGCAGGCTGGGGTGCAGTGGCATGATAATGGCTCACTGCAGTCTTGACCTCCTGGGCTCAAGCAATCCTCCTGCCTCAGCCTCCCAAGTAGTTGAATCTAGAGATGCATGTCACCACACCGGCTAATGCTTGTGTCGTTTGTAGAAACAGGGTCTCACTATGTTTCCCAGGCTGGTCTGGAACTCCTGGGCTCCAGTGATCCTTCTGCCTCAGCCTCCCAAAGTGTCGGGATTATAGGCATGAGCCATCGCGCCCGGTCCAGAATGTTCTTATCAGCTTCTGCTAGTTACTGGGAGGACAGGGTTCTCTCCCCATCTGGGTCCTCAGCACCCAACAAGTTATGGCACACAGTTGGCACTCAATATTTATGTTTTTGGCCTGAACAAATTAATTTATCAATGACCAACTGCATGTCAGACACGTCCACAGGGCTTATTATATGATTATAAACCATGAGAGGGTGGTATGTGGTGGCTCAGGACTGTAATCCCAGCACTTTGGGAGGCTGAGGTGGGTGGATCACAAGGTCAAGAGATTGAGACCATCCTAGCCAACATGATGAAACCCTGTCTCTGATAAAAATATAAAAATTAGCGGGGCATGGTGGCGTGTGCCTGTAGTCCCAGCTACTCAGGAGGCTGAGGCAGGAGAATCGCTTGAACTCTTGAACCTGGGAGGCAGAGGTTGCAGTGACCCAAGATCACGTCACTGCACTCCAGCCTGGTGACAGAACAAGACTCTGTCTCAAAAAAAAAAAAAAAATTAAAATAATTTTTTAAAAAATTAACCAGGCATTCTCAAACATGTTGTCCATGTTGCTCCTAGCCGTAAAAATAAATAAATAAATAAATAAAATAAAATAAATAAATTAACCAGGCATGGTGCTGTACACCTGTAGTCCCAGCATTTTGGGAGGCTGAGGCAGGAGGATTGCTTGAGTCCGGGAGTTCAAGACCAGCCTGGGAAACATAGCGAGACCGCCATCTCTAAAAAGGTTTTTTTTTTTTTTTTTTTTTTTGAGATGGAGTTTCGCTGTTGTTACCCAGACTGGAGTGCAATGGCGCGATCTCGGCTCACCACAACCTCTGCCTTCTGGGTTCAAGCAATTCTCCTGCCTCAGCCTCCCGAGTAGCTGGGACTACAGGTGCGCGCCACCATGCTCAGCTAATTTTTGTATTTTTAGTAGAGACGGGGTGTCACCATGTTGACCACGATGGTCCCGTTCTCTTGACCTCATGATCCACCTGCCTCGGCCTCCCAAAATGCTGGGATTATAGGCGTGAGCCACCGCTCCCGGCCTAAAAAATTATTTTTAAATTAGCCAGGTATGGTGGTGTACACCTGTAGTCCCTGTTACTGGGGATGCTGAAGCATCTTGAGCCCAGATGTTGGAGACTGCAGTGATCTATGACTGGGCCCCAGCCTGGGCAACAGAACAGAGTGAGCTCCATCTCTAAAAAAACCAGAAAACCCATGAACGTCGCCACCATTTATGGAGCACCAACTCTGTGCAGCGCTTTCAGATGAGCCCTCATAGGCATAGGCATCCAGGAGTCTGATCCTCCTTCACCCTATAAGGCATTACTATTCCCATTTTGGAAAAAGGGTAAACTGAGGCTCTGAAAGTGCTGACTTGCCACACAGTGAGAGAGTAGCCAAGTGGGGGCCAGGATCCTCATCAGCCTCACACTCTGGCGCTAGCTGGTTGCTCGAGACCCTGGCCCAATCTACAGACTGGGAAACTGAGGCTAGCCCTACCGCGCTCACCTCAGCAGGGCAGGCAGGAGGTGCCGGCAGCCTCTGGCCCTCCTCCAGCAGTTCCAGGAGGCGGCAGAGGGCAGGAACATCCCGCTCACAGGCCATCATCCGCAGGAACTCCTGGAGCAAAGCAGGAGCGCAGGTGGTGGGGGAGGGACCTCTGTGGGAGAGGGAGGAGGGGCACCCGTGTGGGGGAAGGGGCCATCTGTGATGGAGTGGGGAGGGGCTGCCTGCACTGTGGGGGGTCAGAAAGGTGAGGAAGGGTCCTCTTCACTGGGCCCTATGATGCTGGGACCAGGTGACCCCATGCTAAAAAGGGACACAGGTGCAGACAGGATGGAGATTGGCTACGAGGGCCGTGCAGGGAGAAGGAGGCTGGGGGCCCAGGGAGCCGACTCACGGCCGAGGGGCTGCAGCTTTTGTCGCAGTAGCTGAAGAGCTCGTACAGGACAACCCCGAAGCTCCAGACGTCTGATTGGCGAGAGAATATGTTGTCCGAGAGGGACTCGGGGGCATACCTGGCGAGGGGACAGGGAGGTCTTGAGGATAGGACAGGAAGAGGGGGGTAGCCTTGGAATGGGGAACTGGTCGGGGTAGGTGGGGACTGTAAGCAGGTCAGTCCCATTCCCAGGGCCTCGGTTTCCCTGGCTGTGGGATGGGTGGATTCTCCAGCCTTGGGAGGTGCCTGGGAAGACCCCAGGCCGGGGACCGGAGCGGGGCCACTGTGGAGGGGCGATGGGGCGGGGCCAGAGCCGTGGGATGGGAGGGGCCAGAACTGGGGGAAGAGTGGAACTAAGAGGGAGCCAGCGCTGAGGGGCGGAGCCAGAGTAGTTGGAGGGGTGGGGCTGTGAAGAGTGGGAGGGGCAAGAGCTGAGGAAGGGCGGGGCTAAGGATAGGAGCGGCTGGCAGTAGGGCAGGAAAGAGGGAGGAGCCAGTGCAGTTGAGGGGCGGGCTCTGGGGAGTGGGAAGGGCCACAGCTGGAGCGGAGGAAGGGCGAGGCTAAGGCTGCAGGGCAAGCAGCGGGAGGGGCGGGGCCATGGCGGGGGGCGGGGTCAAAGCCGGGGGGAGTAGGGACGGAGCCCGGGCGCGGGTTCCCCACCAGAAAATGGGGCTCTGGCCCGGCTCGCGGACCACGTAGTAGTCTTTGTCAAGCGGCAGCAGCTTGGCTAGGCCGAAGTCGGCGATCTTGACGTGTGCCTCGCTCTCCACCAGGATGTTCCGGGCGGCCAGGTCGCGGTGCACGCAGCGGCGGGAGCCCAGGTACTCCATGCCCTGCGGACCCGCGGGGTGAGCGTGCAGAGAGGACCCCAGGATAATTCGGCAGGTACCCCAAGCCTGACTGGACTCTAATCCCAGCCCAGACCCCAAGCCTAACCCTACCCACGAGCCATCCTTCACTGCAGTTCTGATCCTAAGCCAAGTCAACCCCACCACCCCGAGACCTGGACCGCAAACGTCACTCCTCAGCCTCCACCGCGACCTCTGTGCAGACCTCTGCCCAGGCCGAGCCAGCTGAGTCCCCACAAGTCCCGGGGCGCCCCCTCGCACCTTGCAGATCTGCGAAGCGTAGAGGAGGAGCCGGCTGGCATCGAGATGCGCGCGATGCCGCTGCAGGAAGTCGCGCAGGCAGCCGCTGGGCAGGTACTCCATGACCAGCCGCAGGCTCTGGCGGCCTGGAGGACGCAGGAGCTGTCACAGCAGGGTCCAGCCCTGCTCCTCCCCCCATTTTCCCCCCCATTTCACAGCGGGACCTCGTGTCCCTCTCGACCTCAGTTTTGCTGACTGTGACATGGAAACCACGACAATGACACATTGCTAATATCTCTTGAGTACCTTCTACAACATACATTGATTTGTTTCTATATCACGGCCAGCCACGGTGGCTCATGCTTGTAATCCCAACACTTTGGGAGCCTCACTCTAGGTCAGGAGTTCAAGACCAGCCTGGCCAACATGGTGAAGACCCATCTCTACTAAAAACAAAAATTAGCAGGGTGTGCTGGCATACTCCTGTAATTTCTGCTACTCAAGAGGCTTAAGAGAATCATTTGAACCCAGGAGGCAGAGGCTGCAGTGAGCCAAGATTGCCCGACTGCACTCCAGCCTGGGTGTCAGAGTGAGACTCTGTCTCAAAAACAAAAATCAAGTAAATATCACAACGACCCATTTTCAGCTGGAGAAACTGTGGCTCAAAAAAGTCAAGGTTGCACAGCTGGTAACGGGTAGGGTCAGGATTCAAACCTGTGACCCGTGAGAATCTGGATCCATCATCATGCAGGAAGGTAAGAGTGTGCACTTTGAAAAGCATCCATATGTCTTGGTTCACTCATCCAGGAGCTGGCTCACCCGGGCCGTAGCTGACACCACGATACTTGACAATGAAGTCACTGTGCAGTGCTTTGAGGATCTGGATCTCCCGCTGGAAGTCCCTCTGCTGGTCTGGCCCACTGTGCTGCAGCTGTTTCACGGCCACCAGGGCACCTGTGTTGTCGCCTAGAGGGTCATAGCGGCACAGCTCCACGCTGCCAAAGTTGCCCTGGGGAATAGTGGGGCTGGTGTCCCGGCGCTCGGATGCTGCCCCACCCTCTCCAACCCACCCCGGCCCCGGCCACCTTACTTTGCCCAGCTGTGAGATGTACTTAAGGTGTCTCTCCTCAAAGATCGTGGGGTCTTGGCAGGCATAGAGCTGGGTACCATTCCACAGCCCATCACGAGGTGCCAGGGCACCAGGTGTGGGGTCTGAGAGGAGCTCATAATCTGGGGCGGGGGCATGGCCAGTGGTAAGCAGCGCTTCTCATCCTCGGCCCCTCTCCTGAGCTGACTTGCTGTGCAACCTTCATCTGCATATTGACCCTCTCTGTGCATATGGCAGGGCCATTGCAAGCTAAAGTCTACCTTGTGGAGACTGGAAAAAGGTGTTCCCCCCATCCCAGGCAAAGGAAGCCTCCTTGTGCAGTACACACGCTGTGCAACTCCCCATGGCTACAAAGACGGAGGACATAATGAGAACTCATTTCCCTATGAAATGTGGCCACATGATTGCGCTCGGGCTGATGGACGAGATGTGCTGGGTGCCTTCCAGTCCTGGTCCATGGAAACCTAACACGGGACCCTCCACACTCTCTTATCTGCAGAGGATCCAACAGGGACCCAAGGCCGGAGGTGGGTGGAGACACAAAGTGAAAGGTTCCTGTGGGCCTGGGCACCCTGGTTGAATGAGGACTAAGTATCGCACGGGCATGGTTGTCTGTGCCTGTAATCCCACCTTCTTGGGAGACTAAGGCAGGAGGATTGCTTGAGCCAGTGATTCAAGACCAGCCTGGGCAACACAGCAAGACCAAGCCTAACCCTACCCATGACATCACAGCTCTTCCCACCCAACCAGGCCCAGCGGGCACCTGCAGAGATGAGGCTGTTGAGGTCACGGATGATGGCTCGAAAGGAGGGTCTCCGGACCGGCTCGTAGTCCATGCACTGCTGAATGAGCAGGGCCAGCTCTGTCCACTTGGGGGCCGGCAGCTGCTGCCGGTCCTCATAAAACTGGAGTTTCTGGGGGTGAGAGGAGGGGTCTGTCATCCCCAACCCACCAGACCCACCCCAACCTCCCAGACTGGATATCGGTCTGCCCTTCTGTCACAGTGGGGGCTCAGTGACCGATGGCAGGCGAGGAGCTCTGACCTTAGCAGGATCCAGGGCGCTGATGGGCATGGTGACGCCACTAAACACCTCCCAGACGGTGGCGCCGAAGCCCCACTTGTCAGCTTCCAGGCTAAGTGTCTGGGCCTCTTGGAGGCACTCGGGGGCCACCCAGGGAATCCTGTCCGTGAGCACTGAGGGAATGGAAGTGCGATGAGGGATCCACTTCCTTGCCCCGCTCAGCCCCTCCCTTCTCCACCTCCAGGAACTTACTTTCTAGGCTTAGCACAGTGGGGCTGACCCCAGGGTCACTCAGCTTGATGAAGGGTGGGCTCCCATCATCCCCGTCCCGAGCCAGGAGCACCTTCCGGGCAGAGACATTGCCGTGGGGGAGGCCTTTGTCCTCCTAAGGGGGCCAGGCATAGGGAAATGCCAGGAAGGGTTTGATGAATGAAGAGTCTGTTTGGCAAACTCCTATACATCCTTCAAAACCCACTTGGTACTGCTCAGACATGCTCCAGCATCATCCCTGACTCCTGACATCCTGTCTTGCCCCTTTAGTTTACCCCCTACACTGACCTGGCTGTGTTCCTCCCCTTCTCAAACCCATCCTGTGGCTCCCCAGTGCCTTTGACACTAACTGCAAGTGCCTTAGCCTGGCAATTAAGGCCCTTGTTCAAGCTGCCCATGAACATCTCTTCCACACTGGCCCCCTGGTCTCCTGCCAACTGAACTGCCTGATAGGCCCCAGTGGGGTGCAATACACTATCTAGCCTGCAGGCCTTTACCTAGGCTGTTCCCTCAGCCTGACGCACCCACCTTCTTTTCTTTTCTTGATGAACTTCTACTCAAACTTCAAGGCCCCATCTCCAATGTCCCTTCTTCTAGCCTCATCATTCACTACACCCCCTGACATCCATGAATGACTTGTTCCTTTCTAGTGTTCTCACAACCTCATTCTAAAACGCCCTCCCCTCGAACCCTTACCAAACTCCTATGCATACTACAGAGCCCACTCCCAATCCCGAGAGAAAGCCTTCACTGCGAATGGAGGGTGGAGCAGGCAGAGGAGCACTCACCAGATAGTTGAGGGCATAGGCCAGCTGTTTGACCACCTGTAGCTTCCAGCTGGCTGGCACCAGGTGGCCACGCTTGCGCAGATACATGTCTATTGCCCCCAGGTGTACAAATTCCTGCACCATGGTGCCTGGTTGGCAGGAGGGAGAGGCAGGGTTGGGAGAATGAACTGCACTTGTGTTGAGGACGTTCTGCTCTCATGGTCTCTCGAACACTCATCTCTGTCTGTTCCCTCCCCTGCTGCCTCTGTTCATACCATACTCACCTCTACTCCCACCTCCAGCTCTGAATGATTTGCTTGGAATTTCTAGATGCCAAGCCCTGTTTCTTTTTTCTTTCTTTCTGTCCTTCCTTCCTTCCTTCTTTGTTTCCTTCCTTCCTTTCTTTTTTCTTTCTTTCTTCCTTTCTAATCTTTCTTTCTCTCTCTCTCTCTCTCTTTCTTCCTTTCCTTTCCTTTCTTTTTCTTTTCGCTTCTTTTGAGATGGAGTCTCACTCTGTTGCCCAGGCTGGAGTGGAGTGGCGCTATCTTGGCTTATTGCAACCTCCACCTCCCAGGCTCGAGCATTTTCCTGACTTAGCCTCCCAAGTAGCTGGAACTATAGCGCGTACCACCACACCTGGCTAATTTTGCATTTTTAGTAGAGACGAGGTCTCACCATGCTGGCCAGGCTGGTCTTAAACTCCTGATCTCAGGTGATCCGCCTGCCTCGGCTTTTCAATTACAGGCATGACCCACTGTGCCCAACCTCTGTATCTCACTTCTAACCCTTTGTACATTCTGTGTCCTCTGCCTAGAACACTCCTTCCTTTCCTAATTCACACCTGCCCTTGTCTTTCCAGGTTAGAATGCATCTCCGTCTACCCACAGCATTGCCCGACCCCCAGGCTGGCCCAGCAGCCTCTCTGACCACCCACAATGCCCCATGCTGTCCTCCTCACACCTCCTCACGCCCTGCCTATCACATTCTAAGCTCTGTCCCCAGCTCCCAGCCCATCCCGGACTCCCAACCAAAGAAACCAGGGCTCAGAAAGGTCATGTACAAAGCTGCAGATATTGGAAAGCCAGTTCCGTCTGACTTCAGACCATTCTGGGGCTGGGCACAGGTGGGAACCTGGAGCTGCTTTCCAAGGAGTGATGATGGGGAGACATGAATGAGGGGTAATAGACACGCCCCCCACTGGGGTAGTCCAGCATGTTGCTGGTGCTGTCATATGGAGGCCCAAAACAGAGGCGGGAAGGACAGCCTGGACTGGGGTGAGGCGGGGTGGGGCGGGCTCACTGTCTCCAGCCATGCACACGCCGTGCAGTAACACAAGATGCCGGTATGACACTTGGCTCATCAAGCTCGCTGCTTCCAGGAATGACTGCGGAGGGTGGGAAGGAAGAGAAGACGTTCTTTCCACTTCGACTATCCCAAATTTTGTGCTCACAAAGCTGCCTTAAGTGAAAACCTGCCCACAGGTTGCCTTTGGCCCTGCAGTCTGCCATTAGTACATACAACGCTACCATGATGATGTTCTTTTTTTTCTTTTTTTTTTTTCTGAAAGGAAGTTTTGCTCTTATTGCCCAGGCTGGAGTGCAATGGCCCAATCTCGGCTCACCGCAACCTCCTCCTCCCAGGTTCAAGTGATTCTCCTGCCTCAGCTTGAAATCAGAGGTTGCAGCGAGCCGAGATCACACCATTGCACTCCTGCCCTAGTTTACGGTGCCCCCTAGAAGCCGACTCTGAGATGAAGACTCCAGGGCACAACTCCTGAGTAGCTGGGATCACAGGCATGCACCACCACGCCCTGCTAATTTTGTTTTTTTAGTAGAGACGGGGTTTCTCCATGTTGGCCAGGCTGATCTCAACCTCCTGACCTCAGGTGATCTTCCCGCCTCAGCCTCCCAAAGTGCTGGGATTACAGGTGTGAGCCACCGCGCCGGGTCACTACTGTGATTTTCTGATACGGGATGGAAGTTCCCACTACAGTCTACCTTTATTTATTTATTAATATTAGTATTATTATTATTATTGAGATGGAGTCTCACTCTTTTGCCAGGCTGGAGTGCAGTGGCATGTTCTTGGCTCACGGCAACCTCCACTTCCTGGGTTCAAGTGATTCTCCTGCCTCAGCCTCCCGAGTAGCCGGGACTACAGGTGCACAGCACCACCACGCCAGGCCAATTTTTGTTTTAGTACAGATAGGGTTTCACCATGTTGGCCAGGGTGGTCTCCAACTCCTGACCTCAAGTGATCTGCCCACCTCGGCCTCCCCAAGTGCTGGGATTACAGGTGTGAGTGACCACACATGGCCTGTTTTGTTTTTTAGAGGCAGGGTGTCCCTTGTCACCCAGGCTGGAGTGCAGTGGCATGATCAAAGCTCCCTGCAGCCTCAAACCCCTGTGCCTAAGTGATCCTCCCTCCTCAGCCTCCTGAGTAGCTGGGACTACAGGCACGTGCCACCACACCTGGCTGATTTTTTAAATTTTTTTGTAGAGACGAGGTCTCACAATGTTACCTAGGCTGTTCTGGAACTCCTGGCTTCAAACCATCCTCCTGCCTCAGCAGGAGGGCATGAGCCACCGCGCCCCAGGCCCTGTGTGTTTTGAAATTTCTCTGTGTCCATGACCCCCTCTCCAGCCAGCCCTGCCTCCAAAGGTCTGGTCCCCACCCCGCTCACCTCCATGCAGTTCTTGTGTTTGGCGTCCATCACCTTCAGCAACACCTCTGTCTTTCGGGCCTCCCCATCCACTGCCTCGTGGCGACAGCCCCGGTAAATCTTGGTGAAGGACCCATGGCCCAGGTTCTCATGCTGGATGGTGAGGAGACAGCAGAAGAGCCCAGTGAGGGTTCCTGCAGGATCCCGGCCCACCTGAGACACCACTGCTGGCCCCATTTTACAGGTGAGAAAACCAAGGCAAAAGAAACTTACAGCACATGCCTGAGGCCACACATCTGCGTCTCTGGACCCCAGACTGAGGTATCGCCCGATTTCCCAGGGCCCCTTACCCACTCCAGGCTGTCCGCAGGGATCTTGTGAAATGTCATCTGACTCAGCTGGCATTGGGATTGGGGCTGAACCAGGGAGGACGTGGGTGGGCTGTGACCTCTCCGGACCACAATCAGGTTGGACTTTTCTATGGGGACAGAATGAGGGAGAAACACCAGAAATCAGAGCTGAAACGTCCCCAAGTAAACCAGAAATCAGAGGTGAAATCAGAGGTTGCAGCAAGCCGAGATGGCGCCATCGCACTCCTTAGTTTGGGCTACCCCCTAGAAGCCGACTCTGAGATGAAGACTCCAGGGCACACGGTCTATTTGTTTTCTGTTGTCATTGCTGTTGTTGATATGGGGTCTTGCTGTGTCTTCCAGGCTGGAGGGCAGTGATGTGATCTCCGCTCACTGCAACCTCCGCCTCCCAGGTTAAGTGATTCTCCTGCCTCAGCCTCCCAAGTAGCTGGGACTACAGGTGTGCTCCACCATGCACGGATGATTTTTGTATTTTTAGTAGAGATGGAATTTCACCATGTTGGCCACGCTGGTCTCAAACTCCTGACCTCAAGTGATCCATCTGACTCAGCCTCTGTTAGTTCTGGGATTACAGGCGTGAGCCACCACACCTGGCTGGCACATGATTTATTTGAAAGGAGATTCAGAAGAGGCTGGATGCAGCGGCTCATGCCTGTAATCCCAGCACTTTGGGAGGCCGAGATGGGTGGATCACCTGAGGTTGGGAGTTCAAGACCAGCCTGTCCAACATGGAGAAACCCTGTCTCTACTTAAAAATACAAAACCAGCTGAGTTCGGTGGCACATGCCTATAATCCCAGCTATTCGGCAGGCTGACACAAGGGAATGGCTTGAGCCTGGGAGGCGGAGGTCACAGTGAGTGGAGATCGCGCCATTGCACTCCAGCCTGGGCAACAAGAGCGAAACTCCATCCAAAAACAAATGGAAGGGAGGGGAGGGGAGGGAAGGGAAGGGGAGGGGAGGGGAGGGGAGGGGAGGGAATCTAGAAAGTCCCCATGGGGACCTGGGATGAGAGACAGGGAAGGGAGGAGCCTGCAGGGGTCTTACTGAGCAGGTAGTACTGCAGACAATGTGAACAACCAGGGCTCAGTTCTACTAGAGATTCTGGGAGACTCTGAAGAACTCACATCTCAGAGTTGTCCCATCAGAGGGGTTTGTCTAAGAGTGAAATTCACCCAAAGGAAGAGCTGAGAGGTGGAGAGAGACTAGGTGCAGATGGCATGGCTCAAATCTAGCTATACCTAGATCAAGCCAGACCTGAAGGTTATTTATCTCTAACTGCTGAGCCAATAAATCACCTTTTCTTCCCTAATCCACCTTGACCCGCAGTTTCCGCCACTTGCCACCCACACAGGAGCTGTCACAGACATAGAAAGCCAGGGTCCCAGATCAGCCACTCATTTCAGGAAAGGAGAGGGCTCACCTTTGGGTCTGGGGATACAGCAGGAGGTGAGGGTCACCGGGACCCCGTCTACGTGCAGCCCTCCATCCCAGCAGGTTGCCAGGAGCTCTCGAAGACTGCTGTAGGGTTGGCTGAGGCCAACCAGGAAAAAGGATCCTGTGGGGCTGCGCCGGATGAGGCAGCCCTTGTAATCAGGACCGAGGGGGGTCTGCAGAGAAGAGTGAGTGGTACCTGAGTGGGAGTGGGCAGCACTCTCCCTCCTTCTCTCTTCCTTTCTCTCTCTTTTCTTCTCCCCTCCTTCCCACCCTTCCTTTCTCGCTTTCCTCCTTTTTTCTTTCATCTCTTTCTTTCTCTTTCCTTCCTTCCTTTCTCTCTTTCCTTCCTCCCTCCTTCCCTCCCTTCCTCCTTTCTATTTTCTCCCTCCCTCTCTCCTTCCTTTCCTTCTTCTTTCTTTCATCTCTTTTTCCTTCCTTTCTCTCTCTTTCTTTCCTTTTTCCTTCTTTCTTTGACAGAGTCTCTCTCTGTTGCCCTAGGCTGGAGTGCAATGGTGCAATCTCTGCTCACTGCAATCTTCATCTCCCAGGTTCAAGTGATTCTCCTGCCTCAGCCTCCCAAGTACCTGGGATTACAGGCCTGTACCACCACACCCAGCTAATTTTTGTTATTTGTAGTAGAGATGGGGTTTCACCACATCACTGGCCAGGGTGGTCTTGAACTCCTGACCTCAGATGATGTACCCACCTTGGCCTTCCCAAAGTGCCGGGATTACAGTTATGAGCCACCATGCCCAGCCTCAGTCCTTCCCAAAGCACCACAAACCCACTGCAGTCTCTAGGCCTTTGCATATGCTGTTCTCTTCACTGGGGGTGCCTTTTCCCTCCCATTCTTCAGGAACCAAATGCCGGCAGATCTTTTAGATCGCAATTCAAACGTCACCTCCTCCAGGAAGCCCTCCACTACCCACCCTAGCAGTAGACCGACCTGAACACAAACAGTAAGCAGGAAGCTGTCAAATTCCTGGGGGCTGCGGCGGAGAACATAGGAGCCAGGAAGTGAGCCCCCAGTCTTAAGCTTGTTGATGGCAAAGTCCAGACTGTGGGAAAGGTGAGAAGGAAGGGGAAGGAGAGTCAGAGACAGGAGAAGACGGAGACCTGGGTTCAAATTTAGTACCTCTGTAGCCCTGGGATCTTTGCCAGGTGACACCCTCCCCCCATTTATCAAATCAGCCATAAGTCTTGGCCTCTTCCTGGGAGATTTTTTAAAAAATAGAGACAGGGTCTTGCTCGGTTCCCCAGGCTGGAGTGCAATCTCAGCTCACTGCAGCCTCCAAATGCTGGGCTCAAGTGATCCTCCTGCTTTAGCCTCCAGAGTCGCTGGGACTACAGGCCAACCACCACACCCAGCTATTTTTTTTTTTTTTTTTTCATTTATTTTGTAGAGATGGGGTCTTTCTTGTTGCCTAGGCTGGCCTCCAACTCCTGAGTTCAACAATCCTCCCGCCTTGACCCCTCAAAGCGCTGGGATTGCAGGCGTGCACCACTGTGCCCGCCTTTCCTGGGATATTAAACAAGAGCCTGCAGGTGAAGGTGGGTGAATTGTCCGACTCCAGGAAATGGCCCTGGGGTCTGAGAGAGAGTAGTGGTCGCCCCGCAGAGCAGAAGGAGACTCCAGCTTCACTGAAGCTGATTGTGCAGCACGTCTGGTGTGGGCACTTGGCCCCTGTCCAGGGCTCCTGGAAGGTGAGGACGCTGAGGCGAGAAGGGGAGGGGCCCTGCGTGGCCGCAGAGGTGGGAATGGAGGGCAGATCCTTACGTGATGGGGCCGTGGCACTGCTCGGCCACCTCCTCCAGCAGCCTCGGCGGTGCCACCTCCTTGCAGAAGAAGTGCTGGGAGTCCGTGGTCAGCCGGAAGTAGCCGTCCACGAGCGCCACAAAGGACAGCGCCTCGGGCAGGCCCGGGAACTCGGCCTCCTGCGAGGGACGAGCGTCGGAGTCCACTGCAACCCAGGGTGCCGGTCCCGCCCTCGGGGTAAGGCCGGAGGGGAGGGGAGCCTGCACCCACCAAAATCTGATTGTCTGTCCTGGTGACAGTAACCAGACGGTGCTCCCCGGCCGGGCCAGCGCGCGGGGCCTGCTTGATGCTAATGTCTACGATTTCTGGAAAGTCGCAGAAGGGCTGGAGGTCCTGGGGAGGAGGGAAGGATAGAGGTGGGGACCCTGCTGTACCCCACCAACCCACGCCCACGAGCTGGAACACCCAGCCACGCCCTCTCCACCCCTTTCCCACTCAACCCCGCCAAACCCCGCCCCCTCCTGTCAACCCCACCCCTCTCAACCCCTCCCCTGCCCATCCCCCAACATCTCCCACCCACCCCCTGCCAATCCCCGCCTCCTTCTCTCTGCCAGTGCCCTGCTCCTCTATCTCTGCCCCGCTTCGCAGCCTCCCAGCTCTCGGAGCCTCACTCCCCCCTTCCCGCGCCCACCCACCCACTCCCCTCCTCAGCCCCTCCCATTTTCATTCCCGCGTCGCTCAGCCCCACCCTTCACTCGCTTGCCCCTCCCACTCCCGTAGTATCCTCCCTTCCTAAGCCCCGCCCCTCCTTAAGCCTCGTCCACTTCCCCGACGCTTTCGCTTTAGCTCCGCCCCACAACCCAGCCCACTCTACGGGCTCTACCTAGCCCCGCCCCCATTGGCCCCGCCCAGCGGGGTCCGCCCTCACCTCCTGTCCTCCAGGGCTCCAGGCGAGGCCGCGGTCACCTGCCACGCGGAGCAGCCCCAGCCCGTCCTGGCCATCAGGGCCCCCGGGGAGGCCCACGTGGAAGGTCTCGGCGGCCCCGGCCGGATTCAGCCTCTCCAGGTCCATGATGTACTTGGCCATGAGCGACTGCCGGTCGGCCTGGCAGGAGGCCACGCGGCGCAGGGCTCTGCGCACGGTCCTCCGAATACGCCTCCGCGTCACGAAGCCCAGGCCCTGGATCTGGTCGCGCAGGCTGGGGGGTAGGCAGGCCTTGTAGCTGCGGAGGTTGGAGGGGAGGGAGAGGGCCCTTAGCGTGGGGAGGGGTCCCCGCGGGGACACACACGAACCCAGGCTTTAGCCCAGGGGCTGGGGCGTGGCCCCAGTTGGGGCACGTGGCACAAAGGAACTCTCATTCAGGGGCAGGTATGGGGACTGGACCTCAGAGTATGGGAGGGCCACTGGCGCCCACAGGTCGGACAGGGACCCCACAGGCCTTTTAGCTGGGGAAGGTTAGGTGTCTGTCCATGGGAAGCCTGGGGGTGGGGAGGGCTGGGTTCATGGGAGGCCCTGTGTCATAGGAGCACCCTGAAAGATTGCAGGGAAGCTTCGTGGTGGGAGCCTGGCACCGGATGAAGCCCACGTTGCTCACTCCCAAGCAGAGGCGGTCCCCACAGCCTGGTGGCTCTCACCTGACAGTCTTCAACAGTTCTCCTGGCCGCTGGGCCTGCTCTCTTGACATCCGGGCCAGGTCCAGCACGGCCAAGCTGAGACACTCACCCTGCTCCTTGAGGCTGAGGCCCACAGGGAGGCGTCCACTCACCAGGTCACTGCGGTGCTGGGGGCACCCCACAGGGAGCATTAGCTGAGGCCACCCAGCTTCAAGCCTTGATGTTAATCTGCAGAACCCCCTATCCTGGGCAGACCTGCACCCCTGGACTGCCACAGGGAGGGTCAGACGAGGTCCCACCTGACTGCAAGCCAGCCCTAATGTTGCCCCTCGGACGCCCAACTCCCTGGGCCAAACCCCAGGCAGAGCCCCACCTGGGCAAAGAGGTGCTCCAGGACTGGCAGGTCAAGGACAGCGCTGGCCAAATCCTTTCGCAGCCCGAAGCGGTGGCACTTCTCCAGCCCACACCAATTGGGGAAGTAAAAGCTGTGAGGGGGGAAAGAACCCTGGGTTGAAAGTGAAACCAAGCCTCAGTAGGAGTGATGGTATGGTGGAGACCTCACAGAGCCCAGCTTGTACCTTTAACTTGCTGTGTGACCTTGGGCAAATGACCCACCCTCTCTGGTCTGTTTCCTCATCTGAGAAATGAGTAGTGATCATGTCCCCTCCCTGGGACTGGGGTGTGGGCACCTTGAAATGCAAGGAGGTAACATTGCACAATCCCTGGGGTTTGGGGAGGCACTTCCTACCGAATCCTGTAGCACAGGACATGGGTGGTGGCATCCTCCACAGAGAAGATGTGGCTTGGGGGAAACCAGCAGGACAGGTCCTCGGTGGCCAGAGCAAAGAGGGAGTGGTACACAGGCAGGATGCCTATAGGAGGCGGTTCCATCAGCACCCTCCCGAGTCACCTCACCTGTGCCCTGCAGGAGTGCCAGGCTCATACCCAACCGTCCAGATCCCTTCCATACCACAAGGGATGACCAGCTGTCCCCTTCATGTGCGGGTCACACCTTTCAGTTTTTGCACAGACCATTCCCTCTGCCTCAAAGGCCCACCCTTCACACCCTTCTCCATTGCCAAACTCCTATTCATCCCTCAAAGCCCCAGCTCCAATGCTGATTTCTGTAGGCATCTATTCCAGCTCCCAATCTTGACTCCACACAGCCCTATCCTTCCCTCTGGCCCGATCTTCTAGGGATGCACTCACCGCTGGCCTTGGCAGCCTGCACGCACAGGTCCTCAGCCAAGTGGTCCCCATAGGAGAAAGATAGGCACTGGGGGGGCCCTGGGCCCCTAGCGGGAAGCAGCACTTGTAGAGCACCAGCTTCCGTGGACAAGAGGCTGCAGGAACGCTGAGGGATCAGGGGCGTCTCTTCGTTTGGAGGTGCCATGAGGGCAGATTGCCTGGGGCACAGAGAGGCAGCCCCTCAGTCCTGGCCAGAGGGGACTGGACTTATGGGGTAGGGGCAGCATGGAAAGGCATGCTGGAGGCCGGGCTTGGTGGCTCATGCCTGTAATCACAGCATTTCGGAGGCCAAGGTGGGGGGTGGGGTGGGGATCACTTGAGGTCAGGAGTTTGAGGCCAGCCTGGTCAACATGGTGAAACCCTGTCTCTAAAAAGTACAAAACTTAACCGGGTGTGGTGGTGTGTCCCTGTAATCCCAGCTACTTGGGAGGCTGAGGCAGGAGAATCACTTGAACATGCCAGGCAGAGGTTGCAGTGAGCCAAGATAGCGCCACTGCACTCCAGCCTGGACAACAGAGTGAGACTCCGTCTCAAAAAAAAAAAAAAAAGAGAGAGAGAGAAAGAAAGCCTTCTTGAGATGGGCCAAGGAGGAAACTGGCCCCCTGCTTCCCAGCCCCCAACACCTCCCACCCCTCTTGCTCGCTTGCCCTGAGAAACCTCAGCGCTCAGGGCCCCCAGCTGGGTTGGGGAAAAGGGTGGGTCTTCAAGTCCCCTGAGAAGAAACGGGGAGAAGCGGGTCACTCAGATTGACCCAAATGGAAAAGATCCGAGAAAATGTTGGGGAAAAATAAACAAAAGACCCAAAAACCTGTGTTCCAGCGGGCGCGGGGGCTCACGCCTGTACCCTGGCACTTCCGGAGGCCGAGGAGGAAGGATAGCTTGAGACCAGGAGTTTGATCTTTGTTTTTTTGAGACATAGTCTTGTGCTGTTGCCCAGGCTGGAGTGCAGTGGTGCAATCTCAGCTCGCTGCAACCTCCGCCTCCCAGGTTCAAGAGATTCTCCGGCCTCAGCCACCCCAGTAGCTGGGGCATTACAGGTGTGCGCCACCACGCCCAGCTAATTTTTTTGTATTTTTAGTAGAGACGGGGTTTCACTATGTTGTCCAGGCTGGTCTTGAACTCCTGGCTTCAAGTGATCTGCCTCAGCCTCCCAAAATGCTGGATTACAGGTGTGAGCCACCTCACCTCGCTGAGACCAGGTGTTTGAAGCCAGACTGGGCAATATAGTGAGAGCTCCTCTCAAAAAGAAAAAAAAAACCCTTGAAATCCCAGCACTTTGCGAGGCCGAGGTGTATGGATCACTAAGGCTAGGAATCTGAGACCTCATTTAGCAGGGCATGGTGGTACACCCCCATAGTCCCAGCCACTTGGGAGGCTGAGGCGGGAGGATGCCTTCAGCCCTGGAGGTTGAGGCTACATCGAGCTATGATCACACTACTGCACTCCAGCCTGGGCAACAGAGCAAGACCTTATCTCTCTCTTAAAAAAAAAATACAAAATACAAAACAGTGTTCCAAAATAATACCCTGGGGCTGTGGTGGGGCGGCATTAATGAGGTTTTTGGTTTTGGTTTTGGTTTTGGGATGGAGTCTGGTTCTGTCCCCAGGCTGGAGTGCAGTGGCACAATCTCAGCTCACTCCGCCTCCCGGGTTCAAGCGATTCTCCTACCTCAGCCTCCCAAGTAGCTGGGATTACAGGGGGCATGTGCTACCACACCCGGCTGATTTTTGTTTTTTTTAGTAGAGATGGGGTTTCACCGTGTTAACTAGACTGGTCTGGAACTCCTGACCTCAGGTGATCCACCGGCCTTGGCCTCCCAAAGTGCTGGGATTACAGGCTTGAGAAAACACGCGGGGTCAAATGAGGTTTAAGACACCCAGAAGACTAGGACCCCTTGGACCCAGCTTTCGTAGATGTGAAATGGGCTGACTCCCCAGCAGCCTCGGTGAGGCGGTTTGCTCAGCCCAATCCAGGCCTAAAGGGTCAACTCAATTAATCTGTGTTAGTTCCTAGACTTCCTGATAATGTGCCGGTAAGGAATTAACAAATGCCTGTTAAACCAAACAGGAAGGGCAATTGGCACAGTGGTGCCTGGTGGTTACCGTGGGAAGGGAAGTCTTGCAGGGGAAAGAACCTTACCGCCGGGCATGGTGGTTCATGCCTGTAATCCCAGCACTTTGGGAGGCCAAGGCGGGCGGATCACGAGGTCGGGAGATCGAGACCATCCTGGCCAACACTGTGAAACCCCATCTCTACTAAAAATACAAAAAAATTAGCTGGGCGTGGTGGCACACACCTGTGATCCAAGCTACTCAGGAGGCTGAGGCAGGAGAATCACTTGAACCCAGGAGCGGAGACTGCAGTGGGCCGAGATCTTGCGCCACTGCACTACAACCTGGGTGACAGAGAGAGACTCCGTCTCAGAAAAAAAAAAAAAAATCCTTACCAAAGGGACACTTTGAGGTCACCGATGCCCATACGAAGAACAAGCACATTCTTAGTCCCAGGAACCTTGGAGGAGCCCCATATCTCCCAGAGACAAGTCCTATCTAATTCTAACGGCACAGCCTGTGACGCCTGCTTTTGCCCTTTAGGGAAATAGAATCACATCGCATGTCCTCTTTATCTCGCCCTTGACATCAGCCAATCAAGTGGGTTTTTTTTTTTTTTGGTTGTTACTTGTTTTTGTTTGTTTGTTTGTTTTGACAGATTCTCCCTCTGTTGCCCAGGCTGGAGGGCAGTGGCATGATCTCAGCTCACTGCAACCTCCACCTCCCAGGTTCAAGTGATTCTCCTGCCTCAGCCTCCAAAGTAGCGGGGATTTCAGGTGCCCGCCACCACCACGCCTGGCTAATTTTTGTGTTTTTAGTAGAGATGGTGTTTCACCATGTTGGCCAGGCTGGTCTCAAACTCCTGACCTCAAGTGATAAGCCTGCATCAGCCTCCCACGGTGCTGGGATTACAGGTGTGAGCCACTGTGCCCAGCCTCAATCAAGTTTAAAATAAAGCTTCAGTGGCAGTGGCACCCCAATGCAATCCCAGCTACTTGGTGGGCTAAGGCAGGAGGATAGCTTGAGGTCAGGGCTTAGAGACCAGCCCGGACAACAGAGACCCCTTTCTCCAAAAAACATTTTTTAACAAAATATTATTATTTTTTTAATATTGAAAGAAAAAAAAGAAAAAGTCAGAGGTGATGTTTGGGCCCACAAAATGCCATGGGTTGTTTTGTTTGTTTGTTTCTGAAAAATGTTTGTAGAAACTTTTTTTTGTTTGTTTGTAGAAACCTCTGTTGCCCAGGCTGGTCTTGAACTCCTGGCCTCAAGCCACCCTCCCGCCTCGGCCTCCCCTGTTTATAATACCCAACATTCTGCATTCTGGCATGGTGGGGCACCCTGTGTCTGGACAGGAAAGGCTTGGAGGGTGGGGGCTGGGAACTCCGCCCCCCAGTCCCTCCCCCAACCCCGACCCCCACCCCCACCGCAACGCCGGCAGCCCGTGGCGCATGCGCAGTGACTCCTGCAAGTCCGCAAGGCGGGCAACTCGCGGGACCTTGGTCGAAGCTGAGAAGGGAGCGCCTGGAGGATGCGAGTCTCAGCTCATGTCTGGCAGCTTTCCTCCGAGGCCTGGAAGGCGAGCTCGGCTTTGCCCTGGCAGCACCCTGCACCAGCCCTGCCGTCCCCAGCCACCACCGTCCTCCCCCAGGGTCTGGGCAGAGCCCGGAGGCATCGCCAGCTCTTACCTTGCAGGCAGGGATCCTGGGCGTTCAAAGGGAGGGCAGAGCCGGGAGGCACCGAGAGGAAAGTCCCACTCGGCTCCTTCCTGTGTGGGCCCCTTGGTTTCCTGAGCCACTGTCATTTACCGAAAGTAAGGGCCCTGTGGGAGACGGGGGCGGGGAGGCAGCCAAGGAGGGGTAGAAAGTTCCGGAAGCCTCTGCAACAGCCACCTGGCTCAGACAGGCTGCTGGAGACCCCTGACCCGAGGGAACTGATGATAGCACAGAGAAGGGTCTGGGTCATACGGGGGCAGGGGGCTCAGCCGACTCCAGACCCACTTGTTAAGTGGGGCCCTACCCCGCCCTTGTTGCCTCAGTTTTCCCATCTGTAGCATGTGTGAGTCGGGCACCCATTGGAACTAATTTTGCACCCAGGGAAGGAAACCGGGCTGGATTTGCCCAGGAGGGAGGCAGGGAAGTTGTTCCAGAGGAAGGTCAAGTTCTTCTTTGAGGTATTTCTTCCTTAAGACTCAGGGAGAAGATGGGTGGGACACAGTGGCTCATGCCTGGGTCCCAGCACTTTGAGAGGCTGGGGAGGCTGAGGTGGGTGAATCACTTGAGGTCAAGAGTTCAAGAGCAGCCTGACCAACATGGCGAAACTGTCTCTACTAAAAATACAAAAATTAGCCGGGCATGGTGGCACATGCCTGTAATTGCAGCACTTTGGGAGGCCGAGGCAGGCGGATCACTTGAAGTCAGGAGTTCGAGACCAGCCTGGCCAACATGGTGAACCTCATCTTTTTTTTTTTTTTTTTTTGAGATGGAGTTTCGCTGTTGTTACCCAGACTGGAGTGCAATGGCACAATCTCGGCTCACTGCAACCTCCGCCTCCTGGGTTCAAGCAATTCTCCTGCCTCAGCCTCCCGAGTAGCTGGAACTACAGGCGTGCACCATCATGCCCAGCTAATTTTTGTATTTTTAGTAGAAACGGGGTTTCACCTTGTTGACCAGGATGGTCTTGATCTCTTGACCTCGTGATCCACCTGCCTCGGCCTCCCAAAGTGCTGGGATTATAGGCGTGAGCCACTGCACGCGGCCTGAAACCTCATCTTTACTAAAAATACGAAAATTAGGCAGTCGTGGTAATGCCTGTAATCCCAGCTACTCAGGAGGCTGTGGTGGGAGAACTGTAATCCCAGCTACCTGGGAGGTGAAGGTTGCAGTGAGTCGAGATCACGCCACTGCCCTCCAGCCTGGGAGACAGAGCCAGACTCCATCTCAAATAAATAAATAAATAAATAAATGGAAGAGGCAGAAGGTCCAGGCAGCATCCAAAACCTGGGCCAGTGTTCTTAGGATAATAGGATCGGAGCTCCTGGAGGTAGCGCTTCAGGAATAGATTGAAGAAGTCATGACTGGGTGCAGTGGCCCACATCTTAATTCCAGGACTTTGGGAGGCCCAGGTGGGAAGATTGCTTGAGTCCAGGAGTTCGAGACCAGCCTGGCCAACATGGTGAAACCCCATTTCTACTAACAGTATAAAAATTAGCTGGGCATGGTGGCACGTGTCTGTAGTTCCAGCTACTCAGGAGGCTGAGGCGGGAGAATCACTGGAACCCAGGAGACGGAAGTTGCAGTGAGCTGAGATCGTGCCACTGCCCTCCAGTCAGATGACTAAGTCTGGGAGGGCTTCCTAGAGGCGGTGGCTTTGATACTGAAATCCAGCAAAACAATTGGGACTAGCCAGAGAGTGACCTGAGAGTGTGGGAGTGTGGGGAGTTCTGGCAACGGGAATGGCCCAGGCGAAGGCCAGGAAGCTGCGTGAATTCAGTGTTCCTGAGCAGAGCAGGGTGTCAGGGATACAAGGAGCTGAGATTCATTTGATGGCATGGGTGGGGCCTCGTGGGTCAAGGGAAAGAGATATAGATTGTGTCCTCAGCTCAGTGGAGCCACGGCTGACGCGCAGCAGGAAGTGCCAAGCAGAGGCTTAGCTGTATATTTCCCTCTCACTTCCTGGTGGCTTCAGCAGACAGTAATGCAGCCCTGTGGTCCCATCCCCGGCCCGAGACGGAAGCCTCCGTTCTCCCGGAGGTACAGTGAGTTTCTACGTCTCTGCGTCCTCTAGTGTGATGGTTTCTGCAATGTTTTGAGAACGAGTAAGAGGATATTGGGGTGAGGCCCCAAGTGGTACCTTCAGCCCCAAAGAAGGGCATGTTTCTATAAGGAACCCTGGGCCAGGCGTGATGGCTCATGCCTGTGATCCCAGCACTTTGAGAAGCCGAGTCCAGCAGACCACTTGAGGTCAGGAGTTCAAGATTACCCTGGCTAATATGGTGAAACCCTACAAAAATCAGCTGGGTGTGGTGGCAGGCACCTGTAGTCCTAGCTACTCAGGAGGCTGAGGCAGGAGAATCGCTTGAACCCAGGAGGCAGAAGTTGCAGTGAGTTGAGATCACGCCATCGCACTCCAGCCTGGGCGATAGAGTGAGACTCTGTCTCAAAAAATAAACAAATTTTTTTTTAAAAAAAGGAAGTTCTGGCCAGGCGCGGTGGCTCACCTATAATCCCAGCACTTTGGGAGGCCAAGGCGGGTGGATCCCGAGGTCAACAGATTGAGACCATCCTGGTCAACATGGTGAAACCCCGTCTCTACTAAAAATACAAAAATTAGCTGGGCATGGTGGCGTGCGCCTGTAGTCCCAGCTACTCGGGAGGCTGAGGCAGGAGAATCGTTTGAACCCAGAAGACGGAGGTTGCAGTGAGCCTAGATCGTATGATTGCACTCCAACCTCGGCAACAGAGTGAGACTCTGTCTCAAAAAAAAAAGGTCAGGGAACAGAGCTCAGAACTTGCCAAAGAAAACTGGGGTGTGCCAGTGATGTAAACACCCACATTTTTCTGCTGACACAAAGTCCATAAACACAGTGAAAGAATAGAATCAAATCAAAATGCAACTGGAAACAAAGTTCAACTCATGGATAAAATATCCTCATTAAGTAACATCTAGAAAGCAGCCGGAAAATGCCAACCACTTAGGCGGATATGAATCCAGGAGTCAAAGAAAATGGAAGACAGCTCTTAAACTCAGAAAAAGGTCCCGAGCTTCACGTGCAAATGAAAAGTAGGAGTGCAGTGAAGCAGGCACGCGTGGTGGCTACACCTGTAATCCCAGCACTTTGAGAGACCAAGGCGAGCAGATGACCTGAGGCCAGGAGTTCGAGACCAGCCTGGCCAACATGGTGAAAACCCATCCCTACTAAAAATACAAAAATTAGCCAGGTGTGGTGGCATGAGCCTGTAATTCCAGCTACGCGGGGGACTGAGGCAGCAGAATTGCTTGAGCCTGGGAGGCAGAGGTTGAAGTGAGCCAAGATCATGCTACTGCACTCCAGAGGCTGATAGAGCAAGACTCCTCCTCAAAAAATAAATAAATAAAAATTTTAGGCCGGGCGCGGTGGCTCACGCCTATAATCCTAGCACTTCGGGAAGCTGAGGCGGGTGGATCACGAGGTCAAGAGATCGAGACCATCCTGGTCAACATGGTGAAACCCCGTCTCTACTAAAAACACAAAAATTAGCTGGGCATGGTGGCGCGTGCCTGTACTCCCAGCTACTCAGGAGGCTGAGGCAGGAGAATTGCTTGAACCCAGAAGGCAGAGGTTGCGGTGAGCCGAGATTGCAACATTGCACTCCAGTCAGGAGCAAAACTCTGTCTCAAAAAAATAAATAAATAAATAAAAATAAAGTTAGCCAGGTGTGGTGGTGGGCACCTGTCATTCCAGCTACTCAGGAGGCTGAGACAGGAGAATTGCTTGAACCCGGAAGGCAGAGGTTGCAGTGAGCTGAGATCACGCCACTGGGCTCCAGCCTGAGCGACAGTGAGACTCTGTCTCAAAAAACAAACAAACGCCAGGTGCCGTGGCTCACTCCTGTAATCCTATCACTGTGGGAGGCTGAGACACGTGGATCACCTGACGTCAGGAGTTCAAGACCAGCCTGGCCAACATGGCGAGACCCCGTCTCTACTAAAAATACAAACAGTAGCTGGGCACCCCTGTAACCCCAGCTACTCGGGAGGCTGAGGAAGGAGAATCACTTGAACCCGGGAGGTGGAGGTTGCAGTGAGGTGAGATCACGACACTGCCCTCCAGCCTGGGCAACAGAGCGAGATTCCATCTCAAAAAAAAAAAAAAAAAGAAGGCCAGGGACCTGGGGTCTGGAGTGCATACAAGTGGGTGGCTTTGCAGTGTTTTGAGGACCTAGGGTCAGAATCCAAATCTTGGCAGATTTGGGCGTCTTGGATGCAGCCCTGGGAAGGCGCTGTTGCCAGTAACTGAGATTAGGGAGGGCACGGGAAGGAGATCAAGCTGTGGCTTTGCCCAGGGTCCTGAATGAACAAACTGGCACCTTCAAAGTCCCTGGGGAAAAGACGACAGGGAGGATGGGGTGCCCTTGGGCCACTTTGCCAACCAGGAACTCCTCGGCAGGGCCCCACCAAATGGTGATGACAGGCAGAGGGTGGCGTAATACCAGCCTGCCCAGGTCAGATTCCTGCATGGCTTGAGGTGTAGGCAGAGGAATCCTGCCAGGGCGGGTGTGTCACTAGGAAACAGGGGACACGTCATCGTAAAATAAAGAAAAATAACAAAGGAGAAGGAGTCTCGCTCTGTTGCCCAGGCTGGAGTGCAAAGGCTCAATCTCGGCTCACTGCAAACCTCCGCCTCCCAGATTCAAGCGATTCTCCTGCCTCAGCCTTCCAAGCAGCTGAGATTACAGGCGTGCGCCACCACGCCCGGCTAATTTTTATATTTTTAGTAGAGACGGGGTTTCATCATGTTGATCAGGCTGGTCTTGAACTCCTGATCCCTCAGGTGATCTGCCCACCTCGGCCTCCCTAAATGCTGGGATTACAGGCGTGAGCCACCGCCCCTGACCTATTTTTGTTGTTGTTGTTATTGTTTGTTTTAATTAGGACAGTCTCATGCTATCACCCAGGCTGGAATGCAGCAGCATGATCTCAGCTCACTGCAATGTCCATCTCCGGTGTTCAAGTGATTCTCCTGCCTCAGCCTCCTGAATAGCTGGGATTACAGGTGTGTGTCACTGCACCCAGCTAATTTTTGTATTTGTAGTAGAGATGGGGTTTCACAGTGTTGGCCAGGCTGGTCTCAAACTCCTGACCACAAGCGATCCACCTACTTCAGCCTCCCAAAGTGATGGGATTACAGGCATGAGCCACCGGGCCCAGCCAAAAATGAAAATGATAAAGCTTTGAAGCAAATGGTGAGCATATCACAACCCGTGCCCTTCCCCACCCCAGCATGCCCCTCCCTCCGCTCCAACCCAGGCCTTGGAGACAGAAGCACCAGGCTGAAGGGGCAGGACTAGGGTTCAGGGATCTCCCTCTCCTCTCCTTCCTCCTCCCCTAAATTCCTTTTCCTGCCCCTCTCCAGTTCTCCCATGATCCAATTTGTGCTCCAGGCGGTGCTCTGCCCTTTCCAGATCTCTTTCCACCCGCTTGTCGCCTTGCAGAACTTTGGGGAAACTGAGGCCAGAGTGGTGCGTTCCGGCCCAGAGGGAGAGACAAGGTCTCAACCTCCCCAGTACAAATAATCATACGCCATTTAAATCTCACAACAACCCTATAAGCTGGCGATTATTACTGACCTCATTTTGTGGGTGGGGAAACTGAGGCCCGGAGCGGCAACGCGGCCGGGGAACCATTGGTGGGATTTGAACCTGGTTTTGGGTGGGGTACTGCTGCCACCTGGTGGACACTCGAGGAAGCGCGGTTGGGATAGAGTCGCCTTTCACCTGACGTCTGGCCCGGAAGACCCCAGCCAGAGGACTGACCTGCTCCCCTGGCCTCCTTGTCACACATTACACCCGTCAATTTTCTGAATTTTCACAATCTAAGTGTCCACCAAGAAGGGACTGGGTAATTAACCACCTGTGTTATCTTTGGGCTAAAGATTTTGGAGCAAAAATTAATTTGCCCACCTTTTAAGAAATAGCATTTTTTTTTGAGACAGAGTCTCGCTCTGTTGCCCAGGCTGGAGTGCAGTGGTGTGCAGTGGCATGGTCTTGGCTCACTGCAACCTCTGCCTCCCAGGCTCAAGCGATTTTCATGCCTCAGCCTCGAGTAGCTGGGACTACAGGCGCTCCTGCCACCACACCCAGCTACATTTTGTATTTTTTAGTAGAAGCGGGGATTCACCGTGTTGGCCAGGCTGGTCTCGAACTCCTGATCTCAGGTGATCCATCCACCTCGGCCTCCCAAAGTGCTGGGATTACAGGTGAGAGCCACCACATCTGGCCAAAAGAAATTCTAGAAATGTGACCCTAGACATTTATTCCAATTCCAATCTACATGAAAATCTGAAGAACACATATGAACGTACAGCATATAATTTTAAAAGATTGCATAAAGCCGGATGCTTTGGCTCATGCCTGTAATCCCAACACTTTGGGAGGCTGAGGTGAACCCAGGAGTTCAAGACCAGCCTGGCCAACATAGAGAGACCTTGTCTCCACAGAACACGCAAAATTTAGCTGGGCTTTGTGGCATGCACCGGTAGTCCTAGCTACGCGGGAGTCTGAGGTGGGAGAATCTCTTGAGCCTGGGAGTTTGAGGCTGCAGTAAATGAAGATCTCACCACTGCACTACAGCCTGGGCAGCAGAGTGAGATCCTGTATCAAAAAAATAAAAATAAAATTGGCCAGCCATAGCAGCTCATGCCTGTAATCCCAGCACATTGGAAGGCCAAGACGGGCAGACCACTTGAGGTCTGGAGTTCAAGACCAGCCATGGCCAACATGGTGAAACCCTATATCTACTAAAAATACAAAAAAATTAGCCAGGCATGGTGGCACACACCCGTAATCCCAGCTACTTGGGAGGCTGAGGCAGGAGAATCATTTGAACCTGGGAGGCAGAGGTTGCAGTGAGCCAAGATCACACCACTGTCCTCCAGCCTGGGTGACAGAGTGAGACCCCGTCTTAAAATAAATAAATAAAAATAAAATGTAGCATAAATGCAAATTTCTTCTTTTTTTCTCTCTCTCTTAACAGTTTTAAAAAGCAATGATATAAAACTATATATTAGCCAGGCCCCGTGCCTCGCACCTGTAATCCCAGCACTTTGGGAGGCCAAGGTGGGTGGATCACCTGAGGTCTGGAGTTCAAGACCAGTCTGGCCAACATGGTGAAACCTTGTCTCTACTAAAAACACAAAATAATATCTGGGCGTGGTGGTGGGCACCTGTAATCTCAGCTACTTGAGAGGCTGAGGTGGGAGAATCTCTTGAACCTGGGAGGCGGAGATTGCCATGAACTGAGTTTGCCTCACTGCGCTCCAGCCTGGGTGACAGAGCAAGACTCCATCTCAAAAACGAAAAACAGGGTGGGCACGGTGGCTCACACCTGTAATCCCAGCACTTTGGGAGGTTCAAGCGGGCGGATCACCATGAGGTCAGGAGTCCAGACCAGCCTGGCCAACATAGTGAAACCCCATCTCTACTAAAAATACAGAAAATTAGCCGGGCGTGGTGCTGCGTGCCTGTAGTTCCAGCTACTTGGGAGGCTCCGGCAGGAGAATCACTTGAACCTGGAAGGTGGAGGTTGCAGAGCGAGACTCCGTTCTAAAATAAATAAATAAATAAATAAATAAAAGTATACATTAATATATTAATTGTATTGTTGGGTCTATAACATAGAGAAATGTAATATATTTGACATTCACAGCAGAGAGGAGGTGAAAGGAGCCACTCTGTATTGGAATAAGAAAATCACACCTGGTAGTAACTTGAATCCACAGAACCAGATTAAGAGAAACAGAAGCAAAATAAGAACATGACAATAAAAATGCATACTTGCTCTTCCTTCTTTCTTCTTTTTTGGAATCAGAGTCTCCCTCTGTCGCCCAGGCTGGAGTGCAATGGCGCGATCTCGGCTCACTGCAACCTCTGCCTCCTGGGTTCAAGCGATTCTCCTGCCTCAGCCTCCCAAGCAGCTGGGGTTACAGGTGCCTGCCACCACACTCTGCTAATTTTTGTAATTTTAGTCGAGATGGGTTTTCTCCATAGTGGGCAAGCTGGTCTCAAACTCCTGACCTCATAGCTGGTCTCGATCTCCTGACCTTGTGATCTGCCCCCCTTGGTCTCCTATAGTGCTGGGATTACAGGTGTGAGCCACCATGCCCAGCCAAAAATTGCATACTTTCTGTCCTTTATTTTCTCAGCTTCCTTAATAAACATAGACATTGTATAAAGCAATAGCTGTAACAATGTGTTATTGACTTATGTATAACAATAACAGCACGCTGGTGGGCCTTTGGGAGGCTGAGGCCGGCAGATCACCAGATCAGGAGTTTGAGACCAGCCTGACCAACGCGGAGAAATCCCATCTCTACTAAAAATACAAAAATTAGTCAGCCGTGGTGGTGGGTGCATGAAATCCCAGGTAATCAGGAGGCTGAGGCAGGGGAATTGCTTGAACCCAGGAGGCTGAAGTGCAGTGAGCCGAGATTGCGCCATTGCACTCCAGTCTGGGCAACAGCCTCTGTCTCAAAAAAAAAAAAGATGTATATAATAAGCCTTAGAGCAACCACTAACTAAATAACTCCAAAAATGTAGGGGAAAAGTCATTAAGGGAATTAAAATGTTACACTAGAAAATATCTGCTCCCAGCACTTTGGGAGGCCGAGGTGGGTGGATCACGAGGTCAAGAGATCGAGACCATCCTGGTCAACAAGGTGAAACCCCGTCTCTACTAAAAATACAAAAATTAGCTGAGCATGGTGGCGCGTGCCTGTAGTCCCAGCTACTCAGGAGGCTGAGGCAGGAGAATTGCTTGAACCCAGAAGGAGGAGGTTGTGGTGAGCCAAGATCGCGCCATTGCACTCCAGCCTGGGTAACAAGAGCGAAACTCCATCTCAAAAAAAAAAAAAAAAAGAAAGAAAATATCTGCTTCATACAATAGAGAAACAACAACAGAAAGACATGAGATGCATAGGGAAAACCTAAACTGGCAGCTGCAATATCCTGAAGATGACAGACGGTACTCCTTGAACTGATCTGCAGATACAATGCAATCACCACTTTTTTTTTTTTTGAGATGGAGTCTCCCTCTGTTGCCCAGGCTGGAGTGCAGTAGCGTGCGATCTCAGCTCACTACAACCTCCGTCTCCCGAGTTCAAGTGATTCTCCTGCCTCAGCCTCCTGCGTAGCTGAGATTACAGGCACGTAAGACCATGCCTGGCTAATTTTTGTCTTTTTAGTAACATGGTCTTTTGCACCATGTTGGCCAGGCTGGTCTCGAACTCCTGACCTCAAGTGATTGGCCCGCCTTGGACTCTAAAAGTGCTGAGATTACAATTGTGAGCGACTGCACCTGTCCTATCTGTGTGATTTCTAGGCAGATCCATGCAGACAGAAAGTGGATCTACAGTTGCTTAGGGGTAGGAGAGGTTACAGGGAGTGACTACTAAGGGTAAGGGGTTTCTGTAAGGAACGGTGAAAACGTCCGAAAATCATGGTGATGGTTACATAACTGTGTATACACCAAATATACACGAATGTGTGTCTGCAAATGTACTAAAAACCATTGAATTGTACAATTTAACTGGGGGAATTGTACAGTATGTGAATTATATCTCAATTAAGCTGGGGGCTTTTTGGTGTTTATTTTATTTTGAGACAGAGTCTCATCGTGTGATCTCAGCTCACTGCAACCTCCTCCTCCCAGCTTCAAGCAATTCTTGTGCCCCAGCCTCTCTAGTAGCTGGGACTACAGGTGCGCAGCACCACGCCTGGCTAACGTTTGTATTTTTTTGTAGAGATGGGGTTTCACTATGTTGGCCAGGCTGGTCTTAAACTCCTGACCTCAGGCGATCTGCCTCTACCTCCCAAACTTCTGGGATTACAGGAGTGAGCCACCGTGCCCGGCCTTGTTTTATTTTTTGAGACAGGGTTTCCCCGTCTCAAAATGCCCAAGTGGGATTCCAATGGTGTAATGATGCCTCACTGCAGCCTCCAACTTCTAGGCTCAAGTGATTCTCTTGCCTCAGCCTCCCCAGTAGCTGGGACCACAGCACGTGACCACGCTCAGCTTTTTTTTTTTTTTTTTTTTTTTTAGAGACATGGTCTCACTATGTTGCCCGGGCTTGTCTTGAGCAGAGTCTTACTCTGTTGCCCAGGCTGGAGTGCAACGCTGCGGTCTTGGCTCACTGCATCTCTGCAACCTCTCGCTCCTGGGTTCAAACGATTCCCATGCGTCAGCCTCCCGCCTCTTTCCTGTTAATTTTACTCCATAGCCTTGTCATCAGGGAGTTGACTGCGGCTGTATCTTTATTCATCTCTGGCCTCTGTCCTTACCCCCAGGAGGGCTTCTTTCTGCCTGAAAAAACCGCTAAGTCCAAGCCCCTCGGAGTGGGCGGCTGGATCTTGATCTGTTCTCGGGTTCCCTGCGCGCTCTCCCCAACCCCGCTCCCCCAGGTTCTTTATGAACTGGAGGCAGGCAGACAGGGTTTGAATCCCAGCTACTACGAAACACAAAGCAGACGCCAAATAACAAAAACAGCATGCCAGCGCTTAATCAATGTGCTGCAACATCGCTAGGAGAAAAACGCATCATTTGTATTTCCATTTTACAGATGAGACTCCTCAGGGGTCTGGTTTGAGACCTCCGTAACACACCTCCCAGGACCACGAAGCCCGGAGTGTGAAGCGTCTGGCATCTCATCCTAAACACGGCAGCCAACCGAGTTCAATACTTAGGCATCCTGCAGGCGGCGCCCGCCGCCGCTCCTTGTTGCAGCCGGGACACTTCCGAATACCTACAACTCCCGGCGTGCGGCGCGCGCCGAAGCTCCTTTACTGTCATGGTGAAACAGGTGGAGCTTGCCTCGTTGCCTTCTGGGAAATGAAGTCTCGCTGTGAAGAGAGGCAGGGCTTTAAATAGTAGGCGGATCCGTGGCCAATGAAGACGCGGGTAGCTTTGAGTGCCGGGCTGAGAAGCCAATAGGCATGCGGTATTGAGAAGGCGGGTTTTCCGGTAGCAAAGGACTGGTGAACGGCTGCGCGAAAAAGGGCATTTCCTTTTGCGGGTGGCGGCGAGCGCGGAGAGAACGCCATGAAGGCTTCGGGCACAGTAAGGCTGGCGCGGCGCGGCAGGGGGCCAGGGGGATGGGGCACGTACCCCATCGGGGGCCTGCGGGGGTGGCGTCGGTCGGGTTGGTGCCCCGCGCTCCTTTCTGGGTCCCCTTTGGCCACGTGCCGCTGTCTCTTGTTGGCAGCCAACATGGCGGCCATTGTGGTCGCCGCGTGGAGAGAGCGATGAGTGACCTGGGTCAGCTCAGGGATCGTGGTGTCCCGATTACTCCGAGTCTTCTTCCCGGGGGTAGGAATAAGTCGCGCATCATGGAGGCCCGAGCCATGGCACCTCATCGAGCTGCCAAGTGTCTGTGTTCCTTTGTGCAATGAGGACGTGGCGGGGGAGCAGTAGTATTTCTCCGTGAATGTTTGTGAGAGGCGGATGAGAGTTCCTAATAATGAGCCGAAACGGGGAGCGCGAGGCTTAGCGCAGTGACACATACTGGCGCAGAGATGGGAGAGCCTAGACTCTCATGGAGTGGGTGTATTATGTACAGATCTCCAGCCTCAGTTTCCTCGCTGTTAAAGGGGCGGGCCCCATCGTTCCCTTCCTGAACGTGTGGTGCCGAGGCCGGTGGGTCAGCTTCAGAGTAGAAGTAGGAACTGGGTCTGATAATTTGTAGCTGTTTTTGATAGTAGAAAAAAAACCTGGCGAGTCAGTGTCAGAGGTGGTTTCTTTGTGCCATATCACAGGGCTTGGACTTGACTAGAGATTCTCACCTCTGCATCTGGAAACAGGGAGCCTTCCCTGCGCTAAATGTTTTGACTGCAGTTGGGAAAACGGAGACAGCTGCACCTCGCGTGGGGACAGTGCAGGGATTCCAGGGATGGGGAGACACTTGAAGTCTTGACCTAGTTCTGTCTGGAATGGGCTGTGATATCCTGTGCTGGTCACTGTCTGTGGGCCTCAGGTGAAAGAAGATGGTGGCTGGCTGTTGTGAGGTGCAAGGTGGCTGTTTTGACGGCAACTGCAAAGCAGTTCAGGACTGCAGCGTCAGGAAAGGAGGCTGTGAGTCTAACCACGCCTCAGCTTTCTTGGTCTGAAACCCTTAGCCCAGGCAAAGGAGAGGCAGGCAACTCAGTTAATCCTTCCTGGAGACCTCCTCCTCATTTCATTTTGTGGCTAAAGCCCCTGTGGGGAGTGTGACCCACAGTCACCAGGAATCCACCTGGAGGCCCTGGGGTGGCCCTTGCTCCTGTTTTCCCGAATCTGGTGGTCACCAGGTGTAGGAAAGGGAGTGAGATGGATCTCCACGGTTGCCTGTGGGTGCTGGCCCTACCTCACCCCTGTTTCCTTTCAGCTACGAGAGTACAAGGTGGTGGGTCGCTGCCTGCCCACCCCCAAATGCCACACACCGCCCCTGTACCGCATGCGAATCTTTGCGCCTAATCATGTTGTCGCCAAGTCCCGCTTCTGGTACTTCGTGTCTCAGTTGAAGAAGATGAAGAAGTCTTCAGGGGAGATTGTCTACTGTGGGCAGGTACAGGGAGGCCAGGGCTGCGTGGGGTATGGACTGGATTTGCGCCTCTTGGGGCACTGTGCATCTCAAGAATTAATCAGACATTGACGGGGTGCCGTAGCTCACGCCTGTAATCCCAGCATGTCAGACATCAGAGCTTCGGGTCCTGTACTTGCCTGGGTCACAGGACCAGAGCAGAGCTCATGGGCCATTTCCCTGCTCAGAGAGCCAGGGACCCAGGGAGAGGGGTGGCTGGCATGGTGGGACGCCTTGTTCGGGGCTGTCTTCTCCTGGGCCCTGTCAAGTGGGGAGAGGCAGTGCTCCCCGGTCAGTGGGTGGTAGATAGGTTGGCCCAGACAGGTCCCAAGGGACTTGAGTTCAGGGAAAACATCTGGGGCCGGGTTGGTCTCTGGTGGAAGCCTGAGCTCCAGGCTGTTGCCGTGGGAAGTTCCCTTATATGTCAGGCTCCCTGAGGGTGCCTGTGGGTGCGTGGAACTGGGAAACTGAGGCACACAAGAGTCTGGCCATAGGGGAGGCCTGGGGGCTGGGCTGTGCTTTGGAAGCTGAGGGTTCGGTGAGGATGGGGCTAGGGTGGATCTGGCTTGCCGCTCTCACCTCCCCCTGTGCCCTCTCCTCGGCAGGTGTTCGAGAAGTCCCCCCTGCGGGTGAAGAACTTTGGGATCTGGCTGCGCTATGACTCCCGGAGCGGCACCCACAACATGTACCGGGAATACCGGGACCTGACCACCGCAGGCGCTGTCACCCAGTGCTGTAAGCTCCTGTCCGGCCTCCCCTTTTAGATCCTCCTTGATGCCCTCACACTGAGACAGGGCAGGTGCCAGAGGCTCCCAGGCAGGAGTCTCACAGCTGGTGGTGAGGCATGGGAAGACAGGATGCCCCGGATGTGCTTTTCTGAGAGCCCGGCCAGGGTCGGTTGTGAATTGTGTTGCATCCAGAAACTTCCTTTTTGGGTCTGCACCTTGTGTAGATTGGGGTCCACATCCCCACTATTTTCTGGGACCAACTTAGAACCAAGTTCAACCCCTACCCCATACTGGGGGCTCACACCTTTTCCCTGGCTCACCCAGCAGGACCTGTGAGGCCTCCACACCTCCCTGCTTGCACCTAAACCCAAGAATCACTGTTTCTCATAGCGGTGGTTTAAACAGAGGTGCAAACAGCAAGCGAATCTCGTCGCCTTTGGGGGGCTGTGGCCGTGCCCCTCAGAGTGAATTTGGAGGTTCTACAACTCTCAGTGTCGTATGAGCCCCAGGCCCTCAGGCAGTTGCTGTGACTCACAGGCCGTGCCAGGTCATTGGGCAGGCACCAGTAGGAGGTTTGCCGAGTGATAGAGCCCAGGCAGCGCCTCACTCAGCCCCTCCTCTCCACAGACCGAGACATGGGCGCCCGGCACCGCGCCCGGGCCCACTCCATCCAGATCATGAAAGTGGAGGAGATCGCAGCCAGCAAATGCCGCCGGCCGGCCGTCAAGCAGTTCCACGTGAGTGCCTTGCGGGGCTCCCCTGAAGGGAGGCGCCTGCTCTGACGCAGGAGCCCAGTGGGGGGCGGCTACACTTGGGTGGCCCCCAGAGGATGTGGGGTTAAGAGGCTTCCAACCCTTCAACCTGCCTCCCCTCCTCACAGGACTCCAAGATCAAGTTCCCGCTGCCCCACCGGGTCCTGCGCCGTCAGCACAAGCCACGCTTCACCACCAAGAGGCCCAACACTTTCTTCTAGGTGTGGGGCCCTCGCCCGGGTGTGCCCCAAATAAACTCAGGAACGCCCCGGTGCTCACTGCGTGTTTTCTTTGCACATTCTGCAGAGCTCAAAGGGGTGCTGTAAGAGGCCGGCCTAGTCACCTCCTGGGGCGCAGCTGAGCTGCCACTTCTCTGTCCTGGAAGGGGTCTTCCTTGCAAACAAACAGACCTTCACATCCTCTCCTTGTGCGGGCCCTCCAGGAGCCCCAGGTGCTGCCGGCAGCCCTGGGCTGTGAGCTGCGGGGATACTGTCTGTCCCAGCTGCCTTGTCAGGCACAAGCCTCCGAGGCCCCCTGCTGAATCTGGACCAGGGAGACTCCCTAGATTGTGGGGTTGGGATTCTCTCCCCGGGGATTCCCCTCCTGGCTTAGAACCTAAGTCTCTGGTTCCCAAAATTCTCAGAGTAGACACAAGGGGGCACCCACGGGCACTCTCCTGCCTGGAGACTGTTTCTCTTTCCCTGGTTGGGGGCTTCTTAGATGACGCTGCCCAAATCTTGCCCAAGGAGGTCAAGGATTCACCACAGGGGAGTGGTTGTTTCTAGGAAACCGCATCAGGCCTGGAAAATTCCAGGAGTGACACTAATCCCACCCTGGCTGGGTCCCTCTGTCAGGTGGAGGCTAAACGCACTGGAGAAGCTTGAGGTGCAGCCAGGAGTTCAGGCTGCGTGACCTTGGGCAGCCCTGCTCCGGGCTGGCGGTCCTGGGGCTTGCTGTCTTGATCGGAACATCAGGTTCCACGTTGACTTGGGAAGTGCCTGCCGTACCAGCGTTGGGGGCAGCCTATGGGGCCCTCCTTGGTCCTAGACAGCCACGATCAGGAGGAAGCCAGGACTGGGTAGCGGTCAGTTAATGGTCTTTTGAAAGTGTCTTGCTCTGCTGCCCTGGCTGGAGTGCAGTGGAGAGATCATGACTCACTGTAGCTTCAGCTTAGTGATCCTCCTGCCTCAACCTCCTAAGTAGCTGGGACTACAGGGGCAGTGCCACGCGCAGGACAAGACAGCCTTTCCTCTACCTGTGGAGGAGCCGTGTGGGTTCCAGGAAGCCAGGCCACTTCCCAGCCTTACCTGGTGGGTGTTGCAACACCCAAGCACTTGGAGAGGTTCCCAGAGCCTGCGCGGGGCCCATGTGCAAGCAGCCATTCAGGTGAGACCTGGAGGCAGCCCTGCAGACCACAGAATCCCACCAGGCCTTAGTAACTGGCTCCTTCCCACCCCAGCGTCCTCACGCTTGCCGGGAATACCCAGGATCCCCCCAGGCTGCCTCGCTCAAGTTTATAAATGGGGGTTCCTGGGACTGTCTGAGAGGGCAGGGGCCATGTGTGTCACCGTGTCCCCAGGAGGGGCTCAGAACTTTCCCATGGGCCCGTTTTTCATTTTGTGAAAGCTCTTTACATAGCAGTGCAGCAGCTTGGGGAAAGTCACACGTTTTTCCAGGATCTCTTTTTTTTTTTTTTGAGGAGGAGCCTTGCTCTGTGGCCCAGGCTGGAATGCAGTTGTGCGATCTCAGCTCACTGCAACTTCCATGTCCCAGGTTCAAGTGATTCTCCTGCCTCAACTTCCCAAGTAGCTAAGATTACAGCACCCACCACTATGTCCGGCTGGTTTTTTATATTTTTAGTACAGATGGGTTTCACTATGTTGGCTGGTCTCAAACTCCTGACCTCAGGTGATCTACCTACCTCGGCCTCCCAAAGTGCTGGGCTTCCGCCGCCGCGCCGGGCCCAGGATACTTGAAATGTTCCTTAGAGTGTCGGGCGGGGAGGCGCTGGCTGAAAAATTTTAAATCTTGCCTAGACAATTTATCTTTTGTGGTTTCTAGTAGAAATTCCTTTCTCCATAAGGGAATCTGCATGCTTAAGTGCTGCTCAGAAAATACATTTCCCGGCCTCCACAGCGATGGCCAGGTGTGGCTGGCTGCCATATCAACACTCGGAGAGGCCAAGGCAGGAGGATCACTTGAAGCCAGGAGTTTGAGACCAGCCTAGGCAACATAGCGAGACCCTGTCTTTACCAAGTAACATTAGCTGGGTGTGGTGTTGCACACCTGCAGTCCCAGCTACTTGGGGGCCTGAGGGGTGAGGATCACTTGAGCCGTGACCATGCCGCTGTGCTCCAGCCTAGCAACAGGGCGAGACAAACAAAAATACAGTAGTGACGTGCCATTCCCAGGAAGGTGTGTCTGGCTGGTATGTGGGCCCGAGGGCGAGTGCTCCAGCAATCATTTTGGACCCTGAAGAAGGAACACAGGCGCAGTGAGGGAGAAGGATCTCCAGCACCTCGCCCTGTGCAGCACTGCCCCGTCCCTGCCCAGCCCCTCCCCGAGGCTTGATCCTTCTACCCCCTTGATGAGAACATGGGGAGGGGACATGAGTCCTGCGTAGGCTGTCATGGAGCTGCTCTGTTAGATGTGACCTTACCTTGAGTTGGGTCTGAAGCAGGGCGTGGCATTGTGGACTCAGGCCATAGACCTGTCTGGGGGAAGTTCCTGCCCGCTCTGAGCCATTTCTTCCTGTATAAAGTGAGGGTGGTGATCCCTCAGGGCTTGGGGGGGCAGGCAAGGCAACAGATGAGTTGGAGGATGAGATGGCAGGAGAGTGGAAGGCTCGGCCCCCACCAAAGCCCACTGCACACCCCTGTCTTCACCTCAGTCCCCTCTCTGTGCCTTGGAGCTCCTCCAGGGCTTCAACCAGGTGGCAGCAGCCTGGGAGCCGGTTGGGAGAGCTCTGCCCCAATCAGCTGAGACGTGGAGACAATCCCATTACTGAGGGGCTGTTGACAGGATGAACGCCCTCCCTGATCACTGGCCTGCACCTGTTCATCTCCACTTTGCCATCTACTCAGCCTCTCATAAATGTGCCCAGAAGCTCCTCCACTGCTGAATTCCCCCATCCCCTGCCTATCCCCATCCTTCCATTCAGTCAGATTCCTCTACCATCTAGCCAGCTACCTGTCCATCTGTCTGTCCACTCAATCCACCCCATTCATCCATCTACCCACCTACCCATCCATTCATCCATCCACCACTCATCCATACACACATTAATCCACCCATCCATCCACCTACCCACCCATCCTTCCATCCACTCATCCGCCTACCCACCCATCCATCCATCCATCCACCCACCCACCCACCCACCCATCCATTCATCCATCCATCCATCCACCCACCCACCCATTCATCCATCCATCCACCCACCCATCCATTCATCCATCCATCCACCCATCCACCCATTCATCCATCCATCCACCCACCCACCCATTCATCCATCTACCTACCCATCCATCTACCCACCCATCCATCCACCCACCCATCCATTCATCCATCCATCCATCCACCCACCCACCCATTCATCCATCCACCTACCCATCCATTCCCCATTCACCCACCCCAAGTAGCTGGGATTACAGGTGCCTGCCACTATGCTTGGCTAATTTTTGGGATCCTCTTATCCACCTACCAATCCACCCACCCATCCGTCTGCCCAATTCATCCAGCCATCTGTTTATCCACCCATCTATCCATCCATCCAACCATTCTCCCATCCAACCTCTCATCCATCCATTTACCCATCCACCCATCTGTTCAATCCTCTACCCAAACTCCGCGTGTCCCCCCCACCATCCCTTTGTCTCAGTCTCAGTCATCCTTGAGCCCCTATGTCGTGCAGGGGACTGAGTTAATTCCGGTGTGGGTACTCAACAGAACACACAGACCCTGGTTCTTTCTGAGGAGGGAGACGAGCAGTCACAACCCCATGCAGAGGCTGGGGGTGATGGTGGTGTGCCCATAGTCTCAGCTACTTGGGAGTCTGAGGCAGGAGGATCACTCGAGCCCAGAAGGTTGAGGTTGCAGTGAGCCATAATCTCTCCACTGCATTCCAGCCTGGACAACAGAGCAAGACCCTGTCCCAGAAACAAATACAAAAAACAAGAGCTTCCCCTGACTATTGAGGAGAGGCACAAGACCAACCAGAGTGAAACCCCTGGGGCTGGGCAGAAATGGCTGATAAGGCAGAGGCTGGCCAGGGAGAGCCTGGATGTCTCCTGGGGTCTGGAGAGGGGCAGGTCTCACCCGGGCTCACCCAGTTAGCCCAGGGATAAGCAAGGCAGGAATCTAGGATCTCCTCCCACCTCCTCAGGTGCTGAGGCACTCCAGGTCTCATTTCGGGACTTGTCAAGGTGTTAGGTGTCAGGCCTCAGTAGGGCTGTGATTCCTGAGGGAGCGACATTCTAAGTCTCCCTTCCCTGGCCCGCCCTGCACCTCTTCTCCTGAGTCAGAACCAATGGGAGCAGGAGCAGTGCCAAAGCAGGACAGACCCATGTGGGGAGGCCTAAGAGACCCCAGCCCCAGTTCCTGCAACCAAGACAGACTATATGAGAATCACAGAATCTGAGACTCACAGCTGAGAATCTCAAGACTTAGAATTATGGAATTTTTTTTTCTTTCTTTTTTTTTAGAGATGGGGTGTCACTATGTTGGCCAGGCTGGTCTCAAACTCCTGACCTCAGGTGATCTACCCATCTCGGCCTCCCAAAGTGCTGGGATTACAAGCATGAGCCCCGCGCCCAGCTAGAATCTTTTTTTTTTTTTTTGAGATGGAGTCTCGCTCTGTCGCCCAGGCTGGAATGCAGTGGCACAATCTCGGCTCACTGCAACCTCTGCCTCCTAGGTTCAAGCAATTCTACTTCAGCCTGAGTAGCTGGGATTACAGGTGCCCGCTACCATGCCCAGCTGATTTTTTTGTATTTTTATTAGAGACAGAGTTTCTTGAACTCCTCACCTCAGGTGATCCACCCACCTTGGCCTCCCAAAGTGTTGGGATTATAGGCGTGAGCCACTGCACCCGGTCAAATTATGAAATCTTACAGAGAGCAGCAGCAAGGATTGTTAGCATTTATTTACTTTTTTAGAGACAGAGTCTTCCTCTGTCAGCCAGGCTAAAATGCAGTGGCACAGTCACTGCTCACTGCAGCCTCAACCTCCCCAATTCAAGCAATCCTTTGGCTTCAGCCTCCCAAGTAGCTGGGACTATAGGTGCACACCACCAAACTCGGCTAGTTTTTTTGTTGTTGTTGTTTGTTTGTTTTTTGAGACACAGTTTCGCTGTTGTTGCCCAAGCGGGAGTGCAATGGCGTGATCTCGGCTCACCGCCTCTACCTCCCCAGTTCAAGCGATTCTCCTTCCTCAGCCTCCCAAGTAGCTGGGATTACAGGCATGTGCCACCATGTCCAGCTTATTTTGTATTTTTAGTAGAGACGGAGTTTCTCCATGTTGTTCTCGAACTCCTGACCTCAGGTGATCCACTGGCCTCTGCCTCCCAAAGTGCTTGGATTACAGGCATGAGCTACCGCACCCTGCTAAACTTGGCTAGTTTTAAAAAAATTTTGGCTGGGCGCGGTGGCTCACACCTGTAATCCCAGCACTTTGGGAGGCAGAGGCGGGTGGATCACCTGAGGTCAGGAGTTTGAGAACAGCCTGACCAACATGGTGAAACCCTATCTCTACTAAAAATTTAAAAAAAAAATTTTTTTTAATTACCTGGGCAAGGTGGTGGGCACCTGTTATCCCAGCTACTTGGGAGGCTGAGGCAGGAGAATCGTTTGAACCTGGGAGGTGGAGGTTGCAGTGAGCTGAGATTGTGCCATTGCACTCCAGCCTGGGCAACAAGAACAAAACTCCGTCTTAAAAAAAAAAGAATTGTAGAGTTGGGGGTCTCACTATATTGCCCAGGCTGGTCTCCAACTCCTAGCCTCCAGCCATCCTCCTGCCTTGGCCTCCCAGAGTTCTGAGATTACAGGCATGAGCTACCAAAACTGGCCGGTTTGCACTTACTGAGCGTGGAGTTGAAGTTCAAGGACAGATTCTGGCTTCCCATGGTGTGTGTTCAAATCTCACTGTCACTCCTGGTTCACAGAAGGGGAAGTGATGTCCAGGGCCACCCAGCAGGTTATGCTGCAGTCACAACGGCTCAACTTCTCACCCTAACCCCTGCCGCATCTCCAGGGAACCAAGAGGGTGGGGACAGCGCCCGACACTGCCACCACTCTCCCATTCCTGCACATTCTGCTCACATTGTCTGCCTGGGCCTTGGGCCCTTCCTAACTCACATCCTGGGTTCCTGCTGCCCGCTCCTATGATTGAAATCACAGTCTTGGAAGGTGTGACCTGATTCTCCCCACTCTGCTGCTTCTCCTCTCTAGGCTCACAATTCCCTCCCCTAGGGCAGGAGATGGTCCCACCCACTCTGCAGGGGCCCTCACTCCAGACCTCAGGAATTCCAAAGTGCATTCCAAATCCACCCGCCTCTCCCCACTGGGCAGCCACCCCTCTCCCACCACTTGGATATGACCGATTTTTCAGCACCTAGAAAATCTCGCAGGCTCCTCTCCTGCTCCCAACTCTCCTAGGGTTCCCCAGCACCCTCCACTCTCCAAGCTCCCTCATTCTCTGCCTGTAAGTCTCCGTTCACCAGGGAAAGGTCCTCTCTCAGAGGCCTTTCAGCGTGCCTCCGTCTATCCAGGCTGGAATTCAGCGGTGTGATCACTGCTCACTGCAGCCTCGACCTCCCCTGCTCGGGCGATCCTCCCACCTCAGCCTCCCAGAGTGCTGGGATTGCAGGTGTGAGCCAGGGCGCCTGGCTGAAATGAGGTTTTAGTCGTTGTTTTTTTTTTTTTTTTTTTTTGAGACGGAGTTTTGCTCTTGTTACCCAGGCTGGAGTGCAATGGCCCGATCTCGGCAACCTCCGCTTCCTGGGATCAGGCAATTCTCCTGCCTCAGCCTCCTGAGTAGCTGGGATTACAGGCATGCGCCACCATGCCCAGCTAATTTTTTTTTTTTGTATTTTTAGTAGAGACGGGGTTTCACCATGTTGACCAGGATGGTCTCCATCTCTTGACCTCTTGATCCACCCGCCTCGGCCTCCCAAAGTCCTGGGATTACAGGCGTGAGCCACCGCGCCCGGCCCTGAAATGAGTATTTATCTGCCGGTGAGGTCAGGGCCATCACAGCCCTGGGGTGGGTTCTCCTGGATCACGATGTGTCCCCAGCACCTGGCCAAGGGCCGCGCACACAGTAAGCATTCAATGAATGAGCCTCTCAGCCTCTGGCCGCAGCCTGGACCCCCACTGCGGGAAGAGGAGAAGCTTTGATGCAGAACTTCCCTGGAGAGAAGCGGTTCATTTGCATATATTTGCATTGGTCGGCAGGGCTTTGGAAGTAGGGGATCCCGCTGGGATCGCCCCTTTTCTATTTTTATTTTTTTAATTTTTACTTTTTTTTTGAGATGGAGTCTCGGAGTCTCGCTCTGTCGCCCAGGCTGGAGTGCAGTGGCGCGATCACTGCTCACTGCAACCTCCGCCTCCTGGGTTCAAGCGATTCTCCCACCTCAGCCTCCCGAGTAGCTGGGATTACAGGCGCCCGCCACCACGCCCAGCCAATTTTTGTATTTGTAGTAGAGACGCCGTTTCACTATGTTGGCAGGACTAGTCTTGAACGGACCTCAAGAGATCCGTCCGCCTCGGCCTCCCAAAGTGTTCGGATAACAGCCGTGAGCCACCGCGCCGGGCCGATCCCCCCTTTTCCAACCGGGTTTCCGGGAAGATGGTTGACCAGGGTGGACGGAGGAAGAACTTGGTGCTCAACCCACTCTCCTGGCGAGGGCAGGAGGTACTCGCCAGCAGGCAGCAGGTGCCCGTGTAGCCGCCGCAATGTCACAGCCCCAGGGGGAGGGACAGGCCCACCTTGCACAGCGGAGAGGGAGCAAGAGGACTGTCGGGGGTTATGTGTTGACGCGTGGAGAAACGCTGCACCCAGCTGGAGCGGCCCAGAGGAGGCCACTAGGGGGCAGCAGAGGCTGGCGAGAAGGGCTCGAACGCGCCTTGCTTTCTTGCTTGCTTTCTTTTTGAGACAGGGTCTTGCAGTGCTGCCCAGGCTGGAGTGCAGTGCAGTTCTCCACCACAGCTCATTGCAGGCTTGACCTACCACCCTCAAGCGATCCTCCGGCCTCAGCCTCCTGCTTAGCTGGGATTACAGGCACGCACTACCACCCCTGGCTAATTTTTGTATTTTCACACAAACACGGTCTCAGTGTTGCCCAGGGTAGTCTTGAACCCCAGGACTCAAATGATCCTCCCACTTCAGCCTCCCAAAGTGCTGGGATTACAGACGTGAGCCACCATGCTGGGCCTCTAACGCTGTTTCATTCAACCCCTAGAAAATCAGATTCTGCCAGCTTAAGGAGAAGGGAACCAAGTTTGAGATGCGTGGTCGCCCAGAAAGTTGGAGACTGAGCTGAGACTTGAACCCAGAGACCAGAACCTCCAGAGGTCAAAGTCCCCCTGGGTTCTTCAGAGAAGGGCCCTGAGATGACAGCTCCTTGGTCCCCATGGTAGCATGACTCCCATCAATGGACTATCCCCCACCGGCAACCTTGGTTTCCTCATCTATGTGATATGGACAAGCCAGACCTGACCTCCCTAGTGGTCATGGTCTCCGCTTATTCGGGTTTACGGCCTTGAAAGCTCCTACCACCTCCATGATCCATGTATGCCTGGCACAGGGCCAACAATCAATGAATGAATGAAGTGAAGATAAATAAAGGAATAAATGAATGAGGCACTTATGTACCAGGCTTGTGTTACCGGGTCCCATTTATTCCTCTGAGGCAGGGACAATTTTATCCCTGTTTACAGATGGGGAAACTGAGGCCCAGGGAGGAGCAAAGACTTCCCCAAGTATGTACCCATTCAGGACTTGGGCTCTAAATGTCTCCTACCCAGCTTAGCCCAAGAGTGGGGTTCAGTGATGCCCACCCCCCTAAGGTTCTAGAGAACATGCCAGTTCGGGGGTGGTAAGGCCGGGTAAGCTTTTTTTTCTTTTTCTTTTTTTTTTTTTTGAGACAGAGTTTCGCTCTTGTTACCCAGGCTGGAGTGCAATGGCGCAATCTCAGCTCACCGCAACCTCTGCCTCCTGGGTTCAGGCAATTCTCCCGCCTAAGCCTCCTGAGTAGCTGGGATTACAGGCACGCGCCACCGTGCCCAGCTAATTTTTTGTATCTTTGGTAGAGACGGGGTTTCACCATGTTGACCAGGATGGTCTCGATCTCTTGACCTCGTGATCCACCCACCTCGGCCTCCCAAAGTGCTGGGATTACAGGCTTGAGCCACCGCGCCCGGCCTTTGTTTTTTATTTCTGAGACGGAGTCTTGCTCTGTCGCCCAGGCTGGAGTGCAGTGGCGCGATCTCGGCTCACGGCATCCTCCGCCGGCTCAAACGATTAAGGCCGGGTACGTTTTCTTTATAGGTCCCTTGAAACCCTGAAAGTGAACCCCAGTCTCGCATGAAAGTGAGCTCCCCATAGCTCAAGGTATTCAAGCACACCGCGGCTTTGAGTGCTGAAGCAGGCCATGCGGCCTCGGGCAAGTGACACGCCCTCTCTGAGCCTCAATTTCCCAACCTGTGACATCCGTGATCACGGCGCATGGGGATAAGTGGGTGCATGGGGATGGGGGGACATTTGGGAGGCCTCCCCGCCACCACCCCCTACAGCCACCCAAGTAGCCTGTCCCAGCCTGTCTATCCCAGTCCAGGGTGGAAAGGGTGCGGGTCCTGCCCGCCCCTAGGTCTGGAGGCGGAGTCGCGGTGACCCAGGAGCCCAATAAATCTGCAACCCACAATCACGAGCTGCTCCCTTAAGCCCCAAAGCGACCTCCAGCTGTCGGCGCTGAGCACTGCGCCCAGGGAGAGGGACAGACAGCCGGCTGCATGGCACAACGGGACCCCGAGTGAGAGGCGAGGTGGCCGGACAGACAGCAGGGGCAGACGCAGAGACAGAGAGAGGGGACAGGGGAGGCCGACAAAGACAGCGACACGCCAGAGATTCCTAACCCAGGGAGCCCCAGCCACTCTCGCAGCTTCCCACCCCAGACGGAGAGGGTACAGGCGGCTCAGCACTCTCCCACCCGCCCGCCCCGTCCTTGGCCCCTGCCGGCTTCTCCAGCTGGAGCACGCAGGGCGGCCGAGAACGCGCTGGGTCTCCGAAACCCGCCCTCATGGAGGCCGTGGAACCCGGGGAACAGCCCACCTTCGGAGCATGGGACTACGGGGTCTTTGCCCTCATGCTCCTGGTGTCCACTGGCATCGGGCTGTGGGTCGGGCTGGCGCGGGGCGGGCAGCGCAGCGCTGAGGACTTCTTCACCGGGGGCCGGCGCCTGGCGGCCCTGCCCGTGGGCCTGTCGCTCTCCGCCAGCTTCATGTCAGCCGTACAGGTGCTGGGCGTGCCGTCCGAGGCCTACCGGTATGGCCTCAAGTTCCTCTGGATGTGCCTGGGTCAGCTTCTCAACTCGGTCCTCACCGCCCTGCTCTTCATGCCGGTCTTCTATCGGCTGGGCCTCACCAGCACCTACGAGGTACGGGGCAGAGGCCTGGGGGCAGGACCCACCCCACTGGCATTGTCGGGACCGGTGTGGGGGAGGCCCTGGGGCTTTGAGCCGCTGTACAGGAGAACCCGGATGGCACTTCGGTGCTTTAAGGAAGGGGCCCCTAGGCAGTCACGTGGGGAGGGTTCTGGGAAGAGGCCGCAGGCCCCGGGCGAGGGGCAGGAAGGAGGAAGAGAGGGCCTGGCGTCCTGGTCCTTCGGTGGAAGTGCGCGGGCCGGACCCGGCTCGACCAGGTGTGTACTCAAGTGTGGACAGTCACATACCTGCCCCCACCTTCCCCGGCATGCAGACCCATGTGTGCGCGCTAGAAGGGACTGCTCCGGGGTTCGAAACCCGGCTTCACCGCTTTCTTCTATCTTGGGCAAGGGGCGTGCCTCCTGTTCAGGTTCCTCAGTTGTCCAACCGGGCGAATCACAGCACCTCCCTCCAGGGGAGAGTAAAGCGATTAAAATCGTGAACGGGCCAGGCGCTGTGGCTTATGGCTGTAATCTCAGCACTTCGGGAGGCCCAGGTGATCGGATCACTTGAAGTCAGGGGTTCGAGACCAGCCTAGCCAACGTGATGAAACCCGGTCTCTACTAAAAATACAAAAATTAGCCGGGGCGGGCACCTGTAATCCCAGCTACTTGGGAGGCAGAGGCAGGAGAATTGCTTGAACCCGAGAGGTTGCAGTGAGCCGAGATCGTGCCACTGCACTCCAGCCTGGGCGACAGCGCGAAACTCTTGTCTCAAAGGAAAAAAAAAATCGTAACCAGTAAATCCTAGGCGGCCAACACCATTGGCCCCGGGCACTGTCTACACTGTGCACTTGCTGGCTACGTCGGTGTCCGAGGAGCAGTGGCCGCTCCGGGAGCCCGCACCCGTCAGTCGCAAGGGGGAGGGCTGGTACACACGCATAGACCGGTCCTCCAGGTCCACGGCGTAAGCACAGGCATGGGATGGCACATGTGCACAGAATTGTCCTTGCGGCGGGGCCCCCACGTGCAAGAATCCCGCGAGCGCGGTTGGCCTCCGGAGGGAGGGGCCCACCTAGAGAGCGGGCGACGGACCCCAGAGGCCTCGGCCCGCGGGTAGGGCCTGTCTAGGTGACCTCGAGTCCCTCCTTGCAGTACCTGGAGCTGCGCTTCAGCCGCGCTGTGCGGCTCTGCGGGACTGTGCAGTATATTGTAGCCACGGTGAGCGGCCTCGGCCCCGCCCTCCGCGCGGGGGCCCAGGAGCGTCAGCCTTCACTAGCCCCGCCTCCACTATTCAAGACCCCGCCCCAAGCCGCGTGGCCCCTCCCAGTCCCCGCCCACACCCCAGTTCTGGCCCCGCCCCACCAGTCCCCTCCCATACCACACCCGGCCTGACCCCGCCTCCACTCTGCAAGACCCGTCCTATCTGCCACGCCCATATGCTGGGACCACCCTTCCTCCTCCCCTCCCCATGCCCAACTGTCCCAGACGCGCCCCCTGCTCACCTGTCCCACACTCTGTCTACAGATGCTGTACACCGGCATCGTCATCTACGCACCGGCCCTCATTCTGAACCAAGGTGTGACTCTGGGAGATCAGGGGAGGGTGTCTGGGAGGAGAAAGGGAGGGAAAGGAGGGCCCGAGACGCTGGGGACTAAGTTTGTGCCCCGCCCAGAGGCCTAACGGGGAACTCTTGCATAGTGACCGGGCTGGACATCTGGGCGTCGCTCCTGTCCACAGGAATTATCTGCACTTTCTACACAGCTGTGGTGAGTGGCCCCCGGGGAACCCACTCCATATGGAGGATCAGGCCCACTGGGTCTCTTGCGGGGAGACTCTGTCTGGGCTTGCCCCTTTCTCCCGAGGAAGCCTCTGTCCCAGCTGTCCCACTGTCCTCATCTTTATAATGAAAAGTGATCTGAAAGATTTTATTGCTGAGAATCTAGAAGTATGGCACCTTCAGGCGTGGCTGGATCCAGGTACTCTGACCTCATCCTCTGGGTCTCTCTCCCACCTCTCCAAGCCCCATCAGCTCCAGGCTTCCACCTCTTCTGGCTTCCCGACCAGCAGGAAATGAGCTCCCGCTTCAGCGTGGGGCTGGCTGAGTTTCCAGGGAGGGCTACCTTTGGCTGGCTCAGGTCTGACCTTGATAGTGGTATTATTATCAAAGTGATAACAGTCATGGTGGCCGGGTGCGGTGGCTCACATATGTAATCCCCGCATTTTGGGAAGCAGAGGCAGGCGGACCACTGGAGGTCAGGAGTTGGAGACCAGCATGGACAACACAGCGAAACCCCGTCTCTACAAAAAATAAAAAAATTAGCTGGGCATAGTGGCGCACGCCTGTAATCCCAGCTTCTCAGGAGTCTGAGGCAGGAAAATCACTTCAAGCTAGGAGGCATAGGTTGCGGTGAGTGGAGATTTCGCCACTGCCCTCCAGCCAGGGTGACAGAGCGAGACACCGCCTCTAAGTCAATCAATCGATCAATCAGTCATAATAGTAATGGCAGCAATCACTGACACTCGCATGTGTCACATCAGGTTCCAAATCTTTTTCACTTATTAACTTGTTTAATTCTACTGGCCACAGTGACTCATACCTATAATCCCAGCACTTTCAGAGGCCAAAGTAGGAGGATCACGTGAGGCCAGGAGTTCGAGAACAGCCTGGACAACATCATGAAATCCCCCATTCTCTACAAAAAAAATGTTTTTAATTAGTCGGGCATGGTAGCACCCACTGTAGCCCAGCTGCTCCGGAGGCTGAGGCAGGAGGATCACCTGAGCCGAAGAGTTCCAGGCTGCAGTGAGCTGAGATCACACCACTGCACCCCAGCCTGGCAATAGAGAGAGACCCTTTCTTTAAAAATAAAATAACAGGCCGGGCGTGGTGGCTCAAGTCTATAATCCCAGCACTTTGGGAGGCCGAGGCGGGTGGATCATGAAGTCAAGAGATCAAGACCATCCTGGTCAACATGGTGAAACCCCATCTCTACTAAAAATACAAAAAATTAGCTGGGCGTGGTGGCAGGTGCCTGTAATCCCAGCTACTGGGGAGGCTGAGGCAGGAGAATTGCCTGAACCCAGGAGGCGGAGGTTGCGGTGAGCCGAGATCGCGCCATTGCACTCCAGCCTGGGTAACAAGAGCAAAACTCCATCTCAAAAAATAAAACAAAATAACGTAGTTAATTCTTGCAACAACACAGGGAGAAGGTATTATTATTAATCCCACTTTACAGATGAGGAAGCTGAGACATAGAAGGGCATCAGTCCAGGCACCGCTGAAGGCCAGGTAGGGTTAGCCACAGCCAGGTCCCCCATTTAACAGCTGCTCTGCCTCTCTCTCTCCCATCCTGCAGGGCGGCATGAAGGCTGTGGTCTGGACTGATGTGTTCCAGGTGGTGGTGATGCTAAGTGGCTTCTGGGTTGTCCTGGCCCGTGGCGTCATGCTTGTGGGAGGGCCCCGCCACATGCTCACACTGGCCCAGAACCACTCCCGGATCAACCTGATGGAGTGAGTGAAGATGCAGAGGATACTGCCGCAGGATGGGGCTGGGCCAGGCAAAGTCTCTCATGCCCGACATCCCAGCACTTTGGGAGGCTGAGGTGGGCGGATCACTTGAGCTCAGGAGTTCGAGACCAGCCTGGGCAACATGGTGAAACTCCATCTTTACAAAAATACAAAAATTACCTGGGCGTCATGGTGTGTGCCTGTGGTCCCAGCAACTTGGGAGGCTGAGGCTGGAGGACTGCTTGAGCCCGGGAGGCAGAGGCTGCAGTGAGCTGAGATCACACTACTGCATTATAGCCTGGATGACAGAGCAAGACCCTGTCCCAGCCACCCCCGACCCCACAAAAAAATAAAAAAGAGGATGGGGCTGGGCTCTGGGCTCTGTTTGTGCCTGAGAGAAGCCAGCCAATGCCTCCTGCTCCAGGAGGCCCTCACTGCTCCCCTGGCCCCGCCTCTCCTGGCTCCTGCTCTTTGCTCCTCCGCTCAGCCCAGATTGGCGGCTAAAGCCGCTCTGAACTCCCAGCTAGACACAGAAAAAATTGTTTTGGTGGGCACACATAGATGATTCAGTAAACGAACACATGAATTTTCAATCTGACAAATGCCTGTGCATACTTCAAAACCCATTCCATTTATTTTTAATTTATTATTATTTTTTTTTTTAGATGAAGTCTCGCTCTGTCGCCCAGGCTGGAGTGCAATGGTGTGATCTTGGCTCACTGCAATCTCTACCTCCTGGGTTCAAGCAATCAATTTTCCTGCCACAGCCTCCCACCTCCTGGGTTCAAGCAATCAATTTTCCTGCCTCAGCCTCCCACCTCCTGGGTTCAAGCAATTCTCCAGCCTCAGCCTCCCAAGTAGCTGGGACTACAGGCTCACACCACCAAGCCCAGCTAATTTTTGTATATTTAGTAGAGACAGGGTTTCACTATGTTGACCAGAATGGTCTCGATCTCTTGACCTCATGATCTGCCTGCCTTAGCCTCCCAAAGTGCTGGGATTACAGGCATGATCCACCGCGCCCAGGCTAATTTTTCTATTTTTGTAGAGACGAGGTTTTACCATGTTGGCCAGGCTGGTCTTGAACTCCTGACCTCAGGTGATCCACCTGCCTCGGCCTCCCAAAGTGCTGAGATTACAGGCATGAGCCACCACACCTGACCGACAAAATCCACTCCAAATGTCCCCAGTAAGGTCCAGAAGCACTGCCTGGGGCCCTTGGGAGGGTGGAGTCAGTGAGACATCTCCACATGTCCGACTTGCCCTGTCCCCACGCAGCTTTAACCCTGACCCGAGGAGCCGCTATACATTCTGGACTTTCGTGGTGGGTGGCACGTTGGTGTGGCTCTCCATGTACGGCGTGAACCAGGCGCAGGTGCAGCGCTACGTGGCTTGCCGCACAGAGAAGCAGGCCAAGCTGTGAGTGTTTTGGGGAGCAGGGTGGGGGTTTCTGGGACATGCTGCCCCTCCGCCAGCCTGAGGCTGTCCCCTAGGCCTGAGGCCGCCTCTCCCCGCAGGGCCCTGCTCATCAACCAGGTGGGGCTGTTCCTGATCGTGTCCAGTGCCGCCTGCTGTGGCATCGTCATGTTTGTGTTCTACTCCGACTGCGACCCCCTCCTTGTGGGGCGCATCTCCGCCCCAGACCAGGTGAGTCCTGCACAGCCACCTGGTCAGCTCTGCACTCCCCAACCACCTTGTGGGGTTGAGGTTGAACAGCATTCCTAGCAGAGGGAACGGCCTGTGCAAAGGCCGAGAGGCAGGAAAGAGCTCAGAGGAGGCCGTGCATGGTGGCTCATACCTGTAATCCCAGCACTTTGGGAGGCTGAGGTAGGTGGATCTCCTGAGATCAGGAGTTTGAGACCAGCCTGGCCAACATGGTGAAACCCTGTCTCTGCTAAAAATACAAAAATTAGCTGGGTGTGGTGGTTCACGCCTGTAATCCCAGCACTTTGGGAGGCTGAGGCGGGTGGATCACGAGGTCAGGAGTTTGAGACCAATCTGGCCAACATAGTGAAGCCTGTATCTACTAAAAAAAAAAAAAATACAAAAAATTAGCTGGGTGTGGTGGCATGCACCTGTAATCCCAGCTACTCAGGAGGCTGAGGCAGGAGAATCGCTTGAACCTGGGAGGTGAAGGTTGCAGTGAGCCGTGATCCTGCCACTGCACTCCAGCCTGGGCAACAGAGAGAGACTCCATCTCAAAAAAAAAAAAAAAAAAAGCTGAGATCTAGCAGGAACGAATCATTTTGGTGATAAGAAGAAGAATGGCCAGCTCTGGTCTCCCGTGTCCCAAGCATCTACTCTGTGCACAATGCTCTTCCCTTCACCAGCAGTTAGTTCCCCATCTAATCTTTCTTCTGAGAAAGGCAAGGTGGTCATGGCTCCCACTTTACAGATGAGAAAACTGAGGCTTGGGGGGAAGTAACTGCCTGAAGTCAACGGGCAAGTTAGGGGGGCGGCACCAGGATGCATGCCTAGGTCACACCCCAACTAGAGTTCTGACCATGGGGTTAGCAGAGGTTACGAGGGACCATCCCATCCACAGTCCTTCCAAGAGGTCAGAACCAGGACTGCTGGAATGTGTAACTTCAGGCAGGGACGGTAGCTCTCTGCCTCACAGTCGTCGTCAGTAAAATGGGGATGACACAGGTCGCTGCCTCCCTGGGATCAGGGGGGCTCAGTGGCAGTTCTCAGGTTCATGCAGTTGATCAACCAGTGCACATTACAGCCTGAGCAGAATAGGGAGACCCCATCCTTTTTTTTTTTTTTTTGAGACGGAGTTTCGCTCTTGTTACCCAGACTGGGGTGCAATGGTGCAATCTTGGCTCACCGCAACCTCCGCCTCCTGGGTTCAAGCAATTCTGCCTCAGCCTCCTGAGTAGCTGGGACTATAGGCACGCACCACCATGCCCAGCTAATTTTTGTATTTTTAGTAGAGACGGGGTTTCACCATGTTGACCAGGATGGTCTCAATCTCTTGACTTTGTGATCCACCTGCCTCAGCCTCCCAAAGTGCTGGGATTATAGGCGTGAGCCACCGTGCCTGGCCCCCATCTTTACATCATTGTTTTTTTTAGATAGAGTCTCGCTCTGTTGCCCAGGTTGGAGTGCAGTGGTACCACCTCAGCTCGCTGCAACCTCTGCCTCCCAGGCTTAAACCATTCTTTTGCCTCAGCCTCCCAAGTAGCTGGGATTATAGGCATGTGCTACCACGCCCAGATAATTTTTTTATATTTTTAGTAGAGATGGGTTTTCGCCATGTTGGCCAGGCTATTCTCAAATTCCTGACCTCAAACTCCTACCTCAGCCTCCAGAAGTGCTGGGATTACAGGCCTGAGCCACTGGGCCCCTTTTTTTTTTTTTTTTTTTGAGATGGAGTCTTGCTGTATTATGCTATCTGGAGTGCAGTGGCTCTGTCTCTGCTCACTGCAACCTCTGCCCCGCAGAGTCAAGCGATTCTCGTGCCTCAGCCTCCCAAGTAGCTGAGACTACAGACGCAAACCAGCACACCCAGCTAATTTTTGTGTTTTTGATAGAGAAGAAGTTTCACCATGTTGGCCAGGCTGGTTGTGAACTCCTGAGCGCAAGTGATCCACCCACCTCAGCCTCCCAAAATGTTGGGATTACAGGCAGGAGCCACCGCGCCTGGCCAAACCTCCATCTTTACACAAAAATTTTTTAAAAATTAGCCAGGCATGGTGGCACACACCTGTGATCTCAGCTACTGGGGGTGGGGCTGAGGTGGGAGGATCACTTGAGCTCAGAAGTTCTAGTCTGCAGCGAGCCACAGTTGTGCCACTGCACTCCAGCCTGGGCAACAGAGCAAAACCTTGTCTCAAAACAAAACAAAACCCACAAACAAAAACCAAATTCAGGCCAGGCGCAGTGGCTCACGCCTATAATCCCAGCACTTTGGGAGGCCGAGGCAGGTGGATCATGAGGTCAAGAGATCAAGACCATCCTGGTCAACATGGTGAAACCCCGTCTCTACTAAAAATACAAAAATTAGCTGGGCATGGTGGCGTGTGCCTGTAATCCCAGCTACTCGGGAGGCTGAGGCAGGAGAATTGCCTGAACCCAGGAGGCGGAGGTTGCAGTGAGCTGAGATCGCACCATTGCACTCCAGCCTGGGTAACAAGAGCGAAACTCAGTCTCAAAAAAAAAAAAAAAAAAAACAAATGCACATTAAATCCTCACTGTGAGTCCTGCCTGTCTGGGGATGTGCAGAGTCAGGACAGATAGAAGCCCCTGCCCTCGGGATGCTGCTGCCCGGGAGGCTGACCCCCAATTCTCCACAGTACATGCCTCTCCTGGTGCTGGACATCTTCGAGGACCTGCCTGGAGTCCCCGGGCTCTTCCTGGCATGTGCTTACAGCGGCACCCTCAGGTGAGCACCCCTGCTTGCTCATCAAGTGTTATTTAAGCCCCTGGGAGCCTCCTCGTCCCCACCTGCCATCCCCCTGGGGCATGGAATGTTCTGGACCTGGCCATCATTCCCAGTCCCTGCTTGGACACAGTCTAGCCCCAGTCTAGCACACAGCTCAGGTAGGTGCTGGCAGAGAGCACACCCTGGGCACAGGGACCCAGCTGCAGGGTGTTTACCTTATCGTTCGTGAGGGCCACACCTGACTCCCGACTCTCCACTCTTCTTCCTTCCTCCCTCAGATAAATATTTATTGAGCATCTACTATACGGCAGGTACTGTTTTTTGTTTGTATGTTTGTTTTGAGACAGAGTTTTGCTCTTCTTGCCCAGGCTGGAGTGCAATGGCATGATCTTGGCTCACCACAACCTCCACCTCCCGGGTTCAAGTGGTTTTCCTGCTTCAGCCTTCCAAGTAGCCGGGATTACAGGCATACGCCACCTAATTTTGTATTTTGTATTTTTAGTAGAGACGGGGTTTCTCCATGTTGGTCAGTCTGATCTCAAACTCCTGACCTCAGGTGGTCCACCCACCTCAGCCTCCCAAAGTGGTTGGATTATAGGCATGAGCCACTGCACCTGGCCAGTTGTGTTTTTTTTTAAAATTTGTTTTTTAGATGGAGTCTTGCTCTGTCACCCAGGCTAGAGTGCAATGGCGCGATATTGGCTCACTGCAACCTCCACCTCCCAGGTTCAAGCAATTCTCTTGCCTCAGCCTCCCAAGTAGCTGGGATTACAGGCACATACCACCATCCCCAGCTAATTTTTGTATTTTTAGTAGAGATGGGGTTTCACCATGTTGCCCAGGCTGGTCTCAAACTCGTGACCTCAGGTGATCTGCCAACCTTGGCCTCCCAAAGTGCTGGGATTGCAGGCGTGAGCCACCACACCCTGTCCAGGTTCTGTTGTTCTAAACCCTGGGGCACAGCTATGATGAAGCAGCCCCCTGTTCCTGCCCTCCCAGGCCATACACTCAGGTGGTTACCAATCTTTGGGGATTGGTAACCCATCCTCACTGTCACCCACCCTCACTGTCCTTTTTGTGAATCTCCCACCTGTGACTGCAGTCCCTCTGGAACCAGGAACCTGACTGTCCCGCCTGCCCTTGGTCACAGGTGTCCTTGCTCCAGTGGGGATGTCTCAGGTCTTCGGGGAGGGAGGGATGGATATCTCCTTCATCTTGGCAGGACTGGGTTACCCACACCTCTGCCCTCAGGCTGGGTGGGGTCTGACAGGCCAGATGGTGTGGATGGCCTCTCCATGTGGCCTGAGGACCCCCCACCGCCTTCCCCACACAGCACAGCATCCACCAGCATCAATGCTATGGCTGCAGTCACTGTAGAAGATCTCATCAAACCGTGGCAGCGGAGCCTGGCGCCCAGGAAACTTGTGATTATCTCCAAGGGGCTCTGTGAGTTTCAGGGAAACCCTAGTGGGAGGCCAGGGCAGTCTTCCCCCGTTGACCGTGCCACCCCGTCTGCTACAGCACTCATCTACGGCTCGGCCTGTCTCACCGTGGCGGCTCTGTCCTCGCTGCTTGGGGGAGGCGTCCTCCAGGTGAGAACCCACCTGCCCCCTGCCCTGGTCTCCTGAGAGGTGGGACATCTTTCCCATTGAACTGAGGCTCAGAGAGGTCACATGTGTCAGCGGCAGAACTTACTCCTTTTTTTTTTGAGATGGGGTCTCACTGTGTTGTTCCAGGCTGGGGTGCAGAGGCCCGATCACAGCTCACTGCAGCCTCCAACTCCTGGGTTCAAGCCATCCTTCCACCTCAACCTCCCAAGTAGCTGGGGTTACAGATGTGTGCCACCATGCCTGGCTAATTTTTTTTTCTTTTTCTTTTTTGAGATGGAGTCTTGCTCTGTTACCAGGCTGGAGAGCAGTGGCACGATCTCAGCTCACTGCAACCTCCACCTCCTGAGTTCAAGCAATTCTCCTGTCTCAGCCGCCTAGTAGCTGGGACTACAGGCGAGAGCCAGCACGCCTGACTAATTTTTGTACTTTTAGTAGAGACGGGGTTTCACCATGTTGACCAGGATGGTCTCAATCTCTTTGATCTCATGATCCACCTGCCTTAGCCTCCCAAAGTGCTGGGATTACAGGTGTGAGCCACCACACCCAGCTCTTTTTTATTCTTTTTTTTTTGAGACAGTGTTGCTCTGTTGCCCAGGCTAGATTACAGTGGCATAATCTCAGCTCACTGCAACCTCCCCTTCCTGAGTTTAAGCAGTCCTGCTTCATCCTCCAGAGTAGCTGGGATTACAGGTGCACACCACCATGCCTGGCTAATATTTTTGTATTATTAGAGTTCTCCATGTTGGCCAGTCTGGTCTCGAAATCCTGACCTCAAGTGATCTGCCTGCCTCTGCCTCCCAAAGTGCTGGAATTACAGGTGTGAGCCACCGCACCTGGCCTGGCTAATTTTAAAACATTTTTAGAGACAGGGTCTCGCTTTGTGCCCAGGCTGGTCTTGAACTCCTGGCCTCAAGTGACCTCCTGCCTCAGCCTTCCAAGTCGCCGAGATTAAGAACTAAGTTGTTTGATTCCAGAGGCTATCAGGTGACTTTTTTGCAGCCCGCTGGCTTGGGCTAGGGGAATTGGGAGGTGGGGGGTGGCGGGCTGGAGGCAGAAAGGGCCTCCCTATAGACGTTGCAGTGAGCCGAGATTGTGCCACTGCACTCCAGCCTGGGCAGCAAGCAGAGGCAGACTGTCTCTATTAAAAAAAAGAAGAAGAAGAAGGAGAGAGGGACGGGGACGGGGAGTGGGAGGGGGACGGGGAGGGGGAGGGGGAGGGGGAAGAAAGGGCTTCCTGGCTTAGGGGTGAGACTGCCATCCCCAAGAAAGAATCAGTATCTTTGCCTCCACTCCAGGGGAGAGAAGCAGGAACGGGGGCGGAGGTTCTCTCCCCTTTAAGGAAACTGAGGCACAGAGGAGTCCTTGGGACCCACAGTGGAGTTGAGGTCTCGCTTTCCCAGCGGGTAAACTGAGACCCGGAAGAGTGGGAGGGCTCCGCCCTCAGCCCCACTCCCACCTACTCTCCCAGGGCTCCTTCACGGTCATGGGAGTCATCAGCGGCCCCCTCCTCGGAGCCTTCATCTTGGGAATGTTCCTGCCCGCCTGTAACACCCGGGTGAGTAGGGGCGGTGCGAGGGGCGTGGCCGATACGGCCACGCCCTTCCACTGACACTGGCTCCGCCCCCAGGGCGTCCTCTCTGGACTGGCTGCGGGCTTGACTCTGTCGCTGTGGGTGGCCCTGGGCGCCACCCTGTACCCACCTAGTGAGCAGACCATGAGGGTCCTGCCGTCGTCGGCTGCCCGCTGCGTGGCTCTCTCAGCCAACGCCTCTGGCCTCCTGGACCCGTCTCGCCTCACTGCTAACGACTCCAGCAGGGCCCCCAGGTGAGTCGACTTGGTAGGTGGGGACGCGAGCCTGGAATAGTGTGATCTTAAAGGGAAACTTAAATGCCCTGCACTCTGCATAAGAAGCCTGATTAGTAAAATGCTTTCCCGGTGGAGGGAACCGCAGGTGCAAAGGCCCTGAGGCCACATTTAATTTAGTCCCAGTCTAGCTACATTGAGGTTAGTTAGGGTGCATTTAATGGGAGGAGAGATGGGTAGAGACATGGTGCAGCCAGAGGAAGTTAGTACTTTTTGAGACGGAGTTTTGCTCTTGTTGCCCAGGCTGGAGTGTGATGGCGAGATCTCGGCTCACTGCAACCTCCACCTCCTAGGTTTAAGCGATTCTCCTGCCTCAGCCTCCCGAGTAGCCGGGATTACAGGCATGTGCCACCACGCCCAGCTAATTTTCTATTTTTAGTAGAGACGGGGTTTCTCCATGTGGGTCAGGCTGGTCTCCAACTCCCAACCTCAGGTGATCCGCCCACCTCAGCCTCCCAAAGTGCTGGATTACAGGCGTGAGCCACCGCACCCGGCTGGAAGTTAATACTTTTTTGTTTTGTTTTCCTGAGACAGTCTCGCTCTGTTATCCAAGCTGGAGTGCAGTGGTCCAGTCGCAGCTCACTGCAGCTTCAACCTCTTGGCCTCAAGCAATCCTCCCAGCTTGAGGGAGGCCCAGAATTAGGTTTGATTCTATTTTTTTATTGAGAGAAAATTAGCCATTTTAAAGTGGCATTTAGGCCAGGCAACCTCTGCCTCCTGGGTTCAAACGATTCTCCTGCCTCAGCCTCCCAAGCATCTGAGATTACAGGCGCTCACCACCACATCCGGCCAATTTTTGTATTTTTAGTAGAGAAGGGTTTTCACCATGTTTGCCAGGCTGGTCTCGCACCCCTGACCTCAGGTGATCCACATGCCTCGGCCTTCCAAAATGCTGGGATTACAGGCCCGAGCCACTATGCGTGGGCTATGTTTAACTTTTTGAGGAACTACCAGACTGTTTTCCACAGCGGCCACATCATTGTATATTCCCACCAGCAACTTATGAGGATTCTAACTTCTCCATGTCCTCGCCAATACTCCTTTTTCTCCATCCTAGTGGGTGTGAAGTGATACCACCGTGCTATCACAAATGATTTGCATTTCCCTGATGTGTGAGGATGTTGAGCATCTTTTGATGTGTGTATTGGCCATTCGTGTATCTTCTTTGGATAAATGTCTATTTAAACCCTTTGCCCATCCAGCCTGGGCAACACAGAAAGACCCCATCTCTACAAAAATAAAAATGAAAAACGTAGCTGAGCGAGGTGGTGCACACCTGTAGTCTCAGCTACTCAGGAGGCTGAGGCAGGAGGATCGCTTGAGCCTGGGAGGCTGAGGCTGCAGTGAGGTGTGATCCCACCACTGCACTCCATCCTGGGCGACAGCAAGACCCTGTCTCAAATTTTTTTAAAAAAGCCATTTGCCCAATTTTGAATTGAATGATTTGTCTCTTTATTGTTGAGATATATAATTTATATATATGTGTGTGTGTTTGGTTTTTTTTTTTTTTTTTTTTTTTTTTGAGACAGAGTTTCGCTCTTGTTACCCAGGCTGGACTGTAATGGTGAGATCTCAGCTCACTGCAACCTCCGCCTCCTGGGTTCAGGCAATTCTCCTGCCCCAGCCTCCTGAGTAGCTGGGACTACAGGCGCGCACCACCATGCCCAGCTAATCTTTTTTTTTTTTTTGTATTTTTAGTAGAGAGAGGGTTTCACCATGTTGACCAGGATGGTCTTGATCTCTTGACCCGGTGATCCACCCGCCTTGGCCTCCCAAAGTGCTGGGATTACAGGCGTGAGCCACCGTGCCTGGCTGTATAATTTATATATTTTTATATCTTTATATATTCTGAGTACAAGCCCCTGTCAGATGCATGTGATATTTTCTCCCATTCTGTAAGTTGTCCTCATTCTCTCAATAGAATCCTTTGATCTTTGATGCACAGAAATTTTTTAAGAGTGTGCGTGTGTGCGTGTGTGTGTGTGTGTGTGTGTGTGTGATGGAGTCTCACTCTGTTGCCCAGGCTAGAGTGCAGTGATGCAATCTCAGTTCACTGCAACCTCCACCTCCCAGGTTCAAGGGATTCTCCCACTTCAGCCTCCTGAGTAGCTGGGACTACAGGTGTACACCACCATGCCAAGCTAATTTTTGTATTTTTAGTAGAGATGGGGTTTCACCATGTTGGCCAGGCTGGTTTCCAACTCCTGACCTCAGGTGATCCACCTGCCTTGACCTCCCAAAGTGTTGGGATTACAGGCATGAGCCACCGCACCCAGCCAGAAATTTTTAATTTTTGATGAAGTCCAATTTATTTTTTTTTCTTGGTGGGCTTTTGCTTTCGATCATATCTAAGAAACAATTGCAGTTATGAAGATTCCCACTTATGCCTTCTTCTGAGAGTTTAATTTGGTTTGATTTTGAGGGTGACAGGGAGCCACAGAGGGTGATGGGCAGCAGGAGGTGATCTGAGTTACATTTTAGTAATGTGCCCTCTGTCTGTGTGTGGAGGATGACGTCTGGGGTGGGGATGGGATACCTGGAGGAAGGACCATTGGCTACTGTCTGGACAGACAGCAATGGAGGTGTGTGCTAGGCCATGGCAATTGGGGGAAGGAGGTAGGGAGTGAGGTGGGAACAGCTTTTGAGTGCAGACACGTAATAAAGGAGGAGGTTCAACTCTGTCTCCCCCAACCCCCAGCCCAGGAATGGACGCCAGCCGACCCGCCTTAGCTGACAGCTTCTATGCTATCTCCTATCTCTATTATGGCGCCCTGGGCACACTGACCACTGTGCTATGCGGAGCCCTCATCAGCTGCCTGACAGGTAGGCAGATAGAGCCTGCGGGCTTAGAAGTCACCCCATTCATCTCTCTGCCTCAAGGCTCCACCCAGCAGGGAGTGAGAGGGATGCTCCCATTGGCTGAGCTACCACTGCGTGCTGTACACATTTGCATGTTATTATTATGTTTTAGATGGAGTTTTGCCTTGTTGCCCAGGCTGGAGAGCAATGGCACAATCTTTTTTTTTTTTTTTTGAGACAGAGTCTTGCTCTGTTGCCAGGTGCAAGGCTGGAGTGCAGTGGCGCGATCTCGGCTCACCACAACCTCCGCCTCAAGGGTTCAAGCAATTCTCCTGCCTCAGCCTCCAGAGTAGCTGGGACTACAGGCGCATGCCACCATGCCCAGCTAATTTTTGTATTTTTAGTAGAGATAGGGTTTCACCTTGTTGGCCAGGATGGTCTCCATCTCTTGACCTCGTGATCCGCCCGCCTTGGCCTCCCAAAGTGCTGAGATTGCAGGCGTGAGCCACTGCGCCCGGCCTTACACAATCTTGACTCATCACAACCTCCACCTTCCGAGTTCAAGCGATTCTCATGTCTCAGCCTCCTGAGTAGCTGGGATTACAAGTGTGCACCACCATGCCCAGCTAATTTTGAATTTTTAGAAGAGATGGAGTTTTGCCCTGTGTGTTGAACTCCTGGCTCAAGTGATCTGCTCACCTCGGCCTCCCAAAGTTCTGAGGTTAGAGACGTGGGCCACCGCACCTGGGCTGCACCCTATTTTTTTAAAAAGGAAAAAAAAAAAAGGTGTGTCTGTGTGTACATATATATATACACTTTTCTTTGATGTAGATATACATACATAAAAGAAATTATAAATATCTATAACAATTATGAATATATACATAAAAGAAATTATATATGTATGTATTATAACTGTGTGTGTGTGTGTGTGTGTGTGTGTGTGTGTGTGTGTGTATTTTTTCTTTTAAGAGATGGAGTCGGCTGGGCATGGTGGCTCATGCCTGTAATCTCAGCACTTTGGGAGGCCGAGGCAGGTGGATCACCTAAGGTCAGGGGTTCAAGACCAGCCCGGCCAACATGGTGAAACCCCGTCTCTACTAAAATTACAAAAAAAATAGTTGGGTGTGGTGGCTGGCCCCTGTAATCCCAGCTACTCGGGAGGCTGAGGTAAGAGAATTGCTTGATCCCGGGAGGTGGAGGTTTCAGTGAGACAAAATTGGGTCACTGCATTCCACCCTGGGCGACAGAGTGAGACTCCATCTCAAAACAAAAACAAAAACAACAAAAACAGCTCTCACTGTTACCCAGGCGGGAATGCAGTGGCACAACCATGGCTCACTGCAACCTTCAACTCCTGAGCTGAAAGCAATCCTCCCACCTCATCCTCCTGAGTAGCTGAGACTACATATTGGCGTGTGCCAATATGCCGGGCTCACATTTACATCCTTTAAAGCTATGTCGCTTTCTTGACAACCCTCCACCTGTCAGAGCTTGCCCTGTTTTGCAGAAGCAGAAACTTGAGGCATCGCCTCCGACTCCTATCTCCCACAAGATTAAGTCCTCAGCAGAGGATGTGGGATGAGGCGGGTGGCGCTATCCCTGGTGCTGAAATATCTTCTCCTAAGGCTGTCGGTGACTCCACACTTCTTAGGGAATTCTAAATTCCACAGAAAAGTAGAAGGAGACAACGCGGGGGAAATCAGCAGTGATAGCAGTACCTGCTCACACTTCTTGAGTCTCCGACTTCACATTCATCAGGACTTTATCGAGTCTTCCTCTGTGCTGGGTGCTATTTTAGGCACTGGGAATACAGTAGCAAAAGGAATCCTGTCAGGCTGGACCCTCCCTGCCATCCATTAATGTCTTTGTTGTTTTGTTTTGTTTTTTAAGATGGAGTTTCATTCTTGTCTCCCAGGCTGGAGTGCCATGGCGCGATCTTGGCTCACGCAACCTCCGCCTCCTGAGTTCAAGCGATTCTCCAGCCTCAGCCTCCCAAGTAGCTGGGATTACAGGCGCCCACCAACACACCTGGCTAATTTTTGTACTTTTAGTAGAAATGGAGTTTCACCATGTTGGCCAGGCTGGTCTCGAACTCCTGACCTCAAGTGATAACCTACCTCAGCCTTCAAAAGTGCTGGGTTTACAGATGTGAGCCACTGTGCCCAGCCTCCACTGTTCTTGTTTGCTTTCTTTTGTTTTTGAAACAGGATCTCTGTCACCAACCTGGAGTGCACAATGATGGCTCACTGCAGCCTCAATCTCTTGGGCTCAAGTGATCCTCCTGCCTCAGCCTCCCAAGTAGCTGAGACTAGAGGCACGTGCCACTATGCCTGGCTAATTTTTAAAAAAATTTTAAAAATTAGAGAGATGGGGTCTCGCTATGTTGCCTAGACTGGTCTCCAACTACTGGGAAACTCCAAGCCATCCTATAAGCTTAAACTCCCAAGGTGCGATTATAGGCGTGAGCTGCTGTGCCTGACCTCACTGATGTTTTATTACAACTTCATGGTGTAGATGACGAAATTGAGGCTCAGAGGCTTGCCAGGGTCCCTCAGTGGGAGTGGAGCCTATTAGACTTCATAGTCCAGGGATCTCCTTTTTCCTTCTCAAGGTCTCGTCTCCAAACCCCCATCACCCCTTCATTCAATGCCTGGATTTCTCCATTTCTCCCTGCCTCTCAGGCCCCACCAAGCGCAGTGCCCTGGCCCCAGGATTGTTATGGTGGGACCTTGCACAGCAGACAGCATCAGTGGCCCCCAAGGAAGAAGTGGCCATCCTGGATGACAGCTTGGTCAAGGTCAGTCTTGGGCTGGGTTCCCAGAGCTAGAGGCAGCCAAGTGGTTTGGGGGCATCACCATAGCTCAAGGGAGGGATGTGGTGTCTCTTTATCTCTCATTCTCTCTAGTCAAAAGACTCTGTTGGGAACTGATTCATCTTTTTTTTCTTTCTTTTTTTTTTTTTTTTTTTTGAGACAGAGCCTCATTCTGTCACCCAGGCTGGAGTGCAGTGGCATGATCTCAGCTCACTGCAACCTCTACCTCCTGGGTTCAAGCAATTCTCCTGCCTCAACCTCCCAAGTAGCTGGGATTATAGGCACGTACCATCATGCCCGGCTATTTTTTGTATTTTTAGTAGAGACGGGGTTTCACCATGTTGGCTAGGCTAGTCTCAAACAGCTGACCTCAGGTGATCCGTCCACCTTGGCCTCCCAAAGTGCTAGGATTACAGGTGTGAGCCACTGCACCCAGCTGGGAGCTGATTCATCTTCAACAGTTTTTATTCTCTCCCTTCACAAGGACTGAACAGAGCTTAATACTATTCCTTTTTGTTTGTTTTTTGAGACAGAGTCTCGCTCTGTCACCCAGGCTGGAGTGCAGTGGCACAATCTCAGCTCACTGCAACCTCCACCTCATGGGTTCAACCAATTCTCCTGCCTCAGCCTCCTGAGTAGCTGGTACTACAGGTGTGCACCACCACACTCAGCTAATTTTTGTATTTTTAGTACAGACGAGGTTTTGCCAGTTTGCCCAGGATGGTCTCGAACTCCTGACCTCAAATGATCCACCCACCTTGGACTCCCAAAGTGCTGGGATGACAGGCATTAACCACTGCACCCGGCCTCATCTTCGAGCTTTTATTATCTCACTTCATAAGGACTGAACAAAGTTTGATACTATTCCTTTTTGTGGTTATCTGTTTTTACAGTGACTTCCAGTCTTTGGCAGGTGAAACGGGTATGCCGTTAGGGTATTGATGTAAAGTCTCTTCTTAAAATAAAATTACTTAATTCAAAAGTGAGTCAACTTGGGGGAAATAGCTTACATAAGAAACACAACAGATGGTCGACCGATTTTGGCTAAAGCTGCGTGGTTGCTCTGTGAATTCCCAGAGTTTGGAAAAGGCTGTCCCTGGGGGACCTGATCCCAGGACTTCCCCCTGTTTTGGATTCCCTGTTCCAGTCTCTCATTTACTGCTGTGTACCTAGTCCTGCTCTGGGCTGGGGTCTGAGCCCCCCCACCCCACCCTCATTTAGCAGGAGCAGGTGAAAACTAAAAAGAGAAACATGTAGGATCTTAAGGTTTTTTTTTTTAATTATTGCCCTTTAGGTTCTAGGGTACATGTGCAGATCATGCAGGATTGTTGCATAGGTACACACGTGGCATTGTGGTTTGCTGCCTCCGTCCCCCCATCACCTATAGCTGGCATTTCTCCCCGTGTTAGTTTTTTGTGCCTTTTTTTTTTTTTTGAGACAGAGTCTCACTCCATCACCCAGACTGGAGTGCAATGGCGCAACCTTGGCTCACTGTAACCTCCGCCTCCCGGGTTCAAGCAATTCTCCTGCCTCAGCCTCCCAAGTAGCTGGGATTATAGGCATCTGCCACCACGCCTGGCTAATTATTTAGTAGAGATGGGGTTTCACCATCTTGGCCAGGCTGGTCTTGAACTTCTGACCTCGTGATCCACCTGCCTCGACCTCCCAAAGTGCTGGATTACAGGCGTGAGCCACCGTGCCAGCACATGTAGGATCCTAGCATGTGATAAGCATTCAAAGGCTAATAAAACCTGATGCCATCAGACCAGGCACAGTGGCTCATGCCTGTAATCCCAGCACTTTGGGAGGTCGAGGTAGGCAGATCGCTTGAGGCCACAAGTTCGAGACCAGCCTAACATGGCAAAACCCCGTCTCTACTAAAAATACAAAAATTAGCTGGGTATGGTGGCATGTGCCTGTAATCCCAGCTACTCGGGAGGCTGAGGCAGGAGAATTGAACACTTGAACCCAGGAGGGGGAGGTTGTAGTGAGCTGAGATTGTACCACTGCATTCCAGCCTGGGTGACAGAGTGAGATTTCGTTAAAAAGGTGGGAGAGAAGGAGGGAGGGAGGGAGGGAGGGAGGGAAGGAAGGAAGGAAAGGGAAGGAAGAAAGGAAGGAAGGAAGGAGAAAACAGAAAACTAAAGAGAAACATGTAGGTGGCACAGCAGGAGTGATTTAAAGAAAAAAAAAGAAACATGTAGGGTCTCAGCGTGATGAGCATTTAGGGGACAATAAATTGTATGCTGTGATGGGAGCAACTTTAGCCAGGGAAGTCAGGGGTGGCCTCTTGGGAGAGGTGACATTGATTGATCCTGAGTTTGGAGAAGGAACCTGCCACACACAGGAACAGGCCTGACTGAAAAGGGGATTGGGGAGGGGAGGGGTTTGGCTGAAGGGCTTTAAAGCTCCCTACAGCTGCCCTGGAGAAGTATTTATCTTTTCTCCTCCTCTCCTTCCCTCCCCTCTCCTGCCTTCCCTCCCTACCTTTCCCTCCCCTCCCCTGCCTTCCCCCCTCTCCTCCTTTCCCCTCCCCTGCCTTCTCACCCTCCTCTCCCCTCCCTTCCCTCCCTTCCCTTCTCTACCCTCCTCTCTCCCCTCCCCTCCTGACCCCTCCCATCCCCCTCCCCTGGAGAAGTATTTATCTTTTCCCTCCCCTCCTTTCCCTTCCCTCCCCTGGAGAAGTATTTATTTCTCCTCCCCTCTCCTCCCCTCCCCTCCTCCTTTTCTTTTTTCTTTCTCTCTTTTCTTTTTTTTTTTTTTTTTTTTTTTTTTGCTCTTTATTATTTTTTTTTGTTGTTGTCTTTTTTTTTTTTTAGATAGGGTCTCACTCTATTGCCCAGGCTGGAGTATAGTGTCATGATCATGGCTCACTACAGCCTCTGACCTCCATGGCCCAAGAATTTCTCCCATCTTTCAACTTCCTGAGTAGTTGGGATTACAGGCATGCACCACCATGTCTGGTTAATTTTTGCATTTTTGGTAGAGATGGGGTTTCGCTGTGTTGGCCAGGCTGGTCTTAAATTCCTGGGTTCAAATGATCTGCCCATCTTGGCTCCCCAAAGTGCTAGGATTACAGGGGTGAGCCACCATGTCTGGCCAGAAATATAATATTTATTTTCCTGAAGGTGAACGGGCAGAGAAGCAGAGAGAGGAGGGAGGAACTAAAGCAGGCATCTGAGAAAGCGCTGTTGGTCTGGGCTGTAGGTGACATATGAGTGGAGAAGAGAAACTCATGGAAATTTTGGAGGCAGAGGGGACAAGACTGGCCGGTGCACTGGACAAGGGGCAATTGTGCAATTCTGTGCAGGCCCCAGCCCGCCAGGTCATCAGTGGTCCCATCTGGGAGATGAGCTGACACGGAACAGGGCAGGGACAGGGTCTCTGATGGGGTCTCTCTTCCCCACTTTCCCCAGGGTCCTGAAGAACTCCCCCCTGGAACCAAGAAGCCCCCTGGCTTCCTGCCCACCAGTGAGGACCGTCTGTTTTTCCTGGGGCAGAAGGAGCTGGAGGGGGTGGGCTCCTGGACCGCCTGCAGTGGATATGATGGTGGTCAAGACCAGCGGGAGACAAACCTCTGAGGACCAGCCGTAGGACTGATTCCCTGGGATGGAACCTCAGGATAGGCCAATCCCAGACCATGGCTCACAACCTCGGCTCCAATTGGCTGGACTGTCTTGTATGCAAATGAGTTCAGGACTATAGGCCCTACCCTGTGGGAAGAGGCAAGGCCCTGCCTCCGGGAGGTCATGTTTTAAATCCAGCCCCCTGCTTCAACTGACCCTAGTATTAGATGCTGTAGCCCTGATGGCTCCCCCAAAATAAAACTGGGTTTTTCTGTATTTTTTTGGCGGGGGGGATGGAGTCTTCCTTGTTGCCCAGGCTGGAGTGCAGTGGCACGATCTGAGCTCACTGCAACCTCTGCCTCCCAGGTTCAAGCACTTCTTCTGCCTCAGCCTCCCAAGTAGCTGGGATTACAGGTACGCACCACACCCGGCTAACTTTTTGTATTTTTAGTAGAGACAGGATTTCACCATGTCGGTCAGTCTAGTCTTGAACTCCTGACCTCAAGTGATACACCCACCTCGGCCTCCCAAAGTACTGGGATTACAGGCATGAGCCACTGTGTCCAGCCCACCGTTTTTCTCAATCTATGATAGAAAGATGTTAGAGTCCCTCTGGACAGCATAGGAAACTCCCAGCCCTAACATCAGGATCTGAGAACGACACCAGCTCTTACTTGAAATGTGTTTAACCTTGGTTTTTTTTTTTTTTTTTTTTGAGACAGAGTTTAGCTCTTGTCACCTAGGCTGGAGTGCAATGGTGCAATCTCGGCTCACTGCAACCTCTGCCTCCCAGGTTCAAGCAATTCTCCTGCCTCAGCCTCCCAAGTAGCTGGGATTATAGGCGCCCACTATCACACCCACCTAATGTTTGTATTTTTAGTAGATACAGAGTTTCATCATATTGGTCAGGCTGATCTCGAACTCCTGACCTCAAAGTGCTGGGATTACAGGTGTGAGCCACCACGCTCACCAGAGCCATTGTGCCCAGCCTGTATTTAACGTTAGCAAGCATTTTGGAGGTCCTCAGGCCCGACCTCCTTGTGCTCCGTTTCAGAGGCAGAGAAACTGAGGCTGAGAGAGGAGGGCAATGGCTTGGCCAAAGACACAATAGCAATCCAGGCATTCACCAAGAGTTGAACACCAACTCTTTCTTTTTTTTTGAGACAGTCTCACTGTCACCCAGCCTGGATGCAATCCCCACTCACTGCAACCTCTGCCTCCTGGGTTCAAACGATTCTCCTGCCTCAGCAACCTAAGTAGCTGGGATTACAAGTGAGCGCCACCACACCTGGAGAATATTTGTAATTTTGTGTTTTTGTAGAGATGGGGTTTCACCGTGTTGGCCAGGCTGGTCTCAAATGCCTGATCTCAGGTGATCCTCCTGCCTTGGCCTTCCAAAGGGCTGGGATTACAGGCATGATGCACGGTGCTCAGCCTCTTCTTTATTTTCTTCCTGGGATTGGGGAGGCAATGAATCAGACCCCACATGGCCTCCAACCTTGGCCCACACACCTGCCATATCTCCTATCACCCTGAGCCTGCTGACGTCCCCCCCTTACCTGACAATGGAGGCTCTTGAATTAGGTTGTGTCCCCCCCAAAATTCATGTCCACCCAGAACCTCAGAACGTGAGTTTACTTGGAAATAGGATCTTTGCAGGTATAATTGGTGAAATTAAAAGAGGTCTTGGCCGGGCACGGTGGCTCACGCCTGTAATCCCAGCACTTTGGGAGGCCAAGGCGGGTGGATCATGAGGTCAGAAGATGGAGACCATCCTGACCAACATAGAGAAACCCCATCTCTACTGAAAACACAGAATTAGCTGGGCATGGTGGCGCATGCCTGTAGTCCCAGCTACCTGGGAGGCTGAGGCAGGAGAATCACTTGAACCAGGGAGTTGGAGGTTGCTGTGAGCCAAGATGGCACCACTGCACTCCAGCCTGGTGACAGAGCAAACTCCATCTCAAAAAAGAAAAAGAAAAAATAAGTCTTCCTGGAGGAGGATGGATGAACCCAGTGCCTGGTTCCTCACATGAAGTAGAGAAACACGTGGGGAAGACGCCACGTGGGACAGAGGCAGAGGCTGGATCCATGCGTCTTGAGTCAGAGAACCCAGGGATTGCCAGCAGCAACCAGAAATGAGGAGGGAGGCAGGGGATGCATTCTTTCTTCGAGCCTTTAGAGGGAACGTGGCCCTACTGGTAACCTTGATGTCAGACTTCTGTCTGCCAGAACCGTCAGAGAATAAATTTCTGTTGTTTGATGCCACCAGGCCTTTAGTGATTTGTGACAGCAGCCACGAGAGCTCATACACACTTTTTTTTGAAACAGAGTCTCACTTTGTCACCCAGGCTTGGAGTGCAGTGACACCATCTCAGCTCTCTACAACCTCTGCCTCCCGTGTTCAAGCCACTCTCTTTCCTCAGCCTCCCGAGTAGCTGGAATTACAGGTGTGCGCCACCACGCCCAGCTGATTTTCAATTTTATTTATTTATTTATTTATTTGAGACAGAGTTTTCATTCCTGTTACCCAGGCTGGAGTGCAATGGCGCGATCTCGGCTCACCGCAACTTCTGCCTCCCGGGTTCAGGCAATTCTCCTGCCTCAGCCTCCTGAGTAGCTGGGACTACAGGCACACGCCACCATGCCCAGCTAATTTTTTGTATTTTTAGTACAGACGGGGTTTCACCATGTTGACCAGGATGGTTTCGATCTCTTGACCTTGTGATCCACCCACCTTGGCCTCCCAAAGTGCTGGGATTACAGACGTGAGCCACCGGGCCCGGCCCTCAAATTTTTAATAGAGATGGGGTTTCACCATGTTGGTCAGACTGGTCTTGAACTCCTGATTTCAAGTGATCTGCCCGCCTCAGCCTCCCAAAGTGCTGGGATTACTTACAGGCATGAGCCACCATGCCTGGCCTCATACACACCTTCTGATCCCGCTTCTCTTCACCCCTTGGAGAGCTGGTCCTCTGTGCCTGCTGTTGGGATTGGACATCTTTAAATTTGGACTTAAAACTGATCATTACAACTTTAAAATCAATGACTTAGCGGTGCGGTGGCTGACGCCTGTAATCCCAGCACTTTGGGAGGCTGAGGCTGGCAGATCACTTGAGGACAGGAGTTCAAGACCAAACTGGCCAACATGGTAAAATCTTGTCTCTACTAAAAATACAAAAATTAGCCAGGTGTGGTGGTAGGCGCCTGCAGTTCCAGGTACTCGGGAGACTGAGGCAGGAGAATCGCTTGAACCTGGTAGGTGGAGATTGCAGTGAGCCGAGATCATGCCACTGCATTCCAGCCTGAGCAACAGAGCAAGAGCAAGACCCCGTCTCTCTCTCTCCTCTCTCTCTCTCTCTCTCTCTCTCTCTCTCTCTCTCTCTCTCTCTCTCTCTCTCTCTCTTTCTCTCTCTCTCTCTCTCTCTCTCTCTCTCCCTCCATATATATATATGGAGTCTCACTCTGTTACCCAGGCTCGAGTGCAGTGGCAGCATCTTGGCTCACTACAACCTCTGTGTCCCAGGTTCAAGTGACTCTCCTTCCTCAGCTTCCTGATTAGCTGGGATTACAGGCACATGCCATTATAAATAAATATATATATATATATAAATGAGCAATGTGATAAGCAGATTTTCCACCTCTGGGTAGTCCTCACTCAGAACAGAGCCCAAATCTGGGGTGGGAGGAGACACATGGGGTAAGGATGGACAAAAGTTCCCCCAAGTGGCTGGCCGCAGGGCACGCCTGTAGTCCCAGCTACTTGGGAGGCTGAGGCTGGAGGATCGCTTGAGCCCAGGAGTTCTGGGCTGTAGTGCGCTATGCTGATCGGGTGTCCGCACTAAGTTCAGCATCAATATGGTGACCTCCCAGGAGCAGGGGACCATCAGGTTGCCTAAGGAGGGGTGAACTGGCCCAGGTCAGAAGTGGAGCAGGTCAAAACTTCCGTGCTGCTCAGTAGTGGGATTGCGCCTGTGAATAGCCACTGCACTCCAGCCTTGGCAACATAGCAAGACCCCATCTCTTAGAAAAAAAAAGTTCCCCCAAGCGAGCAGAAGAAGCTGATCTGGCTGCAATTGAGAGGTCCATTCACAGTTCATTCCATTTATTGCGGAGTAGTATTCCACTGTGCAAAAGGACCGTAGTTTATCACATATTCACCAGTTGATGTCCGGGTTGTTTCCAGTTTTTGAGTAGGAGAAATAAAGTTGCTATCAACATTCATGTACAAGTCTTTGTATGGACACCAGGCGCAGTGGCTCACGCCTGTAATCCTGACACTTTGGGAGACAAGGCAGGAGGGTCACTCGAGACCAGGAGTTTGAGATCAGCCGGGGCAACAGAGCGAGACCCCATCTCTACAGAAAAATTTAAAAATTAGCCAGGTGAGGTGGCGCATGCCTATAGTCCCAGCTACTTGCAAGGCTGAGGCGGGAGGATTGCTTGAGCCTAAGATGTCAAGGCTGCAGTGAGCTGTGGGAACCACTGCACTCCAGCCTGGGTGACAGCAGGATCCTGTCACTATTTTATTTCTTCATGTGGACATATACAGATGCTCCTTTGAGGTGGTTATATTCAAGTAAACCCATCATAAGGTGAACATATCGCACACTGAAAATGTATTTAACACACCTAACCTACTGAACATCATAGCCTAACCTACCTTAAACATGCTCCAAACACTCACCTTTGGCCCAGAACAGTGATGGACATCTGTAATCCCAGCACTTTGGGAGGCCGAGGCAGGCAGATCACCTGATGTCGGAATTTCGAGACCAGTCTAAGCAACAGGTGAAACCCCAGCTCTACTAAAAATACAAAATTAGCCTGGTGTGGTGGTGCATGCCTGTAATCCCAGCTACTTGGGAGGCTGAGACATGAGAATCATTTGAACTGGGAGGTGGAAGTTGTGGTGAGCCAAGATCTCGCCACTGCACTCTAGCCTAGGAAACAACAGCAAAACTCCATCTCAAAAAAAAAAGTATTCATGTTTCTTGCCGGATTTGGTGGCTCATTGCCTGCAATCCCAGGGCTTTCAAACGCTGAGGCAAGAGGATTGCTTGAGGCCAGGAGTTTGAAATCAGCTTGAAAAATATAGTGAGACCTCCATCTCTAAAAATAAAAAAAAAATTAATCAGGTATGGTGGTATGTGGCTATAGTCCTAGCTGCTCAGGAGGCAGAGGCAGGAGGATAGCTTGAGCCCAGGAGTTCTAGGCTGCAAAGAGCTATGGTCACGCCATGCACTCCAGCCTGGGTAACAGAGGGAAACCTTGTCTCTTAAAAAAAAAGTGTTGATGTTTACTTAGCAGAGACTCAGTAGGATACATTTTTCTCTCTCTCTCTCTCTTTTTTTTTTTTAAGACCGAGTCTCGCTCTGTCACCAGGCTGGAATGCAGTGGCGTCATCTCGGCTCACTGCAATCTCTGCCTTCTGGGTTCAAGCAATCCTTCTGCCTCAGCCTCCCAAGTAACTGGGACCAGAGGCATGTGCCACCACAGCTAATTTTTGTAGCTTTAGTAGAGATGGGGTTTCACCATGTTAGCCAGGATGGTCTTGATCTCCTGACCTCGTAATCCACCTGCCTCCGTCTTCCAAAGTGCTGGGATTAAACCGTGAACCACCGTGCCTGGCCTATTTTATTGATTTTTAAACATTAATAGACTATTTTTTGGAGCAGTTTTAGGTTTATAGTAAAATTAAGTGGAAATTTCAGAGAGCTCTCATATACCTCTTCTATTCTCCCTCACCCCCGAAATTTTCCCTTTTTTTTTTTTTTTTGAGACGGAGTTTCGCTCTTGTTACCCAGGCTGGAGTGCAATGGCGCGATCTCGGCTCACTGCAACCTCTGCCTCCTGGATTCAGGCAATTCTCCTGCCTCAGCCTCCCAAGTAGCTGGGACTACAGGCACGCGCCACCATGCCCAGCTAATTTTTGTATTTTCAGTAGAGACGGGGTTTCACCATGTTGACTAGGATGGCCTCGATCTCTTGACCTCATGATCCACCCACCTCGGCCTCCCAAAGTGCTGGGATTATAGGTGTGAGCCACTGCGCCCGGCCAACTTTCCCTATTATTATCTTTCATTAAAGTAGCATATAAAAAAAATAATAAAATATAAATAAATAAATCATAAAATAAAAAAATATTTAAAAAAGAAAAATAGAGTGGTATATTTGTTACAATTAATACTGTATTTATTTATTTGTTTGAGATAGAGTTTCACTCCTGTTGCCCAGGCTGGAGTGCAGTGGTATGATCTCAACTCACTGCAACCTCTGCCTCCTGAGTTCAAGCAATTCTCCTGCCTCAGCCTCCCAAGTAGCTCAGATTACAGGAGTGTGCCACCATTCCTGGCTAATTTTTTTGTGTGTTTAGTAGAGGCAGGGTTTCACCACGTTGGTCAGGCTGATCTCAAACTCCTGGCCTCAGGTGATCCACTCGCCCTGGCCTCCCAAAGTGCTGGGATTACAGGCATGAGCCACAGCACTCAGCCTAATGCATTATTACTGAAGTCTACAGTTTACATTAGGGTTTACTCTCTGGTTGCGTATTCTATTGGTTTTGACAAATGCACAGTGATGTATATACACCATCGCAACCTATCATACTGAATAGTTTCACTGCCCTAAAACTCCCCCGTGTTTGGCCGGGCACATGGCTCACGCCTGTAATCCCAGCACTTCGGGAAGCTGAGGTAGGCAAATCACAAGGTCAGAAGTTCGAGACCAGCCTGGCCAATATGGTGGAAACCCGTCTCTTCTAAAAATACAAAACTTAGCCGGGCATGGTGGTGCCCGCCTGTGGTCTCAGCTACTCCGGAGGCTGAGGCCGAAGAATCACTTGAACCTGGGAGGCCAAGATTGCAATGAGCCAAGATCACGCCACTGCACGACAGCCTGGGTGACAGAGTGAGACTTGGTCTCAAAAAAAAAACAAACCCATGGTCACTCTATATGGTCTTCCTTTTAGTCTATTCCTCAGCTTCTATTCATTTTGTTTATTCTTTTTTTTTTTTTTTTTTTTGAGATGGAGTCTCGCTCTGTCACCCAAGCTGGAGTGCAATGGCGCAGTCTTGGTTCACTGCAACCTCCACCTCCCAGTTCAAACTATTCTCCTGCCTCAGCCTCCCGAGTAGCTGGGACTACAGGCACATGACACCACATCAGGCTAATGTGTATATATATATATAATTTTTTTTTTGAGACGGAGTTTCGCTGTTGTTACCCAGACTGGAGTGCAATGGCACGATCTCCACTCACCGCAACCTCCGCCTTCTGGGTTCAAGTAATTCTCCTGGCTCAGCCTCCCGAGTAGCTGGGGCTATAAGCGCGCACCACCATGCCCAGCTAATTTTTGTATTTTTAGTAGAGATGGGGTTTCACCATGTTGACCAGGATGGTCTCGATCTCTTGACCTCGTGATCCACCCGCCTCGGCTTCCCAAAGTGCTGGGATTATAGGCATGAGCCACTGCGCCCGTCCAAGTTTATATTTTTAGTAGAGACAGGGTTTCACTATGTTGGCCAGGCTGGTCGGGAACTCTCTTGACCTCCTGATCCACCTGCCTCGGCCTCCCAAAGTGCTGGGATTACAGGTGTGAGCCACCGCACCCAGCCAGGTTTTATCATCTAACAGGATGCAGGCGATTTTTTTCTAATCGCCATTAATGGCAATCAGAATTTTTAAGAAAAGCTCTAAGAACTTAAAAAAAATCGCAAGGGTGTTGGTTTCTGAATGTTATCCAATGTTTTTCCATGGTGAAATGATCATGTGGAATTTTCTCTTTTTATCTTTTTATTGAATAAATGAAGTTTTCTAAAGCTGAACTTTCCTTGTCTCTTTGGAATAAGACTGCATAATCCTAGTATATTGTCTTTGAAAGCTCAGTGGAACTCAATTTGCTAGTGTTTTATTTAGCATTTTTGCGTGCACCGCGAGCCCTGACCTCTCCCTGGCAGCTCAGTACCCTGCAGCTCAGCCGATTCCCACAGGAATCCCAGACGCTTTGCATAAGGTCAACTGGGTGACTTCAGCCAAACAGCTCCCGAGGTCTCCTTCCAGAATCTCCTTTTTCTCTGGGCAACCTGGCTGCCCACCCCAGCACTCCAGGCGGTGCCCTTGCCCTCTGAGCCCCATCCTGCAGCCCTGTTGAATGTTGTCCTAAATGACTGGGAGGTGGGAACCCTCCCCTTCGGGTCCACAGGCTTGTCTCTGCCTCCCCTGCTGATCTTGGTATTTGTAGCTTAAGACTGAGGCCCTGAATTCCTGTTCTTTCTGGTACAGCAGGAGAATTGTCAAGAAGCCAGGTGGAGCAGAAGACAGGACCAGGCAGGAAGCAGGTAAGTTTCCACTGGAACGACTCCACTTGCCTCCTACCCAGGCCCAGGGCTGTGTCAGGTGCGGCTGGCTCCAGGCCCACCTGGGGCATACTAGGGCAAGGATGGAGGGTCTCCCCTACATTCTATCCTCCTCAGAGCCGGGTCTCAGACTGGGGCTGGGATTGAGGATCATTCCAAAACTGGTGGCTCCTCAGGAGGTAGCTCACCTCATGCCACCTACCAGGATAGAATTTTTTTTTTTTTTTTTTTAAACAGACTCTTGATCCGTAACCCAGGCTGGAGTGCAGTGATGCAATCTCCGCTCATTTCAACCTTCGCCTCCCAGGTTCAAGCGACTCTCCTGCCTCATCCTCCTGAGTAGCTGGGATTACAGGTGCCCACCACCATGCCTGGCTAATTTTCATATTTTTAGTAGAGATGGGGTTTTGACATGTTGGCCAGGCTGGTCTCGATCTCCTGACCTCAAGTGACCTGCCCCCGCCTCGGCCTCCCAAAGTGCTGGGATTACAGGCCTGAGCCACCGCGCCAGCCTAAGGATAAAATCTTGATGGACTTGCTGTGTGGCCTGCAGCCAGCCGCTGCCCCTCTCTGGGTCATTCACGTTGCTTCCTCCAAGTCCTGACCTGGCAACAGAATGTTCAAGGAGCTGGTCAAATCCACAGTTGCGCCAGCAATGCAGAACCCTCAAACATGAAAAATAAAAAAAAAAAAATGAGCCAGGTGCAGTGCCTCACGCTTGTTATCCCAGCACTCTGGAAATTGGGATAATCATCTGAGCCCAGGAGTTTGAGACCAGCCTGGGCAACATGGTGAAACCACATCTCTACAAAAAATACCAAAATTAAGCTGGGCCATGCCTGTAATCCCAGCACTTTGGGAGGCCGAGGCAGGTGGATCACTGAGGTCCAGTTCGAGACCAGCCTGGCCAACATGGTAAAACCCCGTCTCTACTCAAAATACAAAAATCAGTCGGGCATGGTGGTGCACACCTGTACTCCCAGGTACTCAGGAGGCTGAGGCAGAAGAACTGCTTGAACCCGGGAGGTGGAGGTTGCAGTGCACCGAGATAGAGCTACTGCACTCCAGACTGGGCAACAGAGTGGGACTCCATCTCAAAAAAAAAAAAGTACAAAAATTAGCTGGGCGTGGTAATGATGCATGACAGTGGTCCCAGCTACATGGGAGGCTGCAGTGGGAGGATCACCTGAGCCTGGGATGTCGAGGCTGCAGTGTCGTGGTCATGCCACTGAACTTCAGCCTGGGTGATGGGAATGAGACCCTGTCTCAAAAATCTAAAAAAAAAGAAAAAAGAAAGAATATTGGATTGAAAAATTCACATGACTGTGAAAATTGCTTCTGTCCTCCCAAAGAAAATCATAAAAATGTTTCCTGTCAAATTACATATAAATCTTACTCATCTTTTAACTTATTTTTTTATTTGGCTTTTTGTTTTTTGTTTTTTTTAATCACAAAATAATCTGAAGAGCCAATTTGTCCTGGAGGCCTCGTTGTGAAAATCTGCAGCCCCCCTGCAGTGGTCATCTTTGATGAAACCAAGTAAAACATCAACAGGATCGTTGCAGAAATGTGACCGACGTGGCTGGCTTTGCGGCTGAGCATTGGTTTTATTTCAAAACACATTGTAAGTGGAACAAACAAAACTCACACCTCACTCAACACTATGCTTCTGACACCAGATGTGCTGGTTGTTTTCATTTTTTCCACATAGTAAGCAATTCTCCAGTGGACACCAGCTGGGATGCCTCTTATGCGACATGGTTCTGACACTTCTACCCAGAGCCAGCCTCTGATCTCACAGTCCCACAAAACGGCCCCAACTTGAGATACAATGGTCTCTGTAGAGTGGGGAACCCCACCCTTGCAACCTGCAGGTGTGTAGAGTTCGTCAACTCCGAAGCTCGTCAAATCCCATCTTTTGGGGATTTTTATGGAGGCTTCAGTACGAAGGCATGATGGGTTATGAACTCAGTTCCCACCCCTGCACCAGTCCCCAGAGAAAAAGGGCGGGGCTGAAAGCTACAAGCTTCTAATCACGGCTTGGTCTTTCTCGTCCCCACCAGGGAACCCATCAAGAATCATCTCATTAGAACCAAAGACACTGCTGTCACCCAGGACTTTCTAAGGCATTTAGGAGCTCTCTGTCAGACACTCCCATCACTCTGTGTCAGGAACTGGGGTCAAAAGACCAAATATTTATTTATTGATTGCATTATTACTATTGTTATTATTTTGAGACAGAGTCTCGCTCTGTTGCCCAGGCTGGAGTGCAGTGGTACGATCTCAGCTCACTGCAGCCTCCACCTCCCAGATTCAAGCGATTTTCCTGCCTTAGCCTCCCAAGTAGCTGGGACTACAGGTGTACGCCCCAGGCCTGTATTTTTAGTAATTTATCACTGGCTAATTTTTGTATTTTTAGTAGAGACAAGGTTTTGCTATGTTGGCCAGCCTGGTCTCAAACTCTTGGCCTCAAGTGATCCGCCCACCTCGGTCTCCCAAAGTTCTGGGATTACAGGCATGAGCCACCCTGCCCAGGCTATTTATTTTTATTATTTTATTTTATTTTATTTATTCATTTTTTTGAGATGGAGTTTCGCTCTTATTACCCAATCTGGAGTGCAATGGCGCGATCTCGGCTCACTGCAACCTCTGCCTCCTGGGTTCAAGCAATTCTCCTGCCTCAGCCTCCTGAGTAGCTGGGATTACAGGCACGCGCCACCGTGCCCAGCTAATTTTTTGTATTTTTAGTAGAGACGGGGTTTCACCATGTTGACCAGGATGATCAATCTCTTGACCTCATGATCCACCCGCCTCGGCCTCCCAAAGTGCTGGGATTACAGGCTTGAGCCACCGCGCCCGGCTATTTATTTTTATTTTTAAGCTTTTTTTTTTTTTTTTTTTGAGATGGATTCTTGCTCTATCACCAAGCTGGAGTGCAGTGGTGCAATCTCGGCTCACTTCAACCTCTGCCTCCTGGATTCAAGCAATTCTTCTGCCTCAGCCTCCCAAGTAGCTGGGACCACAGGCACGTGCCACCATGCCTGGCTATTTTTTGTATTTTTAGTAGAGACGGGGTTTCACCATGTTGGCCAGGATGGTCTCGATCTCTTGACCTTGTGATCTGCTTGCCTCAGCCTCCCAAAGTATTGGGATTACAGGCGTGAGCCACCGTGCCCAGCCGCTTTTTGTTTTTTAAAAGAAAGAGAATCTTGGGCCAGGCGAGGTGGCTCACACCTGTAATCCGAGCACTTTGGGAGGTCGAGTTGGGTGGATCACGAGGTCAGTAGTTCGAGACCAGCCTGGCCAACATGGTGAAACCCCCATCTCTACTAAAGTTAAAAAAAAGAAAAATTAGCTGGGTGTGGTGGCAGGCACCTGTAATCCCAGCTACTCAGGAGGCTAAGACAGGAGAATTGCTTGAGCCCACGAGGCAGAGCTTGCAGGGAGCCAAGATTGTGACACTGCACTCCAGCCTGGGCGATAGAGCAAGACTCAGTCTCAAAAAAAGAAAGAAAGGAAGGAAGGAAGAAATCTTTTTTTTTTTTTTGAGAGATTGTCTTGCTCTGTTGTCAGGTGCCAGGCTGGATGGAGTACAGCGGTGTAATCTCGGCTCACTGCAACCTCTGCCTCCCGGGTTCAAGCAATTCTCCTGCCTCAGCCTCCCGAGTAGCTGGGACCACAGGCAGGTGCCACCACACCCAGCTAATTTTTGTATTTTTTTAGTAGAGACGGGGTCTCACCATGTTGGCCAAGATGGTCTCAATCTCCTGACCTCGTGATCTGCCCGCCTTGGCCTCCAAAAATACTTGGATTGCAGGCGTGAGCCACCATGCCCAGCTAAGAAAGAGAATCTTGCTCTTGCTCTGTTGCCCAGACTGGAGTATAGTGGTGAGAACTTGACTCACTGCAGCCTCAAACTCTCAGGCTTGATCAATCCTCCCACCTCAGCCTCCCGGGTAGCTGGGACTACAGATGCACATCACCATGCCCAGCTAATTCTTTTATCTTTTGTGGAGACATCAACTCACTAAGTTGCCCAGGCTGGTCTAGAACTCCTGAGCTGAAGCAATCCTCCTGCGTCAGCCTCCCAAAGTGCTGGGATTATAGGCATGAGCCATCATGCCGGGCCCCATGCCCTGTTTTTCACTGGACATTAGATTTTTAGGGATGAAGACTAGCCTGTGTCAAAACCTGTAATTGTGCTTTTTTTTTTTTTAAATGAAGTCTTGCTCTGTAGCCCAGGCTGGTATGCAAGGTGCAATATCGGCTCACAGCAACCTCTACCTTGTTCAATCGATTCTTCTGCCTCAGCCTCCAGAGTAGCTGGGATTACAGGCATGCACCACAGTACTCTGATCATTTTTTGTATTTTAGTAGAGATGGAGTTTCACCATGTTGGCCAGGCTGGTCTTGAACTCCCGACCTCAGGTAATCCACCCACCTTGGCCTCCCTAAGTGCTAAGTTTATAGGCATGAGCTTCTATGCCCGGCCGTAATTGCACTTTGGAAAATAGATCTCCAGGTCTTCACAAAACTTTGCATCCCTGAGGATACCCCACTGCAAATGCCTCAGGCCTAGTTGGAGTGCCAGACGCTGAGGCCTGAGGCTGGGGGGCACAGGGGACCATCAGCTTGCTTGGACCTCCTCAATCTTGGCTCACTGCAACCTCCGCCTCCCGGGTGCAAGTGATTCTCCTGCCTCAGCCTCCCAAGTAGCTGCGATTACAGGCACATGCCACCATGCCTGGTTAATTTTGTATTTTTAGTAGAGATGCGGTTTCTCCATGTTGGTCAGCCTGGTCTCAAACAAACTGGGGTGGAGGCCACTGGGGGACCTGAATCTCCCTCCTCTCTGGGCAGTGAGGCTTGTGCATGCTGGCCTTGGACCCACTGAAGACCCTTCCAGCCCCAGTGCTGTTCTCTGAATTCCTGGGTAGCACAGGTGTTGGGACTGAATCCTGCTGGAGACTCCAGAAACTCTGACTTTTCTTGCTTGGTGCTAGGGTTAGGTAACAACAGCAGTTTCTTTTTTCTTTTCTTTCTTTTTCTTTTTTTTGAGATGGAGTCTTCCTCTGTCTCCTAGGCTGGAGTGCTGTGGTGTGATCTTGGCTCACTTCAACCTCCACCCGCCCTGCGTTCAAGCAATTCTCCTGCCTCAGCCTCCTGAGTAGCTGGGATTACAGGCACCCACCACCATGCCTGGCTAGTTTTTGTATTTTTAGTAGAGATGGGGCTTACCATGTTGTCCAAGCTGGTCTCAAACTCCTAACCTTCAGTGATCCACCTGCCTCAGCTTCCCAAAGTGCTGGGATTGCAGGAGTGGAATTTTACTTTATTAATTAATTTATTTTTTGAGATGGAGTCTTGCTCTGTTGCCCAGGCTGGAATCCAATGGTGTGATCTCAGCTCACTGCAAACTCTGCCTCCTGGGTTCAAGCAATTCTCCTGCCTTGGTCTCCCGAGTAGCTGGAACTACAGGTGTGTACCACCGCACCAGGCTAATTTTTGTATATTTAGAAGAGATGGGGTTTCACCATGTTGTCCAGGCTGGTCTCGAACTCCTGACCTCAGGTGATCTGCCCGCCTTGGACTCCCAAAGTGCTGGGATCACAGGCGTGAGCCACTGCACCCGGCCTCAACACATTTCTGACACCAGGTGTATGGAAACTTTTCCACGCATCAAGAAATTCTCCAGCAGACACCAGCTGGGTGGGTTTTTCTGTTTGTTTTTTTATATTTTTAGCTGGTGTTTTTAAATTCAATTCAGTTCAGATGCTCTACCTGAAGATAGTATCAGACCCCACAGGTTGAGGGCTCAGTCCCACAAGATGATCCCCAGTGCAGATGCCATTTGCAAACAGTAGGTTTTCACCTATACTTCTAAAGCACTGGCTACAAGTCAAGGCTCCCTTAGGCTGGGCACAGAGGCCCCTCCTCTAGTCCCAGCACTTTGGGAGGCTGGGAGGTGGGAGGATCATTCGAGCTCAGGAGTTTGAGACCAGCCTGGGCAACATGGTGAAACCCTGTCTCTACAAGAAATACAAAAAATTAGCTAGGCTGGGCGAGGTGGCTCATGCCTGTAATCCCAGCACTTTGGGAGGCCACGGCAGGTGGATCACCTGAAGTCAGGAGTTTGAGACCAGCCTGGCCAACGTGATGAAACCCTGTCTGTACTAAAAAAATAATAATAACAATACAAAAAGTAGTTGGGCGCAATGGCAGGCACCTATAATCCCAGCTACTCAGGAGGCTGAGGCAGAAGAATCAGTTGAACCCAGGAGGCAGAGGTTGCAGTGAGCCGAGATTGCGACATTGCACTCCAGCCTGGGGAACAAGAGCGAGACTTCGTCTCAAAATAAAAAATTAGCTGGGCACAGTAATGTGTGCCTGTGGTCCCAGCTACTCAGGAGACTGAGATGGGAGGACTGCTTGAGCCCAGGAGCTGAAGGTTGCTGTGAGCCAAGATCGCATCACTGCACTCCAGCCTGGGCAACAGAGCAAGACCCTATCTTAAAAAAAAATGTTGTGGCCAGGTGAGGTGGCTCACACCTGTAATCCCAGCACTTTGGGAGGCCAAGGCAGGCGGATCACCTGACATCAGGAGTTTGAGACCAGGCTGACCAACATGGAGACATCCCGTCTCTACTAAACATACAACATCAGCCGGGCTTGGTGGAGCATGCCTATAATCCCAGCTACTTGGGAGGCTGAGGCAGGAGAAACGCTCGAACCTGGGAGGAGGAGGTTTTGGTGAGCCAAGATCGCACCATTGCACTGTAGTCTGGGCAATAAGAGCGAAACTCTGTCTCAAAAAATAAAATAAAATAATAATAGTAATAATAAGAAATATTCAGGTAAACAGCCAGATGAGGAGATACCCAGACTAGAGCAGGGGCTGGAGGCAAAGACAGGAGCTTCTGCCTCTGTGGAGTGGGGTCCACCTCCCTCCTGGTATGTGGAAGTGTTCGCCAATATGGAAGCTCCTTAAACTCCCTAAAGTTCAGGGATTTTTATAGAGGTTTTATTAGGAAGCCACAATTGATTATTAATTCCATTTCCAGCCCCTCTTCCCTCTCCAGAGAAAGGTAGTCAGGCTGAAAGCTCCAGGCTTCTAATCATGGCTTGGTCTTATTGGCTCCCCACCCAGGAACCTCCCAAGCATCACCTCCTTAGAGCAAAAGACACTCCTGTCACCCAGAAAATCCCAGGGAAATTTGGAGCTCTGCGTCAGATGTTCCCAGCACTCATTACAGAGGTCTCGGGGGCTCTGTGTCAGAAACTGGGGCAAAGACCAAATATTTATCTTACTGTAAATCACAATATCAGGCAGGCACGGTGACTCATGCCTATCATCTCAGCACTTTGGGGGGGCCGGGTGGGTGGATCATCTGAGGTCAGGAGTTCGAGACCAGCCTGGCCAAAGCGGCAAAACCTCGTCTCTACTAAAAACACAAAAGTTCGCTGGGTGTGCCTGTAATCCCAGCTATTCTGGAGGCTGAGGCAGGACACTCACTTGAACCTGGGAGGCGGAGGTTGCAGTGAGCTGAGATGGAACCACTGCACTCCAGCCTGGGTGACAGAGCGAGACTCCGCCTCAAAAAAAAAAAAAAGTGTGCCCCTGGCCGGAGGTGTGGCCAAGCCTTGCCCTTGGCCTGAGGCATGACCAGAGTAAAGACTCCAGCCTCAGTTACGGGTGGGGAGGCTCACGTTTGATATAGGGAAAGAGGCACCAGATTGGCGGCTATCAGAACAAAGAGAAAACACACCCACACCCAACGTGAACAAAGGCTGCAGAGAGCCCACAAATTGCAGAGTACTGGGGAGAAGGGTCAAGTCCAGAAGGCAAACAGATGCTTTGTGTCCCTGAGGGGCTTGGTTGCAAGTTCATGCCCGGTTCCTGCCCAGCCCATCCTGGCCCAGCCATCCTGCACGGAAGGCTGTTTGCTGAATTCAGTCCTTGCCCAAACATTTGTTTGTTTGTTTGAGACAAGATGCCTGCAGGTGCCCGATGCCCTCTGGCTGGGTCGGAGCTCACAGCTGGGGCAGAGGAGGAGAGGCTGCAGAATGCTGGACCTGTGGATTTGTCTCCAGCTCTGAGACTCCGGGCAGAGAGTTCTGGGGTTAGAGCATGGGCAGGGCTCATGGTGTTGGGTCACAGACTCAAGACTCTCCAGCCTCTTCATAAAAAGGATGGAAGCAGCCGGGTGCGGTGGCCCATGCCTGTAATCCCAGCAGTTTGGGAGTCTGAGGCAGGTGGATCACCAGAGATCAGGAGTTCGAGACCAGCCTAGCAAACATGGAGAAAATCCATCTCTACAAAAATACAAAAAGAACTAGTTGGGTGTGGTGGTGCGCACCTGTAATCCCAGCACTTTGGGAGGCCGAGTCAGGTGGATCACCTGAGGTCAGGAGTTCGAGACCGGCCTGGCCAACATGGTGAAACCCCATTTCTACAAATAATACAAAAATTAGCCGGGTGCGGTGGCCCACGCCTGTAACCCCAGCTGCTTGGAAAGCTGAGGCAGGAGAATTTCCTGAACCTGGGTGGCAGAGGTTGCAGTGAGCTGAGATCACGCCATTGCACTCCAGCCTGGGCAACAAGAGTGAAACTCTGTCACAAAAAAAAAAAACAAAAACAAAAAAAAAACTTTAGAAGTTGGAAAAAAGCATATAGAATAAGGATATAGAGAAAGAAAATGGCTGGGTGCAGCGGCTCATGCCTGTAATCTCAGCACTTTGGTAGGAGGGTTCTTTAAGGCCAGAAGTTCAGACGAGATCAGGCACATTCTGGGGTGTAAGGCCATAGACAAGGCCAGGAGTTCAAGACCAGCCTGCACAACATGACAGGACCCTGTCTCCACCAAAAAAAAAAAAAAAAAATTAGCCAGGCATAATGGCATTCACCGGTAGTCCCAGCTACTCAGGAGGCTGAGGTGGGAGGATCGCTTGTACCAAGGAGCTGGAGGCTGCAGTGAGAGGTGATTGGGCCACTGCACTCCAGCCTAGGAAACACGGCGAGACCCTGTCTCAAAAACAAACAAACAAAAAACATAACAAATATTTTCGTACAGCTGTGTGATGTGTCTGTGGGTTTTTCTTTCTTTTCCTGTAAAGGGTTTTAAGCAAAGTTTTACCACAAAAGAGTGAAAAAGTCAAAAGTTTTTAAAGGTGTGTTTTGTATTGCTTAGTTTTGTTTTGTGTTTGTTTGTTTTTTGAGACAGAGTCTCGCTCTGTCGCCCAGGCTGGAGTGCAGTGGCGTGATCTTGGCTCACTGCAACCTCTGCCTCCCGGGTTCAAGTGATTCTCCTGCCTCAGCCTCCCAAATAGCTGGGAATACAGGTGCCCGTCACCGCGCCTGACTAAATTTTGTATTTTTTTAGTAGAGACAGGGTTTCACTATCTGGGCCAGGCTGGTCTCAAACTCCTAACCTCAGGTGATCCACCTGCCTCGGCCTCCCAAAGTGCTGAGACTGTAGGCGTGAGCCACCACGCCTGGCTGTTTTTTTTTTAGGACAAGGTCTCTCTGTCTCCCATGCCGGAGTGTAGTGGTGCAATCTCAGCTCACTGCAACCCCTGCCTGCGGGTTCAAGCAATTCTCATGACTCAGCCTCCCGAACACCTGGAATTACAGGCTCCTGCCACCATGCTCACCTCATTTTTGTATTTTTAGTAGAGACGGGGTTTTGCCATTTTGGCCAGGCTGGTCTCAAACTCTTGACCTCAGGTTCTCCACCTGCCTCAGCCTCCCAAAGTGCTGGGATTACAGGCATGAACCACCACACCTGGCTGGCATTTTAAATCTTTTATACAATATTTTTACTATAACTTTTCTATGTTTAGGTACATTTAGATACTTACCACTGTGTGCAATTGCCTGTAATATTTCTTTGTAGTTTTTTTTTTTTGGAGAAAAAGAAAATTCTCCTCTCTTGCCCAGGCCGGAGTGCAGTGGAACCATCTCTGCTCACTGCAGCCTCAACCTCCCAGGCTCAAGCAATCCTCCCACGTCAGCCCTCTGAGTAACTGGGACTACAGGCATGCACCAGCCTGCCCAGGTAATTTCTGTCTTTTTCTGTAGAGATAGGGTTTCACCATGTTGCCCAGGCTGGGCTGGAACTCCTGGGTTCAGGCAATAAACCCTCCTGAGCCTCCCAAAGTGCTGGGATTACAGGCGTGAGCCACCACACTCAGCCTGCCTACATTTCACATGCTGTACAGACTTGGAGCAACTGGCTATGCCAGGGACCCCCAACCCCGGGGCCACAAACCAGTATCTGCTAGGAACCAGGCCACACAGCAGAAGGTGATTGACGGGCAAGCACGCAAAGCTTCTTCGTATATAGAGCTGCTCTCCATTTCTCCCGTTACACCTGAGCCCCTCCTCCCATGTGATCAGCAGCAGCCCTCGATTCTCACAGAAGCACAAACGCTATTGTGAACTGCACCTGTGAGGGACATAGGTTTTGCACTCCGTATGAGAATCTAGCCTGTGCTCAGTGGCTGACGCCTGTAATCCCAACACTTTGGGAGGCCAAGGCAGGCAGAACACCTGAAGTCAGGGGTTCAAAACCAGCCTGGCCAACATGGCCAAACTCCGTCTCTACTAAAAATACAAAAATTAGCCAGGCATGGTGGTGCACGCCTGTAATCCCAGCTACTCAGGAGACTGAGGTGGGAGAATCGCTTGAACACGGGAGGCAGAGGTTGCAGTGAGCTGAGATCACGCCGCTGCACTCCAGCCTGGGCAACAGAGGGAGACCGTCTCAAAAAAAAAAAAAAAAAGAGAGAGAATCTAATGTTTGATGATCTGTTACTGTCTCCCATCACCCCAGATGGGATTATCTAATTGCAGAAAATAAAGCTCGGGATTCCCGCTGATTCTGCATTCTCGTCAGTTATATTATGACAATGTAATAATAATAGCAATAAAGGCCACCATAAATGCAATGTGCTCGAATCAGTCTGAAACCACCGCCTCCCTGCCTCCTGAGTAGCTGGGACTGTGGGCACATGCAGCACACCCAGCTCACTTAAAAAAAACCAACAAAACAAAAAACAAACTTTTTTTTTTTTTTGTAGAGATGGGACTTTACTGTTGTCCATGCTGGTCTTGAACTCCGAGCCTCGAGGGTTCCTCCTGCCTTGGCCTCAGAAAGCACTGGATCCCAGGCCATAAGTCACCACAGCTGCCAAGGAACAACTCTTTTTTTTTTTTTTTTGAGATAGAGTCTCACTCTGTTGCCCAAGCTGGAGAGCATTGGCACGATCTCAGCTCATGGCAAACTTCACCTCCCGGTTCAAGCAATTCTCCGGACTCAGCCTCCCAAGTAGCTGGGACTTCAGGCAAGGGACACTAATTTTTTGTATTTTTAGTAGAGACGGGGTTTCACCATGTTGGTCAGGCTGGTCTCAAACTCCTGACCTCAAGTGATCTGCCTGCCTTGGCCTCCCAAGTTGCTAGGATTACAGGGTGAGCCAGCACACCTGGCCCTTTTGCTTATTTATCTAGCATTCAGAAGAAATCCAGAATGAGGTAGGTTCACATGTTTCTTCTTGGTTTTTCTCTTTTTCTTTTTTTGAGACAGAATTGCTTTGTCGCACAGGCTGGAGTGCAATGGCGTGATCTCAGCTCACCGCAACCTCCACCTCCTGGGTTCAAGCAATTCTCCTGCCTCAGCCTCCTGAGTAGGTGGGATTACAGGCACCCGCCACCACGCCTGGCTAATTTTTGTATTTTTAGTAGAGACAGGGTTTCACCTTGTTGACCGGGATGTTCTCAATTTCTTGACCTCATGATCCACCCCCTCGGCCTCCCAAAGTGCTGGGATTACAGGCGTGAGCCACTGCGCCTGGCCAGGGATGGGGTTTTCTAAGGGTAGGTAAACAGTTCCTGCAGCGGCTGAGGCGTCCCTAAGAACACATGAACTGTTACAGTAAGGATAATCCCAATATTTGTTTCCACTCTTGACGGGCTGGGCTTACTGATAGGATGTAATGACTTCAGCAGAACAGTGTGTGGACATAAGATTAACATCCAATTTTGAAAGATGAAGATTGGGATTAAGTATGTGAAGAAAATGTATATTCTAGGAGGGGCCTATAGAATGAAATCTAGGACCTGAAATTTCTAAGGCTGATGTAACGTAGCTCTGCAAACTAGGTGGCTTACAGCAGCCGAAAAGGCTGGACATGATGGCGCACACCTGTAATCCCAGCACTCTGGGAGGCCGAGGCAGGAGGATCACTTGAGCCAAGGAGTTCAAGACCAACCTGGGCAACATGGCAAAACCCCGTATCTAAATATGTCCAAAAAAGACCGGGTGCGGTGGCTCACGCCTGTAATCCCAGCACTTTGGGAGGCCGAGGCGGGTGGATCACGAGGTCAAGAGATCAAGACCATCCTGGTCAACATGGTGAAACCCCGTCTCTACTAAAAATACAAAAAATAAGCTGGGCATGGTGGCGCGTGCCTGTAATCCCAGCTACTCAGGAGGCTGAGGCAGGAGAATTGCCTGAACCCAGGAGGCGGAGGTTGCGGTGAGCCGAGATCGCGCCATTGCACTCCAGCCTGGGTAACAAGAGTGAAACTCTGTCTCAAAAAAAAAAAAAAAAAAAAAGTCCAAAAAATTAGCCAGGTGTGGTGGTACACACCTGTAGTCCTAGCTACTAGGGAAGCTGAAATGGGAGGACTGCTTGAGGTAGAGGTTGCAGAGAGCTGAGATCGTGCCGCTGCAAACCAGGCTGGCTGACAGAGTGAGACCCTGTCAACAACAAAAAGCAGAAAAACAAAAAACTAGGACCAGGCGCGGTGGCTCGCACCTGTAATCCCAGCACTTTGGGAGGCCGAGGTGGGCGGATCAGGAGGTCAGGAGTTCAAGACCAGCCTGGCCAACATGGTGAAACCCTATCTCTACTGAAAATACAAAAAATTACCCAGGCATGGTGGAGGCTGCAGTGAGCCAACATAGCTCCACTGCACTCCAGCCTGGTGACAGAAGCGAGACTCTGTTTCAAAAAATATACATATATATATATATATATATATATATATATATATATATATATATACATGCCTGCAATCCCAGCTACTTGGAAGGCTGACGCAGGAGAATCACTTGAACCTGGGGGAGTCAGAGGTTGCAGTGAGCCGAGATCATGTCATTGCACTCCAGCCTGGGCAACATGAGCAAAACTTTGTCTCATAAATAAATAAATAAATAAATAAAAACAAAGATGAGGGGATCTGGAGCCCGGGGCCACGTGCTGAAGAGGGCAGAGCCAAGTGTATGGGCACAAGCCAAGGAATTGCCAAGGACGGCTGAAGCCAGCAGATGCAGGAGAGACGCCCAGGACGGATTCTCTTTCAGAGCTTCCAGAAGTAACCGGCCCTGTCCGCACCTTGATTCCTGACTTCTGTCCTCTAGAACTGTGAGACAATACACTTCTACAGGGTTTTTTTGGTTGTTGTTGAAACTCCTTTCATTGGCCAGGGGTCTCAGAGAAGGTGGGAGTTCCTCCCGGGTTAAAAGTCCCCTTCTTCCACACCTCTTCAGACTCCATGTTTGGGTCCCCTTCCATGAACACTCTCCTGGAAGCCATCTTTCTCTCTCCTGGATTTCCCCTCTGGGGTCCCCTTCCACACTCTCTCATGGAAGCCTGTCTTCCCCTCCTAAACTCCATTTCTCTCCATTCCCTTCCACTCAGTGTGGAAGCTGCTTTCCTCTCCTGGATTCCATCTTTCTGGATTCACTCAGCATGAGAGTTAGCTGTTTCTTTCTTTCTCCTTCTCCTGTTTCTCTCTTTCTTTAAATAAAGCACTTTCTGCAAACACTTTTGAGTCTAGCGTTTGCTGCGCACTGCACCATGGTCCCCTCTCATTCTCAAGAGGGCAGGAGACCAAGAACCTGGAGAAACATTCTCTCAGCGGAGCCGAGGGCACCCTGAGCCCCAATATTACAATTGAATATATATAGAGAGAAAGAGATACTTCCTTTATTCTATTGCTGAATTAATCCCTTAATCATTATATAATGACCTACTTTGTGTCTTTGTAGAGTTTCTGATTTAAAGTCTGTTTTCTCTGGTATAAGTATAGCTGCTCCTGATGACTTCTGATTTCTGTTCATGTGGTATTATCTTTTTCTGTCTCTTTACATTCAGTCTCTAAGTGTCTTGACCAGTGAAGTGAGTTTCTTGTAGCCAGAATATCGTTGGGTCATGCTTTTTCCATTACGCCAGTCTGTATCTTTCAGGTGGGTAATTTCACCCATTTATATTCAAGGTTAGAGTTGAGAGGTGAGGACTTACTTCTGTCCTTTTGTGCATTGTTTTCTGGTTGTTCTGTATATCCTTTGTTCTTTCTGTCTCTCATCACTTACTGGTGCAGCTTGGTGGTTTTCTTTGGTGGTGACATTTGAATCCTTTCTTGTTCTCATTTGTGTCTGCTCATCTGTATCACAGAGTGTTACACTTTCATGTGTTTTCATCATGGCAGACATTGTTCTTTTGCTTCACCATGTAGGACTCCCTTAAGCATTTTTTTGTAGGGCCAGTTACAGGGCAATGAATGTTCTCAGTGTTTGCTTTTCTTATTCTTCATTTTGTTTTAAAGAAATAGGGTCTCATTCTGTACAGTGGCATGATCATAGCTCACTGCAGGCTTGAACTCCTGGAATCAGATGATTCCCCCACCTCAGCCTCCTGAGTCTCTGGAATTGTAGATGTGAGCCACTGAGCCAGGCGCCCTCATTTTTGAATGATAGTTTGCTGAGTCTAAAAATGATAGTTTGCTGAATGTAGTATTCTGGGCTGGCAGGCGGTTGTTCTTGCTGCCATTTTTGTCTTTTTTTTTTTTTTGGCATTCTATTTTCTCCTAGCCTGTAACGTTTCTGCTGAGAAATCCACTGTCAGTCTGAAGGAAAGTCCCTCGTAAGTGACTTGGTGCTTTCTTGTTGCCGTTATTTGAATGTTCTCTCTGTCTTTCAGCAGTTTTACTATGATGTACCTTGGAGAAGACCTTTTTAGGTTCTTGTCTATTTGGGGATCTTTGAGCTTCATGTATCTGGATCTATATCTCTGGCAATGTCTCAACGTCTTGAGACATTCTTAGTATTTTATTAAACAGGTTTTCTACATCTTTGCTCATTTCTTCTCTGTCTGGAATTCCCAACATTTTAGAATTTGGTCACTTACGTGTCCCATCTGTACTGGAGGCTTGCTTCATGTATTTATTTATGTAGTCTGAGTGATTTTAAAAGACCTGTCTGGGTGATGAGAATATTCTTACCACAAACCTCAGAATCATGCAGTATATTTATGTAACAAACCTGCACATGTACCCTGTGAATCAAACTACAAAAAAAAAATAAAAAGACTTTTTGTTTTATTTTCCAGTGAGAGGGACTAATACAATAAATAAATATAAAATTATTATGAATAATTCATAAAAATAGTAAGCAGAAAATAAAAATAAACATGTGAATGTTGGATTTTTTGGTAAATTTGTAGCATTTTTAACTATTCAAGCTTAAAATGCATCAAGACCTTTTGGGACACTCCCCATATTACGGGAAGAATTAGGCACGAGGGCGGGAAGGGTGGAGTCAGTGTCGCTTGTGGTGCTTTAGGTCTCAGGTGCAGAACGTGATACAGAAAATGATGGTGAGGCAGGAGGAGATACTGACATAGAGGCAGGAAATGAGCTATGGGAAGTACAGTTTGCAGTGCTGGAGGGATGATCAGATACGGATTTGAACCAACTGGCAGGTTGGAAATGCATAGCCTGGGAACGTCAGCTTGGACAGAGAAGACCAGACCCTCGGTACAGTTTTGATAGCCGTCCGCATTGATGCACTTGCTGAGAAAAATGGAAATAACGGAAATGGCCTGGGAAGGAGAGGAAAAGTAAGGGCAGACCACTGGAGGGCTGCAGTGTTCAGGAGCCAGCGAGGTGAGGCAGAGGCGGCTGCAGCAAACGGAGAACGTTCTTTGGTGAAGTTGGGTATGAAGGTGCTAAGGATGGCTTGACCCAGCGTGTAGCAGGTTCAGAGACAGGCATTTTAGGATGGGGACAGTGAACATGTTTATGGACTAAAGGAGCAGAACTAGCAAAAAGTGAAAGATTGAAAAAACAGGAGTAAATGTGTGATAAGCTAAAGATGAATAAAGTTGAATAAAGAAAGCCTCTCTATCGAAGGGCAGGAAATAGAACAGAATCTGCAGTGGTTGTGCAGACGGTGGATTCTGAAAGGTGGAGGGGCAGGGCTGCCTCTGACAGGGAAAGCAAGGGTGTGAGTGGAAACCCTTTGGGGGTAAAGAAAATTTGGGGACCAGGAGCAGTGGCTCACACCTGTAATCCCAGCATTTTGGGAGGCTGTGGTGAGTGGATCACCTGAGGTCTGGAGGTTGAGACCAGCCTGACCAACATGGTGAAACCCCGTCTCTCCTAAATACAAAAAATTAGCTGCATGTGGTGGCGCATACCTGTAATCCCAGCTACTTGGGAGGCCGAGGCAGGAGAATCACTTGAACCTGGTAGGCGGAGGTTGCAGTGAGCCGAAATTGGGCTGTTGCACTATAGCCTGGGCAACAAGAGGGAAATTTGGTCTCAAGAAGAAGAAGATTTTGGGGTGAAGGGACATACATAGACAGAGTTCATGCAGGTGACTTGAATTGTCATTGTGATGTACTCATCATAAAATAGCAGCAGCAGCTGTCACTGAGAAAGTGTTTTCTGTGTGCTGGCCTCAGAGCTAAGTACTTTACACATTTTGCATCTATCATCTCATTAATATTACCAGAAATTTTATGAGGTAGTAATTATTAAAACTTTTATTTCACAGATAAGGAAACAGGCTCAGAGTGGTATGTAACCTGCTAGTAAATTTCAAAGGTGGAATAAGAAGGTAGGTCTGTCATATTCCAGGGACTCTATTTGTAAACACTTCATCATATTAACACATGCACACACACATACTAACACATACATGCACACACACACACACATACATGTTTACAGACACACATATTCACAGACACACACACATTCACACACACACAGACACACACATACATATTCACAGACACACACACACACAAACACACACACTAGCTGCCTGGCCCAGGCAGAGTCAGGATCCAGGATCCGGGAGACTTGGGCTTGTTGTGGTTGCTTTAAGCTTTCCGAATGCACATCCTGGGTCCCAAGTCTACGAAGGCTGATCCACAGGTCTGGAGGATGACCTGATAATATGCATTTGCTTCAAGGTCACATTTGGATGTGACTCAGATTCAAAGACTCAGATTCAGTGCTCCACACTTTGAGAAGCCCAGACCCCGGATTACCTTAGGTTCATGGGCTTCTTTGCTTACTAAGATATTTTTTTAGCAGGGTTTAGCTTTTGGCCTGGAAACATGGATTTTTTTCTGGAATTTTGTTGATAGAGGAAGGTAAGTCTTCTTATCTGTACGATGACCTTGGCATCAAACCGTGGCAGGTGATGAAGACTTCACACCCTGCTGAGGCAGGAGGATTGCTTGAGCCCTGGAGGTTAAGGCTGCAGTGAACTGTGATTGCACCACAGCGCTCCAGCCTGGGTGACACAGAAGGACCCTGTCGAAAAACACCACCACCACGGATATCTGTATTCATTCATTTAACCAGGAACCGTCTATCAGCACTGTGTAAGTTCGGACTCTGGTCAGGTTCTGTAAGAAAGATGACTAAAATTACAGAGGTTTGAGCTACTCAGAAGTTGATTTGTCTGCCATATGATTCGTGGAAGACAGGCCAGGGCAGATAGGGTGTCCTGGCGATGTCAGGAACTCAGGTCTTTGCATGTTTTTGCTCTGTCATCTCTGGCGTGCACTGCGTCCCGTGCTGCACAAGCGTTCAAAGACCTAAGAGGGAACAGTGGGGGGATGAAGAAAAACACAAAGACAGAAAAAAAGCGGGCCCAGGCGGTCCAGGAAAGTGAAGGTATCAGTTTCTCTGGCCCCACCTGCCTGGAAGTACTTTTATATGTTCACAAAGCACATAGCAGAGGGAGGGTGCAGTTACCCAGAAAAAACAGCCTGTGGTTATCATTCACATACTTCAGTTAACATACCTCAGATATCAACTACCTTGCAGCAAGGTCAGAGAAAGCTGGTGATCTTTCACCAGGACCAACTGCTCTTCTCCGAGACATACACATTCCCCTATTACGGTTTCCCTTGTCTTGGAATTCACCCAAAGTTCACAGCAGCCTTGCTGCTGACAGCCCCCCAGAGCGGGTGGGCTACTCTGGCTCTCTACAATTATCCTCGTGTGCGTTTTCCATCTCAGTAGTTCCAGACAGCCGCATTAACTCCGGTCATCACATCTGCCTTCCAGCCAGACATGGAGAAGGAACGGAAAGCAGGAAGGAGAACATTCTCTTCCTAAAAAAACAGCTTTGTTGACAGATAATTCAAACACCATGAAATGTACAATTAAATGTTTCGGAGTGTATTTACAGAGTTGTGCAACCATTTTCATCACTCCAAGAGGAAACCCCACACCTATTAGCAGTTCCTCCCCATTTCTGCTTGATGCCCTCGGCCCTAAGCAATTACTCATTTACTTTCTGTCTTACCGGTTCGCCTGTTCTGGGCATTCCATACCAATTGAATACATTATATGTTCTTTGATGAATGTCTTCTTCCATTTAGCATAAGATTTTTGAGATTTATTCATGTCATAGCATCTATCAGTACTTCATTCCTTTTTATTTCTGAACAATATTCCATTGTATGGATGTACTACATTTAATTTACCAATGGATGGACATTTGAGTTGTTTGCACTTTTTGGCTATTGTGAATAATGCTGCTATGAACATTTGTGTACGAGTTTTTGTGTAGACATACGTTTTCATTTGCTTTGGGTGTACACTGATAAATGTAATTGCTGAGTCAAATAGAAACTCCATGTTTAACTTTTTTTTTTTTTTTTTGAGATGGAGTCTTCCTCTGTTGCCCAGGCCGGAGTGCAGTGGTGCGATCTCTGCTCGCTGCAACCTCTGCCTCGTAGGTTCAAGTGATTCTCCTCTCTCAGTCTCCTGAGGGTCTGGGATTACAGGCGGGTGTAACCATGCCTAATTTTTGTATTTTTAGTAGAGACGGGGTTTCACCGTGTTAGCCAGGCTGGCTGAAACCCCTGACCTTGTGATCCGCCCGCCTTGGCCTCCCAAAGTGCTGGGGATTACAGGCATGAGCCACCATACCTGGCTGTAACAGGTTTTCTTATGAAATTTGATCAACTATTTTAAATCTTATTTGAAACAGTCAAAAGCCAATCTACTCTTGAAGAACAAGAGAGAGATGTTACTGTACCAGACATCTGGCAGATACCTAGAGAGCTGTAGTAATTCAGACAGTCTGGCTCACACAATTACACAGTGATAGAAAAATTAAATCACACACAAAGTTAAGAGGCCAGAAGCCAGCTCTCCTTTACATAGAAATTTGATTCATGACTGAATTGTAATTGCTGATCTGTGAAGAAATGATGGGCTCCCAGAAGCACCAGGAAAATTGTTATCCTTTGCGGGAAAAAGGGATCAGATTTCTACTTCATACCATAGGAAAAAAAATTGATTTTAAGTACATAAATGTGAAAAATTAAAACTGTAAAAATTTTAGAAAAAAATGTCTATCAAGGCCGGGCGCGGTGGCTCACGCCTGTAATCCCAGCACTTTGGGAGGCCGAGGCGGGTGGATCACGAGGTCAAGAGATCGAGACCATCCTGGTCAACAAGGTGAAACCCCATCTCTACTAAAAATACAAAAAATTAGCTGGGCGTGGTGGTGCGTGCCTGTAATCCCAGCTACTCAGGAGGCTGAGGCAGGAGAATTGCCTGAACCCAGGAGGCGGAGGTTGCAGTGAGCCGAGATCGCTCCATTGCACTCCAGCCTGGGTAACAAGAGCGAAACTCTGTCTCAAATTTAAAAAAAAGAAAATAAAAGAAAATGTCTATCATGAGAATGATTTTTTAAGCTCATCATAAAAAGTAAAATAAATACAGAAAAGTGCTGATGGATATACGGCAACAGGAATGTTGCAGGAGTAACTAGGATTACTAATTGGTTGCACATGAGTTCATCAAGAGGGAAATTATCTAGCTGGGCTCAGCCTCGTCATGTGGTCCCTTCAACCTGGGGTCTAGAGACCAGAGACAGAAAACTTCAGAGAATTTTCTGAAGTTTGGATTATGTAGCAATAGCAAACAAAAACTACTGTATTTGTTCACTATTGTTGCATAATCAATCCTCAAATTTAGCAGCTTAAAACCATCTGTTAGCTCGTGGATCTGCAGGGCAGAGAGCTAGGCATGGTGTGCTGGGCTTTCTGCTTAGGGTCTTGCCAGCTCCAATCAAGGTGCGGGCAGGGCTGTGTTCTCACCTGGAGCCCTGAGTCCTCGATCTCACTTTCACATGCTTGTGGCAGATTTAGCTCCCTCTAGTTAGTTGTAGGATGGAGGTCCCGGGGTCTCCATTCCTGGAGGCCATCTGTACTGCCACATAGCCTCCTCCATCTTCAAAGCTAGCCTTGGCCGGGGACAGTGACTCACTCACCACCTTTAATTCCGGCACTTTGGGAGGCCAAGGCAGGTGGATCACTTGAGGTCAGGAGTTCGAGACCAGCCTGGCCAACATAGTGAAACTCTGTCTCAAAAAAAAAAAAAAAGAAAGAAAGAAAAGAAAAGAAAATACAAAAATCACCCCGGCATGATGGTGTGTGCCTGTAGTCCCAGCTACCTGGGAGCCTGAGGCACAAGAATCACTTGAACCCGAGAGGCAGAGGTTGCAGTGAGTGGAGAGTGCATCAGTGCATGCCAGCCTGGGTGACAGAGCAAGGCCCTGTCTCTAAATAAATAAATAAATAAATAAATAAAAGACAGCCAGATTTGCTTGCCCAGTTTTTCCTGCACTTTGAAACTCTCTGAAGTTTTTTTCTGTCTCTGGTGTCTAGACCCCAGATTGAAGGGACCACGTGATGAGGCTGAGCCCAGCTAGATAATCTCCCTCTTGATGAACTCATATGCAACCAATTAGTAATCCTAGTTACTCCTGCAAAATTCCTTTTGCCATATACGCTGCATGATCACAGAAGCGGTATCATGCTATATTCACAGGTTCTGTCCACTATTCATGGGGGGCAGCATAAAAGGGTGAGGGTCGGCCGGGCGCGGTGGCTCAAGCCTGTAATCCCAGCACTTTGGGAGGCTGAGGCGGGTGGATCACGAGGTCAAAGGATCGAGACCATCCTGGTCAACATGCTGAAACCCCGTCTCTACTAAAAATACAAAAAATTAGCTGGGCATGGTGGCGCCTGTCTGTAATCCCAGCTACTCAGGAGGCTGAGGCAGGAGAATTGCCTGAACCCAGGAGGCGGAGGTTGCGGTGAGCCGAGATCGCGCCATTGCACTCCAGCCTGGGTAACAACAGCGAAACTCCGTCTCAAAAAAAAAAAAAAAAAAAAAAAGGGTGAGGGTCATGAGAATTCTGCCTACCACACTTACATTATAATTAATAACTTCTATTTTTCAAATGACACTATAAGAAAGTGAAAGAGGGTTGGGTGTGGTGGCTCACACCTGTCATCCCAGCACTTTGGGAGGCCAAGGCAGGCGGATCACTTGAGGTCAGGAGTTCGAGACCAGCCTGGGCAACATGGTGAAACCCCATCTCGACTAAAAATACAAAAATTAGATGGTCCCATAATCCCAGCTTCTTGGGAGCCTGAGGCATGAGAATCACTTGAACCGGGGACTTGGAGGTTGCAGTGAGCTGAGATCACACCACTGCACTCCAGTCTGGGCAACAAGAGCAAAACTTCGTCTCAAAAATAAATAAAAATAAAAGAAACAAAGATGAAGGAATTTGGAGCATGGCACCATGTGGTGAAGAAGGCAAACACTGGAGTGTATGGGCACCAGCCAAGGAATTGCCAAGGACGGCTGAAGCCAGCAGATGCCAGGAGAGAGGCCTGGGACGGATTCTCTTTCAGAGCTTCCAGAAGTAACCAGCCCTGTCCACACCTTGATTCCGGACTTCTGGCCTCTAGAACTGTGAGACAATACATTTTTACAAGGTTTTTTTTTTTTTTTGAGACGGAGTCTCGCTCCGTTGCCCAGACTGAAGTGCAGTGGCACAATCTCTGCTCACTGCAACCTCCGCCTCCTGGGTTCAAGCAATTCCCTGCCTCAGCCTCCCGAGTAGCTGGAATTACAGGCACCCACCACCATGCCCGGCTAATTTTTTGGTAGTTTTAGTAAAGACCGGGTTTCACCATGTTGGCCAGGCTGGTTATGAATTCCTAACCTCGTGATCCGCCCACCTCAGCCTCCCAAGGTGCTGGGATTACAGGCGTGAGCCACCTCACCCAGCACCTGATCGCTATTTTTTTTTAATGTTTTAAGTAACTGGGCATGGTGGTAAACAACTGTAGTCCCAGCTACTCGGGAGGCTCAGGCACGAGAATCACTTGAGCTTGGGAGGTCGAGGCTGCAGTGAGCTGTGATCAAATCACTGCACTCCAGCCTGAGCAAGAGAATGAGACCCTGTCTCAAATAAATAAATAAATAAATAAATAAATAAATAAATAAATAAATAATAAATCGACAGATGACCACCTCATGAGAATTTTGTCTTTTATTCTAAATCTTCTCTCCAATAGAAAAGTCCCACAATGGACACTCAAATTCTAAGTTGTCCCCAGTGGGAGGTACCAGTGGAGAGAGACATGCTTGGCTTTGGTTTTGGCTTTTTTTTTTTTTTTTTTGAGACGGAGTTTCGCTCTTGTTACCCAGGCTGGAGTGCAATGGCGCGATCTCGGCTCACCACAACCTCCGCCTCCTGGGTTCAGGCAATTCTCCTGCCTCAGCCTCCTGAGTAGCTGGGATTACAGGCACGCGCCACCGTGCCCGGCTAATTTTTTGTATTTTTAGTAGAGACGGGGTTTCACCATGTTGACCAGGATGGTCTCAATATCTTGACCTTGTGATCCACCCGCCTCGGCCTCCCAAAGTGCTGGGATTACAGGCTTGAGCCACCACACCCGGCCCTGGTTTTGGCTTTTGAGACAGGATCTGGCTCTGTCCCCCAGGCTGGAGTGCCATAGTGTGATCTCGGCTCCCTGTAACCTCCACCTCCCGGCCTCAAGCGTTTCTCCTGCCTCAGCCTCCTGAGTAGCTGGGATGACAGGCGCATGCCACCACACCCAGCTAATGTTTGTGTTTTTAGTAGAAATGGAATCTTGCCACGTTGACCAAGCTGGTCTCGAATTCTTGGACTCCAGTGGTTCTCCTGCCTCAGCCTCCTGAGTAGCTGGGATTACAGGTACACAACACTGTGCCCAGCTTCCTTATAAGATTTTGAAATGGTGCTGGGCGTGGTGGCTCATGCCTGTAATCCCAGCACTTTGGGAGGCCAAGGCAGGAGGATCACTTGAGCCCAGGAGTTTGAGACCAGCCGAGACAATACAGTAAAACCCTGTTTCTGGGAACGATCCAAGATGGCTGACCACTAACATCTCAAGATTGCAGCTCCCAATGAAAGCACAGAGAACGAGAGGACGCCACACTTTCAGACAAATTTTAGTCGCTCACAGAGCAGAAGATTCCCAGTGGAGGAGTCGCACGGGTCACCAGCGCGACTCTTGTGGCTGGCGCAGCAGTTTTGCCAGCACCTCAGCACGGCAGCTCTTGGTGCAGAGTAAACGGGACTGGTCCCCCTTCTAACTGAGGTTTGGAGCTCTGGGAAGGCAGAGTCGCCTATTACGGACTCAAGAAGGAAGCCAGACTGGAGATTCCCAGGCAGAAAAGCACCATCAGTCTTAATGCCACTGTTTTGGCCGGCACAGTGGGTTGCTCATATTTCGGCCCTGGGAATTGACAACTTGGACGTCCACTCAGAGACCTAATTTGAAAGGTGGTAATTACAAAGATGACAGGTGGATAAATTTACAATGATGGGAAGAAACCAGCGTAAAAAGGCTGAGAATACTCAAAATCAGAATGCCTCTCCCTCTAAAGAGGATCACAGTTCCTCATCAACAAGGGAACAAGGCTTGATGGAGAACGACTGCATCCCGTTAACAGAATCAGGCTTCAGAAGATGGATAATAAGAGAAACTTCTGTGAGTTAAAAGAACAAGTTGTAGCCCAACGTAAAGAAACTAAGAACTTTTAAAAAAGGTTTGACGAAATCCTAATGAGAATAGACAATTTAGAAAGGAATATAAGTGAATTAATGGAACTGAAGAATACAATACGGGAACTCCGAGAAGTATGCACAGGTTTTAACACTCGAATGGTTCAAGCAGAAGAAAGGATATCAGAAGTCGAAGTCCAACTTAATGAAATAAAATGAGAAGACAAGAATAGAGAAAAAAGGATAAATAGGAATGAGCAAAGTCTCCAAGAAATGTGGGACTATGTGAAAAGACCTAATTTACATTTGATAGGTGTACCTGAATGCGATGGAGAGAATGAATCCAAGCTGGAAAATATTCTTCAGGGTATTATTCAGGAAAATTTTCCTAAACTAGCAAAGCAGGACAGTATTCAACCCCAGGTAATACAGAGAACACCACAAAGATATTCCTCAAGAAGAACAACCCCAAGGCACATAATCGTTAAGATTCACCAGGGTTGAAATGAAGGAGAAAATACTAAGGGCAGCCAGAGAGAAAGGTCAGGTTACCCACAAAGGGAAGCCTACCAGACTTACAGCAGAACTCTCAGCAGAAACTCTATAAGCCAGAAGAGAGTGGGGGCCAATATTCAATATCCTTAAAGAACAGAACTTTCAGCCCAGAATTTCATATCCTGCCAAACTAAGCTTCACAACTGAAGGAAAAATAAAATATTTTATGAACAAGCAAGTACTCAGAGATTTTATTACCACCAGGCCTGCTTTACAAGAGTTTCTGAAAGAAGCATTACACATAGAAACAACCAGTATTAGCCTTTCTAAAAATATACCAAAAAGTAAAGAGCATCAACATAAAGAAGAATTTACATTAACGAATGGATAAAACAGCCAGTTAACATCAAATGGCAGTAATCCTAAATTTAAATTGACTAAATTCCCCCAATCAAAAGATACAGCCAAAACCCAACGGTATGCTACATCCAGATCCATTTCACATGCAAGGATACACAAAGACTCAAAATAAAGGGATGGAGAAAGATTTACCAACCAAATGGAAAGCAAAAATAAATAAATAAATAAATAACAGGAGTTGCAATTCTCGTATCTGATAAAATAGATTTTAAAGCAACAAAGATATAGTGGTAAAAGGATCAATGCAGCAATAAGAGCTAACGATCCTAACACTCAGATACATAGAGACTTAGACTCAATGAGACAGAAAATTAATAAGGATATCAAGGACTCGAACTCAGATCCAGAACAAGTAAACTTAATAAATATTTATAGAGCTCTCCACTCTAAATACACAAAATATACATTCTTGTCAATACCACATCACACCTACTCATAGGCTTAAATGAAATATTGATTGGCCATTATTAATACCCATTTCTTTTTTTTTTTTTTTTTTTTTTGCCAATCATTGAGAGCTTTTAAGGTTGCTGAGGTTGGTTGGCCTTGAACTCTTGGCCTCGCCTTCGCAAGCGCCACGACATCCGGCCGGAGCCACTTTGGGCCCTAATACCCATTTCTTTTAGAATAAAGCAACATTTCCGTTCTCCCTCTTTTTCTTCCTCTTTCTTCCTCTCCTTCACTCCTATTTTTTCTTTCTCTTAAAAAAAAAAAAAAAAAAAAAAAAAAGCCCTGTTTCTACTAAAAATACAAAAAAATACAAAAATTACCTGGGCGTGGTTGTGAGTGCCTGTAATCCCAGCTACTCAGCCCGGCCTCACATGTGCCCACTTTTGCTGAGTGGAGGGTACTGGTTGGTGACAGGGAGGGTCTCAGCTCAATCTCACTAGGACATCTGGTCCTATAGTCCTGTTGGTGCCAGTTACCACCAGAAAAAGGCTGCAGTGAGACCCAGGTGGGTTTATGGATTCATTACCTTGAAGGAAGAAACACCGGGAGGCGTTCTGTTCATCTCAGAAAGGGAAAGCGAGGGGTGCATTATGGAACGACGGGAACCGTGGGGCGATGTGAGGAGAGGTCAGGGAGCAGGATGGTGCACTGACTGCATGCCAACAGCTAGTGGGGCCCGTTCTCTAAGCATTTTAATAATCTTTTTTTTTTTTTTTTTTTTTTTGAGGAGTCTTGCTCTGTAGCCCAGGCTGGAGTGCAGTGGCTCCATCTCAACTCACTGCAACCTCCACCTCCCAGGTCCCGGTTCAAGCAATTCTCCTACCTCAGCCTCCCAAATAGCTGGGATTACAGGCACGAGCCACCATGCCCAGCTAATTTTTTTTATTTTGCAGTAGAGACGGGGTTTCACCACGTTAGCCAGTCTGGTCTTGAAATCCTGACCTCGTGATCCGCTTGCCTTGGTCTCCCAAAGTGCTGGGATTACAGGTATGAGCCACTGCGCCCGGCCAATAATCTTTTTACCTAAAAGGCAGGGGAACCTGCTGGGGTGAAACTAGCAGTCACTCCCTTTGGCCAAGAGATGGGGAGGTTTGGACATATTTGTGGTTTGGCCAATGCTCTTGTATTGACTTGTGCTAAAACTCAATTATGGAAGGGTGGGCTCACGCCTGTAATCCTAGCACTTTGGGAGGCCGAGGCGGGTGGATCACCTGAGGTCAGGTGTTTGAGACCTGTCTGACCAACACGGAAAACCCAGTCTCTACCAACAGGACAAAATTAGCCAGGCATGGTGGTGCACACCTGTGATCCCAGCTACTTGGGAGGCTGAGGCAGGAGAATCGCTTGAACCCAGGAGGCGGAGGTTGTGGTGAGCCGAGATCACGCCACTGCATTCCAGCCTTGGCAACAAGAGCAAAACTCCGTCTAAAAAAAAAAAACCTCCACAACTCAGCTGTAACTGCTGGGCCAACTGCTAGCTGACTGTGGTCTGAGGCTACCTTTGTCTTCCTCACTTTATACTCACCTCCTCACCTCTGCATATGCTGTTCCCTCTGCCCAGCACACTTTTCCCTCTCTTTTTCACTCAGCTCTTTCCTTCTCAAGATTCGGAGCTCTGTTTAAATGCCACCACCTCTGAGAAGCCCTCCTTGATCGCCCAGGCTATGGGCCTCCACAACCCTATTTCAACCCTGGACACAACTAGTCATGATTAGAATCGTTATTTATTTTATTTTATTATTATTATTACTTTTGAGACAAAGTCTCACGGCTTGAGTGCAATGGCGTGATCTCAGCTCACTGCAACCTCCGCCTCCCGTCTTCAAGCCATTCTCCTGCCTCAGCTTCCCAAGTAGCTAGATTATAAGCACATGCCACACCTGGATAATTTTCAGATAGGATTTCACTATATAGGCCAGGCTGTTCTCAAACTGCGGACTTTAACTGATCTGCCCACCTCAGCCTCCTGAAGTGCTGGGATTACAGGCATGAGCCACTGCACCTGGTCTTTAATTTAATTAATTAATTAATTTATTTATTTATGAGATGGAGTCTTGCTCTGTTGCCCAGGCTGGAGTGCAATGGCATGATCTCAGCTCACACACCCTCTGCCTCCTGGGTTCAAGTGATTCTCCTGCCTCAGCCTCCTGAGTAGCTGGGATTACAAGCATGTGCCACCACGCCTGGCTAATTTTTGTATTTTTAGTAGAAATGGGGTTTCACCATGTTAGCCAGGCAGGTCTCCACCTCCTGGCCTCAGGTGATTTGCCTGCCTCGGCCTCCCAAAGTGCTGGGATTATGGGTGTGAGCTACTGCCCCTGGCCTTTATGATTTATTTTTATTTTTATTTTTATTTTTATTTTAATGTCATCCCATCAACACCAGACATTATTATTTTTTAAGAGAGGCTCTTTCGCCCAGGCTGGCTGCAGTGCAGTGCAATCATAGCTCATTGCAGCCTCCAACTCCCGGGCTCAAGTGATCCTCTTGAATGGGAGGATAAGCATGCCGCCATGCCCAGCTAGTATTTTTATTTTCTGTAGAGATGGGGTCTCACTATATTGCCCAGGCTGGTCTCAAAGACCCAGCCTCAAGTGATCCTCCCGCCTTTTGCTCCCAAAGTGTTGGGATTACAAGCTGAGCCACTGTGAGCAGCCAGGATGATTTTCCAACTCTGAGTCCCCTGCAACCAGAGGCCTTCCTGTCTCATCCTGCTGTGTGGCACCAGCTGCGGTGTACAGTAGGACCTCAGTACTTACTTGAGGATGTGCACCCCTAAAAGCTCTAGAATGTTGGAACAGGAGAAGCCGTTCTGTACTCCGTGGCGGCATGCCTGGGAGACACCAGAATTCACCTTGCCAAAGACATAGCTCATTCTAGATTGAAATTCACTTGACCTTGTTACAAGACTTGACTGTAATAACAACAACAAAAAAGAAATTCATTTGACCTACACCCCTAAGTTATGTCAATATGAAGGAGGAAGAGGCTGGTTGGGAAGAGGTGACAAGCGTGTTTCTTTATCAGTGGAAGGTTCAATACATGGTTATACTGAGCTGCCTCCTCCTCCCCCTCCCCTCTTCCCCACTCCCTTCTCTTTCTCCTTCTTCCTTCTTCCTTCTTTTGAAATGAAGTTTTGCTCTGTCGCCCAGGCTGGAGTGCAATGGCACGATCTTGGCTCACTGCAACCTCTGCCTCTCAGGTTCAAGTGACTCTCCTGCCTCAGCCTCCCGAGTAGCTGAAACTACAGGCTCGTGCCACCATGCCCAGCTAATTTTTTGTATTTTTAGTAGAGACAGGTTTCACCATCTTGGCCAGGTTAGTCTTGAACTCCTGACCTCGTGATCCATCCGCCTCAGCCTCCCAAAGTGCTGGGATTACAGGCTTGAGCCACCGTGCCCAGCCTGAGCCTCTTCTTCTAAAGGCCAAACACCTCTCCAGGTGCAGGAACTTCACCTCTGAACATGGAAGCCACGGGGTTGAGCAAAACTAAACAAGTCCACAAACAGATAAAGCAACTCGATGAAATAAAAAAGAAAGAGGGGCTGGGTGCAGTGGCTCATGCCTGTAATCCCAGCACTTTGTGAGGCTGAGGCGGGTGGATCACTTGAGATCGAGAGTTCAAAACCAGCCTGGCCCACATGGGTGAAACCCCTCTCTACTAAGAATACAAATAGCCAGGCGCAGTGGCACATGCCTGTAATTCCAGCTACTCAGGAGGCTGAGACAGGAGTATCACTTGAACCCGGGAGGCAGAGGTGGCAGTGAGCCAAGATCACGCCACTGCACTCCAGCCTGGGTGACAGAGCAAGACTGTGAAGAAAGAAGAAAAGGGAGGGAGGAAGGAAGGAAGGAAGGAAGGAAGGAAGGAAGGAAGGAGGGAAGGAGGGAAGAAGGGAAGGAGGGAAGGAGGGAAGGAGGGAAGGAAGGAGGGAGGGAGGGAGGGAAAAGGCCGGGTCGAGGTGGCTCACACCTGTAATCCCAGCTTGGGAGGCCAAGGCAGGTAGATCACAAAGTCAGGAGTTTGAGACCAGCCTGGCCAACATGAGAGAGAGAGAAAGGGAAAAGAAAAGAAAGGGCTGGAGAAGGAGATGTCCCTTTTGCCTGGTTGGGGGGTATCTGGGAGAATCTCTCTGAGGAAGGGATATTTAGGACGAGGCCTGAAGCCGGGGAGGGAGCTGCCCATGGAAAAACCTGGGAAATTCCTGGGGGAACTCGCTGAGGCAGGACTGCCCCAGGCAATTTGTAAGAAGGGGGCTGGTGCCACCTGAGCTGAGACCCAATGGAGGGAAGGGAGGAAGGGCCAGAGGGATGGAGTGGGAGGCAGGAGGAGTCTTGTGGGACAATGGGAACCCAGGCGAGGCCTTAGAGCAGGGGAGGTGCCTAGAGCACTGGGACCTAGGTCCCAGCAGGGTCGCTGAGGGGAAGCCTTTTAGGGAATGGACTCTGTGATCAAGTAGTCCTACCCGAACTGCCCGAAATGCATTTGCTTTTCCCTCCCCACAGTCAGGACCCTGGTAGCCATCCTTAGACCCCTAATATTGCCATTTTTACTGATGAGGACACTTAGAAGTAGTAAATGCAGAAATCCTAAAGTACAGTGCCTAAGACACATTGGCACCCCGAACCTAATTGCTAAATAACATTAACAAATAATATTGCACAAGTTGGGAGCGGGTCAGCAATCCAGGAGGAGGCACCGCAAGGAGCAAGAGACAGAATTTGAGCCTACTTGCGGTTACATTTTGGCCAAACTCAATTCCTGGTCTCTCTGAGCCTCAGTTTCCTCACCTGGACTGCGCGGGGTGTGTTAATTTCTCTGCCCCATTTCTCTAGCCTCTCCCAGCCCCTCCCCAGCGTCACAACTGAAACGCAGAGACTCAGGACTAGGAAAGCACTTTTAACTTGCTAAGGGATTGAAGAGTTGCGGAGAGGCTTCCTCTGGGCTCTGCCGGGTCCACTCCCCTCATAGACCGCGGGCGCTCCCTGGTGGCCAGGCCGCTCCTGGCTGAAGCCGCCGGGCCACGTGTGTAGTCGCGGCCGTCATCTTTAATCCGGGCATAGGCCATCTTGGTAAAGGTAATGTTCCAGACTTTCGCCTTTGTCCGCCCCTCCTGGTTCGTCATTATATAAAGTGAAAGTAAGGAATGAGGACCTATGAAGTGTCCCCATTTTGAAAAGACAAAGAAGTCGCCGAGTACCCTGGCCTGGGTCCGAGGCCCAGCCAACCTTTCCTTTACCAAGACGGCGGCGGTACGGAGGAGCAATGAGCGGGCGTCGCCAGGAGCTCAGCGCGCAGGCCTCGTAGTGATGTCACGGAGGCGCGACTGGGCCGGCGCTGGGGTAAGGAGGTAGGAGCGGCTGCGGCGCGGGCGGAACCTGGGTTCGTGGGGTGGCAGAGGCGCGGGGCGGGGGGTGTTTGGCCTGGGACCATCCCCTGGGAAGGCTGGAGGAGGGGTGCTGGGAGGCGGGAGCACTTCCGCGTCCGGGACCTGATTAGGGATGATGCCCATTTCCAGACCAGACTACTGAAGCCCGGCGCTACAGCTAGTGTTCGAGGCCACCCGATCCCGGACTGCCCCTGAGCAGCTTCCGGTCTTGACAGGGACAGAGTTGGGTGCGGACGCCCCCGGCCTCTTGTAGGGGGCTTAGTGGTGGGGGAGCCCGGAAGGGATAGCCGGGAGGGCTGCTTGGATGAGGCATTGTTGAGCTTCGTATTCTATTATTTTGCCTTCACATCCGTGGGGTCTTGTTCCCCTCCTAAGTGTGCCCCTCGCCCAGCCTGAGCCACTCCCTGGGTCCCGCCTGGGCTCCCAGCTCCTGCCATCCGGAGAGTCCACCTCCTCACCAACCCCAGAGGGCTTGTGTGACCCACAGATTGGGCCTCTCGGCTCTAACGCCCTCCACACCTTCCCATCTCCTTGGAATACAAAATCGCCCCTTTTTCTAGCCTATCTCCTGCGTCCCCCGTGCAGGCTGGGATCTCCCCCACTCCTTCAGGGTTTTCCTTAGATGTCTCCTCTAGGAAGCCCTTTGACCCAGACTGAGTTGGGAGCCCTCTCCGGGCTCCCCCAGCACCCTGCATGTCTTTACTGGGACTCTGATGGCATTTGGTGGCTCTTGTCTGGGAGTCCCATGCAGGCAGGGAGCTCATTTTTGCCACCTCCTTCCCCAGCATCGCACATGTATTAGGTGCCCAGTACATGTTTCTTGAACGACGTGTGTGTGAGTGAGCATTCACCACACAAAGAAGAGTGTCTACTTTTCAGCTTGGGCTGATGGTGTGGCTTAAACAGCAGAAATTGCCAGGCTTGTTTGTTCACGCCTATAATCCCAGCACTTTGGGAGGCTGAGGCGGGTGAATCACCTGAGGTCAGGAGTTTGAGACCAGCCTGGCCAACATGATGAAACCCCATCTCTACTAAAAATACAAACATTAGCCAGGCATAGTGGCACAGGCCTGTAGTCCCAGCTACTCAGGAGGCTGAGGCAGGAGAATCACTTGAACCAGGGAGGTGGAGGTTGCAGTGAGCTGACAATATGCCACTGCACTCCAGCCTGGGTGACAGACCAACACTCCCATCTGAAAATAGAATGCTGAAGTCTCATGCCGTGGATGGCACAGCGCTGGCATCCTCAGTTGGTACCCTGATGGAGTGCTGTTAATTTCTCAGCTGCATGGCCTTCCCCACCTTCAACTGAAAACAGGCTTTGGAGATAAGGCTCTAGGTTCAGCCCTGTATGACCTGGCCAGAGACCCTGGCTTCCCCTCCTTAGAATGGGGATAAATAGCTGGGCGCAGTGGCTCAAGCCTGTAATCCCAGCACTTTGGGAGGCTGAGGTGGGTGGATCACAAGGTCAAGAGATCGAGACCATCCTGGTCAACATGGTGAAACCCCGTCTCTACTAAAGATACAAAAAATTAGCTGGGCATGGTGGCCCGTGCCTGTAATCCCAGCTACTCAGGAGGGTGAGGCAGGAGAATTGCCTGAACCCAGGAGGCGGAGGTTGCGGTGAGCCGAGATCGTGCCATTGCACTCCAGCCTGGGTAACAAAAGCGAAACTCCGTCTCAAAAAAAAAAAAAAAAATTAGCTGGGCATGGTGGCGCGCGCCTGTAGTCCCAGCTACTCGGGAGACTGAGGCAGGAGAATTGCCTGAACCCAGGAGGCAAAGATTGTGGTGAGCCGAGGTCGCGCCATTGCACTCCAGCCTGGGTAACAAGAGCGAAACTCCGTCTCAAAAAAAAAAAAAAAGAATGGGGATAAATGGGCCAGGCGCGGTGGCTTATGCCTGTAATCCCAGCACTTTGGGAGGCTGAGGCGGGTGGATCACGAGGTCAAGAAATCGAGTGCATCCTGGCCAACATGGTGAAACCCCGTCTCTACTAAAAATACAAAAATTAGCTGGGCATGGTGGCGCGTGCCTGTAATCCCAGCTACTCAGGAGGCTGAGGCAGGAGAATTGCTTGAACCCAGGAGGTGGAGATTGCAATGAGCCGAGATTGTGCCACTGCATTCCAGCCTGGCACCTGGCAACAGAATGAGACTTTCTCAAAAAAAAAAAAAAAAAAAAAAAGGAATGGAGATAAACGACAGTCCCCACGTTTAAGGTGTTGGGGGCATTCCATTGATTTGGTCCTTGTAAAGCACTTCACCAGGGGCCAGACATGGAGAGGGTGGCACCTGCCATTTGTGTGTGCCTCCTCATTCCCTGGCTTCCCGCATGGGCCTCACACGAGGTAGGCCCCAGGTGCCCAGGGGCCGGCAGCTTTAGGATTGTTATAACATCTCCCAGTGGCGCAGGCCCCAGGCCATCAGGAGCAATTTATGGTGGCTTTATTGTTCACCCACCTCACACAGACCACCACATGGTCACAGCAACATAACTTGTAAAAGACCTAATTTGGCCTGGCACGGTGGCTCATGCCTGTAATCTGTGCACTTTGGGAGGCTGAGGTGGGTGGATCACTTGAGTCAGCAGTTCGAGACAAGCCTGGCCAACATGGTGAATCCTCATCTCTACTAAAAATACAAAAATTAGCCAGGCGTGGTGGCAGAAGCCTGTAATCCCAGTTAGGAGGCTGAAGCAGGAGAAAAAAAAAAGAGCCCCAACCTGGAAACGGGCCAAGCATCTAGCTGTGGGCACATGGATAAACAAAACGTGCTGTATCCGTGCACTGGGGCAGTATTCACCCATAAAAAGGAAAGGAGGAGGCTGGGCGAGGTGGCTCCCGCCTGTAATCCCAGCACTTTGGGAGGGTGAGGTGGGCGGTTCACCTGAGGTCAGGAGTCCAAGGCCAGCCTGGGCAACATAAAAAAAAAAAAAAAAAAGGCAGGGCCGGGCATGGTGGCTCACACCTGTAATCCCAGCACTTTGGGAGGCCGAGGTGGGTGGATCACGAGGTCAAGAGATCAAGACCATCCTGATCAACATGGTGAAACCCCGTCTCTACTAAAAATACAAAAAAAAAAAATAGCTGGGCATGGTGGTGCGTGCCTGTAATCCCAGCTACCTGGGAGGCTGAGACAGGAGAATTGCCTGAACCTAGGAGGCAGAGGTTTCGGTGAGCCGAGATCGCACCATTGCACTCCAGCCTGGGTAATAAGAGCGAAACTCTGTCTCAAAAAAAAAAAAAAAGGCTAGGCATGGTGGCTTGCACCTATAGTCCCAGCTGTTTAGGAGGCTGAGGTCAGAGGATCGCTTGAGCCAAGGTCAAGGCTTCAGTGGACTGAGATCTCGCCAATGCACTCCATCCTGGGCAGCAGAGGGAGACTGTCTCCTAAATAAATAAACAAATGGACTCTCACACTGTGTGGACTTCTGTGTTGGCTTCTTTCACTCAGCTTCATGTTGTTGAGGTTCAACTGCATTGTATCATGTATTGGTGGCTCACTTTTTTTTTTTTTTTTTTTGTTAAAAGAAGGTCTTGTTTTGTGGCCCAGTCTGGGGTGCAGTGACACAGTCAGCTCATTGTAGCCTCAGCCTGCTACGCTCAGGTGATCCTCCCACTTCAGCTTCCTAAGTAGCTGGAACTACAGGCACAAGCCACTGTGCCTAATCTTTTTATTTTGTAGAGATGGAATCTTGCTGTGTTGCCCAGACTGGTCTTGAACTCCTAGCCTTAAGCAGTCCTCCTACCTCAGCCTCCCAAAGCACTGGGATTACAAGCATGAGCTGTCGGCACCCAGCCTATGATTCTATGGATATGAGACGTCCAGAACAAGCAAACCCACAGAGACAGGAAGCAGATTGGTGCTTGCCTGGGCCCAGGGGAGGAGGAATATGGATGACCACTGATGACGATGGGGCTTCTTTTGAGGGGATACAAGTGTTCTGAAACTAGACAGAGGTGGTATTTGTACAACACTGTGAATATACTTAAAAGACACTTTTCTCTTTTGAGATGGAGTCTCACTCTGTCATCCAGGCTGGAGTGCAATAGCATGATCTCAGCTCATTGCAACCTCCCCCTCCTGGGTTCAAGTAATTCTCCTGCCTCAGCCTCCTGAGTAGCGGGGATTGCAGGCATGTGCCACCATGCCCAGCTAATTTTTGTATTTTTAGTGTGGATGGGGTTTTGCCATGTTGGCCAGGCTGGTCTCAATCTCCTGACCTCAAGTGACCCAACTGCTTTGGTCTCCAAAAGTGCTGGGATTACAGGCGTGAGCACATTACTGTGCCTGGCCTGAATTCTACATCTTTAAATTGTTTTTTTGTTTTTTTCATTGAGACCGAGTCTTGCTCCGTCGCCCAGGCTGGAGTGCAGTGGTATGATCTTGGCTCACTTCAACCTCCACCTCCTGGGTTCAAGCGATTCTCCTGCCCCAGGCTCCTGAGTAGCTGGGACTACAAGCGCACACCACCCCCCCCAGCTAACTTTTGTATTTTTAGTGGAAACAGGGTTTTGCCGTGTTGGACAGGCTGGTCTCGAACTCCTGACCTCAAGTGATCCTCCTGCCTCGGCCTCCCAAAGTGCTGGGATTACCGGTAAGAGCCACCACGCCCAGCCTAAATGGGTTTATTTGGTGTCATGATATGAATTTTGCCTTAATAAACTTTTACAAGGAGAACACTTAAGTCCAAAGCCCTTGTTTTATATAGAGAAGGCCACGGAGGCCCCAGGAGGGTCCTGGCTGCCCAGGTGTGAGTCTGGAGGTGCTGAGTGCCATTGTCCCCACCGGCCCCTGCTCCCTGGCCCCCATCCTCTTCCCGCAGCCTGCTGAGGGATGCCCAAGAAGTTCCAGGGTGAGAACACCAAGTCGGCAGCGGCCCGGGCACGGAGGGCAGAGGCCAAGGCGGCCGCTGATGCGAGGAAGCAGAAGGAGCTCGAGGATGCCTACTGGAAGGACGACGACAAACACGTCATGAGGAAGGAGCAGCGAAAGGTGCGTGCGCACCGAGCCCCCGTGGCGCGCATGCGCATGGGTGAGCCCGTGGCCCCTATGTCAATGCGGGTAAATAGCAAGGGGCGCCCCCAGCCCCCATGGCCCGCGTGCGTGTGGGTGAGCCAGTGGCCCCTATGTCAATGCAGGTGAATAGCAAGAGGCGCCCCCAGCCCCCATGGCCCACGTGTGCATGGGTGAGCCAGTGGTCCCTATGTCAGTGTGGGTGAATAGCAAGAGGCCCCTCTCAGCTTTTGTCTGAAAGGCCAGGAGGGGCTGGGCATGGTGGCACATGCCTGTCATCGCAGCACTTTGGGAGGCCCAGGCGGGCCTCTGGTGATACCTGAGGTGATTACTCTATTTAAAAAAAAAAAAAAATAGAGATGGGGTTTCACCATGTTGGCCAGGCTGGTCTCGAATTCCTGACCTCAGGTGATCCACCCGCCTCGGCCTCCCAGGTATCTGGGATACAGGCGTGAGCCACCGCGCCCAGCCAAAACCCCATCTCTACTCCTTTTTTTTTTTTTTTTTTTTTTTTTTGAGACGGAGTTTCGCTCTTGTTACCCAGGTTGGAGTGCAATGGCGTGATCTCGGCTCACGGCAACCTCTGGCTCCTGGGTTCAGGCAATTCTCCTGCCTCAGCCTCCTGAGTAGCTGGGATTACAGGCACGCGCCACCGTGCCCAGCTAATTTTTTGTATTTTTAGTAGAGACGGGGTTTCACCATGTTGACCAGGATGGTCTCCATCTCTTGACCTCGTGATCCACCTGCCTCGGCGTCCCAAAGTGCTGGGATTAGAGGCTTGAGCCACCGCACCCGGCAGAACCCCATCTCTACTCAAACCACAAAAATATTTGGAAGGCCAAGGCAGGCAGATCTCCAGGTCAGTTCAAGAGTAGCCTAGCCAACATAGTGAAACCTTGTCTCTACTGAAAATACAAAAAAATGAGCTGGGCGTGGTGGCACACACCTGTAATTCCAGATACTTGGGAGGCTGAGGCAAGGAGAATAGATGGAACCCAGGAGGTGGAGGTTGCAGTGAGCCCACATCATGCCACTGCACTCCAGCCCTGGGGAGAGTGTGAGACTCAGTCTCAAAATAATAAAATAACTGCGTAGACTATAACTGTGCGTATAGTCCCAGCTACTCTGGAGGCTGAAGCAGGAGAATCGCTTGAACTAGGAGGTGCAGATTGCAGTGAGCTGAGGTCTCCCCAGTGTACTCCAGCATGGACAGCATAGCGAGATTCCATCTCAAAAAAAAAAAAAGAGGCCAGGTGCAGTGGCTCATGCCTGTAATCCCAGCACTTTGGGAGGCTGAGATGGGCTGATCACCTGAGGTCAGGAGTTTAAGACCAGCATGGCCAACACGGTGAAACCCTGACTCTACTCAAAATATGAAAATTAGCCGGGTGTGGTGGCGGGGGCTCTTGTAATCCCAGCTACTCGGGAGGCTGAGGCAGGAGAATTCCTTGAACTCAGGGGGTGGAGGTTGCAGTGAGCCGAGATTCCACCACTGCACTCCAGCCTGGACGACAGAGTTAGACACCATCTCAAAAAAAACCCAAAAAACGCCAGGAGGTACTAGCGATGGCAGAGGGGAAGGAGGCAGAAGAAATGGTGTGTGCAAAGGCTGGGGTGGCAAGGTCTTGGCTTGTGTGTGGACAATGAGGCGGTCACTGCCCTCTGTGGACTGGCTCCTCCGTTGAGGAATGCCAGGGCTGGGCTAGATGATCACACTGACCGTAGAGTCACTGCTCCTAGGGACACTTGGCAGGACCTGGAAATGTGTTTGATTGTCGTCACTCGGGGAGAGGGGGTGTTGCTGGCATCTAGCTGATAGAGGCCAGAGATGCTGACACCCTAAAATGCAGAGAACGCCCCCACAGCAAAGAATGAGCCAGCTCCAGGTGTCAGCAGTGCTGAGGCTGAGAAACGCTGTGATCAGGCCCCCATTTCCCACCTGCTGACCCAGGTCCACAGCTTCTTCCAGGTGTTTATTTATTTTTATTTTTTTGAGATAGAGTCTCACTCTGTCCCCAGGCTGGAGTGCAGTGGCTCAATCTCGGCTCATTACAACTTCTGCCACCTGGGGTCAAGTGATTCTCCTGCCTCAGCCTCCCCAGTAGCTGGGATTACAGGCATCTGCCACTTCGCCCAGCTAATTTTTGTAGTTTTTAGTAGAGATGGGATTTCACCCACGTTGGCCAGGCTGATCTTGAACTCCTGACCTCGTGATCTACCCACCTCAGCCTCCCAAAATGCTGGGATTGCAGGCGTGAGCCACCACGCCCGGCCAGGTTTTTATTTTTTAAAAGATGTGGCTTAGCATGGTGGCTCACGCCTATAATCCCAGTACTTTGGGAGGCTGAAGTGAGAGGATTGCTTGAGGCCAGGAGCTCGAGGCCAGCCCAGGCAACATAGCAAGACCCCATCCCCACAAAAAATGTAAAAACTAGCCATGCATGATAGTACGTGCCTGTGGTCCTGGCTACTTGGAAGGCTGAGGCAAGAGGATCACTTGAGTCTGGGAGTTCAGGGCTGCAGTGAGCTATGATCGCGCTGCTGAACTCCAGCCTGGGCAACTGAATGAACTGTGACTCAAAATCAGTCAAAAAGCCCAGGGCCACATGTACACAGTGCATGCTTTATTGGTGTCTGGGGAGTGGTTTAGGGCTGATGCTGACCTGCTTGGCCCAGTAGGTGGCGCCAGTGACTCATTGTAGCCACAGCTCCTGGTTTTCACCCCCTGGGTACTGAGACACGGGTCCCCCCACCTCCACCCCCCAGCTTAGGGGCTGCTCTCCTGACATCATGCCCAGTTCTTGGGGGAATGTGGACATTTCTACCTGCTTTTCCTGTCACCTTTTTTTTTTGTTTTTTGTTTTGAAATGGGTTTTCACCATGTTAGTCAGGCTGATCTCGAACTCCCAACCTCAGGTAATCTACCTGCCTCGGCCTCCCAAAGTGCTGGGATTACAGGCGTGAGCCACTGCGTCTGGCTAGTTTTTTTTTTTTTTTTTTTTTTGGCAGAGTTTCACTCTGTCACTCAGGCTTGAGTGCAGTGATGTGACCTTGGCTCACTGCAACCTCTGCCTCCCAGGTTTTGTCTGTCTGTGTGTTTGTTTTTTGAGACAGAGTCTTGCCCTGTTGCCAGGCTGGAGTGCAATGGCATGATCTGGGCTCACTGCAACCTCCGACTATCTGGTTCTAGCAATTCTCCTACCTCAGCCTCCTCAGTAGCTGGTATTACAGGCACACACCACCATTCCCAGCTAATTTTTGTATTTTTAGTAGAGATGGGGTTTCACCATGTCGGCCAGGCTGGTCTTGATCTCCTGACCTCGTGATCTGCCTGCCTCAGTCTCCCAAAGTGCTGGGATTACAGGCATGAGCCACCATGCCCAGCCATGCCTCCCAGGTTCAAATGACTCTCCTGCCTCAGCCTCCCCAGTAGCTGGGATTACAGGTGTCCGCCACCACGCCAGGCTGATTTTTGTATTTTTAGTAGAGATAGGGTTTCACCATGTTGGCCAGGCTGGTCTCAAACTCCTGGCCTCAAGTGATCCGCCCACCTCAGCCTCCCAAAATGCTGGGATTACAGGTGTGAGCCACCACACCTGATCTTTGTTTTTTTTTTGTGTGTGTGTGTTTGTTTTTTTGAGACAGTCTCTTTCTCTGTCACCCAGGCTGGAGTACAGTGGCATGATCTTGGTTCACTGCAAACTCTGCCTCCCAGGTTCAAGCGATTCTTGCACCTCAGCCTCCCAAGTAACTTGCTGGCACCACGCCCAGCTACTTTTTGTATTTTTAGTAGAGACGGGATTTCACCATGTTAGTCAGGCTGGTCTCGAACTCCTGTCTCCAAGCGATCCGCCTGCCTTGGCTTCCCAAAGTGCTAGAATTACAGGCATAAACGAACGCCTCTGGCCTGTTTAGAGGTTTGATTAAGGGACAGTAAAGAGTGCCTGTCTTAGGAATGTAGGTCAGAGAGAATGTACCTGTGAGCACACCTGTGCCACCTGTATCTGGGAGAAGGTATGGAGCAGGTTGTAGAGTCATTAGGGGCCAGGTGGTGAATCGTTTAGGCTTCATGTAGGGGCCAGACGGGAAACCACTAGACCCTGTCATTGAGCACAAAGGCCACCACTGACAGTTGGTTTGCAAATAGGTGTGTTCTCATAAAACTTCACCAAAGCAGGTAGTTGGCTCTAGTTTGTCAACCGCTGCTCTCTAGAATATTCTCAGCCCCCATGAGTTTCCCTGGTACCCCTCCCAGGCAGTCCTCCACCAGTGATGCCTCTCCTCACTTCAAACATCATGCATTGGCCAGGCACAGTGGCTCATACCTGTAATCCCAGCACTTTGGGAGGCTAAGGTGGACAGATCACTTGAGGTTGGGCATTCAAGACCAGTCTGGGCAACATGGTGAAACCCCATCTCTACTAAAATTACAAAAGGTTAGCCAGGTGTGGTGGTGCTCACCTGTACTCTGAGCTACTTGGGAGGCTGAGGGATGAGAATTGCTTGAACCTGGGAGGCAAAGGTTTCAGTGAGCCGAGATCCCACCACTGCCCTCCAGCCTGGGCAACAGAGAGGGAGACTTTGTCTCAGGGGAAAAAAAAAAAAAAAGAAAAGAAAACAGCTGGGTGAGGTGGCTCATGCCTGTATTCCCAAGTCTTTGGGAGGCCAAGGTAGGCAGATCACAAGGTCACAAGTTCGAGCAAGACCAGCCTGACCAACATGGTGAAACCCCATCTCTACTAAAGATACAAAAATTAGCCGGGCACGGTGGTGCGCGCATGTAATCCCAGCTACTTGGGAGGCTGAGGCAGGAGAATTGCTTGAAATCAGGAGGCAGAGGTTGCAGTGAGCTGAGATTACACCCCTGCACTCTAGTCTGAGCGACAGAGCAAGACTGTCTCAAAAAAAAAACAGAAGCGCCTCAGGCAGGGCCCTTCTGAGGCAGAATGTGTGTGTGCCACGCATGGGTCGGGGAGCCTCAGGATGTTGCCTCTGACTGAGGGGGAAACTGAGGCTCCTCAGCATAGCAGTGGGAGCCCAGCTTGTATGCTCCAACAGCCTTGAGTTTAAGCCCCTCCTCCACTTCCCTGCTGTGCAAGCGGGGTGGGGGTCAGGCCCTGGCAGTGTCCTTCAGTGTGTCCACCCCCATTCTGAGACATTTCCTTCTGCCAGATTTATCTGGAGATGCAGCCGTTGTGTTCCAGTGGGGGCATTGCTAGTGTGGGGATCATCCCTGGGGAGCCTGAAGGTGTGAGAGTCAGAGGGCAGAGCCTCAGGCAGTGAGCAGGGCCCTGCGCGAGTGCCAGGCAGCGGGCAGAGTACCGACCTGAGCCTCCAGCAGCACTATATATAAACCACGGGCTCGCTGGGCCCCCTCGGGTAGGTGGAGGACAGGACAAGGGCAAGTCCTGGAGCCCAGATGTCCCTCATCCTGCCAGTGTGAGGGCCTCCCTGGGAAGCTAATGTGTGATCAGTTTCAGCCTCAGTGAGTCACAGTGGGGGGGGGAAAGGTGGACAGTACTGCCGACCTGACTCATAAGGGCAGAGCCCCTGCCCCAACCTGAAACCGGTCCAGGCCTCCTATGACTCTTGGAATCCAACATGAACCCCGCCATGGCCCCCAGAGGCTCCTCACAGCCCAGCCCTCTACCTCCCAGCCTCTTCCCCGCTCCCACTCCCCTTCACTCCCACTGCAGCCTCCAAGCTGTTCCTGTTAGAACAAATGGCTCCTGCTTCAGTGCCTGTTCCTAGGACGGTGGGCTCCACCGCTAAGGACATTCCTGTCCCCCAGCTTTTCTCCGCCTTGGCCGGCCCACTTCTGACCCAGGATTGTCACTTCTTCAAGAGCCATCCACACCCGTCCTGTCCAAGGTTTCCCTGTTGGCCCCCCTGTCCCTCGCCCAGGGCAGCACCGGGACCCATCTTGTTCCTGGGTGTCCCCTGCACTCAGCACAAGGCCTCAATCCTCATTGGCTGAGATGAAAACTCGAACCCAAGGCTGGTAGATGCCGCTGGGGTGGGGTCCTCTGCCTGACCACGCATCTGGCCCCCGCAGGAGGAGAAGGAGAAGCGGCGTCTGGACCAGCTGGAACGTAAGAAGGAAACGCAGCGCCTGCTGGAGGAGGAGGACTCCAAGCTCAAGGGCGGCAAGGCGCCGCGAGTGGCCACGTCCAGCAAGGTCACCCGGGCCCAGATCGAGGACACGCTGCGCCGAGACCATCAGCTCAGGGAGACCCCGGATGCAGGTGGGGCCGCATCTCGCTCTGGAACTGCACTTTTGCCCACTGCAGAGGCAGCGGGCCTCGCGTCCATTAGCCCCCTCCTGGTCCCCAGAGAAGCTCTAAGTGGTGCAGGGTGGGTGGGTTGGTCGCCTCCTGGCAGGCCTGGCTGTGAGTACAGACAACCGCTGGGCTTGTGCCGCCCCCCGCCCCCGGGCAGTCCTCTTGTTTGCAGGGCTGCAGGACAGTAAGGCAGGAAGCTGGGCGCCGGGAGGTTGAGACCTGTCCCAAGAGGGCTTCCCAGCTCAAGGCGGGATTCCATCCCCCTCCCCCAGCACCTTTCCTGCCTCCCTCCGCTCCTAGCTTCTCCCACCAGTCTCGGACTCATCTCCTTGGAACTGTGCATCTTTGCTTATCTCTCTCTGTCTCTGTCACCCACCCACCCGCCCAGCCGAGAAAGCCAAGAGCCATCTGGAGGTGCCGCTGGAGGAGAACGTGAACCGCCGCGTGCTGGAGGAGGGCAGCGTGGAGGCGCGCACTATCGAGGACGCCATCGCGGTGCTCAGGTAACTGGGCAAGGCCCCGGGCCTCCCAGGGATGGAGCTGGGCCTCTGGGGCGGGGCCTGGGGCCTCCCAGGGGTGGAGCTGGACCTCTGGGGGCGGGGCCCGGGACCTCCCAGGGGTGGAGCTGAGCCTCTGGGGGCGGGACCGGGGGGGGGTCTCCCAGGGGTGGAGCTGGACCTCTGGGGGCGGGGCCTGGGGCCTCCCAGGAGTGGAGCTGGGCCTCTAGGGGCAGGGTCTGAGGCCTCTAGGGGCGGGGTCTGAGGCCTCCAAGGGGCGGGGTGGGGCTACCGGGGAGCCCGCCGGGCTTTTTGGAGCGAGGCTCACCCAGGGCCCCCTGACGCGCATGTCCACCCCCAGCGTGGCGGAGGAGGCGGCCGATCGGCACCCAGAAAGACGCCTGCGGGCAGCCTTCACAGCCTTTGAGGAAGCCCAGCTGCCGCGGCTCAAACAAGAAAATCCCAACATGCGGCTGTCGCAGCTGAAACAGCTGCTCAAGAAGGAATGGCTCCGCTCTCCCGACAACCCCATGAACCAGCGGGCCGTGCCCTTCAATGCCCCCAAATGAGCCCAGAACTGGGGGAGCCAGTTCACCCACGGGTGGTCCAGGTCACGATTCTGCACGCCCTTTCGCCAGGTCAGCTGCGAGAATCACCGAGCAGTCCGGGGGCCCAGGTGCCGGTCCCCAGAGCCATGCTCTATCACCAGCCACCCCTCCTCCTGCCAGAGCGTCCCTGCCCCGAGTGACACCCCATCCCCTCCCATCCCCCAGGGCGTGTGTGTAGAGCCTCAGGGCTGACTGCCCAATAAAGGTGGCGGCAAGGCTGCGGTGAGGCACTTGAAGCCTAAGTGAATGGGTGGGGAGGGGGGGGAAGGGAACAGCCTTGGGGACCTGCTGTGAACCACTCTGGGACCATAGCTGGAAAAGACAAGGGCCCCCAACAGCGCACTCCTCCTGCTGCCAGCTCTGCCTCATCAGCTCCTGCCAGCACCCCTCCTTGGCTGTGCCACTTGTCCAGTGAGAGACCTGCTCCACCGTCCCCTGCACACACTCAAGAGAGGTGGAGGCTCTGGCCACACTTCAGGGGCAGAGCCAGAGAAGAGCTGGAGCCTGTCAGCCTCCTGAGATTCCAATTCAGAGTGGGCCCCAGGACTTGATGGGGGGGGGGGGTCCCATGCCGTGTTTCGGCTCAGGAAATGCTGGCTGCTCTGCTGTTATTCCTACAGGGGAGGCATCTGGCTGAATCCTGGGCTCAATTCTGGGCAGGCTTCCCAGTGGAGGATTTCTTCCTTGGTGAGGGATGAGTCAGATCCCATCGCAGAGGGAGGAGGAAGGCACTGGTCCTGGAGAGGCCCGGAGGCTTCAGTGAGCAGGTGGATGGGAGTGGGAGTGAGTAAGCATCCCATCGGCGACCGCTCCTCTGGAAAGGGTAGGGTGGGATTTGAACCTAGTTCTGACATCCTAGAGCTTAGCCAGCCCTGAAGAACAGAAGGGCAGCTATGTGGGCTGAGCAGATTGCTTGGATCCAGGAGGACAGGCAGAGGAAGAAGGTGCCCCCAGAAGTTGCAGTGGTCAGGACCAGGTGTGGTGGCTCATGCCTGTAATCCTAGCACTTTGGGAGGCCGAGGTGGGCAGGAGTTCGAGGCTGGCCTGGCCAACATGGTGAAACCCCATCTCTACTAAGAAACCAAAATTAGCTAAGTGTGGTGACACATGCCTGTAATCCCAGCTACTTGGGAGGCTGAGGCAGGAGAATCGCTTGAACCTGGGGGGCAGAGGGGAGCAGAGGCTACAGGGAGCCAAGATCAAAGCACTGCACTCCAGCCTGGATGGCAAAGCAAGACTGCCCAAAAGAAAAAGAAAAAAAAAAAAGGGCTGGTCCAGGTAGTGAGTTATCTCAATTGATTGTTCACACTCAGTTACAGATGGAACTCTTTGTTCTACTCTTTCCCTCCTTCTCACTACTACACTTGACTAGTCTTTAAAAAAAAAAAAAAAAAGTTGCAGTGGTCAGATCAGATCATCTGCAGCACCTACCCAGTGGGCTCAGGTAGAGGTCAGAGCAGCCACTGGTGCCACAAATGGCCATCAAGGCTGTGTGCTGATTACCCCGCGGTGTGCCTTGGATAGCCCTGCGGGGAATCAAGGTCATCCGTAACGAAGGGGGGAACTGAGGCACTTACCTGGCCACTGCTACAGTTCCTGCCCAGGTGACACCCCACTCCCTATGCCCACGGGGCTGTCCCCTGACTCCCCATACCCCTCTCACTCAGTCCTTCCAGCCTCCCAAGCCTCCGACACAGCAGGCTTGTTCCCTCCACCAAGATCGCCGTCCTCCCGTATTACAAGTCTCAGTTGCATGCAGGTTCCCACAGAGGTCCTCAGCTCCGTGGGGTCAGGGCTGGGCAGGCTGGAAGGGGCCAGGCTCTGCCCAGAGGTGTGAGGTAGAATGCATCATAGAGGACGGGTCTTTCGAGATGCATAGGAGCTCTCCACACAGACAAGGGACAGAAAAGTCAAAGAAATGGCACATGCAAAGGCCTGGAAGTCACACCACTTCCTCAGCGGAGGCTAAAAGTGCCTGGGTACAAGTGGGGCACCGTGGCTTACGCCTAGAATCCCAGGACTTTGGGAGGCCACAGTGGAAGGATCTCTTGAACCCAGGAGTTTGAGACCAGCCTGGGCAAGAAGGCCAGACCCTGTCTCTACAGAAAAAGTTAAAAATTAGCAGGGTGTGATGGCATGCACCTGTGGTCCCAGCTTCTTGGGAGGCTGAGGTGGGAGGATCCCTTGAAATTGAGTTGGAGGTTGAAGTGATCCATGACAGTGCCGCTGCACTGCAGCCTGGATGACGGAGTGAGACCTGGTCTGTAAAAAATAAACTGGGTACAGCTGAAGTTGACATAAAAACTAACCATGTTGGGCACTGACTTAGTTTGGAGAAGCAACCCTGAGACAGTGACCATAGGAAATGTGGGGTATCTGGGAGAGACCTTCGGTGAGGGTTAGGGAAAGGAGAGGAAGGCAGGGCATCCTGCAGGGGGCACCAGCGAGCAGAGTCCCCACGCAGGAGGATAAAGGCCCTGGCACAACTCGGTGCCAGGCCTTGGCCAAGCAGGTGGCAGCAGCCCCTCATTGAGCCCTGGGGTCAGCCCCGTGAGGTATTCATCCTCTTTGTATATAAGAAAACTAAGGCGGGTGCTGTGGCTCGTGCCTGTAATCCCAGCACTTTGGGAGGTGGAGGTGGGTGGATTACTTGAGGTCAGGAGTTCGATACCAGCCTGGACAACATGGTGAAACCCCGTCTCTACTAAAAATACAAAAAATTAGCTACTCTGGAGGCTGAGGCAGGAGAGTCGCTTGAATCCGGGAAGTGGAGGTTGCAGTGAGCCGAGGCCGCACCATTGCACTCCAGCCTGGGCAATGAGAGTGAAACAATGTCTCAAAAAAAAAAAAGAAAGAAAAGAAAAACTAAGTCACCTGCCTGTGTCACACAGACGGGAAGCACCCGAAGCTACCAGGAAGGCAGCAAAGGTAGTTTGGGGGCCCAGAATCGGGACTGAAAATGCTCCAGCCAGAAAATGGGTGGAATAGCCCATATAGCTCCCCACAAATGGAGGCCTGGGTTCCAGTCTTGCCTCTGTCCCTTCTGACTCCTTAGACAAGGGTCTGAATGGTCTAAGCCTCGGTTTCTCCTGTAAAATGGGACTAAAAGTCGCGCCCAACCCCAGGCTATCTGAAGAATCAGGGAGATGGTACCTGGAAAGGGGACATCGTGAAGGGCTTGGCTCCATGACCATCTTAGGGTCTTTGTGGCTGTGCATGAGAGAAGGTTGGGGACCAGTGGTGATCAACACGAGGGAAGAAGCCAACGGGAAAGCCAGCCACGACTGCGCACAGAGGGCCTCGGACTCCAGGCAAACGAGCGGGGCTTCATCCCAGGACGCTGGGGAGCCCGGGTGGGTGTGTGAGCAGGGCAGGGAGTGGATGAGAGCTTCGTGCGGCAGGCTCTTCTGGGCGCCTGCAGAGGGACGGCCGGTGGACCAGAGTGAGGATGAAATTCAGGGCAGGAGTTGAGAGGATGGTCGTCAGCCCTTGGACACAAAGACAGGGTGATGACATTTGTTCTCTGTTACAGAAAGGCCCTGACTCGCTCCGGCTTCGGCCCCGGCCACGCCCCCGCGGAAATCCCAGGCCCGCGCGTGCGCAGTGGCAGCAGGGGAATCCCCGACTCCGCCGCAGTGCGCGGGAGGGGGCGTGAGAGGGGAGTTCCTTGCTCTCCTAGCCCTTCCCGCGTGCGTTGCCAGGACAACCGGGCGGGGCCAGGGGCCGCCGGGAGCTCACTGCGCCTGCGCAGGGGTGCTCGCTTCACGCGCCGGGGCTTTCCCGTGGCGCGCCTGCCGAAGAAGGGAGGCCGCGCCCAGCACGCATGCGTCGGCCCCACCCGACCCCCCCCCCAGCCCTGAGGGTCGGGGAATCCTCACCCGCCGCAGTGCGCATGGGGGCGGGGCGGGAAAACCGGCTCAAACCGGAGTGGGGTTTGCCGAGGAGGTGGCGGGGGAGGAAGCGAGAGCGGGGTCTTCCCGAGGTTCCCACTCCGGCCCCCGCCGTCGCCTTAGCAACCGGGCGCGCGGGCCGCATTGCGCGGGCGGTGGCGGCGGCGGCCTCGGGGAAGCCGGGTGACTCTGCGCCTGCGCGGGGCTCCGCGCCTGCAGCCGGGGGTTCCCCTTCGAGCGCCTGGGGGACTGCGGGGGAGGAGAGGATGGGCGCGGGGGAGCGGGTGCTGGGGAGGGGGAGACTGTGGGGTAAGGGACGACACTGGAGAGGCGCGAGGGGAGAGAAGGGGAGGAGGAGTGGGTGCGGAGGAAGGGGCGGTGGGGGAAAACGCAGTGGGTAGGGAAGATAGGGAGGGGTGCAGGGGGAGGCGAGCCTGGGGAAGCGCGCCAGGGAGGGGGTGTCCAAGGCTGAGGGGGATGGGAGAGGGGGCTTAGGGAGTGGAGAAGGGATATGGACAAGGAGAGGGGTACACTGGGGCGGTGGGAACACCTCAGGCACCTGCAGCCTCCGGCCCAGCAGATTGGCCTGCGAAGGTGGGGTTGCTGTTCCAGAAAGTCAGGATTTTCGGGTCCGAGCTTAAGGTTTCCAGATTTAGAAAAGAAAATTAAACAACAGAAAATAGAGGGCGCCCCCTTAAACTTGACTTTCAGATAAAGGAGTAATTTTTTTGTTTTAAGTATGCCTCATTCCGTGTCCTCTACTTTATCCAGCAGCTCTAATCTTGGTTACTGTCGTCCCCCCATACCCCCAACTTATACACCGCCGGTCCCTATCCTTTCCGAAAGCCTTGTGGACCCTCGCGGAAGACGCCTTTGTCTCCCGCCTGCCGGGCGCCCCACAGCCCGGCACGTGGGGTGTCCCTCCCACCCCGCCATCCCCTCCCCCAGCCATCTGCTGTCCTCCTGGCCTTGAACACCAGCCTGCAGGGGATTGCGCAGAGACGCGGCGCGCACCCTGGGGGATTTTCTAAGCACTCCTGCACCGCCCCCCTCCACAACCTCCAAACCCTCTGCTACCCGCCTGCCCCTGCCAATGCCACATTCGCTCCGCCGGTCCCAGACATCCGCACCTTCTCCTCCCGGCACCTCCAGGGCTCTGCTTTCAGGCAGCCTCCCACACTTTCTGGGCACGAAAGCACACAGGCACGTAGTAGGTGCTCTCTCACACACACACACACACACACACACACAAAATACACTTGAGGGCGATTTTGTGAAGGCAAGTGCAGGGGAGGGAGTGTTGCATCTCTCGACACGGACGGCTGCATCCTCGTCCCATGGAGACTTATCTCCCCTCTGGGCCTTTGTCCCCTCCAATAAAGCAATTTCCCTTTTATCCTTCCCTTTGGTTTCAAAAAGTGTAAGATAACAAAACATTATTAAAAGCTCATCAAAGTGGGAAGGGTCAGCCCCCAGGGGTCCCTGGTCCTGGGCTGCCCCCAGCGCCTCCGCACCCCCTTTCCCCACTTGTCATGTTCAGTCCTTTTACTTCTTCGCCATCCGAACAGTAGCAGTGTCGCCTCAGGCCTGGCTTCTGCTCCACGGGCCCGGAGCTTGGTCCCTGCGGATCCCTTTCCCCAGGGGCATGTTATTCCGGAAACTGGCTAAGCGGTCCCGGGTGGGGGACACGTGGGCGCCTGTGTTTTTAGTTTTGCAGTCCTAGGCGACGCCCGTGCAAAAGCCGGCCGTGGATGTGCTGTGTGGTGTCTTGGAGGCATTTCTAGAGCGGCTAGCTGGGCAGAGGGTAGTAATGTCCCTTTATTTGAAGCTGGGTAGCTCCTGGGGTGGTGCCGGGTCGGGAGCCGCCCTCTCCTCCCATCAGCCAGGTCCAAGTAGCATCTGGCCCCTCATTCCAGGGACAGGGAGAGAAGAGGAAAGAACAAGCAAGTTCACACCAGGGCCTGAGGGCAGTGAGAACAGTAAACCAGGGGGACGTGTCCAGAGAAGGGGCGACTCTAGGGAGGAGGTGACCTTGGATAGAGACCTGAAAGTCGACGGGTGGGGACAGGGGCTGAGGAGAGCCCGGGGAGGGCGATCCCGGCTCAAGCACCCGCAGATGCAAAGGCTCTGAGGCTGAACCCGTTCGGGGGAGATGCTGGGCGTGTCCAGAGTGTGGTGGGCGGTCCAGGGAGACCGCGGAGAGACGGGGACAAAGGGTGGGCGTTGCAGGGGCCGACGGCGCGGGCCTGTAAGGAGTCTGGGTCCTCTTTTTGGTTCAGGAAGAGCAGGGAGGTGGGAGGAGGGCAGCCAGGCGGGACAGGGACGTGACCTGTCACACGGGTGAGGACTGAAGTCTGTGGCTGCGTCAGGGAGAAGGACCGTGGCGGAGACAGGGAGAGCTGCGGGCCTGGGGAGGATCTTCGGACTCCACAGGGCAATTGTGGGGTCCACGGGGCGCAGGGACTCCCCCGATCATGGGCGTCCTGGTCACCTCTGCAGCCTGACTCTCTTTCACTATGTCTGACTAAAGCATGGCTCACAGCCTTCCCCAACGGGGCGGGAAGCCCCCCCGGCAGGGTGCTGGGTGGCGCCCCTCGTCCTCCGCTCCTGCGACCCCCACCGGCTCTTTGCCTCCCCAGTGCAGACCCGAAGGCCTCCTCCCCTTTGTTCTTTTTCCCTCCACACGGTCACGGTCACACTGGCGGCTCCCTCGGAGCGCGTCTCACACACAATGGTGGGGGGGCTGCGCTCCCAGTTTCCCCTTCTCTCAGCGTCCGCGTCCCCCAGCCCCGCCCGCGCCACGGAATCCCGGCCTCCAGACCCCGCTCGGGAAGCTCATTACCTTTCTGGAGAGGCTCCCCGCCGGGGGGCTGGGGAAGGGGGAGAGCTATTTTTAGAATGAATGGAATAAAAGGAAAAAAAAAAAAAAACAGAATGGAGATTTGTAGAAGCCTCCCTACTTCCCAGAGGAGCCCCCCTCCCGGCTCCCCCGCCCCAGACCAAGGCCGAAGGTGGGTGGGGGTTCAGAGATGGGGCGGGGCAGGGGGCTTGGAGGAGGAACGCGGTGGTTTGAGCTGGAGCCACGCTTTCTGTTGGAGGGGAACAGCTGAAGGAGAACGCAGGACCTATCCGGAGGCCCCACGGGCTCGGCGAGCTGGAGGGACCCCGGAGGTGGGCACTCGTCCATACGCTAGAGGGAAACCCGCTCAGAAAGGGGCTTGGCAGGGCCACGGTCCTGGGAGGGGTTGCCCCTAGACTTCTCCCTCCCATCCCCTACTGAGCCAGACCACCGGAGCCACATTGTTCTAAGGTGGCGGAGTGACCTTCAGAACTCTGCCACCCAGGCCTGAGCCAGTCAGGCTCGGGGGGGGTCCCCAATCGGACCGGTTGGGGGGAGGGTGTCACCAGCCCAACAATGAGATAGAGAAGTTTTCTGTGGTTTGGTGTCCGGCCACGCAGGGTCCCCTTTCCTAGCTGGGATGTTCCAGTCCGATCAGCGTCGCCCGAAGCCTCTGGGTCCCCTGATCCTCCCCAGTCGCATGGTGGGGAGGCTTTGTCTGCCTTCCTCTCTCCCTGACTCTCTTCTTTCCTGGATTGGGCAGAGGGGCCCCCTCAGAGTGAGGGGAGCAGCTCTGTTCCTGCTGCTGGGACATTGGGCCCTGGCCAAGGGCTTCCGCTCTCCGGGCCTCAGTTTCCCCTTCTGTAAGATGAACACCTTGGGCCAGAGGCCGCAGAGGGTCCTCCCATCTCTTTGAGCGTCTCCTAAGATTTGGCGTCACGCCCCTGGGTGGAGCGGGGAGAGTGGGCTCGGGCGAGAGACCTGGAGGGGGATTCCCTCCCGGCTCTCCTCTCTGGAGACGTCTTTTAGGGGAGGGCCCGCTGTGGCCGCGGCGGGCTGCCTCCCTCGGCCTGCGGGGTCCGCGCCCCCTCCCCGGGCGGCGGGGCGGGGCCCAGGTCGGCGGGGAGGGGTCGGCTCTGCGGCGGCGCGCGCACACCCTCCCGGCTCACACGCCCTTGCCCGGCCGTGCACTTGTCTTCGCGCTCTGGCAGGGCGCAGAACTCCGGCCGCGGCGGCCGACTCCGGCCGGTGAGTGGGCTGTGGGGGGCGCGGCGGGGAGCGTTGGGTCCCGGCGGCGGTCCCCTTCTCCTGGGTGGGCGGATCGGTGAAAGCTTGCCCGACTCCGGGAATTCAAAGCGGAGCTGCGGGAGGAGCGGAGGCATCCCTTCTTCAACCCCCGCCTCCCACAGAGATCCCGGAGTCAGCTCCTGACCCCACCCCCATGCCCTGTGATGGGGGCCTCTTGCTTCCAGGCCTGGGGATGCGCAGACGTCCCCTTCCCTCCGCGGAGTGAAGGTGGGGACGTGGGGACCCTCCAGGCCTGCACCCTCCTCAGTGGTGGGGGGAAGGAGCGCTGGCTCCCGTTGCCCCCTCCTCCCTCCCTGTCCCCTAGGTTTCTCCCTTTCTCCTTGCGAGGTGGCGGGGATTCCCTGGGCTGGCCCCACTGCGCAGTGGGAGGGAACCCTCCCACCTGTCAGCCTACTGTGCGCTGGGCTCCGGGCTCCTGTACTTTTCCCTAAGCTTCCTCCCTTCCCCCCTCCCCTCTCCCGGACAGGAGGAGGGGCTGAGGCCCAGAGAGGGTTACCACTTGCCCAAGGTCACCCAGCTGGGCTGGGGCAGAGCTGGTTTCTGGTCACATCCACGAATGCCGGGACCCAGCTGGCGAGGTCAGCTCTGGGATCCTCTGCACCCCCCACCCCGCCCTACCGTTTAACCCTGAGCGTGGGGTGCCAGGGCCTCAGAACTGGGGGCATTCCTTACTTTCTCCAAGTTTGTCCTCCGTCTGGAGACCCAGACAGGACTGAGCCAAGAAGCCCTGGCCTCACTCTCTTCCCGGGCTGCCAGATCTCACCCCTCCCCCCACAACCTCCACAGGCTGCCCAAGACCTCATCAAAGGAAATCCCTGCGGGGAGGGGGCTTCTAGATGGGGGAACCAAAGCTTCTGGAGCCACGGAGGAGAGAATTTGTACTCCATCGCAGCAAGCCGCTCAGTGACCTTGGACAAGCTCCTGCCTTCCCAAGGCCAGGGTCAGCACCAAGGTCCCCCTGGCTGAAACAGGCAGCCCCTGAGCCATCCAAGGTGATAGTTACCCGGACCCTAGGTCCTGATAAGAGAAAGGGCAGCTGGGTGTTTACCCTTCGGTGCTGTTCTGTAGTCTGACATTGCCCCTGCCCACCATGGGTGCCCCTTTCTGCCCCCTTCCCCAGGGTCGGACTTGGCTACCATGTGCTTCTATAAGCCCTCTGCAGACAGCACTATATAGATGGGAGAAGTACCCCAAGGGAGCTACAGGTCCCAGGACAGCTTCAGAGCTAGGGAACAAGAGTTCAGCTGGTCTGCCAGGTGAGGTGGCTCACAACTGTAATCCCAACACTTTGGAAGGCAGAGGCGGGCTCGGGCAGCACAGTGAAACCCCATCTCCATCAAAAACAAAAAAAATTAGCCAGGTGTAGTGGTGCGCACTTGTAGTCCCAGCTACTTGGGGGCCAAAGGCAGGAAGATCTCTTGAGCCCTGGAAGTCAGGGTTCAGTGAGCCGTGTTCATGCCACCGCACTCCAGTCTGAGTGACAAAGTGTCACCTATCTGAATGTCACCCACCCAGATCTCCCCATGATGAAGGAATTAGGGGCAATGCAGGGGGTAAGCAGTAACAGCATTGGGAAAGACAAATAAAGCGTTCAGTGGCTGGGTGTGGTGGCTAACACCTGTAATCCCAGCACTTTGGGAGGCCGAGGTGGGTGGATCACCTGAGGTCGTGAGTTTGAGACCAGCCAGGCTTGGTGGTTCATGGCTTAGGAGTCTGATACTTGAGCTCTTGCCCAATCTCTGAGTGGCCAAGATTGTGCCACTGCACTCCAGCCTGGGTGACAGAGCAAGACTCTGTCTCAAAAGAAAAGAAAAGCATTCAGTGTCTAGTGTCCAGAGCCCAATGAAAGGAGGAGTGGCCTTGGGGAGGGGACATGGAAGAGGTGGGCCATTGTATCAGCAGGGACTTGCCCAGGGCCCCATTGGAGCTATAAAGCCACTGATCTTAAGCTTCCTGCAAACTTAGGAGATGACCGAGCTCGGCAACACCAACTCAGAGCACAGATCCGCTCTAAAGACCATTGTATGTAATAGGCTGAGGTAGGTGTTCAGAGTTGTGGAACTCTGGCCAGGAGTTCGAGTCCAGCCTGGCCAACACGGCAAAACCCCAGATGTACTAAAAATGTAAAAAGTTAGCCAGGCATGGTGGTGGGCACCTGCAATCACAGCTGCTCCAGAGGCTGACGCAGGGGAATTCTTTGAACCCCAAAGGCGGAGGTTGCAGTGAACTGAGATCAGGCTACTACACTCCAGCCTGGGTGACAGAGTGAGAGTCTGTCTCAAAAAAATTAAAAATTAAAAATACCACTGTAGTCCAGAAGCTGTCTGCACCCTACTCTTTTGGGTCCCCACCTCCACCCCACACCCCCTGTCTGATCCTTACAGGTCTCAAGGGGACAGGAAAGGCAGCAGCAGCTACCCTCTCTCCCAGCCAAGTGGTCACCAGCACGACTGAAGGGGACAGCCCTTTTGCAGTGGCTTGGCAAGGAGCCCCCTGCACCCTAGGGTGAGTGAGTTCCAGACTTGGGTCACCTTTGGGGATGGGGTGGCCCAGAAATTGGATAGAAAAGTTGGTAACCAGGCAGACTGGGTGGCTTATGCCTGTAATCCCAGCACTTTGGGAGGCAGAGGCAGGTGGATCACTCCAGGTCAGGAGTTCAAGGCCAGCCTGGCCATTTTATATCTTTTCTAAAGATACAAAAATAACCTGAGCGTGGTGGTGAGCACCGGTAATTTTAGCTACTTGGGAGGCAGATGGATCACTCGAGGTCAGGAGTTCGAGGCCAGCCTGGCCGTTTTGTATCTTTACTAAAAATACAAAAATTACAAGGTAATTCCAACTTGTAATTCCAACTACTTGGGAGTGCTGAGGCAGGAGGATCACTGAAACCCAGAAGGCAGAGGTTGCCATAAGCCAAGATCGCATCATTGCACTCCAGCCTGGAGGACAGAGCGAAACTTTAAAAAAAAAAAAAAAAAAAAAGGTGACTTAAGGAAAAAATGCCAGCTTTTGAAATAATAACAAGCTGGGTACAGGGGTGTGCACCTGTGGTCCTAGCTACTCAGGAGGCTAAGGTGGGAATATTACTTGAGTCCAAAAGTTCGAGGCTGCAGTGAGCTATGATCATGCTTGCAAATGGCCACTGCATTCCAGCCTGAGACAGAGCAAGACCCTCATCTCTTTAATTCAAAAAAAAAGAGGCCAGGTGAGGTGACTCACACTTGTAATCCCAGCACTTTGGGAAGCCGTGGTGGGCAGATCACGAGGTCAGGAGTTCAAGACCAGGCTGTCCAATATGATGAAACCCTGTCTCTAGTTTAAAAATACAAAAATTAGCTGGGCATGGTGGCGTGTGCCTGTAGTCCCGGCTACTCAGGAGGCTGAGGCAGGAGAATCGCTTGAATCCGGAGGGCAGAGGTTTCAGTGAGCCAAGATTGTGCCACTGCACTCCAGCCTGGGCAACAGAGTAAGACTCCATCTCAAACAAAAAAAAACAATAATAACAATATAATAATTATTATGATGATGATGGCAGCGACTATGCTTTCTAGAGCATCCTAGGAGTTACCGTCCACTTCCTTTGATCACTGGAGGCGGGGAATCTATTGAGAGGGGCCGGGTCACCTGGACGCAGGGCGCTGAGCCCGGTTGGAAGAGCTCTCTCCCGCCACTACCAAGCCCCACCCCGCCACAGCCTCTACCTCCCGGCTCTCATGGCCACCCTGGAGACAGCCCCGGGGTGGGGTAGCTCCGTGGAAGGCAGCTCCTGGGCTCCCTTCCTTGGCGAACATTTTTTTGTTTTTCTTTAGGTTTTTATTTTTGTTTGTTTGTTTCAAGATGGAGTCTGGCTCTGTCGCCCAGGCTGAAGTGCAGCGGCATAATCTCAGCTCACTGCAACCTCCGCTCCCAACCCCCTGGATTCAAGCCATTCTCGTGCCTCGGTCTCCCAAGTAGCTGGGATTACAGGCATGCGCCACCACAACCGGCTAAGTTTTGTATTTTTTTTTTTTTTTTTTTTTTTTGAGACGGTGTTTCGCCCTTGTTACCCAGACTGGAGTGCAATGGCGCGATCTCGGCTCACCGCAACCTCCGCCTCCTGGGTTCAGGCAATTCTCCTGCCTCAGCCTCCTGAGTAGCTGGGATTACAGGCACACACCACCATGCCCAGCTGATTTTCTGTATTTTTAGTAGAGACAGGGTTTCTCCATGTTGACCAGGATGGTCTCGATCTCTTGACCTCGTGATCCACCCGCCTCGGCCTCCCAAAGTGCTGGGATTACAGGCGTGAGCCACCGCGCCCGGCCAAGTTTTGTATTTTTAGTAGAGGCGGGGCTTCACTATGTTGGCCAGACTGGTCTCAAACTCCTGACCTCGTGATCTACCTGTCTTGGCCTCCTAAAGTGCTGGGATGACAGGCCTGAGCCACCTCGCCCAGTCTCCCTGGTGAACATTGACATCCAGGGTCAGCACTAAGCTGCCCAAGGTGGTGTGGAGAGCACAAAGGTAGCGGTCATTTGGTCAATCAACAAACACTGAGCAAGCTAGCTACTGTCTGCCAGGCCCTGGGCTGGATGCTGGGCACGCAGTAAGGACCAAGACCAGCCCAGGTCAGCCCTTGTGGAATTTCATGGGGCATCAATTGAGCAGGTTTTATGTGCTGGATACAGTGGCTCACACCTGTGATCCCAGAACTTTGGGAGGCTGAGCGGGAGGATCAGTTGAGCTCAGGAGCTTGAGACCAGTCTGGGCAATGTAGCAAGACCCCATCTCTAAAAATAATTTTTTAAAAAATTAACCAGGTGGGGTGGGGCATGCCTGTGGTCCCAGCAAACTCTGAAGGCTGAGATGGTGGGATCGCTTGAGCCCAAGAGGTCGAGGATGCAATGAGCTGTGATTGCACCATTGTACTGTAGTCCGGGTGACAGAGTGAGACTGTCTCCGAAAGAAAGAGAGAAAGGGGGCCGGATGCAGTTGGCTTATGCCTGTAATCCCAGCACTTTGGGAGGCTAAGGCAGGCAGATCATGAGGTCAGCAGATTGAGACCATCCTGGCCAACGTGGTGACACCCCATTTCTACTAAAAATACAAAAACTAGCTCGGCGTGGTGACAGGTGCCTGTAGTCCCAGCTACTCGTGAGGCTGGGGCAGGAGAATTGCTTGAACTCGGGAGGTGGAGGCTGCAGCGAGCTGAGATCCCACCACTGCACTCCAGCCTGGCGAGAGATCAAGACTCACCTCAAAAAAAGAGAGAAAAGGAGGGAGGGACGAAGGAATGAAGAGAAAGGGAGGGTGGGAGGGAGAGAGGGAAAGGAAAGGAAGGAAGAAAGGGAGGGAGGGAAGGAAAGAAGGAAGGAAAATAAGGAGGATGGGAGGGAGAGAGAAAAGGCAGGCAGGCGGGAGGGAGGGAGGAATGGAGGGAAAGAGTGAGGGTGGAAGGGAGAGAGAAAAAAAGAAAAGAAAGAAAGAAAAAGTGCCGGGTGCGGTGGCTCAAGCCTGTAATCCCAGCACTTTGGGAGGCCGAGGCGGGTGGATCACGAGGTCAAGAGATCGAGACCATCCTGGTCAACAGGGTGAAACCCCGTCTCTACTAAAAATACAAAAAATTAGCTGGGCATGGTGGTGCATGCCTGTAATCCCAGCTACTCAGGAGGCTGAGGCAGGAGAATTGCCTGAACCCAGGAGGCGGAGGTTGTGGTGAGCCGAGATTGCGCCATTGCACTCCAGCCTGGGTAACAAGAGCGAAACTCCCTCTCAAAAAAAGAAAAAGAAAAAGGAAGGAAAGTGTTATATATTAGGAGGAAAATAGAATGTGAGGATGTATTGGTGATCAGAGGCGCAGGGAAGCCGCCTGTAGGCGTCAGAGGGGCCTCTCTAGGGCAGGGATCATGAGCTGGGACCTGAAGGAAGAGGAGGAACTGGCCCGCTGAGAGCTGGGGGAACATCATACCCAGCAGAGGGAACCACATGTGCAAAGGTCCTGAGGTTGGAAGGAGCTTAGTGTGTTTGCGGAACAATGAGGAAGCTGGTGTGGCTGGAACAAAGTGAGTGAGAGAGAGGAGGAAATGAAGGCAAGGAGGTCGGCAGGCAGGGGCCAAGCTACAGGGAACTCAGGGGCTGCTGTGAGGGTGTGGACTTCAGAGCAATGGGGAGCCATGGCAGGTGTGTGAGCAGGGGAGAGGCATGGCCTCATTTCGGTTTTTCAGAAGCTCTGTGGCTGCCGTGGAGAGCAGGACAGGAGTGGAGGTGGCAGAAGCCCAGAGTAGAGGCCGGGGAGATGCCTAGTGGTGTCAGCCGGGATAGAACTAGGGTAGCACCTCTGATGGAAAGAAGTGGCATATTCTGGGACTGGGCTGGGGATGGAGGGTGAAATGTGGCCAGGTTTCCATCTCATGCCAAGGAGCCACTGGGAGGGAAGGGAGTACTCATTGTGCCTGGGGAAACCTGGGAAGGAATCCTGGAGGAGGTGCTCTTTGGTCTGAGTCTGGAAGGTCAAGTAGGAGTTTGCCAGCAGCTAAGGCTGGAGTCACATGGAATCTAATTGCTCAGATGCCAGGGGAACTACAGGGAGTCACTGAGCACCCAGAATCTGGGGTGACATGATCAGATTTGTAATCAAGAAAGATCCCTGTAATTCCAGCACTTTGGGAGGCCAAGGCAAGAGGATCCCTTGAGGACAGGAGCTCAAGAACAGCCTGGGCGACATAGCAAGACCCCATATCTACAAAAAGTAAAACAAAATTAGCTGGGTGTGGCGGCGCATGCCTGTAGTCCCAGCTACCCAGGAGGCTGATGTGGAAGGATCGCTTGAGGACAGGCAATCGAGGCTGCAGTGAGCTATGACTGCACCACTGCACTCCAGCCTGCTGGGAAACAGAGGGAGATGCTGTCTCTCTTCTTTTTTTTTTTTTTGAGACAGGGTCTCGCTCTGTCACCCAGGCTAGAGTGCAGTGATGCAATCTTAGCTCATTGCAACCTCTGCCTCCCGGACTCAAGTGATCCTCGTCCCTTAGCCTCCTGAGTAGCTCGGACTATAGGTGCCCGCCCTCCAGCTAGTTTTTATGTATTTATATTTTTAAATTTTATTTATTTATTTAATTTTTTTTTTTTTAAGACAGGGTTTCACCATGTTGGTCAGGCTGGTCTTGAACTCCCGACCTCAGGTGATCCGCCCGCCTTGGCCTCCAAAGTGCTTGGATTACAGGCATGAGCCACTACGCCCAGCCCATTTATTTGTTTTTGAGACGGAGTCTCGCTCTGTCTGCCAGGCTGGAGTGCAGTGGCATGATCTCGGCTTACTGCAATCTCTGCCTCCCAGGTTCAAGCAATTGTCCTGTCTCAGCCTCCCCAGTAGCTGGGATTACAGGCGCGTGCCACCACATCTGGCTAATTTTTTTGTATTTTTAGTAGAGACAGGGTTTCACCATGTCAGGCTGGTCTCGATCTCCTGACCTCAAGTGATTCACCGCCTCGGTCTCCCAAAGTGGTGGGATTACAGGCATGAGTCATGGCGCCCAGCCATATTTTTTAAATTTATTTTTTATTTTCGTAGAGGGGGGGGTTTCACCGTGTTGCCCAGGCTGGTCTTGAACCCCTGAGCTCAGGCAGTCTGCCCACCTTGGCCTCCTAAAGTGCTAGGATTACAGGCGTGAGCCACAGGACCCTATCTCTTAAAAATAAGAAAAGATTCCCTCTAGGTGGGGGTCCTGGGGGATTTTAGACCCTAGTGAGAGAGGCCAAGAGGTGCTTTTGAAATAGTCCAGGTCGGCTGGGTGTGGTGGCTCACGCCTGTAATCCAAGCACTTGGGAGGCCAAGGTAGGCGGATCACCTTAGGTTGGGAGTTCAAGACCACCCTGACCCACATGGTGAAACCCCGTCTTAAAAAAAAAAAAAAAGAAATAGTCCAGGTCATGGTCAGACCAGCAGCAGCTGGAAGGATCCATGGAGTGCTTGCTATGTGCTTATGACATTTGATGGAGGTTACCTCCTGAGCCTCATGCAACTGGCCTCCAGTGAGGCCCTGACATTGCCCTGCAGAGGAAACAGAGGCTCAGAGGTACCAGTCTTGTCCACAAGCACTGCCTTTATTCCTGCTACCACAGATAACCATGGACTGTATGGCTTACAACCACAGAAAGTTGGCCGGGCGCGGTGGCTCACACATGTAATCCCAGCACTTTGGGAGGCCGAGGTGGGTGGGTCACCTGAGGTCAGGAGTTCGAGACCAGCCTGGCCAACATGGAGAAACCCTGTCTCTACTAAAAATACAAAATTAGTTAGGTGTGATGGCGCATGCCTGTAATCCCAGCTACTCGGGAGACTGAAGCAGGAGAATCGCTTGAACCTGGGAGGCAGAGGTTGCAGTGAGCCAAGATCTCGCCATTGCAGTCCAGCTTGGACAACAACAGCAAAACTCCATTTCAAAAAAAAAAAAAAACAGATCCAAGCCGGCCCTAATCCACAATCAACCCCTCTTCATCAGGTGGGCCAAGGTGGGCAGATCACTTGAGGCTAGGAGTTCGAGATCACCCTGATTGACATGGTGAAACCCCATCTCTACTAAAAGTATAAAAATTAGCTGGCCATGGTGGTGTATGTCTGTAGTCTCAGCTATTTGGGAGGCTGAGGCTTGGCAATCGTTTGAACCTGGGAGGTGGAGGTTGCAGTGAGCTGAGATCGCACCACTGTACTCCAGCCTGGGCAAAAAAGTGAGATTCTGGCTCAAAAAAAAAACCTCAGAAACCAGTTATTAGATCAGAGCCAGTCCTAATCCACTATGATCCCTTCTTTATTTTATTTATTATTATTTATTATTATTATTATTATTTGAGATGGAGTCTTGCTCTGTTGCCCAGGCTGGAGTGCAGTGGTGCGATCTCGGCTCACTGCAACCTCCACCTCCCAGGTTCAAGCCATTCTCCTGCCTCAGCCTCCCACGTAGCTGGGACTACAGGCATGCATCACCATGCCTGGCTAATTTTGTTGTATTTTTAGTAGAAATGGAGTTTTACCATGCTGGCCAGGCTGGTCTCAAACTCCTGACCTCAAGTGATCCGCCCACCTCAGCCTCCTAAAGTGCTGGGATTACAGGCATGAGCCACCGTGCCGGGCCCCCTCTTCATTTGACTACGTCTGTAAAAACCTTATTTCCAGGCCTGGCACAGTGGCTCATGCCTGTAATCCCAGCACTTTGGGAGGCCAAGGTGGGAGTCTCACTTGAGGCCAGGAATTCAAGAGCAGCCTGGACAACACAATGAGACCTTGTCTCTACATTTAAAAATAGAAAGATAAACAGGAGGATCGCTTGAGCCTGAGAGACAGAGGCTGCAGTAAGCGCAGTCGTGTCACTGCACTCCAGCCTGGGTGAGAGAGGGAGACCCAGCTTCACAAACAAAACAAAACCCAACTTTTTTGCTTTTTTTTTGAGACAGAATTTCACTCTCGTTGCCCAGGCTACAGTGCAATGGCATGATCTTGGCTCACTGCAACCTCTGCCTCCTGGGTTCAAGGAATTCTCCTGCCTCAGCCCCTCCAGAAGCTGGGATTACAGGCGAGTGTCACCATTCTTGGCTAATTTTTATATTTTAAGTAGAAACAGGGTTTCACCATATTGGTTAGGCTGGTCTGGAACTCCTGACCTCGTGATCCACCAGCCTTGGCCTCCCATTGTGCTGGGATTACAGGCACCTCCTCCTCCAGGGCTGAGAGCACAGCAGGCAGCACATGGGGAGGATGGGAGGATCAGGCCCAGTCCCTCCCCTCCCATCCCCGCAGCTTTTTCCTCTGTGGTCGGTCTGCAGGGCTCTTGTGTATTTATCATCTCAAAGTCAGTCTTTCCTTCTGGCCTGAAACTGGGAGTCTGGGAGACTTTGTGTGTCTTATTTTTTGAGACGGAATCTTACTCTGTCGCCCAGGCTGGAGTGCAGTGGCCCGATCTCCGCTCACTGCAACCTCCATCTCCCAGGTTCAAGGGATTCTCCTGCCTCAGCCTCCTGAGTAGCTGGGATCAGCAGCACACACCACCATACCCAGCTAATTTTTGCATTTTTGGTAGAGATGGGATTGCATCATGTTGGTCAGGCTGGTGATCCTCCGCCTTAGCCTCCCAGAGTGCTGGGATTACAGGCGTGAGCCACCATGCCCGGCCAACTTTATGTGTCTGTATCACTGCAGTGTCCCTGTCTTAGAGTAAGTCCTGCATAAAGGAGGTGCTCAGCAGATACTGATGGAAAGAATCTCAGGTCCCTGAATCCCCAGAGCCCAGGAACAAGCCCTCTATGACACCTGCCCCAGCTCCCACCCTGGCCTTCCCACTCCCCTTCCTGTCCCTGCAGTTCCCAGAAGCTTGAGGGAGCCAACACTGCAGATCTCTTTGAAATGTTCTCTCCTTGTTTTTGAGACAGAGTCTCGCTCTGTCACCCAGGCTGGAGTGCAGTGGCGTAATCTCGGTTCACTGCAACTCCATCTCCTGGGTTCCAGTGATTCTCTTGCCTCAGCCTCCCAAGTAGCTGGGATTACAGGCGCCCACCACCATGCCTGGCTAATTTTTTAAAATTTTTTTTGATTTGGAGTTTCGCTCTTGTTGCCCAGGCTGGAGTGCAATGGCACGATCTTGGTTCACTGCAACCTCCGCCTCCCAGGTTCAAGCAATTCTCCTGCCTCAGCCTCCTGGGTAGCAGGAATTACAGGCACGCGCCACCACACCTGGCTAATTTTGTATTTTTAGTAGAGACAGGGTTTCTCCATGTTGGTCAGGCTGCTCTCGAACTCCTGCCCTCAGGTGATCCACCTGCCTCAGCCTCCCATAATGCTGGAATTATAGGTATAAGCCACCACGCCCAGCAATTTTTTTGTATTTTTAGCAGAGACAGGGTTTCACCATGTTGGCCAGGATGGTCTCAAACTCCTGACCTGAGATGATCTGCCCTCTTTGGCCCCGTGCTGGGGTTACAGGCGTGAGCCGCCACATCCAGCTCAAATGGTTTCTCTTCTCAGAGGCCTACCCAACCACCCTAACTCAAGTCTCCCCATCCTCATTCTTCTTTCAACTTTATTGGATCTTGTCCTGATCCTTTTTTTTTTTTTTTTTTTTTTTTTTTGAGGTAGTATGTGGCTCTGTTGCCCAGGCTGGTGTGCAGAGGCATGATCACAGCTCACTGTAGCCTTGACCTCCTGGGCTCAAGCGATCCTCCCGCCTCAGGACCCCTAAGTAGCTGGGACTATAGGCACATGCACATGCCTGGATAATTTTTAAAACTTTTTGTAGAGACAGGGTCTCGCTATGCTGCCTAGGCTGGACAGTACTTTTGTGTATCTAAAATCCTTGGTTTTATTCCCTTTTTAGAGAGGGTTGTCCCCCTCCTCTAGAAAGCCAGCTTCAAGAGGGGCAGGGTTTGTAACTCTCTAGGGCACTGCCTTCCCCAGCACCAGGCTCAGAGAAGGGGCTATGTGGATATATGAATGAATGAATGAATTGGTGAATAAATAAATGGGTGAATGAGCGGATATCTTACTCACCCTTGCCATCCTGACACTCACTGTGGCCCAAGTTCTAGCCTCCATCCAGGCAGCCGGGTCTGGGTCCAGAATTTCAGTAGATGCACACGTTGAGGGGTGCTGGGGATGGAGGTACAGGGAGATGCTCCTGTGGCCAGGCCACTCCCTGCTTAGGCTGCTACCTTTGTGTCCCTCAGCTCCTGCAAACGTCTCCCAGTTCTCCTTCACCCAGACCCTCACTCACAGCCCTCAAATCCCCTGTGGAGGGGCTTGCTGTCCAGCCGCCTCCACCACGCCTGCTGTCTGCAGAGGACACAGCCTGTGCGCAAGGCAGTTTCTCAGGGCATGAGTCCCGGGGGCGTCTTGGCTGGCTGACAAGCTCATTTGCAGGCTTCTTGGGTCTCTTCCAGCCAACCATGGGCTGCTGAGAGGCTCTGCCTGGAACGGAGACCCAGACAGCCCCCACCAGAAGCTCCACCTCCACCCAACCTTGACTCCCATTCATGCTCCTGACCTTGTCTCTGAGGGGTGGGATTCCAGGTGGCAGGACTGACTCAGGTGGGAGGCAAGGCCGTTGATCACCAGCTTGACTGTCCAAGTTCCACTTCTTGATGGGGGCAGTCCCTGAGCCCTCAGGGTAAGTGGATGCCAAGGAAAACAAGTAGTGGTCTTTTCAGAGGGAGAAGATGGGTACAGGGGCTTCTGGGCCTGGGCAGGGATGGTCAGAGGCGGTGGAGTGCTGTGGCTGATGCTTTTGTGAATTTCTGGACAGTTACGTGTTAGACTTGAATTCAGAAACCGTTTGTCTAGGCCGGTGGCTTACACCTCTAACCCCAGCACTTTGGGAGGTCGAGGCAGGTGGATTTGAGGCTAGGAGATCGAGACCAGCCTGGCCAACATGGTGAAACCCCATCTTTACTAAAATTACAAAAATTAGCCGGGCCTGGTGCCGTATGCCTGTAATCCCAGCTACGTCAGAAGGCTGAGGCACGAGAATTGCTTGAACCCAGGAGGTGGAGGTTGCAATGCACAGAGATCATGCCACTGCACTCCAGCCTGGCTGTCAGAACAAGACTCTGTCTCAAAAAAAAAAGAAGAAAGGCGTCTGATGGTGCCGCCTGTACAAGCAGACCAGGGTCAGCCCATGGGCATGGTACGCTTCTCTTGGCCCAGGGACCCGTATAGCAACTGGATTGAGCTGTCAGAGGCCAGAAGCCTTGAATGTGGTACAAGGATGTGCCCAGTCCCGAGGGAGCTGTGGCTGGCTCCAGTGCTGTGCTGTAGAAAGGGCTCCTGGGGGTCCAGGCAGGGGAACACCAAGTGCAAAGGCCTGGAGGTGGGAACTGTGGTGAGGGGAGACTGAGGAGGCTTGGCTAGAGGTCAGGATGCTGGTGAATCAGCAGAGAGATGCAGGAGAGGTGGCTGCTTCTTGGGCATGGCTGCAAACCTGCCCCTTTGGGGTGTCCCACAACCCCTTTCTTCCTTGCTCTGAAGTGACTCTCAAAGCTGCTTGCATCCGGTCAGGTCACTCTAACAGTCCCCCGTTACTGGTCCCATCTGTCCCCACCTGGTGCCTCTGTGGATATGACCCGGACCACCCAGGTTCTCTATTTCCTGATTGTCACAGCCCTGGGCATTGTCACCACAGCTGGGCCGTGCACAGCACAGTCTGGGATGAGGAACAGGCTCTCCAGGGGAGGGAACAAAGGTCCCGTCTGCAACTCTGAGCCATCACTTGGCCCCAGTGTGACTCACCGCCACCCAAGCCCATGCAGGGATCCCTCATTCATGCACTCCTTCCTCCCTTCATTGATTCGATCCAACTGTTTTCTGAGCTCTGCAGAGGAAACATGGAAGACCAGCCTCCCTCAGGAATAAACACTCAGATGTTCCTGACCTGGGCCAAAGCTCTGGGCTAGGAAGAAAACAGATGGAGGGTGTGGGAGAGAGACGGGGTAGGATCTGCTGCCTCCAGGAAGCCCCCAAGCCTGGAGGGGGTGGACAGAGCTGAACACAGTCACCCCAAGCCTGTTGGGAACAGGGTGAGGCAGAGGCAGAGGCAGAGGCAGCGAGACTGTCTGAAAGAGGAGGAAGAAAGAGCTCCCTACCCACTGGTCCCCAGGGCTCCCAGGAGCCGCCATTAACTTTGAATGAATGAGTCTGCCAAGTTCAGCCTGGGTGCTGGAAGAAGGAGCACTGTTTTGGAGACTCCCAGCCCTGGTGATCCCAACTCCCTGGGGCTCCGGCTTCCTGCCATTCTGGGCATGGCTGTGGGGGGTTAGGACTGGGTGTCTCTCCTCCCCAGAGAAGTCTCTCCTCCCCAGAGAAGGTGGCCTCTAACCGGGTGCCCTGGTAGGTACCCATCCACCCCTGGAAGCCCCTACACCTGGCTCCCAGGCACCTCTCCACTTGCAAACACCCTAACCCCTGCAAGGCTCCCGTACTCAGAGCTAGACCCCGGAGGGGGTCGTTTGAGGGGCAGGCGTTGAGTCGCTTTGCAAAGTTGTCTTTCAGCTGATGCTTACTGGGAGGACAGTCCCCGGGCGTGCAAAGGTTGACGGGCGGCTGAAGTTTGGGACCTAATTTTGGGGAGGGGGTAGTTAGGGGGTCCGGAGGGCTGCTGGGGGCGGGGGTTGGAGCTTCACCAAGGTCCCCTCCGTCGCACCGTGCAAGAGGGGAGTTCGAGGACCAGCCGCCTGCTGGGGGGGGGTTGCAGGGGGCGCCGGGGAATGTGGGATCTTTAAATATGGGCGGGGCTTGCGGGGTCGTCGAAGGCGGTGCCAACCCGGGCTCGGCCAATCGGCGGCGGCTCCCGCGTCGCACCGCCCCGTTCTCTCCCGGCCCGGGCGGGCGCTCGCCCCCCGCCGGGCCCGTGGACTGGGCGGCGGGGGATGCGCCTGCTGCCGCCGCCCCCGGCCCGGACGCCCCCGGGCCCCGCTCCCGCTCGCTGCTGCCCGCCCCGTCCGCGGCCCCGGCTCCGGCTCCGGCCCCCGCCCGGGGGTCCGCGGCTGCGCGGGACCCTCTCCCCTCCAGCTTCGTCCGCCCGCCCGGGCCGAGCCTCGCAGGTACTGGGTGGGATGGGTAGGGGTGCGGGAGGATCCAGGGTCTACAGCTCTGGGCGTCCAAGGAAGGAGGGACATCCCGGAGGAAGACGCCGTTTGGGGCAGGGGCCAAGAGGGAGGGTCTCCGTGCGGTCCGGAGCCTAGGGGACACGGGAAAGGTGGGGGGAATGAATGCATATACACTGCCCGAGTGAGTGAAGATCCACGCACCCCCAACCTGGGAGGGGGAGGGTGCTGGGTTCACTTTGGGGGAGGGCAGAACAGTGAGTCTCCAAACTCCATAGATAGGGTTGGAGGTCGGGAGCTCTGAGGGATAGACGACCTCAGTGACTTGGGGATGGGAGAAAGGTGACCCACCACTGGCTCCTGGATCCAGGGGTTGGGGCACTCAGGGAGGGGTCAGGGAGCCGGGTCTTCCAGCTCTCCCCGTACAGAAGTCCCGGACCCAGCTCGGGGCACTGCCCCTGCTGTTCTGGAGGGCTGGCCAGCAGATGGGAGTTCCCGAGGCTGGGGTCTGAGTGGAGAGGCTGATGAAGATGCATCAGAATGGAGGGCCCCGAGGGAGGCAGCCTCCGGGAGGGCAGGCTAATTGCACCCTGCTGGCTGCTGGCAGGCTCCTGGCGGGTGGTGATGGGGGGATCTGGCGGGCAGCCAGCACCTTGCTGCACTGGCTCTGGACGGCCCATGGGACAGGAGGGCAGGCAGTGCCTGTCTGCCCTGCAGAGCTAGGGCCCCAGGAGTACTGAGGGAGGGAAGGGGGAGGGGGGGTGGGAAGGGGGGGATCCTCGGAGACCTTCCCCAACCTCAGCAGAGACACCTGGCCTCTGACTGTGCCCGCTGGGGACCCACAACAGGCCCACATGTCCCAGAAGTTTCTGCTGTGTGCTGATCTGGCTGTGGTACCGGGAACCCCCTGGGTGTGCATTTGCAGGGCAGGGGCGGTGTGCCTCGGGGATTGAGGGGCAGGGAGCACCTTCTCCTGGTCCAGTTGTGAAGAACAGAAATCAGTAGCACCGAGTTCTTACAGCCTACCAAGCATTTGCCAAGATCTCACTCTGTTCTGGACACCAGCCCTTGCGGTGCGGGAGCACCACCGGGAGCTTTTATAAAGCAGGTGGCCAAGGAGTGGACAGTAGCTTGCTCTCTGGCAGGGGGTGCCTGAGGGCCCCTCGTCAGTGGCCGCGTCAACCAGCCTGTCATTTGTAAAAATGTTCGCTGGACTCTGGGATCCCGGCTGGTTTCTGTCTCTTCTCCTATCCTGTTGGGTGGGGAATCTAAGAGGAGCCATCAGCCCTGCTCCCTGCCACCCTCATCCTCTCCTCAAGAGCTCTCTTTGGTCCCCCACTCCACTGACACCAGATTCCCCCAGAAGTCTGTGTCTCCAGGGAGGGTATAGAAGGGGGTTCTCTGCTCATCCCCTCGCCCCAGGCTTCAGGGAAGGGAGGGTGGTAAAAGTAAGGCAGTGTCAAAGACCTTCCAGCCCAGAGACGCCCGGTTGGATGTTTGTTGTTAGAGACAGGATGTGGCTATGTTGTCCAGGCTGGTCTCTAGCTCCTGTGCTCAATCCATCTCCTGCCTAGGCCTCCTGAGTAGCTGGAACTCCAGGTGCATTCCTGGCTAATAGGGTGGTATTCCTCACTTGGCAAACCCAGGGTTGTCACTCAGAAAAACATACCCTTTCATGGACATCTAAACCTTGGCTGAGAGTTTGCAGGAGCTCCTGGGTCTCTGGGAATCCCTGAGGGTCCCAGGGATGCCAGTGTCAGGCCCAGATTGCAGTGGGAGAGGGGATATGTACCCAGGAACGGGGAGGGGCCAGGTACACGTCGGTTCTCTGCTCCAAGCTCGTGGCTTCTCGAGGGCAGGACTAGGCTGGTTCACCTCCCAGGAAGCAGACCCTGCAACCTGCCACACCTAGATGGCACTAATTTAGTCCCTGCCTTCCCTGGCTGGGTGACCTTGGCCAAAAGGTGCTGAACCTCTCTGAGCTCTCTCTCCCGTCTGTAAAATGGGAACAGGAATGCCACCTTGCTCACTGGTGGTGACGGATTACATGTGATCATTCCGATCTTGGGCTCAAAACACAGGAAGAGCCCCATCCGCCAAATCACATGGTAGGTGCCAGGAAAGCCCTCCACCCTCTTGGAAGCCACTTGCCATTTCTCTCCTCCTCCCCACCCCCTCCCTGCCCAGGGCACCTTAGGACGCGGCTGCCAGGCGAGGAGGAACATGGCAGACACACGGCTGAATTTGGCCCATGCGTCGGGTAGCTGAGTCACATCCCCAAATTGCATCTTCATTGGTGCGTTTCAGAAGGTCGTTTGCAGAGGCCCTCGGAGGCCCACACCCCTCTGGGTTCTGTCTGCCAGGCCACCCACTTCCCCTCCCCATGTCCCCCGTCCGGGGCAGGGAACTTTTGCACCTTCAGTGGGATGGTGGAAGGGGTACCTGAGTTTTCCTGGGCCCCCTGGATGAGGACAGGATCTGGGATTCTTGAGTACACCCTAGTACAAGCTCCCAGCCCCACCTGGATGTTCAGGTGCTGGGCAGAGGTTTGAGACTCAGAGCAGAAGGCCCACCTAAGTATTTGTGAGAAAGATCGGGGCCAAGGTCAGCCTCATAAACTTGTCAAATGCTGGGCCCACAGGAGGCCAGACCTTACAGACTGTGAAGTGCTGGGCTTGTAGAAGTTCAGGCCTGATAAACTGTGAAGGACCAGGCTACATGAGGCGAGGCCTTATAAAGCAGGAAGTGCTGGGCCTGTGGGAAGTCAGGCCTTATAAGCTTCGAAACACCTGGTCACAGGAAATCACAGCCTGATTGCTGTGCCAGGTGAGGGTGGGGAGGGGCGGGACAAGTTGTGAGACTCATGAGATCACCTGGCCATTCAAGGAATGATTCTCTCTTTTTTTTTTTTTTTTTTTTTTTGGAGACAGGGTCTTACTCTGTCACCCAGGCTGGACTACGGTGGTGTAATCTTGGCTCCCTGCGTCCTCTGCCTCCTGGGTTCAAGTGATTCTTGTGTCTCAGCCTCCCACGCCCAGCTAATTTTTATATTTTTTGGAAGAGACAGGGTTTTGCCTTTTTTATTTATTTTTTTTGAGACAGCGTCTCACTCTTGTTGCCCAGGCTGGAGTGCAATGGCACAGTCTTGGCTCACTGCAACCTCCGCCTCCCGGGCTCAAGCGATTCTGCTGCCTCAGCCTCCTGAGTAGCTGGGATTACAGACACCCACCACCACACCTGGCTAATTTTTGTATTTTTAGTAGAGACGGGGTTTCACCATGTTGGCCAGGCTGTTCTTGAACTCCTGACCTCAGGTGATCCACCCACCTCAGCCTCCCAAAGTGCTGGGATTACAGGCGTGAGTCACTTTGCCCAGCCATAAAGGAATGATTCTTGCACTCCTGTGTGCTGGCACTAGTATCTAGAAACACATAGTGAGGGGACAGACACAGTGTGGGGAGTGCCAGGCAAAGGCACAGGTGGTCTTGCAATGTGTGCAGTGGCCCAGGTCACCCTTGTCACCCGTGTCCCAACCAGCAGTGTGGCTCATCTTTTTTTTTTTTTTTTTTTTTGAGACGGAGTCTCGCTCTGTCACCCAGGCTGGAGTGGAGTGGCGTGATCTCAGCTCACTGCAGACTCTGCCCCCCAGGTTCAACTGAGTCTCCTGCCTCAGCCTCCCGAGTAGCTGGGATTACAGATGCCCACCACCACAACTGGCTAATTTTTGTAGTTTTAGTAGAGACAGGGTTTCGCCATGTTGGTCAGGCTGGTCTCGAACTCCTGGCCTCAAGTGATCCACCCACCTCGGCCTCCCAAAGTGCTGGGATGGCAGGCCTGTGCCACTGTGCCCAGACAGGGTGGCTCACTTGCTGTGTCCTGGAATGACGGCCTCTTAACCTGTCACCCCCAGTGGGGGAGGGAAATGTCCTGCCTGTACACACAGCTGCCCCTCAACCCTTCTTCCTGGCCTGGCACATGGGGAACCCCCAGCTCACACTGCTGTGACCGTTTCAAAGGAGCCAGCACTTGGTCCTCCACCCACCCCTGCCCAGCTTGTGGGTGGAAAATCCCACAAAGGAGACGGGTCCAGAATCCTCCCTGCAAGGAGACGGTGTGGCTTCAGGCAGGTCCTTTCACAACACCCTGCGGTTTCCCCATCTGCAAAACTGGCCAAATCTCAGGACCCACTTCTCAGCAGTGTTAGGAGGGTTCAGAACGTAAAGAATGGAACCTAGGGCTGGGCGCAGTGGCTCATGCCTGTAATCCCAACACTTTGAGAGGCCGAGGAGGGAGGATCACTGGACCCCAGGAGTTCAAGACCAGCCTGGACAACGTAGCAAGACTTCATCTCTGCTAAAAATAAAAATAAATCTGTTTGGGCTCGGTGTCTTGTGCCTGTGATCCCAGCACTTTGGGAGACTGAGGCGGGTGGATCACGAGGTCAGGAGATCGAGACCATCTTGGGTAACATGGTGAAACCCCATCTCTACTAAAAATACAAAAAAATCAGCCAGGCATAGTGGTGTGCACCTGTAATCCCAGCTACTCAGGAGGCTGAGGCAGGAGAATCACTTGAACCTGGGAGACAGAGGTTGCAGTGAGCCGAGATTGTGCCATTGCACTCCAGCCTGGGCGACAAGAGTGAGACTCCATCTCAAAAAATATATATAATAATAATAATAAATGAATAAATCATCTATGGCTATTCCACCCTGAATGCACCCAATCTCATCTGATCTCTGAAAAACAAATTGTTAGCTGGGGTGGTGGCGCAAACCTGCAGTCCTGGCTACTTGCGAGGCTGAAGTGGGAGGATCACTTGAGCCCAGGAGTCCGAGGCTGCAGTGAGTGAGGATCACCTCAGTGCACGCGATGGTCTGAGATACTGTGCTGGGCAGGGCAGGTGAGAGTCGGATAAGCTGGATCCAGGGACTCTGCCTCATCAGTGCCTTGGTGAGCGTGAGCGTGTCATCGTCATTGCACTCCCTGCTGTCACCATGATGCCACAGGGCATTGCTCTGTGATTACACAGGGTGCCCCTCAATAGCCTGGCAGGGAAACTGAGGCTGACCTGAGATCACAGAGCCCAGCCAAGAGTGTCTTATGTCTTACAAAGCCCTGAAGAATCCATTCCAGATTGATTTAACTCCAAGCGTTAAATCCTGCATTGCCCTGCTGGTCCTGGAGTCTGTTTGGAGATGACGGATCCCCTCTTGCCCAGGCAGGAGGGAGCTTCAGGATCTCTGTAGCCACAGCCAGGGCCCCTAATGTCCCACAGCCCACAGCCTGAGCCTACAATTGCAGGAGGCACAGTGGGGTGAGGTTAATTCATCAAAGAGTTTGAAGGTCAGAAGAGGGTGAGCTCAGATGAAAACCCCCTTCTGGCTGGGCACGCTGGCTCATGCCTATAATCCCAGCATGTTGGGAGGCTGAGGCGGGCAGATCACCTGAGGTCAGGACTTCGAGACCAGCCTGACCAATGCAGAGAAACCCCATCTCTACTAAAAATACAAAATTACCTGGGCATGGTGGTGAATGCCTGTAATCCTGGCTGCTCGGGAGGGTGAGGCAGGAGAATCGCTTGGACCTGGGAGTCAGAGGTTGCGGTGAGTTGAGATCGCACCCCTGCATTCCAGCTTGGGCTACAAGACCGAAACTCCATTTCAAAAAACAGAAAAAAGAAGACCACCTTCTAAGTATGTCGTTAGCCAGCCTATCCTCTCAGGCAAGTCCGCTGGTAGATTTCATCTTCCTGTATTCTGCAAGTGTTCACTGAGTGTCACCTGTTTGCTAGGCATCGTTCTAGGTATTCGGATACACAGAAAGTCAGCAGGCAGGGTTCTGGTAGTGGGGTGTTCCAGGCAGAGGGCACCGCCTGTGCCAAGGCTCGGAGAAGGATGAGCTTGTTGAAATTTGGTGATTGGGAGGCCATCGTGGCTGGAGGGATTGGGTTTGGGCAGAGAAAGAAGGATGAGATGGGTGGGAACCAGATACAGAGGGCCCCTCGGCCATAGTGAAGAGTTTGCTGTTTTACTTTATTTTGTTTGTATTTATTTATTTATTTATTTTTGAGATGGAGTTTCACTCTTGTTACCCAGGCTGGAGTGCAGTGGCACGATCTCGGCTCACTGCAACCTCCGCCTCCTGGGTTCAGGCAGTTCTCCTGCCTCAGCTTCCCGAGTAGCTGGGGCTACAGGCGCGCACCACCATGCCCAGCTAAATTTTGTATTTTTTGCAGAGACGGGGTTTCACCATGTTGACCAGGATGGTCTCGATCTCTTGACCTCGTGATCCACCCGCCTCAGCCTCCCAAAGTGCTGGGATTACAGGTGTGAGCCACCGCGCCCGGCCTATCTTTTTCTTTTTTCTTGAAACGTGGTCTCACTCTACCACCCAGGCTGGAGTGCCATGGTGAGATCTCGGCTCACCACAGCCTCTGCTTCCTGGGTTCAAGCTGCCTCAGCCTCCTGAGTAGCTGGGACAACAGGTGTGCACGACTGCACCTGTCTAATTTTTATATTTTTAGTAGAGACGGGGTCTTCGCCATGTTGGCCAGGCCGGTTTCGAACTCCTGACCTCAAGTGATCCTTCTGCCTCTTCCTCCTAAGTAGGTGCTGTTATCAGAGCTGCACCACCATGCCCAGCTCTGGAGTTTATTTTTTCAATGGGATGGCAGTGGGGGGCCACGGGAGGGCTTCCAGGAGGAGGGGTTCAGGCTGACTCAGACGTTTGGGATGGTAAACCCACGTGTGTGTCAGCGCTCTGGGTTCACTGCTCCCAAGGCCACTCCTGAGCTTTAGAATGTTCTGGGATGGCCGGGATGGTCCTTGTCTCTCTGGTCAGTGAGCTGGACCCTGCTGTGACCATGTCCCTCTGTGTCCTTGCAGGTCAGCACAGGAGCCCCGCCGCTGAGCCATGCCGGGCCCCGGGCGGCCTGCAGCGAGCCCAAGCCCTGCACCCAGGTAGTCATGAACAGCCACAGCTACAATGGCGGCATGGGGCGGCCGCTGGGCAGTGGGCCGGGCGCCCTGGGACGAGACCCTCCGGACCCCGAGGCCGGCTGCCCCCCGCAGCCCCCGCACAGCCCGGGCCTCCAGGTGGTGGTGGCCAAGAGTGAGCCGGCCGTGCCCTCGCCCGGCAGCCGCCGGGGGCAGCCCCAGGACCAGGACGATGAGGAGGATGATGAGGAAGATGAGGCTGGCGGGCGGAGGGGCTCGGGGAAGCCCTCAAATGTGGGCCACCGCCTGGGCCACCGGCGGGCGCTCTTTGAGAAGCGGAAGCGCCTCAGTGACTATGCCCTCATTTTCGGCATGTTTGGCGTCGTCGTCATGGTGACGGAGACTGAGCTGTCCTGGGGCGTGTATACCAAGGTGGGCGCGGTCCTCCCAGACACCCCAGGGAGGCTCCACCGGGCCCGCTGGCTTTCTTGGCATGGGGCTGGGGGTGGCAGGGCCCCCCAGGAGGTAGGCGGTGTTGGGGGGACTCCTGGAGGTGAGGGGTTCCTGGCCTCTGGCACACCCACCTCCGGGAAGGTAGCAGGGAGGCCGCACGTGGGGAGGGCAGGTTTCAGCCCATTCCCTGGCTGGGTGTCAAGGGGCTGCACCCTGGCTTAAGGCAGAGAGGGCGCTTCCCCCAAGGACAGGGGATCCCCAGAATGGGCCTGCTCCAGGGAGCAACGGAAGAGCTTCCTCCCTTCCGCGAGTGAGCATGTGCAGGTTATAAGCCTGGTTGTGGGTCCCCTCATGCCACCAAGAGTGTGTGAGGATGGAGAGATATCAAGGCTGTGTCAGCCTATAAACTGTGAAATGCGGTGCCCACGTGAGGCCGGGCCTTATGAACTGTGAAGTGCTGTGCCCACGTGAGGCTGGGCCTTATACACTGTGACTTAGTGTGTCCTTGTGAGGCTGGGCCTTATAAACTGTGACTTGCTGTGTCCATGTGAGGCCGGGCCTCATAAACTGTGAAGTGCTGTACCCACATGAGGCCAGACCTCATAAACTGTGAAGTGCCGTGCCCACATGAGGCCAGGCCCCATAAACTGAAGTGCCGTGCCCACGTGAGGCCGGGCCCCATAAACTGAAGTGCCATACCCACGTGAGGCCGGGCCCCATAAACTGAGGTGCCGTGCCCACGTGAGGCCGGGCCCCATAAACTGAAGTGCCGTGCCCACGTGAGGCCGGGCCCCATAAACTGAAGTGCCGTACCCACGTGAGGCCGGGCCCCATAAACTGTGAAGTGCTGTGCCCACGTGAGGCCGGGCCTCATAAACTGTGAAGGGCTGTGCCCACGTGAGGCCAGGCCCCATAAACTGGGAAGTGCTGTGCCCATGTGAGGTCGGGCCCCATAAACTGTGAAGCACTGGACACATCTTGCCATCAGCCCAGTCCCCAGGAATAAGGGCAGGAGAGCACCGCTTCCTGAGCACAGCACCTGCTGCACGCCAGCCCTGATGAAGCTGTTTCACACACAGTGGCCCCAGGACTGGGGAAAGCAGAAAGTCGGGGTACAGTGGGGGAAGCCATTGGGAAGAGCACCATTTGGCTGACTCCCTTGCCCGGGAGCTAGAGTAGGGGGACGGGAGCACCGCCTGCTGCCTCCAGTGTCCATCCGGCTGTGTCCTCTCTTTTCGCAGGAGTCTCTGTACTCATTCGCGCTCAAATGCCTCATCAGCCTCTCCACGGCCATCCTGCTGGGTCTCGTTGTCCTCTACCATGCCCGGGAGATCCAGGTCAGTGCTGAATGCTGCAGGAAGCAGCTCCTCTCTCCAAATGCCAGATCCCCCCACACCAGCCCACCTGGGACCCCACCCCCCAAAACATAAAAGGGTGAATGATTGGCTCCTGAGAGAAAAATGGCCTCCATAAAGACACAGCTTCCATCATTCTGGATTTCCTTGAAACACACATCTGTGTTTTAATTTTCATTTATTTACAAAATAAGAATAGGTAGTGAGAAAGTGAGGGGCTGAGCTGAGATTCTGGGACTCACAGGTGCTTCCGGGCTGGAGTGCAGCGGTGCGATCTCGGCTCACTGCAACCTCCACCTTCCAGGTTCGAGCAATTCTCCTGCCTCAGCCTCCCAAGTAGCTGGGATTACAGGTGTGAGCTACCATGTCCAGCTAATTTTTGTATGTTTATTAGAGATGGGGTTTTACCATGTTGGCCAGGCTGGTCTTGAACTGGCCTCCAGTGATCTGCCTGCCTAGGCCTCCCAAAGTGCTGGGATTATAGCTGTGAGCCACTGGTCCTGGTCTGTTTATTTAGTTTTTGAGACAGGGTCTCATTCTGTTGCCCGGGCTGGAGTGCAGTGATGCAATCATAGCCTTGACCTCCTCTGTGTTCAAGAGATTCTCCTGCCACAGTCTCCGGAGTAGCTTGGACTAGAGGCGCGCACCATCACGCCTGGCTAATTTTTGTAGTCTTGTAGAGATAGTGTCTCCCCATGTTCCTCAGGCTGGCCTCAAGCTCCTGGGCTCAAGTAATCAGCACACCTCACTCTCCCAAAGTGCTGGGATTTTACAGGTGTGTGCCACATTGCCTGGCCACACACGCACGTTGATAACAAGTAGCCAAAAATCACGCCTGGAATCCCAGTACTTCGGGAGGCCAAGGCAGGTGGACCACTTGAGGTCAGGAGTTCAAGACCAGCCTGGCCAACATGGCAAAACTCCATCTCTACAAAAATACAAAATTTAGCCAGGCATGATGTCAGGTGCCTGTAGTTCCAGCTACTTGGGAGGCTGAGGCATGAGAATCACTTGAACCTGGGAGGCAGAGGTTGCAGTGAGCCAAGATCGTGCCACCGCACTCCAGTCTGGGTGACAAAGCGAGACTGTCAAAAAAGAAAAAGGAAAAGAAAAAAGAAAAAGAAGCAATCTCTAAATGTCCACCCAGGCTTGAATGGATAAATAAAATGTAGTGCACCTGTATAATGGACCATTCAACCTTTTTTTTTTTTTTTTTTTGAGATGGAGTCCCACTGTGTCACCCAGGCTGGAGTGCAATGGCACAATCTTAGCTCACTGCAACTTTTGCCGCCTGAGTTCAGGCAATTCTCCTGCGTCAATCACTTGAGTGGCTGGGATTACAGGCATGCGCCACCATGCCCGGCAAATTTTTATATTTTTAGCAGAGATAGGGTTTCTCTATATTGGCTAGGCTGGTCTCTAACTCCTGACCTCAGGTGATCCACCCACCTCGGTCTCCCAAAGTGCTGGGATTACAGGCGTGAGTCACCGCACCTGGTCTATTCAACCTTAACAAAAGAACAAAACACTGAAACAACAGAAATGTATTGTCTGGAAGTTCTGGAGTGTAGACACCTGAGATCAAGGCGTTAGCACGGTTAGTTCATTCTGAGAGTCACAACGAGAGAGAGTCCATCCCAGGCCTCTCCTAGCTTTTGGTGACTGCTGGCAATTTTGGGATTTCTTGGCTTAGGAGCTGTGCCTCTCCAGTCTCTGCCTGAGGCTCACATGCTATTCTCCCTGTGAGAGTGTCTGTGTCCAAATTTCCCCCCCTTTTTTTTTAATGAGAACACCAGTCATTATTGGATTAGGGCCCACTGTAATTATAATCAGATGATTCCACCTTTTTTTTTTTTTTTTTAGAGACAGTGTTTCACTCTGTCGCCCACACTGGAATTCAGTGGCTTGATCACAGATCACTGCAGCTTCGACATCCTGAGCTTAAGCAGTCCTCCCACCTCAGCTCCCAAGTAGCTGGGATTACAGGCACTTGCCACCACCCCCAGCTCATTTTTAATTTTTTTGCTTTTTTTTTGTAGAAAGGGGGTCTTACCGTGTTGGGCAGGCTGGTCTTGAACTCCTGGGCTCAAGCAATCCTCCCGCCTCAGCCTCCCGAACTGCTGGGATTACAGCATGAGCCACTGCGCCTGGCCTGATTCCTGGCCAGGAATCATCTTAACTAGCCAACCTCATTATGATGACCTCATTTAACGAGGTGACCTCTATAGAGACCTTGTCTCCATATAAGAGCACATTCTGAGGTGTTAGAGGTTAGGATGCCAGCATATCTTTTACAGCAGAACACAGGTCAACTCATAACAATTTCTGATACTGAACACGGATGAACCCCAGAAATAGGACGCTCAGCGGAAGAAGCCAGACACAAACGGCCACAAATTGCGTGCTTCCGTTTATGTGAAATTTTCAGAAGATGCAAATCCACAGAGACAGAAAGGAGATCAGCGGTTGCCAGGGGCTGAGAAAGGGAGCAACCGCTAATGGGGACAGGACTTCCTTTTGGGGTGATGGAAGTGTTTTGAAATTAAATAGAAGTGGTGGCTGCACAACACTGAATGTACTAAATGCCACTGAATTGTGCATTCTAAATGGGAGAGTTGTAGGGTTTATGAATTTCTTGTTTCGTTTTTTGAGATGGAGTCTTGCTCTGTTGCCCAGGCTGGAGTTCAATGGCACAATCTCAGCTTACCACAACCTCCACTTCCCAGGTTCAAGCGATTCTCCTGCCACAGCCTCCTTAATGGCGGGGATTACAGGCATGTGCCACAATGCCTGGCTAATTTAATTTTTGTGTTTTTAGTAGACATAGGCTTTCGCCATGTTGGTCAGGCTGGTCTCAAACTCCTGACTTCATGATCTGCTGCCTTGGCCTACCAAAGTGCTGGGATTACAGGTGTGAGCCACCGTGCCTGGCCATGTGAATTTCATATATATATATATATATATATATATATATATATATATATATATATGAACTTGTGGGTTTTTGTTTTTTTGTTTTTCTGTTTTTGATGGAGTCTCACTCTGTCATCCGGGCTAGAGTACACAAAATTTCAGCTAACTGCAACCCTCACCTCCCAGGTTCAAGTGATTGTCCTGCCTCAGCCTCCCGAGTAGCTGGGATGACAGGCTCCTGCTACCATGCCCAGCTAATTCTTGTATTTTTTGTAGAGACTGGGTTTCACCATGTTGACCAGTCTTGTCTCGAACTACTGACCTCAAGTGATACACCCACCTCAGCCTCTCAAAGGCTGGGATTACAGGTGTGAGCCACCGCACCCGGCCTGTTTCTCTTTTTAAGTACAGGATCTCGCTCTGTCACCCAGGCTGGAGTACAATGGTGCAGTCAGAGCTCACTGCAACTTCCACCTCCCAGGATCAAGCAATCCTTTTGCCTCAGTCTTCCAAGTAGCTGGGACCACAGGCACAGATCACCATGCCCAGCTAAATTTAAAACCATTGTTGTTTTATATAAAGAAAACTCCTGGGCTCCAGTGATCCTCCTGCCTTGGCCTCCCAAAGTGTTGGGATTATAGGTGTGAGCCAGAGACTCGGCTTTTTTTTTTTTTTTTTTTTTTTCAGTGTAATTCAGGCTGAATGCAGTGGCTCACACCTGTAATCCAGTACTTTGGAAGGCTGAGGCAGAAGGATCACTTGAGCCCAAGTTCAAGATCAGCCTGGGCAACATGGTGAAACTCTGTCTCTACACAAAATTGTTTTAAAAATTGGCCAGCCATGTTGGTACACATCTGTAGTTCCAGCTACTTGGGAGCTTGAGGCGGGAGGATCACCTGAGCCCAGGGAGGTCAAGGCTCTGCAGCAAGCCATGATCGGGCCGCCAGCCTGGGGGACAGAACGAAACTCCGTCTCAAAAAAACAAAACGAACCAAAAAAAAACCAGAGGCAGTACGGGCAGCAACATAGCAAGACCCCCTCCTCTAAAGAAAAAAAAAAGGAAGGAGTTTGAGGCCTCAGTAACCTGTGATCCTGCCAGAGCAAGATCAGGTCTCAAAAAAAAGGGCGGGGCCTGGGGGTTGGGGAGAGGGGGTGTGGACAAATTCCTGATGTTACCTTTGCCTCCAGCTCCAATATGATTGGTCCCGGCCCTGTACTGACAGATGTTATGTATCTTGGCGCTCCGCTCACCTCCCCAGGCCTGGGCCAGGACATGGTCAGGGCCTCCCATCAAGGCCCCCAGGGTTGGGGGGGTAGCAGTGGCACTGCAGGGTGTCCTTTATGTCAATGCTTTGTGCTCTGCGGATGTGTGAGCGGAGGAGGCCCCTAGAACGCAAGGCCGCCACATTTTAAGGAAGTGATTTTTTTTCTTTTTCTTATTTTAGAATGACTTTATTGCTTCTTATTTTTAAAATGACACGTGAAAAAGGAAAAAACTTGATACTTAGGAGTTATACATACGTTCAGAAGGAAGAGAAAAGTACAGTGATGGGGGTGCACTCACCTGGAATCCCAGAACTTTGCAAGGCCAAGGAGGGAGGACTGCTGGAGCCCAGGAGTTCAAAACCAGCCTGGGCAACAGAGCAAGACCCCATCTCTACCTAAGTTTTCTTTTCTTTTTTTTTTTTCTTTGAGACGGAATCTTGCTCATTTTGCCCAGTCTGGAGTGCAATGGCACAATCTTGGCTCACTGCAATCTCCGCCTTCCAGGTTCCAGTGATTCTCCTGCCTCAGCCTCCCAAATACCTGGGATTACAGGCGCATGCCCTCACACACAGCTAATTTTTGTAGAGACCGGATTTCACTATGTTGGCCAGGCTGGTCTTGAACTCCTGACCTCAGGTGGTCCACCCGCCGCTGCTTCCCAAAGTGCTGGGATTACAGGCATGAGCCACCACACCTGGACTTCTTTTTTTTTTTTTTTCGAGACAGAGTCTTGCTCTGTTACCCAGGCTGGAGTGCAGTGGCGCGATCTTGGCTCACTGCAACCTCCACCTCCTGGGTTCAAACGATTCTTGTGCTTCAGCCTCCCCAGGCTGGGATTACAGGTACACGCCACCACACCTGGCTAATTTTTTTTTGTATTTTTAGTAGAGATGGGGTTTTGTCATGTTGCCTAGGCTGGCCTCAAATTTCTGTCCTCAAGCAGTCCTCCTGCCTCAGCCTCCCAAAGCACTGGGATTACAGGCGGGAGCCACACATCCATCCTGTTTCCACTTCCGGAGGTTGTGAATCGTGCTGTTGTGAATGTGTCTGTCCAAGGGTTTGCTTAAACACTTGTTTTCATTTCTCTGAGTCTATCTAGGAGTGGGAATGCTGGGTCATTAGTAACTCTATGTTGAATTTTTTGAGGAACACTCATCTGCTATTTAGTTCAAATTGTGGCCAGTGTTGAGACCTAGAGAGTTTTGCATATGAGGTCACGTTTCTGACTTCTCTTGGAAATATTTGAAGCTGGCATCGTTGTTCACTCACCAGTGATCCCAGCACTCTAGATCTGGGTGCTGAGGCCGGAGGACACTTGAGGCCAGGAGTTTGAGACCAGCCTGGGCAACATAGGGAGACACTATCTCTACAAAAAATTTAAAAAATTAGCCAGGCATGGTGATGCATGCCTGTAATCCCAGCTCCTCAGGAGGCTGAGGCCTGAGGATCATTGAGCCCAGGAGGTCAAGACTGCAGTGAGCTGTAATTGTGCCACTGCTCTCCAGTCCAGGCAACAGAGCAAGACCTTGTCTCAAAAAAAAAAAGGAAAAAGAAAAGAAAAATCCTGGCTAAGTGTGGTGGCTCACACCTGTTATCCCAGCACTTTGAGAAGCCAAGCAGATGACTGGAGGTCAGGAGTTCAAGACCAGCCTGGCCAACATGGTGAAATCCCGTCTCTACTAAAAGTACAAAAAAAAAAAAAATTAGCTGGGTGTGGTAGCGCATGTCTGTAGTCCCAGCTACTTGGAGGCTGAGGCAGGAGAATTGCTTCAGCCTGGGAGAGGGAGGTTGCAGTGAGCCAAGATTGTGCCACTGCTGAAAGACTTGAAAGAAAGACAGAAAGAGAGAGAGAGAGAAAAGAGAGAAAGAAAATTAAAAAGAGGCCGGGCACAGTGCTCACGACTGTATCCCAGCACTTTGGGAGGCTGAGTTGGGCAATTTGCTGAGGTCAGGATTTCGAGAGCAATCTGGCCAACATAGTGAAAACCCATCTCTACTAAAAATATAAAAACTAGCCAGGCATGGTAGTGGGTACCTGTAATACTGGGAGGCTGAGGCAGGAGAATCGGTCTCAGACAGGAGGTGGAGGCTGCAGTGAGGCAAGATCAGCCATTGCACTCCGGCCTGGGTGACAAGAGCAAAACTCCGTCTCAAAAAAAAAAAAAAAAAAAAAAAAAGGAAGGAAAGAAAGAAAAAGAAAAATCCAAGCCTGTGGGGTTTCAGGCCAGGCTGACATCACTCTCTGGGGGGTCCGAGACTGGGCGGAGAGTGCGGGGGCGTTTCTGACACCTGTGGCTGGCCCCTCTCCCCCTCCACAGCTGTTCATGGTGGACAACGGGGCGGATGACTGGCGCATCGCCATGACCTGCGAGCGCGTGTTTCTCATCTCGCTGGAGCTGGCGGTGTGCGCCATTCACCCGGTGCCGGGCCACTACCGCTTCACGTGGACAGCGCGGCTGGCCTTCACGTACGCGCCCTCGGTGGCCGAGGCCGACGTGGATGTGCTGCTGTCCATCCCCATGTTCCTGCGCCTCTACCTGCTGGGCCGGGTGATGCTTCTGCACAGCAAGATCTTCACAGACGCCTCGAGCCGCAGCATCGGGGCCCTCAACAAGATCACCTTCAACACGCGCTTCGTCATGAAGACGCTCATGACCATCTGCCCCGGCACGGTGCTGCTGGTCTTCAGCATTTCCTCCTGGATCATCGCAGCCTGGACTGTGCGCGTCTGCGAGAGGTGCGACCCCCGCCCCTGGAGCCCCCCACACCGGGGCCTGGGCCGAGGATGGCCTCAGGGACCCCCGCCCCAGCCCCCCCCTCCCTGGACCCCCGTGCCCGTTCATGACTTCACTGATCCGAGCTCCCCCGGACCCTGACCCTGGCCATTGCTTCCGTCTCCCCGACTGCAAGACCTCCATGGTGCCTCCTGTCTCCCAGTTTGTGGCTTCCGTAATCATCCTCCCCGGGGACCCAGCCCTGTATCCCCAGCTGCCCTCAACCAGGGAGGGACCCCAGCTCCCTATTCCCCATCTTCCCCGCCAGGGTCTCTTGCGCCTCCTTCTCCCGGCCGGCCCCTCGGCTCTCTGGGAGGCTGACCCCTGCTCTCTGGCCCTGTGGGTGGAGGCAGCAGGCACAGTGACGCCTCCTCCCTCCTCTGCCTCCCACCTCCCACGTTTAACCAGCTCTCATTTTCCCCCCTGCCCGCTCCACCGGACTTTAGGGAAAACATGTGAGTCCCACCGTCGGCTGAGCTGTGTACTCAGAGCAGCCGCTGCCACCGCTGCCGCCATCCCCCACCCGCCAGGAATTTAAGATTAGCTGCCGCAAGGGGAGGGAGGCAGGGAGGTTGGGCCTGGCAGGGCGGGTCGGGGTCAGTCTCCCCATCTTGGGTGCAGGCACTCCTCTGGGCGTCCTGTCTGAGTCTCGGGGCTCTTGTGTCCAGAGGACGGGGAACTAAGGAAGGGCTTGGCTCTGGTGTGTTTGCTCAGTTCATCCCTGGGAGCTCCACATTTCCTCCCAAGGCTTTAATGGACCTGGGATGGGATGGGCGTGGTGGCACGTGCCTGGAATCCCAGCCACCGGGGAGGCTGAGGCAGGAGAATCTCGGTGAGCTGGGATCGTGCCACTGCACGCCAACCCACACACACAAAAGTAGTTGAATGAATAGTGCTGGGGTGAGGGAAAGCTAGCCACACCCTGGGGACCTTCAAGCAGGAGGGGGTCTGTTGTGAATACCCCTGCGCGGTGGTGGGCCATCAACCCGATTGACAGGGAAACTGAGGCTCTGGCTGGCAAAGGGACTTGCCCAGAGGCCTGAGTCCTGGTGGCCTCAGAGGTGGGAGGGGCTCCGCTGGACCTGGGTGTGAGGGGCCTTATCTGGGAGAGGGTCTCCCTGCCATGCGCCTAGGTGGCGGAGGCCCTGGAGAGGTCCTGGGGGGGTCCCTGGCTGGACCCCTGCCTGCCCTCAGCATCCAGTCCTTATCCCTCTGCCCAGCCTCCCACCCCCCAAAGCCCCCTGCCTGGGCCTGTGTCCAGCTCTCAGTGATGAAGGCCCCGGTTCCTCTGGCCGTCAGGGCTTCCAGGGATCTCCTTGGTCCCCCTGATGTTCCCCCAGGCAGCTCCCACAGCCCTTCCCCACCCCTCAAGGTGGGGTCAGAACTAGGGTCAGGGTATGGGGTGCTCCTCGTCCAGTATCCCTGAGGTCCAAGGTGGGTCCTTGCAGGGCTCTGCCCCAGGTCGGGGAGGGGCACAGGGCAGGGCAGGCGGGCAGCCAATCCTAAATTCTGAGCCTGGCAACAACGCTTCAAGCCCCCTTGCCTGCCTCGCTCTGACCCACCCCTGCCTTCCGCATGTCCCCCCGCCCTGCTCCTGGGTGGTCCCACGGCACCCCCCCGCCATTGCTCCCTCTGGGTCTGGGGCTCACACTCTCACCTGCTAGAGGACCCCCAGCCCCTCCTGCCCTCTGTGGGTTTTGGTATAAGATGGGGTCAGTCCCTGGGCCCCCACCCAGCAAGCATCCTAGAAGCCCAGACTGGAGGTGCCTGGAGTGGCATTCGACCTCCGCAGGAGTGGGGACCCCTAAACAGCCAATCTTTGGGGGGGCCTTCATCTCCTTCCCTCTGGAGCCTCTGACCCCAGCCCTGTCCTGGACTCTGTCGCCCACCGTGCCTGGCATTGGCCTCCCCTCTGTCGCCCACCATGCCTGGTACGGGCCTCCCCGAAGACCCTGCTCCGTCTGTGCTATCCCAGTTGGCCTCTGACCTTGAACCCCGCAGAGGCTGGCTTGGGGCTCAGACGACTGAAGCCCTGGGAAGGAGTGGGTTAGCTGGAAGCCAGGTCAGAGGGGGCCCAGCCCCCAGAACAAGGCCAAGGGGATTTGGAGGCTGAGAGCTGAGCAGGAACAGATCCTAGAGCCACCCCCAAACCCAGAGAGCCAAGCCCTCTGCCCCCTGGCATGGCCACAGGCAGAACCTCTTTGCAGCCCCTCTGGCTGAAGTCAGGGAGGAGTGGGGGACTCATGCTGTCCCCCAGCCTATGTCCTTCACATATGGGCATCCCTTCTTCACTTGCGTCCCGGGGCGTGATCCTCCAGCCTCCTACCTCCCCAGATAGTCCTCCTCCCTCCTTGGGGCCTCGCTGGCTGGGGAAGTCCTTCCTGGTTCTGACCTGAATCCTCGCCTCCACCTCCTGCCGCTTCTGGTGCTGTGGTCACCTGTCCTCCTGTCTGTGTGTGTCTGTGGTTGGGAGAGGGATTGTATGTTCATGCAACCTCACCTCTCTCCGCCCCGTCTGGGGAAGCAGCTTTGGGGGGCAGGCAAAGGGAATGTGGGAGGGCTGTCGGGGGAGAGGGTGCGCATGTCCTGCGCTCACAGGACGCGGCCCCCATGCAGCCAGGTGGACTCAGGGCCCTCCAGCCCTGGCACCACCCCAGGGGGTGTGATGGAGGCAGAGGGGATGGTGTAAACTGACTGAACCCTCCCTTTTCCCACCCTGGCCTCTCCAGGTACCACGACAAGCAGGAAGTGACCAGCAACTTCCTGGGCGCCATGTGGCTGATTTCCATCACCTTCCTCTCCATCGGTTATGGTGACATGGTGCCCCACACCTACTGCGGGAAGGGCGTGTGCCTGCTCACAGGCATCATGGTAAGGGCAAGGGCCCATGTGCTGACTGGGAGGTCCAGCCAGCCACCCGCTCACCAGCCGTTGCATACCCATCGCTGACGGGGCACTCATCCTGTCGCGGGCTGTGCCGGGCCAGCGTTCCTCCTGTCAATCCACCCCTCCTCTGCCCTGCTTTTCCTTTGATGTCATGTGGAAGCCACGCCCACAGGCTTCCTAGGACCTCTCCCTGTGGTCCTTCCAGGCCTAGATAGGCAGCTCCCACCATGCCTGCCCAGTCAGAAGCTGTGGTCCACTCTGACCAGAGAGTCATTGTCACTCGTCTATTCTCTACAGCCCAATTTATTGACAGCCTTTGGATCCAGGGCAAGAGGTTTGATGCTGATGTGCCTCAGTTTCCTCAGCTGTGACCAGTGCTACTTCCTCTGCTTTGCAAGGGCTAAGTCAGTTATTTATATGAGAGTCTCAGAACTGTGAATGCCAAGGACACGCTATAAATACCTACTGGGACAGCTGAGTGCCGTGGCTCAGGCCTGTAATCCCAGCACATTGGTAGGCTGAGGTGGGTAGATCACCTGAGGTCAGGAGTTCGAGACCCACCTGGCCAACATGGTGAAACCCCATCTCTACTAACAAATAGAAAAATTAGTTGGGGATGATGGCACAGGCTACTCAGGAGTCTGAGGCTTGAACGCGGGAGATGGAGGTTGCAGTGAGCTGAGATCGTGCCACTGCACTCCAGCCTGGGCAACAAAGCAAGGCTCTGTCTCAAAAAGAAAAAGAAAAGAAAAAAAGTCACAAGTACAGTGAAAGTCTCAAATTTTGGGCTGGGCATGGTGGCTCATGCCTATAATCGCAGCACTTTGGGAGGCCAAGGCAGGCATATCACAAGGTCAGGAGATCGAGACTATCCTGGCCAACATGGTGAAACCCTGTCTCTACTAAAAATACAAAAACTAGCTGGACATGGTGGCGGGTGCCTGTAATCCCAGCTACTTGGGAGATCGAGACAGGAGAATTGCTGGAACCCGAGCAATTGGGGGTGGTGAGCCGAGATGGTGCCACTGCACTCCAGCCTGGGCAACAGAGCCAGACTCCATCTAAAAAAAAAAAAAAACCTGCTGGGTGGTGTCTTCTGCAACCCAAACCTCCTTGCTTGGCTGACTTTCGGGGTGTCCCCTGAGTCCCCATGATGTAAAGTATGTCTGTCATGATTCAGTGGGCACAGGCAGCGCCCCGTCTCCCCCGAAGGATTCTCCAGTCTGCTGTGGGTGCCCGTGGATATCCTTTGATGCTTCCTGCTTTCTCTTTTCCCTGATTCAGTCAAAAGGGTCCCTCTCCGTCCCCTCCTTCCAGAACCTTCTTTCTCTCCAAACGTCTTTTGTGCCCATGCCAACAAATGCTTTTCCATGTTTTATTTTATTTTATTTTAATGTTTTTATAGAGATGGGGTCTCACTGTGTTGCCCAGGTTGGTCATAAACTCCTGGGCTCAAGTGATCCTCCTTCCTGGGCCTCCCAAGGTGCCGGGGTTACAGGCTGAGCAACTGCAGCTGGCCCACGTCTGGCTTTTTTTTTTTTTTTTTTTTTTTGAAATGGAGTCTCACTCTGTTGCCCAGGCTGGAGTGCAATGGTGCAATCTCAGCTCACTGCAGCCACCACCTCCCAGGTTCAAGCGATTCTCTTGCCACAGCTTCCCAAGTAGCTGGAATTACAGGCGCCCGCCACCACGTTTGGCTAATTTTTGTATTTTTAGTAGACATGGGGTTTCACCATGGTGGCCAGGCTGGTCTCGAACTCCTGACCTCAAGTGATCCACCCACCTTGGCCTCCCAAAGTGCTGGGATTACAGGTGTGAGCCACCGCGCCTGGTCCATGTCTGGCTTTGCTGTCACCCAGTGTGGGTCGCTCCCTGCAGCATCCGTGCGGTGCATCATGCTGGTGGAGAGCTGCTGTCCATCCTTTTTCTTGCTGTCTAATATTCTAGGTTTCCAGCAAGTCGATCTGTCCCAGTTGACCGGGCTTTTCCTGAGAACAGTCTTCTGGGTTCTCTCAAAACCTTCGTCTGAACCCGGAAACCAAGACAGGGTTTCCTCCGGGAGCCCTTGCTTGTGCTCCAAGCCAACCCTGCTCAGGCTCAGGGTGTTGGCATCTACACCTGCCTGAGACTGGGCACAGTCATGGCTCATGCCTATAACCCCAGCATTGTGGGAGGCTGAAGCAAAACCCCATCTCTATTAACAATATAGGTGATTGGTTGGGCGTGGTGGCTCATGCCTATAATCCCATCACTTTGGGACGCCAAGGCGGGTGGATCACGAGGTCAGGAGTTCAAGACCAGCCTGGCCAGCATGGTGAAACCCCATCTCTACTAAAAATACAAAAAGAAATTAGCCAGGCGTGGTGGCAGGCGCCTGTAATCCCAGCTACTCAGGAGGCTAAGCAGGAGAATCACTTGAACCCAGAGGCAGAGGTTGCAGTGAGCCAAGATTGTGCCACTGTACTCCAGCCTGGGCAATAGAGTGAGACTCTTGTCTCAAAAAAAAAAAAAAAAACAGGCAGCAAGTGGATCATCTGAGACCAGCCTGGGCAACATAGTGAGACCCCATGGCTCTACAAAAAAAGAAAAAAAACGCCAGGTGCAGTGGCTCACCCCTGTAATCCCAGCACTTTCGGAGGCTGAGGCAGGGGGATCACCTAAGGTCAGGAGTTCAAGACCAGCCTGACTAACATGTTAAAACCCCGTCTCTACTAAAAAGACACACACAAAATTTGTCAGGCATGGTGATGCACACTTGTAGTTCCAGCTACTCAGGAGGCTGAGGCAGGAGAATCGCTTGAACCCAGGAGGCGGAGGTTGCAGTGAGCTGAGATAGCTCCACTGCGATGTGCTCCAGCCTGGGTGACAGAGTGAGACTCCATCTCAAAAAAAAAAAAAAAAAACATCGTCCTACCTCCTGGAGTTGTTGGGGGTCAAATGAGCTAATGTTTGGGGACATGGTTCCCCTGACATTTGATGAATAGGAAGGAAGTAGATTCAGTGAGCTCAGTAGATGGAGTCCATTCACACTGCTGGCTCAGGGAATGGGGAGGCTGCAATCTGGGCAGGCTTCCTGGAGGAGGGAGCGACCTCAAGACAGGATGCTGATGTGCCCCCTCTGCCCTGCACACAGGGAGCTGGCTGCACGGCGCTCGTGGTGGCTGTGGTGGCCCGGAAGCTGGAGCTCACCAAGGCTGAGAAGCACGTGCATAACTTCATGATGGACACTCAGCTCACCAAGCGGGTGAGGACCACGGTTCCCATGGAGGCCACCTCCTGGCCTTGTCAGCAAGTGCAGAACTTTGCTGCTTTCCCTCTGTACGTGCCGGGCACGCACATGTGCCCACAGGTTACCATAGAGCCCCGTGTCAAGACTGTGCTGGCTTTGGGAGGCCTTGGCAGGCGAATCACCTGAGGTCAGGAGATCGAGACCAGCCTGGCCAACATGGCGAAACTCTGTTTCTACTAAAAATACAAAAATTAGCCTGGCATGGTGGTGGGCGGGGCCATGTAGTCCCAGCTACTTGGGAGTCTGAGGCAGGAGAATCACTTGAGCCTGGGAAGCAGAGGTTGCAGTGAGCTGAGATGGCACCACTGCACTCCAGCCTGGGTGACAAAGACTCTGTCTTTAAAAAAAAAATTAAAAATGGCCTGTCACAGTAGCTCATGCCTATAATCCAGTTTGGGATGCCGAGGTGGGCAGATCACCTGAGGTCAGGAGTTCAAGACCAGCCTGACCGACATGTTGAAGCCCCGTCTCTACTAAAAATACAAAAAGTTAGCTGGGCGTGGTGGTGCATGCCTGCAATCCCAGCTACTTGGGAGGCTGAGGCAGGAGAATAGCTTGAACCCAGAAGGCGGAGGTTGCATGAGCTGAGATTGCACCATTGCACTCCAGCCTGGGCAAAAGAGCAAAACTCCATCTCAAAAAAAAAAAAAAAAAGACTGTGCTTGGCTCTGCCACCAGACGCCCACCTTTGAGTAGTGCAGAGACATCGCGGCATCTATCCTTGTGCCCAGCTGTGTCCAGCCATGAGAGAGAGGCTTCGGGCCAGACTGCCTTATGCAATTTGAGAGCTGCACGACCCTAGCAGGTGACTGCTCTGTGCCTCCACTTCCTCATACAAAGTGAGGGAGATGAAGACACATGCTGATTCACGGAGTTAACATCTGCATCGTGGCCAGGCGCGGTGGCTCACACCTGTAGTCCCAGCACTTTGGGAGGCCAAAGCGGGCGGATCACTTGAGATCAAGAGTTTAAAACCAGCCTGGCCAACATGACGAAACCCCATCTCTAGTAAAAATACAAAAATCAGCCAGGCATGATGGCAGGCACCTGTAATCCCAGCTACCAGGAGGCTGAGGCAGGAGAATCACTTGAACCTGGGAGGCGGAGGTTGCATTGAGGTGAGATCGTGCCACTGCATTCTAGCCTGGGTGACAGAGCGAGACTCCATCTCAAAAAAAGAAAAAAATTTTGCATGGTGCATAGAAGGGGCCTGACCCGTGGTGAATGATGTGTGTTAGGTAGACACACACTGCACAGATGTTGCTGTGCAAGCATGGCCCTGCTTTACAGCCCAGGGACCCTGAGAGGCATTTCCAGAAGTTTCTGGAAGATTCTAGACATTTCTGGAGCCTTTCAGAATTTTGGGCCAACCCTGAGGAACTGTTCTTTTTCTGGCCATAGGTGAAGAATGCCGCTGCTAACGTTCTCAGGGAGACGTGGCTCATCTACAAACACACCAGGCTGGTGAAGAAGCCAGACCAATCCCGGGTTCGGAAACACCAGCGTAAGTTCCTCCAAGCCATCCATCAGTAAGTCCAGCACCTTTCCAGCTCACGTTTCTGTGTCCACATGGCGCGGAGGCAGCCCTCCAAACTCAGTGTGGCCTCTTCACGGCTCCCTGCCCGGGACGGGTGGTCCGTTGGTTGGGGCCTGCATTTTCTGAGCTGTGTGGGATGGGAGGATCTTCAGAGGGAGGCAGATGATGGGTTCTGCTAAGGCATGAACACTACTCAGTAAGTGGCAGGACGTGTATTTTATTCTCTGGAATAACCAGAATGATTCTTACCCTTTAGACTTTGAAGCGATTTCCTCTTTTTGCTTTGTCTGCCAGGAAGCTCATAATTGAATCTGTAGCCTGATCCATGGGATCATATGGGGTAACTAGAACTGAATTGGGCCAGGTGCGATGGCTCACGCCTGTGATCCCAGCACTGTGGGAGGCAGGAAGATCGCTTGAGACCAGGAGTTCAAGACCATCCTTGGCAATACAGGGAGATGCCATCTACAAAAACTAAGAACTTAGCTGGGTGGTGGTGTGCATTTGTGGTCCCAGCTA